>JAALGY010000037.1:25000-1225000 GCA_032358165.1 Diplosphaera chodatii | reverse complement strand
TGGGGCAAGAGGCTGCCGGGGTGCGGGCGCGCCGATCGCTCTCCATGAGCCAGATGCAGGTGCGGCACTGGATGCTTTTGGAATGTGGGCGCTGTCCTGGAGGAGGGTGCTGAGCTTGTGCTGCAGCATGGATGTCGTGCTCCTGTTGACAACCCAAAACCCTCTGTACCCTAGTCCTGTGCTGCGGTTCCGGTGCCCAAGCACAATGACTGCGCCCCGATGCTGAGCACCGCAGGAGCTGGTGCAACTCAGGCTTACCTCAGGTGTTGTGGCCAAGTCAGCAGCACCAAAGGGGGGCGCATCTGCCGCTGCAGGCCCAGCAGCTGCCGCCGGCGGAGTTCTGGCTGGGGGAGCGCGGCGAGCCGCTGGCCCCCCCGCAGCACCCGCGCAACATGGCGGGCCCCGACGACGGCGTCGCCTCGCACGAGGTGGGGCGCTGCTGGGGTGTGCCCTGTCGCTCCTAGGTAGCCGCTGTGGAATTCCAGTATGCGCCTGCAGCGCTGGCTGGTGCTGCAGCGACCAGCCAGCTGGCGCTGCGCTGCACTCCAGCATGGCAGCAGGCTGACAGGCTGGGTGCATGCTCAGCTGGGTCGGTACAGGGCCCTGAGTACATCGGAGGTACAGTGCGCGGCTGGCGGCTAGGTTAGCACACAGCCCCTCGGACACGGCTGACTGTGAGATGTGGCGGGTGCAGGTGTCCTGGTTCCCAGACCTGCAGGCCTGGCACCGCAGCCCCAGGCGGAGTGCGCACAGCCCCCAAGAGCCCGACACCGAGGTGCAACTTCCCTTTGACTGAGCAAGCCATGCTTCAGCCAGGCTGGTGGCTGGCTGCCGGGCTGCTTCCGTGCAGCTGGCCAGGAAGCCAGCCACGACTGCAGCAGTACTTTGTGCAGTACTGTCACCCTCGACATGCGTAATGTACCTGGAGCTGTGTTTTGCTGCCGCCGCAGGCTGCCCTGTGGTCCCGGCGCCCAACCAAGCGGCGCAGCGTGCCCGCGCCGGACGGCGCCGCCCTGGCGGAAGCGGCGGAAGCAGCCGCGGCCGCCGGCCTGTGGCCCCCGCAGCACCACCAGCCGCAGCATGGCCCGGGGGCGGCCCCGGGGCGCAGCCCCCGCGGCGCCGCGCCGTTGCGCCACCACTGGGCGGGCAGCCCGCAGCTGCAGCACCCCCAGCAGCACCCGCCGCCGCTGGTGGGCACATCACCCTGCAATTACACGCCTGCACTTGCTAACAGTCGCTCTTCTGATGCACAAGCCCCACCTTTGGTCTGCCATGTTGCGACTGCCAGGAAGCACCCCTACAGCCTGTTGCTGGAGAGTCCCTGTTGCTGGAGAGCAGGTTTGGGGGTTTCAGATGACCATGCTGCGGTCGAAAGCGGAATGGCTGAATGCTGGGCATTCACTGACACCCCACTGCTGCCGCCCGCAGGCCCTGCCGCAGCAGCAGTGGGCGCCCACGCCGGCGGTCGAGCGAAGCGAGGGGCTGCTGCAGCCGCAGCACTTTGGCGGCACCAAGTTCGAGCACCAGATCGCGACGGCGGCGGGGGACCCGGCCTCCGCGCAGAGCCACGCCACCACCACGGCCGCGATGGACTACGACTGGGAGGCCAGCGTGGCCGCGACGAACGTGCAGCAGGGCCTGGCGGCCATGGCCATGCACGGCGGCTCGTCGTCCAACCTGCACCAGGACCAGCAGGTGTGTTTGCATCCCACTATCACAGTACGCCTGCACATCGGTGGCATTTGTCACCGCAGGTCGAGTGAAAGCATAGAACAGACCCCATAGATGAGTTGCATTCTGCCATTAATAACACTACAGACCCCACAAGCCCATGGCATCTGCCCCAGCGTGCATCATCTGCAGGAGCCTACTGAAGGGCAGCCACTGATCCCGGCCCCTCACTGAGCTTGTTCTTCCTCATCTGCAGGTGCTGGCGGCGGCCGCCGAGCTGCACGCTCAGGCGGAGCCGGCCGCGGGGCTGTTGCCCTCGTCCCTGGGCCTGCCCAACGAGGCGGAGGCCCGCGCCTTCGCCAGCCAGGTGGAGTTCCGCCCCCTGCTGTCACGGTCATGTCATCCATGTCATGCCGTGCTAAGCAGATATGCATGCGAGCTAACACAGCTACACGGCTTGGAAATGGGGGCAAGCTGTGGGCATGGATGAGCCTTCCATGTAGGGGGGACACATCTCATCAGGGTTCTGGCCGTGCGGTGCGCAGGCGCCCGAGCCGCTGTGGCTCGCGCAGCAGCTGGTGGGCGCCACCATGAAGACGGAGCACCAGCCGCTGTACAGCTACGGGCTGGTCGCCACCCTGCGCTCACTGAGCGACGCCAACGGCCCGCAGCCGGCGCCGCCGCCGCCGCCGCAGCAGCAGCAGCAGCAGCACGCCCGGCCCCCCCTGCAGCACACCGGCAGGTGTCGCTCCGCTCCGGTCCCCCGACTGCTTCCAAGACCTTGTGGCACTGGGCCCTGTGGCACTGGACTCTGTAGCACACCCATGGTGCAGTGCGGGCATCGTTTGGCAGCAAGCAGCGGAGGGTTGTTGTCCACCAGAAACGTCCATGGGTATGCAGGTTCCTGTCCTCGTCGGCGCCTGACTTTGGCCATGTCGGCCACACGGCGCAGTCCATGCACGAGGGCGCGCGCGCGGCGCACCTGCAGCAGCAGCAGGCCGCGGAGCGTCTGCGGCAGCACCAGCAGGTGGGCCGGTGCACGCGTCCAGCACAGCAGCGCCCCGCTGCAGAGGGTGCCAGGCAGCGTCAAGCCACCGCACCGGGCCCTGACCAGCCCGCGCCGCGTTCCGGCTGTTTTGGCGCCCATGCTGAAGCCAACATGCCCGCCCCTTGTGCATGAAGTCAGTTATGACCTGTCTCGGGATCGTTGCAGGCTGCGTGGGAGTCGCACCAGGCTGACATGGAGGCCCGGCAGTCGGAGGTGCTCGCCATGCAGCGGGAGCTGCACGCCGAGTACAGGGTGGGTAGGCCGGCAGCATCACAGTGGGGGAGTGCGTTCCTGCATCTGCATCAGCAGCCTTGTGCTGCATGCCATCGGTTCTTGCACCTGGCCAAATGTCCCATGCCTGATGCCACTATGGCTGCTGAACAGCTTGCCACCTGCGCAGGCAACCATGCAACAGGCGCAGCAGCGGCAGTCCCCGAGAGACGATAGATTCGAGGCCCGCGGCCTGCCGAGCGTGGACTTCTCCCCCACTGTCAAGCGCGTGTCCTGGTGCGTGCTGGCAGCCGCAGCTGTGAAGGGGTTTTCTCTGCGCCGAGGGTGACATGCAGCGCAGGCTGCACCTGCCCTCTTGCACCCATGCCCTGTTACAGCCTTGGGCAGAGGCATAGCTGTCGAGGCTGCTTGCTGGGCAAAGGACAGTGCATCTGCCATGCTGACACCGCAGCCATGCCCCCGGTCGCAGGTCCGCCGGCATCGGCGGCCAGGGGGGCGCCGCGGCGGCGAGGCCGGCCAGCCTGCCGCCCCAGGTGTCTGCGCTGGCGTGCGCGGCGGCGGCGGACTCGTCGCTGCAGGGTGGGTGGCCGCCGGCGGCGCGCGGCCAGCTGTCCCCGGTCAACCGCCCGGGCAGCGCGCAGCTGCGGCCGCCGGCCTCGCCGCCGCAGCAGCCCCAGCACCGCCCCAACTCGGCCATGTGACGCGTCAGCACCCTTCGACCAAGCGGCCTCGACATACATTGCACAGCACAGCAGCAGCGCTGCCAAGCATACAAGATTAGCATTGCCAAGACATCAAGAGCAGCATCGTCATGCCCACACCTGCACACCAACAGCAGCACCGTCCCAGCTCGGCCGTGAGAGGAGCCAGCGTGCGGCTGGCTGTGGCACCGATGGGGCGGTGCAATATCATCATCGCATGCCTTCCAGCACAGCAGCAGCCTTGTCAGATCCACACTCTCTCAGCCACAGTTTCGGCCATGTGAGACGCCGACTGACGGCGCACCCACCGACACAGCAGCAGCCTCGATGCAGCCACACCAAAGCCAATATCAACGCATTGCTGGGATGCAGCGGTGCAGCAGGAGTTGAAGCTTAGCATGTGGCTGTTTGACGCCGCAGCAAGGTGAAGTCTGTAGCCTGGCGCAGCAAAGCAAGCGCCATGAGCATGTGCTGCCAACAGTTCAAACCACTGAAGCCGTCGGCAGCCACTGACCAGGGCCGCGGCATGAGCCCTTCCTGGTCCTTTCCTTCCTTTACATTATCAGACTCTCTGCGCCGTGTAGCAGATGCTCTGCGTTGGACTTTGAGAACCGATAGCAGCCACGTCTTTGATGCGGCCGGGGTGGCAAGCTTGGCGCTTGCAACCACTTGTGCCACATCAGCCGAACCAATTGAATTGCTGTCTCTGGTGTTGTTACATCACTGCGGCTGGGGGCAGCTAGCCTTGGTATTTCCAATTCGGGGGTGAGGGTCTGCACACATATTGATGGTGGTGCACCAATTTAGGTGCCGCATTGGGGGCTGAGTCCAGTACTGCATGGTGACTGGTACCTCTGGAGATATTGGGTGCTACTTTTCTGGGTTTGTTTGCGCGGAGGCAGCAGGGTGCCAGCTGAATAGGATTCCAGGCAGCTGCACGCCCCCGAAGCCGCCAGCGCAGCATGCGGTGCCTCTGCACCTGCTGCCGCTGCGGCACGGGATGCTGCAGCTGCCAGTGCATCAGCGGATGATGACTGGCGCCCTGCTAGGACCGCTGCATGTTAGACGCGATTGGCGGTTGGGTTTCGTTCCACCGCCTAGATCTCCTTCATTGACTCACTGTGGAGTTTGTAAGCACTGCTAGATGCTATATTTCACCGCACTGCCAGGGGCCTGTAACCTTGTGCTCTGGCCCCCTTTCCCCTGTCCAGCGACAACGCATTGGGACCTCAGGCAGAACGTCGATATTCCCGCCCTGGCTCAAAAGCCCAGGGGAACAGTCGAACAGAAGTCTTCGATTCCCCTTTGGAAAAGCGACGAAAAGAGCGCAATCGTTGCAGGGATCCACCCTGCGCCCGCTGCCGCCAGCTGCGGCCGGTAGCCGCGGAGGTCATTCTCCGGTTGCAGCCTTGCGCCGCTGGCGGCCGCCCGGTGCAGCTCTCCTAGGCGCCGCTAGCTACCACTCAAACGACTGGGACAGCGCGGGGTGCACGGCGTGCTGAGCTGCTGGCGAGCCCAGCTGGCGCCCCCTGTACAGCAGGTGAACCAGTCTCAGCGCAGTACCGGGCAGTCGGTGGTCGCCGTACGTGCGTGGCCTGGCCCAACATCGCCGAAGTGGACGCTGGCGTCGCAGCCACACGAGCGTTGACACAGCTCACTCTCTGCGGCACAAACCTGCGGGCTTGCATGCAGCGTCATGACCCGAAATGTTGTCCGGATACCAGGCGAATGTGCAGTTTGCCTGAAGCCTGGCCACTGCCCAGTGGCAGATGCCAGCCAGAGTGGCCGGCTTTAGGAGGCCAAGAGGGCTGTATGATGCTCGTGTCCCACCGCATCTGCATCCGGCATCTCGAAGTGAACACGCTACCTGGATGCTGCATCTGCCGACCTGCTGTCTGAGGGACACTCATGAAGTGTTGCCACCGCGGCTGCGCGCGCTTGCCCTCTTGCAGCTGCAACATCAGCGATGTGGTGCTATCAGGGTGCTGCAACCAAACTGATGATGCCATGTCTAATCTGTCGGTTGCCCCGCGCAGCAGTGCAGGCCAGAGGAGCTGCCACTTGCACGGGCATACATGGAAGTGGCTGCTGCTGTGGCGAGGGAGGCAGTGTCGGCCTGACAGCATCAGCGGGCGCCATGGTTGCCGCTGGGTTCCGCCGGAGGTGGAGCGCGCTGGTAGCGCTGGCAGCTGTGGCTGCATGCAGCGCAGCCAAGGGCGTCAGCGCTCAGCTTGTCGGTGTGGACGTCACAAACACCACGCTCGTGCTCACCAGCGCGGGTTTCGCCCAGGCCCTGCGCTCGAGCAACATCGGGGCAATTCTCATCTCATGTGAGTGTGCATGCAATGTGCGCTGGCTGCATGCAGCTGTTGCGGGGTGGGTGGGGAGCCCCTGCAAGTCATGTAGTCATTTGCATGCTGCTGCCTCATACAGAACTAGCATGCAGGAGCACCAATTGGATGCATGCTGTGGTCTGGGCCTCTGTGCATGCGTGCAATGCATCTGCTGCAGCAGCATGCAATGCATGCCAGGTGTGTGCTGGACATCCCAAGTTCAGCTGACCTGCATGTATATCATCAAGTCTTAACGCATACTTGTTTGGGCGTCTGCAGCTGACATCAAGCTCAAGCAGTCCGACTTCCAGCCCACCGTTTACGTGAATCGCAATGTCACGATTGCCGCTAGCAATGCGTCGACTGACAGCATCCCAGACATCAACTTCGACCATGGCATTGGCCTCATACTGGTAAGCGGTGTGCTGAAGTTGGCATCATCGGACAGCGCCCCAGACGCTTGCTGCTGCATCTGTCGTCCTCATCACAGCAGCGGGCAGAGTGTGTTCAGACTGGCTCCTCGGGAATGTTAGTGAAGCAATATGTCCAGGTGCAACAGTCATGCGAGCCTGCAACTGGCGTGCACAGGTGGGGAGCCAAGGCAACCTGGGCTTCAGCAGCTTGCGCCTGTCCAAGCTGGCGAATGCAGACTCTGGCAACGTGAATGGCGACTATGTTGTACAGGCTCTTGCGGTTTGGCCGACCATAAGCGGCAGGCCTGGGGCTACGGTGGGTCACCTGAGTTGCCGTACAATCAGCTGTCTTCTGTGTAGTGCCAATGCAGTCTACACCGCACTCCCGGCGGCGTGGTTCCTATCAGCATGCTCATGCAGTGCGCATGGCACACTGAGCTGCAATATCATGACGGCGGTTTTGATCACTGCAGTTCACGTTCAACAGCACCATCATCGACTACACCGTGCCGAACGACTTCAACGGGTGCGACCAGTATCAGCAGCGCGTCGTGCAGCAGCTGCAGCAGCTGCTGGGCGCCCGCTTCATCACGCAGCCCACCAATACTACCGTGCTGGTGACGGGGCGCCATGTCGGCAGCCTGCCAGTCACCAACAATCAGATCGGCATCGGGTGCGCCTGCAACCCCTGCTGCCACTTCTGCCATGCTAGCCTAGCACATGTCATTGAAATGCGATGTGCTGCCTCACGGATGACATGGATGATGTTCCTGCACTGCGCTCTTACAGCTGAGTGCTCTCCATAAGCGTCGCCACTGAACCTGTCTGCAGGGAGGTGGCATACATTTCGTCGAACACCAGCGTGAGCTGCGTGGCAGACTCCACAGGAGGTGCGGCCACACGGTCTACTGCCTGATGCACGGCTGCAGCTGGCAGTCTAGCCTGCTTGCTGTGGGGTCACAACTACACTAAAACCTATCAGCCGGTCGTCTGAAGGTCTTGCTGCACAGATTTCAGGCCCCACACACATCACCGTAGTCCTGCCAAAACCACAATTTACTGCTGCGCAGGTGGCTCACACTTCCCCTGGTGGGCTGGCCTGATCCTGGGGCTTGGCCTGGCGCTCATCATCCTCGCGGTGCTGTGCATCTTCGCCGTGCGCTACGTCCTCCGCTTGCGGCACCAGAACAGCGAGCTGGCCAGCAGCCAGCGGGACGTGGAGTCCAAGGTCAGCGGCGTGGCCAGCATGCTGTCGAGGCTGGCAAAGAGACACCACAACTCCTGGGCATCAGCAGCATGCCGGGCGTACATCGTACTGTGGGTCTGGTGGGTTTCGTGCAGGGAGACGCGGGCACCGGGACATCGGGCAGCGCCAACACGCCCCCGGGCGGCAGCGGCTGGACGCCCACGGGCTCCGCGGACCCGGCGCTGGCCGGGAAGGACGGCGCCGGCGGCAGCGGCAACTCCACGCTGGTGCCCCTGCTGCCGGGGGAGGCCGGGCTGCGCACCGGCAGCAACCCGCGCGCCCGCTCGGGTAGGCGGCCCCCTGCTGGTTTGCACCGCAGGCACCAGCAGGCCTGTCAGCCCCAGAGTGCAGCTCTCTCTGGCACGTAGACCTATGCGTTTCATGTGGGTGCCCGAGGTCGCGCGGCCATGCGCATGTGCCTGCATGCATCATTGCTGTGTGACAACACCCTTGTTTACGCGGCGCAGGCACGCTGCGGCTGGACAGCGGCCTGTCGGACTACCATGCACAGCTGCTGGCGATGCGCATGCAGAGCGGCCTGGAGGGTGTGGAGATTGGCCCTGTGCTTGGCCGCGGCTCCTTCGGGTGCGATGATGACATTCATTGAAATGTCAGCTTCAAGCACACATTTCGGCCAGTGCCACCTGCGGTTTACGTCGCCCTGGGCTGTGGTGGAAGGATGACAGCATCCAGGTCACACAACGGGGCCTCAAACACAGCCGGCTTTGCAATGCAGGTGTGTATACAAGGGCAGGTGGCGAGGGGTGCTTGTTGCGGTGCGTGCCTGCAAGATCATTTGACATGTCACAGCACGTTTCCACACCCCAGAAATATGATTGGAAGTACAAGCCTGCTGTGTCAGTTTGCTCACAGCACCACCCTCAACGTCTGCAGGTGAAGGTGATGGAGGCTCCAATGGATCAGTACAGCGCAGACGCCGCACGGGAGTCGCTGCTCTCGGCCTCTATATCTCACCCCAATGTTGTGGTGCGCTCGTGTTCTGCTGCCTTTGAAGCCCAAGCGCGCAGCGACTGCTGTAATGTGGCAGATATAAGTTCGCACTTGACTGTGGTCTTTGTTTTTGTGCACGATAGTTATTCGCTGGCTGCTGCTCCTGGCAGGCCTGCTACAAGATCTGCGCGGTGCGCACGCCAACCGCGGAGACATCGTCTACAGAGGCTGCCACCTCGGCGAGCCTGGGGGGTCCCGGCAAGAACGCGTCGCAGGTGCTGACAGATGCGGACGTCGCCGCAGCACAGGCAGCACCAGGTGCGGGACAGCCTTTCCGCTGAACCCTTTAAACCCTGTTGAGGCGCCAGCCGTCCTGCCTGCTGCCCCGCCTGATGTGGCGCCCTGCTGGATACATCCCATGCAAGCACTTGGAAGCATAGCAGCTGCTCACGGTTGGGTGAGCATCTTACAGTTGGAAACATGTGTCTGCAGGGGCAACAGCAGATGTGCCGCCGCCTGCAGCCGTGCCGCAGCAGGGCCTGGGCAGCGCAGACAGCCCCGCACCAAGTGGCCAGGTGGGGTGGCAACACACCACAAGACACGGTGGCGATGTTACGCTGTGCTGCTTGTCACGGCTCCGGCTCTCCTGGGAACTGCAACTTACGTGTCGGTCAAGGGACGCCGCTTGAGCTAGTCAAGGATAGTGCATTCGAATGCGCCATGCAGATCCGGCGCAACAGCACGCACGACAGCGAGACCACAATGACCTCAGCCACCCGCAGCCACGACAACGTGCTGCTGGAGGTGCTGGGCACGCAGGACGACGCGCAGGAGGCCCAGAACCAGGTGCGTCGCGACCACCGCAACCCCTGGGCAGCCCGCCTGGGGCCCTGTACCAGCTGGGGCACTTGCAGGTACCAAAACAGCAGGGTAGCCACACCAGCAGCATAGGCTGCAGGCATCACACAATATGGTCGCCCTCGGTTGCAGGGCCTCCTGTTGTGCGGCCAAGCGCAAGGCGCTGCCAAACGCCTCGTGCCCAAACAGGTGTTCATGTTGGGAGTGCCACATGTTGCAGGGCACCATCGAGACGTGGATGCTGCTGGAGTATGCGGACCGGGGCAGCCTGGAGCAGGCCATCCAGGCTCGGCGCTTTTACAAGCGCACAGACGCCACCCTTGACCTGGTGAGCCATGCCGCTGCTCCTGCCTCCAGGGCATTTCCAACCCTCACCCAAACACTGACGCCTCCTACGACAGGCCCACACGCTGCTGGTGGCGCCAGCTCGAGAGGGGGCCCCTGCATCATGTGGGGCACCGGGCACTGAGCGTTGCACTGCCACCTGTGCAGGGGAATGTGTACCGCACGCTGCTGGACATCGCGAACGGCATGCACTACCTGCACTCCGTGGGCATCATCCACGGCGACCTGAAGCCGGCGAACGTGCTGCTGAAGTCGACGGCCAGCGATGCCCGCGGCTTCATCTGCAAGTGCGTGCAGAGGGTGGTCGCAATATCGTGATTTGACTTTCGCAGAACATCTTGTTCCTAACACTTGCATACAGCTGAGGCCGCTGCTTATCTCCTTCACCTATGGACAAGTCTGATAGCTAGTGTGAGTGTATCATCTGCAGGCTTGCGGACTTCGGGCTCAGTCGTCTGGTGTCGGAGCACAAGACCCACGTGAGCGCGGCCACCATGGGCACCGTCAGCTACATGCCGCCGGAGATGCTCAACGAGCAGCGCCTCACCAAAGCGGTGAGCGGACCGAGGCGTTCCAGCCTGCACACCTGCCATTGCTGCATCAGTGCGTCTATGTGCATCAGGAGAGCAAAGGGGTCTGCTGGAAAGACATCCTTGTGTATGGCTTGGCTCTGACCACCCCAGGTTTGAGACTGATGATCATGTGCAACCGTGCAGGTGGATGTGTACAGCCTGGGCGTGATCATGTGCCAGCTGTACTCGGGGGCAACGCCGTACGCGGGCATGGGCATGCCGGCGGTGCTGTTCGCGGTGGTGCACAAGGGGCAGCGCCCCGACGTGCCCGCCGACATGCCGCCCGACTACCGGGGCCTCATGCAGCGCTGCTGGGACAACACCGCGCAGAACAGGTGCTGCGCCACCCCGCCACGAGGCGGCCACGGCGGCAACCGCACCAGCCAACTGCTTCCAACTGTCGTCTCATCTGACAGCTCCGCACACCTTCTGCACGTGCACTGACAAGTCAGCGGCCTGGAGACGCTGACACGCCTCATGCCTCATACACGACGCACACCCGCTGCTCATGGCTGCTGCAGGCCGACGGTGGAGGAGGTCATCCGGGAGCTGGCGCTGCAGGCCAAGGCGGTTGCGGCGCAGGCCGCCGCGCCGCCCGTGCAGGCGCTGCCGACCGCCAAGCGCAGCTCCTTCTCGATCAGGTGCGCTGCGCAGCATGGCGCTTTGCTCGCCTGGCAACAGTCTGTCTGCCGTGCTCCTGGCGCTGATATGTCAGTTAGTCCGCAAACTGTACCCGATGGCTCGAGAGCAATGGCACTGGCCAGCGTCAGCACATGATGCGATGTGCACACTGCTGTGAAATGCTGGTCAGGTATTGCTCGCTCGAGGATGCTCGAGGCCACGTCAAGCTGCGCCATCTGTCAGCACGCTCACGAAATCATGGATGCCTGCATCTCACTTGCTTTTCCAGTACGTGTGCCGCTGCGAAACCACACTCACACGAGCTTGCTGCCAACCGCAGGGAGCTGCTGGGCAAGAAGAAGAGCAGCAGCTCGGATTCGGAGGGCGGGGGCGGCGTGGCGCCCCGGCCGCCGCCGCCCCGCCGCATCACGACCGGCTCCTCCTCCAGCAGCGCCGGCCGGCGCTCGGGATCCGTGACGCCCGACCTCGAGGATTCGGCCGGCCCGCCAGCAGCGGTGGCCGTGGCCTTGGCAGCGGCGGCGGCAGCGGAAGGCAGCCCAGACGCCGCAGCCAATGCGCCGCAGCCAATGGTGTCTTCGCCGGCGACTGGGGCGGGCGCACACCCGGCACTCCAGCACAACGAGAGCCAGGCATCGGCAACGTCAAATGCAGATACCGAGCTGTCGTTCGCAGCAAACCTGGGCACTCCTTCAGGCAGCGCGGAGCCGCCAGAGGCGGGTGCGCCGCCCGCGGCCGCCGGTGCAGCGGCGGCTGCAGTCGCAGCAGCAGCTGGCGTCAGCGGCGGCAGCGTGGCCCCTCGGCCCACGGGGCCTCCCCAGTCTGCCTCTGGGCGCCAGCGGACGGACCCGCTGTACAGCGTCGCCGAGGAGATCTCGCGCGCCGGCAGCAGCGGCAGCAGCGGCGACCGCGCCTCCGTGGCGGGCAGGTTCATGTCCAGGACCGCGCCGCACAGCTTCGCCTTCGACCGCCAGGGCTCAGCGCCGGTGACAGGACTCGCCGACGGGGCCCTGACGCCTCCCGAGCGGCAGGCCGCCGCCGCCGCAGCACTGGCGGCCGCCGCGTCGGTGGTGCCGCCCTCGGAGAGCCTGCTGCGGCAGGCCAGCGCAGAGACCCCGGAGCGCTTCCGCCCCCTGATGCAGCAGGGCACCTCCGAGGGTGGGACCATCCGGTACAGCCTGGAGGGCCGCCGGGGCCGCAGGTCGCTCGACCGGCGCCGCGCGCACGAGGCCCCCGCCTGGCTGGAGCCCACCCTCGAGTCCCCACCTCCAGCGGCGGACGCCGGCGCCGCTGCCGGCGGGTTCGGTCAAATGCTCGGCAGCCCCCCGAAGGCCGCCTCTGCGGGTGACGCAGGAGCGGGTGGGGCGAGCGCGCTGCAGCAGCCTGGCGTCGCGCCGTCGCCCTTCCAGGCAGCGAGCGTCGCGGCGCGGGCGGGCGAGGGGGCCGACGGCAGCACGTACGGCCGGCTGGCGGCCGCCGACGGCGGCAGCAGGATGAAGGACAGCCCGCCGCCAGAGGCGGCGGCTGCGGGGCTGATGATGCCGCCCAAGGACAGCAGCCTGGGCGCCGCGGCGGATGCGGCGGTGCAGAAGCTGGCGGAGGAGAAAGAGCTCCGGGCTGCCGCAAGCGCAGCGCTGCACTCGGTAGAGTGAAGCCGTTACTCGTAGTACTTCCTAACCTGGCAAGTGGCGGCGCAGCGGACAGCAGGAAGCAGCAGGTGTGTTGCGGGCCTGCGTCCCGCAACACACGTGCTGATTCCGTCTGGGCTGCAAGCGCCCAGCCGGCAATGTGACTGCCGGCCGGGCTGCAGCGGCGGCATCAGGCGCAGATGTTTCTTTGTGGTTCTTGCTTTCGGCAGGCAGCAGTGTGCACTCGGTGCTCACGACAGCGGTTCCTACACAACTTGCTCCAACACAACTCTCTCTCCTGGAATTCTTCAGTGTGCTTGGTTCATGTGTCTCTAGTCAGCAGGGAGTTGGCCTGCAATTTTGCTTTGGTGCCAATGCTGCTGCATGGTGCGGTGCCCTGGTGGTGTGATTACACCCAGACACAGTCTCGGGTGATGTTCCTGTTTCAGCGTTTGGTGAGGCTCTGCGCAATGGCGCAGCGATAACCCGACTCAGCGTCTGGAAACTCTATTCAGCGGTCCTTCTTACCGGTGTTCAAACTGTAGGCTTGAATGTTTGTGTTTCCGGTGCGATGACTTGGGACGTCCTTGGTGGAAACTGCACACTCTCCAACAGCTGTAGGCATAACATCTAGCGCTGTGCAGCTCGAGAAGCTACAGAACCTCTTATGCCTGATCGGCTGTATGTTGATCTCTAACAAGCAAGACCTGCTTGACAACAAAGAAATAATACTGAACTCGGCCAGACAGTGCATGGCAGGCAGTGGCATTTCGCCAACAACCCCTCAACAGGGTACAATAGCAATTAGATTGGCATAACCAAAGCGCAGGAAAACAATGAGTTCCTCAGGGATCTGCATTTGCAAGGTTTCAGCGGCGCTGGGACGGCTGAGACCGTGGTTCCTCAATGCTACTCCTCGACGGTGTGCTGACGCCATCAATCCGAGTGTACATGCACTGCCCAGCCACCTGCACACCGACAGCTGCTGCCGTCAGGGACACTAGAGTGTCATGTGTGCGGTTGTGTGCTTTGGACAGGGAGGCTGAGGCAACGAAGCTAGACCAGCTTACCAGCTCGCCCGCATAGCTGTGCAGCTCGTCATCTGCACCGCTGCGGCTGCCGCGGCTGCCGCCGCCGCCACCATGCACCAGCTCCTGCTGGCCGTCATCCACATCCAGGTCCCCCCCTGCAGCGACCGCCGCCCCCGCCTGCGCCTCGCTGGGACCCTGGGCGGCGTCGTCCGCCTGCAGGAGTGCAGGCACTCATACCAAACAGGGTCCAGATGACAGGTGAAGCAACAACAGCCCTCCGCCACAAAGGTAGTGTCCAACGACAACACAAGCCCGGGTGTTGCTTGCGCAGCCCACAGAGCAAACACAACACCGTGAGGCGGTCGAGCTTGCACAGTCTGGCAAACCCCATCACCACAGCAGCGATCGCGGCAGCATAGCGGGCGTCGCCTGACGTGGCCCCCACGCCGTCCCCCCTCTCGACATCTGGCGCCTCCTCTGCTGATGCCGTCGGGCCTGTATTGATGTCTGAACATCACGAGCTGTAAGGTGTGTCCAGCAGGGTGTGACAGCATGAGGCTGCAGCAGCACACCCTGATGCATGTCTGAGAGAGTTTGCTGCCAGTGCAGGCCATTACAGTAGGCGCACTTGTCCGCAGCACATGCCAGCAGGGACCACAAACAATCACGCTGAGGCGCTGAAGCATCAGTCCGCATCAACGATGAGATGTGCCGCAGACCTTCGCTGTTGGAGCCGGGCGCGACTGGCATCATGCCGCAGCCCCCACAGCTCCATGACGACAGCTTCTGCAGCGTCCGCTGCATGCCAGACGAACATGGTGAGCCTGCTTTCTAGGATCGTGCTGCGCAGCGTTGCATGCTGTGCCTGGCCACAGCAATGTGATCACCTGCCGTCAAAAGGTTTGCTGCGAGAAGCACAATCAGGCGCCACGTGGTGATAGCGGCTCCACAGAATGCCTAATGCACCATCGCTCAACTTGGCTGATGCAGGGACGTACCTTTGCGGCGGCTGGCGTTGCGCTGTCGATCAGCTTGGCGCCTGTGCTGCCGAGCTGCTCCAGGTGGTTAAGATCCTGCCGCAGGTGGCGGACAGTCTCAGCAACATACACTGTTTAAGGAGCAGGACCGTGCAATGCCATGGCAAATCATTTTCTCACCCCAGGCCGTTAGCTGCGCCTACATTTGCAGCACACGGTGGGATCACTGGGCCAGTGTCCCGTCATCCAAAGCCTGTAGCACCTACCTTGTACACGATGCCTGCGGCCTTTAGCAGGCCCTGCATCCCGCACGCCTGCGCCACCGCCAGCACACCCTGCAGTGAAGAGCGTGCCACCGTCGGCTGGCAATGACTCGACTCGCTGTGCCTCGGGTACTGCTAGACTGGCAACTGCCTCACAGGCTTGGGACATGCGAAACGTCCTTGACAGACAGCAGTTGCAAGACATGTTGGGATGAACGTCCCATCGGCGGACGCTTCATCTGGAGGCAAGTGTGGCCCCTGGCTGTATACTGCTGATGTGGGGTCCTGTGACAGCAACCAGCCGGCAGCCGCCCGCTGAGGCGGCCTCACCGTCATGCCGTTTTCCAGGCGCTTGGACGTGAACTGCGCCTTGATGATGGCGATGTGCGCCCGCTGGTAGTTGATCAGCAGGTGGTGCGCCACGCTGGACGTGGTGCGCTTCTGCACCGAGGTCTCCACATAGCTGGGGCGCACCTGCGGGGGCGGGCACCACCACGAGTCCTCAGCTCCAGCAGATGCACGCTGACAGTGTGCTTGCCTCAAAGCCCTCATGCTGTGGGCGTCAAAGCGCGGTCCGCAGCAGCCTGCCTTCCCATGCGTGCGCCGTAAGTGCCTGTGGCCAATGTGGAGGCGCCAAGGCAGACGGACGCTGGTGCAAAGGCGGTCCCGGGGGCCTCCAGGTGCATGCACAGCATACTGGCATCTGCAGCGCTACAACAAGGTCTCGAGCCATGGTAGCAGGGCCCTGAACACAGCCGAAGGGCGGGAGGGTTGCGGGTGCGCACGATCATGTCGCCGTCCGAGTTGATCAGCACCCGCTGCCCGGGGCGCTTGTACATGAACAGGAACTTGGCGGCCCTCGGCACCGTGTCCTGCAGACCCGGACGCGAGCTGTGCTGAGGGGCAGCAGCAGCGCGTCGCACTTGCAGCATGCCTCATCATCTGGAGGCCAGCAAACGGCACGGCAACCGCGACGTGCAACAGGAGGTCTTTGGAAGCAAGGTACAACGGGCAACCACTAGCGTGGCGCTGTCCAACACTCTGGGGCAGCAGACGGAGCCACTGTGGTGCGAGGCAGCCGACCTGGTCGTTGATGACGTTCCACAGCTCGGGCAGCTTGTCGCGGCATTCGCGGGCAAAGGCGTGGTTGCCGACCCTTGGCGCTCCAAAGGTGTAGACCTGCGCAGGGTTGCCACGGTTGGATGGGTTGCGATGCGGCTGCAATTGGGTGCCGTACCAGGACAAGATGCACAGGGCCTTTCCCAGCTGATGGTCATGCAGCTGCAGCTGGCCAGTCACCACCCGTTCATCAGAGTGTGACACTCAAGCTCCTGAGCGTTCGAAAGCTCAGAGCAGCAAGCCAGCTGCTCTGACACTGCAGATGGCCTGAACTTGCAGCTTCATCTGCAGCACCGAAGTATGTGCTATCCGCACCGACAAGGACATCTGTGGCAGCGACTGGCATGCCTCCTGGATGTCGAAGGCTGCCAGCGTCGCCAGTGCGCCGCCCAAGCTGTGTCCTGTAGCATTATGTTGGCTGCTCTTAACATCATGTGCTCACTGACTCGATC
This sequence comes from Diplosphaera chodatii, assembly GCA_032358165.1. Lineage (NCBI taxonomy): Eukaryota > Viridiplantae > Chlorophyta > Trebouxiophyceae > Prasiolales > Stichococcaceae > Diplosphaera > Diplosphaera chodatii. The sequence goes on along the minus strand of JAALGY010000037.1, from coordinate 1,208,522 downwards.
ATATATCAGCTATTCATCAACTTGCCAATTTGTCAGGCCTTCCCCATACATGCTGCAATGCAGCAGGTGTTTGCGACAGAATTGCAACAGGCACACCTGTCACGAGCACACGCACGTTGCCGCCCTTGTGCCTGAGCGCCGTGACCAGCTGGTTGATGCGGGCGACCACCTTGGTGCACAGGCCGCTGTCGCGCCACGCCCGCAGGAAGCCCTGCAGCAGGGCACCATCATGCACATCCCCCGGATGGACGCCTGCTTGCTTGTGTTGTTTTGAGTTTGGCAGCAAAGGTGGAGCAGCACCCAGCTCTTCACTGCGGATCACCGCACCTGGTGCACATAGGGGCGCGTGAAGGCCCAGCACTGCCCGCGCCTGGGCGGGTGCACGGCGTACCACGCCTGCAGCAGCAGAGCACCGCCCCGCGTCTGGCACCGACCGACAGCAGAGCAGGCTGCAGCCACGCTCATGCGCCCATGGGAAATTTAGGATTCAGGACTGTAGGGTTTTTGCACCTTGACATCCGCCAGCACATTGCGGAAGGAGGCGGTGCCCCGGAAGGACAGCACCACCAGGTTGTCGTTCCAGGCCATGAGGCACTTGGTGTCCACCTTGCGGTGCCACAGCTGCAGGCAGCACGCATCATGACCGGCTGCCAGACCGCTGAGTTTGTCACAGCAATAGCGGCACATGCTTGCACGCCATCACCACCTGGAGCTGCTGTCTGCGACCAGCCGGGTGCGGCGCAAGACACACGTGGCACACTCTGCATCTGCACACGTCAGCCAAACCGCCGCCGAGGCGCTCACCAGCTCAAAGTGCTTCAGGTCGTACAGTGCCATGCCCTTTTCTAGCGTGATGCCGCCGTCGTCTTTTGCCTGCGTCATATACAATGGGTCGCCATGAGATGTGAGACTCGTGTGCCAGACGTCAGGCCAAGCAAGCAGGTCGGGCCCTACCCGAAACAACACATCGTCAGTGCATCAGATCAACTCGGACTCTATCCCACCTCCTCATATCGATACACCAGGATGCTCCAGTACAGCGCCTTCAGCGACGTCTCAAAGCAGAACCTGCAGCGAGACGAGTCAATGTCAGGGCGACGAGAGTGCCGCCCTGAGGCAGTGAGTCGCTGACGTCAAGCCATTGACAACCTCACAAGAGCGCATAAGACTGTCAAAATCCTGGTTCCCTGAGCCCCCAGCATGCGTCTCACATGGGCTGCCGGTCCATGGGACTGTCCCCCCGCGCGTTGCACAGCCCGCTGCGGCGCTCCTCCCGCCGGGCCGGCAGGTCCGCCTCACTCCACGCAAACTCCTGCAAGCCGCAAGGGCCGCAGCTGCGGCGGGTGCCCCATGCTGGCAGGACCCGCACATACATGTGCACATCCGCCTGAGGGATGCAGTGCGTTGTGCAGCGGCGTGGCAGGCATGGCAGGCAGTCGCTGCTCCCAGTGGGCGGCGCTATGCAGCCACGCCCCGACCGCTTGCCTGCAGCCACACTTGCATGGTGCCCTGGTCCGACTTGCCCTTGCTGGGCATCGACAGGAAGGAGTTGACGCACGCGATCTGCAGCGTGAAGGTTTGCACCAGTCGGGGTCGGTACTGCAGTGACCATGGTTTATGTGTGCAGTAGGTGCACAGCAGCCAGGCACACTGGGTCAATGCCAGCATGATGTTCACATGCACACGACGGTGTGCAATGTCAGCGGGCTCAGGAAACATATTTCCAAAAAGCAGCAGCAGCAGCAGCTGCCCACTCACCCCTGTCATGACGATGTTCATAGGTAGAAAGCCGAGCCAGGACTGCAGCCAGATGACCGAGACACAATCGGTTATTGTGGGGTGTGTGGACAGGTGCAAATCATCATGTCGCCTCTAGCACAGCTATCGTACAATTGGCTGTTCGATCATGTGGAAGGTGGTAAGCCAGCGGCAGCGAACGTGTTGCAATTGTGTGCACACATTCTCAGCACCTGCAGGTAGGACTTGCAGCTGCCGTACGTCACATAGGTCAACAGGATGAGGCACAGGACGAAGAAACCCATTGCCACGCCGCGCACCCGTGACTGCAGCACAGCACATTTCAGATGAGTGTGACACCTCCAAACCAGACTTTGAGGGTGCGCAGATTGCGTTGGCAGAAGCGCAAGGCATCGACAAGCACTTGTCACGTGCTGCTTGTGTGCACCACCGTCCATCCTCACCTGTATTCTGATGTTCAAGTTCGCCATGCGCATGGTGTTGTCTGCAGGGGACACAGCGCGCGGTGTCGGCTCTCTGCAGCGATTTAGGGTTTTGAGGGATGCCACGATGGCGTGCGAACACAGCCGACTGCTCTGTGGTGACTGCATGCAATATGCAATGCTCACATGGCTTCTGACGGAGCATGGCATAGGCTTGGCGGTAGAACCACAGCACTCCGACGAAATACCTGCAGTGCACTCGTTTGCAGTGTGTCCTGGCCTCAACAGCACGGTCGCTTACCTACAGCGCTGGCATGCGGGTGTGCACAGACGCACCCGACGAACGATGCAGTGACCAGGCCGAGCAGCACTGTCACTGGCGTGGACACGCTGCACTGGTAGGCGAGCGTCTTGCAGCCGGCGGCCTTCAGCGCCGCCGGGACGCTCGCCCCACCCCCTGGAGCAGGGTGACAACAGCGGCTTGGCAGCAGGGGAGTGAGCTTGGATGAGACCTGGCCACGTGCAGGAGAGCGCACAGCTGGCGGACAAAGCTGTTGGCCAGCAGGCGTGTGCTGATGTCCCTGCGGACCAGGGTGACAAGTGTGGGTGCTGAGCCAAGCAGATTTCAGGGGTGTGCGCACTGTAGGACAGGACGCCGATGGCTATCAGCATGCCCTCCACCACCAAGAAGATCGCGAGCTTGTCCACGTGGATTACTCTGGGCGCGTCCATGAGGATGCTGTTTGGTCGCCACCGTTTGAACCCTGCAGCAGAGGTGACAGCGTCAGGCGGCAGCCCCCAAGGCGCTGCCCCTCTCGAAGCAGCCCTGCAATGCTGCGGCGCAACAGCACCACGACCCGCGTGCCGCGCAGTGTGCCATTCGGCTTGCGCACCCCGTATGCAGAGTTACCCAACAACGCAGCAGACACAGCACGCTGTGGGCACACCACGATCAACGTGGGGCCCAGCCGGGTGATGGTCACGAGAAGCTGGATGGGGCAGCAGGAAGCACCTGTGCGCCTGACCCAGGGGTTGGTGTCGTGCGCGTACATGAGGAACACCGCGAAGATGGCATTCCTGCAGCAGGGCGTGGCTCAGCAGCTGGTACCAGGCACTTGGTACACCAACACCAAAGCATTTGCCAGAAAGGTCTTCAGCTGGTTTTGGCATGCATGTGAGGGTCGGAGTCAGGGCTGGAAGTGGGTGCAGCCAGACTCACCAGCCACTCCACTGGATGACTCCTGGATATGCTCAGAACATGACGGTCAGCTACTGACGGTGTGAGTGGTGTGATGCGGAGCGTGCCGTGCACTCGACACAGGTGCTGCCACGACCTGGCAGACATCGGCAGCGCTGAGGGTTTGTGGCGCACCATTGACAATGATGAAGCCATCGAACCAGCGGCAGGGCGCCGCCACCACATAAGCGTTGGTGATGAGCCAAGACGCCACGATGATCAGCTGCAGCCGTCATCACAGCCACAAGATAAATGGCGGACAGCACGAGTGGCAGCAACCATCATCCCAGACTTTGCAATTGTCAACCTGGCAAGTCAGTCAGGTGGTCATGACAGCGTCTGGCGTACCACGATGCTGTGTTCGAGCATGGCCTTCTTCACAACCCGCTTCCGCCTGTAGCTCCTGCAGATCGAAGCAGGAACGGCCAGTGTCATGCAGGCCAGGCCCGAACAGAAACGGTACCGGGTCCCAGGGGATGCCTGTCGGCACCGTCGAACCTCCATCAGGTGCGCTGGTGGTACAAGCGCGCACGGGTCCCGGTCTGTGCAGAGTGGTAGTCCCACAGCGACCCACCAGCGCTTGCCAGACGCGTTGGCGAGCATCAAGCGGTGCAGGTAGATGCCCAGCGACGTCACGAGGACCGTGAAGCAGAGGCTGGCGAACACCACGTTGGTCTTCTCTGTGACCCGGCGCCTGAAGAACCACTCTGACGTCTGCAAGCACGTGAAGTCGCAATAAGTATCCAGCTCTGCAGAGGACGGTGCCAGCTCAGGTCACGTTGCAGGGCCCTCAGCAGGTGGGTTTGGTGAGCTCAAGTGCCAAGCAGGCGTCTGTGAACCCATGCCACCAAAGATTATTTACACCGTTCATGCAGATGCTGGCCTGACAACACGGTCCAAGGCCTGAGCACTAGCTGCCCAGCCAACTGACTCGAAGCTGCTGTTGCAGTGGGACGATGCAAGTGCTGCCTCGCTCTGAGCTTGGAGGCACCTTTGACAGCTTCAGGCTGATGCAGGCGACCAGCGCGATGAAGGCCAGGAACTCGACGGCCCACATGCCGATGAGCGCGGCCTTCATTTGGCGGTCGCGGATGAACTCCAGCCGCATCACCACATCGTTGCCCACCTGCATGACATGGTGGCCCGCGCGCGCTGTCACGTGACCGCTGGTGCGCAGCCTGCTGGCGATGCAAGGCGCAAGCTTGCAAGCAAGCAGCGTTGCTGGTGTTGCAGACGGATGGCAGCTGGAGCCGCGTTCTTATAGCACACGGACTGAGGGCCCGGTCATGCGCCGCCAAGGCAAACCCCTGATTCGGGCGCGCGCAGTGCGCACATTGTAGTGGGTGCTGATGTAGCTCTGGACATGGCTCGCGCTGTGTTCCAGCTTGCGCCCGGGTTCCGCGGCAGCAGCGGCGCCATCATACTGGCTGTCGGTCGATGTCATGCTCCACTCCGGCTTGGAGACGATATCCTGCAAAGAGCAGCGAGAAGCCCGTCCCTGCCCCGCACGCCTGTAAGATGCTGCATGTGCGCAGCCACCGCGTTGCAGCAATCAACATGCACGTGGCCAACTCAGCCAGGTCCTGTGCAGTGGCAGGGTCTCATACTGCATTTAATGCTACTACAGGCTCATTCTGCTCGGCTTGATCACAAAGCTTGCCCCGGCTGAGCTGCACAAGTAGCACATGCAACACCAGGGTAGCAGCACACCGTGGAGGATGACAATGCCGGGAAAGGGACATCTCCCTGCTCAATATCCTCCTTGGAGTCGTCTTCAGGGACCATCGCTGCGGCCTGCTCGCTCCGCCTGCCACGCGCGAGGAACCTCACGGTGCGATGCACACCCAGGAGATCGTGCTGCACGGCGCCGCGTAAGCCGTCGGTGGTGAGCGCCGGTCACCACCTGCCAACACAGGTCAACAGTGCTGCAAACTTGGAGTAGATCAGCAGCCAGACGCTTTCCTGTTGCTTTTCAGCATCTTGTCGGACAACACAACGTGCTCACAAGTGAACTGCAAGTGGTAGCATCCTTGGCAGCAGGTTCTCATGACCATGTCTGCGAAGCGAGCTCTACCACCACTTCATGTGCAAGAGACGGCACCGGCGTCGGCTCAGCGCTGGTGCACCCGGTGAGCATTAATCCAGGGCGCTCCGTCTGGAGCATTCATCCCCTAACGAGAGCCTGATCGAGGCCCGATCGAGGCCGAATTGGATGCAAGTCACCAATCGATTTTACAATTGCCTGCTCCCTGGGCTAAGATCCAATCCCTTTGCTACCAACGCTGCCAACAAAATTGAAAGGGATCACAGTTCAACCCGCACCGCCAAAATTGTAACACCAACCAATCGCGACAACGTCTACATTCCAAGAATGCTCATTTACAACAAACACTAAAGTTTACACCAAACACTACAGTCCCGGCAACACCAAACACTACAGTCCCCGCAAGCCTACAGACGCTTGTTGGCATAACGCTTCTCTATCTGCGACAGGAACTTCTCTGCGTCCTCCATCTCCTTCTGTGCATCCTGCAGGTACGACAGGCACACCTCGCTTGGGAGGCAGCTACAGCGCAGGAAACATAGTACGGCAACCTCAGTCACAGGGACTGTCTATAGAGCAGGGACTGTCCGGATGTGTTTACCAGGCCATGTGCACCCCTGCTTCTAATGCAAGTTCACTCACCCCCTTCGGAGCTTCAGGCGGGGGCGTGATGCCGTTGCGTCGCTCCACTGTGTCTAGGCCCTTGCCCACAAACTGCTCCAGGGTGGCAAACTTGCTGCCCACATTTTTCAGGCCCTTCTCCAGGCTGCCCTCCCCCGCCGCCTTCTCTGGCGTGTTCACCCCCTGTGCGTCAGCGGCACAATGCTCAGCTGTGTTGGCAACCACATTGCAACCACGGAGACGTCACAGGCTACTTCTGGGAGCGGCCGACGTCGTCCCTGCCACTGTTGCACCACACACTGGCTGGAGGGCACCGCCTGCTGAACACGTGCCCGCTGGACTGCCGGTGGTGTGGCAGACAGCGAAGGCAGCTGTCAGCAGAGAATCCGAGAGTCGGTGCCAACTTCTCACCGCTTCAAACGTCCGGGCGATGTCGTCTGCGGCGTTGACAGGGCCGACGCGCGCCCGGCAGCTGTTGTCGGTGAGAATGAAGTCATCCCTGCACCGGATACAGCCGCAATCAGGCCGCGGTCGCTTAGAGTCAGTGTACAAGGCAACAGCCATGTGCAGTGCGACCGTCTGCACAGCGTACGTAATAATGGCAGGTTGCTGCAAAAAAGGAGTGGCTGCCGACAACTACGATGGCCCACCAGTTTCGTCCGATCTTTTTCAGCGCCTTCCGGAACTCCGGGATGTGCTGCTCCGGCAGCCGTGGTGACCTGCGACACATGCTCCCGCAGGCAGCATGAGTTGCAGGCGCCAAAGAGCATGGGCATGTTGTTGTTGGACAATGCAATGCGCTCGGGCTGCGTTCTTAGCCCATGCACGGTTGCTGCACTTGTTGAACTGCTGTTGCTTTTCGTACTTGTCAGCTTGCTGCTCACCGCGAGTAGACTGTGGCCCCGCCGTACCCCGCCCAGGCATCATTGTTGCCCTTGTAGTACACGAGGACATAGTCGTCCTCCTTGGAAGCCAGCACATACCTGCAGGCGTGCAAGCGAATGGTCGGTAGGCAGCCGATACAGGGACCCTACAATATGGATGCCGTTTACTGGTGCATGGACTTGGCACAGGGTCGTTTAAGAAGAACATGTCCTTGTGGCAGGGCTGTCAGCTGGCTGCACGTGCAGTGGCACGCACACGGGCGCACCAGTCGTCCGTGTAGTTCAGGTAGCTGCAGCGCAGGAGGGCGGCGTCTCAGCACTCATGTAATACTGACGTGCGGCAGGTACAACGTTTTGCACTGGGCGCAATTTGAATCAAGTGCAGCACATGGACAGACATACGATGCAGGACCATGGACACGCACTCGTTGTTGTGATTGAACAGCACGCCGGGGTTGTCCTGCTGGTCAAACGTCTGGATGGTGGTGCGCTCTAGGAAATCATCATTTGACCCCTTGGGGATGCGCCAGTTGATGCGCCCGTACAGCTTGCCTGCAGGGAGAACATCCACTGAACACCACCCAATCGTGTACATTTCACGTCCATTATCTGGTTTTTCCTGACAGCAGTGGATCAGGTGCAGTGCTCTGGGTGCAGCTGATGCTGCCAAGAGGACCCATGGCTGACGCATGCTGAATGACACCACGTGAAAGGATGTGCTGTCCACACTGTTCACCTGGCTTGGGCACGCCGAAGTAGTGCTCCTGGCAGGGGAAGGTGTCGAACAGCGGATTCAGCCCCGCGGTGATGTACCAGCGTCCCTGGAACTTGTTGAGGTCGAACTTTTCGTCCAGCGCATCATCCGGCGGCACCTGTCGGGCACCGCGACCATCAGACTGCCCAGCCCAGCTGGCACCATGTGCTGCACACTCTGGTGGCTCAAGCCACGTGCCTCGTAGAAAGCATAGAAAGCAGGACAACAAGACAGAAAGCAGGGAGCCCAAGTCCCAATACACTGTATTGCCCGGGACTAAAGTTGTGCGAATAAAGTTGCAGTCCTGATGCGGCACCCACCGGCCACTCCATGACGCTGTCGATGCGCCGCGGCACGCAGCCGTTGACGCTGAGCGCGCACTTGTTGAACTTCTGCACCGCCTCGTTCTCGTACTTGTCGCCGCAGTCGATCTGCGTGGCACGGTTGCCGTGGCGCTAGGCGGAACGTGCGACGATGCCCAGATCGAGGCATCTGAGGCGTCAAATGTTACAGCCATCAAGGACGCTGCAATGGCCTATCTGCTCACCTGGCAGCGGGACTCCTCGTCGCGGTCCTTGCCGTTGCAGGTCTGCAGGCACAGCAGGTTCTGCACGCAGCTGGGGTCCGCGATGCACTGCGCCAGCTCCTTGGGGCAGTTGGCCAGCAGGCACTTGCCCACCGACGCGGTGTCCGCTGCAGTACAGAGGCAGTGAAGCCCCTGAAAACGGGCTTCTCCCCTTGATCTGCCGATCACTGCTTGCATAGTTCCGTAGCCATTACGCCACAAGCAGCAGCGTCGTGACTTGTATCAGCAGTGCCATGACACTTGAGACTGGGAAGGCCATGACAGGGTTTACACCTGCAACTGCTGCGCCGCCGCTGAACCCTGCAAATGGCTGCGAAAACGCCAGCGCCGCTGCAAGGCCGGCTGCAGCCGCCCTGCTGGCGATGCTGCTGAGGGTGCTACCCCTGGTGGCTGCGATGTGCTGCCGCGCGGCGGGTCCGCCTGTGCCGTCGCCGCTGCCCCTGCGGCTGCCGCCATGCTTGCCGGCGCATGCTACCACCATCCGCCGATTGCCCTGAGCCCTGCCTGCTACTTGGAGTCCGCTCGAAAGAGCTGGAACAGCTGGTCTGAGCGCCTGGTAGCCGCTGTGCTGCTGGCATGTGTGCGCGGCGCCAACATGTGATGCCGCCGTGGACTGGGACATGCATGGCCCCACCTGGGTGCATCAATCACGTTCGCGTGGGAGTTTAACGCCGTAGCAGACAGTCACAGCAGTTGAGCAAAGCAGCTCTTCTCTGCAATATGATGCTTCGTGCATGTTGCACCTGTGCTGTCGGTTGCATGGCGTGTGCAGGTCCAGCAACGATCGCTGCCGGAGATGGATGTTATCTATAAAGCTGCGGCAAATGAAAGTGCTACCGACACTTATGGATCGAAATGACTGATGGCTTTGCCCGGAGCGAGCGTGCGCGACGGCCCAACTGGCTGACAATGCAACTACAGAGTGATCAGGTATGGCGCCAATGCCGTGGTCAGCCACCCATTCCGGTTGCACTGTATGTATGAACTGCCGACTGACAGCGCTGCAGCAGCTGGCGCGCTGTCGTGGTTCCCGGTGAGGGGCCAGAAGCTGATGACTATGTGCAGGGCTGGGGCATCCGATAACATCTCTATCTGACATCTCAAAGATGCTGGCTGACAAGGACGGAGTGGCTGCCTGCGCCCTGCAGGGCAGGTGGGGGGATTGTAGACGATTTGGGGAACGTCGTCGATTGCTTGCAGGGATGGCTGCATCGAATAGCACCAGGATGCTCCAAACCATCAGCCCAGCGCAGGTGCTACAGCTGATAAGCAAGTGTCCCGCACCGGCGTCAAGTAGTGCCTGTTACATCGAGCTACCGGACCGCAACTAAACCCTGTTCTGCCGCGGCGTCGACACCGGAGTCCCCCGGGGCGTGCCGCGCACGGAGGCCGGGGACCCGGACGGCCCCCGAGCCAGGGACACGCCCCTGCCGCCGCCGGCGGGGCTGCCAAGAATGGCGCTGCCGGCCGCCGCCGCCATTGCTGGAGTGCCGGGCTGCAGGAGCGCCGACTCCGCCGCCCTGCTGCTGCCGATGGCGCCGCCGCCGCCGCCGTCGTCTCCCGCGGCGCCGCCGTACAGGCTGGCGCCAGGTGGCATGCCTGCGCTGCCACTGCCGCCTGCTGCCGGCTGGGGCGATGCGAGCAGGGTGGCCGGGGCCATCGCCGCCAGCTGCGACTCCCGCACGGGGCCTCCGCCGCCGCCGCTGCCAGCTGCGTCTGCGGCGAGGAGCCTGGTGCCCTCCTCTGCCGACCGCTCTGCTGCCGTTGTGGCCTGCACAGCGGTGGTGAAAAGCTCTGATACAGGACAGCAGCCGGCAGATGGAACATGTTGCCCACAACATGCGCAAAACCGTAAGCATGCACTGACAGACTAGTTCTGCCATGCTGCGGCAGACATTCTGACCAGCGAGACGGCTGGGGCCCGACTGACACGGGACGACTGTCGTCAGTGGACATTTGAGTGGATGGCCCCAGGCGTGGGGCCCAGGCGACGCCCACCGTGGCCTGCGCGCTGCCGGCGCCGAAGCCGGCCCGCCGCCGCCGCAGCCGCGCCGCCGCCGCCAGCAGCGCCGCCACCAGCAGCACGGCCGTGACGCCGCCCAGTGCGCCGCCCAGGCCCCAGACCAGGGCTCTGCAGCGGTGCAGCAAAGGGACGAGTTGGCGGCTGGGACGCAGATGGAGGAGCAGAGCATGCTGTGTTCCAGGGGTGGTGCCACGGCCAGGGACTGCTGCGCATGCGCTGCAGCACTCACACGGCAGCTTCAACAGCAGGTGCAGCGCTGATAGCATGAGTCGGGTGTGCTTTGGAGATGTGCGCCATATGCAAGCGAGCCTGCCGCACGCAGCGCCTGCAGGAGGTGCTGCAGGGCGCTTCCGACAGCTGGCCACAAGCAGCATCCCGTGCGATGCGACTCCCACCTGCGCCGCAAGCCGTGGCCCCCTGCCTGACCGCTGCCCGCAGCGTCCGCCGCCGTGTACCCCCCGCCGGAATCCTGGCCCCCGCCCGCCACCGCCTCAGCCGCCGCCTGCGCAGCGGCTGCCCCTGACGCCTCGCCGCCCGCCTCATCCTCGATGACCCCGCCGCCGTCGCCGCCAGACGACGAGGACCATGCTGAAGCGGATGCAAACGCCTGCGATGAGCCGGAGGCTGCATCCGCATCTGCGTTTGCGCCACTGCCCCTGGCCGAATCGGGGGTCGCCTCCCCTGCTGCAGGGGGGTCTGTGACGCTGCCGCTGGCTACGTCTGAGGCTGCGGTGCCAGAGCCGCTGTCTGCCTGGCTGCTGCTGAGGCTGCTGTCTGCGTCGCCGCACCCGAGCTCTTCCCTACAGCATGGAGAGCACATGAGGGATGTGTGGATAAGTGTCGTGCTGTACTAGTTTGCATATTACATCTGCTGATTGTTTTGCGGTGCCCTGGTTGTTGCCTCGATAGAAAATACATGCTGCCGCCTTGCCGGGGCAGGGCTCACACCTGGCGCCGTCCGGCAGCGCGCCCACGCCGGCGCTGGCGTCGCACGCCGCCGCCCCGGCCGCGAGGCCGATGCTGCGGCACGCCGCCTGTGCGAAGCCCACCCGCGCGTTGCGGCGGTCGTACTGCAGGAGGCACCCGGCTCAGTCTTCAGCCTGCCGCCCTCTGCTGGAGACCCGGTGTGGCAACGCGTCTCAGGACGGCAACACTGATGGAACAACGCGGCGGCACTGCGGATGAGGACCCAAGCCAGCTGGCCGGAAGTAAGCCAGTTTGCTCACAGTGACTGTGGTAACTGGCGCTGAATTAAACCCTAATCCCTGAACACATTGCATGTGCCGGGCGGCGCGCGCCTGGACCAGGACGTTGCGGAAGGTGATGCCGCCCAGCAGCGTGCCCTGGCCCCCGTTGTCGAACACCCCCAGGCAGTACGCGCCCCGCTGCACAACAGCACGCACAGGTCTGCTCAAGCGGCAATGCGCAGCCTGTGCACAGCGGATGGCTGGCACTGGGTCTGCAGCAATTGTGGCGTGTGAAGCCATGCACGCGGCACAGACACAGCAGCAGAGTGCAATTCAGCTGAGGCTGACGGCCGTGCCATGGAGCACAGTGAATCCTGTGGCTGCTCAGGGACACAATGCTGCCGGACAAGATCGCGTCAGGCCGCACCTGGGCCGCGTGCACGAACAGGTAGTTGAGCGGCCCCGCCCGCAGCGACACCCCGCCCGCGAAGTGCAGGTCCATGGTGGGGAAGAAGTCGGCCAGCTGCTCCGCGGCTTCCAGCCCGGGCGCCCCCCCGAAGCACACGTCCGGAAACTGCACCGCAGCAGCGCCGTGCGCTCAGCCACACTTTGTTCAGTGCCACTTCCAGCCCCAGGATGCCGCCAGTCTGCAGCCTGGAAATAGGGCGCCATCCATGCGTCCACCAAAGGACGTTCGCCAGCACATGTGTTTCAAGGCCGCAGCATTGCCGGCATCGCGTTGCCGCATCGAACGTCGGCAGGGGCGCACGTTCTTGTCGGGGCCCTCGACGAGCTGCAGCCCGCGTCCCAGGGCGTGCGCCTTCACCGCGGCCAGGAACTGCGCGTGCGCGGGCGCGGGCAGGTAGGTGAAGGTCGTGCCGCTGTCCAGCACCGCGCCGTACCCCTGGCCGTACACCGCCTGCGCCCGCCGACCATGCTTTATTATTGTAAAAGTTTAAATTCGTTGTTTTTAGATTAAATGGTTTTTTGGTAAAGTTTTGGATTAAAAAGGTGTTCGTTGCACCACACCTTCACTCCATGACAAGGGGATATGTACACACTGCCCAGCATGGCAAGCATCTGTGATGCTGGCCTTGCGAACGGCACCGCCGATCAGATTTCCGCCACATCCGGAGGGGAGGCTTTGCTAGAGGGACCGGCTCCGGCACCTCGGCGACGGGCAGGTCCTGGCCGCCCATCGCCAGGCGGCGCAGCTCCACGATGTAGTAGTGCGGGTGCTCGGGGTGCCGCAGCAGCGGCGTGTAGTGCAGCTGCGTGTCTGCAGCAGGGGGGGCGTTGCACCACATGAGGCAACCTGCTGACTTGCGCACATTCCACACATGCTCCTACAAGTAGTCCCTGTCAGATGACGCTGCTGTCAGCAACCCAGTGCCAACACGACACGGTCAGAAGCCACAGCACGCTGAGCGTGGTGGGCGCATGCAGAGCGCTACCTGAGGGCAGCGGCACGTCGCCCAGCAGCAGCGCGCCGCCGCCCGACACGCCGCCAAAGCACAGCGAGAACACGTCCTCGATAACGCCTGCTTCCGTCAGCTGCCATGCACATGCTTCAAGGGTTCAGAAGTGAGCATTCCACGCCACGGAACAGTGCACCACGCTCGGCAGGCAACCACGGATGGCACGACGATGTGCCGCCGTCACAACAGCCTGATGCGAGGACCTCCTGCTCGACAACACCTCCTCTGGGGGCTTTCGCAGCATGCACGCCGATGGGCTGCCGGTGCGCACCTGGTTGACCATGGAGACCGGGGAGTTGCCCAGTCCCAGGATGCCGTCGGCCGCCTGGTTGTAGATTTCCCCCGTCTCCTGCGCGCAGCAAGCACCCTTGCAGCGTGACAGCTGCCGGCATGTCAGTGGCACAGAGGAAGCCTGCGCCATGGCCGCGTCACCGTCCCTCAGGTGCGCACGCTCGGTGCAAAGGCAGTCGCTGCGGGGCACCTGCGTCTCGCAGCCGAAGACGAAGGGCACCGCCTCCCCGCCGTCCCGCAGGTGCAGCGAGTCGCTCAGCAGCACGCCCGACGAGCTGCTCTGCTCCGCTGCGGCGCAGCAACGATGGCGCGGCTCAGCACCGGCTCTCGTGGCTGCCTTGTCTGGTCTGCCACTCTGTAGGCGACGTGCCCCAGTTTGCGTCTCCTTACAACAGCATGCCAACTGGGCAGGTCGACACTGCTGGCGCCTGGTGCATGGCGACAGGCAGGCTTTGGCGGCCACCTCGCAGCGCCGGGCTCCTGGCAGTTTGCCCCTACTCACCGTAGGTGCGCGTGTAGGTGCACTCCCCGGCGCCGGAGCACCCGCAGGGCGGCCGCCCGCAGGAGCACTCCGCGCTGCCGCACGCCACCGTGGCCGCCGACGACGACGCCGCGGGGTCGAAGGCGGAGCCCTGCAGCGCGGGTCAGGGTTTCAGAGCCGCCGGCCGTCCGCTTGAGCGGCGCGCCGAGCGGTCCTTCGGTGCAGGGTGCGAACCCGGCGGCGGCAGGCAGATGCGGGCGCCGCTGTACAATCTGCGCAGCTTCGATGACGCTGGAGGCGCTGAGTCATGTGAGCCGCAAAGCCAGCTGTCATGCTGGCAGCACAGGGGGGCTGCACCACCTGGTGGTGGGGGCCGCAGGCGCCGCCGCAGCTGGCGCACGGCACGTAGGTGATGGTGCTCCCGGTGTCCACGATGACGGCGAACACCGCCGCGGGCATGCCCAGCGTCAGCTGCGCGTAGAAGTAGCCCTGCAGCGCAGGAGTGGCCCGTCAGACCCCAACTGATCCATATTCCGCACCGTCAGGAGTGCTCGATGACCAGCAGGCGAATCTCCGCTGCCTGCTGATCAAGCAGTGCACAGTGACCGCATCGTTGCGGGCTGCTGCTGAAGTGCGGCAGGCTGAGGAGGCTCACGTAGTCCCTGATGGCGCCGTGCAGCGGCAGCGACGCGTTGCGCAGCAGGCCGCGCGCCCGCGTGACGCCATCCCGGCGCACCAGCGGGAACACCCGGCTGCGTGGCGCCGCCGGCGCGACTGCGGCGGCCAGCGACAGGCACGCCGCGAACAGGCAGCACGCCCAGCACCGCCGCCGCATGCCGGGCGGCGCCGCAGCTGCTGCGCTGGCGCCGCTACATCACGTCAAGACCGGCCCCAGACACCCAGGGAACCGCTGGTGCAGCTGTGGAAAGCGAGGGCAGCTAGATGTGAGCTCTCGTCTGCTCAGGTCGTATATGTGTTTGCGCTTTCCAGGATGATCAGGCACGGACCGTAAGCTGACCGGCGTGATTGCAACAGAGATCCCGGCGTTCTTTTGTCCAACACAGACCCTGTGTGTCTTGAAGCTTAGATTTGGCAGCCGCAGCAAAGCAAACCGATTGAAACGAAGGACGCGCGCCTCGAAGCGGAATGCAGTCAGGGTGACCTAGTGAGACTAGTTCATGGTGACCCAGACACTCAGTTGGACTAGCCCCAACGCAGATTTGGGCCACACGACACGAGATCCTACTATCATAGTGCGGCACAGCCCGGCTTCAGCCTATCTCAGCCGACAAACTGTCTCAGGCATCTTTTCTTACGCTCCTGTGTTGGCTGTTGCCACTGGATCGTGGGACAGATTGAGATTGCCGCCCAAGTCCGCTCGTCAGCCCACGTCTCCTGTGACCTGGTGCACCCGCCCTACGCACGCACGCCAGCGCCTGCCGAAGGCTGTCAGGCAAGTGACCATACCTGTACATCATCGGTGCATGCAGCTGCAGCTCCACAATCGGATTGCGTGTCGAACTGGGCATTTGCCTTCGCGAAGGTTTGCTGCTTAGGGCCTGCTCGCATGGGCGCCACCCGTCGCAGACAGCGCTGCGATTGCTCTGTTCGATGGCTCATCTGCTTGTTGCAGGCCTGAGACGGATAACACCTGCTGCAGCGCTTGCGCAATGCCCTCGGCCGCTGTTGGGACCATTGGCAAGCAGCGCGGTGTCCGACCAGAAAGCAAAGGGTGATTGTACCATGCCAATGTCTCAACGGCTAATCTGCTGCCTGTTCCAGACAGTGTTCACCGCGCCACAAAGCCGCAGTAACGCATTGGCCGTGCATCGCATGCGCACCGGAAGCTATGCGGGAAGCGAACAGACGTCGACCCCCGGGCTGCCTTTCTCCCGTGCAGACTGCCGACGGCGGGGCTGCCAGCGCTGCCAGAGCCACTGGTATATAAATATGGATCGGACGTCGCGCCAGCAATCGATGCCATGGCAGCAGCAAAGGCTGGGCTGACGTCGCCCAGTGCTGCAGCGGACCGACAACCTCTGGCCCAAGATGTGCACTTCAACCCAGCGAGCCGCGCTGCGCCCGCGCCAGCGGCCCCGCAGTGGAGTTTCGCTCGGCGGCAGGCATTCGGTCCGGCCGGCCGGCGGTCCTTCGAGCGGGGCGCCGGCGGCGTGGCGACCGCGCTCGCGGAGCAGCGGCAGCGGCGGCTGCGGAGGTGCGCCCCCTGCGGCGCCTGCTGCTGTTGTGCTGGCGCTGCGCTGCAGCAGCCGTCACAGGGCAGCGTATGTGGTGCTGTGACATCCCGCCAGCTGGCACTAGCGGTCGGGGACGCACCGTGTCAGGCTGGTTGCTGGTGGACTGACCAATGCGCCGTCGCTGCGCAGGCGGGACGCGAAGCCAGCGGACAAGCATCGAGTGCATGCCGAGCAGCTGGCGGTCCCAGCAAAGCCTCAGGCGCCTGAGGTGAGCAGCCTGCGGGCTTTCGCCTCGTGACCGCTCCAACCGTCGCACATCAGCTGCACGCACCCGCGCTGCAGCTGTTTGGACCTGCATGCCGCCAGTGTTCTGGACCCTCGCCGCTGACTCTGCTGTGGTGCTGGACATGCAGCTGCGGGCTCGGGGGCTCAGCGGGGCCCGGCTGCAGCAGGCGGCCGCCGCTGCATCGGCGGCGCACGATGCCATCAGCGCCGCGGTTGCCGAGGCCTGCCAGCAGCAGCAGCACTCCGCAGCCCAGCCAGTCGCCGGCAGCAGCGCGGTGCAAGGGCCAACAGCACCCGGGGCCACGCCGCCGGCAGCGCAGCAGCTGCCGTCTGTTGAGCCACCAGAGCAGCCGCCGACGCCTCCACAGCCGACGGAAGTGCAGGCACACCCGCAGCAGCCTCCAGCGTCGCCTGCCGCACCGGCAGCGCCTCAGCAGGTGGTGCTGCACGCGCAGCAACCCACACCAGCGGCGCATGATGCGCCGGCCGAGGAGCAGGGCTCGCAGGGGGCGCAGGCCCCCCCGCAGCAGCCGGCGGGCGGGCTGTCCTTCAAGGTCAGCGATGGCGACGACTGGGCGCTGCGGGAGCGCAGCGGGGCGCTGGCCACGCCGCAGAGCTCGCTGCCGCTGTGCCTGCAGTGGTGCGCGGAGGCCGGCATGCGTTGTGCATGTACAGCATGTACAGCCTGTGTCTCCTTGTACGTGAACTCATGGGACATGCCTTGTACGTGAACTCATGGGACATGAGCCTAGGGCAAGTGGGCCCAGTGCCGTGTGCAAGCCGCGTCTCAAGGGCATGTGCCAACGGTGAGATTGTCTGCACGCTGCAGGATGGATGCCCTGGGCTCGGGCAGCATCCCGCAGCTGGTGCCGGTCACGCCGACGGCGGCCGCAGCCGCGCCGCCGCCGCTGCCGCCATCGGCGCGAGGGGCCGACGGCAGCGCCGCTGATGCCGCAGGGCCGCCGGGCGTCAGCGAGGCGCCGAGGCTGCGGCCGCTGCGGCCGCGGCGCCGGGCGAGGCTGCCCAGCTTCCCAGCGTCGCCGGCCGCGCCGGCCAGCGCCGAAAGCGCCGAGGCGCCCAGCCCTGACGCGCTGGACTTCGGCGCCTCCAGGGGCAGAAACCGCCTGGCGCGCTCGGTGTCCAACAGCAGCACCGCCAGCTGCCGCCGCAGCCGCAGCAGCGGCGACTTCAGCAGCCATAGATCTGTATCGCCGTTCGCGGCGTACAGCGACACGCCATTCGAGGACGACGACCAATTTTGACGTTGCAGTGTATGAGGTCGTGAGGCATGCCACCGTGCGCTGGATGCAAATGATTGTTGACCGCGAGCACAGCGACTTGTCTGTCGAGGGACACGGAAAATCTTCATACAGCCTTGGGTGAGAGCGGGTCTTCACAAGGATGGTCATTGATCAGCGAGTGCGAGTGCACGGTCTGATGTGTATTGGTATGTCCTGCTGCCTGTGAGCCAAATGTGTTGAACAGCGTTGACAAGCTGCTCCATGCTGTTCAGCAGTGGCTGTGAAGTGGTCTCTTCTGTTCGGCGAAGTTTGAAGTGGTCTACGGTTTGGTACTGCCTGAGATTGGGTATTGCTTATAAGCATGTGGTCTAGCATCTGCAATACTGAAGCAGGTTGGTCCCTGTAAATGATCAGGACCACGCAGCATCACCCTGACATCAAAGCTGCCGTCAACGCTCAGCGGCAAGCCGCTCTTGCGCGGTCTGCATGCGCCGCGTCTGCTTGTTGTACAAGTCCACGAGCACGTCCGGCCCTGTGGAGTCCTCCACCCCCTGCAGGGCAGGCACACGTGTGTGAGGAGCAAGCCCAGCGCTCGCCACGCTGCCAACACAGCTGCACCATTATATGGCAGATGTTGCCCATGCCAACTGGTGTGCAGGGTTTGGGGACAGGGTTCAGGGGCCTGCGGGGTCCACAGTGGCGCGCCTTGTCGGTGCGCTCCCGGATGAAGCGCGGGAAGCGGAGGCTGACGCCGCGCTCGGGGTGCAGCCGCCCCGCCGCCGCCTGCAGACCACACAGCGCAACATGCTCCTGACTCTTGCACCGACCAGCTGCACATTACGGTTGCAACCTCCTCCTTCTCATTGGCGGGGATGTAGGCCACACCGGCAGCTGTGCCCTGTGAGCTTGGCCGATGTTCAGGTTGGCACCACATTTGAACCATGGCTCGTGCAATGACGACAGGAAGGGTCGGCATGCAATAGGAGCTGCGAGACGGAGTTGGAAGGACACCTTGTGGACGGGGCTGATGGTGAGGTCGGCGCCGCGGATCTCCCACACCTCGGCCGCGTCGAACCACATGTCCGGCTGCTCCGAGGTGACGTAGTAGGGCTTGGGGCCCGGCAGCTGCCGCGCCCGCATGCGTGCGCTGGCCTGCATCGCACCAGTCAACGTGTTGGCAAATGCGCTGCCGCTCAGCAGGAGCAGCACGGAGCCGTTCGCAGCTGCTGTGAGACGCCAGAACTGTGAGATACTATAACATGAACACCGTCAAGCGCAGCCGCACCCTCGATGACCGCCAGCAACTGTGCGTTGTGTTGCAATGCCTCCTTGAGCAGTAGCATGCAGCGGCGGCCGTGACGAGCAGCAACACCGTCACGATCAGAGAAACATTGTCGGGAGCCGGGGCGCCTACCTCGGCGTAGAAGGCGTCAGTGAAGCCCGACATGCAGCGGCACACGGTGGCCAGCGTCTCGGTCTCCGGGTCCCACGCCGCCAGCAGGAAGGGCGAAATCCAGCCGGCCTTTCGCCCATTGCCGTACCAGCCGCCGATGGGCACCAGGTCCAGCGAGTCCCGCAGCCCCTCGCAGTAGTCTCTGCATGGCATCATTGCAGTCTTCGTGCTAGCCCACTTTGCGCTGATGCTTGGCATGGCTGGAGAATGTCAATGTGCCGACTGCAGCAGCCTTGAAAGAGGTGAGTATGATAAGTTCTGGAATCGATTGCGAAATGATATGACACACCGCTTGATCTTGATCCAGGAGTCACAGCGCTTGGACGGCTGGTATGCGGACCCCTCATCAAGGCGCTTCAGCATCAGGCCCTGTAGCGGAGGGGATGTGACATGTCACTGCCCAAAGGCTGCCAGCGGATCAGAAGTGATACCAGTGGGAGTCCTGCATGAGGATGTCAAATTTGCAGCAGTGTGACAACATGCTGCACACCTCAGTGCCCTCCGCGAATGACTTGAGCAGAAACTCCTGCACCTGCAGATGCAGCGGCAGCAGACATGATGTATTGGAAGGTCGTTGTCGTCGCTGCCTTCAGAAGCAGCCTGGCAGGGGGTCGCATGCAGGATGACTCTGCCTTCGGGCACGATTGGTGGGGCATGCACAAGCCGCACCGTTTGTAACGCAACCTGCAAACTTACTCATGGACACATTACTGGCTATGGAACAGAGACGCCTCCCTTCAACCTACTGACCTTGGCCACGGCGACAGACGTCTGCTCGTCGCTCTCAGCCGCAGCGACCGCCGCCTCCAGCGGAGGAATCTCCTCAGCAGCCGGCTCGCCGCCTGGTGCATGCGACCCCTCAGCTGCAGCGGCGTGAGCGGCAGCAGCGGCGCCGCGGCCCTGCTTCCTGCCGCCGCCGGCCCTGGCGGGGCTGGCCATGCGCGCCAGCGCCGCGGCGACCGCCTTGCCTGTTGCGGCGTATCTGCCCTTGCGGGCGGCGGGGGACGCGTCGCTGAAGCTGGGCACTGCTGCTGCGCCGCCGCCGGCAGCTGGAGGCGCATCGCCTGGAGGTCGGAGGCGATGCTCGTCACCACATACATACACCTTCTACAATGGTACCTCCTTGAGCATGGGCAACCGGTGAGTGTTCAGTGCCTTGAGCCCTAATCCCTGCACCCTGATCCACCTGCGAGCTCACCGTCATCATCGCTGCCGCTCTCGCTGTCAGCCTCTTCGCCCGCCTCGCTGCCGCTTGCAGCGGCTGCACCGATCGCCGGCGCCGGAGCTGGCTCCGGTGCAGCGGGCACTTCGGCACCCGCGCCGCTGCCGGCAGCTGTCGCCGCAGGCGCCGCTGGGGCGGCGGGTGCCGACTTGCTGTTGCCGCTGGAGGCTACCACCTCGATGGACCGTGCGAGCTCCACGTACCCCGGCCGCAGGTTGGGCAGCACCTGCAGGGTTGCAGACCATCAGAGCATCAGGCCTGCTGCATTCAGCCGATGGCAGCACAGCGAGGCGCGACGCAGCACCGCCAGACTGCTTTGCACGTGGCGCCCAGCGCCAGGCGACGCATTCAATTCATGGGCCGGCCCAGACCTGGTGCCTCACCTGCTTCAGGCGCTCCTGCCGCTCGCACAGCGGCAGCTGCACCAGCACCTCGCCATTCGCGTACAGCAGGTCGAAGATGTACACCCCCACCGTCACGGTGACCTTTTGGGAGGACAAGCCAAGTCTTGAACCTCCCCAACTTGCATCAGCACCTTTGGTTTCAAGCACCAGGCCACAGCTGCTGGCGCAGCCTGCCACCGGCGTCTCGCACAGAGCGCACTGCACCATCACGACATCGTTCCCAGCGGCCACTTGGCCAAACTAAATTTACGCCAATCACCGTACCTGCTCCGCGGTGATTTCGCCCCGGGCGCGCGTCGAGAGCTCCTGGAAGGCGCGCAGCCGCACGCTGCCGCCGCCGCCGTCAGTAGCAGCGGCGGCGCCCCCGCCCGCCGGGCCGCGGTCGCCGCCGCCGCCGCCGCCGCCCTGCCCGGCTGCTCCAGGGTGGCCGCGGTCCACCGCCACGATCTCCGCGTCCACCACCAGCGACGTCGAGCCGCCTGCGGTCGAACGCAACCTGGGATGGCGCGGCCACAAACGCAGCAGCTGGTGCACATGGACCTTGTTGTCCACAAGAAATGTCCTGCCATCGCAAGCTGGGGTGCAGCATCCCTCCATGCTGTGCTATGCCTGATACCCAACAAGGTTGCAAGAACCACCTGCGGCGGCGGCGCGGATGGCGTCGGCCACGTCGGGGAAGTGCGTGCTGCGGTCCTCGCAGTTGCGGCTGAACACCTTCACCTGCGGGCGCTGACAGTCGTCAGTAGGACAGATCCTCAACCTTTGCGACGTGACATTCTGTCTGAGACAGCACTGAGTACTGTCTACAGCCAGGCGCTGCCGCAACACCAGTCGAGAGGGTCAGCGCTCAGCCCGACTGGCTGTGCAGCAGCCCACTGGCTGTCATCGGCAGTGTGCTGCTGCTGCTGCAGGTGCCCGTGCCCGCCGTACAATGGGTTCAGTGGGTACACTGTTGTCCAGGCCAGCTCGGTATGTAGTAGCGCTCACTGTGCCGTCCTCCAGGAGGTGGATCTGCGCGCGCACGCCGTCATACTTGAATTCAGCGAGGAAGCGGCCGCCGTGGTCCCGCAGCTGGGCGATGGCGTCGGGGATGCCCTCGCAGATCTTGGCCAGCATTGGTTTGAGCGGCACCCCTGCAGCAGCAGTGCCACCAGCCATCATAGCTGCAGCAGATGTGCAAGGGTCCGCGCCTTGCAAGCAGCAGAATGGGACGCGACTCGGCGGAATGCAGTCTGGGGCAAGCCCGACGCCACTGCAAGCATTCAATGCGAGCAGCAGCGAACAGCATGCATCAGCAGATGACACCTTCGTAGACCTGCACTGCGCTGGTGGTGCGATGCACAGGAGGTGTGCACTGCGCTGGTGGTGCGATGCACAGGAGGTGCGCACCTGGCGTCAGGCTGCAGCGGCGCTGCAGCTCCTCCGGCCCGCACTCCAGCAGCGCGGGCACCAGGATCTCCAGGTTGGGGCACAGGTGGAAGGCCTCCAGGGCGGCCCTTGCGGCCGCGTCCTGCTCCGCCTTGGTCTTGGGGCCGCCCTCCCTGCAGTAAGTAGGACGACCCTTCAGGCCGGCCGAAGAGTCTGCTTACATAACGCCTGTGCAAGTCACGGTCCACTGGCCCATGTGAGCACGACGATGGGCAAAAGAATTCATCGTGCCAGCACCGCGCACGTGCTGCCGTACATCTGCCCGCTCACAGCGATGCGGCAAGACGGCAGGGCACACCATCGCCTGTGCGACGCTGACAGCTCCCGGCACCTGTGCAGCAGGGTGGCGCGGGCGAGGGGTCCCACAACGGAGCGCCAGTTGGCGCCCACCCGCAGGTTCTGCACCAGCGTGCGCACCAGGTACTTGGTCTCCACTCCCCTGGAGACACCAGCACGGAAAGTCAGTTGTCACAACTGCAGCATGTGACACAACACATGCCAGCAGGAAATCGTGGTTGATAGCATATACAGCCGTCCAGTTGGGCACAGGCACGGCCGGGTAGCAGCTGCATGATGCGGGTTCATATCAGCGCTGGCCACACGCATCAAACGCAGCGTCAGCTGCTGGACACATCGTGCTGGACACATCGTGCTGGACACATCGTGGCTGGGTGCGCTGCAGAAACACACCGGCAGCGGCTGATGAGCTGCTTGATGAGGTCCTGCTTGCGCTGCGCGGAGCCCTGGCCCTTGGTCAGCGCGATCGTGCGCAGGCTCGCGTACACCCCCTTGAGCGTCAGCGGCCTGGGCCTCAGCAGCATCGTCTGCGTGCGGGACACCGGCGTCAGGCATCGCAGCAGACAGTTCTGGGCAGCCCTGGTATTGCAGACATGGCTGCCGGGTTCACATACAACTCGCACACGTTTGTGTGACTTCACGCCAAACGGGCACCTGCTTCACGCGGCACTCCTGCGCCACATCCCCCATGTCACCCAGCACATCGTGCATCCGCCGCAGCTGGCCCCTGCAGTACAATGACTCCAAGATCTGAGGGGCTGCAGCATACCACCTTGCCGGTTCGTGCCGAGCACCGAGTGCCCAAACACCAGCCAGCAGAGGGCTGCACGACTGAGGACTTCAAAGCACACAGGTTCGTTGTGCAGTAACCCTTGAATCACTGAAGCGGTAACCTCGAATCACTGAAGCGGTAACCTCGAGTCGCTGAAAACTGGTCTCGTACAGATACTTCTGCACGCAACAGCGCACGAGCCTCTCACCTGGTGACGCCGGTGGCTTCCGACACGGCGGACGCGACGGTGGCGCCGCCCACATGCAGCTCCAGCTGCTGCCAGTCGGGCGCGATCTTGCCCAGCGCCAGGTACGCCGCCTCCAGCATGCAGTCTGCGCCGCGACACACGTTTGTGATTGATGTGTCCCGCAGCGGCCAACACCATGATGGCTGGTCTTTGGTCTCAAGGCGTCTGGCTCTGTGCCTCAGCAGGGCGTGTCACACCATTTGTATACCAAGGGGCAACAATGCAATACCGTATCACAACTGAAGCGCGCCTGGCGACAACGCTAGCACGGAGCGGAACATGTTGGTGACGACGTCGGCGATCTTCAGCCGCTTGGTCGTGCCGTCCATGGCCTGAGGCGGACAGAAATGATCCTCAGCGATAGCAGACTCATGTGGCAGACTCATGTGACAACGTCATATCTCTGATCTGCAAGTTGCCACACTGCCCAGTGCGACGCAGCTGCCAGGGAAGGCCTGCACAGCCTCCCCATCAGCAGCAGGGGAGCAGCTGGGGAAAGGGCGTGAAAGGCAAGAGAAGTCGCAAGGGGCGGCAGCTCAGCCCGCTCACCGCAAAGGCCTGCGCGAGGTGCATGTAGGGCGCGGGCTCGCCGGCCGGCCAGCAGGCGTCCTCGACCGGGCGGTACTCCCTGATGCTCTTCAGCACCGCGTCGGCGGCTGGCGGCTTGGCCTTTTGGCCTGCGACACGCGCAAGGCGCTCCATCTGCAAGCATGCCTCGGCAGCGTCCTGGCGAAAGAGCGTGTCAATGATAGAGGATGGCGATGTGCACGGCTGTACGCTGAAGCAGGCAAACAGCTGAGGCGGACCTCCACCGGTGGCAGCCATGGCCGCGACCGCCTCCCCCACGGCCACCGGGCTGCGGGGTCTGCCGGCATCTTCGCCTGCCGCTGCCACGGTTGCTGGCTCCTCAGCCTGGCTGCCCGCAGCACCATCAATGGACGCGCCCCCGGCGGCTGTGTCCGCCTGGCCATCGCCTGCATCCTGCTGCCGCCTCCGCAGCCGCTCCGAGCTGCTGCGGTCCGGCGTCTGCGGCGCCCGCAGGTCTGCATGACGCAGGATGCAACCATCAGAACCCCTGAATATATAACTGGTTTCATCCTTCTGCTGCATGATCCACCTGACTATCCATTGCTGGGCACTCCCATTGTGACTCGCCCGCCTGTCTGGACACTTTGCAGCGATGCACGCAACACAGGTGGCGCCGGACCAAGACGAGCGTGCAGAAGCTTCCCGCACAAGCTAATATGCGCTGACGTGGGCGTCACCTGCACTTGCGCGGGGAGGGCTGGCTGGCACATCTGCCGGTGCTCCTGGCGCCGGCGTGCCAGGTGCTCCATCCGGGCGCCCTGCATCTGTGGCTCGGCGCTTGGGGGGCTGCATGTCAGCAAACGCCCCAGCGTCAGCCGCCCCATCCGCCGCCTGTGTAGAGTCGGCCGCTGCATCCCTCGCTCCTGCCGGTGCCGCCGCTGCCCCGGCCTGACCATCGTCTGCTGCCATGGGCAGAGGCTGCGCTGCGGAGCCAGACGGCGCCGGCGGCAGTCGCAGCGCGCGCCGCCCCCGGCCGCCGCCGCCACCACCAGCAGCTGCGGCGTCGGCGCCTGCACCGGCTGTGCCACCTTCGGCAGCGGCGGCTGCTGCGCCCTGCGTGGCGGGCTGGGACACCCTACCGCCTGCTGGGGATGCGGGCGGGCTGCCGCCGAAGAACGACCTGCGTGCGAACCATCTGGCAGGGATTCACGGCTGCGGTCTCAGTGTCTGTTCACATATCGGCAGGCAGCTGAAATTGCAGCAGGACACCCTGTAAGCCCTGAAACCCAGAGGTGCTGCCAGGTACTGCACCTGATGCTGGGCTGGCTGCGGCCGAGGGGCTGCTGCTCCTTCTTCCTGCTGCCCGCCTTCCTGCCGCCGCCCGGCGTCGCCGGCGCCTTGCGCTTCGCGGGCGTCGCTGCGGAGCCGGACCTAGCCAGGGAGTCGGAGGCTGACTGGGTGGTCTGCTGATGGAAGGGGGCGGCTGAGCCACCTGTGGGTCAGGTTGGCAGCACAGCCCTGTGAGGTTTGGGTTGCACGTTATGGCATGTGGTACACTACTCACATGGATGCGCTGTGCTGAGTTGCAGTGCATGTCCTACAGAGTGCAACAAACCAGACAGCAACTGGTCACCCTTGCCGATGCCGCCAAGACTCCCGTCAAAGTGGCTGTTCAGCGCTGCGGCCACATTGCCATTGGAGCGTGCCAGCAGCTGCACTGCCTGCAGCAGCGACAGCGCACTTTGGGCGTCCGCCAGCCAAACGCGAATCGGAGCGCCCTCACGTTTCACACCTTTGTGTGGGGCCATGCCCAAGCCAAGACCCTGCATCCTTCGCTCCAGCACCACACCTGCTCCTTCTCCAAAGCGCTGCCCAGCACGCCCAGCAGCTCGGCCAGAGCGGGGTCGGACGGCCCCGCGGCGTCCGCTGTTGAGCCACCCGCCGCCGCCGCCGCCGCCAGCTGCACGCCGCCGGCGTCGACACGCCCCGCAGCAGCCGGCTCAGCTGCCGAGCTGCTGCGGTGCCGGGGCGCATCACCACCTGCTGCCCGGCTGCGGCTGCCCATCGCAGCCTCTGTGGCGGTGGTCTGAGGCGCAGAAGCGTCGGGTGCAGCAGCCGAAGCCCCGCCGCCTGTGCACACAGCTGCTTGTGAGCCGTCCTGCGCCGGCGGCGCCGAGGCGAGGTCTGTGCAGTCTGGCGGGTGGTGCCGCGCTGACGGCAAGTCCACCTCCATGGGCGTCGCACGCGCCTCTGGCTGGGGTGAGGTCGCCTCCGCTGCCGCTGCTGCGCTGTCCCTGCCACTGCTGCCGCCGGGGGCGGTGCTGTCGCCAGGTGACGCTTTGCCAGCCGCGTGTTGCTGCCTGCTGCGCTTCCGGCTGCTCCTGGGTGGGCTGGTGACGGCGCCAATGTCCTCCAGAAACTGCAGCGCCTCCGGCAGCGGCTGTGTGTCGGCGGACCCAAGCGAGTGGGCGGCGGCAGGCGCCGCAGCACCCTGTAGTGCTCGCGGCGAGAGCGCCTGCTTGGCCGAGGGGTCGCTGCCGTTCGGCATTGCTGTAGCACCACAATTTGTGTCGCTGCCTGCCGGGTCGCCGCTGACGGCGGTGCCACCAGCTGCGGCGCTGACGCCAGCCGGCACGACCTGCCAGCCGTCAGCATCCATGGCGGACGCGGCCAGGGCCGCCTCCAGCTGTGCATCATCTGCAGGGCCTGGCTGCGCTGCCGGTGCACTGCGGCTGCCCACAGCCACCGGTGTGTCGGCGCTCTGGCTGTCAGCGGCGGCAGCAGCTTGCTCGGCTCCTGGTGCTGGAAGGCTGCCGTCTGGCTTTGCCGCTGCCACGTCGCCCGCTGCACTGTCTGCTGCGCCGTCTCCATTGTCTGTCTGCGTGGCAGGCTGCAGGCCGCCTGCGCCCAGCTGCGCGGCCGACTGAGCATTTATGCGGGCGGCGAGGCTGGAGCCCGCGCCTCCACCCGCAGCACCACGCTTGCTGCTCGCAGGCTTGCGGCGGCCATAACGGGGGTGTTCAGCCGTGCGGCGGCCGGACTGCGTGATCCCCTGCTTGACATCCTGCACGGTCGCACCACGATGGCGTTGCAAAGACATGGCTCGTTGCGACAGGGCCAGCTGTGCGTGTGCACACGCACGGAGTGCTGCCGCGGCCTCCCACCTCTGTTTTGACCTGGGGTTTGCTGCCCATGGCAGCCTCGGCAGGCCGTGGGATGGGTGGCATGGTGCTGTGGTTCTGTGGCTTTGCTGCAGTCCCCTCCTCCAAATCGGGGCCCGTCAGCCCCTCTGGAGGGTCCAGCTCCCTGACATCACCCTGCTGCAGCGTGAGAGACCTATCTTTTCATCTATCTGCATGCAACCAGGTCTTGGTGCACAAGATTTGAGCCTTCGAGCCAGGGTGGGGCAACAGTGTGGGGCAACAGTGTGCAAACTCCAAAAGGCCACCTGAGGCTGATCAGCAGCAAGCGCAGCTGGATCTTGGCTGCCTGCAGGCTCGGACGCTGCTGCGTCTGGCGCTGCCTTGCTGCCGTCCTTCGGCGTATAGCCCTTGCCGCCGGAAGCTGCAGCAGCCACATCGTCGTCACCTTGGCACACAGCGCGACTGGCTGTGCCCTTCAGAATACCCTGCAGCTGATGGGTGTCCAGGCCCAGCATGGCAGGGTTGCTGACATAGGGGATCCACGGCCTTGAACCCCACAGCTTGCAACCTCATGTACCCTTGCGGTGGAAGGCGGACAGGAAGCGCGACTTGGCTGCGGTCTCGTCCACCAGGCCCCGGAAGTGCTTCAGCATCGACGCCACCCGCTTCTCGCCCTCCGCGTCGCCGCTGCCGGCGTTCACCGTGGGAATGATCTGCAGTGCCGGAGGGGGGTCCGTCACGGCAGGCGCACCGTGGTCGAGCTGCGACGCGGCAAGACGCAGCTGCAGGCACGCAGCGGTCGCAGCAGCACGTGTGATGAGAGCTCGGTGGAGTGGGCGGGACGAGGTGACTGACCTCCTGCGGCTTCAGGAACTTTACGTAATCCCGCAGCTCATCGTAGCTGCTGTGCTCACTGTAGGGCACCAGGTGCACCTGCACATGGGGCGCAATAGGGTGCCATGGGGGCTGCAGGGTGGGCGCCTGATACAGCAGATGGGTTGTGAGGGGGCAGCACCCCCGAGATACTGACCGCACAATGGCTCTGGGCTAGGAGCAGCGTGCAGACTCGCACCTTGCATGAACCCTTCTTGCGCACGGGAAAGTCAGCGCGCTTCATCTCGTACATCCATCCCGTCGGCACGAAGCCCACCACCTGATGACAAGCCCCAACAAGCGTTGCACAGCGGCATTAAACATGACACGTCGAACAATCTCTGCCATGACTGGCGTGGTGTAAGCATGTACAGGGCAAGACAGTGTACATCCAGCCGCCAGAGCCACCAGGAGTTCTGCTGACTTCATGCACTGTACATTGCCTTGTACATAGCATGCATAGACCGCCGGCCAGTGCACGGTCCCTCATGCATCACAAACAGCAGTGCGGTCACTCGACCTCCACCGGCGATACTCATCTTTTGACATTGGAGGTTTGCAACTGCAGCTGCTTGCATTTTTTCACATGGTGTCCATTCAGTACTCAAGTCGCCCACCTCCTCGGCGCGGTGCTCCTCCCGGTGCGCCTCCATGTTGACGAAGTTGGGGCGGAAGAAGGGCCACGTGTCGCCCAGGAAGCCCCAGCTGGCGATGCTCACCGGCGTGGCCGCCGCGTCCGTCGTGAACACCGCGTCCACCTCCACCCCTGAGCGGCGGGGAGAGTGCCGTTGGTGGGCCCATGACTGCCGACATCGCTCAGACTTGCACCCTGCCTGCTGCCACAGCGGTGGATCAGGGGACTGTTCTGTGTTGTGGTTCTGCTGAAGAGTGAAGGTTGCAAGACTGTCTTGGTAGAGAGGCCGCCTCGCACCTGGCAGCTCCAGGCAGCGCATGATGCCCATCTTGCGCTCCGAGAGGTGCAGCTTGACGCCGCACCTCTTGTGCACCTACAGCCCCCACATGTGTTTGGATTGGTCGCGAGTCACCGTCGTGCGATCATGCGCAGTGTGTGACGCTTTGTGAAGCGCTGCTATAGTGATGCACTGCTGGTACTCAGCTGCAGCCCGCAGCGACCAGAATCAGGGCTCACCTCCAGCAGCACCTTCTCCTTGCCGATGACATATGTCGAGATGACATATACGCGCTTGCCAGGCTTTTTCATGAGACGCTCGATGGTGGAGGCCACATACTCGATGGCCGCCTCCTGTGTGAGATTGTTGTACCCCGGCGTGATGTCAGTGTGACATTCCTCAAGGACCAGTGTGATTGGGCTTGACCTGACAGGCCAGCAGCCAGTAACATCCTCTGCTACTTATAGTGTCAGCGGGTTGCAGTCACCTGGAGCGGGAACGTGTACTTTGGGTTGCAGTATGTGGTGTCCTGCACGTTAAGGATGCCACATTCTGACCCAAGCGTGGCATGAGTTGCACAGAAGAGAGCCACGATGCTGATGAGCCAGGCAGCGCATGACCCTCGCCACAAAGCCTTGGCTCACCAGGAAAACTGCGCGGCAGCCCACTGCTCGCTGGAGGTGACCGTTGTCCTGCAACCAGTTGTTACACGTCTCGAACGCAGCACGCCCCTTCCGAGGACGCGCTTCTGAGGGCGCGCAAAACCTTGTGTTTGCGGTGCAATGACTACATGCTTCCTTTCAGCGGCTCACCTGCAGGAAGGCCGCGTAGCGCATGTCGCCGCAGTGCAGGTAGGTGCCGCCGCCCGCCAGCCGGAAGATGAACTGCACCGCGCCCGGGCAGTGGTTGGCTGTCACCAGCGTCACCTCGACGCCTGTGTCAGAGTACAGATCAAGATGTGAGTCGCACGCGACACATGTGCCTGCCAAGATCCCAGATGTGCAGCAGCATCATTTTGATGACGAACTTCGTGCAGAGGACGCATGCCAGCATCTCGACTGAGTCCAGGACTTCCTGCGCATGGCCCACGACAGCTGGTGGCGAGCATGCAGCACTCAAAGCAAGAGCTGACGTTCACGGTATGTATTGAATGCACATCAATTCTCACCCTGCACGCTGACGGGGGTGTCCATGGGCAGCCGCCGCACCAGCGTGGGGTTCACGCCCAGCATGTGGATGATCAGCCGCGCCGTCACCTCGCTGCAGTAGATGAGGCCCGCGTCCCAGTTCTCCGTGATGCCCTGGTAGTGGTCTGCGGGAAGCGCACGCGTCCAGGGTGTCAGCCGCTGCCGAGGGTGCCGGGGTGCTCCAATCATAAGCGGGAATCGCTGCAAGCTGCAGCGCGGTCCGGCGCACCGACTGCCAATCTGCTAGCTTCTGCTTGCTAGGAAGGCTGCATGGTTCGGGATGCGCAGAGCTGCTGCAAAGCCTCACCCGAGTGGGCGTGGCTCAGGAAGTAGGCGGTCACGGCGGGGGACACGCTGCGGAAGCCGTCGACCGTGAAGGTGGTGCCGGGGATGACCTTGTGCGCCGGTAGCCGGTCCATGCTGCCGCTGCGTGTGTCAGGTCAAGGTAACGCACCGCTCCAGCCCCGCCGCGGCTGAGCCTGGCCTGCTCAGAACGCTGCCCAGGGGCGGCAATGCTCCCCGGAAACTGCTCAGAATGCAGACGTAGCACCAGCTGAGACCGCTGAGATGCTTCAGACGGCGGTCGCCGCGGCTGAGCAGGCTGCAGACAGCACAGCATGCACAGCACGCGCTGCGCCAATGTGCATCATGTTCCGGTTTCACTGATGGGCTGTACGGAGCCGACTGCAGTGATGATAGCCAAGATCTGCATGGAGTTCACATTGGCTGCCAACCTGCTGCAAGGCATCGCATTTGCCTCAGACCTGAACTATAGTCTTCAATCCTAAGCCTGGCATGACATCCGCGAACGAGTCTACAGCCAACGCCCTGCGATCAAAGTGATGCAATCATACCCTGATACCGCAACACGCAACCTGTAGAAGCCTACTGCTCACGTAGCCAGGAGTCAGCTCGGTCAACAGCATTGGATGTCGTGGCAGGTGCATGCAGCAGCAGAGCAGCTCCCCATCCAAGATTGTGGGGTGCATGCCCAGATGCATATGAGCACAGGAGCATTTGTGATCCCCCACAGTTCAGCACCCCCGTTTGCTTCGTCCTGGCCAACGGGCTGTCCATTTTGCGGACTTGTCCTGATAGCATGCACTGCCTGCATCGCAACAGGCGCGCTGCGGCACCAGGAATTAGGCATTTGCATGTGCTGACGACATGATCAAGTCACAAAGCCTCTATCTTTGAAGCATTCACGTTCGCTGCTTCAGCAGCACGCAGCTGATGGTTGCGTGCGTGATGCAAATGCAGCGGTGCCATTGCACGCATAACGGTGCGATCAGATCACCGATAGCACCAGCCAGTCCTCCTGCAAAATTTATCGATGGGCAGGCCGCAATTGTATGGGACGGAAGGCTGTGCTTTCACAGTATTGCAAGGCAGATAGCCTGTAAGGCAGCAGACCGATCGGAGGCAGCGCAGGAGACGGCCATTGATGCAGAGCGTCATCAGAACAGTGCCGCGACACCAGCAGCAGCTGATGATGTGAGTGTGGCTTTCGGCAGCGACGGCAAGGGAGCATCGCGACAGCAGCAGCACGGAGATCATAAATATGTGCCGCTGTGGCATGTCCCATGGGATGACTGGTGCGGTCATTGCTGAAGTGATCCAAGGGGACCCTTGACATGCTGCAATCGTGCGTTCATGGGATGTCTCACATCCTGACGTTGTGTGCAGGCACACGGCTGGGGTGATGGGGCAGCTGTGGGCGCTGCTCCTGCCGCTGGGCTTCGGTGGGGTGGCCATCATTGGGCAGCTGCAGGGGCTGACTGCTGAGACGATGGGACCATCAGAGCGGGTGAGCACGAGTCCTTGGGGACAAAATACATGAAGTGCTCTGGCCCTGGTCTTGAACGCCATGACTGCTGTCACAGCCATGGAGCCAGACGCTGCAATGGCAGCAAACCACTTCAGACTTGAGCACCACATGGTGTATTCAGGCACTGGCGGCAGCCGCTTCGGAGTTGCTGCAGCTGGGCGGTGCCGCGTACATCCTGCGGGGTGCAGCACGCAAGTACCAGCCGTTGCCGCAGCCATGGTCAGGATTGACCCATATGCTGCCTTGTGATCATGTGAGCACACAACGTTCCAGGCGTGCTGGCAGCGCATATGACCTCTGTGTGCGGTTGCAACAGGTACAGATACAGAATCGAGGCCCCGGCAGTGTGGAACGGCGTCGCTGGCGGTGTCGCATCCCTGGCTGCAGTCTCAGTGGCGGGGGCCGCAGCGGCCGTCCTGCTGCAGGGGGGGCCGGACGCCGGCGAGGCAGCCAAGGCCGTCCCCCGCTCACAGGCAGGGCACGGCCTGCACCCTCGACACCTGTGTCGCAACTGCACACGCCACCTGGTCACGCCGTGCGAGAGGCTATTGTGCCACCATCAGCGCAGCCGCTAGCGTGTCATGGGGCTGGTTGAAGACAATTGGACCTGGATGGCATCTGCAGGCTGAGGTGGCTGGCGTGCTGAGCGGCGCCGGCGCCCTGGGCGCCACAGCCGCAGCTGTGACCAGCGTACTGCTCGCGCCGGCGCTGGAGGAGCTCGTCTACCGCGGCTTCCTGCTTCCTTCGCTGACCAAGCGGCTTCCGGCCGCGGCGGCGGTGAGCCGTGCTGCAGATCGCAGGCAGATTTGCACATTGCTGGGTCTGAGAGTCCGTCGAGGTGCACCGACGCATGGGGCTTTGTTTGGGTGGGTGCTGCTATCGCTGGCCTGACACCTGCAGCATGCAACAGCACGGCAACCAACGGGCTGTGACAACCGCTGCAGGTGGCGCTCAGCTCGGCAGCATTTGCGGCGGCGCACCTGAGCCCTGCCGATGCGGTGCCGCTGTTCATCCTTGGCTGCATGCTGGGCGTGACGACCATAGGGGCGGATGGCAACCTGGTGGCGCCGACGCTGGCGCACGCGCTGTACAACGGCATTGTCTTTGCGGCAGTCGCAGCCCGGGCCTGATGTGGCACCCATGGCACCCACTTGAGTTCATAAGATTAACGTTACAAGTAGCTCAGTCTGTTCTGACGGGTCTGACTCTGAAACTGCCGCGGATCTTGATCTCCAGCTCCGTTCACGTGCTTCCTAACTTTCTCAGCCGTCCGTTCTGGCGCGCCTTCTCGATGCCCGATGATGTGACCAGCTCACTGTTTAAAACGCTGCCGACACAAAACCTGCCTGCTTGTCACACCTGGCCACATCTAGCAGTAGTTTAGGACTCGAATCGCACACCTACAACCCGACTTTAGACCGCAGGCGGATAGATCAGACGCAGATCAGCAATCAGAGAGTCCGGCAGCGAACCCTTGCCCGCAACCAGGCCGCAGCATCGCATCGTGCGTCTTCGCTCTCGCTTATCGCCTGGCCAGGCTGACTTCGGGCCGCAGACGGAAGCAAGAAAGCGGCTGCAAGCGGGCAGCTGCCGGCCGCCGGATAGCGGCCTGCTGAGCGCACGGCAGTCCCAAGGCAGAACCAGCACTGCTGCAGCCAGTTTTCAGCAGCTTTCTGTGCCATAAGAGGTTGCTTCGTGGCATCTTCGCGCCGGCAGCCGCCTCGCTAGCTCAACAGCTGCAGGTCTGCTCACACCAACGAAAAACCCCAGCTCTCCAGCGCCAGCAGCCGCCCGCGATGCGCAAGTGCAGCTCAGCGCCGCAGCTGGCGGGCGCCGAGCGCCAGCTGCACATCAGCCGCGCCGGCAGCCGCGGCCTGACAGTCAAGACGAGCGCTAGCGGCACTCGAGAAGGAGGCGGCATGGGGCGCGGCAGGGCCGGCGGCTCGTGCAACGCCCTTGCGAGCATGGTGCGGTTTCAGGTCCTGAAAGATTATATGTGGCGCGTGAGCCCTTACTGGGAAGCAGTTTACGTGACATGCACTGTGTGCCATGTACACCGCTGGTTTTGAATCATGTCTCAGGCGCACATTTTGCCCAGGAGATTGCTGCTCCGTGCTGAGAGATGCTGTCACATACGTGCAGGCTGACAGTTCGCCTCGCCAAAAGCAGCTGAGTGCGCAGTCGCTGTCGAGCGGCTGCCTGCCCAGCCTCGGCAGCGGGGGCCTTGGGCCCCGCCGCGGCTCTGCGCAGTCTGCCGGCAGCCCTGTAGCGCTGCGAGCCGGCAGCGCCAGCAGGCCGTTCGCCAACAGCGGCAAGACACTCGGCGGCGTCAACAGCGCAGGCGGCGGCGCAGCCTTCGGGGGCGGCGGCCTGCAGAAGGGCAGAGCGGCCACTGGCAGCCGCGGGCCGCAGCCGCCACATGCCCTGCCGTTTGATGCAGTACCCGCGCCGCCGCCGCAGCAGCAGCTGCCCTTGGAGCAGGTCAGACACCCGTTGTATGCCGCTGAGCTGCTTCCTGCTTTTGCTGTCAGATGGCTTACATCGTACGTCATCAAACAGGGTGTCTTTCTGCGCTTTGTGGCACACCAGGAGGCTGCGCTGCCGTCTGGTTCATGCGTGCATCCAGTCTGAAAATGATGCTGCTTGCATGCAGCTGGCGGAGGAGGCGGGGGAGTGGATGCTGGAAGGCGCATCGCACGGCATCGCCTCCGTCGACTGCTTCGAGCTGTTTGGCTTCCCGGAGGACGCCCCCAACCTGCGCGACGCCAACTCGCCTGGTGCGCCCCGCTGCATATACGCACCCTATGCTAATTTTGGTAATGGTGATGCATCCTCTGATTGAGATCGCACTGTCTGCCTGACCTCGACAGTGTTGCTCGGCCCAAGGGGTGCCGACGGATTGAGCCGGGCTGCCAGCACACAGCAGCTGGCATCAGAGTGCACCTGTGATACTGCGAAGCTAGCCGCTCAGCTGATTGGTGTCGGTTGGACGCAGGGGCTTCCACACCCCGATGCACCTTGTCTGATTCTATGTGCCGTTTTGCCTGCGCAGAGGCTAAGGCGCAGGACCGGGCGCGCCGCACGGCGGAGGCGGCCTGCCTGCTGACGCCCGCCACGGGGCTGGAGCGCGACATGGGTGCGCAGCTGCACGCGGCGGTGCGGCGCGCGGCGGTCGAGACCGACGCCCAGACGCAGGCCAAGTGCGCAGTGCTACCTACCGCCTGCAGACGCTGCCATGGCATGTCGCCCGTCCCGCTTTCGATATGGTCCGGCACAACGTGCCATGTGCCAAGCATGCTAGCCTGAATCCTGTGTCATTCCGCCACCTGCGGCTGCCACCCAGAGTGGCGGCAGCTGCAGCACCCCGCCGGGGGCGTGTCACTGATAGGAGGTTTTGGCGTGTTGCAGCTATGCTGAGGAGATCCGACGGCAGGCGGCGGCCACCCTGCTGGAGGAGCTGGACGCCAAGCTGTCGTCCCCGGAGAAGGCCTCGCCCCGGCGCCGGTGTGTGCTCCTGCCACCCCACCCTGCGGCAAGGGCACCGTTCTGGTTGCGCAAGCCCCTGACCCTGATCTCACCGGCTTTGGACCGCTGGCGACCTGTGCATTCCAGGGCTGTGTTCACAAAGCGTCCAAGTGTCCACGACCGCTTTCTGAGCTGCTCGTTTTTTCTTTTTTTGACGTGTGTCAACTCTTGCATATGCAGGCGCCGGGCGGAGGACGAGCAGCTGGATGCGGAGGTGCTGCGGGTCATTGTGGACGATGCCGGGGGCGCCGAGGCCGAGCCGGCGGCCGGCGCCGACCAGCACTCGCCGCGCACGCGGGAGGCCCTCGCCGCCCTGTTCGCCGAGCGCCAGCCCACCGGCAACATGTGCGCCCTTCCTTCTGCACTGGCTTCGCCTAATTAGATCGATGATTATGCGGGAAGCATCCGGGTCTTGCGATGAGGAGCCACGGCATGGCCGCACCTGCTGCATTGCAAATGTCCCACCGCCGAGCCGCCTGGACGTAGTGCATGCCTTTGAAGGTGCACCTTTTGGAACGTTTCAGGTGTGCTTTGACTGCTGACTGCTGCCCGGCCCAAAGAAGCCTGAAGGGTCTGGTGTGCTTCTCTGGCAGGCTGACGATTGACGAGGAGGACCTGCCGCTGATGTCGGCGGACGTCGCCGCCTCAATAGACCTGCCATCTGGGCAGCCGCCTGAGCAGGTGTGCTTTCTCCCTGTCTTGCTGATCCCAGTGACGAGACAAGTCATCACCGCCAAAAAGCAGAGGTTTCCCTATTACCAGGGTTGTCGTGCGCTCCGGTTGCAGGTCACTGGCTTGCCTGAGCTGTCGGCCGCAGCGTCTGACGCCACAGTGCATCCAGCAGTCCGTGCCCTGCTGGTGCCAGCCAGCGATGGCAGCAGCGAAAGGGGTGGCGCCGGCAGCACGGCAGGCAGCGCGGCGGAGGGCGGTGCAGCAGCGGCCCCAGCCCCGTCTGCGGCAGCCGTCAACTGCGGCAGCGGCGTCCGGAGCCCTTTTGCACACCACCCTGCCGATGTCGACGCAGAGGCCTGGTGTGACGCCGGCAGCCAGCCAATCAACAGCAGGGATGGGGATGGTGCCGGCGGCGATGCAGCTGGATGGGAGCGCCCCAATGGACCATTCTCCAACGCCGTGCCCTTCCGGCGGGCGCGCGGCACAGCGGGCGCGCCCCCGGGCGCCGCAGCAGAGGACGCCTGACTCACGACATCAGCTGCAGCCCAGCAGCGTCAAGTGCACGTACACCAAGGGACGTGCGGCAAGGGGCTGCGCAGTACAGCTGGACACGCGTGGAGCAGGCTCGGCACGGCAGCGGCAACGGGGTGCCCATCGGGGTGGCAAACAGCAGCGTGAGGCTCGCCGCGTAGCGGAGGCAGCTGGCGCCTCGCAGCGGCAGCAGGAAGCGGCAGCAGGAAGCATGCACAAAGCCAGCAGCGGGACTTGGCTGCAATGGCGGAGGCAAGCTGGCAAATCAAGACGTGCAGCAGGGCTGCAACGAGTGCACCCATCCCAGCACAAGAAACATCCTCTGCTTGATCAACAGCACGCCAAGAGCAGCACATCAAGAACCCTGGAACCCGAGACACAAGACTCCCCAAGTGTAGGGAGTTTAGCAGGGTGTGCGAGTAGGGAACGGTCAGCTAGTGCATCGCGTTTGTGGCGTCAGGCAGCTCTCAGCAGGCTGACAAACTAACGACACAGTTGACCCAATTGGTTGAAGCTTCAGCGGCATTGCTCCCCGCGTGCAGCGTGGCGGAGTGCTGCTCCCCTTTGCAGCAGCATCCTCTTGAGGGCTGTTAATGTCAGGATAGCTTGGCGACTGTTGGTTTTAGGATATCTGGGGAGAAATCAGCGGCGAATTGGCTTGTTGTAAGGGTAGAGTAACTCTGGAGTGGGTTTGGAGGACGGTAGGTCCTGGGGTCAGCTTTGTAGCTCAGCCTGATAGAGTTGAATGCCGCCAGTAGGGCCGTATGTGGAGCCGGTTGGCGTTGCTCTTGCCGCCGGATGCCATCATTGAAGTGGACACATTCGTTGTTGTGCGCGAACCAGTGAAGCCCTGCTCAGCTTTCAAGCCTCATATTCGGCAGCAGTTCCTGGTGCAGCTTGCGCAGCAGGTGTGTTGTGATAATGTCTGTAACCTCATATACAGCCAGATCCTCCTCCACCGTCATGACAGCAGGTACAAATAATGTGACCCCAGCATCGTCAGCAGAACCCTACAACCGTTGCTCCTGCTACAACAGCCCCCGGTCGGCTAGCTCGTCCAGGGCGTAGTAGCAGGTGCACACCGAGGGCAGCATCATCTGGCGGCTGCGCAGGATGCGCCGCAGCTGCGGAATCGTCACCCGATGCACCTGCAGTCCACCAGGACAGTCATTCTGAGAGCTGTCATGCACCGTGTACAGGACATAACGAAACAACTTCGTCAAGCCGTCAGCCAGAGTGTCTGTAAGACTTGTCAGTGGCAGTGCTGCCCATCAGCAGTGGTGGCACACATGCCAATTAGCAGCCCACATCACACCAGCATCGGACCCACCTCGATGTACTCTTCCGCCTCCTGGTCGCCCGGCGCCGCGTCCGCCTCTGGTCCAACGCACAGGTACGGCCGCAGCCGGTTCTGGCACCACTTGGACTCCGGCGGCCCCGGCATCCCGCCCGGCAGCAGGTCGACCCACTCCCCGCCCCTCAGGTGCGCCTACAATAAACCCAGCGCAGGAGCGTTGGCCCAGCTGAAGGGCATCTGCCTGCTACACCAGCACACTGATGTGGCGACTCAGGCGTCCTGCAGTCCGTGCCATAAGCACCTTGCGCTTCACTTGTGCTGACCAGACTCGCGGGGACCTGCCCGTGCACTCCAGGGGCATCCGACTGCCTGGTAGCAAGTAGCACGGACCGTGGCGCCTTCACAACCCTAAAACCCTGAAGCCCTCAGCGCACCTCCTCCGACAGCTCCGCCTGCGCTCCCGCCATGGCGTCGGCGTGCCGCTGCGGATCGTACGCGCCGGACGGCAGCACGAACATCATCTCGTTGACGCCCTGCACGTACTCCCGCAGCAGCGTGACCTGCACAGTCACAGCGGACAATGTGGAGCCTGCACCTGAACATGATGTACCACATCCGGTGGACACGATGTAGGTTGTACTATAAGCAAGCCCCAGCTGCAAAGAGCAGCTCATGCTCAGCAAGTCACACGGTGACCTTGATTGGCAACACGACAGCAGCAGCAGCAGCACATGCCGCTAAGACGCCTACCTCGGAGTGCGGCTGGGTGGGGGTGGCCGGGTGGAAGGGCAGCGTCACGACGAAGGTGAAGCCCGCGCGGGGGTGGCCCACGATGTCAAACTGGTGCTCTGCCGCCTGCAACCATCTCTCGATGTGCATGTCATGCATGTCACGACCGGCGCTGATGCCACAGGTTTTGCACGGACATCACCACAGACATCACCGCCGGCGGCCTGGCAGTTCACCCACAACCTGGCTCCTGCGCTTGAGCATCGACTGCTCTACCCATGGCCAAGTATGAGGGTTTGCTTGAGCGGAATCGGTGAATGATCTGACATGCCTGTGGCAGAGCACGTCCACCGAGTGGCACAAAGTGTGGCTGACCGGAGGTCGGCATAAACAAAGAGATGGTGTGCAACGGCGCACCGGCTGGGTGCCGCGTGCTGGGAAGCGTATGGTGCGGTCCGACACCTGCAGCCAGCGCGACCACACCACGTCTTCCCTGACGATGCTGAAGCCCATCTCAGCAGCTGTCCGTAGTCCTGCAGCACTGCACGTGGGGCCTTGTGCAAACTGTATCTTGCTGCTCCTGTTGGTAATGGCATTCGACAGCTGTGAATGGTTCGGACCGATCAAGCACATGGTACGTCCGCATGCGCTGCTCCTGGAGACAATGTTCAAGGGTTGTGATGCAGTCTCAACCTGGCAGAAGCGGCTCTTCAGGCTGCTGTAGACGGCTAGAAGCCCCGCTGTTGGCGGCCGCTGATGCTGCAACCGCCTGCACCGCCGCTGGCTGAGACGCAGCAGCTGGCATCATGCTGCTTGGCGTCCGGCTCAGCGCTGCCTTCCGAAACGCTGGCACATGCACGGCGATTGGGCGCACTATTGCTGGCATGCGGTGTTGCACCAGTTTGGACGGGTGATTGGCAAGTCAATTACGGGAACTAAGTGCTTTGCCCTGCTTGCTATCGTCAAGCACGCGAGCGTGTCTAGTAACGGCGGTCAGGTCTGATGTGTATACTGCTGATAACTCAGCTTGATCTACATTACTGTGTTCAGATCAGCTGAAAGTCAGCCAGCAGCTTTGTCTGTATGGAGCCACTGACAGCGCTGCCTTCAGCAGGTTTGCAACGCAGCACGTAGAACGTGCTGTCACAAGTGGTGGAGGGCTACGGATTTGTGGTCTTATTGCAGCCTGCGTCCTTGCGATCGTGGGCAGTCACACGCTCGAGGGTGGCCAGTGGCCAGTCCAGAAAATGTGGCGGGGCTGAGCCGCTGGCGTCAGTGAGTGCCAATCTCGGAGCAAAGAACATCCTGCATGGCGACTACGATCACCAGTGGTCTTTTGCCAAGCCTGGTGTCTGAGACCTGATGTGCCATCCTGGCTTTTGTTCACAGCAGCAGCACCTTGTTCAGCAAGCTGTCATCTTTATTTCTCCCGAGGTACCTGTCGCTGTTGTGCAGCTGACCTAGCGTCCACACCTAGATGAACGATCCGAAAACCTCAGACTGCAATCGAGCTCAAAATCACCAACAGCCCATCTTGACTCTGACAACTACAGATTCGGCAGATGGGTGCTCTAAAACACATGCATTGAGAGGACGTAGGTTGAAACTCACACATGTGCTTCAACGAGGAGCCTGCCAAAATTGCTGAGACGTGTCGGGCCCGTCATGGCGTGCATCAACTGATGTTGGAGTACATCAAGTGCCAATTCTTTCATGCACAGCCTGGCACAAGCTGCTGCGATGACCGCCCTGCACACCCCGGACGTTGCTTGTTTCACACAACAATAATGATGGTCCGCCGGCTCCCACATGCAAGTGCCTCTGCAAGAACAGCGGTGCGACATGTCAACTTTTGCTATCGTCAGCTTGACGTCATCATGCGCAAACCCCTTCGGCTGCCAGCGGGCACCTCAAAGCGACGGTCCAGTCCCACAGCTTCCACTACTGTAGCAGCAAGGTGAGCGTCAGCTCGGCGGTATTGGTAAGGCAATCGTCAAATAGTCAATCATCGCATGCTTGTTGTTCTCGATTTGGGCACCTCGGTGTTGGTCGGCACCTGGGCAACGTCACACAGTGGAGACCCTTCAGCGCATTCAGCGGCCCCTTCAGTGGCCGCAACGGTACTCTATTTCCAGCCTCACCATCCGTCGTCGTGCCGCTGCTACACGCTCAAGACACATGGGGCTCAGCTGCTGGGCGGGCGCTCATGATGTGGGCGTCTGCGAGGTCCAGTGGTCCAGCAATGGGCTGCACGGTTTCAAGTCTGATGCCATCGACCCCTCCAAGGTTAATTGCGGTCACTATGCACTGCTGTCAGGGTAGCAACATGCATGCTTGGTTGGCGTATGCCTGAATTGTGGCACCAGACGCACCCGGACATTGCTGACCAATGCAGTCGAAGGTGATGTGCCTCTTGTGTTTGCGCAGCACGTCGTGGGGCGGCTGTTCTACCCGTGCAAGCCGGGCGTGAGGGCGCCGGGTGCGGGGGCGGGCCACCCGAAGCGCGGGCTGCCGTGGATCTCCCAGCTGGGCGAGGCCACCGGTAGGCCCTCTTGCACATGGACCTGCACCTGAGAACACAGCATGCAGACGAGCTCAACTATCCGGCGCACTGACATCGATAGGCGATCGGCGGGTGTCAGAGCTGCACAGCGATTCTACTGCCTTTCCAGGTCCGTAACCCGCCGTCACGTTGCCCCCGCGTGTGCAGGGTACGTGAGCTTCCTGTTCTTCCGGTCCAAGGCGTGGTGGGTGCCGCTGGCCAAGCAGCTGCTGCGCTGCGCGCTGTGGGCGGTGGGCATCACGCAGCGCCTGCCGCTGGCCCGGGTGCGCAGCTGGCAGCAGCCAGAACAGGCTGCTTGTTGGCAGCACAACAGCATTCGCGGCGCAGCCGTGCAGCTTTGGCCGTAGCTTCAGCACGACCTGGGGTATTGAAGGCAATCAGCATGCCTTCTAGGTGGCAGCCACAGAGGGACGCATCTGATCGCAGCATGCATGTTCTGAATCGCAGGAGGCAATTGTGGATGACAGCGATGCGGCATACCCCGTGGTCGTCTTCTCTCACGGCCTGGGCGGCAGCCGCTCCACCTACAGCATCCTGTGCTCGGAGCTCGCGTCGCAGGTGCGAAATTGAGCGAATTTCCCCTGATATGGCGGTGGGCTTTGTGTCTGTCCAACAGCAGAACTCCCAGCGACCATGCAGGGCCGCCAGTGTCACCCGCAGTGGCGCACGCGCGGCAGTGCACTGGCAGCTGCCACACAGTCGGCAGCACTCCCGTAGTGTGAGCCCCGCTGTCATGTCGACTGCAGGGCTATGTGGTGCTGGCGGTGGAGCACACCGACGGCACAGCGAGCTCAGTCCAGTTTGCAAGCTCTGGTGAGCTGGGCCGTGCTGCCTCGGCCTGCCATGTCGACGCGGCATGCCATGGGGCACTGTCGTCATGCCAGTGCCTCGGACACCGCACCTGCAGGACAATATGCGACGCTGTCAGCTGAAAAACCCCTGCAATGTGGATCCTCATGTATCGTTCACCACTGGTTCGCTCATCGGATTGCAGGGGAGTGGTGGCAGTACCGCGGGCTGGGCGAGGGGGAGGCCAAGTTCCGGAAGGTCGCCTGGCGGCAGCGGGAGCTGGCGACCGCGCAGCGCCTGCTGTCAGCCTTTAACGCAGGTCGGCCAGGGTTCAGGATCGTCAGCGGCTGTGCTGAGTAGCCCTGGGCGGCAGTGCTGCAGTGCAACACCTTCGGCTGTGTGGTGGCCTTGAACATCAAAGTCCTGCAGGCTCCCTGATCGGTCTGCACATCAGGGAGCTGACTGGCTGCTGCTGTGCTGCAGGCAGCGCACAGCCGGACCAGTGCCGCATCTCTGGCGGGGTCGATGCCACGGCATTCCTGCGAGGTGCTGACACGGCAGATGCTTTGTTCAGCTCGCCCTGGCATATTGTGTACATGCCAGGAGCCCTGCAGCTGCCCACAAGGCGGCTGTGAAGCCAGGCTTCGTTCTCAACTATGGTGCTTGCTGGTCATGTACAGGCAGGTTGGACATGCAGCGCCTAGCGATTGTCGGCCACTCGTTCGGCGGCGCCACAATCGGCGCGGCAGCAGCCAAGGACCCTGCCGTCCGGGCAGCGGTCGCCCTCGACCCCTGGTGGTGCGTGGAAAGCCTGCTGGGCTGCACACGTGCAGCGTGCACGCAGATGACAGCTTTCATAAGCGCAAAAAGGTTCAAGGTTTGGTCGCGCTGCCTGTCTGATTGCCGCATAGCCCCCTGCTTACTGCTGTCGGTGGCAGGTTCTGATGCCGGTAGAAGTTCTGTCCAAGAATGCTGTCACTTCTTCTTGCAGGCTCGGCGTGCCGCCGGACGAGGCGGCGCTGTCGGCGTTCCAGACGCGCACGCCGCTGCTGGTGGTGGGCAGCCACGCGTGGAACAAGCCCTACAACGAGGCGGGCGACATGGTGTGCGGCGCCAAGCAGCAGCGCGCCATCCTGGCGGCCGCCAGCGCCGACAGGTGCTCGCCTCAGGGCATGCCACCACAGCCCCAGCGGAGTCTTCAGATACATGTTCGTGGTCCCTGTGCATTCTGTGCACTGTCTTGTTTTGTGGACACCGTATTTGCCCACCTGCAGGGTGTCGTTTATGGCTGCGCCGCCGGCATCTGCAGTGGCAGGGCATGTTCTCGCTTACAGTGAGGTGGTGTCCCATGCAGGGATGCTGGGGGCGCCCTCCTGGTTGCAGTGGAGAACAGCACCCACGATACCTTCTCAGACCTCCCAGTGCTGTTCGCCACCCGCTTCTCCTGGGTGCTGTCAAGGGTGAGCCCCCTCAAGCCGGCCGTTCGTGTAACAAAGCCGTCTCCCTTCCGTGCATTGGGACTGCGCAGGCATGCATGTGGTCGGTGTAGGGCAGGTTGCCATGGTCATGCAACGGCGAGTTGCAGTGGACCCACTGGCAGCCTGGGTTCTGACTTCACTCGTCAAGTTCCCGAGGTGCAGGGCTTCCAGCCATGTGGTGTGTTGCTGCCTGCAGCTGGGCTTCGACACGAAGCTGGACCCGGTGGTCGGCATGGCGGCCGTGACCAGCACCGTGGCGACGTTCCTGCACCTGCAGCTGCCGACGCCCGCGCCGCCGCAGCTGCCGGACGCCATGCTGCACGGCGATGCTGCCAGCACCGAGCAGCCGGGCGGCCCAGCAGCGGCGGCAAAGCCCCAGCAGTCGGCGGCGCAGCAGAATGGCGCCGGCCCGGCGGCGGGCATGCAGCACAGCGACAGCGGCTGGAGCCTCGTGAGCGTTGGCGACGCCGGCAATGGCAGCGGCAATGGCGCTGCACCTGGCACTCAGAACGGCGGGCCCACCCAGAATGGGGCCACTGGCACGGCCACGGAACCCAGCACAGATGGCTTC
This sequence comes from Diplosphaera chodatii, assembly GCA_032358165.1. Classification (NCBI taxonomy): domain Eukaryota; kingdom Viridiplantae; phylum Chlorophyta; class Trebouxiophyceae; order Prasiolales; family Stichococcaceae; genus Diplosphaera; species Diplosphaera chodatii. The sequence continues at coordinate 1,164,587 of JAALGY010000037.1, read as the reverse complement.
ACTCCAGAGGGCCCGTCCGAGGCGACCCGCACGGACGCAGCCAACGCGGAGCGCGTGGGCCTGTCCGGCGGCAGCCCCCGCGGCGGCGGCGACGGCGGCGGCGGCATGCCGGCAGCGCTGGACCCCGCCCCTGGTGCAGAGGGGCAGGTGAGCGGCGAGCAGCAAGGCGTGCAAACAGCGACAGCGCCGCCACAGGGTGGGGCGTTCCTGCCGTCCGCCGCAGAGCTATGGTCTATCAGCGGCGACAGGCGCCCCAGCGGGAGCAAGGGGTTGGCATCTGGGGGCGATGGCAGCCATGCAGATGCGGCACAGCTGCGGCGTGCGCCGGCGGAGGCAGCCAAGATCGCGGTGTCAGAGCGCACACGCCAGGCTGTTGGGCAGCTGCTCGGCGAGCTGGCGGCCGTCTTGGAGCTGCATGCATGAGCTGGACACCGCAGCAGCATTTGCCGGCCGTCACTGTGGTAACAGCCAAGAATCGTGCTGCAGTCCTTCTGCAGTGTAAGCTGCTGTCTGTGCAGATGCCAGGCTACTGCGTTCTAATGGCTTCGGCAGGACTGTGATGTAATGTGTGTCTGATGGCTTAAGCGTAGCACTATTAGCAGGACTGTGATACAAGATGTGTGAGAAGTGTGGCTGCTACAGTCATAACCATCGTTCGGTGACAATCTCACCGGTTATCAAATTGCTTGATGGTGAGCTGCCTAACAGTTGTTGATTTATGTGATGACTTTGCAATGCTGGAAGTGTATCCATCCACTTTGTAGTGCACTGCAAACTTGCTGCAAAACCTGTAAGCCCTTGTTGCTGGCTCATATTGCACACCAGCGTGACAGATTATATTGCTGGCTGATCCGATGGAGTTCTCTAGATATCTGCATGGCAGCAGGCGACACTTGTCAACTTACTTTCTGTCACTCCACGTACGTGGAGTAAAAGGACGGACGTGCATTTGTATCTGGGCAATGCTGACCCATTTGGCAGAAAGTGGGTTTTGTTGCTCCACACACTGTGACAGCACAACTGCACCCTCGACTTGCAGGGTTCAACGATTCTGCCGAGAAGCATGGTTGCCTCGGCAGGCCGCCGGCACAGCACTTGAGAGACACGCTGGTATGCATATGGTCGCTGCAGGGGTAGGCGAGGGGAAGCTCACGGCAGAAGCCGCCAGTGCAGGTAAACAGCGAAGGGCAGCCGATGGGGCAGTCGGAGCAGCTGGCTCCCGGACTCAGGGTCAATGGTGCGCAAGGAGGCTCTGCAGGTCACAGAATGCAAGGATCAGCATCGAGTAACTTACGTCATCCAGATGCCACAGAAGCGTGAACCTGACAGGTGCTGAGATGTATGCGCGGCCGCGGCAGCCTGCTTGACCGCAGTGAAACGCCAGCCGATGCTTTTGCCCCAACCACTGCACCACCTTTTTAACTGTTTCGCCATCTTGCATGACGTTCTGGGGCACAGCAGCTAGAGGGCCAACGGTTCGCACTGCAGGTGCTGGTGAGGCCGTTGAACTGGCAGGTCGTGCCGGCCACGCAGGACGAAGGGCAGGCATCGCAGGAGTCCCCATTGGAAAGGCTGTCCAATGGGCAGATCGGACCTGCAATCCACGTCATCCGGTACTCTGTCAGGAGAAAGCATGCTAATGGCCTGCATTCAGGTGTGCGGCAACGGTTGCGTCACATCATATGCACACCAGGCTCATCTTGGCATGCCACTTGAGCAGCCTGCTGATCTGCCATATATGCTGCTGCTAGGCTACTGAAGCATCAAGCGCAACAAGGCTTTCAGGTTCCAGTCTGCTGGAGAGGGCCTCAATCAGCAGCAAGTGCAGTCAACGAGAGGGGTGCGCACTGCAGATGCCGCCGTCGCAGGCGCTCCCCGGGAAGCAGCCGATGGTGCAGGCGGTGCAGTCGCCGCCATCGGGGATGCTGACGAGCAGGCATGCTGCAGCAGGCGCCACGTGTTTGAGGTCAGTGCGACGTGTTCTCAACGTGTGGATGACACTGCGAGACGTGGCGCATGCACGGTGCAGGGCTCACGGTTGAAGAAGAAGGGTGCCGGGGTGGGCGCCGGGGTGGGAGCCGGGGGCGCTGCACAGGGGAGTCCACACGTCGGAAGACACTCACCGTCACAGACCCTTGTGTCCGTCATCAGCAACGATATGAGTTGTGCTGTGCCATATGTGACTGGGGAGTGGGTGGAAGGTGGCGCATAAGAGTGCGGACACCGGCGGGTATGGAGGCGCACTGCAGGAGGTGCGCTGGGGGTTGACAGTGCCGCCCACCGGGCACACCTTGCTGCACAGCCAGACATTTCAAGATGTCAAGGGTGTATCTGTCAAATAGAGGAGGGGCCTGCTACTCAATGAGGCCGCTGATCCGTCCGCTGGCTGTGCAATGCTGAAGGGTGGGAACACAACAATCACCCACACATATGCAGGAATTTCAGGGGTCGGACTCTGACGGGACCCACCAGGCGGTGGCGCCCAGGGTGTCCGAGTAGCGCTGGCCGCCCAACTTGGCAGTCCCCCTGCAGGCGGTGCAGCGGAAGGGGCCAGGGCTTGCCTTGGCGAAGCCTGCAGCCAATCACGCGAAGTCAGATTCATGACGTAACGAAGCTTGCACCGTGACACACAGCCTAAGCAACATGGAAATCATGAGTGCAGCAGGTGACAACTGGCACAGTGTGCGGAGCGGCATAGAGGCAGGTGCAGGCCCCACCTACCCTTTGCGCATTTGGCGGGCTTGCCGCTCTTCGAGGGCTCCATGCCGGGGCCGTAGAAAGTGCAGCTGCATGCGCAACAACATGCAGAAGTTGCCAATCCGTCAAATACTGAAGTGCTCGAACAGCTGCGTGCAGGTAGCCCGTCGAACAACCGCGTTGGGTCAGGGTCAGCTTACAACATGTGATCAGGAGCAGTATTTCTGTCAGTGCACTGTCCTGCCTCTGACCCACGATCTGCTGGTGTCAGTTCAGGCTTCATGGGCTTCACCACCAGGATGTCCTGGCTGTTCACCTGGTGTGATCCGCGTCCACCACGTATCCAGGTCCCGTCGGGCACTTCTTGCACCTGCGCATCGAAGATAGCATATATCGTCAGGATGTGCACTTGTCAATCACACTACTCGAAAGGGTAAAAACCATGATCGGTTCCAGAATCTCGATGGATCTCGATGGATGTGGTATCCTGATCACGGTTCTGGCTGCTGAGCAGCCAAGCAGCGCACTGGGTCTGGCCGGCCAGGTCCTGGTATGCGTTCTCGCCAGAGCACTTTTTGCACCTGCAGAAGTGCAACACAGCTTGAAAGCCAAGCGCTAGCGCACGACCCGTGCGTGAGAGATGGCCATCCGCCAACACAAAGCACGCAGCAGCTGCACTCTGCAGCGCTGCCCTGGAACACGCACTTGAAGTTTCCGGGTCCGCTCTTGGCGAACCCAGGCGGGCACTTCTCGATCTTGCCATCCCTGTTGTACTGGCGCCCCGCCCCAGGACCTGCGCAAGGAACCATCACAGTGAAGAGTGACACGCACACAATACACAACCATCAAGCGCTGAGCACGTCGGTCGGTGCAGGCATCAATTTGGCATGTGATTGGTGCATGCAGCGTCAGGTCAATACGGAAGGGACACTTTGGTCTGAATTTGATTGTGCGCAGGCCGCCACAGCAGCGCACTCTTCAGAGCCGCTGCGTTCGCAGCACCGCACACAGCGGCAATGGTCAGAACCGCCAGCAGCGCCAGGCCGTGCGCCTGGGCCATGTTTGCTGGGGCAACTCGGTCGGTCCACCTCCAACCCCTGTGTCCTTGCTCCTGTGCAACCTGCACCGCAGAGATGCAAATAGAATTGGCTTGATTTCGGTTCCTGACTGATGATCCCTCGTGTGAGCACTGTGTGCAGGAGTAGCATGGTTGCAGCGCAATATCGCTGCTGCAACTGCTGCAGGACACCTGCTGCTGGTCTGCAAGCATGTAGGTGCAGGCGCGGTCACGGCTATTTGCTGTTGCTGGAACGGTGACTTCAAGTCAGACAGCGCATCATGTGAAAGGCTACGAAGAAAACGTTCGCTGGCTCCAGGCGAAGTCTGTGTCGCCATGTCGCAGACGGCACCTTGTCATCACCAGCAGGCAGGTTAGAAGGAACGGAGGGGAAAGCGTCCTATTGAGGGCACCCCAACGAAGCGCGGAACCGAGCAACGATGACAACGGATTCAGCTTCACAGTTGGACGCGTGGCTCCCAATGGGGGCGGCGAAGCGTATGTGAACCAGGTGCGACAGCGCTGCACACATGCACATTGTGTGCATCCACGATAGCAGCGGGGGATGCCCATCTCAGCCAAGCCTAAGCGCATCCTCAGCACGTCACGGCAGACAGTGCAAGGCATCAGACTGTCGGGACGCTTGCCTGCAGAGGTGGCGCACAGGCTGTGCCTCCTGTCTGGGTGCTAGGTTGCGGCAGCAAAGCCTGCTGGTTCTGAGCACCTGCTGCTGGAAACACAGCGTATACCACGCAAACTTTGACACAATACGACGCGCTTCCGGTGTCCTTGCCCGTCCTGCACCTGCGTTGTATCATAGTGTACTGCAGGAGATGCTATGATCGTACTGAGATCTAGACGTGCAGGTCTCTGATATGCGCTGTCGAAGCTGGTGAGCAGCAGCCAATCGGTTGTCACAGACTACAAGCGCTCAGCTTACAGCACAGCTGTTCATGCCGCATGGTGCCTGACCCTGCGCACATCAAGCGGCATGTGCGGCATGCAGCATACTCCATGCGGCTGAGCCGTCATGTGACATCCCTTTTGCGGCATGCGCTGCGTTTTGCAGGCAGCGAGAGCACTGAATTCTCTCACCGCGTGACCACGCACGCATCAACCAGTAACAGCATCGCGCTGTTCGACATGTTGCAGGCTTACATGTGGGCGGTAGCTCCATGAATCAACAGCTTCGGCCTTGCAGCTCATAGTCTGAAGATTGCAAGACACTTCGGTTCTACCCTCATCAAGGTTACACCAGCACGGATGTAAATCGCACTGCTACACTACGCTATGCTACGCTACACGATCCTGACCACGGGGAGATTTGACGCAAGTGCATCATGGGCAACATGCAACCGCATGGTGCTGCCCTTCCTCATGATATCTGCATCTACTGCTGTCTGGACCAGCGTCCCAAAGCTGCCACCCTGATGCATGCTCAGCACGGCACGTATCAGGAGCTGCTGACAGCAGGTGCTGGTCGCCGCGAAATTTACCAGAATGCTGCCAAGCACGGTGTCGGTCGCCAAAACGACGGTTGACGGTTGACCCTCGGCTCGTGTGACGACGAGGTCACCGTCCCGTAAGCAGCTCTGCATTGCAGCAGTGAAATCTAGTAAGTGTGGTGGCATGAAGATGTCAACTTCGTTGACACTTCCTTGTTAGACAAGCGCAAGCTGATATCCATGGCGCTCAGCAGGGGGTCCGTCATATTAGTGTTGGGGTTGCTGGATGTGGCACAGCGAGCACAGCAGGTGGGGCAAAATTTCACACCGCAGAGGTTCGAAGTGGAGTTGCACCACGTCCCGCCCATGCACCCAACCGCGCACGTCAGGCAGGATTGCCCCGCGCTCAGGGTGCCCGGCGTGCAGAAAGGACCTGCGAACACCAGCAGTCACAACCATCATACACGACGGCCAGTGCACGCAGTACGCTGCCCACTACTGACACCAAAGATAAAGCGGGGCGACATGATGCGCAGTGCTGGTGCACTGCACGGGCAGGCAGCACGGCAGCGCTGTGCATGGGCTGCCATATAATGCAGGCATCAGCGTCAGACAGCAGCTGCTGATGAGCGGGGGCGAGGGCCGCGTTGTGTCCACACAGACGGCCCAAGTGACATACAGCCAGCAATGCTGCGCACCGCAGATGCCGCCGACGCAGCTGGACGTCGGGAGGCAGCCGCCGGGGCAGGTGGCGCAGCTGCCACCAGGCACAATTGTGAAAGGGAGGCACGCTGCAAAACGAAAGGCATGACATCGTCACATCCGATACTCTCAACAGGGCGAACAGGTGGTCATGATGTCCTGTGCCACTCGCCGAGCCACACTGCTGCAGGATCTGGTGCTCGGAACACTGCTGCCAGGCGGCCCTGACACTGCCTGAATGAGAGGCATTCGGGCAGGGCTCGCTCACGGTTGAAGAAGAACGGTGCCGGCGTGGGGGCAGCGGTTGCCGCCTTTGTGGGAGTTGGGGTGACCGCTGCATATTGGCATGAATTCAGTGGCTTAGTCGAGGGACAAGCGAAATGGCAATGCTGCCTCACATGCGACACATCAGCAGGTGCGGTGCCACATCATGCCATGTAGCGGCTTTTGAAATGGGACGCACTGCAGGAGGTGCGCTGGGGATTGACGGTGCCGCCCACTGGGCACTCCTTGCTGCACAGCAGCACGTCTGACAGTTGTGGAGCACATGCATGATCACATAGAGGGAGTAGCGAGCCTTGGGGGGGCTCACTGCATGATTTGGTGTGGTCTGAGAACATGGACCACTGAGGAAATCCCAGTATTCGGGGTGAATCATCCCGGCTCACCAGGCGGTGGCGCCCAGGGTGTTGGAGTAGCGCTGGCCGCCCGACTTGGCAGTCCCCTTGCAGGCAGTGCAGCGGAAGGGCCCGGCACCTGCCTTGGCAAAGCCTGAAGCAAGAACGTGCAACTGAATTTGAGTGAACTGGATGCTGCGGATGATGGCACCGGTCGAAGGCGAGGCACTGGCCGTGAACATCAGCATGTCACATTGGAGGTGCACGAAACACAGCCTGTGACTCTGCCTCAGCACAGCGGCATGCGCAGACCGCACCCTTTGCACACTTTGCGGGCTTGCCGCTTTTGGAGGGCTCCATGCCGGGGCCAAAGTAAGTGCAGCTGCAAGACGTGCAGAAAAGACGAATTATGTATCTAACACTACTTCTGTCAGCGAGGTTACCATACCATGATGGAGCGCGTGCACGATGAGAGGGCATGGGGCAACAACAGGCAATGCAGCAACCAGGGACATGCGTGAAACAGCTGGGTCGGATGCTAGTAGCCCACCTGGTGTGCCCCGCATCCACCACGTAGCCGGGTCCCGAGGGACACGTCTTGCACCTGCGCACACAGCGGCAGCGGCCATCAATATGAGCAGCCTGCATGGTGCTCCCAGAAGGCTGCAGCACGGTCCAGCAGCAAGGGTTGCCAGGTTGCACGTTCGGACCATAGGTGCACAGCACACGCACTGCGACTGGCCGGCGCGGTCCTGGTACGAGTTCTTCCCCGAGCACTTGCGGCACCTGCGCACAGCATGCCACAACTGCGTGAAGTTCTTGCGAGCAGATCTGCGGGGAAATACCGACATTTCAGCAATGGCAACAACTCTATTCGTGTTCACTGCTGTCTGACATATAAAAGCTCTATATACGGACCTGAACGCGCCAGGGCTGCTCTTGGCGCTGCCGGGCGGGCACTTCTCGATCGTCTTGCCGTCTGTGCCGAGCTGCTCGCCTGCTCCAGGGCCGTCCAGCACGGTCGGAACTCCTGTGCAGCACGTTTCTTGGTTCAAATGTTGTGTATTGTGCCATCCATGTCGTCATGTGTGCAGATGGCCCGCCAAGGTCTGCATCGCCAGCACCAGCAGCTAAGCATGCATCGCTGCAGACAGTCCAACTTGGACCATGTCTCAACCTGGTGCCAGGACCACATTTGCCAAGCATGGTGCAAGCAGGCTCGCAGATGACACGCAGCAGCTTACCCTTCGTGGCAGAAGCGTCCGCCGCACTGAGCGCAAGTGCGACGGAAATCAGCGCCACCAGCGCCATCACAGGCCTCCGAGACATTCTGTACGCCTGCAGCGCGCGCGGCCGGCCCCTGTTGCGGGCGCTGCGGAACCTGCGTGCGAGCAGACTGCGTGTTCATGCGCCAGACTCTGCAGTGCAATGTAAAATTGCATTCTGAGCACCCAGAGGTTTTACCAACTGCAGCATCTGCGCAGCACTGGAGGCTGCTGTGATGCAGGGCATGCTGGTCTGCTGCATGTGGGTGCAGGGTGATGCCAGCCCGCAGTACGAAACCCGCACGGGCATCCGGATCATGCTGAAGAGCTACTGAGAGCCTAGCACAGCGGTTAGAACACTCATGCGGCGCATATGCCACGATGGCATAGGCTGCACCTTCCCATCACCACAGGCAGAGCAGATCTACGGAGGGGGCTGTACATCCTAACCGTGCTATATCAACGAAGAGAGCAGCATATCAGGCTCATAATTGCAGCTAGATGCAGCAGCGGCCGTGAGGCATGATTCAGGTTGCCAGGACGCCACGGCCAGGTGCCAGATGACTGCGCTGCGCAATGCTTCCGCATGGTGTGCACACCGCCACAATGCGATGTTCATGTGTGGAGGTCGTGCGAGATCTGCTGGAAGAACCTCCACTATGCTTGCTCTGCCTTCCCGCAGTAGATGGCACCAGCAGCGTGGGAAGTGTTGGTGTACAGGGGTGCAGGTTGAGCCAACCTGATTACCACCTTTCTCACTCGCAGCAGAGGTGCGCCCCGGTCTCCGGGATGAACGGCAGATCTGAATTGTCCTCCTGTCAGCAGAAAACGCGCTGTTGACTGCGTTGCCCGTCCTGCACCTGCATGCTGACCTGGTGTACTGCAGACGTACAAGCTCTGAAGCTCCAATCTTCGTACGGAGATCGCAGTACTGTGGGAATGGCATCATCGGCTGGCTTCGCCTTCATTTGCTGATAAGTTGTCAACTCTGCCGGAACGAGCTGGTGCAGGGTTCGACGTCAATTTGTACCAGGACATTCAGGACCCTGTAGCCGGCGGGGGTGGCGGGCACACACAGCAGTCATGTGCGCAGGTCACTCGCTCGGCGGCTGAAGTCTGGCAGGGGCCCAGATGCTACGACGTGAACAGTCCGCCTGCTGACCCTTGCTCCGGCACCACATGATCTCGCAATGTAAAAGGGGCTGAGCGCCCGATGAGCGATTCGGCATGATATGATGACAGTGTAGGTGATGCATGACGACAGCAGTGTCGATGATGCCGTTTCATCTGAACCAACACTGACTTTGCCTGACTGTGCTGTGTACCACCACTACATAGCCGGATGGGTCTTCCAAGCATGAGGCGCTGATTGGATTTTCAGTGCATGCTGCCAGCTTCAATGTTTTCCCTCAATACAATTGTCGTCTGCCCTCAGCCGAGCGCTAGCAAGTGTCCGACACTGCCACTGCGCATGTACCGTAGAGCCCAGCATCTAATGCGCATAAATCATTAAATCTCGGCTGCGCATTGTGAAATGCGCACCTAATATTCAATTTCGAGCCGATGCGCATTGGGTGCGCAAAGCCGGAAAACAATTCAGTTTTGGGTGCGTAGTGGGGTCAGAAATTCAAATTTCACTAACAAACAGGTCCAAGCCTCCAAATTTGCAGCTGAGAGCTGCAATGTCCTATATTGCCATCCGAGAACATGTTCCTGCACATTCTTGAAGAGCAAGGTTGCAAGGCATTGTTTGTAGCCGTGTCTGCGTGCAGCTGCGCGGTGCCGCTGAAAAACTGTTTTCAGAGTGCGCATAGCCGTCGATAAATTGAAAATCGGCTGCGCATTTGTGCGCATAAGCCCAAATCAATTGCAATTACTTGGGGTGCGCATTAGATGCTGGGCTCTACGGTATATGCCCACTTGATGGTGGCTGTTGTCGTTGTAGTCTCCTTCAGTCGACCAGGGCAGAGTTCCAGACTCGTAGCAATTGACAGCTGATTGTTATCGGGAACGCAAAGCTGGTATGGTTGCCGGTGGCAAATTGTACCGTAGCAGCTGATGCATCTGTAGTACAGAGATCTGAGATCTACCAAGATCTGTATGCACAGCCATCATGAAGGTTCTGCAACGCAGTTCACGCAGTCACAAGCTTGTTGGACCTGCAATCCATTGCCGAGGGTACAGCTGTGGACCTGTACCCATGTGTGCACGGCTGCATGCCCCCAACGCTGTAGTCGCTGCGCGGCACAGTATGATGTCATCAGAGCCTGGGGGATACAAACAGCCATTTGTCCTTTTCGGAGGTGCACCTTCAGATCGATCGAGTACACACTCTCGCGCTCAACGCACCTGGCTTGCAGGCCTTCTCATGAGGCGACGGTATGTGGTGTAGTTTCCCGTGGTTTGGGTCCACTTCGTCACCTGTGAATACTACAGGGTGTGCATCCGCATGACCACATACTGAAGCTGATTCTGCCACCCAGCTTACTTGCATCGGCAGCGGAAAGGTGTTGAGACGCTTTTGTGCTGGTATGGAGACCTGAGGTGGCGTGACAGATGCTTAGCACTGCAAGTGCATCGTGGGCTGCATGCCCTCGTGCTTGAGCGGATGCATGGGCTTCCAATGAGCACCCCAGTATCATGAGGCCACCTTGCGGTTACCGCCCGCAGCTCACAAGCGTTGCTGTGCCGAAGGCACACAGGCTACGTTGCCGGCGGAGCTTCGATGCAGGTGGGCTGCCTCTACTGTGCTTAGATGCGCAGCTCTGAGACATGCAGGTCAGGCATGATCGATCCAGAGGGACCAGCAGGCCGCGCAGATGTGTAATATACATGCATACACGCTCGCAAACGAGCGATACAGATACCCGTCACACGCTGCCGCTGCAGGCGCCTCCCGGAGGCGAGGTCGGCGCCACACTGCCGATCGTGCAAGCCGGCGATGGCGCTGCAGCGGAGACGAACCTGGAACCCAGCCCAGGAGCAGCCCATGACGCGGCTGCGCCGTCAGCGGCGGAACCGCACTGGCAGCGGCGGCGGCGGCATGACTCAACCCCAACGGCGGGCACACCTTGGCGGCCAACGCCCCTCACACGGTGACAAGCCCAATGGGTTGCTGCACTCATCCAAGTGTGACATACCAATGGAGATGGCAAGCCGCTATCCTGGGGAACCCTGTAGCAGGGATGAGCACAGCCAGGCATAGCATGATGAGGCGCCATGCACAATGGCGGTCAACAGACGACTATGCTTCGTGCTGATGCATGCGACCGCTCCTGCAGGCTGTGGCGTGCGGTGGTGTCGCAGCCAGTGCGTGTTGCGCTGCAGTTTGTCGCCGGCCAGCTACTGGTCAACTTCTTCGTCCTCGTGCGGCGCCTGAGCTTCGCGCAGGTTTGGGCAGGGGTTAGGGGAACGCCTGCGCTGTGCTATCTAGGCTACCATCACGTACACATGTTGGATTGATATTCATGCTTGCTGCCTGTGCATGATGGCCACAGCATCATAGTGACGTGCTCTGTGCAGTCCTGCCTCGTGGCGCTCTTCTATGGTTCACTCGCCATCGTCTTTTCGCCCGACCCCACGCTGGGTGCGGCCCAGCATGACCCCTGTCCTCATGCATGTCTCCCAGTGCCAGCCTACCACCTTGCCACCATGCAGCCGGCCAATGGGCCCTGCAACACACAGAAGACTGCGCCATCTTCACTTCACGTCTGCTGGGTGCTGCAGGCGCTCGTGTCATGGCGTCTGCCGCCTTCCTGGGCGCCGGCTGGATTGGCGTCGTGCTGGCCGGCGCTGCGGTGAATTGCACACAGGCCGTCCCTGCTTTGAGACACTGCGCCAATCTTGACGCCGCACTGGTGGTTGTCGGGCACCTCAGGACCGTGGCAAACAGAGGTTGCAAAAGTGATGTTGTGAGGAGGCATGGATCAGCTGCAGCGACAGCTTCCGGAATGCTGCACGCAGCTGAGCCTCGCGCGGGCGCCCGGGGTGGCGTTCACGGCGTTCTCCTGCCTGACGGGCGCCGCGGCGGTCGGCGCCGCCTCGCTGCTGCGCGCGTCGCCAAACGCCGGCACCGCCGGCTGCGGCGTCGCCGTGCAGGTGGGCGGCGGGTGCTGCTACAGGGCAACCCCGCTGCTGCGGCAGTGGCACCCAGCCTCGCACTGCTGATGTGCGGTGTCTGGTGCGGTGTCAAGAAGTGTGGCCGCCGTTTTGGCGACAGCCAGATGGGAGCTGGGCTGCTGACCATGCAGGTCTTCTTCGGCGTGGCCATCATCCAGGGGCAGGCGACCTGGCCGGCTGGCCTGCTGTGGAAGAACGTGAGCCCCTGCCGGTCTTTTTTTCCAACATTATGACGTACACGTGCTGGTGGATGTGAATGGCGTACTGGTAGCACCCTCTCCATGGCTTCTCCTGATGCCGTATGCATTCAAAGCGTCAGGACGCCAGCTCATCACTCATCAGGTCGCTGCGCCATGCCCTGCTCGCAGACAGCGCACAGGTTCGCGAGGACACTGGTGCTGCAAGCTGTGTACGCTGCGCTCCCGGGTCGCAGGTGGTGCTGGAGGTGATCGCGGACGGGGCGCTGGCGGCGCTCGCCAACGTCGCGGTGGGCGCGCTGGTGCTGCCGGACCTGGCGTCCGGCCGGCTGCGGGCGGCGCTCGCCGACACCATCCAGGCGCTGGGCCACAGCGTGTCCGGCTACGCGGGTAGGTCGCCCACGCCAGCCGCCGTTGCAGCAGCCCACCCAGCAGCGCGGCTGCTTGTCGTGCACACACTACTGAGCGATCGCCACAGCGGCCTTGTCCGGTCGGCCGGACTGGAGCCAATGATGACTGGCCTGTGGTCTGGAGGCAAGTACTTCAGGTTGCCGCGTGCTGTCCCAGGCGTGCTGTTCGAGGGCGATGCCGCCAGGGAGCCGCTGGGAGCGGCCGCTGCGGAGCTGCCGCCGCTGGCCGGGCTGCACGACCCCTGGGTGGACGCCGACCGCATCCGCCGCGCCACCGACCCCGGCCGCCAAAAGACCCTCGCCGAGCAGCGGCCGCCCAACCTGCCGCGCGCCGCGGACCTGCGCCCAAGGCTCCTGCTGGTGCACCTTGTTCCTTCAATTCGAATAAGGGGCTGAATGTGGGCCATGGCAGCTGCATGTGTGAGGCTTGAAGCCCACGGCCCTCACTCATGCCAGCACCCAGGCTGGGTTCCAGCCTTGCAAACGCATGCATGATCAAACCCGGTCTGCCATGCATGATCGGACAGCAGCGCCTCCAGCACTGACTGCAAATTGACGCATGGGCTCGTGCGTTGCTGCAGGCGCGAGCGGCGGCGCGGCACGCGGCCTTCGAGCCGCCCTGCCTGCTGCGGGGCAGCCTCAAGCGCTGGGGGCGCGTGCTGGACAGCCTGGACTCCCTGGTGACCCGGGTCGCCTGCCTGGAGTCGGCCCTGGAGGGGGTCGCCACCGCGGAAGGTGATGCCCCACGCACACCCTTACGCAGATGTGCAACTACCCTTGACATTGGGTATCACGCATGTGCAATGCGAGCGCTGGAAGCTGTGCTCTGTCTGCACAGTTTGGGGTGTGCTAGAGCGAGGAGTACAGGATGACGTTCGTTCTGCTGTCTGCAGGCCGGCTGCTCAGGCTGGCCACCCTGCAGCGGCAGGCGGGCCTGGAGGCGATGCCCGGCATGCGGGCCGCCTTCGCGCACGTCGCGGCCGCCTGCGCGGTGCTGGCGGCGGCGGTTCGGCAGCACCCCGACCCCACACAGGTGTGCATGGTCTCTGCTGAACGGTCTTCTGCGCTGGCGTGCAAACATATTTGCGAACTCAGCGGCAGCACAAGGCTTGCGCCGCCCAAGCTGTGCTGTGCCTGGCTCTGCTCTGCGTATCGCACAGAAAGTGCAAAAACACGTCGTGCAGGCAGCGGGCGACCTGCGGACGCTCATGGACAGCTGGGGCGTGATCGAGGCGGGCATGGCGACGGGGCTGCACGACATGCTGGCGACCATGGTGCGGGCGCTGCCGTGGGACTCCCAGCAGCACGCGGTCGCCTACCGCCACATGCCGGAGGTGTGTGCTCCGTCCACCCTGATGCCTTCATACCCTAAGCTTTGTCAACTAGAGCTGCTAGTACCTACTCAGCTGTGTGTGGAGGGTAGGTGGAGGGTCGTACCCGATGCAACCATGTTGGTGTTCTGGCGAGCATAGCCTGTGTGTCTTGGTGTAGCTCCACTAGTTTGTGTTGCAATAGCAGCACTCGTGATGACACCGCACAAACGTACCCACCCACACAACAGATGCATGCTTGACCCTTGCTCTGCAGCTGCGGGGCGTGTACTACGTCGCGGCCCTGGCGAGCGGCATCATCGAGTCCACCGTGCGGCTGGAGCGGGACGTCGCAGAGGCCCTGGGGCGGAAGTCGCAGCAGCACCGCCAGCACCACCGCCGCCTCGGACGACGCCCGCACCCAAGTACGGCCGCGTTGCTGGAGATTCCCAGGATGCATGGCTCAAGTAAGCGCAGGCGCTCTGTGGTGCTTGCGCTGCCCCTGGCTGTGGTAAAAGGAAGGCTGCATTACCTTGATATGTATTCCCATATAACCAGGGCGCAGTGCTGCCATGTTGCCAGTGCCTGCATGCGGTGCCGAGGTGGCCCCGGGCTCCTTCATGTGCCCCAGCTATTTAGGGTTTGAACCCTGAACCCCTCTGAATACTGAAACCTGCACTCCGCGGCCTGCAGCGAGGCGGCACGACAGCAGCGTGGACGTCGCATCCATCTCGCCGCCAAACCTGCTGGGCTCCTTCCGCCCGGCGCTCTCGGTGGACACGGCCGCATGGAGGCAAGGCCACTTGTGTCGCCTCAGCCTATAAACAAGCATTTGCAACCTCAGCGGCGGTGCCTTCCCCCAAAAGGCAAGTCAGGGTCGCGTGGCCATGCTCTGACATCGACGATCCAGTCACTCATGTTGTCCTGCAGGCCGGGCGGGGACAGCTCAGCAAGCAAGGGCCGCCCCGCTGCCGCAGACCACAGCAGCAGCCGGCGCAGCGAGAGCTTCCTGCGGCACCGCCTGCGGCAGCCGGAAGCACGCAGCAGCAGCAGCAGCGGCAGCAGCAGCAGTGACAGTGGCACACTCAAAGGTGCTGCTGCAGACGGTGAGGCAGATATAGAACTCGGGATGGGCAACGGCAGCAGTGGCGGGCAGAATGGCCTGCAACGTCACGGCGGTGGCGGCAGTGGTAACAACAGCAGCGGTGACAGCAGTGCCTCGGAGTCCTACCTGCGACACAGGCTGCGACCGCAGGCTCAGCAGCAGCAGCAGCAGCAGCAGCAGCAGGCGCAGTCCGAGGCACAGCCCCGGCACAGCCAGAGCGGCAGCTCTGCAGCTAGGAGTAGCGGCCACAGCGTAGCAGGGGTCGATACCGCAGGCGGCGACCTCAGCAACAGCCTGCGCGTCTCCACGCCGGGTGCACCCGACGCCGACGGCGTGTCCTCGCTGGGTGCGGAGTCGCCTACCGCCACAATCAGCGTCGGCACGCCGCAGAGCAGCGACCGGCAGCTGCCGATCCGCGTGGGGCGCGCCAGCCTGGAGGGTATGGCCCTCAGGTATGTAGACAGCTGACAACCCAATTGTACATCTGCCACACGCATCACATCTTCTTCTCACTCATGCAATAGTTGCCTTTATTGGTTTGCCAGCAAATATCATGCATCATTGGCGGCTGTGTCACGAGGTCACATGCGTGCATCTCGTGTGCATGTTGCTGTGTTGCAACAGCATTGCCCTCGAATCCGCTGATGTGCTGACGTTTTCCTGCTGCAGGCCGCTGCAGAACATCCCGATGTCGACATTCCTGCAGCGCAGCCGCAGCCATCCGTCGGTTGTCAACCTACAAGGTGGGTGGTCAGCTGCTGACTCATCTGCATTGTGTCGGCATGCATCTTTCGGCTTGCTGCTTTGACATCATGTTGCTGTTGGATGATGTCATGAGCCCTAGAGTGCAGCGATACTTGCAACATCCCTGAGGCTAATCAGCAAATGGGTTGAGCAGACAAGGCGGTACGGCCAGCCCTCAGCCGCCGCTGAAGTGCATGCCTCAATCACCTGGAGCTGTGCTGCCTGCAGATGGCACAGGCGGCAGCCCTGTAACGGATGCAGCCGCGATTGACATGCCCTCCCCCACGCAGCGCTCGCTCACCCTCAACTCCAGCTCGCAGCCATCGTCGCCTGCCTCCCCTGCAGCAAAGCCGTCCCAGGTGCCCTGCTGCTGAACCTGGCATGCTCCCTGCTTGCGGTTTCGCACGCGGACCATGACAGCCGCCGGCATCCCAGCAAAATGATGGAAACAAGAGCAGCTGCACCCGTGTTGCATGTACTTCACGCACCCCAAGTAGTCGACACACCGCTGTGTACCTGCGCTTGCGAGCGCCATGCCCAAAACCTGCACATGATGTCCTGCAGGCACTGCCATGGCACCGCAAGCGGCGGCGGCGGAAGGGCGACAAACCTCCTGCAGAACAACAGCGGCTGCGGGGCCGGCTGCGGAAGCAGGTGCGCCGCAGCTTCAGGCACCATCCAAATGCTATGGCATTCGTTGGAGTATCCAAGCATTGGCGCTGAGACCGTGGGAGGAGGACAAAATACGCTGAGCAGCGCTGCATCGCCATCTGCCAATTGCAGGCGCACACGTGCTGGGCGTACCTGCGGCCGATAGTGCTCGGCCTCTCCGGGCTGGTGGCGTTCCGCCGGTGGGCCCACGTTTTGCGGAGCTCGCTGCCGGCTGCCACCCGGGACCCCAGAGCCCTTGCCCGCAGGATCAACACCGACAGGCAAGCATGTACACTGAACCATGAACCTGCAGAGGCATTGTTTGCGCCTGCTTTTGTACTTCAGGTGCAGATACCGCTGGCTGTGTTGCTGGGTTCCTGTAAGCCGGGATCTCTGGAGTGCTCCCAAAGGTCCTGTCGTTGACACCCGTTGGTGTGCCACGAGCCCAATCCTGCTGCGCCCTGCAGAGCTATCATGCACTGGTTGCACTGAAGAGCCTTCTTCTGTGCCTTGAAACTGTGCAAGTGGCATGCGCCTGTGATGCAGGCAGCTGCAGTTCGGCCTGAAGTACTTCCTGGGTTCGGGCGTCGCCATCGTGCTCATCCTGGCACTGCAGGTCGGCAGAACTCCTACTACTGATGATGGTGTTTCCACATCAGCCCTTCACTGGGTACCTTGTTCCGAAGCACTTAGGGCAGGGAGAGGTCCACCTGTGCTTCTGCTGTGGCACAAACAAGGCGCCTGACCGGCGTGTCTCGGCGCTGCAGGGTGCGCTGCCAGCGCTGCGGGGGTGGCGCCTGCTGTTTGGCTACTTCACCGTCGCCGTGGTGCTTAGCGAGAAGGTGGTTGTCTGCTTACATACACTTTGCAGCTTGAAGTTTTCCTGCCTTTGGAAACCTACCTTGCAAGCCCCGCTGATGGTATAATCTAGGGTCATGGCACACCTGAGCGCGTCCCCAAACAGAAGCGTATAACTAGTGTGCTGCACATGCACGCTGTTGCTGCAGCGCATCTGGGAAGCTCATGGTGTACCGCCAGTGATGCATACAGGTTTCGCATTCCCCGCTGCGCACTGCACGTGCAGGTGGAGACCACCATGACGAAGGGCATCTTCCGGGTGGTGACGACAGCGGTGGGCGGCATCGCAGCCTTCGGAGTCATGGCCCACCCGAGCATTGCGGACAACCCCTACATCCTCAGCGCCATCCTGCTGGCCTTCGACTTTGTCGTCGCGCTGTGGATGTCCAGCCAGTTCAAGTATGCAGGTGACTCCATGAGCGTTGATGCTGCCGATAAGGGTTGTTGTCCCTGTTGCGTGCATGCCTGCACTAGCATGCGGGCCCCTCCAGCAAGAGATGCAGCCACAGTTGCTGGCGCTACCACCAGCACTCAGCGCATCTCCAACTGCACCATCTGAAGATCCGAGTGCAGCCTAGTGACTGAGGCCTGCTGCTGTGCAGTGTTCTTGATGGTCATCACTTTCAACCTGCTGGTGCTGTGCCAGCACGTGCAAATCGTGGCGTGCACAGCGCCCTCCGGCTGCCCCCGCAGCGGCAGCATCCAGCCCTTCTACGCACAGGTGAGGCCACTCGCTCCAACCTTTGACAAGACTCGCCATTTCTGTGCTGCCTTTGCGCAGCTGGATGTATGTTGTGCCTGTTGGTGCCAATCAGTGGTTTGCAGGGCCTCTGCAAGGCACATCTCCGCAGCAGTCACAGACGCTGTCAATGCGATGCACGTCATCACGCGGTGGCCACTTGCTGTGTCATGGTCGTGTGCCAGGTTCCGGTCTACTGAGGCACCTGTTTTGCGTCGCGCAGACAGCGGCGGTGGGCTGCGCCATGGCGGGTATCCTGGCCATGAATCTGGTCCGGCCCTGGTGCGCTGCGCCATGCGCTAAGCGCCATCCGTTTCTAGCCGATGTGTTGGGGTTTGTGGCTGGGTCTTGGTTTGTTGAGGTTCTGTCTGCTGTGGCAACACTGCCACCAGTAGCGACAGCGGCTGCTCACACGGCCCGATTGCTGATGTACCCTCTCGCAGGTATGCATCAGATGCGGCGCTGGAGCTGCTGGGCTCCGTGTTCCAGGTGCGCTGACATGTGCAATCCCTGTTTACCGCTGCACGTCACGACGCAACAGGACGCATGTCGCACCGGGCAGGACGCACTGTGTGCCGCCAGTAGCTGGCGTCTGCATTGCTCGTTGCAATATCAGGCTGCGATGCCCCTGGTGTAGGGCGGCCAGAGACACGTTCGACAACCACAAGCAGCATGGCCCGACCTTCATTTGCGAACTGCAGGAGGCGGCGGATCTCATGGTGGCGCAGGGCGACGCGGCACGCTACGAGATGGCAGCCTCCGCCGGCCGCTCGGCGCTGCGGGGCGCCATGAAGGATGGCGCCGCGCCGCTGCCGGGCCACCTGCTGCAGGAGCGCATCGTGCAGCCGCTGGGTGGGTGGAGGATCACTGCTGCAAGATTAGGCGTCGAGCTGGGGCCGAGCATAAAACCTATCTATCTTCACGAGTGCCAGCAGCAACGCAGCTGGACGATGGGACGCCAGTCGCTGTGTGCTGCCATGCTCTGCTAGCGCGCAATTCTTGTGCCTCCAGCTGGATGACGTGACGCGTCCTTGCCTGCCGCCGCAGCGTGCGTGCAGCAGACGCTGGCGGCGGAAACGGTCGCCTGGCGCCGCGGCATCCTGGTCATGCCTCTCGCCGTGCACGAGGTGCCGGATGATGACCTAACCCGCAAGTCGTGGTGCATCAGGACTTGCATTGTGGCAGCGGTTTCCGCGGTTTAAAGCGCAGCTGCTGGAGGCTACTCTGGCTGCTACAGCACAATCTGGCGGCCAGGGGCCCAACATGTTATGTGCAAACAAAAGTGGCGCACCTGCGCAGTCTCGCACAACGCACGCCTCCACTCAGGGCCCGGCTGTGTCAACCTGCAGCTGCTGGAGGCGGCGCTGGCGCTGACGGACAAGCTGGCGGCGATGTCGCTGGTGCTGTGCGCCAAGCCCATCGTCGCGGGCCGCTTCTCCGCCGCCCCCTGGACCCACTACATGCAGCCCCTAACAGCGACCTTCAGGTGAGCCATTGCATCTCGAAGCTGCCCGTGGCCAGCATTTGCGCTGTTGTTTCCTTGGCAAAGGCACTGTGGCATGGCCTGGATGCAGCGGCTTTCAATTTCACGTCGAGCAATGTTGGCACATGCATCTGCATCATATGACGCGCCGGCTGCTGCAGCAGTAGGGTGGACAGCCTCATGCTGATGCGTACGGTTGACCGGATGCGCAGACCGATCTACCGGGCCGTCATCGTGCTGGGGGCGGCGGTGGCGGCGTTCCTATGCCGCCGCGGCGGCAGCGTGGCGGATGTGCAGGCGGCGATCGCAGCGGTGGAGGAGACCCGGTGGGTTGCGTCCTGACAATACGACACCATGCTTCACTGCTGCAGAGCAGATGCTGCTGCTGCGTGTATCGGACCCCGTTGCTTTGTATCTCCGACTCTGTCTCGCATCAGAAATGGCACAGAGTGCAACAGAATGGTTTGCGCTATCGCTGCTGCTGCACCTTACTGTAATAAGCAATCGAACAAGCCAGCTCTTCACAATAGAGCATCAGATGTGCGCACACACAGCATGTGCACACCATGCGTGACCATGTCCGGGTGCAGGTGAGCCATCAGAATGTACACCACATGGTTGCAGGCTGGCGGCACGGCAGCACCAGCAGGAGGTGGTGCGCGAGTTCTTCACACTGGTGCGCGTCACCACCTACCCCGGCAGCCTCGCCGCCCTGGGCGCCGGCAGCGCCGGTGCCGGTGACGGGGCGTCTCCTGTACATGCTGCACAGCCGCCGCCGGTCGCTGCCGCCGCCGCCGCCGCCGTCACCAATCTGCAGGCATCCGCCCCAGACGGGGAGCAGCAAACCGCTGCGGCAGCAGGGGCGGGGGCCGGCGGCGCCGCTGCAGGGGGGCCGGCAGCCGTCGGCGCGGCCACCCCCGACGCCGCCAGCGCGGCGCGGCAGATGGCGGGGCGCACCCCCGACGACCACATGCGCTTTTCCAGCTACAGCTTCGCCATCACCGAGCAGGTCCACACAGCCCTGAAACCCCCAAACCCTGCAGGCTAGAGCCCGGCAACTGCCGGTCTGGTGGAACAGGTGTCATGTGGTCATCACCCCCGGCTGCTTCGCATGATGTCAGCCTGAAGACACGCCTTGTTCAACCGACTTCTGTGGTGCAAATCAGTACGGCACGTCCGAAGGCCTCATATCCTGTCAAGTGCAGCTGGACAAGCTGACGCTCATGGCGCGGGTGGCGCTGCTGCACGGGGACGCCATACAGCGGTCGCGGCACTGGCTGGCCCCGCAGGCGGCCGCGGTGGCAAAGGGGCACAAGTAGTGCACGCCGTGATTGTAGGCCAACACAGGCTGGCCGCAGCAGCGGTGGGCGTGGCAAAGTGCTGATTCTAAGCAGCGTACATGTGACAAAATCTGAGCAGCCTGGGATTTGAACACCGCCAAGACGTGATGCTTATGCACACCGTGCGATTTAGCAGCTCAACACCAGCAGACGTACCAGTGTATCTGTACATCATCAGCTCAAAGTGGCGTTCTGGGCTTCCATGCTTTGTACCCACTCATCTTCCTGTAGCGAGATTCGTTTGATTGCCGTGCTGAAGAGCAGGGACCTGACTCAGTTCCCATTCGACGGCCTCCCAAAACACCCAGCAATCCAAAACAACATGCATGTCGTTCAAGCATACTAAGTGTCCAATCCTAGTGCACACGTTACACAGGTAGCAAGTGCATTTACACTTTCCAGCCCAAACATGGCAACGGTCTGTCGCAACCATGCTGTGAGCTGTCTGCACCCGACAGCAAGCGCTCACATTACTGCCGATGTGTATTGCTTGTTGTCCAGCCTGCAGCAGGCCGTGTGCGGCAACCGTAGAATTGCCATGCTGAAGCGGCTTCCCAAAGCGCTCCCGGCTGTATGGCAAGTGGGACTGGTGGCTCGACAAGGCCACAACAGGTGCGACGACCCACCAGATCAGCGTGTCGGTCATCGGCTTGTCGATCAGCTGCACAGGAGCACACCAGCCGCCAGGTTAAATGGCATTTCCCTGGTGGCATTGAGCACATGATAGAGAGACCGCTCATGACGCGGCGGCGGGAACAGCGCTGCTCTCACCGTGAAATCAGTTTGGAGGCGGCTCTGGGGGCGGCTCGGGGGGCGGGCTTGGCGGGGGAGAAGGCGGCGGGGACGGAGGCGGGCTGGGTGGGGGTGATGGCGGCGGTGAGGGGGGCGGCACTGGGGGCGGGCTGCAGAGACATAGCAGCACCGTTCATTTCATGTATACACACCTGTTCATACATCCGAGCAGATGCCCCGATATCCAGATGTCCGGGTTGCAGTCAGATCTGTATGAGGCATGACAGGCTGCACCTTGGGGGCGGCGCCGGAGGCGGTGAGGGCGGTGGGTTGGGGGGTGGTGAGGGCGGTGGGTTGGGGGGTGGTGAGGGCGGTGGGTTGGGGGGCGGTGAGGGCGGTGGGTTGGGGGGTGGTGAGGGCGGTGGGTTGGGGGGCGGTGAGGGCGGTAGGTTGGGGGGCGGTGAGGGCGGTGGGTTGGGGGGTGGTGAGGGCGTTGGGTTGGGGGGTGGTGATGGCGACGCGTCAGGCGGCGGGGACGGCGGGCTGACCTTCGCTGGTGGCGGGCTTGGCGACAGCAGCGGCGGCGGCGGGCTGGGTGGCGCTGCAACATCAACGCGCAGGGACATCACGTATTGAGTGACGCTTGCTGTTGCGCAGTGTCAAATGCCTGCCTTGCCACATCTCCAGATCTACAGGTCAACAGCAGCTCCCCAGCACATGAGCACATGACAGGCGCACTACATGTCTGGACTCACTGCAGGTGGTGCGGGCTACATTGACGGTGCCGCCAGGTGGGCTGCAGGAAGCAATGCTGAATTTGAGATGCACTATGCGGCGAGTACGACGGCACCCTAAGCAAGCCGACCGTCTCAGGGTCAGAATCACTGCATCAAGGCTTGACACCAATACATACATGTGGAGGGTGTGCAGTGCCATGCTGAAAGAGTCAGCCGTCATACGCACCACTCCAGGCACTCGGTGGCGTTGGTACCGGGCTGGTAGCGCTGTCCACCATTGGGTCCCAGGCCGTCGCAGTCGCCGCACCTGCGCATGAGCACTTGTCCTTCAGCATGACGGTGTTCGCCACAGCACGCTATTCACCACAACCCTTAGCGCAGCTGGTCAGGTTCACAGTGGCAGTAGGTGCACGTGCCGATGTCAGGTCAAATAGAAGCACAGATATGCCGGCAGTCACATCTGAAAACTGGTCAAGCCGCACGCACAGGTAGGTGCCGGTGCCCGCTTTGGCGGTGCCGGGCTGGCAGGGCGCCATGCGGCCGAGGGGCGCACTTGGCTCGTACCCTGAGCAACAGTACCACATGTCTGCCGCGCTTTGCTGCAACCCTTCAAGACTGTCCAAAAAGTGTCCAAGCATGCCAGTCCGACCAGCATCCCCAGTGGGCAGTCGGCATGCCCAGTGGGCATTCTCAGTGAACCAGCAGTCCCAGCAAGCTAGCGCATCGGGGTCTCAGGAACGTTAAACAGGAGGCGTGCTGAGCGTCTGAATGTCACTCACCCGGGCCGGGGATGCACGTGGAGCGGTCATCAATCACATCGCCGCCGTCGGGGACTCCGGGGCACTCCAGGCAGGCGGTCCCCGCCTCATCTGGCCCGTACCTCGGCCAGCCGCGAGCTCCGTTGCCGTTGCACGGGATGCACCTGCAGGTGCGTCACCCAGGTAGGCTTGTATGAGGGCGCAGCAGCCCGAGAGAGTGACTGTTGGCCATGATGCCCGGTCACACAGCTGGGTGTTGAACTGAGCCATCAGTATGTGACCGAGGATGGAGGATGTGCAGTGCAGAGCTTTCCGCCCTGCTGCTGACACCACCTGACATGTGGAGTGGATTGCAGGCGCACAGACGCCGGGCAAGAGCAGCATTGCTGAGCTGCATGCTCCCAAAGCTCTGGGGGCACTCACTTGTAGCTGCCGACGCCGCCCTTCACGGTGCCCCTTGCGCATGGGACCGGCAGCTTGTTGGGTCCAGGCTGCCAGCCCGGCCTGCAGAATGAGGGAGCAGTATGTACTCCAGCAGCTAAGCGCAGCTTGACAGTGCTGTCAGTGGGTTCAGCCGGTTGAGAGCAAGGCCGAAAGTCATGCTACTGCTGTGCCGCAAAGTGGCAAATCTGAGTTTGATACCCATGGCACAGCAGAGCTTGCCAGACCGCAGCACCGTGGACGTGCCACACTGCTGTGCAGCACCCACCCGGGGGCGCACGATGCGTAGTCGCCCGGGACGAAGCCGCCGGCAGGGCACTCGTAGCATTTGGTTGAGGCCTTGAAGGGGGTGAAGTAGTTGTTGCCGTTCACATAGCGGTCGCACGGCTGGCAGTTGAAGGTGCCGGGCCCGGCCTTGGCCAGGCCCTCGTGGCACGGCTGCATCGCAGTTGCGCGCACATTGTGTCAGCACAGCAGTGCCGCAGACATGATTGTGCCTCTGCGCTTGATGAAGATGAGGAATCACAGGCGGCGATGCTGAGATGCCTGACATTCGGTGCTCAGGTGTGCGATGTGAATACAGTCGCAGAAGCCAAGTCAGCAGCGAGAGCAGCCTTGGGTGCAGCTAGCCATTTCGCAACTTGGTTGGTGATACGCAGGCATTGCCCAGGGTGAATCAATGTCAGCGGACGGGAGCGGCCGCACCCCGGGCACGCCGTCGGGGCCCGGCTGGTAGCCCGGGCCGGCGATGCAGCGGGTGCGCGCCGCGTCCGTCACCTGGCCGTGGCACACGGCGCAGGCCGTGGCTCCTTTGCCCGGCTGGAAGCGCTCGCCGCCATCAGCGGTGCCAAGGCACCTGCGTCGGAAAGCTTCCGCAGTCAGATTCAATCTGGAGTGACTCCATCTGAGCTTGAATACGCTCTTATTCCGGCGAAGCGCACAACAGCCGCTGTGCCTCATCACCTGGAGCAGGCGAAGTTGCCGCGGCCGCGCTTGGCGGTGCCCCTGGGGCACGGCACGACCGTTCCCCGTGGTCCAGGCTGCTGGCCTGGGCCGGCCACTGCAGGCGGCAGCACATCGAAGCGGCTGGGTCTTGTCAGTTGCTGGCAAGATCAGCAGGCGGGCATCGTAGAGTCAGAGTGCAGTTATGGTGCCGAGGAAGCAGTCCCCACGAGCAGCAGGATGCTGCGGCTGGCGCCAACGGATTTCGTGGGCAAGTGCGCCTACCTGCGGCGTCGAGGGCGGGCAAACTGCCCGCAGCGATCAGCAGTACAGCCAGCTGCCACATTGCTGGGCTGCTGCGCGCCACAGGGCGGCGGGCAGAAGCCGGCATGATCAGACGGCGTGGCACCCCGCGCCTGCAAGCCACCATTCACGCAGTTTCACCTTTGGCAATCCAGCTTTCCCGTCATACTGCATGAAATTGCATGTCTCAGACATGTCACATCTTGTTTGCAACAGCTGTGACCTGCCGACACGAGTCGTATGGCATACCGACGGCACGCTGTCAACAATCACTATGCGCTTGGGGCCGGCGGTGTGCGCGGCAGAAGCTCGATCGGCTGATGGACTTTACTTATGATTCCACTGCTTTGTACGTGTGAAGGGCACGACGCTGCCTGCCGGCCATGCGTCAGGCACATGACCTGCAAGCCGGCTGCAGTACGGTCGGTAGGGCTCGGCCGAACAACCCGGTCCCGAGGTGCGTTTGCATTTGGACTGCCGAGTGATACCACCCTACCGTCTAAGTTCCTCCTGTTACAGACAAGCTGCATGGTGCTGATAGCCGTCTGGCAGTGCCTCGAATAGATTTGTCACCACTTGAAGCAACAGTATGGTGCCTCATCAGGGGCAAAACCGTGAGTTCTGCACCGCGCATTCGGCCTAACGGCTGCGCGGTCTGCGCTGTGCGGTCCTTCAGTTATTATGCTTAACATATTGCGTGCAGTCTTTAGCGATTTGGCCTCAGACCTTCATGCAGCTGTTGCGTGCACGCGTGCAGAGAGAAACATCACGCCACAAGCACGTGCAAAATACTCACCTTGATGTGCAGCACGTCCTGCGGCTGCCAGATCCAGCTGCGACGTGCCTTCTGTTGAGCATTTGCGTAGGGGGCAGAGGTGTAGCTGCAGCTACTGGACCAAGCTCAGATCAGCACGTGCCCACTGTGATCAAATGTGACTACTGTACTGCCTTGTCCTTTGTAGGTTACAACCTGGCAGCACGTATACCAATGGAAACTCGATTATTTTGGGGCCAAAGTGTCAGTTCAAGACCTGTTGGTGCTGTCGTAGCCAAGAGCATGCTCATGATGCGCGCGCCTTGCCAATGGCATGTGGGCTTCTGGGCACATATGATCAGCCAGCCATCGTCAGGTTAGGTGATTGTGCAGCTGGACAGCAGGTGCATGTGGCACACAGCGCAGGTGTCGTCAGCCACCACACGACATCAGAGTCGCACTCCTGCAACTCTTTGCACACTGCCGGTGCATATTGGCACGTTTGATGCTGCTGTGACCTGGCAGCACAGCGTTGCATGCCACGCACAGACAGGGTTCAGCACGCATCCAATCACCGCAGCCCACTTATACACTGCAGGGCCTCAGGCCCCAGCGCTTGAACGTGCTGCCGGCGTTGTGTTGACATGTCTGACGACGCTGCAGCTATCAGGACGGCGGCGGTGGAGGGCGGGGCGGCGGGCTGGGCGGCGGGAACGGCGGCGACGGCGACAGGTCCGGCGGCGGCGGGGACTCGGGCGGTGGGCTCGGCGGGAACGGCGGCGATGGCGACAGGCCCGGCGGCGGCGGGGACTCGGGCGGCGGGCTCGATGGGAACGGCGGCGACGGTGACTGGTCCGGCGGCGGCGGGGACTCGGGCGGCGGGCTCGGCGGGAATGGCGGCGACAGCGGCAGTGGCGGCGGCGGCGACGGGGGCGCTGCAACAGCGAGACACCAGTGAGCTCAATGCTGGACACTGATATGGTGCACATCAGTAGCGTTCATGTCAGCATCGCCAGCACGCCAAGTAGTAGTGTTCAGCACAATGAGTGCACTGCGGACAGTTGTACAGGATCGAGTTCGAGCCGCAGTAGCATCTGAGACTTACTGCAGACAGTGCGGTCCGCATTCACGGAGCCACCCGGCGGGCTGCAGGAAGGAGATTGCTGTTCTCAGGGCAGCGCTCTTGGATCATAGCAGTGTTTCGAGCGTCGTTAAGACACGGCAGTGCGCCACTGCGAGGAGCATGGTGCATGTGGCAGTGCAGTGTGTGCGGGACCAGCTGCGGTGCGCACCACTCCAGGCACTCGGTGGCGTTTGTGCCGGGCTGGTAGCGCTGTCCGCCGTTGGGGCCCAGGCCGTCGCAGTCGCCGCACCTGCGCACCGGCGGCCGGAGCAGTTTCACACAGGGTCCCGCGCCCGCAGCAACATCAAAACAGCTCTCATCTACCGGCCATGCACATACGGCAAGCTGCCGGCGGCGCCAATGCAGCTGTCTGTTTCAGCGGCTTACACAAGCGGACGCAGCTCCGAACATACTCACAGGTAGGTGCCGGTGCCCGCCTTGGCGGTGCCGGGCTGGCAGGGCGCCATGCGGCCGAGCGGCGTGCTCGGCTGGTACCCTGGCGGGGCAGCAACACGTCACGGTGATGCTCAGCTGCCTGGACAATACAGGCGAACCCGCAGATGCTCTACTTCGGCACGTGGCTCCAGCATTGGCTCCATCAAAGAGTCTAGTGGCAGCTGAAAACCCCAATTGTTTGCCGCTATGTTAGCGTGAACACGTGTAGATGGTGCGGATGAAAGCTGGTTACTGGACAGCACTGCAGTCACCTGGGCCTGGGATGCAGGTGGAGCGGCCCTCGATCACGTTGCCGCCCTCGGGGACTCCGGGGCACTCCAGGCAGGCAATCCCCGCCTCATCGGGGCCGTAGCGCGGCCAGCCGTGCGATCCGTCGCCATTGCACGGGATGCACCTGCGTGTGCAGGCGCAGCTGTGAGTGCAGGGTAGCTACAGAAGGGCAGAACCTTGATCCTGTTGCCGAATTCACCACAATTTGCTGCATTTTGCCATGGGTTGCATTGCTCACACGCTGAACTGCGACGCCCCTCCGCACAACAATCCCCCCAGCCATGGCATAGCATCTGGGGCACCATATCACATTATGCAGCAAGCAATGTTGCTCTGCTGCATGCTGGCGCACCTGTAGCTGCCAATGCCGCCCTTCACGGTGCCCTTAGCGCACGGGATCGGCAGTTTGTTGGGTCCAGGCTGCCAGCCCGGCCTGCAGATTTAAACACGTCTATCGCCGGGGCACTCGTGTCAAGCTGTGTAATGCAATATGACTTTGCAACGTCAACACGGGTGCAGTCTGTAAGCACAGTGTGGGTCCATACACGACCTGGGGGCCCATGTTTCAAACGTGCAGGGTTGGTGAATCGTTGGCCAAGGTGCAGCTCACAAGTTCACATCCATGCAACTTGCTCCACACAGAATGTGGTGCACCCACCCGGGGGCGCATGACGCGTAGTCGCCCGGGACGGTGCCGCCGGCGGGGCACACATAGCAGCGGGTGGACGCCTTGAAGGGGGTGAAGTAGTTGTTGCCGTCCACGTAGCGGTCGCACGGCTGGCAGTTGAAGGTCCCCGGCCCGGCTTTTGCCAAACCAGCGGGGCATGGCTGCATACAAGGGTGCTGCCGTGTCAGCAAGGGGCTGCACAGCACCACAAGTGCTGTGCTGGACTGCCAGCGTGGTACCTTATTCCAGAGGGCGCAGCATGGGCGCATGACAATGCTGTTTCACTCACAAGCTGTGCAGCTTCAGTGGAGTGATGGTACAATCCCATTGCGTTCACTATTCAGCACTCGAATATGCGCCACTCGGCAGTATCAGTGACACATCACAGGTGACTGGTGTCATAATGCTGAGGCCGAGAGCCGCGGCGGCACCTGCGGAATGCCATCAGGCGCCGGCTGGTAGCCCGGGCCGGCGATGCACCGGGTGCGCGCCCCGTCTGTCACCCGGCCGTGGCACACGGCGCACGCCGTGGCTCCTGTGTTGGGCTGAAAGCGCTCGCCGCCATCCGCATTGCCGTCGCACCTGTGAAAACACGGTAACGACACATGAAGCTTTGGAAGTTCAACCAGCGCTTGCTCTCCCGGTTCATCTACTCATCGAGCTGTCTGGTGCATGGCGCGCAGGCTGCACGGTGCCTGACCTGATGCAGGCGAAGTTGCCGCGGCCGCGCTTGGCGGTGCCCTTGGGGCACGGCACGATCGTGTCGCCCGGACCGGCCACTGCACCCAGACGGATTGTCTAGCTGAGAGCCCAGCAGCTGGTTGGTGACTGGCTGATGATTATGAGCACACGCACCGGCCATGCCTACAGGAAGCAGCCCAGGCCAGGGCAGCTGGACGTTGTTGAGCACGGCAGAAGCACAAAGATTGTCATCTGTTGACTCAGCCTCGCCTGCAGCGTTCATTGCGGGCAGGCTGCTGAGAGCCAGCAGCAGCACCGTCAGCTGCCACATGGCTGGGACGTTGCGCGGCGGCGCAGGCCGCCCGACTGTGATCGACGAGGCAAACCCGCCGATGAGCGCCTGCAGGACACATGACACAACTTCGTTCTACATCTTCAGCAATTCGCGCTAGTACTTGAGTCATGGAAAATTGTGTTGCTCGCCCGCAAGGACGACCGAGTGCCTGGCAGTTCGTATGGTTCACCGACCCAACCATGAACCCAACAGATATGCAGCCAACGGCAACGGCTTGGCGTTCACATTACGCCCGTATTACTGGCTGTAAATTTTACGCTGCGGAGTGGCGCTGCAGTCTGGTCGTGCTGGCTTGCACCGGCTTGCATGCAGTGTTGCTGCAGTACAGTTGTAGTGTCGGCCGGCAGCGAGGCCCCGCCGGTCATGCAAACTCTGCAACTGCTTGCCTCTTTATCGTGAGATCATTATAATATCGTGTAAACGGCTGTCCTGCGGTGCCGCCGAGGTCTTTCGGCGAGTCCGACGCCTTCCGAGTCATGGAGCCACAGTGACGCAGTGGCAACGGCAGGTGCAGAGCGCGCATTGCGCGCTCCAGACCCTACAACGCTTCTCAAGTGTTGTTCCGGTGTTTGAAAACCGGAAGTAATCACACCATGTTTGCTGCACGCCCTGTTCGAGCTGTTGTCGAGTTCACGACCGAGCGCACGCACAGAACGACCGACGCTTGCTCGGACTACCCACCACCGAGTGCACGCATCTCTCACCTGCTGTAAGACCGTGCACGCGTCTGCTGCGGTAAGCTGCGCTGTGCAGCCGGCCAACTGGGGTACCGCCAAGCTCAACAGAAACAGGATGTGCAGCTTCAGCCCAACTGCAAGGTCCAGATCAAGATCAAGATCTCGATGTGCAGTTGATTATGGATTCACCCATTGCGCTTGCATGGCCAGAGGTTCATTGACATAGCTACACACCACTGCTGCAGGCGCTCCGGGAGGTGCGAGTGTGATTTACACACTCGCAGCGTCTCAAAGTGTCTAATGCAGGTCAGCCGCACGGGCACACGCAGCAATCAGAGAGAGCAGCAGTGCAGCCTATGCTTATCCACTGTAGTCACAAGCCAGCAAGCCAGCTGTATTCACATTGTCGTGATGCATATTCGGATTGCTCCGTAAGTGCTCCCAGCAGCACGAAAGGCCCAACTTCAGGAGGTATGCGCTGCATCCCGTGCGGCTGTCCAGCTTGCAGCTGCTATCCGGGCACCTCCACTGCGACGGCAACAGCACAGCACAGGTTGGCCTGCACGCCACAGCTGGTTGCACGCATGGTCCTGCTGCCAGCATCAACACACCAAGCCTGCCCTCACGGCACGCTGCCTGCACGCACTGCAGCTGGTGCGCGCTGCATTGACGACGCCGCCGGGACCGCTGCACACAGGAAGCACCATGATGTTTACCATGCACCCAGCAGCGGGCACAGCAGTGTCATATGTGCACAGATTACCATCATGTCAGCCGTGCAAGCTCAATTACAGCTAAGACGCATGCACGCAGCAATGCCATTGCAGCGCTGTGTGGGCATGGGTGCATTGGACACCCACCACTCCAGGCACTCAGTGGCGTTTGTTCCCGGCTGGTACCGCTGGCCGCCGTTCGGGCCCAGGCCATCGCACTTGTGACACCTGCACAGCTGGACTGATGCGTCTGCAAGCAGCACCTTGCTACGAGCCAACACGTGTTCGTTGTGCGTCTGGCAGTTGACTTGGACCGAGCATGCCTCACAGGTCTGCCAGAGCCACTGGCAGAGTACATCACACCGACGGGTGGCTGCGGCCGCTCACAGGAAAGCACCAGTGCCGGATTTGGCGGTGCCGGGCTGGCAGGGCCGCGTCCGACCCCGCGGCTCGGCTGGCTGGTACCCTGGGTGACACCGGAGCACACGGTTGGCTTCAGGATTCCACTGTCGGCTGCCACAACCATCAGAGAAAGCATGCACCACTGCACCACATGAACAGGAGGAAACAGCAGGCCAGCTCACATCGAAATGCAACGAGGCTCTGCCTTCGGAGATGCAGCTGGCTGGCGCTCGACAGACATTACACACGCAGACTGCTGCCATTCTACATCACAAAAGCTTGCGACAGCATCAGTAGTTTGACTCAGATACCGACTGCATCACACGGGCGCCCCACTTGCACCTGCAGCGCTTCCAGCTGTGCACCTGGGCCGGGGAGGCAGATGACGTTGTCAATCACATCGCCCCCGCCGGAGACTCCGGGGCACTCCAGGCAGGCAGTCCCCGCCAGGTCGGGTCCGTAGCGCGGCCAGCCGTTGGGCCCATTGCCGCTGCATGGGCGGCACCTGTACGTGCGACGATCGAAGTGACGGCTCGGCGCATGCGGCTTGCAAGCTTTCATGCGAACGTGCAAAGACGCTCTGTCATGCGCTGCCTCGTGGGCTCGCTTGTGCGGGCTGTGGCCTTGGGAGGCGCTATATGTCCAGCTGTGCTACTGGCTGTCAGATGCGATATTACATTGGCCAATGACAAGCGGCAATGTCGCAGCTGCGTGCCACGCACTTGTACTTGCCGACGCCGCCCTTCACGGTGCCCCTGGCGCACGGGATGGGCAGCCCGTCCAGTCCCAGTTGCCAGCCCGGCCTGCATGCGCCAGCAGATGTGCCGTTGACAGCACGTATGCACAGCACGTGTGCGGGTGGACTGCGCTGGCTATGTGCCGGCTGGCCCAGGATGGTCAGCAGGCTGGCACACAGCAGTGCGGTACATGCATGCCACAACAGAGTTGTCACACACGCCGCAGATGCGCCACATATAGGGAGCTGAGTCCCAGCTGTGCATCCCAGCTGAGTTGCATGTCCAGGTGGTGAGTTGAGTACACCATATGCCAGAGCAGTAGGGTCAGGCGACCAGCTCGACATGGCTCCTCACCCTGGAGCGCACGACGCAAAGTCGCCAGGTGAGGTAGCGCCGGGGACGCTGCCGCCGGCGGGGCATTCGTAGCAGCGGGTGGAGCCCTTGAAGGGGGTGAAGTAGCTGTTGCCGTTGGCGACCCGGTCGCAGGGCACGCAGTTGAAGTTTCCTGGCCCGTGTTTGGCGGTGCCCTCATGGCATGGCTGCAGCACATCAGCGAACTTCCTGGTGTCATCTGGCCATCAGATGGAGCAGCAATGCAGAGGGCATTGCAGGGTGTGTGGGGTACACGAGGCTCTGATGACGCACAGCCACAAACTGCAACAGATCAGGTCTTCCTTCACAGCGTCTACGCCTGCGCAGCAGGCCTCCAGGTGCATGTGTGCCAGCCGCGCAACATGGCATTGCAACGGCAGCGGCCGGGGGCAGCAGACCTGGGGGATGCCGTCCTCTGAAGGCTGGTAGCCGGGCCCGGCGACACAGCGCGTGCGTGCCGCGTCCGCCACCTTGCCGTGGCACACGGCGCAGGACGACGCGCCGGTGCCGGGCTGGAAGCGCTGTCCGCCATCGTCGGCGGTGCCGCGTCCGCCACCTTGCCGTGGCACACGGCGCAGGACGAAGCGCCGGTGCCGGGCTGGAAGCGCTGTCCGCCATCGTCGGCGGTGCCGCGGCACCTGCATGCAGTTGAGGCATGCAAACCTCCTGTATGACTGCCTCCGTATTGATTTCGCGCATGTCAGGCGCCTTCAGCTTGCAGTTGATGAGTTGCGGCACCTCAGGCAGGC
The DNA here is from genome assembly GCA_032358165.1 of Diplosphaera chodatii. Taxonomy (NCBI): domain Eukaryota; kingdom Viridiplantae; phylum Chlorophyta; class Trebouxiophyceae; order Prasiolales; family Stichococcaceae; genus Diplosphaera; species Diplosphaera chodatii. The sequence continues at coordinate 1,131,979 of JAALGY010000037.1, read as the reverse complement.
GAAGTTGCCTGCGCCGCGCTTTGCGGTGCCAGGCGGGCAGCGAACGATGGTGTCTCCAGGGCCGGGCTGATACCCCTGTCCTGCCACTGCACGCAACTGCAGGCAGTTCGCAGACCCCAAAACGGTCGACTCAACATTGCCGAGACTTTGTCAGCTGCCAGTGGCATGGGCTGGGCCCTCGGAAGCAGCCTCGGGGCAGCAGGACGCTCCAAAGCGTGCAGGAAAACCAACTCTGATGCGCAGGCATGCGTACCTTCAGCACCGGACGCATTGAGACTGCTGATGATCAGCAGCAGGCCCGCTAGCTTCCACATTGCTAGGCCACCGCACGTCATTCGCAGTGTGCGCAGCAGTATCTTATGAGGAAGGTGCACACGCAGCATCTAGCTGCCTGCCGCGCTGAACATCGACGCGAGGTTCCTGATCTGCAATATGAAAGCTGTTCAATGCAAAGGACTGGCCAGTCCTTTCGCTGACAAGGACTAGAGACCGCTCTTTCGTACGACCTACCCACCAACAGTATCTTAGCCGTCACAACCGAGGCGCACAACTGTCAATTGCACTGTTTTATCGGCTTAATCTACGTGAGGTGTATGGTGCACTGACATGACAGTGACCAGTGCATGGATACAGCTGCTTGCCCTGGCGGTACGGTACGAGCTGCCTGACATTGAGATCTCACAGTGCAGCGGCAACAAGCAATGTCACTCTCGTATCCGCACCACTCCACAATGAATTTGATGGGCTAAAATTACAATCGAGGCCGCCGGGAGTCGTCATAGTGGCGTAAGCCCGAGTCGCACATGGGTGACGACCAGGTGCACGAGATGCAGGTGCACATCTGAATGGCAACTCCATGTGGCACATGTGCAGCGTGCAACAGTGGAGAATCACATCCACAGATGACATACTGGACAGGCGTGCGACGCGCAACGCAGTGTCAGTGATTGCAGTTGAGTACAAGTGGGTCGAAAGCAAACTCTACTAGGCCGAGATTCTACAGGCGCTGAACTCTTTGCTGAACTCTCTGCACATCATCAGGGACCACGCATATATGTCGGTTGTATTGCGTACACCTGTCAAGTCTGCAGCCTGGGTGCCTTTGGTACACAATTGCAGCTGCGACCGCTCCTAGCGCGAGGCAGCGTCAGCCAATCCACAGTAATGCACTGCTGCAGTGCATGTGATGTCACGTTATAATGCCTAAACACATCGTGTGCCGCATTGTATTACTGACAAACGTTGTCACGTGGTACGTGCAGAACGGCAGATTTCGTGCATTGCCGGCTGCTGTTCGCAGACTGAGCAATGTCCACGTCCAGAGGGTGCACGGTGTAGCCTGATGATGTAGCCTGGTACTGTGATGCCGACTATGGGAATGCTGTCCTGTCTATAGCCAGCACACTGCCGGCAGTTCATCCGTGGTGTATGGTGACCAGCGGTCTAGCGTATCCCGAGGTGTGTCTCGCCGCAGCTGGCGCCTCAGGCCCTGAGGCTCAGGGTGTCGGGGTCGGCTTCGAGGGCGGCGGGCTGGACATGTAGGTTGGCGGTGGCACCGGCGGCGTGGCAGGGGCCGTCGCAGGTGGCGGCGATGGGGACGCAGCGGGGGGCGGCGACGGCGGCGGGTTTGGTGGCGGGGATGGCGGCGGGTTCGGCGGCGGGTTCGATGGCGGTGATGGGGGCGGCGCAGGGGGCGGGTTCGGCGGCGGAGTCGACGGCGAGCTGCAGGTGGTGCGGTTTGCATTGACGGTGCCGCCGACCGGGCTGCAGAAAGCAAGTTCGTGGTTGTTATTGGCGTCAATGGGCACAGCAACAGCAGAGGTGCTGCCACTCAGGTGAGTATGTTCTCAGCATACAGCAGGATGCAGCAGGGTTTGGTGCATGGGTGCACACAAGCTGCAGCACGCACCACTCCATGCAGTCGGTGGCGTTCATGCCGGGCTGGTACAGTTCTCCACCGTTGGGCCCCTGGCCAACGCATTTGTCACACCTGCACATGAGCAATGACGTCAGCTGGTCAGGTATGATGCTCCATGTTTTTCCGGCATGCAGGTTCCTCGCAAACGAAACACAAGATGGCCCTGCCCAGTACTAGCTGTGCATCCTGGGCAGTCTGCCATCTGCACATACATCGATCATCTCCATTGCAGCTGGAAGGTTTCACTGGCGTCAGACCAAGCAGGAGCGGCAGCAGCAACTCACGGGTACATGCCGGTGTCAGACTTGGATGTCCCGGGCGGGCAGGGTGCTGCACGAGTGTTTGGCATGATGGGCTGGTACCCTGCGTCGGACGGAACGGTGTTGACTTTCTGCGCAGAAGAGTCAGGGTTCACAGTAGACAGTCAGAGGGTGAGTGGCAGCTGCAGGACGTGGCTCGCCCACATGTCTGCACCTCTGCAGTGCACGGCAGACAGCAGGTTCTCGCGATTGATGCCAACCACACTGGCAGTTGATCAGGAGGGAGCGAAGTTGAACATGCTGGACATCTGTGTAGCCGAGTGGCGGACAGAGTTGCAGCCACGCACCGGGGCCGGGGATGCAGATTGAGCGGCCGAACACCACTCTGCCACCGTCGGGGACGCCGGGGCACTCCAGGCAGGCAGTCCCCGCCAGGTCCGGCGCATACCGTGGCCAGCCGTTGTCACCCTCGCCATTGCACGGGATGCACCTGCACGTGAGCACACGCAGGAAAGCAACATGAGCGCAGTATGTGGCCGGCAACTAGTCCCCAGATGCCCACAGGGTAGAGGCAAAGGATCTGACGAAAGCAGCGCATTAGCGTTTTTGCTGCAAGTCTGCAGAAGGAGCACGTATGTGCTGCCGGCATGAGAGAGGCTGCTGCGCAGCAGCAGCAATGTTTGCAGCTGGGTATGCACACCTGTAGCTGCCGACACCGCCCTTCACGCTTCCCCTACCACATGGCCTGGGAACTCCATTCTCCCCCGGATGCCAGCCCGGCCTGCAGACAATGGATTTGCCTGATACAGCGTCGCAGGTTATGCAATGTGAGCACCAGACTGCGGACTGACATGCCAGGGTGACGTTGTATGGATCTTTGGCCACGGCACTGAGCGGCTCTGCTGCGTGCAGTGCTCCGCACATCTGTGAGCACCAGCAGCAGTGGTTGGTTTTGAGTGCCACACTCACCCGGGGGTGCATGATGTGAAGTCGGCACTGACGTTGCCGCCGGCGGGGCATGTGTGGCAGATGGTGGAGCCCACAGAGGGGGTGAAGCGGGAGCTGCCGTCGGGCAGGGATCCATTGCAGGGACCACATGCAAAGTTGCCCAGCCCGGCTTTGGCCTGGCCGATGGGGCACGGCTGCGTCCCAACACCAACACCCTCAGCACATGCCTTGTGCACGATCGACAGCAGACCAGACACCAGAGGCAACACATGGCACGGCAACGCGCTATGCGACTGCGCAGCACCTGCGGAATGCCATCGGGGCCCGGCTGGTAGCCCGGGCCGGCGATGCAGCGGGTGCGGTTGGCGTCCGCCACCTTGCCGTGGCAGATGGCGCAGGCCGTGGCTCCGGGCGCCGGCTGGAAGCGCTCGCCGCCGTTCGCAAAGCCGCTGCACCTGCGGTGAGTGTGCAGGTGCAGGGTCTGTAGCCCGCGGCCTGTTTGAAATTGTACATACTGTAGGTTCTGTGGCCATTGCAAAAATGTTGATCTCATACGTATCTATAAGCAGCGCAGGCCGCACGGCGCCAAACCTCCTGCACGTGAAGTTGCCGCTGCGGGGCTTGGCGGTGCCCGGCAGGCATGGCAGGATTATTCTGCCAGGTGCCAGCCGCTGGCCCGGCCCGGCCACAGCCGGCACGAACGGCACGCGGTGGGTGTCGTCGAGGTGGACACGAACATCCCCAGGGCCCCCTGAACGTGCAAAGGCGACTGAGCACAATGATCGTCAAAGTGTAAGATGACAGCATATGTCAGCACTCAGGACGCAGCCAGAATGGCAGCAGCACGTTCCCAACATGGGAATGCAAATGCAGCGCGGCGCATGCAGCAATACGTACCTGCAGCCCGTGTGACGGCTGGGCCGCTCAGGGCGATGAGCAGGACCGCCAGCTTCCACATGATTGTGCCGCTCGCTGCGCTTGGCAGCCGCCGACGCAATAGAGTGAAAGATCAGCTCCGCGCCTGCAAGTCAGTGATCATCTATCTTCACATCGTTTGCAGCAGTTTGCAACCAGTCTCGGCCACCCATTCTGTGCTTGTCTTCGTCTCGAGACTTCCAGGTCCACACCACGTGCACCGGCGCTGTCGTGTAGTTCCAAGCACGCAGGCTGATGTCCAGTCGACCACGCCGGCACAGTAGTCTCATCAGTCAATTCAAGTTGCTGTGAGGCCCAGCGCCACAACAAGGAGGTGCAGCATTCTGGACAAAGCAATGCTGTGTGTGCTGCATGCGCATGCATCAGACGATCAGAAGGTCCCGCGTTGCCATCGCGACCAAAAGCACAGCCTTGCCAGCCTGGATCAGCTTATGAACTGCAGTTTGAGCGCTTGCTGTGACATGAACAACCGTCGGTGGCACCAAACCGGTGTGAGTCATCGTGGAGCTCTGACTCAGAGGCACCATGACAGCTGCAATGCAAGCGCGACGCGCTGCACACCGCTTTAATGATTTCACAACATTGACAGAAAGGCATTCCATCTCGAAGAGGCGCACACCAGTGCCACGAACGGTGTCGAGCTCAAACCTCAAGCTCGTGCGGCGCCATGTGGCAGACTGCCCATCGCGTCAGTGCAGGCGTGCGTGAGCAAGGGCTACGCTACGATATTCGTGCACCTCTCACCTTCAGCTTGATATGGTCGTGAGCGGCTGCTGGCTTTTGTGACATGCGTCGCGCAAACGTGACAATCGACAGGTGAGACCTCGTGGCTTCACGGCATCGAGATCAAGATCCACCGTCTACATCTGATCGGCCAAAGGTGAGGGACCATGCTTGTGAGCAATCAAAATGCCGCAGTTACTGGATACCCAATGGCGGACGATGTGTCTCACCACGTTGAAGTGAGTCACAATATTGTCGCAAGTCGCTTCACTTCAGCAGCATTGCCTGGGGCACTGGGTCTTCCCGTCCTTTGCAAGCCATTCTGCACAGACGCCAATCTGAACAGCTATGCAGCCCTGGTTGCTAGCATACATGTGGAGCTTGCAGCGGCCGTCATGCTCAATCGGAGCTGATACCAAACCTTTCGCCCTCTAGGTGCCACCTCATGCGCCTGCTGGCGGCGTCTCAGCGGCAGGCGCCGGCTGCTGAGCCCCTGCACTGCCGCCGGCCACCGGGCTCATGGGACCTGGGCAGCATCACGACCCGCAATCAGCTAGGTGCGGCAGTCAGGCGTGCTCCTCCCATGCCTGTTTGAAGACAAAAGTGGTGGGCAGCACCATGCGCTTGCAACCAAACGGCTCAGTCACCGCCGTGAGCAGTCCATCAGCAGGCGGGACCCACCTGGCGGCGACTCTGGCGTGGGCGGCGGCGCGGTCTGCAGCCACCCCGCGTTGGCAAGCACGTCCAGCAGGCGCAGCGTTCGCGCCCCCTCCAGCCGGAAGAAGGGGCGCGCCTGCAGGTGCAGGTGCGTGGTTTGACATTATGGATTGTCCCTTCAGGCCGAGTCTGGCTGGCTGGCTGGCTGACTGAAGCTCACCGCTGGTCGCTGTGATAGCAGCGGGGAGCATCGCTGCTGCAGCACAGTACAGCAGGTTGTGCTTCAGCCACAGCCAGAGAACGCCGTAAAGTGCAGTGTGCATGCGTGCATCCTGGCGCATCCTAGGGACTTGCATGTGTGAGGCGCACCTGACCAGGGCTCTCGCATCCCTTGGTGCGGACTAAGGACCCACGTTCACATGCCTGTGTGAGTAAAGCATCACGCCCGCACCTCTGCTTTGGACACGTGGCCGCGGCGGCCGGCCTCCCGCAGCAGCCCGGCCGTCATGTTGAGGACCTGCGGCGGCAGCAGGCGCGACCCCGCCGCCAGCTCCCGCTCCTGGAAGTTGGAAGTAGGGAGTGTTACAGTTGCCAAGTGTGCCGGGCCCACATGTTAGCCCTGCTAGTATGGTGCCTGCCACGGCGTGAAATGATGGGTACCACCGGGGCAGACCAGCGCCACGCACGGATGCCTGGACCCTTTGCCGGCTGTGCAACCTGCTGCAAAGATCGCTGCCCTCGGGCCGCCAGACATGTCACAGCCAATGCAGGGTTTTGACCTGGTGTACTTGCCGGGAGGCGATCAAGTGTCACCCTGAGTACGGGTCAAGGGTGCTGTCGAATTTTGGGGCACCCCACCTTGGCGGTGAGCGCCTCCAGCCCGGGCAGGTTGGTGATGTCCAGCTGCACGCCGCGGCGGCCGCGCCCCGCCGCCAGCGAGGCCGCCAGGCTGCGGGAGTCCGCTGCAGGGGGGCCGCCGGGGGGCGCGAACGCGGGGGACGCCGCCCCCGCCGGCAGCGGCGCATTGGGCGGCGCCGCCCACGGCCGCAGCTGCTGCATATACATAGGCAGCAGGCGCTTCAGCTGCTGGAGCCATGCAACGATGTGTCATGGCTGCCCTGATTGATAACTGATTGGCAAGATCTCTAACGGCCACGCCTTCCATCAGGGTATATGGTGTGAATGCAGCCCAGCTGCTCAGCTCTGTGCACTGCTTGCATGCAGACGGAAGTGCACCAGGCTGCCTGATATACACACCCGTTTAAAAAGGAGCACCTGGTCGCTGGTGACCGGGCGGGCGGCGGCGGCCACCCCCGCGCCGCCCCGCCGCTGCTCCGCCTCGTGCTGCTCGGCGTCCGCAAAGGTGCGCACCCCCGCCAGCCGCAGCTCCTTCAGCTCCTGGGGCGAAACGCTATAACCATTGATGACGGCCAAGCAGGGTTGGAGTGGTGCCTGTGGCTACTGTTACAGCATCGGGGAGGCGATCGGTACCCCAGGGGATGTGCTCGCGCTTTGCTGCAGCCTGCAAAGCTTGTACGGGCCCCAGAACAGCGCATCCTGCTGTCGCTCAGTAAGGGGTTCGGGCAGCAGAGGCAGAGGCAACTGTGCAGGTGCTGCCTCAGCGACACCTGCAAGCCTGATCTGGCCACGGCGACCCGAAGAATATGCATTGGCTGCACACAGCTGCGGGCGCTCCTCAGCGACGGGGCGGCACGGCAATCGGTGCACGGCTGCAGCCGGCCGTGTGGCGTGCTGAGGCGGCACAGCCAAGGTTGAACATCGTGAAAAGCGCTCACGTGGATGCGGCCGCGCAGGCGCTGCTCCAACACCAGCCCGTCGGCGAGCGCGTTGTGGGCGCCCGGCTCCATGTAGCGGGCGAAGGCGCGGACCTTCGCATGCACCTCCTTCTCCACCGCCGTCCACCGCCGCTCCGCCGCCTATGTATTTGTAGGGTATTACATTGATGATCTGCGACGTTGACTGGATACGGTCAGACGTGCAACTCCTTGTCCACCGCCGTCCGCCGCCGCTCCGCCGCCTGCACCCATTCTATGACACCAATTCTAGCCTTCAGCATTCGTGACTGTATAGCGGCTCCAGCTTTCAGCATGCATGACTGCATAGCAGGCAGGTGTCTGACATATGTATGCACTTCTCATGTTGTGACAGTCAGCACCCCTGGGCCGCCTGTGTTGCACACACCACCATTGGCTTGCAGATGAGAGCTGGCGACCAGCGGGCAGACACGGGCAGCGCCTCAACAAACTGCTATGATTTCTGTTCACTTGTTGTCCTACCGTGCTGATGAGTGGCGTTGGACAACAATCGGCACAACAAGTCTGCAGCACCAAGCTGTACAGCAGATTCGTCAAGTCGCATTGCATCAAGGCCACTCTTCTTGCCGGGGAAACTGGGCAGATGATTTGCTTGCACGCAATGGCACACAGAGCTCCCAGAGGTCAGCAATGAGCCTACTGGCCCCTCCCGCCCAACACTTCACACCTCCACTTCCTGCATCCCGCTGTGCCAGGTGGCCACAGGGCACCTGCTGGGGCTTGACGTCCAGGAGGCCGTGGCGCTGGATGAACTCGCGCCGCCGCGCCCGCTCCGACAGCCGCTCGTTGTAGATGGCGATCAGCGTGAGCTTGGCCGCCACCTCCGCCGCGGTGTCCGCCTCCCTGCAGCCAAGGGCCGGGGGTGCCCTCCTCGTTCCCGGAGTAATTCAATGAATGTGGGCGAGTCTCTCACGATACACACCTCACAGGGACCGCTGTATAGCAGACTGAGCTGGCTCGGTCGACTTGACGCAGCATACTCGTGTTTCCTGACCACCACGGCCATCGCTGAACGACGTCCGCACCTGAACTCGAGGTCTGCCAGCAGCGCCTCGGCCTCGGCGTCGTACTCCGGCTCGAACTCCAGGCGCTTGGCGTGGAAGCCCGTCAGGTCCGGCAGGACGCTGGCCTGCGGCACCGCGCACGGCTGCTGCGTCAGCATGTGGCCGGCCTCGAGCGCTGTGCTGCTCCGTGCTCTAAACTCATGTATGGCAGGGCGCAGACCACTTGAAGAATAAAGCAGTCCCAGGCAGGCGCTTGATGCGCGGCAAGCGGTAGGCACGCGTGGACCCCTGGCATGCAAGTCCACCATGAACCAGCACAGGTTGCTTCTAGGGGCATCCATCCCACCTTGGCTTTGGCCATGCCGCCGCCCTGTGTGCCCTGGCGCTCTGAGGGGGTCGCATTGGCGCCACCTGGCGCGCCGTCGGCAGCCCACCCTGTTACATGGACAGTCCCACATTAGCAGCTGCCATCCGTCAACCAGAGGAGTGCAGTGCGCTGACATGACATATGCTGTGCCTCGCTGGCCTGGTGCTATGGCTGGGCTGCCATTCTGGTGCCTCCACGGCTTTACTCTTCGTGCAGGCACGTGCGAGCCGTCTGGATGGTTGCCTGCTGTCCATGCATATCTGCGGCTGCAAAGCCGCGCGGCAGCATGCTGCTGCTGCTGCTGTACCGCCGCAGCTCAGCATGCGCCCGACCAGCGCTGCGTGCAAAAGGCCGCCAGCGCATGCAGGTGGCGGCTGAGCAGCACAAGGCCTCTTGCACAGACCTTTGCCGCCGCTGCCGCCGCCGCCGCCCATGCGCAGGCCGCCCAGCTCGGCGTGCGCCGGCTTGGGGCTGCCGCCGCCCGCCGCCGCTCCTTCCGGCCTCCGCCCGCCCTCCTGCTTCCTGCCGACGGAGCCTGCGGCATCCTCCTTCGCCTTGGCCTTGGCGCCCGCCGACCCCGCCGTCTTGGCACCTGCAGCAGGGGAAGCTGGCCTCATGCGGAGCAAGTGTTGCAGTGCGGCACTGGCACAACTTCACTTCGAGGGACCCAACACCACTGCACCTGAGTTAGCAGCCGCAGAACAGACCACGGGAGCACTGGGCATGCCCTGCAGGGCTTCAACTTCAATCGCATTCGTTTCGTCCGAGTTTCCCGCCATGTTTGCGATGTACACGATCAGCTGTAATACGACATTGCCGACATTGCACCTGGGACAGGCGTGCGGGGCGGAGAACCACCAATGGGCCCATCACTGGCTGCAGCGCCGGCGCCTTCCGCTCCTTCCACGCGGCGGCGTTTGGACGCCCGGGCATCTGGCGTCTCTGCAGATTGCAGGAGGGCAGGATGTTGTCTGTGCAAACCGACTAAATGCAATGACCTCTGTGCGCTGGCGTGGCAAAGCGTCACAGCCTCTGCAAGGGTCAGCAATTGGATGCGATGACGCAACCTGCAGCGCCATGTCCACTGTCTGATGTCTGATCCGACTACACGGTGTCTGAGGTTGTACCTGGGGTTGTGGCTTCGGTGGCAGGCGGCGGCGCTGCCTGCGCTCCGTCCTGATCTGGTGCCGCCTCCGGCGCCGCCGCCGCTGCTGGGTCTGCCGCTGGTGCATCAGGTGCTTCTGCCACAGCGTTTGCGGGCGGTGCAGCCGTGGCAGCAGGCGCCGCAGTCTTGCCCTCAGGCTCTGCACCCTCAGGAGCCCCTATGACAAGGAAGACCAGTCTGTCGAACGGCAGAAAGTGGGGATGCAGCAGGTGAGTCGAGCACTGCCAACGACATCTGCCAGGTGCTGTGGCCACCAGGCCCCTACATGCTGGCTTGCGCTGCTAGCTACCCATGTACACCGGCAGCCAGTGTGGCAAGACCGGATGAGTGCCTCAAACATTCGATGTTCGGGTACAGCGGGATGCGCTGAAGTGGGATGCAACATTGTGACTGCACACCTGCAGCTGCTACAGCGCCTTCCAGCTTGGCGAGCACCGCCGCCGCCTGCGCCGGCGTGTTGGCACCGTGCGGGGCAGTGGCTGTGGGAGCGCGGGTGTCCTTAGAGCCGCCAGCCTGCAGCTTCAAAGGAGTAGATGCTGTTGGTCTGAGTGCGATCCGAGTAACAGCAGAGACGACTTATGTTGCTGCGTGCTCATATCATGCTCCTGGTTACAGTTCGGTGGAAGTGCAGTGCAGTTGTACAGTTGCATGTGGCATGCACCTGCGGCCTGCTGTCGCCCTCGTGCTTGACTGCCTCCCGCTGGATAGCGCCTGCATCCAGGCCCGCTGCCGCACCCACGTCACTCTCAGCACCCCCAGATCTGCTGGGAGCTGAGGCGCCGTCAGGGGCTGTACCGGCGGCGTCTGCTGCATGTCTAGGTTCTGGCGGCTCCGCCTTGGGCTGTGCGGGCGGCTCGACCTTCACGACTTCAACGCCGCTCGCCCCACCCTGTGCTGGTAAGACGCCTGCCGGCGGCCCGCCAGTGCCGCCCTGCGCTGCGGCTGCTGACGCCTGCTGCGGTGCTGCGGCACCCTCGGCCTCAGCAGCTACACCGTCGGCGCCCGCTGCGCCACTCTCCGCCTTTGGCTGGCCGGGCTCCTGCCTTGGGTGCTGCCGCTCCCTGATCCACGCCGCCGGATCAATCTGCAGCAGTTGCGAGGCAGCTTTGTGAGCTGGTCGACCAGAGGGTTTCCACATGACATGATGCAGGTGGGGATCCGCCCAGGTTTGTGGACCCTGGAAGGGGCATGCTCGACGAGGGCAGCGTGCGCTGATTCTTAAACCTTCACCCCGGCCATCTCCGGGGCGGGCGTGGGCTCCGGGAAGGCGGGGGACTGGAGGTAGGTGCGCTCGTAGTGCGCCGCGCACTCCGCCGCCCCCCGGTTCACGTGCTCCCCCACCGCGCCCCAGTTGCCCAGGCCGTACATGTCCAGCGCCTCCAGCAGCAGCAGCTCCTCGTCGGCCTGCGCTGTCAGCAAGCGCTCCTGAACAAAGCTGCTTCCGAGCAGTACAGGCCACCTATATGCACGCGTGTCCGCTTGCCCCTGCCAGCTGCTCGCTCTTGAGAATTGCACGCTGAAAAGACCAGCGGCTCATGCTTTCGCTATCAAGCGGGCATGCACTGAAGTGACCCTGCTGGAATGAGCAGGTGGCTGACGGAGGGCTCATGATGAAAAGGCTCACCCCCCAGTCGGGGTGGTTCAGCGGGAAGGACATCTCCTCGACCACGCGGTAGGCGTGGTGCGCCCTGTGCGGCGTCACCTCCGCCCCTGCAACAGCACACAGCACATCGCTTGGTGCCCCTGCTTGGGATGTTTGCACAAAGCGCTGCATGCTGTATGCAGCAGGCTGCGCTGTCGCCAGAGCTGCTCAGCTGGCACTTCACGTCCCTGCAGCCTAAGCCATGGCAGCCGAATCCATCGCACTCCATGTATCATGATCATCTCACATCTCATGAGATGATGTGACTCTCAACTGTCACATCTGTTGAGAGTCTGTTGAGAGTATGATTTCACATCTGAGTCTGTTGAGAGTCTGTTGAGAGTATGATTTCACATCTGTTGAGAGTATGATCGCAACCCGGGATGCCGCAAGCTGGCATCAGTTGGTGATCAGGGCAGCAGGGCGTACCCGCGGCGAAGCAGCCGAGGCACAGGTCAAAGTCGCGGCACACGGCGCACTTGATGCGCACGCCCGCGCTGATGTCGCGCTGGCAGTAGTTGCAGTGGTACAGCGCCCTGCAGTGACGCAGGATTGCGGATCTGACACCAGAAATGGGCAAGCGTGCGAACAATGCCGAGACACAAGCACAACAGCGCAGAGCGCCAGCCTTACTTGGACTTGAGGACCACTCGGAGTGCTGCGAAGTGGTGCAGGCATCTGACACTGTCGTTGCAGGCCGCATGCGTAACGTGACAGCCGCCCCTGAACAAACCACTAAACAGGGGATGTGCAAATCCGCACCGCTTGGCGCCATCTCCGCGTGGCAGCAGGCTGTCCTGCGCTATGCGCCGCCGCTTGACACTGCGAGCCGGGAGGGTGCTACAGCCGTCAGACGGTTAGGCAGCCGCACGTCCTGGAGCCTGTCGATGCATGTGACGCCACGGCACCAGTCATCACGTACATGTGTCGCACTCGCAATCTAAAAACCCACCGAGACGTCAGCAAGCCGGCTTCCGCTGGTGGCTGCGTCATCTTGGCTGCCGCACTCGCCTCTATGTTTTCCGCGCACAGCCTTTACGGCTTGTCGCACGGCAGCACGCAGCGGTGGTGCAGCGGCAGTATTGCGTGTCCTTGGAGGCCGTTTGCATAAAACGGCGCGAGAGCCGACTCAACAGGTAGGCTATCACCTATCTACAGATCACGAAACGCTCTGCGCAAACGCAAGCGATGCAAGTATTGAGGAGCAGCTGGCACTCACGCCTGGATCAGCATGGCCTGCTCGTATGTTCAGCCGCGACTAGCGGCTTTACTGGCAAGTTGCCAAGGCTGGTGTCGATGCGATTGCTGCAAGTGGATGAGACTGTAATGCCGGCCGACGACCATGCAGTTTTCAGACTTTGCAGTCTCGCACGTGCCAAGTTTGAGCTTGGCGAGTCAGCATGGCCAGGCCCAAGCATGCCAAATCAACTTTTATGATGATGATCGATACGTGATGCAAGTATCGCTACGAAGCTGCTGGGAGCCATCACACTGTCAGTAAGCAGGGCTGCCCCACCCACATACGCACCTGCAGCACCCTGAATTGCTCTGTGGCGCTGCAGTGACAGCGGTAGCACCTACTGCTGATGAGTCCAAACGGTGAAGGGGTCGAACACCCGAGCTTTCTGCTGTGATTTTCGTGGGGCGACCCAAATGTGCAAAGCCAACAGGCTCCGTCGAGAGTATTGCAGTAGAACCGGCTGCCGGCATCCAGCAGCTGGGCGACAATCTGCTTCGCCGCGTGCTGCTGCTGATCCCAGGGTCAGAGCTTGGTAACATGCCTCTGCACTTCAGCCCTTCCTCCACATAATCAACATCGCACGCGCTCAATAAGCCTCCGGCCTGATGCTTGTCTCACTTTGTCAGCTTCGCCTGCTGCTGCTGCACCAGGCTCAGAGCAGGCGGAGGTGTGCAGGGCCTGTTACCAGCTGCTGCGCAGCTCCGACATGTGGGTGGTCGTGGAGTGCCCAATTACACAGCTGATGACACGCGCCTGAGCTCGCAGCATGACAGCAGCGTCGGCGTGAACACCTTGCACTGGCTTACATCACGCTGCCGTGCCGTATGCTTGCTGCAGATAAAGGTTGTTCTCATGCAGGGGAATCGGGGGTTTGCTCGGCTGCAACTGCATATATGTGAGACTGCACGGACAGATGTACTAATGGTAGGGCATTCGGTTCTGGTCCTCGTGGTTGCAGGGGACACTGCCCCTGCCAGGAGACGATGGTGACAATGACGCTGACGATGCACACGATGACCGCCTCCAAGCAGTTTTCCGAGAGCTGCTCCTTCTTTTTGCAACAGTGCCTGCGCTTGTGGAGCTGGATCTACCGCTGATCGATGGTTTGCACGCCCAGGGGTTGCATGCGATACCCTGGTGGGTGCATACACCCTGTCTTGGCTGGCCTGCACACGTCACCCACAAATGTGCTTGCATGCAGCCACGCCAGGCAAGGCCATCCCTAACTAATGAGGTGGTCCAGTTTTGAAATACGTACCTCTGTGCAGTACGATGTCAAGCTGCTCAGTGGGCTCACGAAGCTGCACATGGTGGGAGTTGGCCCGCCAATGACGACCAGCGTATTAAATGGCCTGTTTGTAGCGTTGCCAAGCCTGCAGGTACAGCAATGCTCTTGCGGTTGATTTGGATGCTTGCTGCCAAAGCCTACTGATGCAGGCATGCCAAAACTTTCTATGATATCCGTGGGCTAGCTCACATGGTGTCATGCCTACGAGGCATGCAAATTGGATGTCACAACCCGATGCTATCAGAGAGAAAGCACGGTTGGCATCCCAACAGCGCTATATGCATGCACACGGCTCGCGAGCCTTGAGATATAGGACTATGACCAAGTCCATGGCATGAATGGGGTTGAGCTATGCAGTGCTGCTAACATTTGGAGTCAAAGGTCTCAGTGACAGATTCAAACGACTCACGAAAGAGTTGTTATGGGTGCACGGTCGTGCCTGCCGTTGAAACAGTAGAAGAAGATCACGTCAGTTTCTGAATCGGGAGGCCATCGAGCAGCAACTTGTTGCTGCACCACCCCAACGATCTCCGCCAGCCGCATTCCTTGTTGTCGCCATGCTGGTTGCTGTGCACCACGAGCTACGTGTGAGGTGAAGTCCATGACCCAACCATGACTGTCTTGTTCCGGCCTGTGACTTTGCTCAGGTTGGTGGTTCTCTATCCGTCCACATGCTGCGCCAAACCGGACGCGAACACAGATGACTATGCGCAGCCTGCACGGACCACACGGTCGTCGCTTACAATACACTGCAACAGAGCGGTGGTTGTGCATATGTGTTTGCTCTGAAAGCCATAGCAACACAACATTTCATGTCGCCGTGGTGAATAACTAATGCATATGCAGCAGGAGAGGAGCGTCAGGAAACAACTGTCTCGTCACGTGCCGTGACTTGCTGCGACAGTTCGACAGTGTGCAGAACATTTTACTTTGCTCAGTAAGCGGCAGTTTGATCTCACAAGTGAAAGAGAAGCACGTGCATGAGGAGATGCAATCGCACGTGCATGCACGATGTTGCTCCAGACAAGGCTGACCAATCGATAGTGCGATCTTGCGAAGTGGTGGCAACAATGCATCCCATTCTGAGCACGCTGGCAGCCACACAGAGTAGCGTGTGCACCACATCACTTGGGTTGGTTCTGATAGATCCCAGCATGCGGTTAGCCACGTCGACCCGGAATCCTAATCTGGCGTTTACGTCTCAGCGACTGCAGAGGTGTAGAGCTTTCCGAGGCAGGCGTGTTCGCTTGCGCATCCAGACGGTGGCGATCAGAGAGGTGTCATCAGAACGCAGAGTGGCGGGGCTCGCCAGCAATGGGCAGTTCGGCAGCGGGCACAGCGACAAGAAGAAGGTCTTAATAGTCGGCGCTGGATGGGCAGGTGCGAATCGTTTCAAGTGGTACGTATGGGTCACATGCTCATGCCTGTTGCGTATCAGCATCTGCCGATGGCATCATGTATGTCATAAGCGCACATCGCTCGAAGGTCACTCCACGCTGCACCACGCAGGCTTCGGTGCCGCAAAGCACCTGTCGCAGCAGGGCTATGCAGTGACGCTGCTGGACGCGTCACCGAACCCTGGCGGCCTGTCGTCAGGATGGAGGACACCGCAGGGCCGGGCGGTCGAAGCAGGTGGGACTATTGCAGTCGTCCTGCAGGATACAAGCCGGACCTGCGTCACAACATGGGCCAACACAATCGGGCCGTCAGCACATACTTGGACGAACACGGCAACAGGGGTCTGACACAATTCTGTGCTGCACAGGTGTCAAAGGCTTCTGGTATCAGGTGCGCTCCATGATGGCATGTAGATGCGCACTGGCACATACTGCTGCTGGGAACTGCACTGCAACGCCAGTATTGCCGCATGCGACGCCAGCGTTGCCGCGTGCAGTATCACAACATCTTCGCGCTGGTCAGGGAGCTGGGCATCCCCAACCCCTTCACACGGTGGACTCCCTCCGGGTTCTGGAGCCCCACTGGGCTGACGACCCAGGTGAGCATTCGGGATCAAGTGCAGCTACAAGATGAGCATTCGGTGATCGACTGCAGCTACAAGATGTCGAAGCTCGCACCCGTGCTTCCTCTGCTGGACTCTGGCAACTGGAGTGGCTGTGGGTGCCATTATCGGTGGCTGTGCTGTGAGCAGGCGCCCGTTTTCTCGGAGCTGCCGCGGTACCCGACCATGCTCGGGCAGTTCATCCACACAGCGCAGCTGTTTGAGTGAGCTTCTGCACGCTGTACTGCAGTGCTGTCCTGCCGTGTGCTTGCTGGCCAGACCTATCTTGTCCTGGTTTGGGCCAGCACCAAGACAAAGCACAAACGTTCTCATCTGCGTCAGGCCCTGCTGACGGCTCCAAGGGTGTCTTGCAATGCAGGCGGCTCCCAGTTGCAGACCGGCTCACCATGGTGCCGCTGCTGGGGGCGCTGCTCGACTATGACAGCGACCCTGAGACGTATGCCCGGTATGACGCCATGTCGGCCCGCGAGCTGTTTCGCCAATATGGTGCGCCACACCCTGGTGATGGGCAAACGGTGGACAACAGACTATGCAGCAGTGGCTTCAGAGCGATGCCACTAATGATGGCAGCAGAAATCTGTCGCTGCGCTGGTGCTCAAGCAGTCCTGCTGGTGTGAGGCGAAGGTAGTCACCAGCGCAGCTTCCGTACGAACTCTGGTCTTCTGCAGGCGTGTCCACACGGCTGTATGAGGAGTTCCTGAAGCCACTGCTGCTGGTCGCACTGTTCGCGCCGCCAGAGGAGCTGTCCGCCGGCACTACGCTTGCGGCTTTTTATTTCTACAGTTACTAATTGCATGCTGTACTGCACTTTTGCCTGTCCTTTGACGTGATCTGCATAACACTTGTTTGGCCGGCAACGGACCGCAGCATGCCATTCAAGCATGCCCACTGCAGCCACCTAACGCTGCCAGTTGGAGCCTTCTCAGGGAAATTCGGCTTTCTGTTTGCAGCACTGGCACATCAGCAGGACTTTGACGTGTGCTGGTGCCGAGGCAGCGTGGCAGAGACGATCTTCCAGCCGCTCATTGCCTCGATTGAGCGGTCCGGCGGCAGCATCCAGGGTGCGAACAATAGGACATCGGGTTGGCGGTCATCACATCACATCTTGCACCTTATGCTCGGCATGGTGGCATGTGGATCTGACACAGCCTGCTGCCGCAGATCCCCTAATGATGTCATTAGAGGCTGCAAGCTGAATCTCTGGCAGCACACAACCGAGGTGTTGCACTGTGCAGGTGGCAGCCTTGTCAGCGATGTGCATGTGGACAGCAGCAGCGGCAGGGTCACAGCCGTCACCTCACGCTCGCGGGAGGGCAAAGAGACGCGGCACGAAGCGGACGCCGTCGTCTTTGCCATCGGCATCTCAGGTGCTGCGGGTGCTACATGTGTAGAGACGCGCCTGCCAGCACCACAACATTTGGACAAGTAGCCCTGCCGCCGGCAGCAACTCCGCGCTGCACTGTGCAACCGGCACCACTTTGACAGCACGAAGCTTCTGACCTGCCAACCTGCAGTCTGGGAAGACACAGCCAGATGTCACCCACTCTCATGTTGCCTGACAGGCATGCAGAAGTTGGTGGCAGCCACCCCAGCATTGGCAGGCCGGCCCGAGTTCCAGCGCATCATGAACCTGAAGGGTCTCGATGTGATTGCTACCAGGTAAACCCATCCACCATCAGTCGCCGTTCAGCAGAGGGTCAGAATGCAGTTTTGCCAGCAGTGTAAGCTGCCAGTCAATGATCTCACCAAAAATTTCATGCACTCGTCAATTTTGTTAGGTTCTCGGCTTCAGCATACCCTGTTGGTTATTTGAAAATGCCCTGTGCTGCTGCTGCTGTTCTGGATCAAGGCTCGCTCAGTGGTCCATTGCAGGGAGCCCTGTCGAAACTGACACTATGTGGTACAGCAAATCAATCGGCATCTGCTTGGTGTCATGCTGTGCAGGCTGTGGTTTGACAAACGGATCCCGATGCGATTCCCAGCAAATGTGCTCAGCGGCTTCGACGACACCATGGGCAGCACGTTCTTCGACCTCAACGACCTGCAGGTGAGTACGCTGCGGGTCTGGAACCCGACAATGCTCTCACCTGAGGGGCTTCCTCTGCTCGTCAAACTTGCAACTACACAGTGACACATGGCTCAAGTAGCATCACCGGCAGCCAGCCAAGCATACCTTAGCGCAAGCGACCTGACAGGCTGGCAACACGTGGTGCTCAACTGCAAACATGCTGCGGCAGAGCCAAGCCTGATTATGATCATCCAAGAGACACACACCAACATCTTTCGTGACGCCCCATTGCAGGACGAGTACCGGGATGCGCCGGGCTCGGTGGTGGCATCGGACTTCTACCACGCCAACACACTGCTGCCGTTATCGGACGAGGAGATTGTGCGGCGGGTGCACAGCAACATCACCACCTGCGAGCCCGGCTTTGCCAATGCCAAGGTACGAAGACAGGCACTGTGCTTTTTCTACAGCCTGTTTTCATCCCCATCACACGCACTTCACATGTCACTGTGCTCGCACTTGCTGGACTTGTGAGGTTGTACTTCCATGCAGGTGACAACTCAGCAAGTTGACATCAAGTTGACTTGACCAGAGTGCAGGCCTACAAAGCGTATTGTTCGGCGACACAGGCACTTTTGGCATGCCTGGCTGTTGCTGAGGTGCAACTGTGACATGCAAAGGTGGTGGATGCGGCGGTGCTGAAGTTCAAGGGGGCAGTAACGCACTTCAGCCCAGGCAGCTATGCATCGCGCCCCCTGCAGCGCACCAGCTTCCCGAACCTTTTCATGGCTGGTGCGGCAACTGCTGCCGCCCACACCTCAGTTCCGGCAGTACATGGCTCTGCAGGTTGCGCGATCGCCCATCCTCTGCTGAGTTCAGTCTTGGACTGATGTGCGCAGGTGACTGGATCAAGGGCCTGGATCACGGCGCCAATGGCCTGTCACAGGTGAGCATATCATTCCTGGTCATTGCCAAGCTGCACACATGCTGCATGTTAAACGGGTCGTGAAGCGCTAGCAAACAATCGTGGCCGTGTGCAGGAGCGGGCATATGTGACGGGGCTGGTAGCGGCAAACATGGTGGTCGCCACCCTGGGCGTGGGCCAGGCCGCAGACATCCTGCCGACAGAGGCTGACGAGCCGCACATTGTCGCGGGCCGCCTCATCAATCGGACATTCAAGTCTGCAGTGCAGGCCTTGAACATCAAGTCGCCGTTCCTCTTCTGATTCTGAGGGCACGAGGGCATGTTTCCATTACCCTGTTGCAAGCTATTCGTTGGGACTCATTGGTGTGTGTTACTGATATGCGCTTGTGTCTGAGACTCGAGGATACTGCTTGATATCACGTTAGTTGACAGCCTGATTGTCGAGAGCAAAGTTTGGGTTCATCGCCATCCTCACAATGAGAAGCAGCTTTAAGAGGCTCCGGGAATGCTCCCAAATGCATGTGAGTGGCACCAGCTTGAATCAGTATTGACTATGGATGTTACAATTCGGAGTCTGCAACAATAAATGAATGCTTTACAACTGCCAATCACAATGCCGCGTGCCACCCAATGTGCTCTGGCGGTTTCTAGCACTCCACGCAGATGGAGCCATCTGGCGTACTTGCTGACATTCTCTTCAGCTGCGCAGCTCTCCCAGGCACCTCTCGGAACAACCCCATGTTTCTTCGCAATGGTTTTCCCTGTCCACGTGCTGGTGCGCTATTCTATCACTATACGCTCATATGTGCCGCTGTGCTCACTGCTCAGCCGCTTCCCCTGCTATATCAAACGCCGGGAGCGCCTTGGCGGCGATCGCCCTCAGGCGTGACCAGAGGCTGGCGCCCGGGTCCGCCGCGCGGTCCTGCTGCACCGTCTCCATCCCGCTGGTGACCGTAGCACGCACCTGGCGAGAAGGACATAAAAGATGCTTCCGTGTGATACCTTGGATGCCTTGCACACAGATGCACACCCTGAGAGTTATGGCTGTGAAACGAGCGTGTCCAGTCCTCTCAAGATGCCTGGTCGACTATATAGTGGCCGCCTCCTGTCTTGCTCTCGTGGCAGCGCACACCGTGCAACGACCTTTTCTGCATGTCTGGAACGCCTGTCTCACCTGGGCATACACGCGCTCGCAGGCGTCGGCGTCTGTGGGGCTGACATCGCTGCAGTCCACTGGCTCAAAGAACCTGCTCAGCAGCAACCCCAAAACACTTTTAACAGGCTACAACACGAGTGTATTCGTGGATCACTTTGGACAACAGTGTCAGCAACCGCTGCAACTGTTTCAAGTGGCGTCAAAGTCCAGCCTTGCAGCAGACTGTCTACTTCACAGACGTCAGCCAGCACTTATTGACGTCAGCTGACATCCACACCTGAAGTAGACGCGCTGCCGGACGTCCGGGACGGGGAGCGGCGTCGGCAGCCAGCTGGTGCCGGGCAGCGTCGCGAGCGGCAGCACCGTCTCTGCGGGGTCCAGGCTGGGGTCGATAGCCCGCACCGCCTGGCGGGCGAGGGGCCCCAGCACTGGTGTTGCTAGAATCTCATCGGTGTCCTGCATATCAGCATGAAGGTGCATGTGGGCTACCAAACCGGATGTGGACACTTTCTCAACCGATCACGGCAGCCTTGATATCTCCTGGCACAGGTTCACTCGGGGCTTCAGATACAAAACGGTGCACTGAGGCTTGGATACAAACAGAACTTTGACAGCTAAACAAGTGAGCTCATACCAGAAGCAGTTTGTAAGCGTCGTCTGCGCCGACGGCTGCAAAGGGCACAATGAGGGCATTGTACTTCGCCGCCAGCCGCACAAAGTCCGGCCGGTCATCCCGCCAGAACAGCTGATACTCCTCACCCCTTCGCTTGAGCACCTAAAGGCAGGGAGGAAGAGGTCTGCGAATGCCTGTTGCCTGAAGCATGACAGCCAGGGTTTGCTAACGCACCATATGCTGACATCTGCTTGTGACTTGCTACCAGCTCCCTCGAAAATGCATTTCACCGAGCTCAAGTCGCTGACCCATTTGTCTGATATAGCCAGATGTACACTGCAATAGTAGACGGCCGACCCAGCCGGGTTTAGCGGGGCGCACCTCGCGGCCGCCGCCGGGGAACAGCAGCACCGCCTGCCGCTCCCGCAGCAGCTTGGCGGCGGTGAAGGGCCCCGCCTTCACTGCGCCAAGCCGCTCGAACACCGCGCCCACGGGGCCCAGCCTGCGGCAGGGCGTGGCAACGAATGTCAGCTGCTGGTATGAGGTACCAACTGGTGCACTGTCACAGGAAAGCACTCCACGGTTGGGTGCAGAACAGCGGCGAGTGGGGTGATGTTGCAGGCGCACCAGTGGCGGGGGTCGGCCAGGCCGCGGACCGTGATGCCCCGCACATACAGCTCAATGATCTGCGGCATGGAAGGCGAGAGGGCTTACTACCAGGAAGCGACGAACGAGAGGTGCGAAGATTGATGAATTGATGGATTGATGGACAGGGTGTTCAGCAGCAGGCTTGCACTGTATGGCCGTTTCACAGCATCGAGATCAGGACGTGTACTGATGGCATCCTGATAGGCACAGATCAGCAATTGGCCATGTGCAACAGACAGCAAACGACTGGCTGGGCTATCAGCAGGGGCTGCACCAGCAGCGGCAGGTCGTACAGCCCGAAGCGGGTGTGGTTGCCGACAAACAGCAGCGGCCGGGCGCCGGCCTGCAGCGGGTCCGGCAGGTGCCGCGCGCCCAGCACCTTGGGCGACACCTGGGGTGGAGGAGGCCATTTGAGCTTCCCATCTGGTTGCCCTCTTACTACACAAACGTGAGAAGCTACTTGAGGACTGAAGGAGGCGCGTGGCGCATTGTAGGGGCTTGCGGCTGTGGGTCTCTGCGGCACACTCACCAGGGCCCGCCAGGCGGACAGCCCCCTGATGCCGTCCTCCAGCTCGTCGTTCGGCTGGCCCCAGGCCGGCAGCGTGTCTGCCACAGCACATGCAGCGTCACACCCAGCAACAGCGCACTTGCGGCCCGTGCACCAAAGGCACACATGCACGTGCATGCCAGCTCGTGCCGCGAAGGAGTGCAGGAGTTGTGTGCGAGCACAGAGGCCAGCCAAGGTGCTGGTGTGCAGGATGTTTTGCCAATGTGTCATATTCGCAGACCTAGTGCCCCGCTGCAGCCCACCTTTGTGCGGGGCTGAGTCTGCTGCGCCGTCCCCAGCATTCACACCATTGCTGTGCGCACCAGCAGCCTGCCGAGCAGGCGCGCTGCCAACGCTGCCGCTGCCGGCTGCAAAGCCCGCCGCCAGGCTGCTGCGGCTGGCTCCGTTCTGCACTGCTGCTGAGCTGCCGTTGGACTGTGCCAGCGGCGTGCTGCCATTGGCGCTGCTGCCATTGGTGCTGCCGCTGGGACCGCTGCCATTGCTGGAGCTGCTGGTCGCTGCTGCCAGCGGAGGCAGCTGCGCCTCTGCCCACTCTGCTCGGATCTGCGGCAGCACCACGACCGTCTCTTCATTTGCTGTACCAAGTGCTGGAGGTATAGCTTGGGTTGACGCCCATTCGAGTTTGGAGTGTACTGGTAAGAGGTAGCAGAGGCCATAAGAAGCAGGCGTGTCAGGTGGTTTCGACCAGTGACATGCCGTTCCTGGACGTGTCAGAGCCGATGTAGAACGTGCTGCACTCTGGGCACCTGCTCCGGGGCATCTGGCGACCAGGCGCTGTCGCTCCAGGGCTGCCCCTGACGCACCGCCATGCGGCTGATGGATTCTCCCGATGCATTGCGGCCCCACGCGCGGGGCGCTCGGGCATCGTCTGCATCAACGCTGCAAGCACCAGGGACAGTATGAGTGCTTGCACCACGAGAGGCCAAGTGGCGTTGCGGTCTGCCAGCCTGGTGAGCTCAAGGCCCTGCACACGGGAGCATGGTTGCATCATGCACTGCGATCTACCTGTCTGCTGCAGAAGCTGCGGGCGCCCTTGCAGATCCTGCTGCTGGGTTGGATGTCGTCGCCGCTGCCGCCCGCTGCGGGTCAGGTACCAGCTGCGCCGCCGTTGCAGCGCCCGAACCATTGGACACTGCCAAACGCGCCGTGCTGCCGTCCACCCTTTCACTTGCACTGCCGTCGCCCGCAGACGCGCTGCAGCTAGATGCTGCCGCCGCCGCTTGCTTCTGGGGCAGGAAGCCGGCGCGGGCCATGATGGCCGCCAGCGCGACGCCCTCCTCCAGCAGGGCGGTGTGCCCGCTGTCTGGTAACGTGACCCGCCGCGCGTCTGGCAGCACCGACGCCAGGCGCGCCGCCTCCGCCATCGACGGCAGCAGCCGGTCCGCCGCCGACGCGACCAGCAGCGTGGGCGCCCTGCGTGTGCGGAGTTCGGGGTGGGGTGTCTATGTGCTGTCGCCCATCAGTCCAAGTGACTGCAACAAAATGATGGCTCAGGTGAAGCTGACAAGAAATCAGGTACTCTGACCAGCCGTGATGGATGACCATTCCGCATCACACTCCGCAGACGGACAGCATGATGCCGTCACGGAGGAGCCTGCGCCGCTCGGCTGACTGCACAGCGCACCTGATGCCGGCGAGCTGCGCGTCCGGCAGGCCGCCGCTGCGCAGCAGGTTGAGGCGCCAGGCGGCGGTGGCGGACGGCATGTACCGCACCCCGCTGCTCACCTCCGATGCCAGCTGCTGCTCCGCCTCAGGCGAGCTGCTGTCGGCCGCCGCGTCCTGCAGCGCATGCAAATAAAAACGCTGTGGGTCGAAATAGTCCAGAACTTCCTTGTGAGCACCCAGCTGGTGGTGCGACTGTCGGCCAATTGACTTGCGGCTGATGACCCCAGCACACACACAAATGATGCGCATGCAGCGGGACGTCCGCATATGCAATCAGGACGCATCTGCACAACGCACCTGGAAGGCGGCGGGGGCGCTCATGAGCATCATGGACCGCACCGCCTGCGCGGTGACGGGCGCCACCCGCTCCCGGTCCACCATGAAGGGAATCAGCACCGCCTGCGCCGTCTGCAGCGCACGACGGCATATTTCACAAGCCAAGAACGTGACCCACAAGGGCTTCATTGGCCCAGAGATGCTGCTGCCATCTCGTATGTCACACGAGACCAGGGGTTGCAGCATCATACAGTGGCCATAAAATTTGCAGGCACAGTCTAGCGCAGGGCTGCACCTCATACAGCGGCTTGGGGAAGATGGACAGCAGCCCGGTGGCTGCGATGAGGCTGCTGACGCCGAACAGCGACTGCCCGAAGCACGTCGCTGGGTTGACCAGCACCAGGCGGGCCACCAGCTCCGGGGCGGCCGCCGCCACCCGCAGCGCCAGGCAGCCGCCAAAGCTCTCGCCCACCAGCGTCACCTGCCGATTGCGACATGGGAGTTGGGGACCGATCTGCATGCTTCAGCAACGTGTGCAAGTGCGGCACGCTGCTCTCGCAGCTCAGGTGTGCACGGTATGGCTCGGTTGTGTAGATCAGCAGTGAGTGGAGCCGCCAGCTGTCTGCTGGTAACTTGCTGAGTGCAGATGCAGCGCAGGCGGCTGCGGTGATGTGCTTGACAAGTGTGAGGCTCAGGTGCCGTACTGATAGCGTGGCAGATCACGTGAGGTAGGCAGCTACAAGAACCCACCTGCTTGTGCGGCGACGCAGCGAGAAGGTCCCGCAGGAGACCAACCGCCTGTGTCGTGAGCTCTGGCCATGACGATCGGTTGGCCAGCGGCACATACAGGCACCGCACGTCAAAGCCTGCGGCCGTCAGGCCGGTCAGCTGCGGCGAGATCGCCTGAGCACGACCGGCACACAGACGCTTCAACAGGATGGGAACCATACAGCAGCAAATATATATATTTGAGCTGCTGCAAGCCAGGATCCAATGCGCTCGATGTGTGACCAAATGATTCGGGGTGAAGATGCGTGCACAGTGTTCGCAGCTTTCTCTTTTCACTCACCTGCCCTGTGCCATCAGTGCCGGAGAAGTAGACCAGCGTCGCCGCAGCGGCCGGCGCATCCGGCACCCGGGCGTGCAGCAGCCGAAGCTATATGAGCAGAACGGCTGAGTCAGCTCTGCTAACGTATGTGAATCTCTCAGCTATTCTAACGATGCGTACTGCACCTGCGGGTACGCAGATCAGCACAAGCGCCGCACCCGATCTGTGGCAGCGCTGCCAGCCGCTGCAGTGACTGCGAGGCGGGCTGCGCGGCATCTGACAGCTTTTGACGGTTTTAAACGCCTTCCGCGATGTCTTTGCACGCTGGCAAACGAGGTAGCAGTGCCGGGTGCAGCATGTAGCAGCCGAGCTGGGCTCTGCTGGGGCACTACTTTGTCGGGTTTCACGAGCATGACTGATCAGCTAGCAAACAGTGCAATATCAGTCTGCCTATGACATACACAAAGCGATGTGAGGTCGGAGAGGTAGAGCGGCAAGTTGCTTGTTTGACATGCATGGCTCGCAGGCCATCGTCGTCCTGGAAGGTGCCGCCCTGTGGCGTTTTGCCCGTTTCGGTTGTTGGAAGCAATCGCTTGCAAGACCCTGCTCTGGGCTCGCAGAAAGAACTATAAAGGCGGTTTGCGCCGCTCTGGACGGACAGCAATGTCCAATACTCCGCTGCGGGGGGTGGCCGGGGCGTATCGCCACATCATCGATGACGTGGTGACCCGCGTGCGGACGGACTTCGTGCAGGAGGGAGTTGACGAGTGCGTGCCGCAGCTCAGCCCTGCTATTACCTGTGCATGCAGGATCTGCGCTCTGCATGCCTTGACGTGGTCCTCCTGCATCCTGCAGCGTTCAGGAGCTTTGGGCGAGCTATTTGGAGGCAGATCGCCCTTGATGTCGCATGTCTAATGATGCTGCAAAACTGGTGCAGGTCTGTGCTGGACGAGCTGAGGGAGCTCTGGGAGTCGAAGCTCGACGACAGCGGCGCCATCGCGGCGCCGCCTCCAGCCCCGTAAGTTCTTGCGCACACGTTGACCGCTGGGCGCCCACTTGGAGACTCCCTCACAATTGTTGCTCAAAGAGGACAGCATGCATTCTGTTTCAGGTGCAACAGTGTTCCGATGTGTCAACTTCAGGGTACAGCAGCCGGGACCAGCGCCGCAGTACTTCCAGCCTGCGCATGCCCCGGCCTACCACCCAGTACGCCAAGTCATGGTTCAGCTAGTCTAACTCGTGTTCTACTGCCCAAACCCAATCATCTTCTTCTATAGTCATACAGCCGAGTAGATCATCACGTTATTGCCCCTGTACTGCCCTGCAGGCCGCTGCAGCCGCGCCTGCGCTGAACCTATCGACATTCGGCAAGCCTGAGCAGTTTCTGCAGGCGACAGGCTTCCAGCATCGGCCAGCGGTGCAGCAGCCGTTGCAGCAGCCAGCGGCCGCAGCGTACAGTGCAGCAGCTGCGGCGTTACCAGGTCAGCCCGTCGGCATAGTTGCAGGCGGCTATAATGTCGCTGCAGCATTACCAGCTGGCACGGGCCCCGCCGCAGCTGCACAACCAGGTGCCTATCCAGCACAGCTGCAGGCACGCCACCTCGCAGCAGCCGCAGCTCCAGGAGGCTATGCAGTCCCAGCAGCCGCGGGGGCACAGCAGGTGCGCCTTCCACAGCAGCAGTACCTGCCCCCACAGCAGCCGCAGCATGCCCAGCAGCAATTCGCACCGCAGGTGGCAGCGGCACCGGTCCAGCCAGTGCAGCAGCAGTACAGTGCAGCTGCCATACAGCCGCAACAGCAGTATGTCGCTGCCGTGAGGCCACCAGCACAGCCGCAGCAGCCAGTTCAGCAGCCTCAATATCAGCAGCAGCAGCAGCAGCAGCAGCAGCAGCCAGCATTACAGCCAACTGCGGATGCCCTGGACACCAGAAAGCGGCCCTTTGAAGGCCCTGACCAGGTGCTGCCCAGCTCTGGTATGGATCACCAGGTACGTTGGTTGTGTCGGTCCATGTGGTTGCTGACATGGAGACATGATCTTATGGTTTGCGTGTGCAGGGTGGTCCACTCACCAAGCAGCCGTACCAGCAGGTCAATGGCGCGCCAGCCGCGCCTGTCACTGCCGCCGCTGCCACCATCCCTCAGCGGGTGTGCAGACCTAGAGATGATTACTTGTGCAGGCATCTACGCAAGGCATTCACTGCACTGTGCATGCGTTCTGTTCGGCTGGTACCTGAGCATGTCACCAGTACAACCACACCACATCTGACGCATCGCTTGAGTTGCATCCGGTAGCAAGCACAAATTTGCACAAAACCACATGTCACTGGTCGATGCAGGATGGCAATGACGATGACGAAGCCGACCCGGCAGGCGGAGCGGGGGGCGATGACGCGTTCGCGGGCAGCGACGAGGGTGAAGACCCGCTGGCTGGCCTGTCTTCAGATGACGATGCTGATGGCGAAGACATACCCAACGTCGTGCTGGCGCAGTTTGAGAAGGCAAGCACCGATTGCAGGAGTTATGAAACTGGCAGGTTGTAAGCGGTCAGATGACCACAGGGGCATGATGCAGCGCATGCATTGCTAAATGTCCTGAGCAACTTCTGTTCTTGTGGCTGCAGGTCTCACGCACCAAGACGCGGGTGGGCACCAAGTGGAAGTGCCAGCTGAAGAATGGCATCATGCACCTCAACGGCCGGGATGTCATCTTCCACAAGGGCAACGGCGAGATGCAGTTCTGATAGCATGCTGTACATTGTTTGGGCGCAGAAGGCAAGCATTTCATGTGTTTCAGATCAGGCCACGAGGGGTTGCTGTAGGTGTGAGCACGCACAAACGTGCAAGCTCGATTGCGCAGAGTGTGTTGGCAGGTGCTCTGGATTCTGTAGGAAAGCAAGATGCCTTTGACGGCTGGCAGCATCAGCCATAGGGCATGCATGCCATTGTAAGAAACCAGCAGTGCTGTACCTAAACGTATGTGTGCACAGCATCAACCGCGATGTACACGGCTAGCAGCACGGCTGCCAGCACCTCTACGCCAGCCGTCACTTGCGCTTTCCCCAGCCCTTGCCCTTGGGCTCCGGCTCGGCAGCCGCCTGCGGCTGTGTGAGCGCGCCCGCTGGCACAAACATGACCTCGCCCCATTCCTCCTTGTCGTCATTCTCCATCCTCACCTGCAAAGCCGAGAGGGACCTATTGCAGCTGCGAGGATGGGTGAGTAACCCCAGGGTCATCGCTGTGCTGCGCAAAATGGCAGCCTCTCAGGTGGGTGCAGGGTGGCTTTGCAAATTATACTGGTTACTAGGGCAGAAATTGCAACTTGCAGCGTTGAGGAACACACCAGAACCTCCTCCAGGCTGCCCACTTCCACACGCGGTTTGCCGTCTTTGGCCGGCGTGCCGTCAGCCGCCGCTGCGCCCGCCTCCTGCTGGTCAGCCTGCAGGACACAACACGGTTTAGAGTACGTCAGCGTGGCGCCATGCTTGCTGCAGCTCAATGGCATCAGGCTGTGGCTTTTGCTCTGTGCAGCAGGTTTGTGCAAATGAAAAGCAGCTGCTGCCTGAACGCTGTCAGTCTGCGCCGGTTGCTGAGCATGGTACCTGAAGCCGCTTGGTGTACTTATCCACACGGTCGGCAGCTGCATCGACCCGCGTCTGCACCGCCTGCTTGGCGTCGCCGCTCGCCGCGTCCAGCTGCACACATCCAAGCATTTGTGTCGTCAGAAGCGTCAACCTCACTGCCCATATGTCGTAGTCGTTGGTGCGTACCCTGGTCCATGGCAGCTGCCACAGGCAATGTGGCGGGGGCCCAAAGGCTGCATTCCAGATGGGCAGCAACCACTTTGCTGCATGCAGAAGGTGAAACAACGGGATGGCCCGTGGAGAGGCACCTCCAGGCGGGCGGCCTCCAGCTCCTGCTGCGCACGTGTCGCCTTCACTGCATTGGCTTCCTGCTCCAACGCCTGCCTGCAGTGCAGAGGCAACACGTCTCATAGGCGGTGGCGTATATGAGAGCACACCTGACACAGCACGTCAGTGCGGAGATGCTGTCTCTGCGTGATCAACTGCGGGACGTCCGTGTGCACAGCAGCGCACCGCTGGCCATCGGCATTGGCAAGCGCCACATCCAAATCCGCTTTGCTCAGGAAGAGTGGTGTGTAGCGTGCTTTGCCTGTCTTCACCGTCAGGCCCTCTGCCTGTCGTTCATAAGGCGGCAAGTTGTGCCCTGACACTGATGCGGATGAGGACTTCACAGCTCAGTCATGAGGGAGACCACTGCATCTGGCGCCCAGCAGAACCGCTATATGTTGCAGCCACAGGCACACCTGAAAGACCGGCACCCCTGTGAACCCCTCGGCTTCAACACCCGCCTCCTGATACAGCTGCAGCATTAATGATAAAAGTTAGCATGGCTCCTACCACAGGACATGCTGGAGTTCATGTTCTTTTCCGCGCAAGTCACAGAGTCCTGACGGCTATCCACATGAGGAGCTGTACCTTGACGGCTGCGTCCACTTGCGATGGGTCGGGCATGAAGCGGAAGATGACGCCCTGCATGCCGGTCTCTGCTCGCGGTGCGGTGGCAAACTGGTACACCGCGTCCATGCCGACCTGCGTCACGGACGACTCGCGCCCCAGCTTCGGGTTCTCCTGCTTCACCTGCAGCCACCAGCCGGCATGGGCTTCCAGTAAGCATGGTGACGGTGGCAACACGATGTGAGATTGAAGTCCCGTGTGGTAACACCTCGTCTGCTGACCCATGCAGCTGACCTTTTCAATGAGGCTCTCTGCGTCCTGCCTGTTGAAGAAGAACAGCCCGATGTTCCGCTTCTGGCTGTCCTCCTGCATCGGTACCGACATGACCTTGCATCTCAGTTGCGCTTTGATTGTCGTGCGGGATGCACCATGGCCGTTTTTGGGTTGTTTATGCTGCGACGGCAGAGGGCAGTATGTAGCACACCCAGCTGCAATACCCACCGCTGCACCAGCTACAAGCACGAACTCCTCGTGCTTGTTGATAACTGCGTACACCGGCACGCCCGACAGGCGCGCCTTGATGTCCTCGGGATTGTACGCCACGTCAAACAGCGGATTCGGCCGCTGGCCGCTGCTGCCCGGGGTGCGTTGGCTGCCGGCCCCAGATAGAGACAGAGCCTGCAGTCAGCAGCAGGGTTACTTCGACATGAAATGTAAGGGCCACTGTCTTGTAGCTCATGATACGAGTGGCAGCTTTGTGGGCACCATTGACCTGCTCGTCAGAGTACAGGACCTGTGCAAATGCGCAGTTGCTCAGGGCAGTGATCTGGCCAGCACAAGTCGTCGTTGTGAGTGCTCTGCATCCTCAAGATGCACTAATCAAATGCGATGGATTTGCTCAGTGATGACTTCGACGCTTCACAGCCAGATCATGGCCGACGCACCGCGCAGCCTGGGAGCAAGGGCTGCACATGCATGCCGTGGACATGCCGTTGCAGCGCCTGGGCCGGCAGCTGCGCGGCATGTGTCAGCGCCCGGCCCAGGCCGTCGGCACTGCTCTGCATGCGCTGCGCCGTTTGCTGCCAGGCATTGCCCACATCGCGAGCCAGCGCATGCGCCGCTGACTGGATTTGCACCAGCGGGTTGCGGGCGGCGCGGCCGCCGTCTGTTTCCGGCATGATGCAACACAAGAGGTATGTGCTTTCAGATCAGCATCTCACAACTGGCATTGGCAGATGGCTGAGTAACAGCGACACAGCAGCAGGGAACGGTGCAACGGTCTGCTTGTAGTGTCCCGTTGGCCGATTGCAAGGATGGAATCAGAATGGCGTGTCACACGTTGCTTGCAAGATTGGTGTGCACGAAAGGATCTGCGTGCGCCAGAGCGCAGCTCCGTTGCCGCGGTATTGCTCGTGAGCGTGATTTGCAGTGTGACGATTTGGCCAAACTCAGGCAGTCGAGCTTTTTGCTCCTGCTGCAGCATCAGCAACGCATGCGTGATTCGTAGAACAACTGTTGCTGGCTGTCCAAAGGGACTGAGGTTGCGCTGGAGGTGCGCTACAACTTGCCAACTTCATCAACTCAAGTGTCAGTGGCGCAAGCTGGTCACTCACTGCTGTGATGCGCAAATTGCAAGCAATTACAGTAACAGGGTCATTATCGTACTTGTACATGAAAGTAACCACTGCAGCTGTCATGCTGCTGCAACATCAGGCCGTGCTTTGCATTGCCACCGTTGACGCCCATGCCCGCGCGTGCAGGGCCGCAACCATGGGCAACCTGGAGGCCGAGAAGGCCAAGGCGGAGCAGAAGCTGCAGACGCTGCAGTTCCAGAACGGCAAGCTGTCCGCGCAGCTGGAGGTGCAGCGCGCGCAGATCGCCGAGCTGGAGACGCGCATCGAGGCCCAGGACGCGAGGCAGAGCGCCTATGCTGACACGCTGCTCACCGTCAACAGTTTGTGGTCGCAGCTCAACGCCGACGTCCAGCACCTCGCCACCAGGGCCAGCAAGGTATGCGACGCTGCACTGCAAGACCTGGGTTGCCACACAACCACGCTGCCTTCAGTGCGTTGATGTGCGGTCTGGTTGTGAGACGACTTGTTGTCAACTCAGGGTCCTGGCCACGAGGCCGCCAACAGCGATGCAGCACACCTCGATGGCGCGGCAGCAGACTCAGCCGCAGCTCCCGATCCCTACCTGCACGTTTTGCTGCACGGTGATGCCAGCGCCACAAAGGTGAGGTGTCTCTGCACGCCAGAAGCTTCAGTACCAATATCAGTGCGAGTCACCCACAGCGCGTCCTTGGCGCTGTTCCCCATGCTGCCTGTGACGCAGCAAAGTATCACAAGTAGCTGTGAGGTGTCTGGCAAACCTGCCGCTATGGTGCGCAATCACACAGGAGGCGGAGGAGCGGAAGCAGGATGTGCACGACTTCGCCTCCGACGTCGAGCGGCAGCTGCGCGCGCGCACCGCTGCGACCAGCGCAGCACTCGCGGAGCTGCTGCGGCAGGTGGACGAGGCGCGGAAGGCGTCCGCTGAGGCGTCCGGCCCGGTGGATGCTGTGGCACGTGTGGCGGAGCTCGAAGCAGGTGCCCGGGGACATGCCTTGTGTTCAAGAAATCTCGCACAGTGTTGGATGCTGTTAGACGGTAGACTGCTGCAAAAACGTAGAACAGCTGTTCTTCAGCTCGTACCAACGAGCTGGGCATTTTTGAGGACGAGCACCTATGGCGGGCTTGCAACCAATGCAGAGTGCCAAAGGATGACAGCAGCGGTGGATGCGGGTACTGCGCTGCGCCGCGCGCTCGACCAGCAGCTGCAGCAGGCCAACTCGCAGGCGATGAAGCAGGAGGCGCAGATCAAGGTGGGCTTTGCAGCCTGGGCGCATACCAGGCTTGTGATGATGCATCCGCACAGGCTGCAACCCTCTCTGGCGCTGCTGGTGTGGCAAGAAGGCGGACACACAGCCGGAGACTCTTGTTGGAGGTCCGCGGATGTGCATCACAGGATCTGCAAAATGATCTTGCGGACCGCTGCGAGGAGCTGCGGGCTGCGCAGCGGAAGCTGGTCATGGCGCGCACCTCGTCCAATGCGGCCGCAATGGAGACTGCTGGCCCGCAGCCCCCGCCGGCGACGCCTGCGAAGGAGATCAAGAGGCAAGTGTACATGTGCTGCACATGTGACTCAATAGCACAGGGTCAGGGATGAACGCACCATATCCCAGCACTTGGCAACGAAGCATGGCCTGCATAGCCCTGCTGTGGCACAACATTCCCTCATGTCTTGCACCTGCAACCACCCCCTGGCCGATGCATTGAACGTCGTTGTCTGTCGCCATGTTGCTGCAGGGAGCCTTCCAGTGCGGGGCAGAGCGTTGCGGAGATCGAGGCCGCGGTGCATGCGGAGCAGACTGCCAAGCTGCTTGAGCGCCGCACTGCAGAGGTGGACGCCGAAAGGGAGACCGTCATCAAGCTGCAAAAGTGAGGGATGCTTCCGATAGCCGCTTGCCGTCGGTCCAACCAACCAAGCACCCCAGCCCACCTGCAGCGCTGCCTTTGCTGCATGCAGCATCACGCTTGCAACATGCACAGATGATGTTCCCCACCTGCATGTTCAAGCAAGTGCTGCTGCCGTGTTTAGGGAGGTGCGGGCGCTGAAGTCGGGCTTGAAGGATGACGACGCCGTCACCGGATCCCGCCTGTATCGGGATCTTGACCGTCGCATGCAGGTGAGTGTCATTTTCTGCAGGCTGCACCCACGACATTCCTGCTGTGGGCTACATGTGCTGTAGTCCTCAAGTGCATGCTCTGCTGCGGTTCTCTGGAAGCAATGTGTGCTCGCACTGTCATCTCGTACACCTCCCAGGCATTGAGTGATGTCCGGCTGCACGTCCTGCTGTCCAGAGCATGATGGGGGAGCTGGAGCAGCAGCACGGCATCATCACCGGGTTGCAGCACGAGCTGGAGAACCACAGGCGCCGCGGCCACGACCTCGCCTATCAGGTGTGGTGCGGTCAACATCTCGCGATATACAACTCACAATGTCGAGTCGACAGTTTCATCTGACAACAACGTTGCATGTCGTCGCGACCCTGGATATGGCTGCCTGTGGGTCAGACTGGCGTAACCTCAGTCATCAGTACGGGTGGCTGTGGCCATGCGGCTGGGATCAACCTCACAGTCTTCACTCACTGTTCAGCTGCACGATGAGCGTGGTTGCCTCGCTGCTACGCAGGTGGAGCAGGGGCAGCACGTGCATGCACAGCTGCAGCAGTGCGACAAGCGGCTGGCGGAGGTCAGCGCCGCGCTGCAGTCAGCCATCGCAGAGCGTGACGCTGCGAAGCGGGAAGCGCTCGCCGCCTCGGCAGCCGCGCCGCAGAAAACCGCCAAAGAGCTGCAGGTGCCCGAGGCAGGAAGCTGACTTGGGGGGTTCTACAACATGTTTGCAACTGATGTGCAGCAGCGGCAGCACAGTGTCAGCAGTTCGAGAAGATTGTACAACGTGCATGGCGACGGACCCGAGACTGGTGGACTTTTTGGCACATGCGCTGCTGATGCTTGCAGGCGATGCTCGCGACGCTGCAGAAGCAGAACAAGGGGCTGCAGGCGGAGGTGAAGCGGCACCGGGCCGCTGCCGCTGCTGATGAAGCGTCCAGGGCGGAGGCCTCCAAAGCACGCGCCATCCTTGCGGTGAGCATGGTCGGATGCAAACGTGCCCCACCTGCTGAATGCGGAGACACACACCACAGGATGCAGCTTGTGCTGCAGAGGCTGAGCTGCAGCTGCACCGTGTGTGCGACAGTTCATCTCGAAGCTGCATTGTGACGCACCTGTCTGACGGCTGGTCGTGCAGGAGCGAGATGAGGCGGTGCGGCTGGCGGACGCCCGCGCGGCGCAGCAGCAGGCGGCGGCGGACGCTTTGCGCGGAGAGGTTGCAGAGGCGGCGGCCCGCGGCGACGACCTGCACACCATGGTGGAGGTGCTGCGGGCGCTGGACGACGGGCGGGCGGCCGCGGACATCCGCGCCAGCGAGGCCAAGCTGCGAAAGGAGCTGCAGGTGCACGAATCTTGCACACGCGTACGGCTATTGAGGGTAATGGTGTATGCTGACAGTGTGCAACTCATCCTCCTGCACCCACTGCCAATGTGTTCATCTCTGTTCAACTACCACAGGCGGCGACGGCGAAGCTGAACGGCAACGCGCACTCGGCGGCCGAGGCCAGGCTGCAGGAAGTCGAGGCAGCAGCAGCGCAGCGGGAAGCAGAGCTCAGGAAGGAGCGGGACGAGCTGGCTGCGAAGTGCGCGGGGCTGCAGTCGCAGGTCGCTGACCTGCAGGCGCAGCTCAAGGCCGCCAAGGTGAGGAGCTGGCTGTGGTGCACACGGACCATTCGACTGGACCTTGGCCATTGCAACCACTGCAAAGTATCACATACGAAGTGTGCACGCCGTATTGTTCAGAAGGCTTCACGTCGCCAGGTCCTGCGGTCACAGGCGGTGCACTGTCCTGTCATGTTGCAGGAGGAGACCGATGTCTACATCGGGGAGGTGGAGCAGATCGGCGCGGCGTACGAGGATATGATGGGGCAGAACAACCGGCTGCTGGCGCAGCTCGCCGACAACGACCGCGTCAACTCCGAGATCGTCGCCGAGCGCGTCAAGGTGACCTGTCCGCAGGCCACACCTCCAGCACTCTATGCAGTCACACAATCCATGCGTTAGGTGGCCATCTGTTGGCACCAGCCCTGTAGTGTTCCGCCACATACGGCCACATAGTGGCAGGCTCGCTGCATCTGTCATGCGATGCACTCCCACATGCGTATGCTGGATGCATTCATTCATTGGTGGCCACCGTTCATGGTAAACGCGACGATCAGTCCGTCGGCTATGACACGGATGATCGTCTTGGGCATCAAGAATGGCGGCCATCAATTGCTGCACCCTAACCGGCACCTCGCATGCATGCAGTGGCTACCTTCGTGCTCCTGTGCTCCTTCTCTTGCAGCAGCAGTGCTGGTCATCTGACTGTTTGCCACTCAGCCCTCCGCTCTCGCCTGTGCTGCAGGCGGTGGCGGAGGCGCAGAAGGCGGCGGCGGAGGCGCAGCAGGCTGCAGGAAGCACCAGGGAGGCGCAGGCCGCCGCCGCCAGCCTGCAGGAGCAGGTCGCCGGCATGCAGCGGCAGCTCCAGGTGTGCGCCCCGCTGCCCCGGAGCCTGCGTATTGACGGGCGACCGCCGACCGCTCCAAGTTTGCTGCCTCTTTGCCAGTACTTTTGGATGCAAAGAGCGACATAGGCAGAATATCAGGTCGGTGCCCTTCAGCAGAGCTTGCCTTCTGTGCCATTAATTGTGGCTGGCTTCGTGTGCAAGCAAGTGCTCCGTCCGGGTGCCCATCGTTTCGGGAGCCCCAGCGCCTGGCGCAGGCGACGGCACAGATGTCCCGTATATCGCCGAGCCTCTTGGTGGCGTGTGCAGGCGATGAACGAGGAGGCAGCGGCGGCCCGGCAGGCCGCCCGCCACGCGGCGCAGCAGCTGGACGTGGTCCAGCGGGAGGGCCGCGACCGCGACGCCGCCCTGGCCGAGGTTAGCAAGCAAGCACTGTGCGCCGTGCAGTTACGTGCGCACACACCAGCGGGCCCGGCTGCCGGCCACCGCTGCAAGGCGCAGTGTGACCCGTGTCACCCAGCGCCGGTTCGCGGGCCGCGGGCGATGTGCAGCCTGCAGCTGCCTGCACCCGGTCGCAACAGCAGTCCGGCCGGGATGCATGTGTGACACGAGACCTGGACGCTCTTGCCATCTTACGGTCCCCTGCCCCCTGCAGCGGCGGTCGGCGGCGGAGGCGGCCACGGCGGCGCTGGAGGGCGCCAAGCGGCAGGCCGACGACGAGGCGGAGCGCGCGGCCCGGGAGAAGACCAAGCGCCAGCGCCTGGAGGACGACAACAGGGTGCGGCACGACCGCTGCATGCCCCGAGTGGCAGTCCGCCGCCTTGGGCATGCCAATGCAATGTCTGCTCGGAAGTGAGACCCGCCGGGTCTGGGCTGGAGCGCGGGTTGCCGCCGGACAGACACTATGCGCTGCCCTGCCGCCGTGGCACCTCACGCATGCACCGTCACCCGCTGCGCAGGCGCTGCAGGCGAAGCTCGACCGGCTGCGGAAGTTCGACACGGCCGGCGGCACAGGCCTCATGCTGCAAGAGGAGGTGAGCATGGCGCTTCCACACACATGCCAGCCCGCACACGTCAGACTCGCCACACCAGCAGAATCCCTCCACGTGCATGAAAAAGCAATTGCAGAGCCGGGGCGGGTCCGGTGCGTTGTGAACATCTGCCTGCTCCTGCTGCAGAACGCGGCGCTGCTGAAGATGACGCGGTGCAGCGTGTGCGACTCCCGGCAGAAGGACCGCATCCTCACAAAGTGCTGGCACATGTTCTGCCAGCAGTGCATCCAGCGCAACCTGGAGACACGGCACCGGAAGTGCCCTGGCTGCGGCGCTGCCTTCGGTGCCGCTGACGTGAAAGCAGTGTACCTCGGATAGCTGTGTCAGGGTTGCTTGATTGGCCATTTCTAGCCATAGGGGCGCATTGCAATGGGTCCGGCTGCGCTGCAGTCGACCATCCCCTGCTAAGGTCCAGCACGACCTGAAACATGGAAGTGCAAAGATGTCCAGAGGCTGGCTGCGCGACCATGCACAGCCTGCAAAGTGGTCATACGCGTGTGATGGGTACTGCACACCGCACCACAAGAGTGTTTGGCCAAACTCTACCTGGTCACGTGCGTGGTGTCAGACAACCGAGTGCGCAGAGTGTGACATCCTTGTGCGTTCCTAGTGCGATCCCCGCTGCGGTTCTGTCAATCCGTGACTGTCATGCATCAGTTGGTGGTAACTATTCTGACCCTTACAACACATCTGCACCTCATTATTGGATTCAAGTCAAGCGTAATTCCTGTGCATGACGGCTCCATTCCGGAACCACCTGCTGCGCAGCCTGGTCAGAATCACTCCTAGCAATCTCTTCAGTGGTCAGACTACCATGCTGTCATCTCTGCTGCTGCCCGGGCAGACGGCTCTGCATGCACTGCCAAGTCTTGGCGACGTGAGCGCAGCCAGCAGTGCATTCAGCGGGCTGCAGCTGCGATCCGCAAGCGGCTGGCCACGGGGCAAACAATCTTCCGGAGGCTCGAGAGCGTCATATGACGACGGCGGCCTTGACAGGGACGACACAGCCGGCGGCCGCGCGGGAGGCGGCGGCTTTGCAGACCGCTACAGCGTCGGCGGCAGAGGCCGCGGTGGCAGCAGTGCAGGGAGGGGCGGCAGCAGCGACAGAAAGATCTCGTGGCGCGACTCGTCACGGAGTTCGGATCGCAGCTTCGGCGGAGAGGACAGAGATCGGCGGTACAGCAGGGGGGGCGGCCGGGGCGGCGGCAGGGATCGGCAGGGCAGCGGCGGCTTCGGCGGCCGCGGCCCAGGCCGCGGCGGCCGCTCTGACGACAGTCGTCCGAGCCGATTCAGCCGCGACACAGACAGCCGGCGCGGCGGCGGCGGTGGCGACTGGTCCAGCAGCGGCAGCTACAGGGACAGCAGTCCTGCACGGTATGACCGCAATGCAGACAGCCGGCGCAGCGGCGGCGGCGGCGGCGGCTTCCGGGGCAGCGACTTCAGTCGTGACAGGGACAGCAGGGACAGCCGACGCGGGGGCAGCAGGGAGCCTGATGGCCAGCAATATGAGCGATCAGACTCGTCCTATCAGTTCAAAAGGGGGGGCCGCGGCGTACGTGCCGGAAAGGGCACCGAATCAGCATACACCAGGGCCAACGAGTACGGCAGGTGCTGCTGCAGGCTGTCTCTCTTTTCTGCAAGCATGATGGCGATCATCTGCCTGTAACACCAGCCCTGCTAGCTGCAGTGCTGTCAGATGGTGTTTGAAATATTGTTTCAGTACGCAGCACGATATATGCAGGCATCAGGGTGGGACCTGGGACAAAGCAGATGCGGAGCCCGGACCGCTTGCTGCGCTGAAGGCATCATGGAAAGGTGAGTAGCATCACAGTAGTGACGGCATGCATGTGCATGGCAGCGCTGCACCTTGTGCAGCATGCCTGCCGGCGTGCTCTGGCGGGCACCGCAGGCATTTGGCAGGGGACTGCAGGTCAGTGCCGCTACAAGTATGTCATCACAGCAGCGAGCGGCGCAAATACCCCATCGTTCCTGCATGACCTGATAATCCCCCCCGCAGGCGACGCGCTGTATGGGGTGGCGCCCGTGCTGGCGGCGCTGGCCGGCGGCCGACGCACGGCGCACGCGCTGTACATCCAG
Source organism: Diplosphaera chodatii (assembly GCA_032358165.1). NCBI lineage: Eukaryota > Viridiplantae > Chlorophyta > Trebouxiophyceae > Prasiolales > Stichococcaceae > Diplosphaera > Diplosphaera chodatii. Next base: position 1,093,287 of record JAALGY010000037.1, on the reverse strand, counting down.
GAAGGTGACCAGCGGGGGCTTAGGGTTTAGGGTTTATGGGCATCCATCTGGCCTGCGTCCCCAGGCCCACTGTGCCGCTCTGCTGCGAGGCGACCCGCAGGTTGATGGACGACATGTGCGGTGCAACGCACGATGCTCTTCGCCACATGCTGCGCCAACAGGCAAGGAGGGCCGGGACCAGCAGGCGGTGCAGCAGGCGACGGCGGCGGCGGCGGCGGCGGGCGTGCCGGTTGAGGCGGCCAGCAAGCACGAGCTGAACATGCTGTGCGATAGCCGCCCGCATCAGGTGCGCCCCGCTTCCTGCTGCCGCCCGCCTCAGCGGCTGCGTTCTGCTAGTGGATATGGGATCCTCAAATGCAGCACGCACGGGAGCCTGCTCGGCTATGCTCTGCTTCAGCTGCGTGATGTTCATGTACGGGGATGCCATGCCTCTGTTGGTGTTTTGGAACAACACATCTATCAGTTGCTGCATGCTGCAGGGCATGGTGCTGGACTGCTCGCCGCTGGAGTGGGAGGCCCTGGAGCAGCTGCCGCCCGCAGACAGCTTCCCCCCCGGAGCGCCGCCCGTGTGGCTGGCGCTGGATGAAGTCCAGGACCCGGTGAGCTGAACATTGGCTGGAGTGATAACCGCCACGCATTTGTGGTTCCGAGCCAGTTGTGCATCGACAGATAGCGGTGCAGGATGCACACACCAGCTGGGTGCAGGTAACCGACTGATCTTCTGCAATATTGGAGCACAGCATGTGAAAGTGCCTGCAACTGACAGACCTCGGATGGTCATAATCATCAGTGCTGCCGTGCACTGAGAAGCGATGACTGGCATGCAGTTGGCTGCATCCTACGGCACATTATTTCGAGCGATCTTCGCACATGGTGCAGATGAACTTTGGGGCGGTGCTGCGCTGCGCGCACTTCCTGGGCGCGTCTGGCGTGCTGGCCTGCAGCCGCAACGCCGCGCCCCTCAGCCCGGTCGTCAGCAAGGCCTCCGCTGGAGCACTTGAGGTGGGGCGTCACGACCACAGGAGTGCTGCATCTTACCCTTGGGTGGTTGTATCGGACACACTTCGTCGCATTCTGTTGTCACCTGCATGTGTCACTCAGCCCGGAGGACCTGCGTACTAGCTCCTTGGCACTGCTTCAACTAAACCCTGGCGACTCACATGGCAGGTGATGACCATCTTCTCGGCCAACAACCTGCCCAAGACCCTGGCGGCGGCCGCCGAAGACGGGTGGCTGGTACTAGGTGCGATGTTGCATCGTGCCACCCCTCTGCTTGCCACCCCTGGACACCACTCGACAGCGTTTGCGGTGGACGCAGCACCACATGGGACCCAAGTGCCCGAGGCGAAGTGGCGTGGCGTGCTGCAGGGGCGGCAGCGGACAGCGGTGCAGTGGACGTGCTGGGATTCCAGCTCGATCGCCCAACACTACTCGTAGTCGGCAGTGAGGGCACAGGTGCGAAACCCTGGACCACCTCGTCACTGCCGCGGGTGGCAATGCCTGCGGTGTTTCACGGAATGGCAATACGCCTTGCGTTCAACGGTAGAAATGTCCTTGCAATGCTGCCGGTCCAAGCACATGCTCGCTCCGCCGCGCTTCCATAACAGTCTCAGTTTGGGGGCTCCGCAGGCCTGCGCACGAATGTCAAGCGGGCATGCAGCCAGCTGATCCGGATCGGCGGCAGCGGCGCCGAAAGCAGTGCCGCAGAGGGTGCCGCGGATCGGTGGGCTGTCGACAGCCTGAACGTCAGCGTGGCCTCTGGCATCCTGCTGCACCAGCTGATAGCCTCGGCGCGCGGCAGCGACAGCCAGCCTGCGGGCGACAGCCATCGAAGTACTGGCGCAGCCGTGGCACCGGAACTGCTGGCGGGTGCTACTCCGGAGCAGTGACTGCTTCACACCCCTACATGGCCAGACACAGCTGGACATATGACATGTTGGTGACAAGTTGCCAGGCAGACGCTTGCAACCATTGGTTTGTTTGAGGGGGGACAGCAGTGTTTGGCAGGAGTATGTCAGAAAAAGGGAATTTCACACGCAACCACTCGGAGGTAGCACGTCCACGTCAAAGTTATGCCTGAAGACGCCACCCAACGTCTGAACTGTGGCAGATGAGTGCCGCCATTGTAGCCATGCTAGGGTGCTCAGCATCGGCTGCACAACTGCTTCGAGACGAGGAGCACCTCTGGCTGAGATATAGCCGCTGCTGTGCTGAGCCTCGCGTCACGACCTTGATGCGACTTGGTTGCAAGCGTCGCTCACCTCATGACAAGTTCGACATTGATCACAGCCGTGACAGCCGTGCAACAACTGTATATGCCTCCGCACACCCGCTGTGGTGCTGAAATGACTGCTCTCAAGCCATGCATGGTTGCTGCGCGGCAAGTCAGCTGCTATCTGACCATCTGCCCTGCCCAACACATGTTCACTGCATGTAGTGATAGGGGTGGATCACATGATCACAGGGCCGAAGTGCTGCCCATCGTTTGCCTCCCACGTGCTTTAGGCGGGTATTGCAAGCGTCTGACAGTGCTCCCGCAGCTACACCCGTCCCCTCAGCAGCTTCACAACTCGTTCACAGCTGCGAGCAGGCGGCAAAGGTGGCTGGGCCATAGCCTGTGCTCTGCCCCTTGGGCTGGGCTCCATCCGCCACCGCACGCAAAAACTCTGTCATGATCGCCTCGTAGTCTGGCAGCTTCTCGTAACCCTGCAGACCAGACACACACGACACATGAAGGTGCATGCGACGCCCGCATTCGCGCCGGGTGCTGTGTCAGGCCAATGTTTGTCAGGCCGTGGAGTGTGCAGGGCCTGACTCACCGGGAAGGAGTTGATGTCGATCACATGGTAACGGCTGCTGTCGCTGCCTGGTGCAGCACCTGCAGGGTGGGGCGACAGGACGTTTGCCATGCACTGCAGCACCACTTGCACCATGCAGTATGCAACTCGCGGCATGACTTCACCCACCTGGCACAGGGCACAGCAGGTCATAGTTGAACAGCTGCAGGCCCAGCTCGTGCTGGAGCTCCCTCGTCAGGCCCCTGTGGCACAAGCAGGGCAGAGGTCGTCGCATACTTCCACACCAACAGGAAGCGAGTGAAGCAGGCCCTAGGAGCGTGACAGTGTGTGCTCTGAGAGAGCCTGTGCATGCAGCCACCAGCGCGCACCGTGCCGCTTCCTGCGGCAACTGCATGAGCACCTGATGAACCATTCCGGCGGCTCCATCGCTGCCGCTGCTTGCCTGGCATCAAGCTGTGCGTCTACGCTGAGGCTGCTTTGCCTTGCTGCGTCAGTACTTGCTGCCTCTGCCGCTGCTGCCGCAGCTGCATGCTCCGCAGCCACCTCGATCCGGCCGAGTGGCACCAAAGCTGCAGGGCTGCCCCCGTTGCCAGCGACCATGTCCCTTTGCGCTGGGGCCGCCCCAGGGGGCGCCGAACCCCGAGCGCCGTCGCTGGCGGGGCTGCCGTCGGGACCGCCCCTGAACTTCGACACCCGCGACAGGCTGATGATGCCGCTGCCCTGCAGGCTGTCCGCGTCCAGCGAGGGGCGCTGAGCCATCACCGTCGCTGCCCCGATGGCAAACACCTGTACGTGCAGTGCGCGCAGCATGCCTCAGCCGCTGTCCGCCGCTCTCAGCATGCAACCCTGGCGCTGCAGCCACGCTGGGTGGCGCCTCAGTCACCAGCTTGCCTACGATGAGGCCAGCGCCACAGCACCCATGCATCCTCAGCACTTCACACCCCAAGGAACAGACTGACAAGACCTACCTTCGTGAGGATGCCGCCGTGCGGGATGTACTGCTGCAGCACGACCGGCAGCCGCAGGCCGCTGTCCTCCGTCTCAAACACCTGCACCGAGCGTCGGGATGGGGGCATCACGCAGCTGTGAACGCAGTGCATAAAATTCCTGTGGCGGTAGCACGCCCGGCTCGACTCCGCAGGCGCCAGCATGTGGTGGCGGGCGCGCCGAAGGGCGGCAGAGACGTTGAGAGATCCGGGTGCTGGTGTCGCCGACAGCACGCACCAGGGACTGCAGGCCGGCCAGGTCGCGCACGAGCGCGAGCTCGTGCGAGCCGTGGCAGCCCGCCAGGCGCGGCTTCGCCAGGATGGGCAGCTGCAGCCCGGCGACCTCCATGGCGCTGATTGCCGCCGCCACGCTGACGCCTGGCGGGTCACCAACAAGGGACAAGCGCTGCTCAATTTGCAAAGGGGTGGGCAAAGGGGCCCATTTGGCGATAGACCTTGGGTCGTGGTCCAGGGACCACGCCGTTGAAGTCCCAGCTCTGGTGCGTGCTCATATGGTCAGTCAGACGTTAGTCAGGCCTCCGATGGCCCTGCACCAGCCATGGTGGCCGGCCGCGCACCTGCTGGCAGCACGACCTGTGCGGGCGCCGACACATCGATGGCGCTGGTGTCCGCCACATCATGCGGCGCCTGAGAGGATCAGGAACCGCATGGCTCAGCATGACAGCTGCTGTCGACTGCCTTCCTGCTTGCACTGCTCACCCGCAGCAGCACTTGGATGCTGTGCTGACTGGCAGCTGACTTGCGATCATCACCGCCCCAGCAGGCCACCTCCGGCCTCTGAGCAGCGACTCATCTGCTCGCACTCTGTGCTGCCGCAAATCTGATCTGCGGAGCGCCATGCAACCCACCAGGATGGTGATGCCATTCGACAGGGCGCCCAGCATCCTCGCGCGGTCATGCAGCGGGCGGACATGCTCCACCGGATCAATGATCGGAATCTCTGCATGCGTGCGCTGGAATTCCTGCAGCCGTCCCTCTCTTGCTGCAGCATGGAGTGAGCACGTCATGTGCGATCAGGGCTCCATTCCGCACAGGTGGCAGAGTGGCCATGCCGAGCAGGTGCCGCCAGCGAGGGCGAGCTAGACCCCTCACCTGCATCCCCTACGGCCTTGTGGACGACAGCAACAAAGTCGCCCTGCTCCGCTATGGGGCGGGACGCATCAATCTCCACAAGCTCAAGGCCCGCTCTTGCTGCACGCTTCCGCAGCCCAGCGCTGAGGTGCTTGGCAGCCTGCGATGGTACAAAGCCCTTATGTCCTGTGGGCGTGACGACTGTGCTTTCACTGCATGGTGTGCAGCCCAGGCATGCGGCGCAGGCACCCAAGCTTGCACATCCGTGCCAGCAGTTCGGTCCGTCATGTGAATGGCGCACCTTCTCTGGCGTCACCAGGTAGCCTATCAGCAGGACATTTGCGTCACTCATTGCGATGTTGGTCGGCTGCTGTGCGGCGAACGATGAATCGGCGTCAAGGATGCCGGATGGAATCTCAGCGTCTCACGTGCATGGTTGGTGTGCAGCCAATTGGCAAACCTAGCCTGCTGGTTGTCAGCGGCCGCAACCGCGCTACAGGCCTGCAGCAACCAAGGGCTCTTGCGGCGGAGCGGCTGCGGCGGCACATTGAGCCGTTGCAGATAGGGGTAGTTAAAGTTGCAGAATGGAGCATCCGAGCATGTGCCTGCTAACTTACACTGCAGGGTGGGCGCTGCACATGATACCCACCATACATCTGGTACAATCTTCACCCTGCCTTGTTTACTTCAGATCAAACGTGATGCAGTGAGGCGTCAAAACAATTTGTTCATGTTTTCCATGCCAGGTGTTCAAAGAGGCGGCACTGGTGCAAACTGCACGCTATATATGGTGGAGGTGCCCGCTCAGCACCACATTTGCAGTCTGGGAAGTGTCGTACTCAAATCGTGCTCGCTGTTGCTGTCTAAGGCTTCCTACTCACTAGCTGCTGCCGCTCGACCGTCTACATAATCGAGCTGTGGCCAGAGTCTCCAGCTACGCATGGCGCATTCACCAGCTGCCCTACATCTGCAAAGTGTGAACCGCGGCTTCAGCTTCTGATGCAGCTGAGCAGGCGCTCAGCATCCGGGCGGACATCTCTGCATGGCGATTGCAAGCTGATCTCCCGTAGCCGTTGAGCCACCCCTGTCGCAGCCAGCGCCTGCACAGGCACGCACGCAGTTTACCTCATCACGAACAGAGAAACAGAGAGGACATTCAGTGGCATCTTTGCGCTACTGCCTCAGACCAGCAGGTCAGCACGAGGGACTGAGCACCTGAGCCGCCGCGGGCCACTGTGCCAGCTGCGTGAAGCAAAAGATGATGTTACGCGTGAGCTGCACGTCCTGTGTGTCAGATGACGCCGGGTCCAGCTGCAGCAGCGCCTGCGCCGTCGCCTGCACATAACGAAGGTGTGCACTTGCAGTACGACCAGATCAGACGCAAGCACCACCTTCTACAGGGCTTAACAGGGTGTTGGCCATCATGCGCAGCAGACACATGGTCACAATAACCCAATGCTGGCTGCAGCTGGCGTGGGTGCCGTGACAAACAAGCGAAGCTATGCAACTGTGAATCGTGGCGGACTCACAGATGAAAGGGCCCACCTGCACCGCGCCGGCTTGCAGGATGTGGGGCACAACGCTGTCAGCGTGGCGCGTCAGGTTGCCCAGCGCCCCGGCGGCGTTGCACTGGCTGCGGCTTGCGCGGTCCCGCAGCAGGCGCACCAGCGGCGCCACCGCCGGCGCCAGCTGGACGTACAACTCGCTGCCGTGGAAGGCTGCGAACACGAGACAGAGTCCAACGATGTGGGCGCAAGGTTGTTGGACAATGCGGGGTTCCCCAAAGCTCGTGCAGATGAAGCGGCACAGGAACATGCCATGGACATGCCCACTTGTCGTGGGTTGCCGCCTGTTGGTCTGCACTGTGGCATGTCCAGGCCCCAGAACCCTGACCCGACCCCTAGATCCTCACCCAGCAAGCCGACCGCGAAGCAGGCGAACTTGCGGACGCCAGCGTCGGCGTCGCTGCACAGCTCGATGACGCGCGGCAGCAGCCGCTCGGCGGCGATGGCGGCGTAGAACGCCGACGAGTGGCGTGCCAGGTTGCCGACCGCGCCTGCCGCCGCCGCCCGCACGCCCGCTGCCGTGTGCTGCAGCATGCCCCGCAGCTGCAGGCGGGGAGGCAGCACGCGTCAGAACCTTGCTCGAGTCCCACGGCAGCCGTGTTAGCATGCTAGTGCTGTGGCCAGGGAGTGATGTTGGCCGGGTATGCAACCTAACCCAGCAGCATCCTCCAGCAGCATCAGGATGCACCGATCAGGAAAGACCGGTGCTCACATGGCCGCAGACGTCTGCGGCAGCCAGGGGCGCATAGAAGCGCTCGTCGATGCGCGCCATGTTGCTCAGCAGCAGCAGGCCCTGCTCCTTCGCCTCAGCTGGGACGCTGGCGCCGGTCACCCTGGGGCACGAGCCATCATGCAACCGGGGTCATGGCATTTCAATCTTGGCGCTCGCATCAGCGCGTAGGCCGGAGATATAAGCAAAACCCAGAGACCTGCCACAGGTTCGTATCAAGAGGAAAGTCATCAGTGCAGTGTACCTGTCCAGGCACGCAGGCCGCAGCCCGCCAGCGGCGACAAACTGCTGCGCAAAGTGGCGCCCCAGCCGCCGCTCGCTGCCCACCAGCACTTGCGCCAGCTCGAACAGCCTCGCGCCGCCGGCCAGTGGCAGCGCCGGCAGCGCGCGTGTCAGCACGCCCACCGCATCGACTGCCATCAGTGCTTTCTGCACGACCACCACGGACTGGTCAATGCAGGGTGGATGCGACTGGATGCAACTCTAGCACTGATCTGCACATCAATGTGAAATACGTGACCAGACTTCGCGCAGTTGAGCGCGTGCGCAATTTCTATGGCCCGCACATTCAAAAAGAGGCGGCTCATGAAACGATTAAAGTGGCGCAGCTGCATATAATGTCAAGCGTGCATGGTGAGCACCAGCCTTCACGGCGATACCACCCAGGAATTGTAGCATGCTCATCTGCAGGGCCATCCCAGCAGGCGCAGGTCTCAACACGCTTGTCGGCTTGACGCACCTGGTACTGCAGCAGGTGACCCTCTGGCAGAGCAGCCGCAGGCCGCAGCGGCCCCATCAGCAGCTCGGCCACTGCCTCTGCCAGGCCTGCCGCCCCTGCATCACCGCCTCCCGGCCCCAGCCAGGCCGCCTGCGACCGATCGTAGACACGTGCTTCGACGAAAGCTTTAGAACGTTGCCCGTTGCTGATGGCATAACCACACAGCCGCACTCCCAGCCACCTCAACTTAGACGGGCCACTGCACATGGTGATGGCTGCGTCACGGGCATTGAAGGCACACAAATGGCGGTCAGCGTGTGGTGCACTGGCAATGTGTGTAATGCAGTACAAGCTGACCCGGCTCGTGCTCACCACTGCCTGCAGGTGCGCGGGAGCCAGCAGCGCGAGCGCCCCCTGCAGCATGCCGCGCCGCAGCAGCACCGAGGCGCCCAGCCCCTCGGGCGCCGCCAGCAGCTGCGCGGCCGCCAGCAGGGCCCGCACACCGCTCGGCGACAGCTCCGCCAGCGCCACCCCAAGCGGCACCTGCATAGGGGAGCAACCCCGGGTGTTTCAGGGTTGAGGGTGGTCTGCCGCCTGAGTCGCCCTGCGCCTCTGGCCCAGTCGCAGGGCACGCATGCCCTGCTCGCCTTGCAGGCAGCTTGGAGTTCGTTTGTGGGAGGTAGGTGCTGTACTGTCATGTACCGATGTGGACCCAACGCGCAGCAAGCAGGAGCGAGAGCATGGCGGTCACCTCCGCAGCCTCCTGCAGGAGGTTCAGCACGAGGTTGCCGACATTGGTGCGGATGACGGCCTGCCCGGGCTCCGCAGCAGGGCCGCCTGCTGCCAAGAGCGCCGCCGCGAGCACTACAGGGCCGTCCAAAAGCCCTGCAGCCATGCACAGAAATAGGGTCAGCACACCCTGGTGCAGAATGTCACCTGCTGGGTCTGCATTCGCCTGCTGAGCGTGTTCTGTGACCCACCCGTGGTGGCGCCTGAGCCCTCAGCGACTTCGAGCGCGGGGGCGCGGGCCATGCGGGACCCTAGCCCCAGCAGCGTCCGCAGCGGCGCGGCCCCTGATGGGCTGTACACCTCTGGCAGTGTGCCTGCTACAGTGCGAGAACAGCCAACGGCCTCAGTCACCATCAACACTGTGTGCACCGCAACCTAAGTGCGAGCGCAGGGTGTTGGTGTGCAGGCACCGACATGCACAGCATTCGGGCCCACCTGCCAACGGCGCCTGTGGTCCAGCCGATGTGCTGGCAGGTCTGCTGCTGAGCATTGCCCCAAGAGCACCCGCTGCTGCCGATGCAGCAACTGCATTGCTGCCTACAGCCTGCAGAGCAGGTGACCCACATCATGTGGTGCCCGGAGCCAGCTGTGCTGACAGGTCAGCTTTGTGGTATAGAGATGATGGAAACAGGAGCTTGGTTTAGAAACCCATACCTGCATGATTGTAAGTAGGCGCTTCAACGCAGCATTCAGGCCATCTGGCGTGGCGAACATGGGCAGTTGCCGGCTGCTGGTCGCTGCGCTGCTGTTTGCCTCTGATGCCAGGGCCCAGAGCGCCACCACTGCCTCGGCTGTGCCTGGCTGTCCCTTGGCAGCTGACATCAGCGCCTGGTGTAACATGATCAGTGTCAGACAGGCGAATAGGAAGACAGAGTCAGACCTTGCATGCAGAGTGCATGTTGATCAGCGGACGCAAGTGGACCCCACCTGTGGCAGCCCGGCAGCGATGGCAGCCTCACACGCGGCTGGCGAGGCAGCAAACACCGCGCGCAGGACAGCAAAAGCTGCGTTGCTGCCGCCGCCCCCCGGCCTGCTGCCATTGGGAGCGCACAGCTGCACCGCCGCGAGCCGGCTCCGCAGCGCCCTGGACCCAGCGAAGGACGTTGGCCTTCCATGTGACACGCCCAGCTGCTTGGCTGATGACATGCCATGTCACTATGGTTGCAGGGCGGTGAGGCGGTGAGGCGCTGCCGGCAGAGTGCAGTCGCCTAGGGATGGCACCAACACGGAGCGTGACTCAGGACAAGCGCTGGCAGACCTGAGTGCGGTGCGCCTCTCGGCAAGGCAGGCGCCGGCAGCCTCGGCCGTCGCGCGCAGCAGCTTGTGCGGCCGCCTGAGCCGCACGCCCTGCAGGCTGCCGGCCGGGGCCACGATGCCGCCCATGCTGAGGGCTGCGGACAGCGGGAATGCCTCCGCCGCCCGCGACGAGGTGGGCCCCGCCGCGGGGACGTGCACAGCCGCCTCGAGCGCTGAGATGGCGGCGCTGCAGGCTGCCTCGTTCGAGCCTTCGCATGCGGCGCAGAGCGCTGATCAGTGTGCATGTTTGCTGCCAGTCTGAGACAGATGTAGCAACAGGAGCGGCTTACAAGCACGCTGAAACCCTTGATGAAAGGCCGTACAACGGTCGGGCCCGAAATGCATTACACACTACTGTGCTTACCTGCTGCATCGGCTGTGCAGGTTACAAGGGAGTGGATGACCTTCTCGTGGAGCAGGGTCACAAGTATACCCTCTGCCCTCTCCCTTGCTGGCTGGCCAGCTGTGCCATCAGCCAGGGTGTGCTGCAGGGCAGGCACAAGGTGGCGCCTGTAAGCACTGTCATCAGGGTGCATACTGGTGAATTTATGATGGTTTTGTATGGCGCTTGAGGCCAGCGACTCACCTGAGCCCGCCGAAGGATGCCTGCCATGCCGTCAGCTGCCGCAGCCACCACGGACCAGGGGTCCGGCCCGTCACGAGTCGCCAGCAGCCTGGCATACAGCCGGGGCGACTCCTCGAGCGAGATGAACCTGCTTCACAAACGTACCATGTGCTGTCAGCACCCCTTATCCTGAAGCACACAGTTCAGCTCTGCTTTGAAGAATCTTGCTTCTTGATTTGTATTGCACCGTCAAGCGTAGCATGCGGCAGCAACAGTTTCGTGGGGCACCATGCACCTGTCGGCAGCGGAGCTGCGGCGCTCTGACAGCGCTTCCGCCAGGTGGCTCTCCGTGTACCGCATGAAGTCCACGGCTGCCACGGCGGTCGCGGGCGAAGCGGCTGCCGCCGCCCTGATGGCGGCCGCCAGGCCCAGCTGCAGCGGGACGCTCTGCGACCTCCCTAGACCATACCGCAGCATGTTGATCGACACCTGCAGGAAGAGGTTAATTCCTCCGACCGAAGGTGCAAACAGAGTAGAGCTACAATCAGTGGGAGGCCTTGCTTGCAGCTGCCAAACACTACATAATACAACAAGAAGGTCACCTTGAGGGCGCGCTGGAAATCGGGGTCCTTGAAGTTCATGTGCTGCGGGCCGCCTGCCGGCACCGACAGCAGCTGCAGCGCCGCAGGCACCGTGCGCTTGTCACCCCATAGCGCGTGCGCGCCGCTGCTGGACCCCGCCTGTGCCTCTGCTGCCTGCTTGCAGTCGCATTGCAAGCCTTTTAGGCCCTGGCTCGTGAGACACATCCCCAGTAGGCGGTAGATGCAACGAATGTCAGGAGGCAACTGCTGACCTGTAGGATCTGCACCGCGTCTGCCCTCAAGATTGACACCGTCGGCAGCTGTGCCCGCCGCTGCGCTGTCTCCGCACTGTGGCGCGTTGCCTTCTCGCCTGCACACAGAATAATGTCGCATCAGGACCGTTTTACAGCGGAAAATGCAGCATAGTCTGAAAATCGCTCTTGCCACATGCGCACCAGACGTCTCCTCTGCTCGCAAGCGGGTTTGGATCCGACCAACGGCTGGAGGCGCTGTGGCTGGCGGCTTCCGGAACCCATTCTGCTGTGGGTGAAGTGTCGGCGATGTTGCCTGAAAAGATCATGGTTCAGATGTGTTGGTGCTGTCTCAGTCACTCAGTGACAAGGCCTGCCTTCTGGCCACCGTGTACATCGCGGCTGCTGCCACAGCTCCACAGCCCTGACAGCCAGCATGCTCACCTGGGTCTCTGCCAGCGGGGACCGGAGGTTGGCGGGCTGCGGAGACCGCGGCGGCGGCGGGCACTCCCTGCCGGGGCGCGCCGGCACTGCATGCAGTCCTGGCTGCCCCGCACACCCCTCGCCAGGCGCTGCCTTGCTGTGCGGTGTGTCGCCCTGCCCCTGCTGCGGCGGAGGCCGGCCTGCAGGGCCCTCTGCCGGGGTCCCCTCGCCTGAGCTCTCCTCTGCAGGTGACAGCGGCTCGCACGTCAGGCCGCTGGACGCAGGATCCCTGCTGCTGGCTCCACCGCACACTTCGTCATGCAACTCAAGTGCACGAGCAGTCTCAGCACGGCAGGTGAAGCCGCACCTGCGATGGCCTCCAGGCCAGGGAGGCGAGTGGGAACCTCAGGCTGGCCCTTTCCGATCAGCTGCTCGTCAAGGTTCACGAATGGGTGCTGGGCCAGCCTCGGCCAGTCCAGGCGGTGCCTGAAGTCCTTCTCCAGCAGACCCTGCGGCATATGGCCAGCAATTGAGCACACCAGCAGCCATAGTTGTGAAGCAAGAGCTGAAGCCCATTTTGCCGCTGGGGATGACCGTGGTAGACAGCTTCAGATGCATCTGCACACCTTCAGGAAGCTGTGGAACTCTGGCGACATGCTCTTGGGGTAGTTCACGGGGTGCGTCATGATGTGGTTGATGAGCGAGTACAAGGAGTTGGTGTAGAACGGTGGATCGCCCTTGTACAGCTCATACAGAATGACGCCCAACGACCACAGGTCCACCTACGCACCAGACCACTCTCGTGTTGCCCTGCCCAGGGTGTAAAGGCACATGGCAGCAGCCATCGCTGTTCTTAGATTCATCGATCTGCAGACTTGATGTGCCGACAAGCAGCGCGCTGCACCCACCCTGTGGTCGTAGGGCTCCTCCTTCACCAGCTCCGGGGCCATGTACAGTGGCGTGCCCTTGATGGACGTCAGCATGAGCGTGTTGCTGCTGGTGGCGCGTGCAAAGCCAAAGTCGGCAAGCTTCACCACGCCGTTCGCGCCAATCAGGATGTTCTGCAGGTGGCAGAACGATGAGATCAATCAACCTGCCGCAACATTAGCCGAGCATCAATGAAGAGCATAGCCCCAGATCTTGTGCCATCAACAGACGCCGTCCATGTTGTGACATCATAGACGCCTTGAGTGCACCTGAGGCTTCATGTCCCGATGGATGATGCGGCGGGTGTGCAAGTACCATAGAGCCTGCACCAGCTGTCGCGCAATGTCCTTCACCACCTCCTCTGGCATCCGCTTGTCGGTGAGCAGCACATTGAACAGCTCGCCTGCATGTCACGTAGAGATTCCTGCGTGCCACCTCCATTGCATCCCATGCAGCAAGACAGAGCAAGTGCCCAGAGTGGGTATCATCCTGACATGATTGAGGGTGTCATCGGCAAATGCACAGATGCAATTCATGGTGGATGCATACAGTGATGTCAAAGGAGTCACCCTGCGCCAGCTCAGTCACAACGACGAAGTCGGTGTCCGTCTCAAAGTGCTCCAGCCACCGGATGATGTTCTCATGCTCCAGCGTGCACAGGATGTTCATCTCCTGCCGCAGCGATGCCACCTCCTTTGCACCCTTGCCCTTCTTGTTGATGAACTTGAGCGCTGCCATCTGCCCAGTGTACTTCTTGCGGCCTTTGTACACCTGTGATGGATCATGATTATGCTTACCACCCCGATGCTGGTCTTGGAATGGAGTCACAAGACGTGCAGCAGACGCATCATTCGATGGCTGTGAGCGATGCAAACTGCAACTGACAGCTCAACGGGCGGCCAATTGGATGCCTTCCCACACGCGCCAGCATGACAAGCCGGACATGCATTGTTGTGCCTGTGCAGATCAAGCATCTGGTAAGCAAAGGTCACCTTGCCGAAGGAGCCCTCCCCAATGAGTTCAAGCACATGGTAATCATCGAGGCCCATCCTGCAGTACGCGCTGCGGCCTCAGCTGCTACATCTCAGGCAGTATACCCTCGTACATGTGCATCCGGCGTTGCTGCTCGCTGGCGATGATCGTGGGACATAACGCGCCCCAAGACACAAGGGCCCTTGTGAGATTACGGATACGACACGCAGCGCAGACAGTCGCGCGCCCCGAGCAGGCGTCAAGAAACGCTGGAACAGCTGAGGTCCTATGCGATTGATGCTGCTTGCAACCGTTGGCGAGCTCATGACGACGACACGATGTGCGGAGGAGGTTGACAGGTTTTCCCACTGGCCCGACTCCGGTCAGACCAAGCTGCCTTTCAGGCAGCTGTCATTCATGGAGTTTGTACCTCAAACGCTCAGAGCAAGCTTGCGCCCTGTTGCTGTGGCCCAATGCCAGCAGACTGCATGCAGCAAACATGCACTTAGTCGCAGTGCATCCTCTAGTGTCGTGAGATTGATGCTCACCGTTACACGCCTCTGAAATGTGCATGCAGCCGAGGTTATTGGACACTCATGCCTCGCGGCATGACGCTGAACCTCATCACTGCTTCAACCCCTTCGAACCCAATATGCTTGGTCGTGTTTACCATTACAATCTCGTTCAAGTGCGAAAGCTAGGCCGATGTGATGGCGCAGCAGCGGCGCCACTTACTGCATCAGAAACTGCAGCACCATTATGGCCACACAGCGTTTCGGAGCCTTCAGCTGGATGCATGTGAAGCCATCCTAGACGGTCACGACACGCTGCTCATCCTGCCGACAGGAGGTACGCATGCTCATGCCTGTCGCCTGAGCGCACTGAGCACAGCTTGCCTTTCACTCTATCGTTCGTACCCAACATCCTACAGCAAGTGATGAGATTCGCAGGTGGCAAGTCCCTAGCGTTTCAGCTGCCTGTTCTCCTGAAGGACCCAGCCGTGACTGTGGTCGTCTGCCCGGTGCGCATGCACTGATGCTGTAGCGGATCCGTATGTCGGTGAACATCCAGCACTCAAGCAGGACAGCACAGCGGGGGCATCGTACGCATGATGATCCCGTGCCGCGCAGCTCATTGCGCTGGCGAAGGATCAAGTGGAGAAGTGCGATGAGAGCAGCATTGAGGCGGAGCTGTGGAACTCTAGCGTGCCGGCAGCAAAGCTGGAGGTGCTGGCCCGGGAGCTGTGCAGCGAGGAGCCCACCCTGAAGCTGCTGTACACCACGCCAGGTGATCAGCATGCAAAAGCCGGTCCTTATCTATGTCGTTGTTTTCATGTCCATGTGCTTCCATGCGGTGTTGACTGGACAGGCTGAACCTGTGAAGACTCGACTCATCGTCTTTCTATGCAGAGTCACTGCAGAATGAGAGGCTTTTGGACGCCCTGAAGGTGTGTGCAGGGTCATGCTGATCTGCAGTAGCATGTCTTGCTGAGAATTAGCATGCTGACCATGACGGGTGTATGATCGCAGGTCCTTCATGCATCGGGTCTGCTATTCTCATTTGCGGTGGACGAGGCACACTGCGTGACGTCATGGGGTGCGCCCAGTCATGAATGACATGCCACTCTACCTCCAGAGGCTCCATGCCAGGTGCTTTTATGTCAACAGGTGTCATGCATGCGCCACAGGTCACGACTTTCGACCTGCGTACCTGCACCTGGCCAAGCTGCGCAAGGCTTTTCCTGGCGTGCCCTTTGCAGCCCTGGTGAGCTCCCATCCATGTCCAACTGCAGAAATGCTGATGCATATGTTTGCATCAAGCCGACCTATGCAGCTAGCACGACTTGTTGCACACTGCTGCATGACTGTGACACGGTATGCTCCACAGTCTGCATGCATGCAGACTGCCACAGCAACACCAGAGGTGCGCAGCGCCATCAGTGAGGAGCTGGCTCTGCAGTCACCCGTGGTGCTGGCAGCTTCCTTCAACCGGCCGAACATACGGTGCGACTGCACAGGCACAGGTCTGGCCGCTGATGCACTGAACTTTACCTTTATTGGCATTGTGCATCACCCCTTTTCGGATTGCCTGCTGATTGACAGCAACAGCAAGGATAACACTCACGCCTGTGTTGGACAGGTATGGGATCCGCCACAAGGAGCTCTTTGAGGGGTTAGAGCAGGGCCAGGACGCATGCACGGAAGTGAGTGCATCTATCTACGCTCCCAGCACATCTGTTGCACAAGTGCACTTGACCGCAACTGCACAGTGCACGACCAGCAGTATCACATGATGAGTGTCGAGTGCAGGACCTACTGGACTTCCTGAGGCAGCGGCCGGGGCAGTGCGGCCTGATCTACGCTCGCCAGCGCGAGACCTGCGACAGCCTTGCTCGCTCCCTGAGGTGCTGCACACCGACATCATATGTTGAACAGAAGACTTCGACGGTGACACTGCTTGCTGGGCCATGTGGCTCATGGAGTCCGCATCTGCAGTATGGCCAGTAAGCTCAAGTGGTCACATGCGCAGCTGTGCCGATGTCGATGTGGAGGCGTACCATGCCGGCAAGGACGCTGCCAGCCGAGCGCGCATCCAGGCTGACTGGACGCAGGGCCACACCGCCGTACTGGTGTCGACTGTGGCCTTCGGCATGTGCGCACACCTCGTGACACGCCCTCTGTGAAGGCCGTCATTGTTACCCCTCTTGAGCCCTGCACTGCAATGTCAGGAGGTATCGACTTTGTCCGTCTGGCACCTTGATCGCAGTCTTTCAGGATCGACAGCTGCATCTGCAGGGGCATCGACAAGGCAGATGTGCGGTGGGTGGTGCACTGGGACCCGCCCAGCAGCCTGGACGGCTTCTACCAGGAGTCCGGCAGGTGCCATATGCGGGATGATGTGTTTGAGCAGACCACCACCAGCACTTGTGCCAGGCTACTACGAGCCAGGGCTCATGGTGTGAGCATTGCTTCAGGGCTGGGCGCGATGGCCAGCCTGCGGAGTCGGTGCTGTACTGCAGCCAGGCGGAGATGAAGCAGCTCAAGAAGCTGGAGAGGCCGCTGCGTGCCGGCGCAGCCGCCGCTGTGGCAGAGTGAGTCGTCTGATGCGAGGCTTGTATGGATGTTGTGGGGTCATCACGTCAAGCAGCCTTTGACCGGCCTGCACTCAGTCATCCGGTGCCCAGAGCTCTTGTGGGCAAGATTGCTGCTGTCAGGACTAAGGAATTGCTACACATGTAGGTTCGCCATGCGGCCAGGATGCCGTCGCAGGCAGCTCCTGGCGCACTTTGGCGAGAAGCGCGGCGGCTGCGACCCCGCTGTCGAGCTGCCATGCGATTGGTGCTCCGACCCTAAGGTGGATCCAGATATGCAAAGCAGTCGCTGATAGGCGGTCTATGTCAAGTGCAGCATTGCGAATGGCAGTGGATGCGTCGACAGTATGCAGTCTGCTGTCGTTGTGTACAACAGGGGTCCCTTTATTTGCTGCAGGCAGTACAACAGCAGCTGGGCCGGCTGGAGGCGCGTGCGCACGCTGCCTGGGCAGCCGCCACGTGCAGTGGCGATGCCGCGGGAGCGGCTGCCGCAGCAGCTGTCGCAGCGGCAATTGCTGACCCCTACGACTGCGCTGATCGGGATGGCAACGAGTGCACTGGTGACGTGCCGGCTGCAGCTGACCGCCAGCGACCTCGACAGCGGCTGGTGAACTGACACAGCATGCCGGGGGCGACTGCATGACATTGCCTGGCAAGCGATACACATGTAGTGTAGCCCATTCAGGCCAGGACCAGCAAAGACAGCTGAGCAAGATTGGCTATTCATGCGCTGCAGGGCAAGGCACCTGTGCCGTCGCTGCACCAGTCAGCGCCCATGCGTCCCGTGCTGCGCCGCGTCCATGGCAGGGCATCTGCCGGCATAGCGAGTGCCGAGGGGTTGCCATGCGGAGGCATTACTGCGGTTGGAGCCAGTGCACAGCAGCACACCGACAGCCCTGCTGTACCTGCAGCATGCAGCGGTGCCCTGGACGCACCGACAGCACAGCCAGCCAAGGAAACAGCAGCAGCCAGTGCTGCTATTCTCCTGCCGCTCCCAGCTCGACATGCCACCCATCGCAGGAACGAGACTGGCGCTGCAGCTGGCTCACCACGCTGCAGCAACAACCTCCCGGAAGCTGAGCAGCGGGCGCCTGACATGCTGACCGCAGGCAACAGCATGGCAGCGGCGGCAGCGCCAATTGGCGGGGCCGCAACCGGGCCTGCAAAGCCAGTGCTGAAAAAGCGACGGGTGCAGAACGCCTTCAAGGCACCACGGTGTATGTCTGGGCAGGAGAATGCAGCAGTACAAGCAGCAAAGATGTTCAACAGAAGACAAGATGGCCACCTGCATGAGCAGCCCTGCGCCACTCAGGATCCAAAACAAGTGGCACGCGTCAGTGCTTGACATTGGTCACAAGGCGGCCGCTGCATGGCTGTGTTGTGCGTTTGCACCATATGCGGCAGCGGTGCAAGGCTGCATGATCTGAGTAGGAGTCTCCAGTCCTAAATGTATCTTTGTGCTGACATAGCAGCATCGACCACTAAAGGCTCGAAGCACAAGAAGATGTATTGATAACACTGATCACGCTATTTACGCTTGCGCATATATCCCGCACATCTCAAGTTCTACTCCCGGTGTGCTTTGCGGTCCTGGCTGCCTCTTCCTCCGAGGTTGGCAGCACCCGCTTCAGCACCGCGGCGCTGCCATCTGGCAGTTTCCTTGCTGTGGTGATGTCAAACATGAAATCGAAGGTGTTCGACACCTGCATGTGAAGCGTGAGCATTGCACACAAATTGGCCTCAGTGCACACTGAATTTCCTGTCCAATGCACTATGCAACCATGCAGTCATCGGTATAGTCACGCTAAGTGAACCTTGCTGGACGCCTCTTCTGGCTTCATCACTGACGCCACCACCTCCACATGGACCCGACCCTGCAGCATCGAGAGGACGCTCTGCATGCCAGCTCCACCGAAGTGACGACGTTTGCCATGCGCAACTGTGCGGTTGCAAGAGGGTGTAGAGGGGGCGTTGTTGCCATTGCACACCAGGGTGGGGTCGTCAGGCCGCCGTGCTGTGTGGGCGACATGCGACTGAAAGCGCAGCAGGTCACCAATGCTGACTGGCGCCTGGAAGCTGACCTCCTCCACCTATACCGGTGGGACATGCGAGCTGCTGTCAAGTCTAGTTCTGCTGCAATTCCATGCACGCGTGCTGCAGCCGGCTCGCAGTGCGATGTGCAACAAGCGCCTAGTTGTGCAGCATGCTGGGCACCTCGAGAAATACTGGCCTGACGCCTGAAAACATGTAGCATGTTGAGAAGGCCAGCTCGTATGCCCGTCTGCACAACAAGTACATGCTCATGGTCAATGAGCGTATGTTCAGTGCAAAGGGGCAGGCAAGGCCTGCCACTCACAGCAATGACATGACCTCACCTCATGAGGAATCCACCAAAGATGCGACCGTGCAGGTTCCTTTGCTGGGGCTGGCAAATGAACGTGTTCTGCATGACAGCACCCCTGGCAAGCCTTGCCACATCTCTTATGTGTTAGGTGCTCAACAAGCTGCAACCTGCACTGACATGTTGCACCTTACACCGACAACTGAAGCAGTCAGCTGTTGAACCGTGCAGTCGCACCTGCATGGACGTGTCGCTCATCAGCACTGCATCGCTGGGCGCCAGTGCTGGCAGGTCCATCGCAGCCCGAGCCGCTGCCAACAGCTCCCCAACATCCCCTGTACTACAGTTGTCAGCCGTCACCGTGATGCACGCAGCTGGACACACTTGCATGTGCACGATGACAAAGCCATGCATTACATGGGATGGCTAAGGTGGCTGCAACAGACTTGCACTCGTTGCTTCGCAAGCTAGGCAGTCCAAGTAAGGAAGCTGTGCAGAACACAGCAAAGCAGCTCGCACGCTAGTTTGCATGGACCACTTGCCTACGCTGGACGGCGGTCTGCTGTCCTGCTGCTGCCGGGCCGCCCTGCGCTCGTCCGCGACCCGCTGCCGCTCGGCAAACAGCCGGCGCTGCTCCGCCGTCTGCGGCTGCAGCGGGTTCACGGCCATGGACTTGCGGGTGAGCGGGTCCCGCGCCACGAAGGTGAACATCGCCGTCAGGCTGGCGTCTGGGCACCCGTCCTGCCGCGCAGTGCCAGGCCAAGGGGGTCATGCACCACGCCATGAGGCAGGCAGACAAGCCTTCCCTTGCTCTGTTGTCAAGTGCAGCAGGTGGGGTGACCTCACTTGACGGCTGCAGGCAGGCATAACCCCCAACAGCACACCATGGCACGGTCAGTCTGCACATGCCAGCAGGGCGCCTGTTACCACGGCATTGCTGGTGACAGATGCCCCAGTGAACGCCGGCGCCCCACCTGGCGCAGCTGCATGCGGATGTCCAGCGCGGAGCGGCCGGTCCACACCACGCTGCCGGCCATCGTCAGGTCGGCGCCCAGCACCAGACGGCGCGCCAGCGAGATGCGGTCCACGGAGGCCGTGACCAGCAGCGGCGGCCGCGTCTCCGGCTTGCCATCGTCGCTGCACGCATGAATGGACCATACCTTGACGTCCGTTGCAGTACATGCCCGATCTGAAGCAGCTCTGATCTGGCGTCTTTGGTCTGTGGCCTGCCATCTTTGCTGTCATGAAAGGCGGATGCGATATGCTGCTTTTCGGGAGGCGCACACCAGTGCAGGAATGCGACATTGCCGGCGAGGCTGTCGAGGTCCTCCAGGAGCCGCCCTATCCTGGCGTGGCCCCACGGGTTGCGGTACTGCGGCGGTGCAGAAAGAGCAATTTGCGCAGTGCTGCTGACTCAGCAGGGGCGCGGGGCGGCATGCAACAGGCATCAAAGGCACAAAGCATCTGCCGGGCCACTGCCGGCTCAGCATCGCTCAGCAGCGGATGCGGAAATGCAGGAGCCATGCCTCACCATGCAACCGTGTACATGACGCCTGTCAGAGCGCACTTCTGGCAGCACACAGCCAATCACCTGCTCTCGCAGCGCGGCGTCTGTAGAGAAAGCATACGTGACTGCGGTCTCCTCCGGCGGCTTTTCCACTGCCACCGGGGGCTCTGCATCCTCCAGCACCTTTTGGTCCAGCTTGTGCCGAGCAAACCAGAGGGACCGTGTGATGGGGCTGATCTCGCCTGCGCATTGTACGTGCTGTCATAAGGTAGTCTTGCCATGAGGAACACGCAGCCTAGGCGGCCTGATGACTACAAACCCACCTACGATGTCTTCAGGCGTCTCAAATTTGTTTGCAGGCATGTGCCTGACAGCAGATGCTGTTGCGAATCCAGGGTGGCCTGCGGCGCATGCGCCAAGACTGGCAACCCGTTGCAGATGCCGCAACGTGCGCAGCATTGTTGCAGACAGAAGGATGGAGACAAAGTCTTGGTCAATCCCGTTTTGCAGTGTGCCTCATTGATATTGAGGTGGTGAAAGTGCACACTGTGATCAGGTTGCTGTACTTTGCCAGTACGTCGCCGAGACTGCAGTACTGATCCGTGTCAAGTTCACACTGATAGGAACGGTACGTCAAACTTAGCAAGATGCTCAAAGCAAAGCAAGCACAAACACTACTGCTGGATGTCCGCTGACGCGACACCCGCTCAAGCATGCAGGCAGTATCATACCCGCACTCACCCTCTAATAGTGACAGACGCAACTGGTGCAGCAGACCACAAGTACAACTGCCGATGGTCAATCAGCTGTTCTGACCGCTGACATCAGCAGCACCGCTGCACCGATGTTCCATTGCGCCATCCGAACTCTGCCCAGGTGGCACACCGTGTGCTGCGGCCGCATGCTGGTCGCGGGGCAGCGCTGCAGAGCACGGCTGCCTGACACAGCAGTACACTGGTGACTCCGGGCTGCCTGAGCTGGTCGTGCGCCCGCTGCAGGGGCTCCGCCCTGCTTGCCGCCTCAGAAAACGGTGTTGACGCGGAAGGCGTCCAGCAGGGACTGCGCCTGCCGGCGCACCAGCACCGCCTGCGAGGCGTCGGCGCCGCCGCCCGCCACCAGCCGCCGCAGCGACTCCTGGATCGGCCACTTCACCAGGAACTCCTGCAGTAAGAAGATCACGCTGGTCGTTGGACGCCGAACCGCAAGTCTGATGCCTCTGCCTGAGACCATCAAAGGGACGTTGGTGTGCCATCGCTGGCCTCTAGTGCCGGACAGAAACAGCACTCGTCCACACCGCTGGCCAACGCGGAGTGCTGCTGCCGAGCCGCACACAGCAGCTGCAGCTTCAGGCGACAAATGGGGAGCAGCGCCTGCAGATGGCGGAGGCTGTGAGTGCACCGGTACCTTGGGGCGGGGGTGGTGCTCGTAGATGGCGCGCAGGGCCTGCAGCAGCGGCAGCGCCGCCAGCGCCGGCGGCCGCTTCAGCAGCTCGCACAGCAGCGGCGGCAGCCCGGAGCGGCCCGCCTCCGCCGCCACCCGCGGCCCCGCCCGCAGCATGCGCGCCAGCGGCCCCAGGACCGCCACGAGCGCATCCGTGTCCCCAGGCACGGCGGGGGTGTGGGAGGCGAGCAGGGAGGTGAGGCGCGCAAGCGTGTCCCGGGTGGCGAGGCGCGGCTGCAGCCGCCCGGCGTCCTCCTCCAGCCACGCCGCCAGCGCGTCCAGCGCGAGGGCCTGCTGACACAACCATCAGCTGTGATGCCCCACATCCATGGGTACAGGAGTGGCTCGGAGCAGATGCCATCATCATCATGCATCCTGTGCAAGCATGCTGACAACCTATTGGGGGCCAGCCCCGAGACACCTGACACGTATCAAGCATTCCCAAGACGTCGAGGAGCTCCAGGTCATTTAAACTCTGCCATCTGGCGGTGCGGAACACGCAGCAGGGCATGTCACGTCGTCAGCATCATGCGTCGGAACCCCGGGGACCCGCACTCCTCCCCGACAAACCCCGGACAGCGGCGGGCACCTGGTAGGGCGGGTCGCGCAGGAGGCCCAGCAGCACGCCGGCGCCGTCGGCGGCGCCCAGCGCCGCGCGCCCCCGCTGCGTGGAGTGCGCCATGGCGCACAGCATCGGCACCGCCCGCTCCCGCAGCCGCGCCTGGATGCTGCCCTTGCCCGGCGGGCCGTCCTGTGCGGGTGGTTGACATGCGACCTATATGTTACGACAGGAATGACACAGCAAAGCAAGGATGCATTGAAGGCCAATGATTAACCCAGCCACGGCAGCATGGCCAGGCACATGGAAGTGTGTTGAAACCTCCACAGCGCATTATGGGCCATCTGGGAAGTCCCTCTGACACAGCTCTGCTTCCTGCAATATCATTACAGGGGTACGCACCGGCGGTGCGACCAGGCGCACGAGGTGGGGCACCACCCCCGACACCGCTGCCGCCTCCTGCCGAGTCCTGCAGCGATGAGTGAAGGATAGATAAGCAAGGGTACAGCCCAACGACCAACAAGCAAAGCTGCAGGCAGCTTTTCAGTGCCAAGGATGCCCCAGCCAGGCTGCGTGCAGTGGTGTTGTACGCAGGGCATGCCACCACTGCACCGCGTACCGGCTGATCTTGCACAGGTTGTCGAGCGCGGCCAGGGCCTGCTCGATGCCCTCCGCCGGCCGCCCCGCCGCGAGAAACGGCTCCAGCAGCTGGATGGTGCCGCAGTCCTGCATGACACGTTGTTACTTCACGGCTGCACATCATGATACCACAAGCATGGAGTGACCTGGCCCCAGCTGAGCTTCCACCAGGTTCAGGCTACAGCACTACTGGGGTCCTACTGCCTGAATGTCTCCAAAGAACTGCGAACCCTCTTGGTCAGCTGCCAAGACTGGTGCAGCACCCGTCTGGGACTGAATACTGCATGATGCACATGGCAGCTTTTCGATCGTTCAATGGAGTGTCAGCCTGCGCTCATCCCTGAGCAAGGCCAGCAATCGCTCAGCTTGACTTGATGTGGATTGCAAGCGCAAGGAGATCCAGCCTCGAAAAGGTTGCAACCGCAAGGCTGCAGTGCCCACATCAAGCCAAGACTGGACGGCAAACACAGACAACAGCAGCACGAGGTCGGGGTGTCAAGCGCCACTTCTTGAATGCTTGTAGCGCACATAGAGCGGCAGCAGCAGCGCGGGGTCGGCGGTCAGGGCCCGCAGCGCCCGCAGCAGCTGCAGCGACGGCGCCGGCGGCAGCGCGTGCGCGACCTCGATCAGCTGCAGCAGCGTCTCCCGCTTCGCCAGCGACGCCTGCGAGGTGCTCACCTCACTTTCAGGGCTGCTGGGTAGCCCTCGACACCAGAGCTGTCATTCAAAGGACGCGGTGGTCATCACTGTGCAGCAGAGCTGACGTTCCCTCAGCATGTCAGGACTACAGCACATGCAGGGGTTCAGCAGTACCCGGTTAGCTGCAGAGCACCTTTGTGGCTGTGTCTGCGTGCGCCATGACCAG
This sequence comes from Diplosphaera chodatii, assembly GCA_032358165.1. Taxonomy (NCBI): domain Eukaryota; kingdom Viridiplantae; phylum Chlorophyta; class Trebouxiophyceae; order Prasiolales; family Stichococcaceae; genus Diplosphaera; species Diplosphaera chodatii. The sequence continues at coordinate 1,069,152 of JAALGY010000037.1, read as the reverse complement.
CAGCAGGTTCGCGGCCCGCATGACAATGCTGTCGGCGTCTGCTGGCGGGCTTGAGGTGAAGCCGCCGCCGCCGCCGCTGACCCTGGCTGTGGGGCCGCCCACCGGGCTGCTGTTGCCGCTGGCCGTGCCGCCCTGAGGTGTGCCTGGCACCCCCGCCGGTGTCCTCACCTGCCCCTTGCTGCCTGCGGGACATGAAGAAGCCAGTTGAATTGATCTGCTGCTCAAAACGCATAGAGCACGCAGGGCTGCGAACACCGTGCAAGCGGGCATGTGTCACTCTGCTGCCCAGGAGGCCAGCAGTGGACTAAGAGTCTCTTAGTCTCTTAGTCAATGCCCTTAGTGGTCCGAGCACTAATCACGCTGGTACAGCATGGTTAGACAACGTGCTACCCACCGCGTTTGGTAGTGCCCGCGTCTGCAACTGAGGGCACCAGACCATCTGTGAGCGACTGCGCGGAGGTCTGAAGGGGTCCAAAGCTCGGGCCGCTCGCCTGCTGAGACAAAGGGTGCGCAGTCATGAAAGGCGGCATGGGTGCAACACTGGGTCTCACACCCTACTGCTTGCTGGCAGCACGTGAACGTGTGAGGCAGGAAGTGACCTTGCCTGTCAGCGCCCTGTGGTTCCCTCTGCACACTGGCAGAGGATCTCCCAGACAAGCAGGTGCTGGTGACTGACGTGGCACATGCTCACCGCGCCGCGGGGTGTCGTGCCATTGGCTGTGGGCTGCCGCGCGAGGCGTGTGAGCAGCAGCACCAGCCGCAGCGGCAACCCTGCGGCCGCACACATGCGACACCGCAGCACCATGGCCCCTCGGCCCCCGGCCTGTGCAGCAAAGCCGAAAAGTATAACACTGCAAACATCACTGAGGGCGCCTCTGCATCCTGTCAAAGGCTGTCCACCTGATGTGAGCGATACTGCTTGCTGAAGAAGGTCCAGTGGAAGCCGCCTTCTGCAGCAATCACGCTGTAAACCAGCACAACTGGGCCCCGTGTTTGCGAACCTGCAGAGCTGACCACAGGGCATTGCACGCCACGCCAGCGAGACTGCCGCCGTCAGGTGCCACATCGTCCACCAGGTTCGTCAGCGATGCCAGACCCTACACCAAGGAAACGACATCATCGTCCGCCTTCCAGGGAATACGCTCCCAACCGCAAGACGCAGAGCTGCATGCAGGGTTCACTGTGTATCATGCAGATGTGCGCATGATCACGATGAGCTCCAAGCATGCCTGGCAGGCGACAAGGAGCTGCACGCCAGCAGGCGGCCCTGTAGCCAGCCGCCCCAGGAATGCGGCTACCTCTACCCGCGCTGCGTGGTCTGACGTCCTGTATCGGTGAGGTCACAGAGTTGCAACTGGAGACAGGGCTGGTGTGAAGGGCGCCGTGCAGCTTCGCAGAATAGCAGGCCCAGAACATGGCCACATATTACATGACGGTGTCATACCCAACGGAGTCTCAGGTCTTGCACCTGTCGCTGAAGGCACCGACAGCTGGGATGAAGCCTTGCAGCGCCAGTATGTGCAGCGTCTGCTGGTCGCCTGCAGCAGCATTTGTCAGCCGCAGCGCCGACAATGCCACCTGCACGATGTCATCGGATGTGTACTGCTCTCATATGGAAAAGTCCTGTGGCCGTCCAACCCAAATGTCACAGGCCTGTGCAGTGTCACACAAGGGAAGGGGCAGCTGGTCGGGATGGGCACTGCACCTCTGGCTTTGCGTCTGGCTGCCGGCTGTCCAGCAGCTCCAGCAGGGCAGCGGCGCCGTCCGCCTCCAGGAAGGCCGCCCGCCCATCCGAGCCGCTGGCGACGGCCTCCGTCAGCGCGACCGCCGACACCGCCGGCTGCGGGTCCCGCGCCGAGGCACGGCCCACCGGCCGCAGTGCCGCCAGCAGCCTCCGAACCTGTGGTCCAGGACTTGAGCTCGAGAAAGGCACCACGTGAACATGCTCAGGCACCAAAATGTGAATGCGTTGCACATTAAACGGTCCGTTCTAACCATCGCACATACAGCATGGTATGCTTCGAAAGGTGATCCTGCAAATTGATGGTCAAAGCGTGATACCTCGCTGGCCTTGCGCTGGCCGGGCGTCGATGCTGCCGAGCCACCCTGCGGCGACGCAGGCATCGGAGCCGGCCCTGCAGACTCTGCAGCAGCTGCTTCCTGCTGCTCCAGCCACGAAGCCATGTCGCCTCCGCCCCAGCCTCCGCTATCAGCCGGGCCCGCTGCGGAGCCCAGCTGCGCCAGCACCGCCTCCAGCGGCCTGCCGGGCTGGCTCGCCGCTGCCAAGGGGCCTGCCGGCTGCCGCCTGGCTGTGCCCGGCTGCAGCCGCCGCTTGGCTGCTGCCTCTGCTGAAGCAGGCGCATCAGCTGTGCTGGCTGCCCCTCTGCCATTGCTGGTGCTCCTGCAGAAGTGGTACCCGGTCGAGATCATGGTTCGCAACAGGGAGCAGGATTAACAACAACATGTGGTGGGTGCTGCTGACAGTCAGATTAGATCATGCTGACAACCATCGTCTTCCTTGCTCTACTTGATAACACTGAAGTAAATGGGTTTATGTCGACGATGCACCCACAGCTTGGCAATCACACACCCCGCACCCACAGCTTGGCAATCACACACCCAATGTACTATATCTGGACATTGCCAACAGATGTTGCGCAGACAAGTTCACTCACCGCTTGACAGGCGAAGGCGGCGAGACGTCAGGCATGTCCCGCAGCGTGGCGTCAACCACGGCGGAGACGGGCTCCATGGCCGGCCCCGGCCGCCGCCCCCGCAGCGTGTCCTGCCAGCTGGCGCGCAGGGTGTTGCGGGACGCGCCCAGCCATGCGTGCCGCTGCAGCGTCCGTGCATCCGGCCGCCTGGCTGGGTCCTGCCAGGATTCCAAAGTGCAGCCCATGACGTTACTGGCATTCCCTTCTTGCACCCTGAGGAAGGGGTGCATGTGGGTGCCGTGCTTGCACCTTCAGCCCACGGGTGCAGCCTGCGCACTGCGGCTGTCTCAACCAAGCAGCGTGACCCATTCTGGATGATCAAGGCCAAACGCTCAAGTGTCCTGGACAATGGTGCCCAACCCAGGCGAAGCCATGGCATAAGTGTGCCAAGAGCACATATGTCTCGAATTCACATCTGCAGCACTGGTACAACCTGCTAGCGGCTAGACAAGGACGTTGTGCTTCATGCAACCACTCAATGTTGCTCGTGTGTACACCCTCAAGCAGCACATTAATACGAGAACCCTTACGCAGACCTCGCACCTTGTGGAAGCACTGCAGCAGGAACTCACGCAGTTCGGGGGACAGGGAGTCGGGCAGCGGGGGCCGGGCGTCAGCCACGATGCGGAACAGCGCCGACATGGGCTGCAGCTCGAAGTACGGCGGCACACCCGTCAGCAGCTCCAGGCACAGGCAGCCCACCGACCAGATGTCCGCAGCCGCGCTCACGCTGGTCATCTCAATGACCTGCGGATCAGGACAGCGCTCGTGCAAAACTCTGCATGCAGCAGCAGCAACACAGATTGCAACTTGAGCGCAATGCGCAATCAGGTGGCCCCACTAAGGGCACGCGTCATCAATTCAGCTGGCACGGTGCAAGAGCTGCAAAAGCAATTGTCTCGCTGACTGGAGCAGCAAGACAAATGCCTGGCTGTCAGACCGTGCCACCTGACCAGTGCTTAGTAAGCTGTGTCATGTTCCCATCGCTTCAGACCACGCATCTGTACCTCCGGAGCCATCCAGTAGGGGGTGCCGACCACCGCGATGGCCGCCGGATCCTCCTCATCCGCAATCTCCCCCAGGCGGCTGGCCACACCGAAGTCCGCCAGCTTCACCAGGCCCTGTGTGCAATGCACTGAACGCTGTGCTCAGCCGGCATTCCCCCAAACACTACCCCAACCATGGCCTGCGCACCCGCATTGACAGCATCTAGATAGATGTCTTGGACAGAGTGGTATTCGCAGGCACCTCCTTTGTAGTGAGGATGTTGGCGCCCTTGATGTCGCGGTGCACCACACCCTGCTCGTGCAGATACGCAAGCCCAGCCAGGACCTGCGTATGACCAACTGGGTATATACCATCTGGCTCACGTCACGACATGCATGCCGCAACAGTCGCTTGCAGCAGGTATGCATCACGGCAGCCGTGCCCAGTCATGAGGCAGTGGACTTGCAATGATGCAAAGCAAAGGGTGGCACCTGCGAGATGTACATGGCTACCAGGGGCTCTGGAAAGCAGCCGAAGCGGGATGGCTTGATGATGTTGGACAGCGCGCCGTTCTCCATGAACTGCATGCAGGGCGCAGCAGTGTCCATTGCCCCTCCTCATCTGAGCAAGCCACCAATATTGAGTATATAACATGCCATTGCACATCATGAGTGCATGGCGTGCGCTGAAAGGTTCGGTGTGAGTCTGAGAGATGAACCTCCATGATGATGTACAGGTGGCTGCGCGTTTTGAAGCTGCCAATGTACTTGACGATGTTGGGGTGGTTCAGGCCGCGCAGCAGCTCGATCTCGCCCATGATGCCCGCCAGCGCCTCGTTGTTGATGCCGCCCAGGGCGCTGCGCACGCAGGGACAGACCAGTGCGGTGAGGCATGGGCGAGACCATCAGTTGCGCCGTTAGGCGCCATATATGCTGCATGGCAGCTACAAAGTCCAGCGTGTTTTAGGCAGTGGCGACATCCAGGGCCTTTGCATGCAAGCTATGCATCTGTGCGCTGATGGCCGGTGAAGACCACATCAATCACATCAGAGACAGCGCTCACAGCTGCTTGATGGCGACGGCCTCGCCGCTGCGCGTGTCCAGGCCCTTGAACACCTGGCCGAAGGCGCCGCGCCCCAGCTCCTCCCCCAGCATGTACTTGTCCGTCAGCGCCGCCCGCGCTCCGCCCGGGGCGCCGCCGCCACCGAGGCCGCTCTCCGACCGCATCGCCGCCATGAGCCCGCCGGACGCAGCCGGCGTTGCAGGCTGCGGAGCGCCTGGCTGTGGCACTGCCGCGGCTGCTGGTATTGCTGAGGCGTCTGCCATCCTGGGAAGCTTGCCTGCTCGAACAAGAGCGGCGTCGCAGCGCCGCTGAGGTGTGCAAACCTGCTGCGCTGGAGCTGCCTACCGAGAGACGAGCTGCCTCAGCAGCAGCTGGCTACTTATGCTTGTCACCGCCTGGAGGGTGCATACGCAGCGAGCATTGTGTTTGCTACATGAAGTGCGCTGCGCTGCAACAAGAGCGATACCACCCAGCGAACACCACCCACAATAAAGCTCGAGCGTCAGGCTCTGCCGATCGCCCTTCTCGAGCAGCTTGGCAGGTGTGCGGGTGTGGTGTCTAATTCTCTCTTGAGTTGTGGGCTATCTGTCACAGCTGTTCGATGCTCACAAGCGATCTCGTTGCATTGCCTCGTGCATGACGCAGGCTCCACCTTGCACCAGACAGTAGCTGACAAGATCAAACTGCTGCCCAACAACGTTCAAGCAGCGCGATGGCGTACTCAGCTGGCTTCTGTCATTTCACAACGAGAGGCTGTGTTATGAAAAGCTGGTCAAGCTTGCGAGGCACTGCGCGCGGTGCCTCAGCAAAACAGTCCCTTGCCACAACCAGTCACAGCGTCGTTATGTTTCAATCAGCATTCACAAAGGTGCACTGGGCATGCAATCTCTCCTGTGGCCAAACCCTGAAACGTCTCGGACAAGCAGAAGCTGCAAGGCCTAGGCACCTAAGCCCGCCGCTCGTTGTGCATGTGGCACGTTGAGTTTTGCGCTTCACAAACGCACACAACTGTGTTCCTCAGGCTGTTGCATGGTGGTGTCCTACGGTGCTGGCTGGCAGCCTTGCTTGGCATCGCATGTTCGTTGCTGAGCTTCTCGCTCGCCTGTCCTCTCGGCTATCACGTTCCCAGGCGCCAGCGGTAAGATGATGAAGTCAGACTGAGAGTGCACTTGCTGGGATGGTAGCCCCGTCAGCACGGTCATGGCGCACCGGCGGCGGGTGCAATGACCAGGATGGTCACAGCACGTTGTCCTTTCGCACATTCGGAACGGACAGCTGTGCCGCGACGTTAAAGAACAATTGCGGGCTTTCAAGTTGCAAGACGCCATGGACGGGTGGCAGTCAGGTTTGCTTGCTAACACTTCACGGAGATGAAATCTAATCAATGCGCCTGCACACAGTTTGCAAGGTGTGCCAAAAGTGAAGCGGTGAAGCCTCTTCAGCTTGCTGAAAGTGTGCCAAAACCATGCAGGTGGACGAACAGACGTACCTCAACATGCAGCAGGAGTTCTTGCGGGCCCGCAAGGATGAGGCGGCCATGCGTGGCCAGCTCAAACAGTGAGGATGTTGAGTAGACATGATACGTATGATGCACGTTGACACACGCAGTGGCATTGATGACACGACACGATACTGAAACTGCTCATCAAGAAGCTGACGACCTGCCGATAGTGGCTTGAAGCATGAACAGGAGAAAGCTGATGCAGTCTTGCATCCGCTGCTGCAGGCTGACAGCGCAGCTGGCACGCACAGAGGACGCCGCCAAGCGTGCACTGCTGGCTGGCAGCGGCGGGATCGGCGTCAGTCAAATTGCCAGAGCAGGCGGGGGCGGTGGGGGCAGGCTGGCGGGTCGCCTGCTGGATGCGGAGCGTGCCGTGTCTCGGCTCAGCCTGCAGCGCGGACAGATGCAGCGGCGCTTGAACATGTGAGTACGGGCTGTCCTTAGGGTGTCTTTTGCTGACACAGAAGTTGTGCATGCAGCTGCTTGCAATCTGCAGAGTTTGTGCTGCAGGGAGCGGAAGAGAGCCCGAGAAGCTCAGGAGACAGCCAAGCAGCACAAGCGCAGGCAAGCTGATGGGATCTGTTGTTCTGTTCGCAATGTGTACATCCAGCGTCTTCAGCGATGCTTGTGATGCATATCGTGATGTGATGCATGGGCGCTGCAGGGTGGACGAGGTGCTGCGTGGCCAGCGGTACCTTGTGCAGCGGCTGGGCGGCGCCAGGAGCACCGCCCCGGCTGCCACAGCCGTGCCAAAGCAGGTAGACCATTTTAGGCTTCGGCCTCGAATGGGGCTTGCCAGGCCTAAATGTCTCCCCTGAGTGCAGTTCGCAAACATGCCAGCGTTGGCGCGCCACCCGAGCGACACAGAGAATCACTCTTGATGACTTGCAGCGACCTGGCAGTGCGGGCACTGCGGTGACTGCATCTGCGGGCCAGCAGGCAGCGCAGCAGCAGGCCCGCCTGCAAGCAGAGGTGGCAGCCCTGCAGCAGCACAACACCGCGCTCCGCGGCAAGGCCCTCATCCTGGCAGAGCGGCAGCGGCAGGCCTCGGCATGTGAGGGGCAGTACATGCATTCGAATGCTGGTGAGGTTATCGAGCATGTGATTTCGCCCACCATACATTCTTCACTTGGGCGTGCCCAACCCTACCACAGGACTCATGTATCGATGTGGAAATCTGGCTGAGGTGCAGATGTTGGACAGTCGAAGCCAGCGCTGTGCGACAGCATGCACACCCGGCTGGCAGCTCTGCAGCGCCGCCAGGCAGCCAGTCGCCGGACGTCCCTGCTGAGCAGAGGCAGCCTCACAGGTGCAATGGCTGACAGGCCGCCATACAATCCACAGACAGCCCACATGCGGGATGCTGTTCGAATGCCACTGCATGCAGAGCAGCCACATGCGGCCCAGCAGCCAAGACCCCAGCACCAGCAAGTGGACGCATCTGATGTACAGCGTACACCTCTGCTGCCAGGGCCGGGCTGGCAGTTGACTCTACCAGCGCCTCAGGTCCAGCCGCAGCCTCAGCACTCGGCTAGGAGCTCGACACCAGCTCAGACACCGAGGCTGCACAAAGAGCCACCTCAGCCTCTGCACCCATCTGCACGTTTTCGGCAGCTTCAGCACAACAATGCGGCTGCAAGCCCACTAAAGGTGAATAACTTGAAGCAGGGCAATCGTACCACCGACTGTTGCGTGTTGTGCACAGCTGCCGAGCTGCTGCAGGCGCCCAAATCTTGATTTCTTCGGCCGTAGCATGCATGAAGTGTACCTGAATCTGGTAGCCCGTAGCCACTGCAAACAGTTCCATGCTGTCTAGCAGGGTCTGGAGCATTGCAGACCGGGGCACCTGCAGCACATGGTGCCAGATGATGCAGCCAATGGTGTCTCTAGGCTGCGAGCACAGGCTCAGCAGCTTCGCCAGCGTGCCATGCAATTGCACGGTGTGCTGGCACATAGTAACCAGCAGATCTATAGAAGGCAGTGCTCAGTGCTCGCATATGCCAATGCTTGCTTGTGCAAGGGGGAAATCAACTGTAGCTGCTAAACCCGGCTGGCGCAGGAAAGCGTGAGCAGCTGGAGTGGCAGCATGCACAGCAAAGGCAGCTTGCAGGGCAGGTGGCTACCACTGCGGAGCTGCAAGTCAGGGGCAGGGCAGCTGTCCGGCGCCCTACGGTCAACGGCAATGCTTCCCCAGGCATGATGACTGACTGCACGACGTCATCATCAGACGGCAGCAGCAGCAGCAGCAGCTGTGAAAGCGAAAGCCAAGCACACAACAGCAGGTTAGACACGACTCCCTCGATAGGTACTGCCCAGGAGGCTGTGGCGCACAGTAGTCAATGCCATACATACCAACCTGATGGGAAGGCCAGACTGTGGAGGGCGGCCCCTGCTCCGACCACCCCAGCCGCCAAGTGAGACTGCCTTCGCTTGATCATAATGTAAAGTCACGGGGCTTTTGATCCTCCGCTGCCCACCCTGCAAACATGATGTGTTTTCATGCCTGCTATCACTCCGAGGTTTAGCACATCCAGTGCACATGTGCATGCAACTGCTGTACTGCCGTTGGACAGGGCCAGGGAAGATACTATGCTGCAGCCGCCGCTGTCGTCCGCACGCAGCAGCCCCGCTAGCACCACAAACTGCCCAGCAGCTGTACCGACGACCTGCGGCAGCACTGCACACCTGCGCAACAGCCGCAGCACCTCTGCACTCAGCAGCTCGCCGGGCGCCAGCAGCACAGCGGCAATGCCACGGCGCAGGAGTGCAGAGCATACAGAGGTCGGCAGCAGCACCGTCAGCAGTCCGGCAGCCACTGAATTGAACTGTGTTGTGAGCAGCAGGCCTACTGCATTCACAGCCACGCAACAACAGGCCGGCGGCCGACTCGACGCTGAATGCGGTGGTGCCATGAGGCTGCTCCAGCCGCCACAGCCGGCTGCAAAGCTGTACATGCAGAGCCTGCCGAGTGCGCATGGTAGCGCGCCCAGCAGTACAGCAGTTTCAAGCGGCACGCATGGCGCGCTGGACGTTGCTTCTTTTGCAATAGGTAGCATGGAGCTGCAGCTGTTACAGCAGCACTTGCCTCCAACGACGCCGCGCAGCATGCCGACATCCGCAGGTACCACTGTCCTGACCTTGGCCTGGCAGACGGCACGGCAATGCAGAACAAACAATACAAGTAGGCAGCAAACAAAGTCATGTTCGTGGTCTGCTGCAGGCTTGAGGCTGCTGAAGCCACAGTCGGCAGCACGGTCCGTTGCTGATAGCTTTTCCCATGAGCACGAGCCAGCTGCAGCTGTGCCAGCGGTTGACAGTGCAAAGCCACCGGCAAAGCCCGCTTTCATGCATCAGCGTCAGACGGCATTGCAGCCTGCTCAGATGTCACAGCATCCGTCCATGGTACCGCGGAGTGATGCAGCCACTCAGGCACATGCAGCGGATGGCGTGCCACCCCCTGCTGATGCAACGCCACCGGAGGCTGCAGGCCCCGCCTTCACACAGGGTGCCCCAGCAGATGCTGAGCAGCTACTGCTGCCCGAGCCTGAGCATGCAGGACCATGCCGCCCCAGTCAGCCTGCGCTGCCAGCAGCGCTGATCGAATATCAGACCTCACCCCAGCCAGAGCTGACCAAAGCTAGCCAGCAGGCGCTGGCGCAACCGGTGCCATTACCAGCACCAGCACCGGCATTGCAGCAACAGTCGTCCTTACATGGTGGATCTGCACTGATGCAGCAGCAGCAGCAGCAGCCGCCCTTGCAGCACACGAGCACAGTCAATATTTGGCTGGATGTGGGTGATGCGGTGCGGCAGTGCTGCAGCTGCCGTCAGCAAAGCATACTTACAACGTCTCAGTGCGATCAGGAGCAGCGGCAGCATTGCAGACGATCACACAGCAGGCAGGCAAGTACGCAACAGCTGCTGCAGTCTGCCCTTCCCGCAGCAGGCCATGCAGCAGAGCAGCAAGTGCAGCTGCTCCGGCAGGCTGTGCTATCGCCACCCAGTGACCACCAAAGTCCTGGTGGTACAGCACAACAGCAGGAGTCAGTGCCTCTCTGGACGCTGTTGTCTTCGCACGACCAGCAGGTGACTCAGGGAATTGATGCCGATGGCGCATTGGAACTGTTGAGTACCGTACTGTCGTCCCCTGGTGAATATGGCAGTAGGTGGCAGAGCGTGGTTGGTAGCTACACTGCGCACCCCGCAGGGCTGGCCAAGTGTGGCGCGACATGTCCTGGTGTCCCTGGAGGGCGTGCGGATTGTGGACCCTGAGCGGCTCAGGGGCCACAATGTCACAGCAGTGGTGGTTGCATACCGGCTGCTGCCGGAGGCATGCCCAGCAGAGGTGCAGCGGACAGAGGCGCTGCCCCTGGGCACCGGGCCGACCCTGCCGTGTGGCCATGCCATGGTGAACATCCTACCTGCACATTGAAACTGCGTGTCTGCGAGCAAAAACTCATGGTCCATATTTCACCTTCACCACATCATGCATGTTGCTGTAGACCCAGCAAGGTTGAAACAGCTAGGAACTTCCAATGTTTGATGCAGGCGTATTGCTTGGCTGCACCACCTGCTGATGTTGTCAACAGCTCAGCAGGTCGTCTGATGTGGCGCTTTCTCAGTGCGCATGGTGATGGCCTCATGCCCGTCAGCTTGCTGAACGCCGAGACTGGAACAGGCCTGGCACAGGGTGGTGTCGATCTGCATGCTGTATGTACAGCCGGTTGTGACATTGCCAGCGGAGAGCTGCCACTAGACGATGCCACCGGCCAGACTGTGGCCAGATTGGTCGTCAGCATATCAGTGTGCGAGGCTTACAGGTGGCTGTTGCACCAGTACGGTTGGGGCTAGGTGCTCGTATAACGAAAGTACTGAGCATGCTATCGGTGCTCGGACTCCGATGGCCAACTGCTGTGCTGAAACTGTAGACCCTCTGCTCTGCTGCCGCACGCTGTTAATGGGTGGTCACTCAGTCAAACAACAGCTATTGGTACAAAGGTTTGATTGTTTTTGCAACAATGCCTGTTGCATCAATTTCAGAGACTGAACAGGCTGCATGGCACGGTCAGCCTTGCCCCCAGTGCTAGGTGGTCGCTTGGAAAGGTGTCGTTGGGCATTGCTGGGTAGTCTTTTAGCTGCGCGGCATCAGCACCAGTTGCGGCATCGTACGGCAGCTCCAGCAGCTGCGTCACAGCCCAGCCCCAGCCCAACTGCGCAGCAATGATATGTGATGGCCCGCAACACCTGTATGTTTGCCTTTCGTACTGAGTGGTGCACAGATTTCCGTGCCCACTGTTGGTGAACAGCATGTCACACTGTTGATGTGCAAACAATCAGTGGGCACAGTGGGTAAACATGACAGTGTACCCAAATGTAGTCGAGAGTGCCGGCAAAGGACGCCGTCTTTGTTGTCAGCGGCGGCTCATAGTTGTCTCTGTAGTACGCGCTCGACAAAGGCGCCAAAGCTGACTTGAAGTCAACCTGCATGATTCACGAGCTGAAAGGTTTCGATGCAAGGCATGTCCTTTGTTGTTGTTAACAGGGGTGTCCGGCGACTACACAAGTCAGATGTGGGTCGAGGCCGTGCAGTGGACAGTAGACAACCTGCACAAGGCTGTCATGTACATGCTGCAGAAAGCACCTGCTTCCAGTCAGCTTCCTCCTTCTCCCGCCAGCGGCTGCGTGGCCAGGGGTGGTCATGGTGCCGCCATGTCAGCGCTCCTGCAGTCAAGATGCGCATGATACAGATGGCCCCTTCAGCTTGATGCTTCTAATACTGTATCAATACCACCAGCCCTCCAGAGGCCTGCACTTGCATTACGGCATCAAGCACTGCAACAGCATGCATTACTCACCCGTCGCCAGGAGCTGATACACGCCACTGTGTAGTGCAGTCCCCTGTGGCACCTGTACCAATGTGTAGTGGTGATCGGCACCTTTTGGCATGCGTAAGCACAACACCGCACATCCTGAATGATGTAATCTTACACACCTCCGTTCTGTACCCTGCCGCAGACGACCGGGCGCACTCACCTCGTCAAAAGGATCGGAGGCAACCTTCCGCCACAGGCTGTTGAAGTCACCAGCAAGCAGCACTGGCAGCGGCTCCCCGTGCACTGACTGCTTGTGACGGTCCAGATACGCTGCCAAGCGCTGTGAGAGGATGGCTGCCTGCACAGGGGTATCAGCCAGAGCCAGCTTCTTATCGAGCATCAATGTACAGCAGTGCTGATCAGCAGTTACCAACAAGCACTGCCATGGTGCTAATCAGCCAGCAGTGCTTGTAGGGATGAATTCTGTATTTGAGTGTGCAGGAGTGCACAGCAGACAGTGGTGCAAGCCCAATGTACCTGGCAGAGCTTCACATCAGGCCAGCGCGGGTCCCAGTGCAGGTGCGTGACCGCCGTCACAAACTGCCGGCCCAGCACTGCGTCCCGGCACAGCGCAATCACAGCACCGTCCTGCCGCGCCTCGAGCTCGCTGCGGCAGGTGCCTGCTGGCCAAGTCCCGGGTACATGGTCTGCAAACCTGCACAGGGCAGTTGAAAATGACTCCATTGATGACTGCTGCCTCATGATCCCAAAAGCCCGTCCTCCGTTCCAAGCCACAACCAACCACCAGCAGGCTGTCCGAGAAGTTGAGCGACAAAGACGTGTACCTCATGGTCTGGCTGTCGAGCACCTCCACACGGCTGCGCTTGATCAGCAGCGCCACGCCCTCCTCGGGACCCTGCACCGGGTCCTGGGGCCCTACCGCCCTGCGCAAACCCCCCACCAATACAAGTGTTAGTGAAAGCCGTGCTGCACGGGCGTGCTCTGTCCGTATTCTTGCCAGTTGTCGGCACCTTGACCTCGATGCGGGAGAGCAGCAACACGATGGAGCTTAGCTTGCCTGCCGTAGAACAGGCCAGTGTAGCCAGGCAGCGCAGGCAGCAGCTGCGATCTGAAGACGGGCTCCTCGACCTGCTTAGACAATCAAGATTGCAAGTGGGGACATGGGGATTTGTAGCCGCCACATGCTTGTGAGAAGCAGACAGGGTACTGATCACACTCGGTAGGTGCCGCACCTCTTGCAGACAGAGCACATCTGCATCATAGCTCTGAATCTCCTGCAGGATGCGCGGCCATCTGCTGCTCCAAGCCAGCTGCTCCGCCGATGCATAGCTGTGAAAGCCAGATGTCGCATACTTGTCAGCCTGCAAGAAGCATGTAGTAGGTCATCATACTGCTGCATGCATGCAGTGTTCTCCTCTGCATTTGTTCCTGTACTCAGCGCAGAATGCTGCATCGACACTGTCAGGTGTATAAGAAAGCGTACAAGTATGTTGTATGTTACAATCGTAAGCTCAGGCTGTTCTGCACCCGCGGCTCTTGCAGGAGCAACCCCCACAAACTGGCGCTGCATGCCTGCATCGATCAATCGATCGGGCAGGTGGAACTAGCACTGTCATCTGTCGTCATCGAGACTGACGAAGCGAGCAGGTATGCTCAGCTTCGCGCCTTGACACCTTGAAAGTGGAAGATCTGCCCTGCATCAGCAGATCCAGATTGATCCCATTGATCAGGCCAACAGCAAGGCTATTCTGCAGCCTGCACGTTCCGACATTTCGTTGACGGCGTGAGTGCAAGTGGACGTACCAGTGGTTATTTGCAGGTGCATGCATATACATTTTGACGTTGGGTCGCCTTTCGGCAAGCATGCTTGCAGACTGCAGGCGCAGCATTGGTGTGATGCACTCCTCACGCCCACAGCAGCCAACGAACGCGCGTCTCAGACCATTCAGCACAGGTTCACAGCACAGGCAACATCCTACAGGCACGCAAGTGCGTGCACAACAGCAGCAGGAGCAACAGCGTCAGCAGCACCAGCCCGGCGGTGCAGGATCAGGCGTCCTGTCAATCTTCTGCCCACTGTTGAAAGTGGTTTCAGGTGACTGACATGTCGTGCACTCCTCGTTGTGCTCTGCCCTGCATGATCCCACTGGGGCTGGGCTGATGGCCTTGCTGACTTGTGCAGGTGGCGACGCAGCTGCTCCCAGGGCACGGTGGGCCGAGGTGGCTACCTCAGGCTTTGCGTCAATTTCCAGGCTGCCCTTTGGCACAACAGTCGGTCCCGGCGCCACAGCTCGCAGCCAGGAGCCAGCCCAAACGCTGCAGCTCTTCGAGTTCGAGGCCTGCCCCTTCTGCAGGTAAGCGGACATGCCAGTGCTCCACAGCCACTCATGTTAGCGCATGAACACTGATCTCGGTGCCTTCAAGGTCCATTAGGCTCCGTTACCCACCCCCTTCCAGCTGTCTTGGGTCGTCTCGTGCAGGCGGGTGCGGGAGGCGATCACAGACCTCGATTTGGAGGTGCTCGGCGTGCCAATAAGACGCTGCACCCCTTATGACGGCATATGATGCTTGCTGTCTGACTGTAGGAAATGCAGCTGTTGTGGTTACTGCGCAGGTGGATGTGTACCCCACGCCAAAGGATTCTGTCAGGCACAGACAGGCAGCGCAGGAGCGCGGCGGAAAGCTGCAGTTCCCTCTGCTAATAGGTCGAACCCTGTACTGCAGCATTTGTAGTCTTAAGCAGCGAGCACATCAACATCTTTTCATCTGGCATGTGCTGATGTGAACCTCGTACACACAGACCCAAACACCGGCGACACCATCTATGAGTCGGATGCCATCGTGCGGCACCTGTACCAGGAGTACGGCGGAGGGGTCGACCATATACCGAAGGTAATGTGCTGCAGCGCGTACGGGGGCAGGTCGCTTGCTGACGCAAGCATGTGCGTCCAGGGCACGGTGGCACCTGTGTGATGCGCCGGGTCAGGTGGCGCGTGAGCGGTGCAGGCTGCTTTGGTGATGGGCGCCCTGCTGCCTGGAGCAGGGGTTGATACGCTCCACGCTGGTGCGGGGCTGGGTGCCGACCCTGCTGCGGGCGGGCCGCGGCATGACGCGCTACGAGCGTGCACGCAGCGACGCGCCCGCGCAGCCGCTGCAGCTGTATGACTACGACGCGAACCAGTTCTCCCGCCTGTAAGCACCTGCTCCCCGCCCAACAGCAAACCAGTGTTGAGCAGGCGGCTATGTCTTACCCTGTGTTGCAGTCGGGACATCGACTGTGATCAGCTAGGTCAGCTGGTCACAAGATGCCATGCCAAGGCTGTCTGTCGGGTGCCTCGGCAGGGTCCGGGAGGCGCTGTGCGAGCTGGAGCTGCCCTACCGGCGGGTTGCGTGCGGCAAGGGCAGCAAGCGGCGCGCAGATCTGCAGAAGGCGGCTGGCAGCACACAGGTGCCCCGCTGCAATTTGCCTACTTAGCTGGCGCATGAGTGAACGGCAGCGGCATGCAATGCTAGACTCCCGCATCTGCGTCTCACGGTCCTGCCAATCGCAGGTGCCATACCTTGTCGACCCCAACACCGGCGAGGCAATACAAGACTCGGAGCAGGCGGTGCAATACCTGTTCACGACATATGCCTCTGCAGCGGCGACCTGAGAGGCGTGCGTCAAGCTCATGAACGGATGCTGTGCTGGTGTGTGGAACGCAGTGGCAATCTGCTACCGAGCAATACAATCTGCAAGCAGCCCTTGGCACCGTCAACTGGTCGTGCGAGTGAATGCAAGCGTGCTCGCCTGGCGACAAGATGGAAGACAAGTCATTGTAGCCCAGGTGAATGATGCACTGTCATTCACGCTTACGAAGACTTGACCACAAGGTTGAGTTGGAAATCAACTGCAGTCCCACAATGCCTCAACAGCTTGCAGCGCATGAAGCGCCTCAACACGCAAATGTTGCATGACATCAACCATGCACTGAAGCAACGGTGTCAGGTGGAACCCGCCAACTTCTGGTAAGACAAATCCCTCGAAAGCCCAAGCACGACTGCAGACCTATGCAAGCGCTGCCTGCATGGCGGCGTTGTGTACGCGCCGTGCTGCCTCCAATCACCGGCTGACGGCAGGCGCCAGGTCCTTCTGTGTGATGTGCTCGTACACCTCCCGGATCTTAAGCCCCACCAGAGTCTGCAAAGCATGTGCCCGGGTTCAGCTCCTGCCAACAACAATGCAGCGGTGCCGCTGTGGTACAATGGCTGCCTGAGCATGCAGCACGCTCGTGAGACGACCCAGCAGGTGCCATCACATCTGCACCTGGAACAGGCCTGTGCCATTGTTGGAGCCCGGGAATGCAGCATTCTTCAGCAGCTGCTGCGTGATCTCGCCGTAGAACTGCACAGCCGACAGCAGTACGATTGGGAAACGGTCTCAGGCGGACAAGCGACAAGTGATGGAATGCCATGTTTGGTGTAGCAGCAGCGTTCTGACCCCATGTGGATTCAACTGCGGCCGGCACTGTGATGTACCTTGGCTGACGTGTTGCTGAGGTGGCTCTCCACATAGATGAGCTCCTGTAAGCGCACAGCTCGCCAGTGTCAGCTGGCGTGTCCTGGCTAATGGATGCTTGCGTTCACGCGCATGTTCTGATGATCTGCTAGGGAGGATTGAATGTAGAGGCAGCACACACCTCCAGCTTGTCGAAGGAGCCATCCATCTCCAGCACTGAGACCTCCTCACCATAGTAGGTGTCCGGGCCGTAGTAGAACCTGCGATTGGCATCTGGATGTTCAAGGACACATCAGCAGCGGCAGCGGTTCACCGCGACGGCGGCGCAAAGGTCACACTGGGCACGTCACACTGGGCACGGCGCCACAGCTACCAAATAGTTTGAACGCTGCAGTGACTCGTGGCAGAGCATGACGCCACTGCTGCAGGTGTTCCACCTGACACTTGCCACCTGACACATGCCCTCTTGCGGCAATGCAGACGTTGTCATGGTTGTTGCCAGAGACTGGCCGGCTGGGCGGGGGCCGGGCGCGCACTTGATGCCCGGGAAGGAGCAGGTGAGCTTGCGGCCGCAGGGGATCCAGGAGATGGTGGAGCCCTCGTCGAACAGGTACACCGGGTCGAAGAACTTGACGCCCTCCTTCTGGATGAAGCGCACCCGCAGCACCTTGCCCTCCTTCTCGTCGGGGATCAGCTGCGTCGGGAGCACCTGCGGCGGAAAGGCGCCTCACTTCAAACACGTGTCTGCGTCCTCTCCGTCAGCCCAACCGGCCGGAGATTCCGCACCATGTGCGGCCTCCGTGGCTGCACAACAGCCGCGAGGGTCTGCACTGGAAGTGGCAGTCTCCCCTCCAACCTCCTCGTGTCACGCTCTCCAGGCTGCTCTGCCCAGGAGCCTACCTGGATGATGACGTCAGCGTTCTTCTTCTGCGGGTCGATGTACGCGTCGAAGTCCGGCTTCCGCGCCTCAATGGAGGCCTTGATGGACTCCTCGCTGTGGCCGCGCTCAGCCATGTCACGCTGCAGGGTGGGGCACACAGCAGCATCAGAGCACCGCCACCCCGCTGGACCACGCCTGCATTGGTCAGCTGCCCAGGGGCCAATATGTCCCACCTGGCCTGTGCCCACATCAGGCTGGAACACAGCACGGCGATGTCTACCTCCAGCGCATGTTGAACAGTACAGTGCTGGCGTGCACCTGCAGCTTCCAGGCGAACTTGACGTCGTCGCTGATGTCCAGGTAGATCTTGAAGTCCAGCAGGTCGCGCACGCGCTCATCGTAGAAGGGGTGCAGGCCCTCGATCACCAGGATCTGCACAACGTTCAATCATCTGAACGGTTAGGGTTTCATACTTTCGACAATTGTCACAGCCTTGAAGCAATAGCATCTTCTCAGTGGGTCCAGCAACCGACTTTGCTGACATGGGTGACCGTCATCCACAGACTGGCGATGCAATGCAAATACTACAATTTCCGACCTTGGGGGACTTGATCTCCTCGGGTGGGTCCAGGATGCCGGTGACGTGGTTGTAGATGGGCTTCTGCACGGGCTTGCCCTCCTTCAGGGCCTTGGTCTGCTCGTACATCAGGTCGAAGTCCTGCGCCACCGGGTCCAGCGCCGTGACGCCCTGCAGGCAGAATGGCGCAGCAGCAGCTCAGGTGGCAGGAAGCACTGGTGCGCCAGTCAGCAGCAGTGTTCCTACGCCAGTTCGTTGGCACACAGGGGCGGGTCTCGCAAAGAGTGATGCAGAGGACTGCCATGCTCAAGGGAGCGGTACATGCAGGGGACTGCCATACACAGAGGATGCTGGCTGTTGGGGAGCAGCACCTTGTCCTTGCGGCCGTAGCGATCCAGGCAATGGTAGTCGTCCAGGCAGATGACGGTGGTCATGTCGCTCAGCAGCGTGTTGGAGTCCGGGTTGCCGCCTGCACCAGGGAGGGAAACTTTCAGCTGTCCTGCGCCCATGCTGCGAGATGGGTGGGATGTGTGGCCGGCGGCAAGCTGACACGACACCTAAAGCAAGATGTGAAACAATCAACACGTGCAATGCGGACATTGGGTTCGAGTGCAACCCACCCTCTGGCGGGGATGGGGCGCCGCCAAACACTGATGTCATCCGCCGCATGAACGTGGACTTGCCGCAGCCTGCACCACAGCACACTTCAGTCTCAGCACATCTGCTTCTGGTCTACAGGATGCCGTCCGCAGTGCCAATGCTGGCATGTGCACATCCGTAGGGATATAAGCAGCTCGCCGTGCAGCACCTGAGTCAGCTGCCAGACCAATGACCACGGTCTTCTCGTCGGCTCCGGCTGCCTCGGCGCGCACCACGAGGGCGGCTGTGCGGCGCTGTGCTGACAGCACGGGCATGCTGCGGGCATGGCTGAAGACTGCCTGTGTCTGTGGGCATCAGGGGATGGGCGTCATCAGTGTTGCTTGCATGGCTTGTGCATGAGACAGTGGGGCACGCATGCTGCGTTCATGCTGCTAAGCAGTGAGGCATGCGTCATGGGGACACGCCTAATGGCCTGATCACGGTAAGGCACCATGACCATTTTGCCACACCTGGAAGAATGCGCTGCCACCACACCGGCTGAGCGGCATCGCCTGCGCATGTGCCCTGCACAAAAGATAGGTTGCATACTTGCAAATCCGGAGTGTGTGCCATAAGATGCCCCAAAAGCTTACGACTTGTGCTGCTGTCGAGCAACATTCCCTGTGCACATGCTCAAGAGGTCGAGTCTGCTATGATTCCACCCCCACACGCTTGCTGTGGCGATGCCACGCTCACCAACAACCGCAAGTTTCACGTTGATATGGCGATGAACCTCCATGAAATGCACCCACCCTCGAATTTGCTGCTGCACACGACCTGATGCACACATGCTCGTAAGCTGTGGCTGCCAGGACTGGGCGACCTTATGACTTGCACATATCGCACAGGTTCTAGTGGAAAGCCTAGAACCATTGGAGCATCAGTGATGCCTCGAGCTGCTGGTGCTGCGAGCGCTTCTGGCACCCTATCCGCCCCACACTGCAGGTCCTGCAGCGATCTGCGCGCACCTGGGCACCGGCGCCGCCCTGCCCGCCGACACAAGGCTGCTGCGGTTCATTGTCTGAGCCGCCATGATGATCCCGCGCGCGTCCCTGTGTCGCGCTGCGTGGGGCGAGGTGAGAGGCTGCAGGCGCTGCAAAGCTCAGCCAAGTGGCTAGCAACGAGGGCAAGGACAATTCTATTCCCCTTGACAAGGGCATGAAACCATGCTCTCTCTTCATTCCCCTTGACTCTAACCCACGATGACCTGTGAAGACTACTTGCGGACTTGGAACGCTTCACATGCCTCCCTGCGATCATCGTTGATGAACAAACAATTCGATTTGCGTGCAGCAGGTGCATGCAAGCTACTTCGGGGTTAGCACCCGCAGCGGTGGCATTGTGGCAGGGTCGCGGATGTATATCCCACGCAGTGACTACCTGTGTGCCTAGCGCACACGAGCACATCACATATCAACTGCCTGGATAGACCTTTTTTCAGTTCGGTGCAGCTGCTCCTGTTGTCGCTGACTCAGCGCCATGGCAGACATGTACAGCAACCCGCTGCCACCGACATCCATGCGGCCGCCCCCATCCGAGCCTCCGCAGACGCCAAAGAGCAACGCGGACTTCCGGGCGCTGCTGGCGACGCCGCGCGCCGAGCGCGGCAGCTACCACAGCAGCCTGGCCGGCGGCACGGTCGGCGGCAGCGGCGAGCGGAAGGAGAGGAAAGACAAACCCAAGAAGCCGCACAAGCCGAAGCCGGCAGGCGACGAAGAGAAGAAGGACGAGGATGCCGACGGCTATCGGTGCGTCTCGAACGTCGGATAGCGGCGGCAGCGCTTTGAAATGGCGGTCAATGCGCGACCGACTGATGGTGGCAGCAGGCATGGGGTTGCTGCTGGCACGTCGGGATCCCAGACCCCAGTCAATGCCTGCAGGGACCGCGCGGAGGAGCGCAGGAAGGGTATCAACCCCGATTACGACGGCGGCCTGTCGGACCTGAGCGCACAGCCCGGCAGCGTGCAGGTCAGCATGCACACCAATACCACAGGGGCGTGCCACCTGCCAAGCACAGCAGGAAGGTTTGGTTGTATTGGGATGCTCACTCACACAGATGCGACTCCTGTCTCAGGGCGCCAACCTGACCATTGACGAGACCAAGTTCCTGGGTGGCGACGTGGAGCACACGCACCTGGTCAAGGGCCTCGACTACGCGCTGCTGCAGAAGGCAAGTCAGCAGACTGGCCAGTCGCTGCATCACTATACACTCCCTGTATGCCACAGTACCACATTCAATGCCTGGCAGCTGCTCAAGTATGCAGCAAAAGACATTCAACAATGTGCACATCTATCTGGTATGGATGTCCTCCTGATGTTCCGTCATACTTATCAACAGGTGCGGACAGAGGAGAGCAGCAAGGAGGCGCAGGAAGCGGAGGAGGCCAGGGCGCGTGCCAAGCTCATGAAGACCAAGCAGGTAGATGCCATAAGCACCCTCATCTCCCTTCGGCACGGCGGTCCTGGTACACATGCTCGTGTGGTGCCTCACTTCGTCGCCATGCTGCCACAGAGCTGCAGCAGCTGTTGCAACGCTCGCATCTTTCAGGCTCACTTCCTGCCGCGGGACAGCCTGCAAGATGCTGACCGGCGTGGTGCTTCCCCACGCCGCAGTTCAAGACGGCGATGGGGCGCAACGTGTTCAACGCCATCTTCCGGCCGCCGAGGCGAGACGTCACGGAGATGTTTTTGCCCCGCCGCACGGCTTTCGTGTACGACCTGGAGGGCGGCGAGACGCTGGACATCCCCACCACGCTGCACCGCTCCAAGGCCGACTGCCCCAAGGTGGCCCCCCGCCGCCGCACGGTCGGTCCACCCGCCGCCAGCCGCGTCAGTGTTGGCACTTGCTGGACCAGCTCCAGCGCCTGGTCCGCTTCGGGGCCCGCTGCCGGGAGGCCTCGACGATGTTTGTGTTTGACTAATGGCATCAGGCTGTTTTATCTCTGTCTGCCTCTGCCAATCATGATGTAACATCGACCTTCCGGGTTTCACATTCCGCAGCCGGTGGAGGCGATGATGGGCGGCGTGGACGGTGCGGTGCTGGAGCGCCTCGCCAAGATCATGGGCTACATGCGCGTGACGCCCGGCGCCAAGCCGGGCAAGCGCCTCAAGAAGCGCGACAAGCAGCGCCTGCTGGCGGCGGGCGCTGCTGCTGCGCCCTCAGGTGTGCACCGCCCCAGGGGCATTCGCACGGATGTTCGGACTGGACCTGCTACACTGTATTTTGGTATGCTCGTGCAATGATACCCCACCAGTTGGGGCGGACGCCCTATACGCAGCGCCCGCCTGGCCCTGAACTTCGTGAGCAGTCGATCGGCAAGTGCAGGTGGTGGTCTGGCGGCGAATGGCGCGGGGCAGCACGGCCGCGAGGCGAGCAATGGCGCTGCAGAGCCGGGCGCCATGCCGCCGCCGCCGCCGCCCAAGCCTACAGCTGCAGACGACGAGGTGATGAACATATCCTTTGCATGGGTAGCAGCCGCGGATGCGCTGCCCCCTGGCTATCTTCAAAGGTGGTGACTGGCGCATTGAGTACACCCGCCCAGGCGTGTACATGCGTCCTAGCCTCCACTCTCGCAGACCAGGCGAGTTCCTCTGCACAGGACATCTTTGGAGACGCCGGCACAGACTACGAGCTGCCGGAGCGGCGGGCGGGGGAGGCCGCGGCAGCGGCGGCGAAGCGCGACACCTACTTCGACAGGAAGGACGAGATGCGGGACCTGCCAGCGCTCCCAACAGGTGCAGGACAGCAACCCACCAGTTCATGTAGCATCGCCAACTTACACCGTGGGGCTTGCTTGGCGGCATTGGAACTTATCGTTGGCCCGAGAACCGGCGGCGTTGCTAAACGTTGGTCTGACGCACTGCTGACAGCATCGCAGTGCAAAGCTCAGCATACAAGCACTGCCACCAGCTGGCATGCAATGCAGCCGGACCGTGGCCAGTAGGATGTTGAAGGTGCTGTGCCATTTTGCAGGCAAGGGCGCCGACCCAGAAGCAGGGGACGATCTGGTTCCGCCGCCGCCGCCAGACATGCCGCCGCCGCCGCCACCGCCGCCAGAAGCAGATGCCGCTCCCGGCGCCGCCATGCCTCCAGCCGACTACAATTACGACTACTCAGCCGCGTATGCCAGCGCAGACCCACAGCAGCAGTGGTGGGTGACCTGCAACATTTTCATAGATATCTTTACAATGCACACTCCTCAGCGCTGATACAGAGATGCCAAGCTGCAAGCTATAGCTTGCTCGATACTGTCATACCTGCTGTCTCGACCACACTTGGCAACACCTGCACTGTGACTGAGCCGCAGTATGCCTGGCGATTGCGCAGGGCTCAGCAGGGGTATGACGCGTCAGCCTACGGCGCGGCGCCTGCTGTGCAGTACGATGCCTACGGCCAGCCGATCGTCTACGACACAGCCATGCAGGTAGATGATAGAAGCATGCCACGTGCTTGCCAATGCCACTGCGCAGCATCTTGATTGCACTGAGGAACCTGGCTTGACAGCAGCTGGGGTCGTGAAGCAAGCATGCCCGGTGCTGCACACAGTCAAAACAATGTCACACACCAAAGGTAGTAACTTATGGACTCATGCAATGGCTGATGCTTCTTATGTCACTCGTGCACGCATCAGGATGTCCAGGCGGCTCCTGACGGCAGCAGGGAACTTACGGCAGAGGAGAAGGACGCGGGGCTCGGCAGTGTGTTCAAGCGCGACGATGAGCGGCTGGCCAAGATGCGGAATGAGGTGCGCGACATTGGTACACGCCATACACTGTACGCGTGCTCACCGCTTGCTAATACTTTGTTGGCCGCTCCACGTGATAGCAGGGCTTTGGTGGCGCCCTGCCGTACATGTTGCATCAACCAGCAGCTGCTCTGTCTGCGTTGCTCTGCAAAGTGCCGTGTATCGAGGACATGGTCCCGGCGTGATGGCAACTGCTACAGCACACCCTGCACAGCCTGAACTTGACCCGTATCAACACCTTGATGTAATGTAGCCTCACCGACTCACGACACACCTGCGTATGGCTGCAGGATGACCGGGAAAAGGACCCCGCGTACGTGTCCGACGCCTACGCGGAGTGCTACCCGGGCTTCCACGAGTTCGGCACCACCGTGGTGGACAGCGACGAGGAGGACATGAGCCACATGGACAAAAAGATGGTGCGGTTCCATGAAGTCAGTTGCTGTAAGCTGCTGCACCACCACTACACGCAGCTGCAGCAGGGTCTTGTGCCTGCCGTTGTGTGTGCCGGGCGGGATGGTGAGGGTCCAGACGCTAAACCTTGTCTCACGATACTCTTGTCACTGCATGAAATCAGCGTAGGAGCGTAGACTGCAGTAATGGCATCTGAGGCAGCATTTAGCACATGTTTGCTTTTGTGCCAAACGGTGTGCATCAGGTGTTTAGATAGCATGTTGCACAACACTGCAGGAAAAGGGCTCGCAGTCGCGCTCAAACTTCGCGACAGAGGAGGAGTGGCAGGCGCACAAGTCAAAGCAGGAGACACTGCCGAAGGTGGGATGCGCAGTCTGTAATCATGACTGACGGGTACAACACGTCTTGATAGGGGTGCTTGACAGCTAGTAGCCATTAGTGATCCTGTGTCAGATGTCGTGCTGATGGCAACTGATTACCTGATGATGACCGGGTGCCCTGCTGCGTATACCACAGGCCGCATTCCAGTTCGGGCTGAAGATGGCGGATGGTCGCAAAACGCACAAAAACCTCGTCAACAAGGCCAACACCAAGCTCAAGAACGAGCTCAGCAGCATCAAGGTGAGGCCAGGCCCCGGAGGTGCTGCAGCATTGCACACGAGTGCAGTCCTGCTGCAAACAGTCAAACAGCACCTTTCATACACATGATGTCGATGCGACAGCGTGACCAAACTTGAAAGTGCTGGCTCGCCATGCTTCAGGACATCCTAGACAAGAAGGGCACCAGCTACGGGCGTGCCTTCGACAAGGATGAGGATGTGCCGAGTGGCGGCGGGGCTCCCAGCAAGCGCAAGCGCATCATCTAGATGCCTTGCACCACGAGCCGACGGCGCTGGCGGCCTACTAGCCATGTGCAATCATTGCTTCGGCTACACCCCTAAAACATTGAAAAGCTGCACTTGCACCGGTGGCGTTTGCTGGACTTTGGTGGGCTGCTGGTGCTGGGACCGTTTGCCGAGCTAGATGCAAAACGGATGGGATCATGGGGTCACGTGCAGACTCTGGTGCTGCAGACTGGTTTCCAGTTGCCAGATGACAGACCCTTGTATGACGGCTCCGCACAAAGAATCAGTTTGCTCACAAGCGCATCCCGTGGACCTTGCATCGCAACCAAGCCGCATTGCTGTTTAAGAGGCTACAGCTGCTGCATCACTGCATAGTGTTCAATCGAGTCTGCTGCATCTGCCCCAAACTCGGCCTGCCTGCTGCCTGGCAGCTGCCCATGGAACTAATGTCTTCAAGCATTCTTCTCGAGCGCGGCCTTCTTCGCAGCCTGCAGACCGTAAAACAGATGGTGAGCTGGATGCATGCGCCAACAGGTGGCTGACAATGAAGCCACAGGCACGTGATTTGGACACTACAACATGAGCGCACCTCCCGCTGGGCGAAGTTTTTGAGGTTGATCTGCATGGCAATTGCACAAGGTCGGGAGAACCCTGAGAGCCACTGGCACAAAATGCAATGCTTCTGGCATGCCTGCTCCAATAACACTGCACTGGCATCTCACCATGGGGGACAGCAGCAGCAGGGCAGCGCCCAGTGCGCAGTACAAGGTCGTGAAGTATGCTCCCCAGCCATACCTGGAAACATCGCACGAGGAAGTCAGCCTAAGCATCAAGGAGCGACACGAGTGCTGTGCACCCGACACGGCAAGGCAGCATCAGCACTGACATTTGTGGGTGCAATCTAAGATGCGTCGGCGAGCCCGACTCGGCTCACTGCTTGACGATGATGGACAGCGGCACTCCGGCATTGGCGGCGCCCAGGTATGCCACCCAGCCCAGGAAGCCCTCGCTCGCGCCCACCGACTCGGGGCCTGCAGGCGTGCTTGAAGGGTGGGTGCTGTGCCGTGTGCAGGGGCGGCTGCGAACTCAGTATGGCTCGCTGGCTACGCCACACACAAACAGCAGGCGTCGGCAACCTGACTCCAGCAGCTGCTGGGGAGCATGCAGAATTCTGGCTGCGCTACTGGCCGTGGCCTGGGTGAGCCCAAGCACAGGCCGTCTTTGCATGCAATGCTACAACTTCTTCTCACCAACAAGCTCGGCGCCGCACAGGCCGATGAGCATTTGAGGGCCGTACAGGAAGAAGCCGATCATGAAGACCGACGCCCACTGCAGCCAGACTGTTGACGCCGGGCAGGCGGCAAACACCGCCAGCATCGCGGCGACACCAATCGTGTACGCCATCACCACCTGCATGCAACCGGGCAAGCCTTTCTTCATCACACAGGCTGTAAGTTTCGCGGGTGACACAGACTGAGCAACATTGCTACACGTGTCAGACCGTGATCAGCAGGCACTGCACATGAGCCAATGACCTGCGACCAGTGTCATTGCAGAGGGAACGCTGCAGCATGCCCTGAATCAGCAGCAAGGGTGACGCATGACTGCACGCAGCCCAAGCCCTCTAGCGAGCACCCAATCACCAAGGATTGAGCGCAGCACTAGTTGCGTGTGACGACAGCCCTGGCCGGGTGTCCCACCTGCACGCGCTTGCCGACGGCGCCGTCGTTGGGGTTCTTCCGCACCAGCCAGTCGCTGAGGCGGCCGGCCAGCAGGCTGCCGAACAGGCCGCCCAACTCCATGCCGCTTACCCGCACCGCAGCTGACCCCGCGTCCGCCACGCCCTTGACCTGTTTGCAGTGCACATGGAGCCGGTCCACTGGCGGTCTACCTCGCTGATCACCCAGGTGCGGGTGCGTCCCGAGCACTCCCTGACCTGCTGACACATCACTGCAGCACGAGCAGAGGCGCAGCTGCAAGTACAGCCCACCTTCATGAGGTAGAAGACGAACCAGGAGGTCACGCCTTGCCGCACGACGTAGATGCAGAAGTAAGTCAGAGCCTGCGCAGGCGACACAGGACAGAGTAGGCATCAGGCACATGTGACACATCAGCCATTGGCGCCCAGCTGGAGGCACAACACGGGTGAACACTGCCCCTTAGAGCAGCAGTTGGATGACGTCAGTGCATGCCGACTGCTGGCCTCTGTATACACTCACCATGCCCCAGATGTAGGGGTTGCGCAGCACGTTCTGCACCAGCAGCGTCAGCAGGCTCTTCTTCTCCTCATCCACCTCCTCGCCAGCCTTGTTCTTCTGCGGCACAGTGCAAAGGCGAGCACGCTCAGGCTCGTGAGACGGCTTCCTCAGAACGACATTGACTCTTGACCGTGTCTAGTATGCAAAGACACTCTCGACACTGCTCATGAGAGCGGAATTGCAACCGGCATTCGGAATGCCAGTGCTGATCAGCAGACGCCCACTGACTGACTGGGTGGTAGGCAGGTCTGGTTGCTGCAATGCGCGCCTTCTTAGCCTTCTCAATAGACTCGATGGGTGGGTAGCCGATCGACTCGGGGGAGTCCTTGCACAGGAACAGCACCAGCACGCCGACAGTCAGGCCGATGGCGCCGGGTGCCCACATGCCCCACCGCCACCCGTAATTCCGTGCGGCGGTGCCTGCGGATGGAGGGGACAGTCTTCATGGCTGAGGACACTCCTGGCCACTCCTGGCCACGAGCAAGCTGCCATGACAACAGTGCAGCGGATGGAGCCCCGGGTGAAGGTGAGGCACTGGCGCTGCAATGGCATGACAGCAATAGTGGCAGGCAACTGACCTGCAATGATGGGCGCGATGAAGCCACCTGCAGGACGCAGGGTTAAGCGGCTGCTCAGAGAACTGTATGACAGTTTCAGTAGGTGCATGTGTCATGCTTTAGTGCAGGAGGTTGTGGTCAAACACGGATTCATGCCAAACATGGGTTCAAGCCGTCTGGGAGGCGCACCCAGGTTGTGAGCCACATTCCACATGCCCCACCATGTGCCGCGCTCCGGGCCGGCATACCATGCTGTGAGGATGCGTGCACAGCAGGGGCCACCAAAGCCCTGCAACATGCCACCTCTGGATTCAGCACGACCATTGGTAGCTTCATTCAGCAGGGCCGCAAGGCCTCGCTCAGCAGGAGCTGCCATCTGCCTCACGGCTCTGCAAAGTGGTGCTCGTGTTGGTGGGCCCGGCACTTGAAACGCAGCGCTGAGAACGCACCTGCAGGATGCCGTTGAGCGCCCAGAATGCGCAGAACCTGCATCGAGGCAACCGAAGCTCAGCGGTCGGACGCTTGCGCTGGTACTGCTGCAGGGACCTGCCACTACTGGAGTCCGAATGCCGCGCTCACAAGTGTGGCGGTGATTTATTGTGTGCCTTTATGCAGCTGAGCTACATGTAGAAAAATCAGTCAAGACCAGTTGCGCACCAGGTCATGGAGGCGCCGAAGCCGAAGGTGATGTTGACGAGCGCGGTGGCCATGAGCCCGCCGCCCAGCAGCAGGGTGGGCGAGGTGCGTGCGCCCAGCACGCCGCTCGCAAACTTGCTGAACCCATACGCGATGGGGAAGATGGACGTCATCACGCCCACCTGCGCATCGAGTGCACCGCTGAGATGAGCTTGGTGCAGGGTTGGCTGGCTGTGTCAGGGCGAAGGTTGCAACCAGATTGTACTTGCAGTCGTGAACAATGTTGGACAAGCAGTGCACGATGCTGCCCGTGGTGCACAGGTGGTGGACTGTTTGTGACGGCACCTGTGTGATGTCCATCTTCAGGGCGGCATCAGCGACCATGACAGGCGCTGTGTATGTCAAGCTGTTCCGTGTGAGGTAGTAGCAGGAGTACCTATGAGGAAGGAAGCTTCCTGAGCCGTCTCATCTGCTGTGCCACAGCGACAATGCAATGACCGCGCTGCCAAGTGAGTTCAGGTTGCAATACACTGCTCAATACATGGTATGCTCACCCAAGCACGATACCCACGAAACCGAGCAGCCGCCTGAGCACGAAGGCCCTGGGGTACTCTGCCAAATCCTGCAATTGGTAGCGACGTGCGGTGAGTGTGAGGTTTGACCTTCAAGAAATGGAAACTTCATGACTGCAACAGACCTGCACATGAGGCCAACACCTGCAGAAGCGGGCACCTGCATGGTCTTCACGCCCGGGGCGTGTGGATCTGTGGGCTTGTCGCTGCTGCTGTCGCTGCTGCTGGAGGAAGCACCCAGGGAGCCACCAGACGCCTGGAACGGCCGCGTGCATGGTCTGACGCTGAAGGTGCAGCAGTTCCAAATGTGCAAGCACATCTGCGCAAATGCATGTGGACCATGTGTGGCGATGAATCTCTCACCATCGGTTGCGCCTTTGAAGGCTCCCCGACAGTGCCCTTCACCACCCGCTCTTTGTTTTCGTCATTGATGCCGCCGGCGCCGGCTGCCGCGGCGGACTGGGCCACGAGCAGCGGCTGCCGCTGCCGTGCTGCTGTGGACCTGCAGCATCAGGGATGTGATGTTATAATGAGCTCGCCAGGTGATGGCTGCGCTAAGGGTTTCTGCCAGCCAAGGGACATGACATTGCTGCTGTTTATTGTGCGGCGGACGCACAGCAAGCGGCCACACCTGGCGATCCGCAGGGGCGATGGGAGGCCCGCTCGCGCCCGCAGCTGGGCTGCATGCTGCCGCGGCCGCTGCGCCCCGGCTGCTCTGTGCAGGCTGCATGTCAGCCCTGCGGCTGGCAGTGCCAGCACCATCTGTGCAGACTCACGCTGCTCCCGAAGTCAGCCTGCACAAGGTCAGCACTCCAGGTCAGCAATGTGCTTTGTCACATGCCTGTCAGTGGAGCGCGCCGCAGGGCCGTGTTGTCCCATCCGTGAACATAACGAAGATGCCAGCAGAATCGCATTTCAACGACCACTGTGCACCAATTGCAGCGCTTCTGTGCAGTTATAGACTGTTATCTGCATGCACGCTGCCGGCCTGGTGCCTCAAGGCTATTTGACTTCTTAATAACAGGTGCCACATGCCTCGATGCGGTCTGCGCTCGTAGCATAGCACACGAACAGTGGATCAAACACGCTCGAAGATCCTGGCCACCGCTGTAGGTCCACGCTTTGTCAAACTACCAGCTGCTGGTAGTGTCATCAGCATAGCAACGATCTGCAAGCCAGCTATCCCCTGCACCCGTCCTCGATCACTTCAGACGTTACCACCATCTCACTGCTGCTCGTCGTGCTGCTGATGCAGCCGCATCGCCCGCAGAATTTGCACTGTCTTTTGACAGTCGCTCTGAAGCTGGTGCAGGCACATCGGGCCACACCCACAGCCGGAGGCTGATCGGCGTCCGCCCGTCATGGTGCGGTGTGCCAGTTGCCGCAGTGGGTCGACTGGCATCCCCATATGGCAGCAGAGCCGAGAGTGGCACTCCACTGACCACAGCTTATCCTCACCTGTTGGCTCGCCCAGCCCCAGGGTGTTGGCGCAGGCAGCAGCGCGCCGGTGACGGGTGTCAACCGCCACAAGCGTGCGCCTTGTCACGATGACGGTCGCGTGCGGACGGCGTTGCCGCTCGCTGCGGTGCAATGAACGATCGTTGCTCGGAGCAGGTGGCGACTGTGGGGTGAAGACCGCCTTACACCCTACCCGCAGCACGCCCCCGCCCCAGGCAGGCCATGCTCAACCACTTTATCTTATCAAAGTGCCTGAGATTTCTCAAGCGCACCCGCCGTGTCCGCGCTCCTCCAGCCTCAGCTCCTGCCACGCATCTGCATCAGCAGCCCAGCAGCTATGGCGACCATGCTCGCCGGCTCCCAGATGCTGGCCCAGACCCAGCGCAGCAGCCTGGCAGGCACATCCCTCCGGCAGCCTGCCCAGCGCGCAGCGCTGCGGCCAGCGCGCCAGGTCGTGCGGGCAGACACCACGACCGACAATAAGGAGAAGAAGGATGAGAAGAAGGCGTCAGCGCCGTTCAGCCCGCCGGCGCTGGACTCCTCATGGCCCAGCCCCATCTTCGGTGGCAGCACAGGCGGCCTGATGCGGAAGGCGCAGGTGGGCCTTGCATCCCATAAGTCTGCGTGCAGCCAGCGCTCGGCCGACAGCGGCCGCGATGGACATTGGCTATCCACACTCGCCTTTGAACGCGATCAGCTGGGTGTCGGTGCTGGTTGGCCTGACTGCTGGGGACTTCCTCGTGAGGCTCTCGATACCAGCACGTCTACAGGCGTTGCTTGCCAGGGCCTCTTGGCCCGCGCCCTCGCATTGTGCTGCATGCCTATAACAGCCGCTGCGGGTGAGCCCAAGGCTGCTGCATGCGCGTCCCAGTGCACCTCACACCTGCAGCTGAGGGTAGCTGACGGGCGCTGGCGATTTTGCCTTTCGCCTGCTTTCACTCGATGGGGCAGCCTATTCTCGGCAACAGAGCCCGTAACTCGAAGCAGAACTGCCACAGGCGACATTGAGCATCTGCATCAGTGCGTGCGTTGAGTCGGCTGATGCAAGCATATGTTGCCGGTCGTTGCAGGAGGAGGAGTTCTACTGCATCACGTGGGAGGCGAAGAAGGAGGTGGTCTTCGAGCTGCCGACTGGCGGCGCCGCCATCATGCGCCAGGTCAGTTCCTCACGTTAGATATACGGTGCCTAGTGACGGGACAGCGGGCTATGCAGTGGTCGTCGACTGCATAGTAGGTTTGCAAGCACGATTTGACTGCACAGTTGCCTCCAGCGTCCGGGTCCCCTTGGCATATGGCAGCAGGCAAAAAGGTAATCTTCCTGTCTTTGCGCCTCGCAGGGCCCGAACCTGCTGAAGCTTGCCCGTAAGGAGCAGTGCCTGGCGCTGCTGACGCAGCTACGCACCAAGTTCAAGCTCAACGGCCAGTTCTACAGGGTGTTCCCCAATGGCGAGGTGGGAGCCTGAATACTTCTCTGATGTTTGGCTGAGCCAAAGCACCCACCAGCATCACAGGGTTTGGTGCTGTGTAGCTGCGGGGGCTGCTGGGTATGCTACACGTAACAGCTCTGCATGCTGTTAGGGGGTGCTGATGCCGATGTCACAACCCTGTCATCTGCGGCCCTGCAGGTGCAGTACCTGCACCCCAAGGACGGCGTCTACCCCGAGAAGGTGAACGCCGGCCGCAATGCAGTCAACGCCAACAAGGGCCGCATTGGCGAGAACCTGAACCCCGTGCAGATCAAGTTCAGCGGCAAGTTGGTGAGTTCTCTTGAGGCGTGAAGCATTCCTGGCTGTGCTGATGCATGAGTGTGTCTTCGTCATCTCGCTCTGTTTGCCATGATGACACATGTCTGACGTTTGTTGTGTCCATCTGCAGGGTACGTACGACAAGTAGATCACCTTGCTTGGGTAGGAGGTGCAGGCGGGCGCCATGCTATCGTGTCATTGACTGGTTGGTTGGCTGCGGGGTTGCAGCGCCATCAGCGGCTCCGCAGCACTCCTGCAGTGGGGTCGTACCATCTCAATGCGCAATGCAGCGCACGCATGCTCGACTTGGCAATTGTGCAGATGCTTGCCATTGAGAAGACTGAACGTCGAAGCATTGGTTGCCAATTCATGACTGCTGTAAAATAATCCGGTGGAATCGAGCATCACCGCTGCTGCGTGCATTTGCTACACGCGCAGTGCAGCGCAGCAGGTCCGAGTATTGGAGTGCAGTGCGCAAAGGTCCGGCACATTGGAGTGCGCCGAAGTCCGGTACGCAACGCGCAGCATGCAGGGGAGGGGTTACAGGCTACCAAGGTCGGAAGGTCCCGTTCCTTCGTTCCTTGAGCGCCTGGAGGGACCGCCCTGTGTCAGATCAGACAGAAGATGCATACAATTTGCTGTCCCGGACTGGCGGACTCGCATCATGCCTGAGGTCGCATTATAGCCGGACAGCCCTGTGTTCAGACGATTGATTCGTTTGAGAGCGAGTCTAGCCTCATCCCCGGCTACAGTGGGGACGGAGGGTCGGCTGAGTGGATTCGCAAGCACAGCGTTCGTGCACAGCCGTCGAATAGGTGCTTTGCACCTTGGTGTAGCAGCGTCCGGATCCAGCCCGTAATCGTGTAGAAGGGGGTCACATACTGAAACCGCGCCAGAAGGCGGCACCTGTGACAAACATGGGGTTGTCGCTGCCGCTCCATCTGCGCACAGGTAGATTGGCATGCTGCTGTACACATTCCCAGCAGAGGGTTGGCACCGCGTGCACGAGCAGCTTCAAGATGGCACGTCACCAATAAGTGCAGTGAGATAGCATATTTGTGCTCATGCGCAGGCCCTACCCTGCATCGTCCATGCGCAAGCTCACAGATCATCACACGGTTGTCAGGTGGGACAGCCGTGGTACACGATGCAAGCACTGCATTATCGCACCCTTTTCCAACCGGCGCTCGTGAGCAGACCACGATGTGCATGGTGGTGCCTCAGGTGCCCGCAGCAGCCCCGCAGCAGGAACAATTCAGCGGCAATGGCGCGAGCAGCAAACCTGCTGTTCACAGCGCAGCAAGTGCAGATGGAGGAGTGTCACAGTCTGCGCCGCCGCCAGCGATGGCCAGACAAATGCCGCAGAAGCAGCTGCCGGCGCAGCCCTGGCACCAGACGCTGGCCTCGCCGATGCGGGTCCAGAGAGTCATCCGCTGCGGGACACTTTGCCAGGTGAGCTGGGATCCTCCTGGCCGGACGTTCCAGCACCAGGGCTGTCATGCCCTGCGCGGGACAGTGGCTGCACACACTGCTGGCAACAGCTGACGACTGCCGTAATGGCTGCATATCAGCCTGTCGGATAATGGGCATTGATGATTGAACCTGGCACGTGCCTGCTGCCAGGGTGCAGGTTGCATAGCCGGGTGCTGCGATTCTGTATTCTTGGTAGAGCAGACAGCAGCTACGTGATTGCGCCCTGTCTGCCACAGGACCGCACAAGGACAGCGCCGAGACGCAAGCGGAGGAGGTCTTCGGTCAGGAGACGGGCGTGACGGTGGAGGCTGGCGATGAGGCCAGCGCTGGCGCCTTCAGCTCATCGCCCCAGGTGCGCTTGTTATCCCAAACACCACAGAGCATCCTTGTCAGCCGTCAGCCGATGCAAATGCATGACGGTGTGCCTGGCAGTGGGCAGCATGTCTGGCTTTCTCCCACGGAAGAAAAGGGGTGCACAGTGGCAGTTGTCCTACGAGTACAGCGGCTCGTACAGCGGCTACCACTGGCCCGTCACCGTGAACGACACTCTAGAAGAGGAGCTATGTGTGCATGCTGTTTGGCATATAGAATGCTCACGGGCCATTGCTGTTCCACAGGCCACAGCAGTCGCAGAGCAGCCGGCGGCGCCGCTGCCAGGCAGCAGGAGCCTGCTGGACAGGGTGCCAGGTGGCGCCCCCGGGCGGTTTGCTGCCATCGGCGTCGCTGGCTTCCTGGGCCTAAGCTTCGTCATCGCTGTGGTGAGTGCAGGGTCCTGGTTGCAAGGGTCGTTGACAACATTGTGGCTTTGAAAGTAACCTTTCCTGCTGACCATGGTGTCCACACCAGCAAGATGGGCATGCACACTTCAGTGCCATTTGTGCATTCACAACCAATCGTTTCACGATGATACACGCCGCCACTATGCCACAGCGGGCATGCTGTGCAGGTACGGGGCGCGCTGAAGATGCGCAGCCCCAAGGCCAAGCGCATCCGGAGCATCAACAAAAACAAGGTCGTAGTGGAGACGCTCAATCGCTACTTCCCACAAGATCGCGCAAGTTTTGGCAAAGGCGAGCTTGTCATCACAGATAGCCACCTTGAGTCATTGTGTATCAGGTACACATGCAACTAGTCAGGATCCTCCATTCACAGCGCCAAAGCAATGGAAGCCAATGCCAGAGAACATCACTCATGCTGCTGCCTGTCGTCAGCACATCAGGTTGTTTGTCTCACCATCAGGTGAGGCGCGAGGGCTGAAGATGAAGACCCGCTTCTCTGGCACCGAGATCTTCCGCAAGTATCTCTGGTACCTGCTGCGGGAGCGCAGCTTTGATAACGACGCAGTTGCTGATATGCAGCAACTGAAGTCAGCCCTGGGCCTCTCAGACGACGAGGTGTGGATGTCATGCTTTCAAGAGCTGCAAGACATGGTGTGCACACATGACTGACGAGCTCCACAGTAGGGCTGTCACCGTCCGACGTCGCACCAACAGAGTGTACTGATGGGCAGGCATTGGCAATGAAGCTGATCTCCTCGTGGGAGATTTGACTTCCACCCTGAGCTCCTAAGTTGAGTCACTTTAACTGCGGCAGGTGCAAGAAGCACTCCAGGAGCGCGCACAGCGCATCTACAAGGAGTACGGCAACGTCATGCTGGACACCGAGGGCATGACCAAGGTGCGCTGCTTGCCTCAATTGTCTGATAGCAGGCTGTGCAGTGGATTCCTGCATGGCTGCTCAGCACACATTCCGCCTGCGCATCCTACCGATCGCGGGCAGCAGGCACTTGTGCAAGTGGTCACATCATCTACCTACCTATGCTGCAGACGGGCGTCGAGCGGAAGGCGACCTGCCGCGCGCTGTTCTCCAAGCTGCTGTACCTGGCAGAGTCGGAGGAGCTGCTGCCGGGCGTCGATGCCGAGGCGCGCCGGTCTCTGGTGGCAGACGTGTTCGGCGCCACCGAGGACGATGCCGCGCAGCTGCGCATCGTGTCGCTGTACGAGGTGAGCACAAGTGCACTCGCTATGATACCAGCCTGCCGGGCCAGCCTCAAGGGGCCCTGCTGGTGCGGGCTATGGGACAGGCCGTCTACTGCTCAGCCTGCGGTGCTGCCTGTGAATCGAGCTGATGCACAGGCACTTGGTAAAGGTCACTGTCAACAGCCTGAAAGGGCATGAGGCTGGCAGACGCCTCGTGAGCGGTGGGCGCTGCCGTCTGCAGGTCGATGCCGGCAGGGTGGAGGAGCTGGCGTCAGAGCCCTCGACCTTCCCAGAAGACCCGGACTCCGAGGAATGATTCTGTGGTTTGCTTGATTTGGTGTGGGCAGGAGTGCGGTGGTTTGTTGTAGACCAAGTGGCGCCTCACATGCCCACCCAGTGCTGCTGCACTGAACTATTCATCTGCGAACCTCAGTACATGCAGAACATGCTCAGCCATGCGCGCCAGCGTGCAGCGGTACCACTGATGATCTAGAGGCTATGTGTGTGACGCAGATGATGCACTTCAGCATGTAGGTGTACACTGCAGAACTGAAGAGACACCACCCAGATAGACAGCCTATGGCCACCGTATGCAGTGTGATGTCGTCATGTATTGTCCCCAAATTTCAATGAGTTGACAAAGTGCCCCAAGATATTTACCTGTTCTTGGCTGAGGAGATGTCGGATTCAGCACACGTTGGCATGCAAAAGAGCTACGCAGCATCAAATTGTGACGCGCCTACTGTATCGCTGTTCCTTGCCTTCCGTAGACTGCTGAATTTCTTGTGCATCCCTGAAGCAGTTGATGCTGCGTGCTGTTTGTTGCACGCTTGCATTTGGCTACGTGGCTCTGCACATTGATGATCGCTGCATCGCGATCGCTAACTGCACGACTCACGGATGACAGTAGGTGGGATACTCCTGCACAATCTCATGTTGTGCAACCTACTTGAAAAGACCTCGAGCATCCTGTTGCATGTCGCATGCGCCACCGTTTGCGCAAGCCATGCAGTCGTGGTAGCAGCACTGCTTGCTACATCTGCATCTTTGCAGAGAGCTCGCCTCATCGGACAACCTCCAAAGCCAGGTAGTCTTTCGCGCAGGTGACACGAGTTGCTGAGAAAGCCATGCACTCAGCCATGCGCCACCTTGGCGGTGCTGCCAGCTGCTCCTTCACCGAATGTCGTGCATCGCGCCCAATCATCAGCTTGCTGCCGACACGTCAAGGCTGGCAGCCAGTTCAGTCGCTTGCTTATGGCTGCCGCTGCGCTGCTCGGCACCGACACAGAACCGCGTGCAGCGCCAGCAGCGGGCAGCAACCAGCCGAGCCGACGGCAGGCAGCAGCGGTGCCGCAAAGGCCTCGAGCGCACTGGCGGTTGCGCCCGATGCAGCGGCGGTGGCTGAGGCAGCCACCGGCAATGGCTCTGCCCCGCCCTTGCAGCCAGGTGCCTCAGCGCTAGACGGCCATGTACCACTGCCGCCACCTTGGACAACCTGTCCAGCTGTAAATACATGGTTATACCTGTTCACAGGCAGACAAGTTGGGATCCTGACGGTCGTGCCTGATGGCGGTGACAGCCCCCTGGGGCCGCCTTGGCAGGAGGTTATGACCCACATCTGTGACCGCCTTGGCTGGGTTGACCCTGCCTTCCGCATGCAGGTGCGCTGCTGTTATGCAGTCTGAGTTCTGCTTTGTTACAGCGTCTTTCTGCGAGCAGCACAGTAGTACTGCACCGAGCCAGTGCTATAACCTTTGGACATCACAGTGAGGTCAACACAGTACACCACGTTTAAGTCTCCCACCTCTGATGCAGGTCCGCACCGAGAGTCAGCTACTGGCAGACCCCGCAGTGCAGGCGTCTGCTGCAAAGGCGGACATCCTCTTCTGCGTGGGGATACAGCAGCAGGACGCAGTTGCAAAGCTCAGTGGCACGGCAGCGCCAGACGCCCTGCAGCTGTCCTTTGACGGCGACGCCAGTCTGGAGGCTGCCAACCGGCTACAGGTGTGCTGGGCAGCCTCCTTCTGAGCGTATCACATCGCCAATGGTGCCATATTGCCTGGCATGAGGCCGTCCCGCCCCGCAGCAGCAGCAGCCAGTTGCGCTGATAGGTCGCAAAGCAATATGGGCTGGCATCTGAAGGTTGAGAGGCGCAATTTGCAGCGTCAGCCAGAAGTGCAGCTGCTATTGTCATGTCCCGGTGCAAGACCCGTTGTAGCTTGCGCAAAGAGATGTGTGTGCAAGGCGCGGGACCTGCAGCTAGGCTGACACAAGGCTGAGCTCTTTGCAGATACGCATGCATCAACCAGGATGTTTCACCTTGATGAAAGCGCAGGGGTACCGGTTGGCGCAACCGCCACGGACACAGCAGCTGCTCGAGGCCCTGCCTTTTGGGGCCACGCGCAAGGCGGCGGCTACAGC
Organism: Diplosphaera chodatii; assembly: GCA_032358165.1. Lineage (NCBI taxonomy): Eukaryota > Viridiplantae > Chlorophyta > Trebouxiophyceae > Prasiolales > Stichococcaceae > Diplosphaera > Diplosphaera chodatii. The sequence continues at coordinate 1,031,357 of JAALGY010000037.1, read as the reverse complement.
AGCGGCTGTGCGCACCTTCTGGCGCCGCGCCACCAGCGACGACCTGCTGTACTTGTGAGCTCCTGTCCAACCACTCTGCAGTTGCATGGCATGTCACCTAGCGCTACTTACAGCAGTGGATGTCGATGTGCTACCCCGAGAAATGACCTGCATCGACTGTGCACTTACCATGCGCACTACAGCTACACCAGCTGTCACTGTGCAAAGCCATCACAGGTGCTGCTCAACGGTTCGGTTGGACAGTCTTTCAGGCCCGCCTCAAGGGTGTTGTTGACTCTTCCTGCAGGTTCCTGACGCTCATCAACGCCTACTTTGCGGAGGTGCCGATGCTGCAGAGCATGCGAGCACAGGTGCGGCGCATCACCACATGCTGACTGCGTACCGTAGCGTCTGCGAAGCGTGCTGCTGTGCCAGCCCTCTTCTCCCATGACCAAACCAAAGCTCAGACTGCCCACAGCTGTGTGTGACAACGGCCTACAGGACCCGGCGACCATCTTCCGCATGGTGCAGAAGTGCGGGCCGCAGATCTTTGCGTGCGTCAACGACCCCGACTGCAAGGCCGCGCTGGACTGCCTGCAAGCCTGCGACCCCACTGACCAGGTGATAAATCTCAATTTACACAAAATTTTTCACTTGTATGCCACATGCCCTGATGCTGCAGTCCGCGGCACTGGCAGCTAGTAGGCTCCCTGCTGTTTGCGGTCTTATTGACAGTTGTTCGTCTCCTCGTCGTACAGGTGTGCTCGTACCAATGCATCGTGACATACGAGAGCCAGCTGCTGGAAGACTTCAGCCTCTGCATCCTTGAGGTGGGTGGTGATCATGCACTAACATTGGTTGCTTTGCACCATGCATAAAGCTATGGCCTTGGCGGCATGCAAGTGGCTGCAGGCTTGCCGGGTTGCAGTCCTGCCTGGTACCACCAGCCATGGTACATAGTGTGCTATTTCCATGTGCACAGAAAAATAATTGCCTAGGGATGAGCGCTGAGGCGCCCAAGCTGCCAGACGTGCAGCCAATGACCAGCTTCCAGGTAGTGTACGCAGCAAGCTGCGTCCAATCTGTGCAGACCAGGGCGAAAGGGGCGCTAGGCATGGCCCCACAGATCTTTGACAGATGACATGCCTTTGCTACAGGGTGCGCCATTGACGCATGAGTCGGCAGAGCGCATCTTCATGGGGTGGCTGGGCAAGGAGAAGTACAGCTGGCGGGTGGTCGCTGGCGCAAACACCGCCTACGACAAGTTTCCCTGCCAGTACCAGATATACTACCCACAGAAGCGTGGCAAGGCGTTCTGGTATGACCCAGGTAGGGCATTTGCCCGTACAGCTCGATGCCATTGGCTGCGAGTCGCATGTATTGTAGGGGACATAGTGTGTGACTTTCGGCACAAAGCTCATCGCCTGAAGCAGCAGCACCATGCAATGCTCTGATCGTCCCAACAATCCCTCCTCCTGCAGTGTTTCGGGTGCAGAAGCTGGACGGCACGCAAGTCTGGAGGCGACGCCACTACCGCGTGCGCCGCGCTCAGGTGAGCAGTTTGCCCTGAGCACTTTAAATGAACCATACCACCTGTACGCACCTGCAATGTTCGCTTGTCATGGATATGTCCTGCAAGGTGAGCTGAACGAGGCTGACATCGGAGCATTGTTTCAAACGTGCTCAACTCGACCTGCTTTGCCACGCAGAAGCCTGGCACCTTCAACCTGTCGGTGCTAGATAACGGAGTGACATCAAGAGAGGTGTGATGCACCACTCATGCAATATTGCTCAACGCAGACTTCTCTTGGGAACGTGCAGTTGAGGATCTGTCCCCACTCGCCACTGTGCAGTTTTGGCGCATCGTGGATTGCACGGACGACCTGGCATGGGCCCTGTTCTACTATGCGGGCGCCGCCTCAGCGGCCGGGCAGTCTTACAGCGGGGCCGTGCTGGTGACCCGAGATGGCGCTTGGCCCTCCCAGGTACATTCATATGCAGTGGCTGTTGCATGTGGTCTGCCCCGCGGTCCAGCTGCTGACACAGTTATGCGTATGTGTGTCCCACTTCTGGCTGCAAGTAGGGTATCAATATTGAACGCTGGGTTGTGTAACAGGAGCACAGCGAGCGGCTGACTGCAGCGCTGGACGCCGCAGGCATGAAGGTGAGCTCGACAACGCACAACCCCAGCACTGTACGAGGTAATGCACAGAGCTGCACAGGTGCGCACGCCTGCGGCAGGCGGCTCACCGCATTTTAGGCAAGCATGAATGCCGATGCAGGAGTGGGAGATGTTTAGGGTCAACAACCGCAGCTGCGAGGGGGCGCCGCTGGACTTGCCAGACATCGCACTGCACCCAGACCCCGACAAGTTTTCCTGGAGCTGACACTGAGCGTCTGAGTGCAGTGTGCGACCTACGCACACGTCAGCCTGTAATAACTGTACCGGCACTTCCGTTCAACAGCAGCCCTGCAGCACACTGTAAAGCGAGAATCCAGCCAAAATCCTCCAAGGGGCGTGCAGATGCGTAGCACTCCCCCAGGAAGCTTTCGTATGCTGCGGAGCACTGACAGTGATTCCGATTACACAGCTTTTCCCACCAGAATTGCTCGTGTGAAGCTGACAAGAGCTTACAGTATGCCCGCCATGGAGCAGCCTGGGTCATGGAAGCGTGTCTGACTGCGCCTTCGCCTGAGCGCGAGACAGGGCGGACGCGTACTGTGCACCGCGTGCGCCGTCAGCGCCTGCCCTGGGCGGCGTAAACAGCATATCTTGGGATAGGTGAGGTGGCCGGTGGCCTTCCAGCGCTGGGCTGCCCTGTGCCAACTCACCTTCTGGAAGCCGAAGCTTTCCCGAAGGACCTTTTGGGGGTTGCCCCGACTGCGTGTGCACCGTCGCTGCAGCGCCCCACAAAATGATCACAGCTGTTTCGGCCATGCCATCGGTCAATGTGTGCAGTTGCATTCAGAAGGACACCGATCCGGCTCGGCCAGCGTTGCCCCCGAGCTTCCACCCGGCAGGTGGCCCCATCAGGGCGTACAACAGCAGCGCAGGCAGGCCGGCGGTGCACGAAGGCTGTTCTGTCATCATAAGAGCCCTGTGACATGCTCACCGTTCTTTGCGCAGGCCATTATGGATCCCAATGCTGGTCCGGTCCGGACGCACTCCAGCAAAGGGCTACCCCGCGCATGGGCGCCGCTCGCTTTCCGGCAGCTGCGCATCGAAGCAGCCTTCCGTGACGCCCACAGCCGCAAGCACGCCGTGTTAGACCCTCTGGGCTTCGCGTTCGCGCTGGCGTGGTGTGCAGCGGCCGCCTACCGCCTCGGCTGGACGCCGACAGCGGCCCAGCCGGCAGCCCTGGTCCTGCTGGCCGTGGCCTCAGCGGCGGCAGCGGCGCTCCAGCAGCTGGCGCCAGCCGCCTACATCCGCCATAGGAGTGCAATATTGTGCGTGCTCCGGCTGGCGCTGGCGGCAGCGGCGGCGTCGGCAGCGGAAATGACAGCGTCCAGCCCGCGGCACTGCGGCGGCAGCGTGGCGGCCTTCCTGGCACTGCAGGGCGGCCAGCACCTCCTGCTGGCCTTCTGCGCATTCGCGTGGCGCCTGCGCCTGCAGCTGCACCTGCCGCTCCAGGGTGCCTGCCTGGCGGCGGTCGCCGCCGCCAACTGCCGCCTTGCCGCCGCAGTCACCGCTGAGCCCGCCGCGGCCGCCGTCGTCGCTGGTACTATGAGGACAATGTCACCAGGCCTGACAGCAGCCATCAGCCCCGTCACAGCCATCGCTGCGCTCGCCACCGTCCTGCAGGTGCATAGCCTGAACGCGTGCCTGTACAAGCATGCTCTTAAAGCATATCCATGACCGCCGTCTGCACCTGGATGCACTTGCTTCGAGCAATGCCATCAGGCTCCTGACCAACGATTCGATGTGGACCCGCCCACAGGTGCAGCTGGGCTTTCACCTGCCGAGCAGCCTGCTGGTGGCGGCGGAGGCGCACGAACGTGCGGCCTTCCTGCCCGCATTCCTGATGCAGGCGGCAATCAGCTTCCAGAGCGGCGGGCTGCGGCTTGGTCGACGGCAGGTCGTGCGGAGGTCTGCACCCCTCCTGTCACCAGAGTTGGAGGCACGTCTGGCAGCGCTGGTGCAGATGCCGTCCGGCAAGTCACACGAGCGGCATGAGGGGCGGACCGGCCAGGCAATGGTCCAGAGATGACATAACGATGTCAGCTCCAACGTTTTGGCTGTACAAACGCGATTTTGGGGTTGTCCGCCTTTGGTGTGTATTTGCATGGCAGTTTGCTCTTGTGCCTATGCTCGTGTCGCATACATGGGGTCAGTGGGAAGTCTGCCAAACGTATTTGATGTACGGCAACAAATGCTGCTTGATCCGAGTTGCCTGCTCGACAGTATTGCTGATGCCTCAGTGGTCTTGAGGTTGTACCTGTGCAATACTGTGAAGTCGTGATGCTTTGGTCTTGCACACAGTGCTGCAGTCAGGCAGGACCCAACAGCTCGAGCAGCACTACTATATCTATCACCAACCTAGTCCTATCGACAGCATGCTGCCAAGCCTCAGCCGAAGCAGCGTTGCTTGGCAAGCCCTGCATCTAATTCACCAAAAGCTCATGACGGTAGCCACAAGCGTGCCAGCAGCTGTGGCATAAATCGCAGCCCACGATGACCTGTCGACGTTTTTCGGGTCAAGCATATCCCCCTTCTCACTCTGCATGCCATACTTAGCGTGGTCCCAGGCGATGTGGCGCAGCCCCCCAATGTAGTGGTACAGCAGCGGCCCCGCGATCATGGCGCGCGCCGGGTACACCAGTATAGAGCCCCGCACCCAGTCCACCACCGCCGTCAGGTCGCCATTGAGCGCGATGGCGCCCGCCGTCACGAACACGCCGGTCAGCATGCTGCCACTGACGCGGTTTGCAATCGAGGAGACCGCGTTGATGGGCATCTTGTAGTGGAACTGCGTCGGCGCATCCACCTCAAACACATGTGGCGACACCGGCCGCTTGCCGGCCAGGTCTCTGTTGTTTTCTGGCACGCCCAGAAAGCCGGTGCCCTCAGTGTAGTGCGATGGCTTGCCGAAGAACTCCGGCACCGTCGCAAACGCTCTGAGCTGCGTCAGCAACGCAGGCCCTGGCTCGGCTGCTGACTGTGATAGCCGTGCTGCAGCGGCCAGGCCCCTGGCAGCTGCCAACGACATCTTGTGGTCCACAGGTCAAGGCAGGATCAGGCTCGCAAAGGGGGTTCGGTGTCAAGGATGTAGGTATCGTCACTATTGCACTGCGTCAACGTGCCGGGTGACGCAGTCCTGTTACACGCAGCGCCTTTGCCTTGGACTTGTTACAGCAAGAAGCAATCAGAGAACGGTCTGCAACTGCAGCAGGGTTGCAGCTCGACCGAAGGCACGGTAGTGCCATGCCTATGCCCCTCATCGACAAGGCATTTTGCAGAGTGCGGAACGGTGCTGGCAGCGTCACTTCTGCACAGCGTCACATACAAACTGGAAGCTCACCCGGTCGATCCAGCCGCCTCTTGCTTCATTGCGGCAGACGCTGGTCTACCTGATCATACATTACGTTGAGGACAGTGCGACATCCGAGCAGGTTTCGGATCGTGCGCTGGGACCTGGACTGGTAACAATCTCACCTGTTAGCAGCATGGTGACACTCGAGAAGATTTTAAAGGGTACGTGCTGGTGTATGTTGTATCAGTGGTGCTGCATCTCACATGGCGCCCCTGCATCAATGCACCGCTTGCCCAGGAATGCTTCACCAACAGGACCTGACGAGCTGTGATTGAAGTGTACTGCGTCTACCGTCGTAGCGGACTCGGCGGGGCCAGCGTTCAGGAAGGTTTACGACCAGTCCCATGTAGCCTTGGCGGGTGAGTACTTGGGCATGACCTGCATCGCTTGCATTGGCGCCTTGCTGTGCACATACGAGAGGCTGACTTTGCTTCGCACTCCGCACCGCAGGCCTCGTGCCCATTGCAGCATTGGGCGGCGAGGTGCATACAACTCTGAAGCTGTGTGTGTGTGATGACTCTGAATGCTGCTGCACTGTTCATCGATGGTTCACCTGCGGTACTCCTAGCCCAACTATGCTCTCACCTCGATGTGCAGCACACGCCACTGACAAGGCTCACAGACTTTGCGCTGGCGGCCGTCATCCCTCTGCACATGCATGTGGGCGCCAATGGCATCGTCTCCGACTATGTTCCTCCGCGATTCATGGGTGAGGTTCACTTGGATACCCTGATATTGCAAGTGGCTGCGCAGTCATACATTTGAACAAGACACTGCTGCAAGGTCGGTGCACCGGTTATCTCTGCTGGGGCTGTCCACGGCCAAAGTCAGCGCTGCTGTTTGCGATCTACAGGTGCGTCTCGGTGGGGGCTGCTGGCAGCATCAGGTGTCACGTTCCTGGGACTAATGAAGCTGAACGTATCAGGGCCTGGCATCACGTCGACTGTGAAGTCACTGTGGCACAAGCCAGAGAAGCACTAATAACACTGCACGAGATTGTCGATTGAACATGATCTGAGATCTGTGCTTTGGACTGTTGTCCAAGACAACTTGCGAGGTTTGCTTAGGAGCAGTGGGTAGGGGCACACATAGTGTGTTGAAATGTTTGCTAGATTTGTAGTTACAGAAGACGCCTCAACCAGCAGTGGTACAAAAGCACAGCAACCAAATGGTGACAGTAGAAATAGCGTAACATGACAGCACGAGCTGCAGATGGGTGACAGCCTGCTCTTGACGGCAGACGCCTCTCAAAGTCTCGGGTCCAGTAGCCTCAACTCTGCCTGAAGGCTGCTGTATACCCAAGTGCGGTCCAAACAGCCCCAGCCTGGAGGCAGCTGTGTGCTTAATAGCGGTTCCAAAACACCTGCATTACAGCGTACGAAAATTTGGAGCAGGGCTAAACCATGTGAGGGGACTCAGCAATGTCACCAGCTTGGTGAAATTCTACATCAGTACAGGAAGACACAAGACAGCAGATTGCAACAGAGCGAGTAGCAGCAATAACTGACCTGCGTCTTCTTGGTACGGCCAATCTTCTTCTGTAGCTGCAGCAGACCGTACAGCAACGCCTCTGCTGTGGGTGGGCAGCCCGGCACTACATAGCAGAGGGCATATGTCATCGTCTATTGCACACAAAAGGGTAGTTCAGACCGACAACGGCGCTGGTGGGGATTGCTTGACAGACCGAGTCAGGGCCATCGGCCATACTCACCATAGATGTCCACAGGCACAATCCGGTCGCAGCCGCGCACAACTGAATAGGAGTAGTGGTAGTAGCCTCCGCCATTGGCGCAGCTGCCCATGGAGACCACCCACCGTGGCTCTGCAGGTGCAGGATCGATCGGTGATGCGACAACAGACAGCGGCCAACGTTCCAACAAAGTAGCCAATGTTCACGGCATGTAAGAAGTCAAGCGGAGAGCCTACACATACAACTCATTTCTACATTGAGAGCGTAGCTCACCTGGCATCTGATCGTACACCTTGCGCAGCGCTGGGGCCTACAGCAGACCACCATAAGCAAAAGCTCAGCAGCAAGTTGGTTGACAGTCCAGTGGATCATGGGCAGGTCACTAAATACACGAGGCTTGCCGAGTGCGCCATGGTTCATGCGCACCATCTTGTTCGTGAGTGTGCCAGCGACGATCATGACGTCGCTCTGCCGCGGGCTGGGCCGGAAGATGATCCCGAACCTGTCCAGGTCATACCGTGCAGCGCCAGAATGCATCATCTCCACTGCACAGCACGCCAGGCCGAAGGTCATGGGCCACATGGACCCCTTGCGCGCCCAGTTCACCAGGTCATCCACCTGCAACAAGGCATCGCCTATGAGCTAGTCTGAAGTCTGGAGGATGCCGCGACGACGCTAAGTGACTTAGGTGGTGCGGCCACAATGACCTGACGGGTATGACATGTTTTCACAGTCAATGGCATGACATAACAGCATGTGCCATACATGAAGCTGCAGACATGACGATGTGTGTTTGGACTGAAGGGGGGCAGGCAAAGGAAGCCCGGAGCAGTGTGCTGACCTTGGTCATCACAAACTCTGCTGCACCCGGCTTCGCACCCGCCGGCGCCGGAGCTGCTGCAGCTGTAGCCATCGTCGACCGTTGCATGGGGTCCTGAAGCAGGGCTGCGGCTGGCTGCGTGGCAAGCACGCCTGACGAACGCTGCACTGCGTTCATGGTCGGCCTAACCAGGGCTGCCAGGCCCTTAGCTGCCTGCTGCGACATGGCTGCACGCTGATGGACGCGACAGTATCTGCAACACCTGGGTTGATACGTGTGGCACAGCAGGTCATACGCGGCTGCAAGCACGGTTCTGAAGCTTCACTGCAGTCAAGTCGCATCAGAAGTGTCATCAAAACCCTATTCTGTAAGGCGAAATTACGAAAGAGGGAGCCTTCCGCCCCTTCTGATGCTCCTTCTAGGCTCCAGCAGCAGCAATCCTACCTGCTCGCGACTATAACTTCAGCTCCATGCCGGTAAAAGGAAGCCACATGTTGAAGTTGGCTGGAGACGTAATAACGGAATGAAGCAAGGTGCGGCGACGACGACAAGCATACAGCTTTACATGGGCGTCAATGGTAGGTGTTGGGTCGCCACAATAATCGAACTCAACAACACAGTGCAAGCGCCATCGGTGCAAGCTTCATCAAACTTTGGAGTTCAGCTGTGCTGCAGCCAAGCAGCACAGCAGGGTCATCGCGGCAGCAGCTTGCGCAGCTGGGCCTCTGTGTCCGACCTCATCTTTGGGATCTGCTTCTGATATGTTTCCGCGCAGTCAGCGATGCATCCCTCCAGCTGACCCTCTGCCCGCGAGATGTCCTTAGGCTGCGGATCACTCGGCAGCTTCTCCTGATTGACAAAGACACGTTTCACCCAAAGGTGCAGATGCACACAAATTCAACAATATGGTCTCGATGTGCTGAATCGTGTATGGTGTTGTGTCCAGCATGTGGTGACCGACGACAAGAACGATGGGCAGTGCGTTGCACCTGCGCCTGGTCCTGACACCGCTCCGCGCAGCGCTGCAGCCGCGCCTGGAAGCCCTGCAGCTGCTGTTGGAGGATCTGCTCGGCCGCCGCCACAGGCCGCTGGCAGTCTTGGCACCTGCACAGCCAAACGGCGACGCCCAGATGATAATGCGCATGCAGATGTAATGTAAAGGTCTCAGGTCAAGGACGAAGCTTGCTATCGCATTGGCAAAGCAGCGCGGTGTTTGGCGGATGCGCACTGCTGCTGTAAGGTCGCCTGATCACGAGCGGATTCACATGCTCTCGCGCTGCACAGGTAGCTCTCCTTCTGCAGGGGCCTGAAGAACTTCTTGTCCAGTCCGGTCACGAACTCTTCAACAGCCTGCGTGAGTTTGCAGGAGACAAGGCCTGGCGTCCAGAGCCACCAGCTCCTCTGCTGCGGAAGGTCAGCTCATTCAGGCACGTGTTGTGAATGCTCGTGACGCGGTGATGCCAATTGATGCATTGTACCTCTCGCACGACTTCAGCACGCTGCTGTGCTGCAGACGCCATGTTGTGTTGACGTTTGCACCAGCAGCAGAGAGCGATGCGATCGGCCCGTCGCAGATGCGCCGCTGTTACAAGGTTTCAAGGATGAAGGTCGTTCACAGCAAGCGCCAGCAGCAGATGGAACGCAGGGACGGTCGCTGCTTCACTGTTGTGTGTCGACTGCTGTGAAGCTCATTGCGTAATCCCTGGACAGACCTCGGGTGCAGCACCGCAGCACGTCCCCACTGACGCACTTGCATCACTGCTTTGGGTAGCTTCAGGATAATCATCATCACGCAGTCGAGCGCACTGGTGTGTCACAAGCCACTGCCGTGCTGCAGCCGGCGCTCACCTGGTGCCCTTTGAAGGGCCTAACCTGTGTCGAAGCGTGAGCCTGCCTCAGCATGGGCAAGCATAATGGCAAGGCCCGAAGCTCAGGAGCGAAGGTCGGCAGCGTGCTGGTCAACAAAGCGCGCAAGGTGCATATGTGTTTGTACCCTTAGTGTGCCGCCTCCGCATTGCACATGTTGCTGCACTGCAGGTTGGCTTTGGCGCCTGATTGTCAGCAAAGTGTGATAACATACATCAGTACAACCTCCCATCGCGCAGGAGGGCAAGGGCACCAAGGCGGCAAGCATCCTGGTCGGGAGGCACACCACGGACACGGCCAAGTATGGCATGCAGAGTGTTTTGGAGACCAACGACCTCAACGAGATCATGAACATGGTCAGCACATAGCTGGTCGTATCGGAACCACACTGCACGCCTTGCAGCATGCCTGCTGTGATTGGCTCAATGCAGGTCATGCATTGCCGCCAGTGGCTAGCCCATGCATTCCCTGGCTCAGGCGGACCTGGCAGGGCGCGACTTCGCAGCCGACCGCGACCAGGCGGTGGTGGTGTCCACGGGCGCCGCCGTCAGCGACCTGGACCGCGAGCGCAGCGCCGAGGCCCGCGCCGTTGCAGAGGTCTGCTGCTCATGCTGAGGACTGCCGTGAAGCTAACACCCTGGCTCTATCATGTTGATGCGCAAGTAGCAGCAGGCAGCAGGCGCTGCTCTCAAATGCACGAGCGTTCCGGGCCTGACACCGTTGCGTTGCACCATGCAGGAGCGCAACCAGTACCGGCTGCGCATCCCGAGGCGGCCGGCCTGGAGCCGGGAGATGACGGGCGAGCAGGTGGAGGCGCAGGAGCGGGAGGCCTTCCTCGCCTGGCGCCGCGACCTCGCCAGGTGCGGTGCTGCCCCCTTCCTGTGTTTCCCGGTGACGAATGGGTTTAGCATTGAGTTACACGTGCCTGCATCTAGGATAGATGTTGGGAGCAAGCACGGTGCCTGTGTCCTTTGCCCTGACCACAGCGCGCCGCCAGAAGAGAGGGGAGCATTGTGTAGCGGCTGCTGTTGCGCTGTATTTGCAGGCTGGAGGAAGACGAGCACCTGGTGCTGACGCCCTTCGAGAAGAACCTGGAGGTGTGGCGGCAGCTGTGGCGCGTGCTGGAGCGCTCCGACGTCATCGTGCAGGTGCGCATGCCGTTGGGACAGACAGGAGCAAGGCGCCCAAGAGTGTCAGCTCACATGTCAGCTCACAAATCAGAGTCAGGCGATCGTAGGTCATGACCTGCGTGCCAATTTGTCACGGGCTGGATCCCACTTCTCGGCACTGCAATCCGTTGGTGCCGAACCAAGTGACCGAATAGTCAACGGCATGTGCGTGGCCATCGCTGCGCAGGTGATCGACGCACGTGACCCGCTGACATACCGGTCGTCGGACCTAGAAGACTATGCGCGCAGCATCTCGCGCCACAAGGGCGCCATGCTGCTGCTGAACAAGTCCGACCTTCTGCCAGAGGTGAGGCTGCTACTGAGCTTGCTGCGCTGGTGCTGTGTTGCATGTGGCTGTTCAGTCTTTCAGTCAGCAACATGCCTTATGGGTTTTGTGAGATGCATGGTCTTTGTGAGGTACTAGGTTGAAGGCCCAGTCGTTCCCGGTGGCTGTGCAGGCTGCACGTGTCGCCTGGGCGGACTATTTTGACAGCCAGGGCATCTCCTACCTCTTCTGGTCAGCCAAGCTTGCGGCTCAGGCAGCTGATGACGAAGAAGGTGCTCGCTAAATCCGTCGTCGATGCTGTTTGCACACAAACACGTATGTTCAACCTTCAGGTTTAAGTGTGTGCTGGTGACTGGGCTCCGCAGTGTGACTTCCGGCAGGCCACTGCCCGAGACACTTGGTCTGTTGATGCAGTTGAGGCAGCTATGCAGCAGCAGAGCTGCCAGGACCAGCGCGTGCGCCTGCTGACATGCGAGCAGCTGCTGGGGGCGTTCCAGGCTAAGGCGGCGGCGGCTGCAGCCGCAGCCGCAGCAGCAGCTGGCGCCAGCTCCGTAGACGCACCTGCCGAGGTGTGCTTATGGCATGCGCCCATGGCGCATCAATGCCGTACGCCTTTCCACTCTTGTCATAACATGTGTGTGGGCCAGCCAGTTGACAGAAGTACAGTTGACAAGGCAGCCCATCTCCTCATACGCAGGAGAGTTCCTCATCACATGTGGAGCGGCGTCTGGTTGTTGGCCTGACTGGGTACCCGAACGTGGGCAAGAGCTCCACCATCAATGCCCTGTTTGGTGAGAAGTGACCACTTCGACTTATGCCTGTAAAAGCTTCACTGATGTGTAGCCTGCACTATTTCTCAGTGTTGATCTGCATGCTGTGAGCCGACTTCCCTACTTTGAAGCTGTGTACTTTCAACCCAGTGCAATGTTGGGCGCAGGCTCCAAGAAGACGGCAGTGGCGGCGACGCCGGGCAAGACGAAGCACTTTCAGACGCTGATCGTCAGCGAGTCGCTGTTGCTTTGCGACTGCCCCGGCCTGGTGCTGCCCCGCTACGCGCAGTCCAAGGCAGAGATGGTGGCTGCGGGTGCGCCTGGTGTCCTGTTGATTATCGTGGGCTGCTGCGCCCCTCTCCCCTTTGCGATCCCGTCCGGCACAAATGAGATCACCTTGCACCGTATCCCAAGAGACGCATGCTGACTCAATATTCCCGCATTGCAGGCGTCATCCCCATCGACCGCCTGACGGACGTGCGTGCCCCGGCTGAGGTGGTGCTGCGGCAGGCGGGCGTCCGGCAGATTGAGCGCGTGTACAACATCACAGTGCCACAGAAGTCCAGCACGTACGCCTTTGTTGAGGGCCTGTGGTCAGTGGAGCAACCAGCTGCCTCATTATGTTCTTGTCAAGAGGGAAACACGTTGCATGTCCTGATGCGCGGCCTCATGTGCATGTCTGCAGACCACTGACGGCGGCGCACATGCTGGCGGCCCTGGCCTCAGCCCGAGGCTGGACCACGGGTGCTGGACTGCCAGACGAAGCTCGCGCAGGGCGCCAGGTGGGCTGCTATGTTTTTGCCCACCACACTCTCGCAACCGGACAGTGCCTGCCCCTGGGCCCTCATGCTAAACTGCTCGAGGCTGACCGCTGCAAAAGGGACTTCGTGCCTGCAACGTACATTTTTCCCTTGCAATCTGCAGGTGCTGCGGGACTTCTGTGACGGCAAGCTGGTGTCGTTCTGCCTGCCGCCGGTGGCTCAGCGAGCAGCGGATGTGCCTGGCGTGTCGGCGCCGCTGCCCGGTGCTGGTGACCGGCGTGTGGCGGCCGCCGATGCACCGCTGGAAGCGGCTGCGCAAGGCGTTTGCCACAGCGGCGCTGCCAGCAGCAATGCCCGTGCAGGACTTGCAGGCGCAGCAGATCCAGCGACCGAAGACAGCAACTCGGACTCAGCAGACTCGGCTTCTGCCGACGGGGACTCTGGCGGCGACACAGCTGCAGCAGCGCCAGCAGAGGCCAGCGCGTCCGCTGCTCCAGGGCAGGTCAGCCGCCCTGATGAGGAGGAGATCTCAGAGGCAGACCTGGCGCTCATGCGGGAGCTGCATCTGGGTGGTGAAACGGCAGGCAAGCCGAGGCGGGCCTCCCACAAGTTCCATGGCAAGGGCTCGCGCCGCCGCATGGCAGGCCTCGTGTCGGCACATTGACAGCTTCGTAGGTCTGCAAGCTGAATAGTGCAGTGTCTGCCCTCCTGTACTCAAGTCATTTCACACCTTGGCTTGCCATATACAGCTTCTGGTGCGCCGTCAGCCCATTACCACACTACCCTTCACAAGATAGTGTTTGATCAGTCACGGCCAATGTCTCGCAAGACGTCCTGCCAGTCAATGTCCGGCAGTGGGTCTACTACCCATTCAATATGTGGTAACGCCTTTTGCAGACGTAACAATTGCTGCACTGAAAACACATGTAAAAACATTGCCTGAACTCTGCCCACAGGGTGCCTTGGACGATCAGCATTGCACACCCGCGATCCATTTAGGTCGATGACCCGCAGCTTTGGCAGCCGTGACAGCGGCACAGCATCAGCTGCCGCTAATTTCATGTTGAACAAGTCGACCACGTTAAGGATCTCCAACTTCGGCAGGTCCGCAATCATGGCCAGGATGTGAGGCCAGGGGAGCTTGGCGCGGCATATATGCAGCTTGGTGACCTGCTGAAAGGGCAGCGGCAACACGCCTGCGGCCTCTGACACTGCAAGTGGGATGACGCAGGGACAAGCGTCAGCCCATGCACGGGTGATTCCAATGGAACGGTGAGCACTGCACATTCCCAATGACAGCAGCAGTGACACGTACAGATGCCACACAAGCGGCAGCAATGACGCACCGCCACTCAAGCGGAGCTCGCGCAGCCCAGTGCAGCCAGCGAACGTGAGTAGCTGCGCACATGCAGGTGGATCCTCCAGCTCGAGCAATGTCAGGCGCTGCAGCGCCCTCGGGCAGCATGTGCTGCCCGGAGCATAGTCGGGCTCTTTCAATGTCAAGCGTTCCAAAGCCGTCAGATGTGCCAGCTCTTCGAGAGACACCCGGTCAGCCACTAAAGCCTCCAGGCAAGGTGGCAGCGCCTGCAGGATGCACGAGAAAACCAATGATGCCGCCTTACATACACCAGACCGCTATCAGATCCGACATTGCGGTGGTCACCAAACTTCTCGCATCTGGCATGCCATGAGCGCTTGCCATGTGACATTTGCGTTATGCATGTCGGTGATTGTGCAGCTGACGACCCACCTCCAGACCACCAGGTTGATAAGCATCAACCCTGGTGGGGAAGTAGATGCCGACAAGCATGTCATCATACGTGACCTCCAAGCTAGTGAGCTGGCTGAGCTGGCTGATGCTGCGCGTCAGCGGCGCCGTCACACAGGCTTCGAGCCGCAGATGGCGCAACTGCTTCAGGGCGGTAACAGCCTCCGCATCGTCCACTGTGAACATTGTCTCCAGTGATCTGGGATACCACATTCTCAATTCCAGGCTGGTCAGGCGAGTGCACCTGCAAGCACAGGCCATGCTGTGAGGCCTGAGGTGAATTGTGCAACATGTTCACAAGTTACCAAAGCCGGTGAAGCGGGCGCTGCGGATACGGCAGGTGCAGGGCATGGCTGCAGGACGTGCATCAGCAGCACGGACCTCAGCAGACTTGCCGGAATATCGTCAGGGAAGTGGTCGCGCGATATCTCAGGCACTAAGGGAATGCATCGATCTAATGGGTGCTCTTCAGCATCGCCTCCATCATCGGACATGTGTCCATCGTCATATGATCTGAGGAGCAGGCGCACGTCCTCCAGTGCTGGCAGGCCCGCAAACAGATCGTCCAAGGCTGGTCGTTCAACGGGCGTGCTGATGAACTGGGCTTCGAGGCGGGTGAGGGAGTGCAACCGGCTGGCGCATGCCTGCAGGATCATGATGGCATTCTTGGCTGCGCAGTGCTCAACAGGTTTCAAACAGATGCTGCTCATGCCCCAGAACAGCAGCCAGGCAGCAGTGAAAGGCGGCATGCGGCTGTACCAGGGCCTGAATGCCCCAAGCGTGATGCTCGCCCGCTGCCAGAATGTGCAGGTCCCGCAGCTGGGTCGCTGTCGCCGCCACGGACAGCATGGCAGACTGCAACATCTGAGTGCTGGCGAGTGCTGTTGCTGCCCGCGGCGTCTGTGTGGGCACCGATTGCAGCAGTTATATCTAACGGTGACGACTGTGCCATGATGTGACATTCGGGCCTGGGATGAGTTGCACCGCCTGTCGGCAGGAGTTATGCCAGCGTCTACACATATGCTCACCCGGAGAGTCAGCTTTCGCAGTCCCGGTGCACGCCGCCGCAGCCAGCTGTCCTGTCTGCTGGCGTGTTCTGAATGGCTGGCACAAGGTGTCACATCCAACTCTGGCCACATGCTGGCGTCCGCCATGATCCAGTACCATCTGTGGCACACCATCGGCACCGTCCGCAGCCTGCCGCAGAGAACAGAGCCTTTTGAGCACCGGCAATGGCCTGTCGCAGAGTCGGAGGGTAGCCCAATCAGGCAACCATCGTAATGCTGGACTTGACGGGAGCTCTGTAGCACCTGTCGGTCTGAGGCAGCAGGATGAGGATCTGGCCAAGAATGTCGTCGCTCAGAGACTGCATGGTGCGTGCCGGCATCTATGCGACGCTGCAGTTGCAACTTGTGGACAGCCACACGGCTGCAAGCAGAGCCGTGCCAGCAGAGTATAACCTCAGCAGTGCTTTGCAGCGGTGATCTCAACTGGGAAGTGCCAAGCAAGATGCATATGCTTTGACGTCTGATTTGGCAGGTTTCAACCTTGTGTATCCATGTGCCAGCACGTGACCAAACCTCACACCGCACGCAGGAGTGGGTGTGGAATTGGTGGAGATATGCAGATAAGGATGTGGCTGTGTAGTGTGATTCGCCATGCAAGCATGACGCACGCCAGGGGCATGCAAAGCTTAACGACACATACAGGGTAACAGCCTCCTGCTGTCAACATGCCATGTTTCATTATTACAGGCTGGGTCGCCGCCCTTGCAGGTTCCAACCTTCAAGGTTTCACGACATCTCCAAGGTCACCGAGTACACAGCTGCTGTACTGGGGAACGAAGGCCCACTCGATGGGTGCCAACAACCACTGCAGATGTGCCATCTGGCTGACAACCCATGCTGGAAAGTGCCCTAACTGTTCCCCGGTCTGCACGATGTGCGGTGGAGCATCGCACCTCCACATCAGCCACCCTGACAGGTTGATGAGGCGCAGCTTCGTCAGCTTGCTCAGCTGCGGCGGGTCAGCGGGTCTTGACACGTCGAACGCTTGCGGTGAGTCGAGCACTTCAAGGATCTCCAGCTGCGGCAGCTCCGCAATCATTGGCAGCACATGGGTTGACTCCGGCGGGACGTCCCACAGCTGCAGATGGGTGAGCTGCGGGAAAGGAAGCGGCTGCACCGCGAAAGAGGTGTCCACTGCATTAGCAAGCACATACAGGGCATGTGTCAGTGTTGAGTCAGACCCGTATGAGGTCGGTGCCAACATATCAGTGCCAGGTGGGAATGGACGGCCACGCACATGTCAGTGTACCACACAAAACTGCAAACTCCATGCAGCTGATAGCTCACTCTTGGCCAAGCCGAGGCTGCGAAGGCCACTGCACCCAGCAAACACTTGCACAGAGAAATTTGCAGCATAGTCGAGCCGAAGCGACGTCAGCTGCTGCAGCTCGGGTAAGCTGGGTGTGAAGCCTGCCAAGTATCTGGGCCGCAGCAAGTGCAAGTGCTCCAACCCCGTCAGCCGTCCCAGCTCTTCCGTAGGCACCCGATCAGTCTTCAAGACGCGCAACGAAGGCGGCAGCGCCTGCAAGAGCATCGGCCATGTTCACACCGCAATCTCAGACCAGCAGTGCCTGGTGCTTCCTGATTTGCAGTGCTCATCAGGTGCACCATTAATGTGCGATTGGTAGATGAATGCGTGTTGTAGGCGGTTGAGAACGTGTGCAGATCTGCCGGAAATGACATGACGCACCACCAGGTTAAGGGCATCGTCACCGGCGCCAATATATTTATGCGTGACCTCCAAGCTCGTCAATTGCGTCAGCCGGCTGAAGCTGTGCGTCAGGGGCGGATCCACACAGCCAGAAAGCTGCAGGTTCCGCAGACACTGCAACGCAGTCATGGCCCTCGCATCGAATATGTAAAACCCACAACCGAGACCCCCGCTCAGGTCCAGGCTGGTCAGGCGAGTGCACCTGCAACCGCAGGGATAGCCAGGCTGCCACGCAGAGAGTGTACAAAGCAGCTGATGCATGGCTCGTGGGTGTCATTTGTGACACGGCGCTGTGATGGCTGTACCCAGTGGGCAGTCCTCACCTGAGCAGGCCCTGCATCAAGAGCTCTCGTGGTGAAGGGCCGTCGTCACTGCCGCCTCCTCCATCTGACATGTCACTGTCGGTGTCGCCATCTGACACAGTTTCGGCGCTGAAGAAGTGCAAGCGAACAGTCTGCAGCGCTGGGAGACCCGAGAACAAACGTTTTGCGGTCGACCATCCAGCTGACATGCTGACGCAATCGGCCTCCAGCTTCGTGAGGGAACTCAAACGGCTGACGCATGCCTGCAAAGGTAGATTTGCATAGCAGTCGGACAAGGGTGACTGCAGCAAGAACCTGCTTGCTTGGCGCTTGACAGGAACACTGCATGGACCTTACAACGTTACAGAGGTTGACATGTGCACACCAGGGCCTTGGGGCGGAACGTAGGGAAGTCTTCAGCGTCTGACAAAACCCGCAGCTGCTGCAACTGGGTCGCTCCTGGCGCAATGGCCATCAGTGCCACATGCACCGTCTTGGTGTTGGTAATTGTCGATTCATCTCTTCGCAACTGCGTGACCACCATGACCACTGGTGAGTTGGCCACCACAACTACGTTCCAGGGTGCGCGCACTGGTCTGGGTTTGTTTGCTTCTTGTCAGCAGCAAGCGGTGCCAAGGGTAAGGCAGAGCTAAGCGCTGGATGCGAGCTGAGCCGCGTCTCGGCAGCAGCAACACCAGCCTCAGCAGTGTCGAGCGCTCACCCGCAGGGTGAGCTCACGCATGCCTGGGGCACGCTGCCGCAGCCAGCTGTTCTGCTTGGTGCCATTGGCAGCGGTGTAGCCATTGGATGGTGCAACATCAACAACTTGCCACATGCTGGCTTCATTCAACAACGTGTACCATCTGTGGCACACCAGTGGCAGTGTCCTCATCCTGCAGAATCGTATCGCTGTCAACATGAGCATCAACCCTTAAGATTGGGTGGCGGGATCTGAGGGAAAGCTGATCCTTTTACAATGCTTGTAAGGACCCAATGTAGTGATCCACCTTTCTGCCTGGGGCAATAGTGTCAGGATCCGGCGGAGCACGTCGTCGCCCAGCGACTGCATAGTAGTGCATTCCGCCATGTGTGCCGCGCCTCAGCTGCGGCACGCAGATAGCCACAGTGATCCCCGCCAGGCTCTGACAGCGTCAGCACGTCAAGCTAAGAGCAGAGGTGATGCACCGTCAATTGCACGGTTAGAAAATTGTAGTCCAGGGTCGAGCTGATTCTAGATCGGACCCTGCATGTCGCTCACATATGTGCACCACGTGAGCCACATGCATCATGTGACCGAACACATCATAGGCAGAAAACGATGAAATGTGGGAAGCAAGGGTGTGGATGTGCGGTGCAGTTTGACATGCAAGCAGCCAGCTTGCAAAGCTCTGACGACCCAGGGTAACAACCTCCATCCTTCATTACAGGCTGGGTCGCCGCCCTTGACATGTTCTCAGTCATCACCTTCAAGGTTTCACGACATCTCCAAGGTCACCGAGTACACAGCTGCTGTACTGGGGAACGAAGGCCCATTCGATGGGTGCCAACAACCACTGCAGATGTGCCATCTGGCTGACAACCCATGCTGGAAAGTGCCCTAACCGTTCCCCGGTCTGCACGATGTGCGGTGGAGCATCGCACCTCCACATCAGCCACCCTGACAGGTTGATGAGGCGCAGCTTCGTCAGCTTGCTCAGCTGCGGCGGATCAGCGGGTCTTGACACGTCGAACGCATGCGGTGAGTCGAGCACTTCGAGGATCTCCAGCCGCGGCAGCTCCGCAATCATTGGCAGCACATGGGTCGACTCCGGCGGGACGTCCCACAGCTGCAGGTGGGTGAGCCGCGGGAACGGAAGCGGGAGCACCGCGAATGTGGTATCCACTGCAGTTGCGATCATACAAATGACGTGTGTCAGTCTGCGTGCCAAGTGAAACACCAAGTGCGCATGAACAGCAGCAAGATTTTGCACCGTACCACAGACTTCATGTGACGACTCACTCTCAGCCAGGCCGAGCTTGCGGAGGCCAGTGCAGCCTGCAAACACTTGCACTGCAAAGTTTGCAGCGTGGTCCAGCCGAAGCGAGGTCAGCCGCTGCAGCTCAGGCAAGCTGGGTGTGAAGCCTGCCCTGTATCTGGGGTGGTACAGGTGCAAGTGTTCCAGGCCCGTCAGCCGCGCCAGCTCTTCCGTAGGCACCCGATCAGCCTTCAGGACCTCCAACGAGGCTGGCAGCGCCTGCAAGAGCATATTGCACAGGTTGCTCAGTTGTTCACGACTCGCACCGTCCTGCTCTGCCTCATCTGTGCTTAATCAGAAGTTGATACCTTATGCTCAGAGGAAGTATATTTGCTCAGTACCACAGAGGTCTCATGCGCTTCTGTTGGAAGTGACACAACGCACCACTAGATCTGCATCATCGTCATCGGAGCCGTTGTAACCATAACGGATGTCCAGGCTCCTCAGCTGTGTCATGAGGCTGATGCTCCGTGTCAGCGGCGGCTGGACACACGAAATGAGCCGCAGTTTCCGCAGGCGCTGCAGCGCTGTGATGGCCTCCGGAAGTGTGCCAACTTGAGACTCTGACGACCATCGGTCCCCACTCAAGTCCAGGCTGGTCAGGGCAGTGCACCTGCAATGACAGGTTTTCACCATGCTGCACAAAGGAGAGCACACAGAGCAGCTGGATGCATGGCTCGTGAGTAGCCCAACACACTTAGCATTGGGGTTGCTTCCGCGCAGCTGTATGTGCACAAGAGTGCACTTGCGGGCATCACCCAAGCAGGCTGTCCATGAAGTTGGCCGGCGCCAGGGGTTCGATGCCAGCCGGACTGTTGGACGGCTGGTTCCCGTCATGGCCGCCGTCCCCATCCGGCACGTCGCTGTCGCTCTCCCCATCTGACACGATGTGGGCGCCAAACAACTCCAGGTGCAGGTCCCGCAGCGCCGGCAGGCCCGCGAACAGCCTGTGCGCGGCTGGCCATCCAGCTGCTCCGTTGAGGGCCAAGGCCTCGAGCTTCGTGAGGGCGCTCAGCTGACTGACGCAAGCCTGCAGGTCAAAGCCACATGCTGGGCACCCAACACTGGGGGCGTTTTGTGCATGGCAGCCGAGATCGGGCAGTTGCATACCAGGGCACTGGGGCGGAAGGATCCTTCAGCCTCCAGCACGACCCGCAGCTCGTGCAGCTGGGTCGCTTCCGGTGCCACGGCACGCAATGCCACGCGCACGGTCTTGGTGTTGGCAATGGTCGTGTCCCGCTTCCGTAACTGCACGGCATCGTGTGTGATGTGCCAGGTAGCTTTGGAGTTGCACGATGGGACGGGGCATGGGTCGAGCTGATGCTGCAAGTCCTCTGCAGCAGATGTGTAGCCTCCGTAGTGCCTGGCACGCACCCGCAGGGTGAGCTGTTGCATGCCTGGGGCATGACTCCGCAGCCAGCTAGCCTGCCGAGTATACCAGGCGTTGTAGCCGACACATGGTGTGACATCAACAACTGGCCACATGCTGGCGTCAGCCAAAATGTTGCACCACCTGTGGCACACTACCGGCAGCGATCTCATCCTGCAGCACCGAACGCTCTTGTGTTGACAGCAGTATCAGGGTGTTCTGTCTGTTGGCACGCTCGATACTGCACGCTGACTGGCTCGCGAGGCGTGGTGAGGGCCATGATCATCACACCTGTCTGTTTGAGGGAGCAGAGTAAAATCTGGCGAAGCACATCGTCGCTCAGCGACTGGATAGACGTGGATGCTGTCATATTGCAGCGATCAGCTGCAGCCTGCAGTCGCAGTCTTTTCTTGTCAGCGGTCACTTTGTCACAGCATTCGCCAGGTGGAAATGCACAGCGGTGATATGCTGCAAAGTCTGAGCCGGATGCCACGTGCTCGCACGTGAAGATCCAGATCCAGATCCATGGGTGCAGCCATTGCTCAACCGTGACTGGCAAGTGTAGAGGATGTGACTTTTAGACGGACCTCTAGGTACCCACCGATGGCAAATCACTTGCTGTCGATGGTGCCTTTGCAAAAGTATTGGCGAAGGGCTGGAATGCCAAACTCAAACCAGGTGGATGACACGCCTACGAAAAGCTACACAGGAAAGAGCCGTTCATCAGAACCTGCATCTGGGTTGCTGCGCTCCAGTGTTTCCCAACTGAGGAAGATCCTAAACGTATTCAATATCGATTTCATCACCATCAACAATCATGCGCCGCTGCTCTGGCGCTAGTATCCAATCGATGGCCGGGGTTGCCCGCTGCAGACGCATCATGTGCTCTACCACCTGGAGTGGCAGGTTGCCCCGCTCTATATCTTCCCGGAACCGAGATTTGCTTGTCCACAGCGGCGACCCCGTCAGGTTGATGACCCGCAGCTTCGGCAGCTGCGACAGCGTGATGGCGTCAGCTGTTGACAGCTCGAATGCCATTGATGCGCTGAGCACCTCGAGGACCTCCAGCTGCGGCAGCTCCGCGACCATGGCCACGACCTCATCAGGCTCGGGGCAGTCACGCTGTAGCTGCAATCGGGTAAGCTGCTGGTAGGGCAGCGGCAGTGCGTCGCTCAGATTACACACTGCATGGGGATCGAGACGCAAAGCATGAGCATAAACCGTCAGCTTGGGTGCTGCTAGAGTGTGACTTCGCAAGACTCCATCAAAATCATCATAGCAAGCAAGCAGCATGGAAAGCAAGCTTGAACTGGGACGCACCGTCAAACAAGTACAGCTCGCGGAGGGAACTGCAGCCAGCAAACGCATGCAGCTCCTCATCCCTGCCACACTCCAGCTGAAGTAATGTCAGCTGCTGCAGCACGCTGAGGTCGCATATGTTGCTCCATGTGTAGTCTGGACAAAGCAGCGTCAACTCCCTCAAAGCCGTCAGCTGTGCCAGCACTGCCAGGGGCACTGTCTGCGCCTTCAAGACCTGCAACGAAGCTGGCAGCGCCTGCGGAGCAGGATCGGCAGTGGTCATGCCGCACCCACACATCGACGCCGCCCTCTACTGCTCCACTTGCATCTCACGCCTTCCATGCGCACGCCGTGACCATCGCAATGGCGAACATGGCGATCACTCCGCGAGATGCACACGAAGTGATTTTGCAGGGACACGATGCACCTTCAGCCCTGCGCTATAAATGACGGAGTCAATGTCGCTGTCGACGACCTCCAGGCTAGTGAGCTGCGTCAGCCGGCTGACGCTCTCTGTAAGCGGGGCTGTCCTGCAGCAGTGCAGCCGCAGGTGCTGCAGGTGCTGCAGCCCAGCAATGGCCTCCGCATCCCCAACCGTGAACATTGTGTCCAGGGACAGGGGGTTCTCCATGCTGAGATCCAGGCTGGTCAGGCCAGTGCACCTGCAAGCAGGGAGGGTGGCCATGCTGCATTTTGTAGAGTGCACCACGGCATCTTGCAGGGTCTGCCACCGTCAGTTCGTGCGCCTGGGTGACAGACACTTTCATCAGTGAAGCGGCATAAGCAGCATGCACCTGAGCAGGCTGCGCGGAAAGTCGTCTGGAACCTGGGAACGACAAATGGGTTTGGGCAGCTGGTGCCCTTCAGCATCCATGTCTGAGTCTGGATCCCCTGTGCGGTCATCTATATTGCTGAAGGCCAAGCGCACGCCCTGAAGGGCGGGTAGGCCAGCAAACAGCGACTCCAGGGATGGCGATCTAAGTGGTGCACTGATGGACGCGGCTTCAAGCCGAGTGAGAGAGCGCAGTTGGCTGATGCATGCCTGCACAATCATGACGCCCCATTCACGTAGGCAGCTGTCAGTTTGCCACTCATCTTCAGGTGTCCATCAGGCACGGTCATGAAGAGTCAGTGAGGTGCTGTACCGGGCTTGGATGTCGAAGGGGTGGTCACTATCGTAGTCCTCCATGACAACCTGCAGCTGCTGCAACTGAGTCGCTGTTGGTGCCACAGCCAGTAGTGCCGACTGCACAGTTTGAGTGTTGATGAGTGACTTTGTAGACATTCGCAACTGCAGGGCACCACACAAGCGTATCGGTTGAATTGGAATAGATAGGTGCGTGACGAGGTAGTACACGGGCACAAGGTTGGCGATGCATCACGGCAGCAACGATGCCACCTCAAAGCCAGGCATTTACCCGCAGACTGAGCTGGCGCATGCCTGGACTGCGCTGCCTCAGCCAGCTGTTCTGCTTGGCGGCATCGCCAAAGTACTCATCACACAACTCCACGTCCACGACTGGCCACATGTTGGAGTCAGACATGATCTTGCGCCATCTGTGGCATACAAGCGGCACCGCCCACATCCTACAGCACCACACACAGTCCTTTTACAGGAATAGCAAACATTTCTATATGCAAGCGCTGCATGGCATGTCGATTTTCATTGTTGCATTACTTGATCGGGTGCAATACTTTGCGAGATAGTCACCTGTCCGTTTGAGGCAGCAGGATAAGTATCTGGCTGAGCACATCGTCACTCAGTGACTCAATTGATGCACGCGATGCCATGTATGCAGTGTCACGGCTGCTGTCCGGATCCACGGCCGAGCACGCACGACTTGGATACGTCCGAAGATGTCTACAAGCTGATGGGCATTTTCATGCACACCACATGCTCGTCACTGCCACTTCCTTTCATGCGCTGATGATTGCCCGCTGCATGATGGCCTAAGTGGCAAAGCTGTGGGCAGATGGTCCCGTCCGGAGTGTGATCGTGATCGTCAATGATGGCAGCCGGGTAATAGCCGCACAGGTAAGTGACATTCTGAGTTCTGACAGATGCATGCTGCTGCAGCAGGGCTGCACATGCATGACTGGATGCTGATGCAGTGATGCTGCCATTTGTGCCTCCAGATGTCAATTTGCAAGTGTTGTGTGTGTCCTCACATCTCTGCCACTGCAGTACACTTCTTGTAGGCGATATGCGACGCTCGCGGTTGCGTCTGTGAGCGATTGATCTGGCCAACCTCAAAGCACCACTGACAAGCACTCTGTGCGCCTTGCATTTCCGACGGCAACTGCGTCCTATCAGCCAACACATGCACCATGTCGCAGCCTGTCAGGCCACATGCCAAGAAGAAGCGTCGCAAAGGCCCAGTACTGATCCCGCTACGTCAGGTGCCACATCTGTAGCCCATTGCGCGCCGTCTGCACTTGCCGCAATTTCCGCTTGCCCTGCCCGTACTCGACGCGGCATCTGGCGTCTCACAGGCGCTCATCAACCTAAGCAAAACGTCCTCCAAGTGCCAGCTGGATGGGCAGTTCGTCACCATGGTGGTTGACTTTTCCACGGCGCACTTGTACCAGAGCTGCGACATTGGTGACATGCACTCGTCCACGATTGACCCTCAGGTATTCGATTGGCCCCGTTGAAGATTCGCACGAGCCATTGCTGCAGTGCCATGGTGCAAGTGTAGCCCTGCAGACGGAGGCCCATCACCAGTCATGCTGATACATCTCCGTGCTGCACCAGCTGAGCGTCTATGAGCGCCGGGCGCTGCGGTGGGGTCCGATGCTGCAGCTGCCGCTTGTCGACGCCTTCTTTGCAGCGCATGCGCTGGGCTGTCTCACAGTCATGGCGGCCAACGGCGAGCTGTCCCTGGAGGTCAGAGACTCTGCTCAGAGTTGATCTGGGCCACTTCTCCTGTTAGGGAGGGCGCCCAGCAAGCTCCTGTTGACGGCGTTGATTATTGGATGCACGTGCTTGTTATATCTTTGCCTAACCCGCAAAGTCTTTGATCGTGCAGGCATTCTGGAGGCATTGCACTGATGCCATGCCAGGCTTTGCACACCTATATGCATGCTACCTGCACTACCGCAGCAAGGTGTGCCTTGCCAAATGCAAGATGACGCAATCTGGTTGTGGTCAAGCTCAGTGCAGCACCAGCACATGGTGATCTGCGTCACTGCAGGGTTGGTTTGTGCGCGATGGCCTGGACTTTGGTGCTCACTATGTGATCTACAGGGCACATCGGTCAGAGGTGATTGTACCCTGCAATGTTCCTCGTGACACCTTGTCAGATGTGTAAGGTGTGCAACATTGAGTGCATCTTTTCGGCGAGGGACCTTATGAAGGTCATGCTGGTGGTGGTGTAGGTGCACGCCGAGCACACCGTCATTGTGCGCACGGCCATGCCTGACGACGGCAACAGCCTTGAGTGGCGGGAGGTCAGCATCACCAACCGGGTCAACGTGCAGGTGCATCTGGCTCATCAGCATCATGCTGACCCTGCCTGGAATGAGTTGCTTTGTTGCAGCTGTCAGGGAATGGTTATACCACATGCATGTGCACTGGCGTGCTGTGAGCACATACTGGAAATCACCCTGACATGACATACCTTGATGCAACCAGGTGCGGAAACGGCTGCTGATAGCCAGCATCCTGGAGCCGCCAGGCCTGGACCGCAGCAGCCCTGCCTGCCTTGCGCGCATGTCGGTGAGCGCCACTGTGCGGACTGTGATGCCAGGGCCGCAAGCGGCAATGAGTGCTGCACGCAGGGTCAGGGACCAACAACGTGTATGCTATTGCTTCATTACGTACGTGAGTGCAGATTGATGAGCGGAAGGTCGTCAGGTGGACCGCTCCGGACGGCTTTGCACCGCTTGCCGAGGATCCTCGAGACTAGGCGGAGGCCAAAGGAGCGGCAGGCTGCATCTGTGCAGCTTGACGTGCTGCACGGCTGGTGAGTCTGTCTGCTCGGCCACGACGTGCGCGCGAGTAAATGTGATACACGTCACTGCGTGCTCAGCATTTTCGCCAGGAAACCATTGATTGTTTGGTTTTTGATGCGCAGGCAGGGTGGCAGCAGTCCTTGCCGTCGTTGAGGGAACTGCCGTGGTTGAAACATGCATATGTCCATGTATGCTAGGGGTTCACGTTGCACACATCATGTGTCTGAGGAACACGGGCAACACAATCAGCGAATGTAAAGGCTTCATATTAGTCATCATGCGCCCCATTGCTATCATGAGCAATCAGCATGGCAGACATGACATTCGCAACTTGCGTCAAGCATCCGGCCCGTCACGTCTGCATTACAGAAGTGTGAATGGCAGACGCTCGCGCCCAAGGTCAGCAAGCTGTGCACCAACAGCCTGAAGAGGCTGACACCGCGGTGCCGATCGAACCAGACTCACAAGGTGCATGCCCGCGATATGTCGCTTGTCCATGGCAGAGGCGTCGCAAACATTCATGCACTGCAGCAACGCGATCATGTCACATCCCAAAAAACGCTGACTGGCCACGCAGGGCCCGCACACCAAAGCCAGCCTTGCGGCATCCCCATCAGTCCCCAAGAGCGTGAGCACAGTCATCACACCGGGTACTATCTATCCTCGATGCGGGATACGTATTGTAAGATCCAAGCAGCTTTTCAGACATGTACGGCTGTGTGCCTTGCAGTTGAGCACCAGAAGGTGCTGAGCGAGCTTCGCGGACAGCTGGCAGAAATCAAGAAGGACAAGTACGGTGATTGCTATGACATGCATGTGCATTGCTGCATTGAATGATGTCAGACAGCAATGGTACGACAATCGCCTGACATGGCGTTCCTGGGTTGCATGCAGCTGGATGTTTGAGGCGCCGAGGTATATTCCACACTGACGTCCGCGTCCCGCTAGGCGGCATGCGTCACACATGCAGCTTGACGTTTTGCAGCACATCGTCAGCCGCGTGACGGAGACCGTGCACATATACCTTTGTGACACACAGCACATCAGATTTATGGTTGTCCGCCAGCTGGCAGCCTAGCCTGCCTGCAGCACGGCAGCGTCTGCCGCCCTTGGACAGCGACGTGCTGAGCGGATGCCATCTCTGCAGCCATCATGGCAGGAGCTGCTATCATTCAGGAGCTGATCTCGTCGTCGGATGAGGATGTAGATGGCGGCGCCGGCATTCTGACCCTGGCTGATGACCCTGACTTTGCAGGTCCGGCATCTCGCGCGGCCTGACTGTCTCTGCTCATGCAAGCACCAGCTCTTCGTGCATTTAGTCGACGGTTGCGCTTCTCATGACAGACACAGAAAAGGTAGCATCCCGAAAGTTGTCTAGTGCCAAATCCTGACACAAATATCCTTGCAGATGTGCAGCCGCTAGATTTGAGCGAGCCGGGCCAACCTGTGGTTGCGATTCAGTATAGTGATGAGGCACGGCAGCGGCTGGCATTCCTGTATGCCCTTGCGGCTGCAGGCGAGGTCAGCACACGGACCTTTCGGCTGACCGCACAGGTAGAAGCCCTGCGCACATTTGTAGCACTTGTTCACACGATGGTACCTGAGAGCCGATCATCTTGACATCAATCAAGCAGTGCAGCAGCCATGTACATGTTGTTCCTCGCGAGGAGTCTTGCATGCACCCGGGATGGCCTTGCAGGTCATCAGTGACAACCCAGCAAACTACACAGCATGGATATGCCGCTGGCGCTGCCTGCGCGCTGGCCAGGGCAGCAAGGTGGCATGTCATCGAGGACATCAAATAGCAGCAGCAGCTGTCCTGTCGCATAGGCGATGCTACGTCGCTCAGACTGTTTGAGTGAGTTTGTGATATGATGCATGTCTTGCGCCTTGTCACAGCATGCCCTGCATCATGTGCAGGCGTCCGAGCTGGCCTTCCTGCACAGCTGCACGCTGGCGAGTGGGGCCAAGAACTACCAGCTGTGGAACCACAGGCGCCGCATCGCCCTGCAGCTCGGTGCCCTCAACATTGCAGAGGTGCGTGTTCCGTTCTCAGATGTCGTGATGCAACTGCAGGGCAAATGTCAACGCATGGAGACAATGCACCTCGCTTTCTGGATCATGACCTGCGAGGTGCAGCTTCCGTTCATGGTCAGCAATGTATTCCCAGATGCTGTCCTTGCTGTGCACACTGTACGTTCGTGATGCATGGTGTATTGCACAACAGAAATTGGTAGGCAGAGCTTGTGTCTGCCGTCAGTTGGACGAGCAGCGCTGGCCACTTCACCAGCGACCACCGTTTGTTGCAGGAGATGCGGTTTGCAGCAGACTGCCTGGCGCTCGAGCCAAAGAACTACCACGCGTGGGCGCACCGCCAGGCGGTGCTGCTGGCCGCCGCCGGCGCAGCAGGAGCGCCACAGCCAGCTGCGGCTGCAGCAAATGGGGCCGCAGCAGCGACGCGCCCCCCAGAGGGCGGCATGGGCGGACACAGCGAAAGCCGTGGGGACGATGATGGATGCAGCGACTGGTGGGCGGCTGAGCTGGAGTTTGTGGACGCCTGCATAGCTGCGGACGCGCGCGACAACAGCGCCTGGGCCCAACGCTTCTTCCTCCTGAGCAACAGGTGGGCAGCCTGCTGTGGGAGTCGTGGCGGCGGTCATGCGGTCTCGTGTCCAGGAATTGTGCTCAGAGTACTCCGGCAACCACACTGTCTGACGGAGAGCAAGTCCAGCATGAGTTTGGGTGCGGGTGCCAGCTGTGCTTTCAGCTGTGCGGTGTCCTCCACAGCCCGGCGCTGTTTGCAGATGGGGCCGGCGGCGGCGGCGGCGCTGGCGGTGTCGCGTACGACGCCGTTGCCGTCCATGAGCTGGCGTTTGCAGCGGAGCAGCTGCAGCGTGGCGCTCATAACGGCAGCGCATGGAACTATCTGCGCGGTCTGCTGACGTTGCCGGGTGGTGGCGATGCCTGGCTGCATGACCAGCGCCTCCCTCAACTGTGCTGCCAGGTGGACACTTCTGCTGTCTTGTACATGCAGTTGCCTGAATGACATCAGCAACTGAAATCCGGGACGGCGTTGCCGTTCCTGCTCTGACTGTTTAAGTCAGCATAGAGAACGTCGCCGTGAGTTGGGAGGTGAAGGTGCAAGAAACTCCTCATGTACACTACCTGGAGTGCAGATTCTGGCAGAGGAGCCAGCATGCGGTGGCGCTTTGGAGCTGCTGGCTGATGTGTACGCCGCCCGTGCGGCTGCCGCTGGCAAGCAGCAGGATGCAGAAACAGCACGAAGCGCCACTGCCCACGCTGCATCACTGTGGCGCGAGCTGGCCTTGGCAGACCCTGTGCGGCGGCAACTCTGGGACAGCCAGTTGACTGCGCTGGGGGAACTCTATTTGGCGCAGCAGTAGTCATCATGGCTGTCCCGCTGACCTTGAATCTGGAATAGGTGCCATCATGTCAAGGGTGCAAGCACGATGTGCTGCAAGAGTGCGACCTCTGTTCGACTGCACCCAGATGGAAAGGTGTTACCATGGATCTTTGTGGATCTGGCCACGCTGGCGTCTCCCGCGCCCCGACCTAATGACATGGGCCACCAGGCCAACTCGCGTGAGCATATGCGCGGCTTCCAACAGCGCGCGCCGCATCCTTCCTTCCGCCTGGGCAGCAGCAAATCAGTATTGAATGCCTTGCTGCAATCTAAGTGTTTCCGGACCGGACACAACGGTTTGAGCATGTGACACTGCCTACGGCGTGTACAGTTGCGACAGCACCGCATCTCCCGGAGGCGGCGGCATCTGACGTGCTGTCAACAGCGTTTGTGCTGCCCTTGACCCATTCAGCACACGCACAGCAACAGCGGCTGCAGATTCTGCATCGCTCCCGGTGCTCGCGTCTGCAACTCTATCACGAGTCAGCCGTCGGCAGCGGCCCGGTGCGGATCGCATCGCGCGTGAGCTGCGGCTGGCCCCACACTTCGAGACCTTCTCATGCGCGCTGCCGCTGTGCTCTTGACCAATGTCTGCATGTATGCCGCAGGCACATCGTCCGATAGCACCCATGGCCATGCCAGCGGCGGGCGGCGAGCCGCCGAGGGCGCAGAAGCTGCGCATCATGTTCAAGGGCGCAAAGCTGGTCGAAGTCACAGCGCCGCTGCGGGATCCATATGGGGGTGAGCCACCACTTTGTAAGCAGGTTCCAGTAAGCCTGCTGATGGCTGCACCCCTGTCGCAGCATCGGGCCGCCTGCTCTGCTCATTCTTCCTAATAGAATCAGCGTACCAAGAGCTGCGTGCAACCTGCTGGTGCGCAGCAGCTTGCAGAAAGCTGCAGCTGCCAACTGGACGTGATGTGCACACCCTGCGTGGGCCAAGTGCAGGCTGCTCATCTTGAAAGATCCTGCGTGTTCCTCTTCGGACTCATGATGATGCTTGTTGACATTGTGCAGCCACCGAGACGGCTAGGGCACCAAGCGGCCTGAAGCAGCTCCGCCAAAGCGGCGGCGATGGAGGCAACGCACGGGAAGCGTCCCAGCTGCCGTCAGACCTCATCGATTTCCTGAGCCGCGAGATGGAGGAGTGCTTGTCACCACTTGGTCAGGCCTCTTGCTTCTTGCGCCGTGGTGTTCACATTCGGCATCGCAGTCCGCACCAGTAGTACATACTAGATCATGTCACCGCTTTCCTAGTAATACCGCGTACTTCATGGATTTTCAGGCAGCTGGGTGGATGAGACTTTTGCGAACGGACATCAGGCAGCGAGGAATCAAGTCGCGGCCGACGCCACGCAGGCTGGCCCTGCAACATGGCAGCCCAGCAGCAGCAGCAGCTTTCCTGCCAAGGTAAGCAGACCCTGCAGGCGCCGTCAAACACCTGCTATGCCCATGCTGAAAGGCGTCCTCTAGCTGCAGGACTTTCCGCACTCGGCAAACCTGCGTCCATGTGGGCCGCCAGGCCTGCCGACGGCTGCCTCAGCCAGCAGCCCTGCCAACTCGATCCACCAGGCC
This sequence comes from Diplosphaera chodatii, assembly GCA_032358165.1. NCBI lineage: Eukaryota > Viridiplantae > Chlorophyta > Trebouxiophyceae > Prasiolales > Stichococcaceae > Diplosphaera > Diplosphaera chodatii. The sequence continues at coordinate 1,000,002 of JAALGY010000037.1, read as the reverse complement.
CTGCGGTGTGTCTCCTTGATTTGCTGTGTGGCTGGCGGCAGGGGAAGGAGGCAGATGCGACGCAGTGGTGGGAGCAGGCGGCGGCTGCGGGCGCCCGCAGCTCCGAGGCCAGCTCCACGCGGGAGGGCGCGTTCATGGACGCTCCCAGCCCCGGCAGCGTCAGCAACGGCTTTGCGCCGCTGACCGGGTATGTCACGGCCTCACTCACAATGCCCTGGCACGGTGCCATGTAATGTTGCTGCTTCCTCTTCCTCGTTGCTGGTCCCAGCAGCATCGCAACAGCCATGTGCCATTGCCACACGAACCAAGCGCAACTATTGGGGCTGTGCAGGCAGTATGACGGTACGACTCAGCCAGGCATGCCAGCTTGGCCGTCCAGCCAGGCACCCGCTGCGTCTGCGGCCGGCAGGCCAGCACCTCAGGAGACGCCGAGTCCCCGAACCGCTCCAGCACAGCCGCAGCACAGGCACCAGGCTGTGCCGGAGCCCCGGCATGCGACAACGCCCCAGCATCAGCCACGGCACCAGCCCCAGCGGCAGGATGCTGCATGCAAGCCGCAGCAGCACGAGAAGCCGCAGCAGCGCGTGCAGCCCAAGCCACGGCCAAAGCCTGTCGATTGGCTGGCAGCCGAGGCAACGCCGATCACCGCGTCGCCTCGGCGGGATGCCTCTCCTGCTGCAGCATCACAGCAGCACGCAGCAGGGACCGCGGCCGTGGCGTCGCAGCGCCAGAAGGGGGCGGGCGCCGCCAGCATCAGCTCCGCAGCAGGCAGCAGAGGCGGCAGCCTGCCCCGCTCAGCCACCTCCTCCCCGCAGCCGGAGCCCGCCACCGCACGCCAGCAGTCCCCGACAGCAGCGCGGGCGCAGGGTCTTCACAGGCAGAAAGGCGGCGGCGGGGGCTCCAAGCGTAAGGGTTCGCCAGAGGCAGCCCACGCCTCCGCAGCCAAGCGGTCGTCGCCGGCTGCATCTCCAGCAATGCGCCCCGCTCCCCAGGTGCTGCAAAGGGGCACCTCGCCGCTGGCGGCCGGCAGCCAGGCGGCGGCGGCGCCAGCCAGGCAGCAGAGTCAGAAGCTCGGCAGCGCGGCTGCGGCCCGGCCTTCGGGTGCACCTCCCGCCAGGGCCGGCAGTGCTGGCAGGGCCGGTTCCCTCGCCGCAAGCCGCCCAGCAGCGGCAGCGGCGGGTGCGCCTGTCCTCAGCAGGGGCGCTGCCGCCGGTGAGCCGCTCGGGGGCTTTGGCGCCGGCCAGTGGCACGGCTTCCGGGAGGGCCAGGTCGTGTGGGCCAAGATGGCCGGCTTCCCGCACTGGCCTGCGCAGGTTCGCCCTTCCTGCCCCCAGTGGCACCACACATGGCATCCATCATGCAGTTGGACTGGCGTGCAGTCGCCTTGTTGCTTGTTTGAGCTGTGGTTGCCTGCCGTGCGGACGTCATTGACAGCCGCTCTCTGATCGCATATGACAGCTGATGCTGGAGTGTTCCATTGGTTGCCAACAGGTGCAGGCGCCCACACCTGCAGCACAGCGGGTGCGGGAGCCCAGCATGCAGCGCCCTGTCTTTGTGGTGTTCTTTGGCACCGCTGACTTCCAGGTGAGGGTTTAGGCGTTCAGGGCTTCGGGTATGGCTGTCACCTTGTAGACTGCTGCAATGCGAAAGCCCAGTGAACGTGAGTGTGAGGCCTCTGTATGGCCCGTCGCCGCGCAGTGGCTCAGGCATGCTCCTCGATGTTTGCAGTGGCTGCCGTCCAGCAAGCTGACACGATTCGGGGACAACTATCGTGCCCGGGCAGCAACACGTGACGCGCAGCTGCAGCAGTCGCTGGACAATGCCTGGTGGCACCTCGGAGAGCCGACGCCCTGAAAAAAGCCATGCTACCAGCTGTGTGGCGGGGCCATGAACAGATGGGTGCCCTTTGCAGCAAGTGGCGCCCATCTGGCAGCACATGTCGTAGTAGCGAGCAAGTGTTTGGAAAAGGACAGCTGGAGTGCTGCAGACCGACAGAGAGGGCAGCAGAGAGGGCATTTTGCGTGCAACCAGGCAACACAGCAGCAGCATTGCCATGTCAAGCATCATACCGGAAAGCTTGGGGTCAGGACATGTGGAGCGGTGATCATGAGGTGCATTTTGCGCACCATGTTTTGGCACAGTAGGTTGGTGCACAGCGATGCAGGCATCATCATTGGTGTGCTGGGGTTGTGGTATGCATGCAAGCAAACTAGCTATGGTGTCATGCATAGCATTGCATCAGAATTTTCTAGCTATGATTCAGCTACGATTTGGGTGTGGTGCACATGCACAGTCAGTGGTGCAGTGCAAAACGGTGGCAGGGTGGACCTGTGGCTTATTGCTGTATGTCTAAAGCAAGGCCTCTGACAACACAGCGTTTGCAACAACATCGCAGCCTCATCGAAACTACTCGACACTCTACATGCTGGCGGTGGCTAAGAACACAACACACACCTGGTGCTGCCACCAGAAATCTTCTTCTCCCTTTTTTCTCTTTAAGCTTTATGCCCGCAGCAGAGCTCAAAATTCTTAAAAGCAAGCTCTCAGAGTGTGTTCGGTTGAATGGTGCCAGCCTCAATGCCGGTCGGCTCTTCTCGCTGATGAGTTTGCAGCAGTCACATCACAGGAATAGGTTGGACTGTGATGCCACGTCGTCTGTGAAGCCGCCCGCCGGCGCCATTGGTAGCAACACAAGGAGAGCGGCAAAAATGAGAGCTGCGGCGGCGATCTGTGAGCGCGCAGAACAGGGACAGATCAGCTCGAAAGCTTGAACGCCAACGCAAGCATGACAATGCTGTGACAAGGCTGCTGGCAAGTGCACAATGGCACAGCCACAGGGGTGCAACAGTTCTCCTCAGCGCTGCTTGGTGTGGGCAAAGTCCTCAGTCTGCCCGACGCGCAACGCAGCCAGCAGGACGGGTTATCAGCAGAACACTTCTACACGAGACCCAAACCCTGGTGGCGCGCACCTGGCGGCTGGAGGAGGGCGGGGTGACGCTGTCCTGGAGCACCGCCTCAGGGGAGCGCTGCACGATGAGGATGTACAGGCCGAAGGGCAGCGCCAGGCCGCTGCCCAGCACGCCCAGCCCCAGCCCGATGTACGTGAACAGGGAGGTGACGCCCAGCGCCGCCCGCCCAAAGGCGCCCTGTGGTGGAATGACGCCACGGCCATCAGGCGTGGGAACTGCGGGGCTGACATTCGCACACATGCATGCAGGGCGCTGCGACGGTGACTCTGTCAGCGCACAGCATTGTACGGTGTGTGGAAAACACTACGCTCTAAATAGGTGTTTTGAAAGCCTTGCGTGTCCACGTTTGACGTGTTACACGCCGACACCGCACCTGCACGATGCGGCCGCCGTCGATGCTGCCGACGGGCAGCAGGTTGAGCGAGGTGGCCACTAGGCCCGCCCAGCCCGCCACCAGGAAGGGGTGCACCATCACGCTGCTGCCCTGCAGCGCCCGCTCCCCCAGCACCCCCTGCAGCGATGTCGTGTGGGACTTGCCACAGGGCCGGGGGCTGTGCCAGGAGCGCCGTCTGGCGCCTGGCTGGTGGTGAAAGCCCTTGCTGCGCAACAAGCTGCGGGATGCCTGTGCATGGGAATGACGCATCGGATCACCGCTGCTGACCAGGTGACGCACCTGCATGAGGCTGCCGAGAGCGAGGCTGGTCTGGAAGAAGTCTGTTGGCACGGACACCAGGCCCTCCTGCGATGGACATATACTGCCGTTGAGTACATTGGCGGAGCACAGGTATGACCCGGTGCACCTCGCTCTCCCAACGTGTTTGTCAGGGCTGCCAAAACCGCACTGTGTGTCACTGCAGCAGTAGGAGATCATGGTGCCAGCAGATGTGGGGACAACAAGCGTGCACCTGGCCGCCAGCGGAGAAGACAAGGCCCGCGATGAACAGGGCCGCTGCCACAGCTGCGCCCGCCGCGGGGCCGGCGACGGACACGTCGAACAGGTCCGTGCGCTTGGGCACCATGCTGCGGAAGGGCGTGACGGAGCCGAAGCAGCCGACGACGCCGTTGGGTATCAGGAACGACGGCCCCATCTTGACCTGCGCATCCCCAACACAGTGGGCCCTGACGCCGCGTCACACTGCCAGGTCGAACCCGAGGTGGACACCGCACCAAGCTGAAGCACAGCGGACGACCACAAGGTTGCGACTGGGCAACACCAAGCATACATGAATGGACACGAGCAGCAGACCTGCAGGCAGACAGTGCCAGAGCAAGCACCGCACCTTTCTGACGGCTGCCATGACTCTGTGCCCGATCTCGTGGGCTGTTTGTGTCAGGAACACCGAGATGCTGATCGGCAGGGACGCCGACAGATAGGGGATGGGGTCCCAGTTCTCCAGGCCCGGCGGCGGCACATTGGGGTCGATCTGGCTGGCAGGGTTGCTGAGCCACTTCAGCGTCTCCTGTAAAAGCCAGCATATGACGCTGGTAAGTTGCAGCACCTTGCAACATGGACCTGATCCAAAAGCTACCATCATGGCAGGCAGCTCCAGCATGCCGGTTTCGAGTCGCTTTGTTGTCCACGGACCAGGGTGTGATGATGTGCCGGCTCAAAACTATTAGGCAAGGCGCATCGAGCGCACCGCTGGGAGCAGGGAGATGTTGGAGGAGAGGCCCAGCTGCAGGCAGGAGCCGGCGGTGAACAGCGCCAGCACCACCGCAAAGCCGGTCTGCCATGTGTTGGCCATCTTCGGACGGCACGCCTCCCCCGCAATGATCTGCAGCCATGGCACATGACACCTGACGTGGGTGTGCCAGTGTTGGGGCTTACCCAACACCTGCTGCTCCTCGTGTTTGCCCTCGCACAGACCAGCAGCGCGATTGCAACAGTGACAGATTCGCCTCAATTCTTTGGGGTGCTTGCACTCATCAGCTCCCAAGGCCCCTGGGTTACCTGAAAGGCGACACGAGGGCCACCGCGAGGGTCCTCACCCTCCTCTGACTGATCTGTCGTCATGAACAGCTCATACTTGTCGCCTGCAGATAGAGATAAAACTCCAGGCGTCACCCAACCGTCCCGCAGCATTGTGGCAACATGCGACAGCAAGCTGCGATGACACATGCAAGTGGTGTGCCTGTCCGTGCTGTGTTGGCACGGGTACCCACCAAAACTTTGCTTCAAATTTGCATTGACAACGTCGAACAGCTGTTCTCGTGGCATGCGCAGCGTGCCACGCACAAATACGCCCGCCGCATTGCCATTCAGCACCGCAGGCGCATTCGGCGGCGCCATGTCTGAGATCTGCAAGGGAGCCTGCCATTGCTGTTGGGCAGAGCATCAGATACACGGTTGGGCAGGTCGCCTCGGATGTGCATGGGCAAGGCGCTCAGCTCTACATAACGCTGCAGCACACAGCAGGTACAGAGGAGGTGTCGCATGCCTAGCATCGCTGACCTGTGTGACGCTGGTAACATAGAAGGTGCTGTTGGAGAAGACATCCTTGCGGATGATGTCGATGTCCTTGCGGTCCAACTCGGCTGGCCGCAACATGCCCTCCAACTCGTTCCACAGCTGCTTCTGCTCTGCAGATTGCAAAAGCAACGGTGTGAGGAAGCTTATTTTGCGAACCTGAACAACAACGTCGCAGTAATCAACCCCGGGTAGCTGAAAGGCTATGCCCACAGATGGTTTTCAGGAGGACATGATAGTGGTTCCCGTGGCGGCGGCACAGTGCTGATGACAAAGGAGTATGCGGCATGATCTCCTGGCCAGTGCACATGAACTCACCATCGGTGGTGCTGTCTCCGCCGCCGTCCTTCTTCTCCTTATCCTGCTTCTCGGCCAACCGCTTGCCCATCTCCACAATCTTCGCCTGCAGAAATGCACTTACCGATTGTTGAACACCTGTTGCGTCGTGCCCTAGAGTGCAATAGCAATACATACTGCATGCCAATGGGCACCACACTGCGGACCAGTGCCGGAGGGCATTGGGCTCACGATCTCGGAGTTGAACTTTGGTTTCTCATCGCTGCCGTCCGCCTTGCCATCGCGCCTCGCACGCTCCTTCTCCCGCGCCTCCTCCGCCTTGCGGATGGTCTCCATCACGTCGTCATTGACCGTGATGTCCACGGATGATGTGGAACGCGCCGCTTCGTCCTGTGCACGCTTTGCAGCCGACTTGACGCGTTCCTCCTCCTCATCTTTCCGCTGCAACACAAAGATGTAACAGCGACTGTCGGTCAGCGCAGTGCATACAGTGAGCGGCTCGCAGTGCTGTCTTCAGGTAGCCGAGATGCGGCAAGAGGATGGCGACGTGGGGAGGCAGTCTGGCATGATGAACGCCGCAGCTGTCCACCTTTTTCCTTTCCTCCTCTTCTGGGTCGATACCAAGCAGCGCGTCGAGGCCACTCAGCGTGGTCTTGATACGGTCCCGCACGGGCGTCTCGCTGCCGCTATCATCGCCGCTGGCTGCACACCGCAGCCGCAGGTGCCGTGCATGCATGGCTGCTGGCACGGCCGACCGGCTGCAGAACGGCATTCGCCGGAGCTGTTGGAGATGCTGCGTGCATGGCGAGTGCCTGTGTGCGCCTGCGCATTCTGCGGCTGCTGCCAGCCCGGTGATGCGCCTGCACTGCGCCACCGCTGCCGGCTGCAGGATGCAACTGCTAGGTGCATATGAGCTGCCTACCGCCGGTCGTGCATGCATGGCAGCAGACTGATGTTGCAATGCTATCAGCAGCGCTGTACCACTGTGCGGTTTGGTCGTTCGCGACACGTATGAGCCAGGAGACGTTGACTTCGCGTCTGAATGCGAATGCAAAGGGAAGCTCAGGTCTGCCAACACCACGCTGCAAGCAAACTACAAGCTATAATCATACATACGGTCATGGGTCTGCCTGCGCGAACCGCAGTTCTGCAGTGCGAATGCTGGATGCTGCACACATGCTAATCAAGTAAGATGCGTTCACTAGTATGAGTAGAGCTAGGCAGCCCCAAGCCCCCAAGGCGTATAAACAGGGTTTAAACCCTCTTTATACCCCTTGCCTGCCACGTGCCATTGCCTTGCGTCAGCAGCTCAGCACGCTCACCTGCGGCCGACAAAGCTTCCGGCACTTACTCAGCTATTGTGTTTTGAGTGAAGAGGGCTCTGTGAACCATAGCGGCAGCAGGCAGCACACGTAGCGGGCGCTGTCAACATCTGCGCCTGCTGCTTGTGTTGCATAATCGGGAACGGGCAGCCATGCGCGGCCAGCGCCGCGCAGGGCAGCTGGTGTTCTGCCTGGCAGCTCTACTGCTCGTTTCAGGCGCAGCTGGGTACCCGTACCGGCAGCTTTTGGCAGACGGTGCAGGGGACCCGGCGGATGCGGACCCGGCCGACCAGCCGCTGTACTCGCTGGTGCGATCTCGGGGGCGCAGCCACCCCCAGCCTATGCAAAACACACGTCGGGTGCAGCTATGCTGCTTGAGGGGTCGATGAGCACCAGGGAGGCTAACCTGCGCACCACTAGCGCCAATGCGCTTCTGTACTGGCACCCCGGCGATTCTGGCCGACGGAAACGTTCGCTCTGCGTTCAGACGTCTGGCCTGCGCAGCTGTGATCAGTTGTACTTGTTTGCTGCCTGGCCGAGGCTGGGCACCGGTTGTGAGTGACGCTCCTGACTGCACGCTGGATCAGCACGTTGTCGCTGTTGGGGTCAGCACGGTTGGCGCGGCGGGGTGATTCCCTGCAGCAGCGTGTCACGATATATCAAACATGGTGCACAGCACTGGTGTGCTACGCAGTACCGTTCATGACGGTTGCTGACGACTGAGTGGGGGTCATGCATGTGTCTGAGTGCGGCCTTTGTGTGCGGCATGCTTCATGGTGTTGACATGTGCTCACCCTTCGAGTCACATGAACTTGCTCTATGCAACTTTAATACCTGCGATAAGCAGGTCCTCAAGTTGATTGCGCCACCATGCCACAGCAGACCCATGTTAGCAGCGGCAGCCAGGCATGGGGATTTGCATCAGGCCTGGGGCACCAGGGTAGACTGTGCAGGGACACTACAAATGAACGGCAATACATGATCGTGCAGCATCTGTGTCGCCGCTGCATCACATGGCTCTGCTGATGCATGCAGGTGACATCCTGTCCGGCGCACATGAAGCGAGACGCGACCATTTCAGAGCTGTACAAGGGCAAGGGCTTCGATGTAGTGGACCTGACGGCCACCATCGAGATGACGCAGCAGGTGTCCTTCGCCAACAACTGGCGGGAGAAGGACCCCACCAGCTGGTGCGCTCGGCTGCCTGACAGCCGGTCACCATCATGCAGCTGCAGAGCAGCATAAGAGTCTTTTGTTATAAGTCTTGGAGTAGCCAGGCAAAACGTAATCAACGATTTCGTTGTGTTCTGCAGGGCGCCTGGGAACACTCGCATCAACTATACGGTGGAAATCAGCCCGCACGGCGGCAAGCTGCCCGCGCAGCTCACAGCCCGTCTGCACACCGGGGTATGTCAGCAGGGCGTACTGGCCAATAGCAGAGGCGACAGTGCCAGCATGCTGAGTGCAGTTTGTGGCCACATGTGCCAACAAGCATCTGAGCATTGAAGGAGGTTGTAATTTTTCACGATGCAGAAACGGCACTGCATAGATGGACTGGTGTTTGGCATGATGAAATAATGTCATTTCTGCGTGCAGTCCTGCTTCAGCCCGCTGGACAAGGACACGGTGTACCTGCGCCAGGAGGGCAATGCCAATTCTGACGTGGAGGCGGTGCTCAACATCGACCCTGACACCCACATGGGGGTGCGCATGGCTGCTCTGCATCGTCCTAGATGAGTGCTGCCTCACTTGACCATTACGGAGCACATACCTTGCACCCTCCATGTGAGCTGTGCTGCTGTCCATTGCAGACGTCAACCACAACCCAGAAGTACCTGATCGATTATGACAAGACGGAGGCTTTCGTGGTGTATGATGGCGAGGAGATGGTGGGAGATCATGCCACATCAGATGTTGACCAGACTCTTGCATCACATGTGCAGCATGATTGTGCATACTGTCAGTGCAATTCGATCGCGATGCGGCAGCATCTGCGTAATGCTTGCAAGGGTTCACCTTGAAGGCTCATGATGATGCGGGTGTCGTTGCTGCAGGTGGCGTGCTGTGACATGATCCCACCCTTCCCTGACTTCCCCACGGAGTGGCGCGCCACCGTAGAGGCCAACATCATCAACCAGGGCTACACCTACGTGCAGAGGGAGACCTACTCCGAGGCTCATGTGAGGCACATTGCTGTGGTCTGCATCAGCCGCGGGGGCTGGCCCCCGAAGAATGGGGCCGCGCTGCGCAAGCGTGAACACTGCCATTCTGGCTTGACCCTCGCTCGGCGGGCTGCTGCTGCAGAACATGGTGCGGGTGGACCTGCACTCCTACGACTCGGAGATCATCATGGTGCAAGACTACAGCGCCAAGAAGACGACCATCATCTACCCCGCGAACACCACGTACCCGCAGGGCGTGTGCCAGGTGCAGATGCACTCTGTATTAGAACGGTGTTCCCTCTTTGGGCGCCCAGTTCCGCCACTTCAGAATCAGCAGGACAACACATGACGCTGTTCTTATTCTCGATGCAGGAGCGGGACTTCATCCCGTCAATGACCAACTTCGTCGATGACACTGCCAGTCAGGTCTACAGCACCAAGAACTTCCTCATGTTTGAGGTGCGCCAGTCAAGCTTATGAGAAGTACCTTGCATTTGTGCATACAACAGAGAATGCCTGTCAACCGAGGACTTTGTCATCTTGCCGTGCACACAACAACAGTTGCCCTAGATGCATAGGGGATGTACTCAGGAACCAGAAGTCACCCTGCAGCAACGGATTTGGTTTCTGCTGCAGGGCCACGGTGACGGGCCAGAGGACCTGCCCACTTTTGACCCGGGGCATGTCGCGGTGCGCGGCATCCCCAGCGAGGCCTGGTTCCGCAAGATCGAGAACAAGGGGTCCAACTCCTCCTTCGACGTGTCCTTCTTCTTCCCCGTCAACGAGTGGCTGGTCGCCCGCGAGCACTACCACAGGTGGGCGCGGCGGCTGCCAGGCTGTGGCAGGGGCCTGTGCTTTGTATAAACGCGTGGGTTACCATGGTGGATAGCCACTATGGCAACATGTTGGATTCACTGATCCTGCGCATGCATCGACTTGGTGAGTGCAGGGGAGGTCATTTGCGTCTGAAGCTTGCTCGTTGCCGTACGCAGGATGCTCAAGCAGATCTCGGTGGTGGGCACAATGAACGGCGAGCCGGTCAACCACCTGTACTCTTATATCAACTACCGGCCGTACATCGCCAAGGCCGGCGAATTTGATGTGTGCGCCATCGCGCCACGCGGCAAGAACTGTGGCTGCGAGGGCAAGAAGGTGCACCTGCGATCTCGAACTTCGTGCAGCAATAGTACTTCTGGAGCAGCACCTGACATTGCACCCGGTCAATCCCTCGGCGGAGGTGTTCGCTGGCCGCTGGGATACGAGGCCTGATGGCAGTTTCGCCAAGCACTTGCTTGGTCTTGCAGGCGGCTACACAGGCAGAGGTGGACAATGTGATCACCTTCAATGATGCCGGGGAGGGTGTCTCCATCACCAAGCTGTCGCCGGCGGCGGTCAAGGCCAACACAGTGAACACCAAGTGCCCCGCCAATGACAAGTTCACTGGTACGAGCCCTGCCGACATACCTACAGCATTGGTTTGCCACATACTCATCTAGCTGCTGGCCCAACACTTCATGTTGATGCATGGCATCCTTCGGTGGACGTGCAGCAGAATGGCTGACACTTGGTGGCTTGCCTTGCTGCAGATGAACAGAAGCGGTGGTATGGTATGTGGGCAGCCGTTGGCTTTGCAATCGGCATCGTGGTGGCCTGGATCGGCTCCGTATGCTGGTGAGCTGCATGTCCCACGTGTTTGTTCCTGCTGTGGATGGGATTGGTCCAGAGGCACCGCCGGCTAGCTTGTACCGCAGGTGATGTACAAGATGAAGGGCGCTATCAACACTGTGGGGCGCACCTGACAACGTTCTGAGTCTGTGCCCCAAGTACGCGTGTGACATGGCCGCAGGTACCGCTCGGTGGTGGGTGTTCATGGCAGCGACCGCATGGGGCACTCAAAGTTGCGGGAGCGGCCCTTCATCATCGGACGCCAGCCGTCAAGCTACATCTAGATCTGGCAGACTCCAGCGGCAGGATACGGTTCCTCAGTGTCCTCAGCGCACTTGCTGCTGACAGCAGCCAGGTCCGTCAGCAGTGCATCGCGGTGCACAGCTGCAGCAACTAGTAGTCGTGAAGGAGCGTAGCCACGAGGGGTGCCCCACTGGGCAGGAAAGTTTTCCTCGTGTGGCCACGACGAGCAATGCCGCCATCTGCCAGCCTGTGCGCTGGGCATAGTGACACCGGAGCCAGATCAGACATCCCATGCCATTTTATCATAACGCGACATTGTTTGCCACTGGTGGTGTTTGATTGTAAGCTTATTTGTTGTCGGTTGCAGTATACGATAGTAGCCCAACATGTAAAGCATCGACCAACATGTAAAGCATCGACCTTCACACCGTTGTCCGACCATGGCAGAGTGCTGCACATCAGATGTTGGGCAATGACTCGAGCCCGCCTACTGTCAATGTCTGTATGCAAGAGGATGGTCAAAACAAATCATCTGCAGCGGTGAACACCGTTTTCTCACAGTCAGCCTCTTGTCTTGTCCCTGGACTTCCGCTGCAACCGTTGGTCAAAGTCCTGCAATCAGCATGTACATATCGGCACTCCTAGTCAGAAACCTGTATGCCTGACCGCCGACAACGGCCTACGCGTCGGTAGAATAGCAACTTCGGAGCCTACCTCCAACTCCCAGTCCAGCTGGCCGCCTTCTGCCTTTCGCTGCTCGGTGAAGCTGCGGTCTGAGCTGTATGCGATGTCCTGCGATGGGGGCAGGACCTCAGGACACGGTGGTGCAGAACATGCGAGTTGTGCAGCACCTGAGTCGATTCGCACGAAACAACTGGAAGCAAAGGGTCCGTGTGGGAGATGGATCAAGCGAGAGAGTACGCCAAAGCGCATGAGTGCCAAGTGAGTGCCTACCCGGTCAGAGATGACGCGCTGTGACTGTTTGCCCAAGTTGCGCGCTGCACGCAGTTTGACATCAAGTGCGGGTCGAGGCGCGCCCTGCATCAGAGGGGACACATCACCACTGTGCTTTAGGGCGGTTTTGTGCCTCGATGCAACAGCGCAAAACTGATACGGCAGCCACACTGTGGGCACACTCGGGCACGCCGGATCAGCGCGCACCAGCATGGCTGCTGCCTGCCGCCTGTCGGCGTTCTGCTGCTCGATCTCGGCGTTGCGGCTCTTGTTGCGCAGCCAGCGCACGAGGGGTATGGCGAAGAAGCCCAGTGCATATGCCTGCAGCCAAAATTGAGTCGGTCTAATGACTACATGCCACATACCATATTTGACGAGGGGGGGTCCGCCATGCAGGTGAAGGCACATGCCATGTAGCGAATGAACGAAGCTAGCTGCGATGAAGTACGCACTGCCGTATAGTCTTTCGCATTATGCCACGACTGGTCACTTCAGGCTGCTGCACCTGAAGGAAGGGCATAGCGCCCGCCACGAAGCCGAGCGAGCTGCTTGCGAGCGCGGCCTTGATGGACGCGTCGCGCAGGAGCGACCCCAGCCACGTAACGCCCACCAGGTTGGCGACACCCTGCGACACGCAGAGCATGAAACCGTCGCGCCCGCTGGTGCACGGCCACAGGCCAGATGCATAAGGAGTCATGGACGCTCTGCCATGCTGAGCAGAGACGACTTGTGCGGTTTTGGTGGCGGTGATGGCGCGGCACGTTCAACTGACACATGTTGCAGGCTGTCGGGCGGCTGAGCGGCGCACCAGGGCCACGGTGCCTGCCTTTTGCCCCTCGTCCGCCTCCGTCTGCTGCCACAGCTCCTTGGACAGCATGCGGTCCACCACGCCGCGCGCCTGCAGCGGACACGACAGACGGGTTGCAGGGCTCGCCATGAGGTCGACGCTGCGAGAGCTGTGGGCGCATGCTGTGAGCCATTGCCCAGATCTGCAGCTTCCAGGCCAGACGGGCAAACCGTGTTCCAGGCGGCTCCGCAGCGCACCTGGGCGGCGCCGCCGGTGCGCTGCAGCTCGGGAAACACGTACAGCAGGTTGCCCTGGTCGTCCACCTGCACCGCCCGCGCACCGACGTCACGCTTTCTCGTCAGCCTTCACGGAATGTTGTCACATGGTGTTGCTCAAAACAGTAGGTGAGGCTGCAAACTGTTGGTGTTGCTTCTCCAGGAGCTCAGCAGCTTAACGAAAGAAGAGGCGATTGCAATGCGGACCTCAGGATGGCCGCTGAACTTCAGCAGCGCGGGAACCACATAGCCCTCGTCATTGGCATCCGCACCACCCTGCAAGCACCACGACTGTCCTGCTGACATCTAGCAGGGCATCTCACGACGCTCACAGTGCAGGGCTAAGGCAGCCTGACAGCCGGAGACCACAACCAGCTGGGCGACTTTGTGAGAAACCCGCGCACCGGAGGCAGGTCCAGGTACGGCGCCATCTCCTCTGCCGTCACCACGCCGCCCTTGGCTGCAATGATGCGCCCCAGCTGCGGCACAACATGTCAAGGTGGCTTATCACCAAAACAGGCTGCGTGAGTATGTTCATGTATCGTTGCCTTGAGTGTGCATGAGGTTGTATGGCGCCATGATTGTCTTCGTGTCACACCCAAAGATGGTGCACACCCGCTGCTGCCAACACCCAGCACAGCTGCACATGCGCTTACATGGACCGGCGACCAGGACCTCTGCAGCGGCGAGCACAGCTGCCTCTTGCTGGCTGCCTGTTGTTGTTGGACGAAACCCTAAACCCTGCCATGGTGACCGAGCTCACCGTCTGCCAGCGCCGCTCCTCCCAATCGAGGTTGGGGTCGCCGTCGCCGAACACGAAGCTGAAGATGGCCTGGAAGAAGTTCATCTTGGGCTCCGGCTGCTGCATGGCGTTGCCCTGGTAGCCGTACGCATACCGGCGCCGCCGCATGTAGTATGGGTCCTGCAGGTACACAGCCGCTTTGCAAAACATCATCATACAGATAGCCGCGGCCCGGGGATGCACATGTGGCACGGCAACAACAAGTCAATGCAGCGGATTGTTTGCAGCAAACGTTGGAAGGCCGTGTGGGAGTCTGCGCACCGTGAAGAAGAAGAAGTCAGTGGGTGACACCCACACGTTGAAGCCCCCGCCGCCATAGCTGTTGCTGCGCCTGCGCACAGAGGGGGCATCAACGGTTGCAACCAACAACACCCTGTGCACTTGGCAGGGCTGCCCTTACCAAGTGCCTGGTCAATGCATCAAATGACCGTCCCGCATAGGCTGCTCTGTTGGTGCAACGTGCAGCGCCTGGTGGCTCAGTTGCCAGACAGCACTGCACTTCCCATTGACTATTGTGTGATGCAATAGTGTCCCACATGCCTGCAGGCTGCACCTGTTGTCGCGGTCATTGTTGGCGGATGAGAGGATGGCGATGATGGCCAGCCACACCACAGCAACGCTCGTGACCAGCGCCGCTCCAAATGCCACGCGTGCCAGGTAGTTTGCAGCGCCAACCACCTGGCAGCAGACCGACAGACAGTTGGGTGGCACATGGGTAGCAGATCACAGTCAGCAAGAGCTGCAAATTTGCCAGCATCACAACGCAGGAGCCATGCGTCCAGCTGCTGTCCGCGTGCAGAGGACTGCTTCGCGCTGCTACAGGGTAGACAATCAGGGTGTCACGACAGTGCCACAGTGTCCTGACACGGCTGCGTACCCGCTTGATGGCGGGCACGGCGCGCAGCCGCCACGAGCGCGCAGCAATGGCGCCCCTGAAGCCGCGCGGCAGCACATACAGTACATCCCCCGCAGTGGACACCTGTGTGGAACAGAAAAGCACTCCACTGTTGGTGAGGTTACTGTTACTGTGTGTGTGTGTGTGTGTGTGTGTGTGTGTGTGTGTGTGTGTGTGTGTGTGTGTGTGTGTGTGTGTGTGTGTGTGTGTGTGTGTGTGTGTGTGTGTGGTGTGTGTGTGTGTGTGTGTGTGTGTGTGTGTGTGTGTGTGTGTGTGTGTGTGTGTGGTGTGTGTGTGTGTGTGTGTGTGTGTGTGTGTGTGTGTGTGTGTGTGTGTGTGTGTGTGTGTGTGTGTGTGTGTGTGTGTGTGTGTGTGTGTGTGTGGTGTGTGTGTGTGTGTGTGTGTGTGTGTGTGTGTGTGTGTGTGTGTGTGTGTGTGTGTGTGTGGTGTGTGTGTGTGTGTGTGTGTGTGTGTGTGTGTGTGTGTGTGTGTGTGTGTGTGTGTGTGTGTGGTGTGTGTGTGTGTGTGTGTGTGTGTGTGTGTGTGTGTGTGTGTGTGTGTGTGTGTGTGGTGTGTGTGTGTGTGTGTGTGTGTGTGTGTGTGTGTGTGGTGTGTGTGTGTGTGTGTGTGTGTGTGTGTGTGTGTGTGTGTGTGTGTGTGTGTGTGTGTGTGTGTGTGTGTGTGTGTGTGTGTGTGTGTGTGTGTGTGTGTGTGTGTGTGTGTGTGTGTGTGAGGCGGCCACTGCTACCTCGCATCATGTCTGCCATGCCTTGGCTCCACATGTCACAGGTTCATATATCATGTGCACTGCACGTGAGCAGCAGTTCTCTTTACCTGGAGGGTGCCCTGTGCGTCTGCTGCCAGCGCCTGCAGAGCCTGCTCCGCCTCGAAGGGCGTGACGCCCGCACGCGCTGACACATCACCGACCGTCACCTGCACGACATATGGGCACTGAGGCCTAGCAAGGGCTTGTCAAACCTCAGGCTGACAGGCGTCACTGGATGCGTTCGTGCCAATGAGCCTGCTGCTCGAGCGCTTGTGACATCAGCGGAGGCACCTGCTGCTTATGCATGTGCCCACCTTGCCGCCAAGGTCTTCGACAGCATCTGATACCCGCTCACGCACTTCCCGGTTGAGCTGCAGGCTCTCCAGCAGCTCATCACCCTGCCGCGGCTGCACCACCTCTACAATGCGCTCCTCGGCGTCTTTGCTCTGGTTGAACCATGCAGCGCAGGCCACTCGCCGGGCTGGCTGCAGCGGCTGCGCTGCGCAGCTGCTTCGCACGTGCCTCTGGTTGAGGGCCGGCACCCTGCGGGAGCCTCCAGCAGCCAGGAGCTGCGGTGACATCTGAAAGCGCTGTCGTGTGACGTGCCTCGGCTTCAACAGCAGGGTACATGGCTGGCCGAGGCACAGCATGCCTGCCACGCTCATGCTGGGCGCAGCTGGACTCAAGGCTAAGCCTGGAGGCCTCAAAACGGCACACCAACCCCGCGATGCTGCCTCAAATACGATTGAAGACAGGAGACTTGATGGCCGTCAGACTTGCCGCGCAGCTTAAGCTCGGTGCAGCAAGATGGGTGAACCCCAACACGCTAAGCGTTTGTGGGTTTGCTGCCGGTATGCAGTGCGTTAAGCTCGTCGAAGCCAGCTCAGGCGGCTTGAATGAACAGTGCAACAGGTCAACACATACGTGAAGCTAGTGGCTGTCTGTCTCGCGTCGAACGTGTCCAAGACAAGGGGAGTAAAAGTTTTACTTTTACTCCCCTTGGTCCAAGACTGCGTGCACTGCAGGGTGGGCTGTGGTGTTGGTCTGCCATGATGATCAATGTCAGCTAGGTCAGACACCGCGTCCATTCAAGGCTTCACAGCTTCGCGGACAGCAATTCAACCGTGGGCTTGTTTGCTTTCCATGTCAAGACGCGAGGTGACGCCTGCAAACAATTGATAACCAAGCAAAATCAGGCCGCCGCCCAGTAGCGGCCGCCAGCAGAGCCGAGCTCTCCACCTGACCACAGTTGCTTGTCAGCTTTGCAGTCGGGCTCCAGACGGTGTCACAGTGATGATCCTCTCCTTGTTCAGATGTGCAGCTGCGGCACTCCTTGCAATGGCAGGCTCCACCCCAAAAATGCTGGATCCCCAGCTGCAGTACCCACCCACCCCCTAGGCTGATGTTCCCGCTTCATGCTGATGCCCCTGCTCCCATCTGCTGATGCTGCTTGCCCACTGCTAATGCTACCGTATGCTAAGCAGCTGCCGCCTACCAACACCTTGATGACTGTTGCGGAGCATTGCTCGCTGCAGATGGTACGCTGTACTACTTGAAAGGCTTGGCGTGCATGCCTCTATCCCTCGGCATCGCTCTGGAAGCGGCGGCTGCCGTCAGCGACGAGTCCTGCGGCTGCCGCAGGGCCCCTCCGCTGGCGGCGGCCAGCGAGCTGTCGTCAAGTGGCGACTCCTGCCTGCCGCTCATATCTGTGTGAAGTGTATTGAATCCACCGCTGGGCCACCCGAACAGCGGCCCCGCACGACAATCTGCTGTAATCTCGATGCTGCGCCGCTGAGGAGCATCAGGCTGTCTGGCCGCTGCCGCCGTGAGGCCTGCTGCTACTGCTGCTGGTGGTGGTTGTGCCACAAGTGGATCGGACGCCACACCAACCTGCACATCGAATTATAGCCTGTGAAGCAAGGCAACTACAATGTACAATGTGCATGTTGTGCTGCACTGTTGAAGCAAGTTCTTAGGCCAAGTTGGGCAAAGGCAAATCTTGACAGCGGGCTCACATGTTGGGTGTGACGGGTGCCGATAATCTCTGCCATCCGCAGTCGCTGCAGCCGCACGCGCTCAATCGCCCTCGAAGTCTCCTCTGCTTGCTGCTTCCGCTGCCGCTCCCTCTCCTGCCGGTCCCACACTGCCACCGGGTGCGCATCCTGCTGTGCTTGCTGCAGCATCGGGGGCGTGAGCGGCTGCACCTGTTGCATTGCGCAACGACACATCAGTCACAGCTGCCGAGTTGGCAACAGTCCGCTTGAAAGTGTCACCACGCACGTGTGTGGCGGGTTGCTGCAACACACTTCCAGCATGGCAGTGCTCGGTTTGAGAGCAGCATCTCCAGCACGTACCTGCAGCAGCAGTCATGATGAGCGCAGGTCGCTCAGGAGTGTGCATGCATGGCAAACCCACCTCGATGCTGCTGTGCAGCGCAGTCACGTCCCTGAGGGAATGCACGGCACGGATGAGGCCATCGCCGGCAGCTTCAGACGCTGCGGCTGGAGACAGCGCCGCTGACGAGCCGCCAGAGCTGCAGGCACAGCATGCCAGATGTATTGCAGGCCCTTGACACGGTTCCTCGCTGATGGGCACTCGCTCTGGCTGTGGGAAGCCCCGGCTGCCCCGGGTGTGACATCCCGGGCAGCAAGAGCAGGAACAGGCAGCTCGCTGAACAGAGATATGTACCCACCTGCCAAGGGACGCCGCCTTTGATGATGAGCGGGACATCGCGGCGGCTACGTCCAGCGACAGCTCGCTCACAGACGCCAGTTTGCTGCTGTCGTTGCCCGTCAGCTTTGCTGGCCCCGCCTCCACCTGCAAGGTGTGCACCGGCGGCTGTCAACACGCACGTGTTGCTCTGTGCAGCCTGCAGCAGGCAGCGAGGTCGGCGGGCAGTGCACTTGGCACTGCGCGGTGGAGTGTCTGTCAGCCAGCATCCTCCAGCCTGCCCGTGGTCAAACGCACCGGAGCAGCAGTGAGGTCGCCCCCAGCGGCGGCGGCGTGTCCAGTGGCGGGAGCGGACCTCGCCTGGTCCGACACGATGGCCACGATCGACAGCCACAGCACGCCGATGCCCAGCCACGAGATGGACAGGAACAGGGACACCTGCAGACGTCGGTGTTGAGTGCCATAAGCAGCCAGACCTGCCGAGACTACTGTCCTCACCATGCGCATGCTCGTGCGCTCACGGCGAGGCACCTGTGACCATGTGCTTGCAGGCTGCGCCAGCGCCTGCAGGGGGCGCATGGCACACTGGCGGGGTGCCCCACCTGCATGTAGCGCAGCGCCCAGCCGGGCATGGCGCTCCAGATGCCGCCGTACATGGCGCCCATCTCCACCAGCACGACGCACGTGTACAGCGGGAAGGGCAGCAGCGCGGAGCGCAGCGTGGTGCTCCAGCACGGCCGCCGCCCCGTGGTGCCCATGCGCGCCCGCCACCAGAACACGCCTGGCGGCGGGGAGTCGTGGCAGTCGGGACGGGCCGAGCGTGTCACTATGACCAGCAAGTGGCGCGCGCAGGCCAAGGGCACGGGCCTGCAATGCCCTGAGCATGCCACTGACAACGCAATGCTGCTGCCCAACCACCAGGGCCACCGGCATGGTGCCGTGGTGGGTGACAACATGCACTGAGCCACGAATAGTGAACAACTGGCAAGATCAGGAGAGCGCACCAGTGTTGGCGGTTGCGTCGCTGACAAAGCACGAGGGTGGCCAGACGAGCGCCGCCAGCAGCAGTTTGGCGTCGTTGAGAGCAGGCAGCCGCAGCTTCAGCCGCCACTTGCCCCTCCCTATGTACACATCCGTCAGGGCCACAACCTGCATGAACCGTCAAGACCTTGTAATTATGGTCTGTACAGCACACTTGCATGTGTGCACAGCTTTCAGCAACACAGTCGCACAGTCACGAGGCTACCTTCCACCAGGTGGCAGACTGGTTGCGGCCTGGCCATAGGCAGATGGCCAGCAGCACCATGAGTGCATGGCCCCCAAAGATGGCGAAGATCCAGGCGCCTCGTACCACCTGTCAATCAAGGCGCACAGGAGAGTCAGCTGGTCACTTTCACCCATGTGTATGTGGCCAGCTCTCCGGATCATGTTCGGCAGAACCACGGATTCGGGTGACTCTCGACAAGAACTCACTGCGAACAGCCCCAGCAGGGCGATGCGGGCGCCCAACTCGGTGATGCGGTAGCAGAAGAAGGTGACGATCTCCCAGAGGTGGCGGCGCTCCCACCACGGCTGCCCTGCAACACACACACAGCAGCCGGATCAAAAGGTGCCTACTGTCCACACAGGGTCGGTCGCACCTTCTGGCAGCACGGTTGAATCACTGATGCGGCGTATAAAGTGCTGCGCACCTTTATGGTCTGGCGCAAAGCGCAGATCGTTGAGGTCCAGCGAGACAAAGGCCAGCGTTGCTCCAATCAGCGACGCCGCTATGCCAACCAGCAGCAGCACGTTCAGCCCGGAATGGCCCCACACCGCAAAGCACCGCGACTCCCTGCATGTTTGAGCACCAGCAGCCTTCATCAAGCAGCATTCTGCACAACGACTGCAGTGGAATGTCTGCTGGGATGTTGTTGTGCTGCTTTCGTTGGATGCAGAGGTAGTGCGCCTGTTGTTGCATAGGTTGCCAAGGTCTTCCAGACAAGGGTACTGTGCCTGGCATCTCACCCAGGATGACTGCAGCGCATGCCAATCCAGGTTTGCAGCAGTGCCACCGGCAGCGTGAGGAAGATGGTGTCCGCCATCCGCAGCCCACTGCAACAGGTATGTAAACATGTGTCGGCTGAGCTCCAATGTGGCCCACAGTGCATGCTTCAATCAGCCGACCCTCAATATTGGCTCTTGGCTGCAGTCAGGATGACACAAGGATGACCTTCACTGCTGAGCCGCAGCCGGAAGCAAGGGAGTGGATATGTGAGGCTAGCGCACCGGAGGTCCATGGCAACCAGGCGCTGCTTGTGCGGTGAGGTGTGTATGGCTCGGGCTGCAGCGTAGATGGACCCCAGCTGCAGCACAGCAGCCACGACCCCGAGCCAGCGGACAACCCGCCGCTTTGTGTCTTTGGAGTAGTTGGCTACAAGCACACCACCATAGGTCAGCGGTGCGAGATACCGAAGAAAAAGCTGCAATTCCAGTACAGCAGTTGAAGGTGGGCAGCTTGCGCAGCTTGGCAAGTCAGATGGTCATATCACAGGCATTAACGTGCACTCACCATTGTCTTCCTCTTTGTTGCCAGTCGACTGTTTGCCTTTCAGCTTGTGGACAATCTTCTTGGCTTTCGCCTGGCCATCCTGCTTGATGACGTCCGGGCTGCGCCAGTCGCCCACAGCCACATCGGCTACGCTGCTAGGGTAGTGGCTCAGCCAATACACTGTGACCTGCATACGACAGCATGCCCAAGCCTCAGCTGGTTCCTGCATGCCTGCAGGGTGACCCTGCCCCGCCTCAAACACACAAGTGACGCCAGGGTGGAGGAATTGTGACTGCAGTGGCCGCACCATCGCTGAGGAAAGCGCAAGGCCTCCCAGAATCATGCCCACGTTCAGCCACAGGCCGTGCCGTGCCATGCGTTGGATCTGAAACAGCAGAGCGCCTGCACGAAAAGTGTGTGGGCCGCAGGTTGCTGGACCCGTCTGCGCCTGAGCTGACCCCTGTCCAGTTGTAGACGATGTGTAAGCATCACCAATCAAACTTACCCTTGCTGATCAGGTCCATGATGAGCCCGACCCACAGGAAGCCCTTTTGTACTTGGGGCAGGTCCTGCATGGGCAGCAAGCCCAATTTCATTCAGAGTCTGAGGCATCGCATGTGTGTTTCGCCCTGTGCGACGTGAAGTAGACTGCAGGGTAAGCTTGGCAGGGTAATCCTGTAGCTTTCATGAGGAAAGTGACGACACAGTAGAGACGCATAGGGACGCACAGTGCCCAGGGTCTGGATGCGCTCCAGGGTCTCCCTGGCGAGGTCCAGCGGCTGGGGGTCCCTGCCCGATGTGGATGAGAGTCCTGACGCAAGCGGGCCGCTCCAACCCCGCACCTGTGCAACAGTGGACGGCACAGAACAGTTGCAGTCCTTGATGCAAGCATGGCTCCTTCAGATTGTGCCTGTGACCTCTATACCCACAAGCAAGCTCTGATGACTGGCAGCTGGCAGCAGTACCTGCTGCAACAGGCGCGGGCAGTCGGTGGACATGCTCAGCAGGCTGCGCTGCCTCAGAACAGCAGCTCGCTCGTTGCGCGCGCTGTTCGCTGCAATTGCCTGCGCTAGCTTCTCCTGCTGCTCTGCTGTTAAAGCCTGTTGTCAAAGCGCTGGCATGGTCATCATCAGTATGGAAGTTCAGTACATGAAAGCCGGGGAGTGTTACGCATTGGCATTCATGTAGCAGTTGCTTACAGGAGGGAAGCCATTGCTGCCCTCCTCCACCGCTGCGACGATGGCATCAATGCCCGGGCGCTGCATTGAGCTCTCCGATGCTGCTTCGATGTCGTCCTGCAAGGCAAGTGCAAGCAGGCATCAAACCTCACTGGCGCCTGCAGTCCAGAACCCTGCATGCAGTGCGGAGGGACAATGGGGTCTGCTGGGACCGGTGGCACGGCCATGCTGTCACAGCTGAGGACACTGCGGCCTTTTTCCAGCACACCTCAAACGCGCCGATGTATGCATCGATGTTGCTGTAGTCCTCCGGAGACAGCAGTGCGTCATCGGCCACCCCCTTGGGCGTCTCTTCCGTCGTGGACCCATTCCTTGAGCCTGCAGGGCAGGTCCGGGACCATGTGAACATGTTGTTGCGGTGGTGAAGGAGCAGCTTTGCTCGGTGGAAGACCCAATTATGAGACGGTGTTGTGCTGCAGCTGCACCTGACGGGCCAGTGAAGGCACCCGCAACGAAGGACATACTGCTGCGCACGCTCTGCCACCATGAGGCCGGAGCCGCTGTGTTGCTTGTGGCCTCGCCCACCTGATGTTATTTCCATGAACCCCAATGTCAACCATGCACCATGTCAGCCATGAACCATGACAGCGTGACACCTTGCAGGGCCTTGGGAGCAGCAGCCGAGCAAGAATTTGTACTATGGATCCACCTTTGGCGTGCTGCCAGCACTGAGCTGGCCAGATCCGCCCTTGTGCAGCGGCGGCAGCCGAGGCGGCGGCGGCGGCATCTGCGTGTCGGCTGAGGGACGCGGCGGCGGCGCTTGGCTGCTGTGCCGCAGAGGGAAGGGGTCCCTGCGTACGGGCGACGGACATGCTGCATCAGCACCGACGGAGCTATGTGAAGCCCAGCCTCTGGCATCATGCTGAGCGATGTGAGGCTTGGACGTCACCCGCTGCGGTAGTCCAGGCAAGGCGTCATGGTCGGCTGTGGGATTGGTAGCGCCGGGGGCAGCCGTGCCATGTCCGAGTGCTGTTCCACTCCTTCGAGCTTGGGTGGGTCGCCCTGCAGCAGCCAACGCATCTATCCACCTCAGCATGGCGACCTCTGACCGCTGCTCCTGCTGCAGTGCCTTGGTAGGGTTCAAGCCATGCCGCACCTGCTCTTTGACGGGGTAGCTGCAGCTGCGGCGGCCGGTTATCAGTGGTGTGTGTGAGGACGCTGCCGAGTCTGACACATCGCTGTCGGCCTGTACATCCACCACAGGAAGTGCACATCAGACCTGTGCTTGGCTCAGGCGCCTGTGGCACCACGGCGTGAATGTAGGTACGCTGCGCGTCCACACATGCTGTCTGAACCGTTTTGCAAGATATCACAGCAGCGTCACGATGCGTCTCACCACGGATGAAGCGCCGCTGTAGCCTGGCACGGCGGTGGCGGGGGTCGCCGAGCCCAGCCCAGCGCCAGGCGTCTGCATCAGGTGGAGGTCGCCGTAGCGCCCCGCGTCGCCGGCGGGGATCTCCAGCATCAGGCGCGGCGCGCCCGAGCGACCCGCGGGCCACTCGGCGCTGCCCGCGACGGGCCGCAGGGGCATGCCGTCCGTCAGGCGGGGGGCGCTGCTGCCGGCGGGGCAGCTGTCACGCAAGGAGGCGGCTGCGGCGTCCTGCGAGCGGGACGCCGCCGCCGTGTACGCGTGCAGCAGGCTGGCAGGCAGCGCCGACGGCGGCGACGCGGTATGCTCCGGAATGGCATCTGGCTGTAAGGCGAAGCGGTGCCGCAGTGTTGCTGCTGCTGCTGCTGCAGCGGCGTCCGAGGCTGCTGCGCTGGACGCACCTCGCTGGGCGCTCAACGAGACACAGTCCGCTGGCAAGTGCCCAGCCTCTGGTGCCCCTTGGCCCCGTCGACTGTGCTGCCACTGCGACGACGACAGGCCTGGCTGCGGGCTGACAACGCTGTGTGAAGCGCCGCTTGCCGGCGAGGCCGCACACTCAGGGGTGTGGAGCCTCCAGACCGATAGCGCTGCTGGCGGTGAGTCTGATTGCGCCTGCGTCGAGCGACGCGCTGGGCTGTCTGCTTTTGGACGTCCGATATGTGCATCTGCCGGACTTGGGCCAGGCACCATCTTGGCCACCGCCTGCGCAAAAGATAAATGCGTTGTGTGAAGGCAGCAGTGCAGGTTCAAGCGACATGCTGCTTGTACTCGCTCGCGAGCGCTGTTTACTTTGTGGGGCCCCAGCCCGACAGCTGGGTGCAGACGGCAACGGGGGTTCAACGGCGCCACATGCTTGCAGCGGACAGACCTGAAGCTTCTTGTGCTTACGTGCTGGTTGCGCGCGTACTGCGGGCGCCCTAGCGACGCGTGGGGACTGAGCTGTCAGAGTGGTGGCTGTGAAAAGGTCGTCACCGTTTCGCGCACTGCGTCGACGGCCAGAGGCATGCCGGCGACATTGCAGGGTACGTCAAGCAGATAAGCTTCGCTTCAAAGCTTTGTGAAGTCTGCATGTGGACGGGGTCAACCTCCTGAGGCGCCTCAAAAGACAAACTCACGCGCGACAGCCAGGCTGAGTCAGGGTTTTGTTACGCGGGAGACCTGCCTTTCCCTTTTGACAGGGAGCAAGGCACGAACGAGTTCCAATCGCTGGACCTGCGACGCTGGACATCGAAGGATATATAGAGCTGTTTTGATGGCTGCAGGCTGCTGCTGCTGATGCCTGCTCGATGTTGAGATCCGCAGCAATAAGTGGCACCTTGCTGCAAAGTGTATTACAAGCTGACATTCCCTAAGCGCAAATAATTGCTGAATGTTGCGGCGCAACCACACGGGCACACACATGATGACCACTGTATTGCAAACCCGATGCTGGCTGTATGCCTCGCAGCCTGGCGACCTGAACAGCCTAAATAGCAAACGCTACACCTGAACATCAAGCCTGTCACACATACAACCTACCTCTAAGGGTATCCACTAAGCTATGGGTGGCTGATCAGAACCAGCTACCTCAGTTGCCGGTGTGGGCAGCTTCTGCCATGGCGTCCCCAGGCAGCGAGCCGTCCCTGTCATGTATGCTGCCGACCCCATTCGCCATGCTGGACTGCTGGCCGGCAGCAGCGCCAGCGCCGCTGACGCTGTCCTGCTCAGCCCAGGCACGGGCGCAGTGCCTGCGCCACAGGCCGCGGTACACCCGCTCGAGGCTGCTGACAAAGGCGGGGGCATCGCCCAGCGGCGATGCCATCATCCGCTGCCGAAGCTCCCCTCGCAGCGCCGCCAGCTTCTGGTGACAGGGACACGCGCACACGACATCGGTTAGGTACTCTGAGCTTGAACACCTCTGACTCGGAACATCGACAAGTGGCTTGGTTCAAAACTCCACAACTTGCAGACTATGCAGCTGCAACGCATCCAAGTCTACTGGCAGGGTTGTGTACAGACCCAGGCCGCAGGTGCGCAGCTGGCTCACCGGAATGTCGAAGGCAGCCTCGACGGCAAGCTGCACATACTCGTCCTCAGTGGCAGCAACCCAGCCCGTGGACAGGCCGCACGCTTCCAGCAGGCTGACGCCCACGTTGTGCGCGTGGCACCTGCCCGCAAGCGTCACGCACGGCACGCCTGGGGCATAGGCAGCCGTTGTTCTTCAGAAGATGGGTCTTGCCGTCATAGCATGCTGCCCCTCGGCCTCTGAGCCTCTTGCGTGCAATGCGTGCCGCGTACCAAAAGTCGAGACACAGCCTCAGCAGTGCAAGGCATACATAGACTAAGAACATCCCTGCAATGCCTTTCCCTTGGCCTCACCCATGTACAGGGACTCGCAGGTAGTGGTGGTGCCAGCGTACGGGAACGGGTCCAGGCTGATGTCCATGGCCGCATATGTTGCCAGGTGCTCCGGGGTGGCCGGGGCAAGAGGCAGCAGATCCACCTGCCACCCAATCAGTGCAGTTGCTGTCATAACAGAATGTCCTCCTTACACCACACGCTGTGATCAGCAAGGCGTGGGCCCAATGCTTCATAAGCACAGGCTCCACCCTTGCTGGTAGATGGCCCAACATGAGATGAAGCTCCATAACATGCACTCACGCCATACCACCATCCAGCCACACAGAAAAGGCCGCACCCGGCTGGAGTCCACGCCATGAGCAGCCAGCGCAGCAGACGTGTGCGCACGGGCGCTCGCGCATGCAAACGGCTTGTTCTTCAGCAGCAGCCGCGAGCCAGGCACCGCCTGCAGGATGCGGGCCCAAACCCGCAGCACCTTCATAGCAAAAGACTGCCAGTTGGTGCTGTAGAGGTGAGTGCTGCGTGCCTTGGAAGCTGCGAGTAGCTCGAGTTGCATAGGATATGGGTTTGCAGTTGAAAGCATGGTAGCCTGCAGGGCTGTAGCCCAACTCAGAGCAGAGTTGCAGCAGGTGTTTGCGCTGACCTCTGGGGTGATCTTGGCCAGGTTGTTGAAGCTGCCGAAGGTTATGAAGCCGGCTGCCGCGGCGGGCGACGGCTCGACTGGCGGCGCGTCCTGCGCCGGCGTGTAGCACAGGAAGCACCCCGGCAGTCGCACGAGCTCCTCCACGAAAGTCTGTGACGCATGCAGCTGGTAGGGTCTGCTGGTGGTTAGGCGCTTTTCCACACAGCACACAAGGTCATGCTGCACGTGCTCGACAGGCTAGCCCCGCATATCTGCTCCACCACTTTCCACAGCAGACCCTGGCATGCTGCTGCCCCACCTGCTGCGAGTCCTCAGGGTCGCAGACAGCGTCCGTGAAGCGGTAGTCAACAGCTTCCAGGCCCGTGCTGTTGGGGTACCCAATCCATGTCACCTGCAGACGGCAGCGTGACCAGATCGCACACGTATCATATCATCTGGTCCCCACATGTGGACGGCCTTCAACTCCCGTGTGAGGTCGACAAGCAGCCCGCCTGCACGGGCGCGGGCCGCAGCGCGCAGACGCCCAGGCGGTTGTTGGCGGTGTGGCCGGTGAGCTCCACCAGGACCTGCACGCCGTCGCTCCGCACAAGCTCGGCCAGCTCGTGCTCCGACAGGTGCGCCACGTCGCACCACTCCCCGCCCGCGGCCTCCGTGGCGCGGCGCAGCATCTCCGTCTTGCCATCGCCCTGCAGGGCATCGGGAGCATCCAGCCAGTTTCATCAATGCGTTTGCATGCTTTAGTAACGACAACCTTGTGCAACGTTAAACCCTTGGGTGTGGCCAGCACAGGTTGCATGCACACCCGCTGTCTGGCATGAGAACCTGTTTGCCAACGCCCTGTAGACTGACAGACACTGGTGACCCACCTTTGCCACGCAGTTGTACACGATGTGGTGAACCGCAGACTGGCTGTGGTGGCGCAGCGGCGCTTCGGCAAAGTAGCTCACCGAGTGCTGCACAGCAGACAACAGAAGGTGTATGAGTGGATGGTTTCCAAAGATGAACAAAGCAGCAGTGTTTACAGTTGCCAGTAGCATGCATCTGCAAGCAGATGTGCTGATCCCTGATGATGAGCGCAGCACGGGTGACAACTGCCAAAGTGCCGTCTTGCACCCTAGGCAGCAGGTCAGAGGTCGCGCACCGTGAACAGGTCTGGGCTGAGATAGCCGACCACCAGCGGCTGCGTGCTGTCATCCGCTTCATCGTCGCTGCTGCCGATGCTGCTGGTGCCGTTGGCGATGCCATTCCCATGGCTGCGGCTAGCATCTCCACCTGTCAGCGCCTCCATTTGACTGGCGCTGTCCTCTGGCCTGCGGGTAGCCTGTGCAGCATTGCCACTGCCGCCAGCTGCCGCCGCCCTGGCCACCGCCACATGCGTGGCAGCAGACATGCTGCGGCGTGGCGGCGGCGGCAGCGGCGGCAGTGGCTTGAACTGCCGCTGGAAGGCTGCGCCCCACTCCTCGTGCGCTGTGCACACCAGCCGCTCCTCCCCCTGGTGGATGTAGTTCAGTGCCAGCAGCCGGTTTTGGCCTGTAGCAGGTTGACAGGAACCCCTCAAATTCCCGCAGCTGACACGTGCACAAAGCAACCAAGCAAACACCACCAACACATGGGTGCAGGTGGATGCTGCCACGCAGTGCTTTCAGTGCAGGCGCCGAACAGCAAGGGGGTGCGACCTGCAAGGGTCACACCTGCGTTGCGGGAGTCGGGGCTGAGCTCCAGGCAGCGTGCATAGGAGGCGAGCGCATCCGGGACTGCGCCCACATCGCGCTGCAGCACGCCCAGGTTGTTGTGTGCCTCGGCGTATGTGGGCGCCGCTAGGAGAGCACCTGCGCATGACCAGCAGTGCAATAGGGTGGCGCCAAGGCAAAGGGCTGTTTCAACGAACAGCAGCCAAACTTTCGTCTGACCAAAGGTACACATGGTGTGCGGATGCACACCCTGCAGAAGCTGCAGCGCCTCAGCAACTCTGCCCTGCGCTGTGTACACCACCGCCAGGTTGTTGAGGCCCTGCGTCCAGCGCACGATGCGGAGTCACGCTCAGCTGCAAGTGATTACCATGGCCATCACCACAGTCATGATGCTCTCGGCGAGATTTGCGGCAGTGCTGAGCCCGCACAATGAGGCCCCACCTGCGGGAAGTTGGGGCGGATCTGCAGCGCGGCCGTGTAGCACTGGGCGGCGCGCTCCAGGTTGCCACGCTCGCGGTGCAGCACACCCAGGTTGTTGAGCGCCTGGGAGGCCAACACCAGCAGTCAGCAAGCCAGGAGTGCGACGCAGCGGTGATGCGAGTCAGCTGCATGCTGTAACAGCCAGAGCGGCAGAGGATGCCGACCAGAGTTGCGGACCCGATGCGACCAGCACTGCTGTGACCGGACTGCCAGTGGTTCCAGGTCAGTTCAGCACACTGCACTGCCAATGCTCCCATGCTGCTGCTTTCAGAGACCAGGCAAAGCATGCACCTCTGCGCAGGATGGGTTGAGCTGCGCGGCCATCTCGTATGCAAACACTGCACGATCCGACAGCCCGGCCTCTCCGCAGGCCGCACCCAGGTTGTATAGCGCATCAGGGTAACGGGGGTTGAACGCCAGCGCTCGCTCATACAGTCGAATGCCGCCCTCTGGATCACCTGTGATGCAACGTGAAAGGGGTGACTATGCATCTGTCAATGTGGAATGGACTGCCAATGCCCACAAATACAAATGTTGCTCCTGGGATGCATGCAGGGGGTTAACGACCATTTTGAGTCCTCACCATCAAGCTTGGTGCGTGTGCCTAGCTCAGTAAGCGCAATTGCCAGATTGTTGCGCACTATCTCGAAGTTGGGTGCAGCCGCCAGAGCCCGCTCATATGCATCTACCGCCTCTGCCAATCGGCCCTGTAGAATTCGTACACCATGACAACATCACCAGAAATGCCTCCTCTTGCCTGGATTGCTGCGAGTCCGAACTCTTGCCGAGCAGCTGCTCCAGAAAGCAGGTGGAGGGCAGCAGACATGCTCACTTAGACGCATCTAGGGGAGTGAATCGACTCTGACCTGGTTTTTGTGGATGACGCCCAAGTTGCACCATGCCTCGGCATACCCCGGCGCCACGCTGAGAGCTGCACGATACTGGGCAATTGCTTCCTGCAGCACACGCCACTCACTTTCATCATGGCGCAGGCTCACTGGTGCTCTGTCAACACGACAGACATGTCGACATTTCGTGCCCCAGCTTGCACGTGACGAACATCACTTGGACCGACCTCAGCGCGGCCCGCCTCGCTGTACACGACGGCGATGTTGTAGAATGCCGGCGCATAGCTGGAGCAGATGGCGACGGCCTCGTGGTAGTAAGCCATGCCCTCCTCTGCATTGCCCGCCAGCTTGAGCTGCGTGCCTGCAGTCAGCACCTCATCTGTCTGCACACGTCGTGTGGATCCTCACCTGACTACGGCAGCGGCACTGGCCCTGTGGCACTAGGTGTCGACACCTGACCCACGAGCTCAAGCTTGCTTGGCTGATCGAGGTTCAAGCAAACACAGTTTGCAGGCTGCAGGTGCATAAGCCCAGTCGCCCACCCAGGTCTGTGAGGACGACTGCGAGGGCGCGGCTCGCGTCTGCGGAGCCTGGCGCCAGCGCGTGGGCTGCCCTGTAGGACTCGACCGACTCCACCAGCAGCCCGCACGACTTGTACAGCCGCCCGCAGGACATCAGCGTGTCCAGGTGCCCGCCGTCTGCCGCCAGCGCCGACGCAAACGACGCAAATGCCTGCATGCAGAGCAGACCGCAGCTATCACATTCCCATGCTCCACCTGCTACAGGATGCAACAGTATCACCATCAGCGGCTGCACTTTCCATGACAATCGTGCCTTCGAAGCTGGGCACAAGCAGTGGGGCGATGCCCTGCACACAGCACAGGCAAGTCAACCCACCCCGACGTTGTTGCCGGCTGCAGCCAGGCAGTTGCCGCGCAGGCACAGCAGGTCGGGGGCCCCGGGCGACGTGATGAGCAGCGCCTCCACAATGTCCAGTGCCTCCGCATGCCGTTCGCGTGCCAGCAGCAGCCTGAGGACGTCGAGATGTGCACATCCCAGGTAAGTTGGCGGCAGCAACCTTGCATCACTTGCATGATGTAGAGCATTGTCTACAGAACACAAGCGAGTGTCCGTTCCTGCAACCGAGTGCCCCTTGATTGAGCTTGGGTGCCGTGCATGCACGTGCCTGGCAAGCGCACGCTGTTTTCTGACTTCCGCCGCCTTGGCCTCTGCTTCAGTGATAAAGCCATCCGCATTGCCCTTGCTGGTCGCTGGTCTGTACACATGCTGCGACTCGTTGTGCGCCACAGCAGTGCTGCCAGCAGCGGACGTGCAAGTGCTGTCTGCTGCGTGCTGCGCAGTGTGCGGTGCAGATGCCATTGTGCCGCTGGGCAGGGAGGAAGTCCTCTTCCTTTCAACCTCTGGTGCTGAGCTGGCGCTACGCAGGCGTGCTTCGCCAAGCTCGCTGGAGGGGTTGCTGTCAATGCTGGGCGGCTGCATGGCTGCAGGCAATCCTGATAAGTCGAGGCCCATGCCTCGGCGCAGGAAAGGTGAGGCAGGCAGAGGCGCCATCTGTAGTGCAGGGAGGCAGGGCGGGTTTAGACTGCGGTATGGTCTTAGCACGTCTGCCTCCAAGCGATGCAAGAACACGCAGGTCCACCATGTAGCCAGGATGCACAGATGGTGCGTGACATGATAGCTACCTGGGCAGTGTGCAGCTGCAGCAGCCGCTCCAGGGCTGCACCCACATCAGCACCCGCCGACGCTGCAAGCTGCTGCGACAGACCAAGATGAGGGGGCACATGAAAGCCGCCTGCTGCTGTGGGCTGCTGCCCTTGCTGTTGATGCTGCTGCTGCTGCTGCACCTGGGTGGCAACCTCGGTGCGCCGGCTGTTGACTGGGTCGCTGAGGCTGCGCACAGTCCGTTTGCCGTTGCCCAGCGGCAGTGGAACGCCATTTGCCTCGCTGTGCTGGCCTGCCGTCTCATCTGTCAGGTCCCCGCTGCTGTGGACATCGCCATTGGGCTGGTCGGCTCTGTCCTGAGACAGCCGCAACCGCGCCAGCTCCAGCGCATGCACTGCAGTGTCTGATCCGATGGGCATTGCAGGCTCATGCTGCATGTTGACCGGGCTGTGCTGCTTCGATGTGACATCGTCATCCTCGTCTGTATGCTCCAGTGCGTGCTGCTCCACCTTAGGTGCAGCTGCAGCCTGGGAAGCTGCATCGTCTCCCATGCTGCTCTCGGCACGATCTGCACAGCGAGGATTTAACGAGAGTCCGATGCCAAGCATGCGGCGCTCTGCTGATCCCAAGCAATGCTGCTTGGCTGGCAGCACTGCATCGAAGTATGCAAGCCGCTGCCATGCACAGCACCTGCCACGCCATTGTTGGCGCTGCTGATGCCATGCACGCCGCTGATATGGTCGCCAATCGATGGCCCAATTGAGCCGTCAGAGTGCACAGGGCTAGGCGGCGCGTCGGGGGCAGGCCGCTTCAGCGGCAGCGTCTCCCGCGGCGAGCCCGGCTGCATGCCACCGCCATTGCCGCCTGCACCGAGAATGGCAGAAGGCGATGTTGATTGCGAGGCGTCCCTCCGCGAGTCGGCGCTGCTGCGGCCGCCGCCGCTCGAGCGCACGCTAGCTGAGCGGTAGGGTCCCTCCTCAAATGCCCGACGAGCCTGCACACGCAACATTTCACGGCTTGCATCTGAGCGAGATGCAGATGCAAACCGGTCAGAGGCTCTCAAGGCTAGGCATGCGTTAAGCCGTTGCAATGCCGCGAATGAGGCACCGACCTGCGCAGAGTACTGGCTCGCCATGGACTGGCTGAGGAGCGCGCTGAAGTGCTGCGCGCCGGTGACCCCTCCTTTGAGCGCGCTGGTGCCGGGTGGCGGGCTGCCGATGGGTGTGCCGCCGCCTGTGGGCGTGGAATGGCCGCTGGAAGCTGCCAGCGGGCTGCCGGCCGGGCTGTCGCCGCCGCTGCCGCCGCAGGCGCTGCTGCCGCTGCCCAGCACGCGGCCGACAACGGAGCGCACGGCGCGCACCCTGGAGGGCGACACGCTGCGGCTGCCGGGCGGGCTGATCACGCTGGACCGGCCTCTGGAGTGCTTGGCGGAGGGCCCGCTGCCGGCGTGGCCCGGCGGCATCGGCTGTGCTGCGGCGATGCCGTTGGATGCAGGCAGCCCGGGGACGCCGTTGCCGACGGCCAGCGGCCCCTCCAAGGACAGCGGGGCGTCCTCGCCCACCTTCTGCCGCACATGTCTCTGGGCGCTGCCGGCAAAAGGGGACTGCTGCTGTGGCGGGGGCGCGGATGAGGGCACCCGCAGCGGAGACGGTGGTGATGACGGCTGGCACTCTAGAGTGTCCGTTGTCGAGGTCTGCATGCACGTCGGTCGCGAGGTCACCGTATCCAGCTTGTCCTATGTCCCTGGGCATAGCGCATGATGACCAATGCTTGCCGATGCATGTGCATGCATGTCCAACCACGATCCAGAGCTGTACAGCAGTTACATACCTGAACAGGTAGCGATAAGCCGCGTTGCGTCGGCAGAGCACCCGCCACATCGTTCTCAGCACGCATAGTGTGCACCCTCACAATTCGCACTGTATCGACAAATTGTTGATGCATCGTGACAATGATCGTCACGCACTAGAACGCATGATGATGCTCTTTCTATTTGCTTTGTCTACCAGAAGCATGCATATCTGACACTGAGAGTCGAGCATGCACATTGCATCTGAAAGCAGTCACTGGAAGGCTTAGCACTGATCCGCCGGCACGCGGGGTGCAACCAAGACACGTGAAGTGTGTATGGATACTTATCGTCTCATTCAAGTGAGCGAGCGTGTAGCAGCGTGCAGCAGGGTTTACCTAGTGGCAAGTTCGAGGTCTGCAGGGTGACTAAGCTCCAGAGGTGCATGAAAGCCAGCAAACACCGACACAATCCATTTTGCAACGTGTGACTGCAGCCTGTTTGACGTCAAACACTTGGCTCAAGACGTCACAGCGCGCTTGCTGGCTCCTCTGACCTGGACTCTGGGATTGTCAACTTGGCTACAATTGCTTCTGCCCAAACTTTGAGAACTTTCATCCAACCGACTGTCTATCTGCCGGGCAACATGGCTGTGGCTCCGGCCATGCAAAGCCTCTTGCTGCAGATTCAGGATCTATCGGCCAAGGGCAACTTCACACAGCTGCAAAACACACTGAAAGCGGCGGAATCGGGTTTGCAGCAGACAGCGCAGCAGCAAGGGCCTAATGTATTGCTGCAGGCGCTGCAGCAGCTCAATGCACTGGCGCACACCTTCGGCTGCATCGCCCTACTGTGCGCACGTCTGCATTCCCAAGATCTGCCAAGGGCGCATGGAGGCCCATCGGCAGGCCCTCGTCTATGTCACTGCCCTGCACTGAACCTGACGCAACTCATGTGTAGGAACTCGGTGGGCGGCCTTGGAGCAGGCACGCAGGGCAACTTGGACTTTGTCAGAAGCGCGTCGTCCCTGTTCACAGAGGGCGACGCCCGGCAGATGCAGCTGTCGCCGTCCGCAAGTGCGTGCAGTCGCACCGAGTGCCACCATGCAGTCAAGCGCCTTGTTGCACGGTGGCTAGAGGACTGGTGTACAGTGTCTGCTTCATACGGCTTCCCCTTGAGAGATTTGGAAGGCATGGGCCCTTGGTGCATGCAGCTGCGACGCTGGCTGGGCACCTGCGGGACCATGTGGTGGCGTTGCAGATGCCGCGGCTGGGCATCGTGCCGCTGACAGCAGCGCTGCAGAAGACCGCGCCATCGCTCGAGTTCATCACCCCGATGCACGGCATGCTCTTTCAGTGGTGCGCTGAGCATCATGCCTTCTGCGCAGTTTTTGTGTACTCACAGAGACCCCAGTCCCAAGCGGCCTTGTTGGACATCGACATACATAATGAAAACATCCTGGATATGAGAAGGGCTGCCGAAGGTGTGCGCCATGAAGGGAGACCCTTGCTGCAACTGATCCTGTCCTTGCGCAGTTGCCTGCTGGCGAAGATGCCCGCCGCAGCGACGCAGGTGCTGGAGGCGGAGGCGTATGATACAGACCCCGCCAAAACGGGCTTGACTCCGCGCGACTTTCTTCTGTACTGCTACTACGGCGGACTGATACACATTGGTGTGTTGAGCACCGAGGCTATGCTCCACGCCATCCGCTGCATGCTGCATCCCCCATTACAGCTTGTAATGCTCACCAAAGCAGCGTAGCTGTATGCGACGCAGCAGGCTGTTCTGCGAGTGTGCCCGTCAACACTATGCAATGCATTTTTGCAAAGCCATGTGTGACATCAGTCCACTCCCTGCCATCCCCAGCCCGCAAGCGGTACCCAGAGGCCCTGGAGTGCCTGCTGGCGGCGCTCACGGCGCCCAGCATGGTCACCAACGCCATCGCGGTGGCGGCGTTCAAAAAGTGGACGCTCGTCAACCTCATCCACAACGGCAAGCTGCCACCGTTGCCACGCTGGACGCCAGTGGCTGTGTCACGCGCCGTCAAGCTGGAGGGCGGCCCCTACCAGGTAGTCAAGCTAGTGTATGCCGGCTTTTAGCGTGATTTACTATGTGACTTCGTCGACGTGTCACTGACAACCAGGTGCATGCTGCACCTGTGCACGGTGTCAGTTCATAAGTGCTGTAGGAAGTCAGCGGCTACGACCAGTCATCCGTTGATGTCGCTTTGCATGTGCTGAGCATTCGTGCTGAGGCCATCATGCAGGACCTGGCGGCAGCGTATGGCGGCAAGTCGGCAGCAGCGCTGGCGGAGGCAGTCAACAAGCACCAGGCAGAGTTCACTCAGGTGCAGATGCGACCGTGCAGATGCGAGTGAGCCAGCATCAGGCCATCGTGTGTAATTTCAAGCAGCAGACCTTGTGTTCTCGAAAAGTGCGCCGTGTGCTGAGAGCACGCTCAGCCTGCGTGTTTGAAATCTCGGGCAGGAGGAGAATGCGGGGCTGGTGAAGCTGGTGGTGGACAGCCAGACGAAGCGCAACGTGCAGCGGCTGACGCAGACGTACCTGACGCTGTCGCTGCCCGACATCGCGGCCGCCGTGGGGCTGCCCTCCGCACAGGCCGCCGAGCTGGCCATCCTGCGGTGCGTTGCCTGCTGCTGCAACCTGTGCACGGCAGGACAGTGTCACTCGTGACACGTTGATCAGGCCTCAAAGGTGGCCATATCTGCTGCGCTTATGTCCAGTTGGGGCTGCGTGCAGCAGCCCCTGTTTGCACAGGAACGTGAATGACCTAGTACGTGATGCTGCAGGATGGTCGATGCGGGCGAGGTGTTTGCCGAGATAGACCACGACAAAGGCATGGTGAGTGATGTGCAGGAGAGCTGTCAAGCCTGGGCACATCACATCTGGCAAATCCCTGGAACAGGCCTCGTGTGAAGCCTCTGGAGCCGTGCATCCATACCCTGCGGGAGCTGTGGCACTTGCTGGCGCAGGTGCGATTCCTGGAGGATCCGCAGCAGTTCCGGGGGCCGAGCACGTTGGCGCGCATCGACCAGCAGATCAGCCGCGCCACGGCGCTGGCCGGCCGCATCGCCGCCCTCGATCACGAGGTGGGTGCACATATCCAGCTGCTGCTCACCAGCCGCTTGAATCTAACCCGGCTGTGCAGCTGCAGAATGGTCTGCTACCATCGCAATGCAGGTGGCGTGCGACCGGCCGTACATAAGCAAGGTGCACATGAAGGATCGGGGGTCGCTGCTGTGGCGTGATGACCCAGCAGGTGACTTTGGGGTGTCAGAGCCGCAGCCGCCGGCTCTAAGTTTCTCCACGCCGCCCATGTTTGCTGCATGAGGGTCCATGGCTGTAGGGGATGTGGTAGACAGTTGTACGTATACGACACTTGTTCCCGCTCACCCATTCATGGCAGACCGTCAAGGATACGCGACAGACCCAGGGCCAAAACCTGGCGCCGTTTGCAATGACATGCAGTAAGTGTCTTCTCAACCTTCAACATGCTCATCCGAAAGCAGCCTCTTGCACACTAGCCATACCACCCAAACCACAGCGCACTGACGACGTGTACATGTGCTATCTACACTGCTGTCAACATTCACAACAACACCTGCCCAGTGAACAGATGCCAGAGTCACAAACTATGCAAGCCGACCCCCCTCTCTGGCGTCACATCCGTCATGGTGGTGTTGCCAAACAATGCGGCGTACTCCAGCAGCAGCCGGTACATGTAGCACTGCAGGGCAGCAGATACGGGCCATGGGGCACAGCAACAGTTGTGCAACAGCTGCTTAGCCACTCCAGAGCAACAAGCAGCAGTCAAGTGGAAGCCATGTCGCTCGACACATATGCAAATATGCAAACAACGCATCACTGCTCCGCCCGACAAGCTGACCAGACCCAGCAACGCATGACTTGTTGGAGCTGCTGCTGCAACCTCATGTGCGCACTCCCCGCCGAGACGATTGGCCGAGAGTGCGGTGCTGCAAGTGGGTCCTGATAACGAGACGGGCATGCCTTGTGGCGGGCACCTGGATGTCCTGGTGGCGCAGGCGGCGGTGCGCCACGCGGCGGGCCGCGTCCGCCATGGCGTGCGCCCCCTGGTCGTGCGCCAGTGCCCAGTCCAGCCGCCGCCGCAGGTCGCTGAAGTCCAAGCGCACCTGCAGCTTGTGCAGTGCTGCAGGTGGCGGTGGTAATGGCATCTCACGGTGCCCTGGAACGACGCGCAGCGTGCACTGTGCGCACTGCCTCTGCTGCATGTTCTGCGGCGGGGTTTGCATGCTTGAGGGTGTTGTCTGCACAGACGAGTAGTGAATCAGTCGACATCGAGTCGCCAGGAGGCGGTACCGGCAGATAGTGCTTCATGGGGTGGATGCGCTCGTCGAACCACTCGCCAAACAGCCCGGCCCGGAACAGCAGGCTGCCGGACGTCAGAAACGTGGGCAGCCGGCTGTTGAAGCTGTTGCCGTCCAGGATCATGAGGAACCTGCAGAAGATGGCATGCCTGCTTGCAAGCCACAAGCGACAGCAGGTGCCCTTTGGGGAGCACCAGCAGCTGCGGCCGTGCGCACTGTACAGAGCAGTACGCAAGAAGCTGGCCGCGCGTCCTGCATCCCAAAGCATCGCAACAAGCAGGCGGTCGGATGCGCGCACCTGTGCTTCCAGTTCTGCTTGTGGTGGATGCGCTCGGCCTTCCCGTAGCGCGCCTCCTGCTCTGCGCAGCACCTTGTGCTGCACTGGATGTAGTCCACGAGCCCCATGTCCATGTCGGAGTGGTTCCTGTGTACGCACGTGGGAGGTGTTGACGGACAGAGGGATCAGACGAAAGTGCTACATCACGGAGTGCCAGTCAAGTGATGAGTGCTGGATGCTGCCAGTCCGTCGGATGAAACGAGCAGTAGAGCGCACTTGCTGAACGCCACCAGGCGCTGGCGGTGCATGTTCCAGAACGGTGTGTCGTCCTTGCACATGCCGCCCGTCGTGGTGCCGCGCCAGAACAACACCTGCACCAGCGAACCTCGCCCGAGTCCTGCATGCCGCCATGCCAGCGCTCTCGCTGACGATGGGTGCACAGCAGTTCTGTGCTCTTCCGCAGTGCTCACCGGTTTACGTAGGTGCCAGGGCGTCAAGTCGGACCATGGGACCGGGTGCGACCTGAGGTTGTAGTGCGATGGCAGCATGATGTCCGTGTGGCACCCTGCGCGGGCAATACACCGGAATGTTGCTGCTGGGCTCACGATGTCAGTGTTGCGTTCTGTCCCTGCTGTGCACTGCAGGGTGTAAACTTGTGCAGCAGGCTTCAG
The DNA here is from genome assembly GCA_032358165.1 of Diplosphaera chodatii. Classification (NCBI taxonomy): domain Eukaryota; kingdom Viridiplantae; phylum Chlorophyta; class Trebouxiophyceae; order Prasiolales; family Stichococcaceae; genus Diplosphaera; species Diplosphaera chodatii. The sequence goes on along the minus strand of JAALGY010000037.1, from coordinate 961,803 downwards.
GCGACCACCTCGGATCTTGGTCTGCGAAAACACCGGCAGCGTGGTGTTGGCATCTGTGGCCTGGGTCGCGGGGTTGATCACGAAGCTGTGCAGATGACGGAACTCATGGAAGTCTGCCGATGCGTTTGCGCATGTGGCGCTGGCGTATCTGCACAGGCACCAGGGCAAGGGTGCGAGCATGCGACATTCCTGTGTGTTGAAACGCGCTATCTCAGGACTGCAGGGTGCTTTCCCATGCCGCTGCAAGTCGCTGTGGGCGCTGGCACCGGTACAGCCAGCTGCCCACGTGCACTGACAGCAGCACAACGCAAATGCGGTGCCTCTAGGCGATGTGCAGCGCTGCTACCCGGGCAGCGTGCGACAGCGCTGCGGCGGCGCAGGCGGCCACCTGTCGCGCACGGTCCCCGGCCCCAGCAGCACCCGCGGCTCGTCCAGCAGGTTGACCACGAAGCGCACGTCCGGCAGCCGGTCGGCGAACGCCTCGAACAGCTCCTTGTACACCCCGGCGGCGTACTCCGCGACCGCGCCGCTGCGGTGGCGCTCGTGCACCTTGCCGCCCCTGACCGTGAAGGTCGCGGTGTTCCGGAGCTGCGCACGGCGCAGCCCGGCTGAGGTGAGCCCGGGCCGGATGCGGGCATGCACGGCGCCGCACGATCCCATTGATCACACAATCATCTGGGGTCACATCTGGGGTTTGCAAGGCGTTTCGAGTGTCTGCTGTGTCCGGGATGTACCTTTGTTGCATTGTTGACAGCCGCCTGCAGCGCACCAGTGCCCTCATTGGCGACCAACCGCCGAAATGGCTCCAAGTCCTGCTCGATGTGGTCGTATTGCCTGCAGGAGGTGATGTACATCGCATATCCGAAGGCCACCAGAGCATGTTTCTCATTCGCTGTGCCGTGACGCTGCAAGCCAAACGCAGGATGTCTAGGGCTCAATGCCTCCTGGGCCGACGCAAGCGCTTGACTGGGTCACCGGAGCTCGCAGCGCTTCAGCTGTGCAAAGTGCAGCCACTCTTTGAAGTGCGGAGGGGGCGGCCTGGGGTATATGTAGTGCGCCGATATCGCCTCTGAGGAGATGGGGCACTCATTTAGGTCGCTAGTTTGCATGCGCCTGCAGCTGTGAGGGTGATGATACTGCGGCGGCAAAGCCAGGAGAGCCATGCCTGCACAACATATGGAGTCACCTGGTGTGGTGACGGGTCGAAAGCCGGCGCCCGCACTGCAGTTGACCGTCCCAAATATCAGGCATCGGCGAGCTTGCCCGATGTACATCACGGACATCCATCAGGGAGTTGGGCCAACAGCATGGCATAACAACATGACGCACATGAGCGGCACGTCTGCTGTCCACCCCAGCGCAACCACGATGGTCTGTCTGTACAACAGGAACAGCGTGCCAAGGACCAGGCCAGCAGCTGCTGCAGTGTTTGCGTATGTGGGGCCGCTGATGTGCCGGGTAAGCGTGTGACGCATGCTATTGCAAACGGCACTCAGGCTGCCAGCTGGTGTGGAACATAGCGGCTGCGACAATCAGAGATTGCAACTGAGATACACTGCTGGTGGCAGCGTCCACATGATCATGCCAGCTTGCATGCTAACCATGCATGAGTGGTCAGCCCGGTGCTGCGCCACTGGATCAGTGGCCAACACACGCTGCAAACATGATCTTAATGCATTATAATCACTGTGTCAATGTCTTGTTCAGCGTCTGATGTGCATGAGTGACAACGCGACGTGCAAGGATGCAACCTGCCCATCGCAATGGCACGCTCCCAGATGGTTAGTCATGATCAGCTGACTGGAGGTTTGGCTATAGCACCTCCTGCTAGATGGCAGCCACTACCCAATTTGAAGGTGGCACCTTCTTTGAGTTGTCGCCACTTGCTTGCTGAGGGTGCACGCCGCAAGACAGAGCGCATCGTTGGTTGATCTCACCATGTCCACACGCAACCAAACACTTTGATGATCCAGCGCTGCTGCGTGTGTCCAGTGCAAAGGCTCCGACTGCTGGCAGGGCTTCAAGGTCATTGGAGACGCCGGGACATCAGTCACAGGCAGCCCTCGCACACACATGTGCACGTGCGCTCGCGCACATGCTGCCATACGTGGGTAGCTACAGCCGCACGAGAAGCCAGCGCAGCATCTGCACCTTGTGAGTTGAAGGATTCCCCGGTAGACGAAACTGCCGAAGACGATGCCGCTGCTGGCGTACCAAAGCGGAAAAGGAAGCCCCGCCCGTGAGCTGGCTGCATCAACCCATGCACATGCCAATAGCCGTTGCACCGGGCGCACTGACTGCCGTTCAGTGCTTGCTGAGCACTTTGGATTCAACTCTTCCCATTGTGCTGTGCTCAGGCCTGAGGTGCGGCAGAAGATTTCGGCGGCGTTGAAGGTGAGGAGTGGTCATGCACGATGACTGTGTATGACCACATGGACCCCGGGCCATACTCTGACGGGCCTGTGCAGCTGGCAATGTTGCAACAGTCGGTGGCAGACTGTATAGCACGACTTAAGAAGCAGTACGTCTGTCGCTGCAGGGCAGGGCGCGGTCACCCGAGCACGCCCGGCGGATTGCACAGGCGCACGAAGGCCGAAAGCACAGCCTCGGTGAGCGGCCGGATGCTCCGTGTCACAAATGGCCCACCGTGCGGAGATGCTACCATGCTGGCAGTAGGGGCAATCAATGCAGTGGTGTCCCCAGTGCCACTCGGAGGCCAAGCTGGGCAGTGGGATGTGAGCAGGCACGCGGTATGCGATGCATGAGAGCGCCACGGGGCGGCAGCAGTCCCTGGAGACCCGCATGAAGATCAGCCGCCGCATGAGGGAGGTGCACGCGCAGCGCAAGGCCGCCAAGATGTAGGTCACTGTCGTGTGCGCGTCACGGCGCAGCGCACATTCCAGCATGCATGGCAAAACTGCCGTCGCGACCCTGCTGCTTGGTTGCATCGGCTTCAGGCACTGCTGCCATCAGCATGTCGAGACACCACATGCGGTGGTCTGCAGGCGGGAGCGGCAGGACGCTGGAGCCCTCCCTCGACCGGCAGCCCTGGCGACGCAGCAGCTGCTGGACTCGGGTGCGCTTGAGGGACAACCGCTCAGCTGCCCCATCATGCTGTGGGTGCACAGCAACAGCTGGCTTCGAGCTCAGTGCTGCGGTGCTTGGCACAGTCGGGCGCTGCTCATCGGCTTTCGATGCGGCATTCCTGTATCCAACAGGCGTGCCTCGTCATGCAGGACCCCGCAAGAGCATCGCCCCAGGGCTGGTGATGGAGCGCGCCGTGCAGGAGATGAGCCAGCTGCGGCAGGAGATTGCGCTCTTCATGGCGCAGTACGAGCAAGGTGCACTTGTCCTGGACAGGACATGGCCCCAGAAAATCGCTCGAGACACACGATGCCAGGCTGATTTGCAGGTTGAAACTGGTGGGGCTTGCATGCATGTGACTGTCGAGTGTGCTTCTGTGTACGCCCGTTGAAGCACCCTCTGGGTGCTGCATGCAGAGCACGGCTACAAGCCGCAGCTGCAGGAAGCCGAGCGGTCCTCGCCCGAGCTCTATGACAAGTTCGTGCGCTACGTGGCGCTGCAGGACTATGTCCGCAATTTTGAGGCGCAGCTGTAGGACAGTGGGCCTGCTTGTTCGAGGCACGTGAGTGCAGCTTTGCCAGCCCGATGTTGCTCAGCTGCAAGGCACTGTTTAGCAGGAACTGGATCACCTGTGGCGCTTGCATTTCCTGGATTTGCATATCCCGAGCGTGAGCGGCACACACGGCATGAATGGTGCACCGAGGCAGGCAGGCCGTTCCGCACTGTGAAGCACCAACACCCCAGCTGACCCTCTGAAAACCAGGCAAGAGCATCTTACGCTAACACAATCAACTGAGTGCAGTTCAAGCAATTCGTACGCTGCCACTACTGAGATCAGAAACACATTAATACCAAATGCTATGCCACTCAATCACCCACTCACTCAACCTTCATATACGGTACACTGCTGGACACATATACGTAAAAGTGGAAGTCTGGCTCGGTCACCAAGAGCCGGACATCAGCTCGGGCACCAGCACTGCGGCTGCGACGACGCTGCCAATGACGCTGGAGATGGCAATGTACCGCACACTGATGCTCTGCAGCAGTGACGCCTGCATCGGGCAGAATGTGGCTGCTCTGCTGAGCCCTCGTATCAAGGTGCGATACGACACATGTGCACAGCAGCATGACAGCCACCTCAGAGGCGCTGCATCAGTGGTGCAAAACAGAGTGTGACGATCAGAACCCTGTGCCTGGACACCGTGATGCACCCGAGGGCAAGTCACCTTGCTGGTCTGCTGGCCCCTTCGTGCTGACCAGGCCGCCATGTCCGCTGCCGAAATCTCAAGCACGCCGGCATTGCCCTCCTTGACTGTGAAGGCCAGCTGCTGGCGGCGCAGCACCTGCTGTGCTGCATCCGTCAGCACGCCGCCAATGTGCGGGTTGCTGTGCAGGCCCCTGCCTGCATGCATGCACGACAACTGTCAGTGTTTCGAGGAACTTTGCTGCACTCGCTGCTGGCATGGATGGTACGACGACTGCCCCATACGTTATCACAGGAGCTGACTCATGCAGCGCTGCGTATGCTGAGGGCAGATCAGGGCAAGTGACTTTGGTGCTGTGCGATGCGAGCGCCGCGCCTGTGATGACCGAGTAGCTGCCATGCCGGTCCGGCAGGCGGCCACCCGGCTGATGCACAATCCACGATGCCACGTGGTCCAGCCACTGCTTGCAACACAGACACGTTCACAATGCAGTGTGCCGAGAGCATGGCACCGTCAACCCTCAGCAGGGATCGGGTGACACGGCTGGCCGAGTTGCTGGCATTGTTGCATCGCTGCAGCATGGTGCACGACCATCCTCAAAACCTTTGATTGCCGGGCTCTCATCGTGCGCACATTCTAGACCTGTGCCACGAGTCAAAACCAGATCGCACCCGCAGGATGGCGACACGTGCTGTTGGCACCGACATCGCGTGCAGGTCCAGCTGTCTGTGGGGCACGGACAGGACAGACGAGCCCTGCAGAACACAGTGGAACCCAAGCTGCAAAATTTGACATGCTACAGCATACATTAATTGTGGCCGCATCTGTCATGCAATACAATTATCGAGGGTGAGACAGGACAAGGTAATGTACACTTGCGTCAGCAAGTGTGCTACCTCTGCTGTGCCTGAGGGCGATCTGACGACTGGCTGCCTCACACGCTGCCTGAGCTGTGCCTGGGGTTCTGATGGCTCGTCTTTGGCCGGCTTTGGCGAAGGACCCCCTGAGACAGGAGGACAGACTCGGGTACAGCCTTTGCTCAAACGTTCCCTGGGGGTTCGGAACGTGCATATGCTTTACAAAAGTCGCGCACCTGTGCATGGAGGCTGCCTGTGCTGGACAATGCTGCTGCCTCTGCCATGAGCTCTGCCGCAAGACTGGGGTTGCTGGCAAAAGCATCCGACAGATGGATCTGCAGAGGCCGACAAGAATATAGACCCAAACAGATCGACATGATGCAGCATGTTCACATTGTCATTCTGGATACTGCAGCATGCACAGCAGTGCTTTCAGTTGGATGCCTGCCTGCGTGATATGGTCAGGGGTGATGCCAGCTCGTTGCATCTCCTGCCATATCCTGCCCATCGACAGCAGCCCGTGTTCAGCTATCATTACAACATCCATGGCTGGCATCTGCCACTAACCTTCTACGCTATGTTGACTTGGTTGACGACTGACGAGTAAGTGCTGACGCGTGCACTCGGCAGTACCTGTATGCTGCATCGATGTCAGCACCACCACCATACGCACGCAACAGCGAGTTCCTGCATGCCGGGCACACACACGACGGTTGTCATCTCTTCACAAGCGCTGACAGCACCTCAGACGCTGTCTGTAGCGCCCAAGACCTCACGAGCTGAGACGAGCTCGACTGCGCCGATTGACTGGAGTCACCAGGTGACGATGTCTGGCGTGATGCCGCTCGCCGCCATCTCCTCGCGCACAAAGGCTTCTGCCTCTGCCGCCCGCCCCGTGCGTGCATAGGCGATGACGGCCAGATTGTGCAGCCGCACCCCGGGCTGCAGCCCGCAGGCCTTGGCCTCCACAAGCGTTTCACGGGCTGCATCCGGCAGCGCTGCCCTCGCCTGCATCGTACATGCCAGCTTCAACCCTACCGCTGCCGGAACCATCATCCCGAGTCCCATGTTGGGGAGTGCGATCAGGTCACTGGCAAGCATATACCATGCGTGCCACCGCTGCCATGACAGCAAAACCACCTGGCAGTCGAGCAGCGTGCGCCAGAACGACTCGTCCAGCCGGACGCCGTAAGCCGCCTGCGCCCGCCGGAAGATTGCGAGCGCCCGCTGGGCAAAGCGTGCATCCAGGCCGTAGGGAGGCTGCTGCGCCTGCGCAGCAATGCATGGACGCCATGGATTGATGTACACTGCATCGTCGAACGTCCATGGGACATTGTTGTGTAGTAGTCTACCATCTAGAAAGAAAGGTGCCTGGTGGCAGTGCCGCCAATGCAGACGCTCCCCTCATACCTGAAAGCATGTTTGCAGCAGTGCGTAATGCACGGACGGATCAATGGCATATCCATCGCGCTGCAGCTCCTGTGCTGCTGCAAACACCGCATCGGCGCCCTGTGTGCGGCTGATCGTGTTGATCACATGCCGTGTCATCCACGCCTGCACCACACCCGATAGGAGATGCATTCCTACACTGCGGATCAACATAATGCGGAAGCATGGACGCTCGTAGGCACCATGCAGTGCAGGCAATTCGCGCATGTGGACCGTAGGAAGCAATCATCGATGCACCTCACAAGAAAGCGCATCAGACCTGCGGGGGTGTGCCGGACTCAGCCATGAGCGCCATCAAACTCCGCATCCGCTCTGCATCACCATGGTCCTCGGCAGCCTGCAGTGCAGAAGTCGAGCATGAGATCCACTGATGTCTGAGAATGTGTGATTTACAGGGATGTCGGCAACCATGCAGCTTCATCAGCGGTGCAATATGGCAGGCGAATTCATCTGGCCTGCCTTGAAACGATTCACGAATTGCTTGACGGGTACACCCCTTAGCGTTGGAGCCTCTCTCGCTCTCACGCTCTGCACGCCCACATCTGAGCGTCCGTGGCCATGGCTGCTGTGTGGCAGGGACCGCATGCCCCTTGGCGACGCTGCATGCTGCCCAGCGTCGCCTCCGTGGGCAGACGAGCTGGTGCTGAGCGCTGAGACAGACTGGCATGCACAGCAGTCCAGCGCTGCTGCATTCAAAGCTGAGAGCTGAGGCGCTGGCAGGTCATGCACGCGGCTGACCGGCGCCGAACCGCAGGGATGCCTCGCTGGACACAGGCAGGTTTTTGCAATGCTTTGGTACAGCGCGTACAGCCGTCTGCTCATCGCATCGTATGACCGTGTGATGCAGACAGCAACATAGGTACGATCACGTTCGAATGCAGAGCGTCAAATGACGCCCATGTCATGCCCGTACTACTAATCATGTGCAACACCTCGCAACTCCGTTGCCGCTCACTTCCTGTCCACCTTGCAGGAACCAGTCATCAGCATGCCATCATTTGCCTGGCCACAAGTTTGCATGCGGTCTGCGGCTCTCACGAGGTTCAGATGTCTTCTGGTCCCACCTGTATACGGCATGCATGCATAGCTGCTGCAACGGCAGGCCGGCATGCATGCAAAACCTCGTGCAAGCAACACGAGGTGCACGACGTAAAGCAGCCCAGATGTCAGCTTTCAGTGCACGTGGCTGTCCACTTTGTGCGCATGTGCTTCCTTTCCATCTCCTGCGATGTTATGCGCAACTGGAGTCCAGCAAGATGGTTGGCGGTGCGATGGCGCCTGACATCGCCATACCAGCGCTCTGTTGCTATGCTTATCCGTGGCTATACTGAGTGGACTATGGTGGCTTGTTCCCCCTCATACCTCTCTCGGGTGTCTATGCCTCTGCAACACGGCCATTCAGCGGCCCCCGGTTGCCGTCCTGTGCGTTGGCTGCTGCGGCGTGCCTGGCTGCAGCGCCGCCGATCGAGGCGACGAGGCTGTTGCCCCGCCCGTCCGACGACACCGCCAGGCTGCCGCCAGCCGTCGCCGCGGGGCTGGCGGCAGCACTGCCGCTCCGCCGCGCGTCCCCCGCCGCCGGCGAGCTCGGCCTGCCCGCGAGCGGCTGCGGCGGCGGCCGCGGCCGCTGCGGCGGCCCCGCGTGATCGATGCCGGGCGGCAGGCGCAGCTCCTTCATGCGCACCGGCCGCCGCGTCTGGCTGCCCTCCGCCGCGGCGGCGGGCGCGCCGCCCGGGATGGGCGCCGCCGCCGTGCCCTGCGCCCGCCTGTCAGCGTTCGGCGCGGCCGCCGCCGCCTGCAGTGGGCCGGCAGCAGCGTCAAACTGTGCGCTTGCGTTCACACTACACAGGTTCTCTGCTCTGCTGTCATGCCAGGACGACATACATAAACAGCTGGGAGAACGGGCTCGATGGCATGAGCGCGGCTGCAGATGATGCGCGCGACCCGGCTGTCACCTGCTGCGCGGCTGCTGCCTGCTGCCGTTCCGCCGCCGTGCCTGCCGCGCCGGCGGCCGCCTGCCGCGCCGCCCTGGCCTCGGCCGCCGGCGCCTGGGAGGCGTCGGCCGCCGCCGCCGCCGCCGCCGCTGCCGGCGTCGCCGCCGCGGGCGTGGCGGCGGGCGCGGCCTGCCGCCGCGACGCCTCACCGGGGCGCCGCTGCTGCTGCGGCTGCTGGGGCGGCGGCTGCGGGGCGAACGCGGCGCGCAGGAGCCGCGCGCTGATGCGGGAGCTGAGCTTCGTCCCCAGCTCCACGGGCAGCCTGCGATGCGCAGGTGCGCCGGGTGAGGACCCTGGCCCGCTGTGCCTCCGAGACGACACGCTGGCAGTGTCGACAAGCTGAAGGGCAGGCACCAGCACCTGGCGGCAGCAGGGCCACTGCACAAGGCCACTTCGGGCGTGCCTCAGTGGTGCGGCACCGCACCAGAGGGCGGCGGTGCGGGCGTCGGGCGACAGCGTGGCGGCCTCTGCCAGCAGCCAGCGCAGGAAGTCCGCCGCCTGCTGCAGGCCGCCCGCCTGGCCGGGCGTCATGGTGCCGTCGCCCCGCTCCGACGCGGTCTGCTGCAGCAGCGCCGCCAGCCGCGAGATGCCCTCCACCTGGCACGACGCGCAGGGGTCTCAGCTTCTCGGCCAGCTTGTGGTGCCTGAAGGCGCTTCTCCAGCAGGCTGCTGCCCGCCGCTCGCCAGTCAACGATGAGGTGCGCAGCCGGGAGGCCGGAGCGGCACCTGGTAGCTGTCCTCCTCCTCGGCCAGGCGGGGGAACGCGGTGATGGCGTCCAGCAGCGCGGCCGCGGCGCTGGGCGCCGCGGCGTCGGGGTCCGCCGCGGCGTCGGGGTCCGCCGCACCCCGGCCCCGCCGCGAGGGCGACGCAAGGGCCTGCACAGCGGACACAGGCGTCACGCACACAACAAGCACAATGTGGAGGGTCCTGCCCCGGACATCTCCCAGTGTGGCCTCCGGTCAGCAGGCTTGCACACAGCGTGCATCCCGAGCTACTTGTGGCATACTGCAAGGCTCGCAGCACTCGATGCAGTCGTGCACGGGGCGCAGCGCACCCGGAGGGCGGCGAAGTTATCCCGCACGCGCTGCAGGGCCGCGTCCGCCGCCAGCCTCGAGGCGCTGTCCAGCCCCTTGGCCATCTCCTCCAGCAGGATGGTGCGCACGAAGGCCACGCTCGGCGACAGCAGCATCTGTGCCGGAAAGAGGCAAGTGCGTTTGAGAGCCTGCGTCGTCTGCCGTTGCAGACGCAGAACGAACGCCACGGTGAACGACACCAGCATCCGTGCCCAGAGTGAACATGCAGTGCACAATCACAAGCGACGCTTGTGTGGAGGGGTCCTGCAGCTGTTAATCAGCACTTCGCGTAAGCAAAAGCGCGACCCACCTCCAGGGCTGAGCCGGGGGCGGCGTTGCCGTCGCGCTCCTGCGCGAGGATGGAACGCCCGGGGGCGCGGGCCGCCTGCCGCAGCAGCGACTCCAGGCGGGAGAACTGGAAGCGGCCGTCCTTGTACAGCAGCTGCGTCAGCGTGTCCTGCGGGCAGGCCGGGCAGGGCTGCTTCGGCATCGAGCAGGGCGCAGCCGGTTGCCAGGACAGAGGACGTTGCTCCCGCTGGATGCTTCTGACAACAGTGGACCGCTGCACAGCAAAGCACCCACAGCAGCCTTGCGCAGGGCATCAGCGGCCGATCTGGCTGACAGGACGAGGGAATGGGTCGGTACCCGCAGCTCTGGGGAGCGGTCCGTCAGGAGGCGGCGCGCGATCCAGGGGTATGTTGCGCCCAGCACCTTGTAGTTGGGGTCGCTGGCCAGCGCAATGCCCTCCAGCACGCTGAGGCTGCGCACCTGCACTCGCGTGACAGCATGCTCAAGTGCATCTGTAAAGTCTGCTTCCACGGGGCCAACGCTGAGAAACTGATAAGGGTACTGGTGCACCATCCTCAGTTCACACAGTGCGCAGAACACACAGCACGCTGGCACTGGTGCAATGCTCGAAGCACATGTGATCTGAGCTGGTTCCGAGCAAAGCGACTGCAGCGCACCAGCAGCGTGTAGTAGGCAGGGATGCGGAAGCTGTACTCGTACATCGCTTGACCCAGGTTGCCGCTCAGCTCGCCAAAGCTGATATTGCTGACACCATCCGCCATCGCCGCCTGAAGTGTCGGGAAAAGAGGGTGTCAGACTGAGCCATTGACTCACGACAGATCAGTCTCCGACCCTGCTGCACTTGCCCTTCGATACTGAAGATCTAAACCATGGATCAGCAATGACATGACAGTGCACCGCACAGTGCGAGGCAGTGGCATATGCTATGCGCTTCGTGCAGAGCACCCCACCTGGAACACGCCAGTCAGCGCGGGCACAATGGCCGCACGGTCGGAGCCCGGCGGCAGCAGGCCCAGCGTGATGAAGTCGTCCGCCAGTGCCGCGTACTCGCGATTGACCAAATGCAGCGTCGCCTGAATCAGGCCCCTGCAAAGAGCGCATGGCAGTGCTTGTCATGCTCTGCAGGCACGCTCGACTGTCAGGTTTTTGAGACCAAGTACTGAGCAGCACACATACAGCACGATGTGCGAGAACAATGGTATGAGTTCGGAAGCACGCACAAACGGCACACAGGGTCACCTGCGAATTGATGGCTCTATCTCCCCCATCATTCCAAAATCCTGCGACGCACAGCACTCAGCTTGTTGGCATGACGAAAAAAACAGCGAGCTCAACATTCAATTGACACTTTGCTATAAACATCCATATGAGTCAGATGCGCACTATGTACGCTAACTCCCCGCCCGCAGTGCGCAGCAGGTTGCCGGGGTGCGGGTCTGAGTGGTAGTACCCCTCCTCCAGCATCTGCAAGCGCCAGTGGTGAGCTCGTGTTGCTGTGCAATCAGCTCCAAACTCAAATGGGTGCCCAGGGTCGGAAGAATGTGCTGCTTTTTCCCACAGGTGAAGCAACCGCAACGCAGCAGGGTGGATGAGTATGCACCTGCTCCAGGGAGCACCGCACGCCGACCTCGACGAGCGCCAGGTCATCCTGGGCGCCCGCTGTCCCGTACCCACCACCTGGGATGCAGCAACGCGGGCATGTCAGACCTGGCGGCATTATAAGCAAGGCATGCCAGGTGAACAGGAGCCTGCACCACCGCCGTGTGACGACTCTGGCGAGAACGGGTGCGGGTGTGAGGCGGAGCACGCATGTGTGACGGCAAGGCCGTGCGCCCACCGTCTGTGCCGGAGCGCAGGCGGCGGCCGTTGACCCACTCCATGATCAGCACGCGCTGCGTGGTCAGGTCCTCGTACATGTCCGGCACAAACACGCGGTCCAGCCGCCCGTACAGCGCCTGCGTCGTCAGTGCCAGGCTCCTGGGCTCAGGCTTGAGCGCTCGGACCACGGTGGTGGCCGCAGTGTGATCCGTCTGCCAGCGCTTGCACTGGGTGTTGCATGTGCGGCACTTGACACGGGTCATGAGCCGGGTGAGCACTGGGACGTGCCCACCTTGAAGCGTGTGCCGTTGGCGGCCTCGCGGCGGTAGTCCAGCTCCCGGAACAGGCTGCTGGCCCACTCGTCCAGCAGCGCCGGCAGGTCGCTGCGCAGGCACAGGCGTGTTGTGGGCGCGTGGCGGCAGACTGAGCGGCTATGAGACAGACTGCCATTCAGCCGCCCAGCGTTGGCAGCATGCACCAGAGATGCCTGCCTGCATCTGCGACTCTGCAATGGGTGAGGGCATGCGCTGCGCCGCCTGCCCACTGGCCCGCACACGGCCATTGCGCTGCTCACCTGTTGAGCTTGCGCCAGTCGCGCAGCGCTGCAGCGGCGGCGCGCAGGATGTAGATGTCCAGCGCGATCTGTTCCCGCACCCCCGGCCGCTGCACCTTCACCGCCACCTCCTTCCCGCTCGACCGCAGCCGCCCCTTGTACACCTGCAGGCCGACACAGGGCTTTGTCGGAGCCTGCGTCAGCACGTCTGGGGCCCGCAGAGTTGCTCCATGCTGGCTCTCTACTCACATCAAACAGCTGCTGCGCACCTGGCCCAGCGAGGCTGCAGCGATGGTGGTGGCGCCCAGCTCGGAGAACACGCCGGCGGGCGGCTGCCCCAGCTCCAGCTGGATGACGGCAAAGGCGTCGTCGTTGGGGAACGGCGGGATCTGGTCCTGCAGCTTCTCCAGCTCCCGCAGGTACAGCGGCGGCACCACGTCCGGCCGCGACGAAACCGCCTGTTCCGTTGCAGCAGTTTCAGGAGTGAGGACCTCACACTACATTGGCAGCGCTCCAGCACCTTCTGTCTTGCTGTTGTTGAATGAGGCTTGACGCAGTCCAAACAACGCAGCTCACTTGTCCGATCTTGACGAAGGCCGGGCCCAGGCGCGTCAGGATGTGCCGCAGCTGCTCCGCCTGGTACCGCGCCACCGAGTCGGCCACCCCCTGCCGCTGCGACTGCAGCTTGCCGCGCAGGAACCAGGCGCCAAAGGCGCCCGCGATCTGGATGCTGCGCTGCACCACCGCCACCGGTCGCCGCTGCCAGTAGTCCCGGTTGTGCAGCGGATCATAGTCCAGGCTGATGTCATCCTGCAATTTTGAATCAGTATGGCAGTTGTCATGGGATATGCCATGTCTGCTGTCACACTGCCTGTCACCGTGCCCGATGAGAGATGGTGGACGCGTGCAATAAGTGATGCCCACAAGATCGCTCACCTCGAACTCCTGCAGCACATCACGTGAGGCTGCTGCTGGGACAATGCGGCACCGCAGGTTGCCGGCGGTCTGGAGGCGCGGTGACACCCGTGGCAGCAATCTGACAGCGGGGCTGCAGCTGCAGGCTGGCAAGAATGGGATCCTCGCGACTCGGAGGCGTGGGCTACGCATCCACAAGTGTGGCTGCGGTACCGTCAAGAACGCTGAGTACGCCTGCTGCGCTGGCATGTTGCCGTGCCACACCTGCTGGCTGTTTACTCTGCATGTCTGCATCATAGCTCTCATGAACATCACAGGCCCATCGCGCTGGCGTAGCGTACCGTCAGCATGTCATTGCATAGCTGGGTTCAAACACACGCTGACCGAGTGCAGGCAGTTGCAGTGGCGAAAGCAGAGCGCAATCGCGATGGTCAATCTCGAATGGTGTCAACGACCTCAGAAGTGCATGTCTCCTCTCCTCTTGATCAGTGCTGTTTTGTAAAGATATGCTGTGGCGTGGCGGTGTGGATATTTGCGTTCATCCGGAAGCAGGGCATGCTGATCACAATAGGCATTCGTTAACGTAACTTGAGATCCAAGTCTAGCAGACAGAACTATCTCTTATTGGACAGCTTTGCTTCTAGGGTAGCGGTCGGTTTGCCGTGAGAATGACGCCAGAGCGCATTTGCCTTGTCACTGCACCAGTCAGCATGCATGCAAGCTATCACATCGCACCCTGCCCGCGTGATTCCGGACTTGACCTCTGGCAGCAGCGTTGAAAAGTGTTAAATCATCGCCTAAGTGGTCCGACCGCTGGAGTTTGCATGACTGCTGCCGATCAAGTCCAGCGCCCGCATGTATCCCGTCCAGCAAGGCGCGGGGGGGCCCTGGGGCGGCGGCGCACCGCAGCAGGGCCAGCCGCAGCAGGAGTCAGTCCAGCAGCAGCCAGGGCAACCGTGGGCTGGCGGCGGTAATGGCGGCGGTCTGCCGGCCTATTCTTCCCACCAGGGAGCGCCCGTGCAACAGCATCAGGCTTGGTCTGGGGCACAGCAGCCCAGCTCGGGCCCGCAGCAGTGGGGCCAGCCGCTTGCACAGCAGCAGTGGGATCAGCAGCAGGCGGCCCACCAGGTCCCACAGCAGCAGGCAGGTGGCGTCGTACCTACCTACGGACAGTGGCCGTCCCAGCAACAGCCGCACTCCTCACCGGCACCGCATCAGCCCAGCCCTTACACCAGCAACGGCGGTCAGGTCAGCCCATATCAGGGCAGCGGTCAACAGCCTCAGGGCTTCTACCGTCAGCAGGGCGCCTACCAGCATCTGGGGCAGCCGCAGCAACTGCACACCCAGGCGCAGCAGCCGGCAGCCAGTGCACTTGCCACCGCGCAAGCCAGCCCTGCTCCCCACCAGCAGCCCGCGTGGCATCCGCAGGGACAGCAGACAGCACAGCAAACGGGCCCGGTGCAGCAGTCGGCGGCGGTAGCCTGGGGCCAACAGCCTGTCGCCCAGCCTCAAGAGAGGGTGGGTCCCGCTGTTCACTTCATCTCTACGGCTGCTGCTGTGTGGAGGATGCCTAAAGCATTGCGGGCTGCTCGACTGGTGGTCCTCTGTTGCACGTAGGTCTGGGTTGGCAGGGTGACCCAGACCATCCCGCCCAACTATGGCATTGTGGATGGGGATGCCTTTTACGTCACGCAGTGCGTGAAGGGCAACAGGCAGCCGGTGGTGAGGCTGCATTGATGCCACATGTTCGGATGACACTGAAGTGATGCGCACTGATGTGGTTGGTGATGTGGAAACATTTCAAACACTGGAATGATCTTGAGCCTCGCAGGTGGGTGATGAAGTCAGGTGCAAAGCCATCCCGAACCTGGACGGTGGACAGTATGCCTGGCGCTGCATCGAGGTTGAGGTGCGACCCCGTGACGATCGGAGGTATCACAGCTGCCAGGGTCTGCTGAGGCCATGATCATGTGAGTGAACTTACTCGCTGTTCACACTCCTCAGGTGCCGACACAGCATGTGCAGCCTGCTCAGGTGCTACATGCCTGGCAGTCGTCTCACCATACGGCAACATGTTGTGTGGCGTGATGCAAGACACTCGGTCATAGGCTTTTGACCGGCAACGATGTCGAGCACTGCATGAGCATGCGCAGGTGCCTGCATTTGGGAGGCAGCCCGCTTTGAGGGCTGCTGCGATGACCGGACCAGTGGCAGGCGCAGCGCCGGCCATCACACCCCCCGCAGCCGGGCCCGGTGGGCGGCCGCCAAAGTTCAATGCCGCGCCGCCGCCCGCGACCGTCTACAGCGCTGAGGTGGCGCTGGCGACCGCAGCGCAGGCAGTCGAGGCCGCTAACCGCGCCAAGCAGGGGGTGCAGCGCGTCTCTGCCTCACTGCACAGTTGCTTGGGGCGCCTGCTCTCCCCTGCGCTGACCAGTGCTGTCTACTTTGAGACACTGTCCCAGAGTGCCATTCGATGCAAATTGGGCGCAGCGTCTGCAGTGTCAGCCATGTGGCTGGTGCGCCACGATGGACTCCCTGCTATGTGGCCAACCTGCCAACACCTTGACCTTGTGATTCCGTGGCGCAGGGCGCGGCGCCGGCGCCTGCGCAGGCGCCACCCCGGGGTGGGTACGGCGTGCAGCTGCCGCAGCTGAGCGAGGTGGAGCGCCAGCGCTCGGCGGCCGCGATGCAGCAGCGCTTTGGCGGGGACCCGGCGCTGGCCAACTCCATCGGCGCGCGGCTGCTGGGCAAGATGGGCTTTGGCGCGGCGGAGGACTCTAAGGGCGGCCTCGGCCGCAACGAGCACGTGAGGTCCCTGTCGCTGATCGTCCTGCAGTCCAGCGCAGGGGTACACTGCGCCTGCTGTCCGGTGGCAGATGGTGTGCATAAGGGATGGATGGGCTGCGATGAGCACCACAGCATAAGAGACGCTTGCCGCTGGGAACAGCACGTCGGGAATGCCTACAAGCACATTCACGCCCGTGCCCTCACAGCATACACTCCATGCCTGCAGGGCATCGCGGCGCCCGTGGACGCGCGCGGCACGGTGGGCAGCACCGGCCTGGGCTTCGGCGACCGGGGCCGGGAGCGGGCGGCGCCCCGCCGCCCGTCGCCGCCCCGCCGCCGCCCCGGCTCCGAGCGCCGCCTGTCCAGGTGCCCGCCGACTGCCGAGCTTGCTGCTGCGGTTTCCCTTCACTGTGAACGGACCGCCTGCTCGGTGGTTGAGGACTGCAGCTGCCTGTCTGGACGTGTTGGCTGCAGGCCCCAAGCACTGCAACTCAGCGCTTCCTGCGCAGGAGTGCACCGCCGTGCTTGCTCTCAGGGGAAGTCGCGAGGCGCACCTCACCTGTAGCAGCGCCTCCTGCAGGGGCCGCTCGATGTCACGCTCGCGGTCACGATCCCGCTCGCACAGCCGCCGGCACTCGCCGGAGCGCCGCTACACGTGCGCCGTGCCCAAGTTTCCGACCGCGGACGTCGTGCGCGGCATCCCCTCCCTCAGCAAGCGCTACAAGGATCTTTACATACCCTCCGACTTCAGCAAGTGCGCTGCCGCGGCCTTGTTTCCTGTTTACATAATGTCGAAGAACCAGCTGCAGACCCATGCGCATCGTGTCGCCCTCGCACTGCATGCATCTATGAATATCGGACACTGAACACCTGCCATGCCAGAAGAATGGGTTCTCGCCACGCACCGCCTGCGCAGGGTGCAGTGCCTCTGGGCGTTGGGCGACATGCACGACACCTATCCTCTGACCAAGCCGCTGAGCTTCACGGTCGCAAAGGAGGTGGAGGCCTCAGAGCCGGCAACTGCTGCCGCGCCTGACTCGGCGCTATCGCCAGCTCAGCAGGCAACAGGACGCCACTGGAGCGCCAAGGCGAGCTGCTGTTTGCCAGATGTACAGATGTACAGGGTATCGACAACGCATGCTGCTCATGTGCAGTAGGCAGGGCAGGGTCCCGGGGCCACACGCCGCAGGCGGACTTCCAGGCTGATACAGCCTTGACGAACTCTCAATCACTGCAGGTGGTGTTAGTGGCGGGCCTGGATCCAGAGCGTGCCGTTGCTGCGGATGCCAAGGCCTACCAGGTGTGGGCACACTGGAGTGCTGATACAAAGACTTCGGAGTGCAGCTGGAGCATGCGCAATGGGGTTTGGCATCGACCTGCTCATCACATCACCGCTCGATTTGCTCTGCAGCACCCCGCCAGGAAGATGCAGTTCCTGATGGGGCGGCGCGGCGGTCCAAAGGGCGAGCTGTGTGCGATCGGCGGCGGCTGGGAGCCCTGCGATGGCCACCACCCCGAGGTATGACTTCATCAGGCAGCAACGGTTGCACACAATTCGAACGTGGCTAGCGGTTCACCTGTGCTACTGGAAACCCTGCCGTGGTTTGAGCAGTGATACTGTCATACTGCAGGCTAACCCTGCAGCACTTATTGCCACTGCAAAGCGCACCTTCAAGGATGCCACCGGCGTTGATCTTTCAGCTTGCACACGCTGGTACGCATGCTGCAGAAGTGATCCTCGAAAGCATGTGCACAGCTGTTGCACGGAGTCCTGCCTCGGCATATGTAAACTGTTTGCAGCACAGGGACTGCAGGTTCCTTGCCGCGTGCACACGCTGAGTGCAGCGCCTGCCACTGGGTGATCTCACCCACTTACTTGAGAGATTTTGCACTGCAGGGAGCGTTTTGCGGAGTATAGCTTCCTGCGCTGCGCTGGCAAGGATGCCCCGGAGCACACCGAGCATACAGTGCTGTTCCTGGTAGACGCCTGGACGCTGGCGCAGCCCGATGCTGCGGCGGCGGGTGCCATTGCACAGGCTAGGGAGGCGCCTGCTGCGGAGCTGGCTGCCCGCAAGGAGGCGGTGGAAGCTGATGAAGCTGAGGCTGCTGCCGCCAAGGTGATCAGCAGAGCTGTTGCTTGCTTGCCAGCGACGCAATACTCAGTGTGTGCATTCAATGGGTGGTGGTTGCAGTAGACCTTCTGTGCGGCTGGCTTGGTTGCATTTAGCCATATTTGTGTGAACCCCTCACGAAGGCACAGCAAGCAAAGCTCTGTCGCAGCTGCAACATACCGCTCTGCTCAATCGGCAGCGCATAACGGAATCATCCTTTCAACGTGGTGGTGATGCTGTGCAGGAGCTGGCAGAGGTTACACAGGCCAACGGGGCTGCGGATGAGGCAGCAGCGGCAGATGGCCAGGCGCTGCTGCAGCCCGACGTTGAGGGCGTCCCAGAAGACGTGTCCGAGCTGTCCGTGGCACAGCTGCAGGTCTGGCCTCCCGACCTCTTCCTCAGAGTGCACAGAAGACATTCGGAACTCTGGTGCAGTGTCATAATTGAATGCACTGTTTTGCACATATGGGGAGTCATGCGTTGGGCAGAGTTGTCGTTGTCAGCGGGACGTCATTGTGGCTGCAGGAGGAGCTGAAGAAGCGTGCGCTGGATGCAAAGTGGACGCCGCTCAAGGGCAAGAAGGAGCTTGTTGACCGGCTGCAGGTACGAGTGGCAACAGCCTCTTGACGCATCTGGTCCTCGGCTGTATTTGGCAACCATGGCGCTGATTCTTGATGAGTGGCAATGGGCTTCGATGGCAGGGCTTGTCTCCTGGGTGCCTGCAGGCATGGGCCGACAAGGCACGCGTGGAGTGGAAAGCCACCAGCGAGCGCGCTGCCAAGCTGCAGGCTGCGGAGGCGACGCACGAGGCAGCCAAGAAGCGCGCAAAGGACGCGGTACAGGCCATTGACCACCCGACCATCTTATTTTTCATGCTGTTCCTCTGTTTGCCAGACGTCATGCTGCAGATTGCAGTTCATGGTTCTGTGCGCATCATAACACGGTGCTGAGCTTTCAACCTACCTTCAGCTGAACCGGACACCCCGGTGGACATGTAGGAGCAGGCCGCACGCAACGCCAAGCATTTCGCCCGTGACTCGCTGAAGCTGCTGGAGGACCCTCCGGCTGGGGTGCTAGACCTTGCATGCAGTTCCATGTTTCTGCATGCAAGCAGTGCAGCAGCACACCTGACGCTGCACCTGCCAGGCGCCCTGCATGCCTTTCCAGAAGCACAGGATGCCAAGCAGTGCATCTGGTCAGACCTGTCTGTGTGCGGCCCTGCAGATGACAATTACGGTGCGGCCGAACCCAGGAATGTCAAAGGACAGCCGCTTCACGGCACAGTCGCTGTCGCTGGAGGAGCTGCTGCACTACACCGAGGACGACACAAAGGAGTCCGTCTTCGAGGTAATGCTGCCAGATATACTTCTGTTTCACCAGTTGATCAGGCACCCTCGTCACAGGCCCGCGGCAATGGGCCTTGGTCAGCCGCAGCATGTTGCCTGGCAGTTGTTGAGTGGCGTGCTGACCATGGCCACAGGTGGCGCTGTTTGCGGAGCAGTTCAAGGAGATGCTGGAGACGCGCTGCGGACGCGGCCTGCTGCGCTGCTTGTATATCCTTGAGAAGCAGGTGTGGAGACTTGTTCGCGATCATCGTCATCAACCTGTTGGGAGACAGGTCATGCACTGCATGTCTGCAATGCCTTGCCTGTCCATGGGGTTCAGCGTCATGCAAGATGGTTGCATGTCCGACAGGTACACGAGGCGAAGGCGAAAAAGGAAGTAGAGCGAAAGGCGCGAAAGGAGCGGGAGGCCGCCAAGGCCAAAAAGGCCGCCGACAAGGCTGCAGAGGAGAAGACAGATGGCGACAAGGCGGATGCTGACCAGCCGAAGGCCAAGTCAGCTGATGGTGATGCAGTTGCAGGTGTGAGCAACAACCAGCAGTTGCTTCCCTCTGCAGCATGGCGCTTTGCACCAGTCGAACCGTGCTGGAACATGTGCTATCGTCGCTGCTGCTGCAGATGCCAAAGGCAAGTCTCATGTCCATGGCGCCCAGCCCATGGCAGAGGCTGTTGTTTCGAGGCCAGGCGCTCCCAGCACAGGGAACGCTGCCATGGCTGATACCCCGTCGGTGCGTCTGCATGTCCTGCATGCGGCAGTCCCAAGATGCCATGCAGCGAGTTTCTGATCGTGGCCAGACAGCACAAGCATGCATCACTGCAACACTGTCGACCTGCTTTCTGTCCCCAGGATGCCAATGCCTTGGAGCAGGCCAATGGAACGGTAGAGCCCGCCAAGCAGTACACCAAAGCTGCGGCATTACCCAACTCTGGCAAGGTGATGACGCATGCTGCCGTGTACCACCCAGTCAGATTGTGTGGCTGGTGTGTCGGTGCATACCTGAGCTGGCTCTGTATGGCTGCAGGCCTCTAAGAAGCGTGCAGCCGTGGACAAGGCAGAGGGCAAGGAGCCTGCACCCAGCCCTACAAAGCGCCTCAAGACAGGTGCATGTGCTGCCCGATCTGAAGCCAAGTTGCACACTGCTTCTCGCGGAGCATGTGCATCGATGCAGGCTGCCACCATCTCTAAATCCAGATTCCTGTTCAAGAGGGCAGCGCCTCCGTCTGGGGTGTAAGCATGACGCCGCCAGAGGCTGTGCAGTCTGGCACACAGTTTGTTGCAACAGATATCCGCTCTGCCTGCAGAGGATGCGAACGGATGCGAACCTTTGGATGGCAGGGCCAAGGCGCAGCCGGCATCAGCTGCTGCTGTGCTCCCCAGCCCGGCCAAGTCTGGAAAGGCCACGCTTGCAGCACAACCGGATACGCCTCAGAAGCCAGGTACCCTTCGAACTGTCCACTTAGCCATCGTTGTCATGTTTCACTGACACATGCCTCGTAGACAAAGCTGATCTTTGTGTCAGCACAACCAAACTGTCAGCACAATCCGTTTCAGGCCACCCCGTTCATGCTGAGCTTAGATGTCATGTAAAGCAGGCAACGGGGACACGCTGGGCTTCGTGGCGCGCTTCTTCGACCGCAACTGCGCGGGCGTGCTGGAGGGGGACGACGTCGAGGAGGTCGCCTTCATGACCGCGCCGCCCACCTCCCGTGCGCAGATTGTCGCAGACTCATCCTACTCTTTCTAGAACGACCGTGGAGAGCGTGGATTTGCGGAGGGCCTTGCTTAGCGCAGCAGCTCCCCTAGGGCACTTGCACCATCTGCTTGTGCAGTAGTCTCTGGGGCTGGGATCAGGTCTTGGTCAAGCTGCGTGCTTTGCTGTGAGGCCCAGATGTGGCGTGGGCCGGAGGCCAGGCACAGAAGCCAGGCTTCGACAGACTGACGCTTCTGCGACGTGCGTCCCTGCAGGCCGCCGCGTGCAGTCGCTGACGGATGCCATCACGAAGCGCGGGCGGCTGAGGTGTCCCACTGACGCCACAGTACACCTGCGTTCACATTGCAGTGCAACAGTTTTTGCAGGGCAATACATGCGGGGCTGGGCAGCAAGCTGGGGGCGGCAAAGCGAAATGGAGCAAGGGACCCGGATCTGCGGGCGGCGTCAAATTTCCTTGGAATTCTCAACATATGTTAACAACTGGATCATCAGTCCTGCAAGCAGGCAGCAATCCGCCCACAGGCATGTGCAGGTCCGCGGTGTGCTGGGTGAAGGTCCGGGTGTCACCGTGCCATTGCCTGCCGCAGCTACAACGACCACATGGCGATGCTCGTGCCGGGCGCCTCTGACGCCGAGCGCGCTGCCGCCAGGCCCCCGACTGCTCCTGCGCACGTAGCTGGTGCTGAGGCAGCCTGGACAATGGGTGGAGCGACGGCAAATGGCGCCCAGGGCACCGCTTTAGCTGCCGCTGCGACGGCCGACTTGGCGACAATGCAACGGCAGCTCGTGAGTCAACATGCCCTAGCGTCCCGGTCCAGGTTCCGCATGGAAAGCAGTTATAGGCTGCCACGTGCAGACTCTGTGGCGGTCAGTTCTAGCTTGAAGTTGCAGGACTGTGTCCTGCAGGGTGACATGTGTTATACTCTGCATACTCTCCACTCTGCAGGCCCAGGCGCGAACGGCTGCTGCTGAAGCAGAGGCCAAACAGCAGTCAGCAGATGCGCTGTCAACCGCGCTGCGAAAGAGCCTCTCCGATACAGAAACGGTTGGTACACGCTTGCCTCTTTGACTGAGCAAAGTGCCGGCCTTGCAACAGGTTGTCAACATCCCCACCGGTGCTGCAACCGCCCTGATCCTATTTATGCCTTCACTAACACAGCGTCCCTCAAGCGCTGACACCTGATCATTGTGGATGTCAGGCCCGTGGCGAGGCAGCAAAGCAGCTGGCGGCACTGCATGAGCAGCTCGCAGAGGCGGCCAGGGCACGGGACGCTGACAAGAATCTTGCAAAGCGGTGCGTAAACCCCACCGAAGTCAGCATTTACGAGCATCCAGGGTGTGTCTGCTTGCACTAGCGGCACCTGGCAAGCTGATGCGCCCCACAGCACCATGTTGCCACTGGCATGATATGATACGATATGATAATGTGAAGTGTCATCAGAAAGCTGGTGCGTGTGCTCGCCGCAGGCGACTGGAGTCACTTGGCAAGACGGAGGCAGCGCTGCAGACTGCTGTGCGGGAGGTGGCTGTATTGAAAGCAGTGGAGGGCGGGGCTGGGGTTGATGAGACTATGTGAATGGGGATGTATCAGCTGCAGCTTGCTGCACGTGATCAAATGTGGGTTGTCGCAGCAAGCGGCACTGCAGCCACCATTGCATGTGGCCGGTCTCAGATCTTGACAGCGGCGCAGCACTACAACGGCAGTGGCGAACGTGCAGCGACAAGCAGCCGTGTATTTGCTCTGGCATGCGTAGTGCGTTTGGGACGATCAGGACACGCAGTGTTTCTTGTCTAGGCTGTCGCCCTGTGTGCGCAAGGCCGCGGCCCTGCGCCAACTCCCGTATGTAGTGCACGCACGTAGTGAGTTGCGAACACTGCTGGCGTCTTTTGCAGCGGTTAGATTGATGAGGATGCAAGTTGCATGAATGCACTAAGAGTGAAAATTGTGGACGATCGGCTTGCTGGCAACAACAAAGCATCAGCACAACATCATCCAGGTTGACCGCTGGCAACAGCATGGCCAGCACCACTGAACTCTTGGGTGATGTTACATTCAGCATAGCTGATTTTCGGTCGAAAGCTACGTGGACGAGCACACCTTTGCCTCATAGTGCTCATCGATTATCGGCACCATAAAGTCAACGCTGTACGTGTGGACAGATGGCACGCTCGCACGCTCCGCTCGAGCTTTGCCACCGCACACTGTAATCATCGTACATCATGTCGGGTTCTATACTTTCTGCACGCGTTCGGGAAGCACAGCCGTATCATCGGCATCAGTGGTCAACCGAGCTGTGCGGCAGCCAGCTGCACGCGTTTCGCCCGGGCGGGTTGCAGGAGCATCGGCATTGCTTCCGTGTTGTTTCTTGAATACTTCAGGACGTCTGGCGGCCCTTGCGTCACATTTGTAGCAGGTTCGCCGTTGCAGCAACCACCAGAGCGAGCACGTCAGAATGGCCGTGACAAACGACGCTCGGCGCCGGCTGCCAGGCTCGGCGTACAGCATGCTCGCATCAGACACGTACTCACGTCGAGACACAAGCAGTCGCCGCCGGTTGACAGGGTACAGCAGTGTCACCCTGGACAATGCTTTCAGGTGCGCATGTGCACGGGACTGGACTTGCGCATGCACCTTCGGGACAAGGTGCAGTCGCAAGCATTGTGGGTGAAGATTCAAACGTTCACCAGTCTGCTGCGATAGGTCACCAGATACATCGGCGGCCGGGCTGCCTGCCGAGCCAGTCTTCAATTTCCCGCGCCCCGGTGGCATGGCAACACGCAGCCAGACATCCGCCCGCAATGCAGTGGGCGCTCAGTCAAAAGACGCGTGCGGAGATGCGTACAAGAAGCTGCAGCACGATGGTATCGACAGCCGAGCTAGCTCCGGCAGCAAGCTGGTGTCACGGCGGCAAGCTACCAGCACCAGTGTTTGCCGGCAGGCGGCCGCACCGCAGCAGATGCAGAAAGTTTCCACCGGGGAGAGTTTACCGCTCAACGACAACAGCAGCAGCAGGAGCTACGAACATGAGACCAGCTCCACTGCCACCAGTGCAGACTCGAGTCACACCTCGGCCTCCAGCAGGCAACTGGCCGGCTCAACTACTGCACGAATGGCCCATAGCCAGGCAATTGGCCCTGGCATTCATAGCCCGCGAGGGAGTCACAGGTCGAGAAGCAGAGGCAGTGAAGGTACTGGCAGCAGCAGCAGCAACAGTATGCTGCGGGGCTCTGCACTTGGCCTGGGGCTGTGCAGCAGCGCCGCCACCTGGGATGCGGTGCGGGTGCCACTACCGCTACCATCTCTCAACAGCTGCCGCCGCACGTCAGACGCCCTGGAGCTTGCCGCTGTTGCCAGCCAGCAGAGGCTGCCATTTGCAGGCTCCAGCAGTTTGGACCAGCTTGTGTCCGCTGCAGCGGTGCACCTGGCGTCCGGGACGCGGGCACAGGCGCTCCTCAGGCGCAGCCTGTCGACAGCTGCACCGGCCCCGCCACCCGCACAGCAGGCCTCGCCCACTGAACAGGCAAGGCCGGGCCAGCCTCCAGCGCTGGTGCTCAGCTGAGGGGCTGCATCTCTTCATGATTGCTTACGGAGGTATCCATGTTTCAGAGTGCTTACAGGGTGAGAACATGGTAACAGATGGCTGAGCACTCACCGCCCCATCTGCACACTACACATGCAGGCTGTCGTGGGCTTGCGCAACCTGGGCAACACCTGCTTCGCCAACAGCATCCTGCAGTGCCTCCTGTGCCTGCCCTGCTTCACCGGCTGCTTCCAGCCTGGCAGCACGTCAGGCGCAGCTGCTGCAGCTGCTGCAGACGGCAGCGACAGCAGCAGCTCCATGGCTGCAGCATTTGCTGGACTTGTACGGGATGCCATGCACAGCAGGAAGGGTGCCATCCTGTCGCCTGAGCAGTGCGTTTGCTACTTGTAGCAGGATAAATGCATCAGCACACGAGACTCAGGCTACATCACAGACTAGCTGTGCTGCCGTTGCCAATCTGCTTGGGTTGTGACACTGCAACAAGACCCAAAGAGCCTGCCTTCCTTCCAGGGTACTTGTCGCCATGGAGACGTTGCAAGACGAGAGGTGGGGCGATGGCATGCAACAGGACGCCCAGGAGTTCCTGCACGGGGTGTTGAATCAGCTGCAGGTGAGGGACCTTGTGTCTGTGGTAAGTGCACGACATCGAACTACAAGTACAAAGAACACACAGTGTGCGGTATCACAGCAACTAGGCTAGCCCAATCTGACCTACGTGTCAAGTGCTCAGACTACATAATGCTCTTCACTTGTCCCCTGAGCAGAGTGAGCTCAATCGCACGGGAGGCAGGGCAGCTGACTGTTCCAGCGGCGTGCAAATGCAACGGCAGCCATCGCTCAGCAGCCTCACCGTTGCCAAGCAAGCTGCCGCCGCCTGGGCGACTGCACGGCAGCAGCAATCGTCCTGCATGACAACCTTCTTTGGGTGTGCTGGCCTCCCTTGCGATAACAGTAGTGAAGAAGTGCTTTCTGCAGCAGACCCTGCATTTGCATACTCTGTGTGTGTCAGGCCTGTGAATGGCCTGTTTCGGGTGTTTGGTCTGCAGAGGCCAGCTCCAGTCAGCTGTCAAGTGCGGCGGCTGCGGTGCTGTATCGTACTGCTTTGAGGACTTTCTGGACCTGCCACTGCCAGTTCCGGCAGGGCGCCCGACCTCTATCCAGGTGCACTACGCAATTTGCAGGCATGTTGATGGATGGGACGACCACACAAGGCCCTGCCCTGGTGCAACAAGCAGCTGACGCGCTGTTGTGTCCTACAGGACTACCTCAAGGCCTTCACAGAGCGGGAGGTTCTGGATGAGGTTGCGGGCTTCATGTGCGGCGCCTGCAAATGCGCGCGGCCCGCCACCAAGCAGCTCACTGTGCGGCGCTGTCCGCCAGTCCTGGTGCTGACGCTAAAGCGCTTCACAGTGAGTCGTTCACGCACTGCCAACCATCAGTAGTCCACCAGCTTTGACCATTGATGCAGTCCGCAGCCTGCACCTCACATGAAGCCGAGGTTCACGCACGCAGCTGTGCTGCTGCCAGATCTTCTGGGACGGTGACTGCAGGCCGGTGCACAGCCAGCGTGGAGCCTTGCAGCAGTCAGCAAGAACACCGCACGCATTGGCCTGCAGCTCATGGGTCTTGACATGAGGCCCTACTGCAGCACCAGCACCGAGGACAGCACACATGTCAGCGAGCACGCGCCCGCTCGCCACAGCGCAGGCAGCAGCTCTGACGACACACAGGAGACCAGCAGTGCACGCAGACATCGCTTCATTGCAGCAGTACGCAGCAGGGGCTCTGACACAGTGGTGTCCCGTCCAGACAGCAGCGTTCAGACTGCTGTGCCAGTCAAGGTGTCACAAGCGCCGCCACTGGCCTACGACCTGGCTGCTGTGGTCCACCACACTGGCAGCCTGGACGGAGGCCACTACACTGCACAATGCCGTCACCCCGCAAATGGCCAATGGCACGAGTTTGACGATGCGACAGTGCGTGACGCTGCCCCAGCTGCATTGTCTGCCTCTGCATACGTTTTGTTCTATGTGCGGCAGACGTGACAGATGCGTCTGCCGTCAGCAAACCTGATGCAATTCAATTTGAGGACTCGAGCGCATAGCGCATAGTGCTTTGACATCTGCTGTTGCTGTAGTGCACATGAGCAACTCAGCAGCGATTTTGGAATCAATCCCGTTCAGATCACCTAGGCTGCAACCCTCAGCCAATCTTCGAGCCTCTGCAAGAACTTGCAGGAGGTGTGCCAGTTGTACGCATCCACAAGCTGCTGACAAGTCGTGCTGGCCAAGCCAAGGTGACCCGCTCAGTGTGAAATGAGATGTGGATGTCCTAGCATGGTAAGCTTGCAGCATGTGCTACTCAGTTGTGCTACTCAGTTGTGAGCGGGTAGGACCGTCCATGCTACCGAGAGCATCGCGTGGCAAGGGCGCCGCCTACTGCGAGGCCGGCTGCTGCCCCTCGCCCCCCTTCTTGCCACCCTTCCTCCCCTTGCGCGGCGCACGCTGCGGGAGGCCGCCCGCGTCATCCCCCCTGGCCGCATCATCCTTCTGCCCCTCGGCCGCCCTCGGGCTGCTGCGCTGCTGGCCGCCGGCCTGGCTGCTGCTGGGCAGCTTGCCATCCTGCTTAGGCACCAGCTGCGACTTGCTGCTGTCAGCACGCGCTGCCGCCGGCTGCTTGCTGCTGTCGGCACGTGCTGCAGCCGGCTGTTTGCCGCAGTCAGCTCGAACCGTCTGCTGCTTGCCCCCATCGGGTCGTGCAGTCTGCTGCTTGCTGGCGCCGCTGCCATTCTGCGAGGGGGTTGCACCATGACAGCACAGGGTCAGCACATTTCTGCGAGGGCATTGGCTGTCGCTAGTGAGACACCTTCAGAATGCACTGTCCTAGCAGCTGTCAGTGGTCGCACTACAGGTTGCCGTCTGCATGCGTGGCTGACGCCAAACCAGCCGAGGCCCGCACCGCCGTCTGCTTTGCAGATGACAGCTTCGCAGCAGACATCAGCAGCTCCCGGAGGTCTACCTGGGTGGCTGCGGAGGTGGCAGCGGGGCCATTCGTGCGCTGCTGCAGCTGCGGCTGCTGCTGCGGCTGCCTGCTGCCAGCGCCCTGCTGCGGGATCTGCTGCGCCTGCGGCGGGGGCGGCTGCTGGGAGCGCTGCGCATGCTTCCCCTGCTGCTGCTGCTGCTGCTGCTGGGGCGCAGACTGCTGTGCGGGTCCGCTGCCGGTGCCCTCTTGCAGGCGGCCGGGCGGCACCGGCGGCGCGCTGCCGACGCTGTGGTGACGCTGCTGGCTGCCCCCCTGCTGCTGCTGTGGCGGTGCGCTGCCCGAGGCCTGGCGCCGGGCCCCAGCTGGAGCTGGCGGAGTGACCACCACCATCTGCGGCGCCTGTGTGGCGTGAGACAGCAGACATCGAGTGTGCGCGCAGCAAGACAGTTTTCAATGCTGACATCTGTTCATCGGACCGTTGTGCACTCCAACACGCAGGGAATGTCTGTGGATGATCCCTTCAGTGGATGATGTCCGACCTTAGCAGCGGGCCCACTGCCCTGGCTCGCCGCCTGCTGCGGCCGCGGGTTGGCGCCGGGGCCAGGCGGTGGCGTCGCGCGCTGCCCGCCGGGGGACGGGCCCCGCTGCTGCGCCGGCCGCTGGGGCTGCTGCACCTGGGCCGGCGGCTGCGCCTGCTGGGGGGCGCCGGCGGGCCGGGCAGCCTGCGGGGCGGGCTGTGTTGGCGGACCGCGCTGCTGCTGGTGCTGGTGCTGCGGCGGCGGCGGCCCCTGCTGAGGCTGCTGGGGAGGGGCCCCTGGCGGCGGCCTGGGCGGCGGGATGCCGGGCCTCTGGCTGGGCTGCGGAGCGGTGCCCACCGGCTGGTAGGACGCCGGGCGGGTGACTGCCGCCGCCGCGTTGTTGGCGCCCGGCCGCGGCACGGGCGCGTCCGCCGAGTTGGGGCCCTGCTGCTGGCGGCCTGCAGGCATGATGGAGACTCCCTTGGCAGCTGTTTGTAGAAGGCGTCGGGCATATGTTGACTACACGGATTGCAGTGCCAAGCAGTGCAGTGGGCTCAGCAGTGAATCTCGGCATCGGCGTAGCAGCGAGGGGCTCACCCAGCGCCGGCTGGGCGGCGGCCCGCTGCGGCTGCGCCCTGACGTAGAAGGCGCCGTCCGGCCGCTGCACAAACACCTCCTGGTGCATCTGCATGAAGTGCTCAATGGAGCCGAAGCGCGGCGCATAGAACTCGCGCCAGGGGTGGTGCAGCACCGCCTGCAAGCGGATAGCAGTTGCATTGACACGATGACTTGGACAGCAATCAGGATGGTGTGCCTGCTGGTGATTGGAGAGCAAGTGCACCAGGCCTGTCGATGGGCTCAAGTTGCGACAAGGGTGTCAGCAAGCCTGCACTCCAGTGCGATGTGCCGCCTAGTTGCGATCATGCATGTGCGCACCCGCAGAGGCTCGTGCAGCGCGCCGAGGGGGACGGCCTTGGCAGGTTCACGTGGGAAGGCTTGCAGGAATGCCCCGATCAGCTCCTCGGCAGTCTGCAGGCATGCATCTGAAGTTGTGGAAAAGGCAAAGGAAAGCAGCGTACAAGCTAAAGATGGGCCACACACAGAGCCATGTGACAGACCCACATGACAACCAACAAGCTATTTGCCTGCCCTGCCTGCATGTGACGAGCTGTGCAGCCAGTCAGAGACGATGGGTACGACTCACACCTGCAGCGGCGGCAGCATGCGGCCGGCGGCATCCAGTGGCGGCTGCTGTACAGCACTCGGCGCCGCGGCGCCATTGCCGAGGCGTGGGAACAGCTGCTGGTGCTGCGAGACCAGCTGCTGCAGCGGCACACCCGCGGGCTGCTGCAGGGCGGGCTGCCCCTGCACCGGCAGCGGCAGCTGCTTCTGCATGCTGGGCTGCGGCGGCAGCTGCATCTGCATCTGCGGCTGCTGGCCCTGGGGCTGCTGCGACGGCTGCTGCGACGGCTGCGCCTGCGGTGGCGGCTGCTGCTGGTTGTGGGGCGACGCCGGCTGGTGCTGCGAGTTGCTGCGCACTGCGGCGCCTCCCGCGACCTGCCATACACCACCAGACAGGAGTGACGGATGTGACCCAGCTTCAAAGTTACATCCACAGAAGCCACAGACAGGCGGGAGACACTGTCGGCGCTGCGCACCTGACGGCGCAGGTGCTCGATCTCCGAGCGAGCGTTGGTGAGGTCCGCACGCAGCGCCGTCGCTGTGTTGCGCAGGCCATACAGCTCGCCATCCCGCGTGTTGCCATACACCTGGACCGCAGTACGAGCTGTTGCCGTGTGACGCCCCAGACACATTCATGCCTACAAGCAGGTGCCCCGCAGTGCCATCTTGTGCATAGCCGCACCTGCCACTCCTGCAGCGCCTGCATGATCTCCGCTTCCTGTGCCTTGCTGTCAGCACGCCTGCATGCCACTCACGATCCGTGTGTGATGATGCACTGACCAGCTCATGACAGTCTGAAGTCGCGCATCAAACATGCCTGCGGTGAATGCGCTCGTTCCAACTCTGCATTCGGAATGTCTACACAAGTAATGCGCACTCTTTCTCAAGGGCCAGCGCCTGCTCGTGCAGCCGCGAGATCTGCTCATCGCGCTGCGCCAGCTGCAGGGCATCGCTCTGCGTGTGCTGCTGCGCCTGCTGCAGGGCAGCGTCCCGCTTGCGCAGCTCGGCCTGGGCGTCCTGCAGCTCTTTGTTCCTGAAACAACACGCGATAATCATGAATGACAGGTTTCCGCAATGATGGACGTCTGCCAGGACGATCAGAGATGCAACAGCACAGGTGCACGACTGTAGTGGTGATGCCAAGCGCTGCACTGTCATCGGCAACACGCTGCATACGGGCCCGCACTTGCGCTGACTCTGCTCGTCTGCCTCCCACAGCCGCCTGGTCTGAATGGTCAGCTGCTCGTTCTTGCCGTTGAGGTCTGCCTGCAGCTTTTGCAGCTGCTCCTGCTGCGCCTGCGATCCAGAGGCAGTGCTGTGTCAAAGACCGTCCACAGCTTGGACTGTCTTGAGATGGCAAGCTCCTGCAACAGTCAATCAGTGCACACCTGCATCTCGGTCGCGGTCTGGTCTATGTGAGCCTGCAGCTGCTGGTCCTTGGCCCGCGATGCCTGCTGCTCCTGCTGCAGCTGTGCCCGGAGCTCATCCACCTGCGATCGCTCCTTGAGCACCTCCTCGATGCTCTGCACTTCCTGCATGTGCGCGCAAGCGACCATGATAAGTGCAGGGACAAGAAGCAAGGTAGGGCTGCAAGCCAAAAAAACCACCCGGAGCAGCATGCAGAACACTTGAGCAGAAAACCTGTGCAATGCACGAGCGGCGTATGATGCTGCAAAGGCACAGCCACTCTGGGACTGCAGCATTTGAAGAGCCACTTGAAGCAAACCGCCATTGCCCGGCGGGTGTGCTAATGAGAACATGAAGCATACATACCCAGCATGCATACAGAGACCAGTTGCTCACCGCCTGGAGCTTGGCGCACTCGCTGGCGAGCGCTTGTTTCCGCCTTTCGAGCTCTGGGCTGGCCATCTCCCCCAGGGACGGCTGCGGCCTGGCGGGCGCATAGCCATTGGCGTGAATCGCGGCGATCTGGCCGCTTGCATTGCGGTGGTGGCCGCCGTTGGCCGTTGCCTGGGGGTGCTGGCCCTGGGTGCCATCCAGTGGCCACGGCGGATTGCCATCTTTGGCGAAGCTGCTGCGGGCCTTCTGGCTGCCGCGGCCGCCCATCGCCTTGCTCCGCTGCTGCTGGCCGGGGGGCCCGTTGGCCACCGGAGGCTGGGCCTGCGTGCCTTCCATACAGCCTCAAGTGGCAGGCAAGCTCGATGATTGACTGGCAGCGGCGGGACGCAGCCTGCAGTGACCCGTCCTGGTGCAGGCACACCGTATACTGCAAGATGAATGTGGGATTGTTGTGAATCTGGAGGATGACATGCATTGCGCACTGACCCGTCAGCTGACTGAAACAAAGGCGAAATCTCTTGATTGGGGGCCTTTCCTTTGATGGGGAGGCCACACGGTGGTCTCGCCAGTGCATGTGGGCCTCCAAGCTGAATGCAAGCTGCGAGGCTGGCGCCTTGCAGTGGACTGCCTCATTACAACGTCGACCTACGTTGTCCGGTACCAAACCGGAACCCCAAACAAGCAGACACATGCAAGCTACTTTGCATACACAATGCTGATATACGGACGGGTTCATTTCTGCGATGAAAAGCCACTCTCTCGGCCGCTCTGCATAAGCTGGTCACTCACAGATTGTCAGTGCCGGAAAGAATCGCCTCGCGCATGCTGCCAGGGCATGAATATGTTGCCCGCAGCAGCCCCCGAGTACGTGTATTCTGCCCGAGGCCTGTGACTAAAATGCCGGCCCGCTGCCATGTTGCACCATCGCCTGTTCATGGTGCTGCGATCATGCCATGCTGCGATCATGCCATACACCGCCTGGGTGATGGAGTCGCCTGTGCTGGCTGCTTGCCGCCCTGCCAGCCTGCTGTCAAGTCTCCCAACCGGCGATTCGCCTCCCCACAGCCCTCGGCAAGCATCTGTGTGGTACCAAACCACTGGATGTCCCCCCTGCTGTCCCCGCAGCACCCAGAGGCCTCAGCCGGGCACCGCAACGTCTGCTGCAGCCTGGAACGTCGCCATCGCAGCGGGCACGGGCGTGCGCTGCGGGGACGACCTGGGCGCTGGCCGCACCGAAGGCACGCTGGCAGGCTTCTGCGGCGCCAGCTTGGCAGCCTGCTTGCCTGGCGGCGCCATGGCATCCACATCATCCCGCCAGATTGACCCCATCTCCCAGGCATCGGCGGCAGCGATGCGTGCGTTGCCGCCAAAGGAGATGAAGGAGATGCCCGAGTCGGCATCCTCTGGCGGGTGGCCCCTGTAGATGCGCGTGGACAGCACCTCCCCGGTGCCCGTGAACACCTCGATGCACGAGTGGTCCATGAGCACGCGCAGGTGGCAGGTGTCCTGGCCGGGCGCGAGCTCGGTGGGGCCGCCCACCCGGCGCACGCTGTCGTCGTCCTCCCACAGCTCCCGCGCCGTCGCGAGCTCCGTGCCGCCGCCCTGCTCAAACACGGCCTCGAGGATGTTGCGGTCGAAGTCGAAGAGGATGGCGGCACTCCCCTCGCCGCCCGCCTTCCACGACTGGAACAGCAGCCCCACTGACTCTGCGTCGCCCCGGTGCAGGATGATGCTGATGTCCAGAGCAGGCCGGGGCGGCCCGGGAATCAGCACAGGGCTGCCGCACGGCACCTCCTGGTCCCGCACCGTCCAGGACTGTCCCGTCCGCAGCTGTGAGATCTCGGGGATCGGCACCTGTATGAGGCGCTCGTCCTCAAGGTAGAGCAGCCGCGGCACCGTCATGCAGCCTGAGTAGTCGTAGGAGCCCGCTGCCCGCCGCTCCTGCAGCCAGCCCCACAGCACATGCCGGCCCTCAGCATCGGTCTGAATATTGGGCGCATACAGGATGTCGCCAAGGTCCAGGCGGATAGGCCCCTTGGAACCGTCCAAGAAGAACTTGGTCTCCGCAGGGTCAAAACGGCCCAAGTAGTACAACACTGGGTTTGTTGGCGCATCGGGAGAAACACACAGGAAATGAGTAAAGCGGGGAAGACGCGCGAGCGGCGGCGGCTCTGCATCCAGCGAAAGCTGGCTGATCTGCTGGGCAAACACCGAGATGGGCACTGGCGCCACCTTGGGTCGCTGCGGCTCGACTGGCAGGAAGGCTGCTGCCTGAGAGCTGTTTGTGCTGGCCATGCTGCCGGCGCCGTCAACGCTGTCCCGTGTCGCCATGCCGCCCTCTAGACTGGTGCGCATCGCCGCTTCTGCAGCGTCAACCTTGAGAGTGGCACCATTCATGCCAGGCGCTGTGCCTTCTGCAACGCTCTGGCCCGCTTCTGCGCCCTCTGGGTGCCCCGCAAGCGCTGCCGGGTCAGCTGACTCGGGGTGCTCAAAGGCGTCTGCTGACTGCGGAGGGTGGTCCCCCTGCGGATGCTGGCCCCCCCTGAGGCGCTGCTCCTGTGGCGGTGATGTGCCGGCGCCATGCCTGCTGCCAGGCTCGCCGGCACCGTTGCTGCTGCGGTTGCTGACGCGTTTGCTGTCGCTGAGCTCGCCGGCGCCATTGCTGCTGCGGGGCTCGTCTGCATCAGACTCGGGGTCTGAGAAGCCCTCCTCAGCTGCGTCACGCGAGCGGCTGCTGCGGAAGTCCCCTGCCTCATCATCGGAGCTGTCCTCTGAAGACAGCATCTGGTCCGACCTGTTGGGCAGCACAGGGTTGGAAGAAGGTCATGAATCCATCAGGTTGTGAATGCGGAGGTGCTAATGACTCACACTGCAGCCACAGCAGTGCCTGGTCCACCAGCGTTGCGTCG
The DNA here is from genome assembly GCA_032358165.1 of Diplosphaera chodatii. Classification (NCBI taxonomy): domain Eukaryota; kingdom Viridiplantae; phylum Chlorophyta; class Trebouxiophyceae; order Prasiolales; family Stichococcaceae; genus Diplosphaera; species Diplosphaera chodatii. The sequence continues at coordinate 927,659 of JAALGY010000037.1, read as the reverse complement.
ATTGCTGTGAGATTGCTGGCACTCAGTACCACAGACCTGAAGCTTTCGGAGCGACTCCGCAGGCTGGATGCGCCACGGTTGCCAAGGCCCAGGGGCCGCAGGACATCGGGCAGCTCCTGCAACTCGAGCAGCAGCGGGCACTCCCACATTGCGCCCGTGTCGGTGTTGGCCGCCACGCACAGCATGCCGTCATACTCCCACTCTGCAGTGAGAGACAGAACCACATGGGTGCATGTTGCCGCAATAAATGACTCCTCATAAACCAAATGCACTCAAGGTCGACCGCCAGCAAACACTAGACTCCAGCTCGAGCTAATCCTTCCTCAATGCAACAGAGGCATGCACCTCCAAGAAGAGTGTCGGCGCGGTAGATCATGACGGCGCCGCCCTGGCCCTTGAGGCCGCTGCCCATCAGCATGCTCCAGGGCCGTGTGCCATCGCCGACCTCGAAGATGAAGGGGTCGCGCCAGCCGACAAGCGGCATATCAGGTGGCGGCAGCGCAATCAGCGGCGTCTCCGCCTTCTGCCATGTGACCAGCTTTGGGTCATCACCTGTGAATGGGCAACGTACGAGGTCATCAGGTTTGATACCAACGGCAGCCACTCGGTGTTCATAGGGCTTTGAGACACATGCAATTGCCATTGGTACATTTACCAAAGGCTGAGATCTCACCTGAAACAGGAACTGCACTGAGCTGGCTCTCCACGAAGGGAAGGTTCAGGTCCTGGCTGACTGGCGGCAACGGGCCGCACTCTGGGTTGCTGCGCAGCCGTACGCCAGTGTACAGAATTGTGGGCGTGCCGTCTGAATCCACTACGCAGCAGCCCGAGAAGCAGCCATCGGCGTCATGGCCGCCGGGCGTCGGCAGCAGCGCGGGCGGCTGGTGCTGCCAGTGCACCAGGTCGCGGCTGATCGCGTGCCCCCACACGATGCCGAAGGCCCACTCACAGGACTCTGTCAGATGCTGGTAAAACCTAGCAAACATCGGCAGTGCGAGCAGTCAGCGGCGGAGCGGGCTTGCGTGCAAGCAGCATAGCCTCCCGATGCAACAAGATGGTGTTGTACAAGGACAACATGATGACCTGGTCATGTGATGGCACTGGCTGGCTATTGGTGCAGAGCAGGCAACACAGAGGGCACGCAGACGGCAAGGGGAAGTCATCAAGGCACTCACAGGTGGTACATGCCATTGTGGTAGATCGGTCCATTGGGATCCTGCACACCGTAATGGAGACCTTCAGCATGACAGCACGGCAAAGCAGCGAGCCGTCCGACAGTGCAAACTGCAGCAGTTGATTGGCCACGTATTGCAAACGCGTAGCAGCGCCGTGTGGCCGTGAAGCGCGTCCTACTGTCTCCACATGATGCAAATGGATGCATTGAGACGCTGGGCAGTGCTGGCCAATGGCAGGACATGCACGCTGCTGAGCAGCACAACATGCGGTGGCCTGGTCAAGGCGGCACTCACGTTGAGCCATCCGCCCTCCGCGGCTAGCACATGGTAGCTGGGTCGCTCAGGATCGATCTGGAGCCCCTGGGCGACCGATTGCATCAGTGCAAAGTCGTCGCTCCAGTCCTCCTCCTCCTCCTCCTGTTCGGCGTCCTCTGAAGTGGCTACCCTCACCGGCTGCGGCAGGCGCCTGCGCGGCCGCGCTACGCCCTGGAGCTGGCTGACTGCTCTACGGGGCGGCCCGCGGGCAATCTGCGGCCGCGGGCAGCGCCGCAGCGCTGGCTGGGGGACCGGGCGAGAGGCGACCACACCCGCAATTGACCAGCGACGACACTCAGGGCAGCCGCGCCGCAGCTCCAGCGTCATCGGTTGGCCAGGCCGTCCAGAGAGAACACATCAGCGGCGGCGCTGCGGAACAGGCCGGCCAGCTCGCTGTGTGGCGTGCACGCCCGCTTCGATTGGGGCACGCCGCTTTATGGGTCAGAAAGGCTGAGACAGGTACTGCTATTTATATACGGCCCCCAGGTTCGAGAAATTCACCGGGGGTAAAATGGGAAGAAGGGCAGCAAGATGACAGCACGTGCACTTTCAGGCGACGCAGTCGCACGGCACGGCACAATCGGCAATGCACGCTCAGCCTGGGGCTATATAACCCGTTTGCGTATCATCTCGCGGACGGCGACCATCGGCAGCTGCCACGGTGATAGACATCTTCAATTCGTGCCGCACGACAACTGTCGAGCGACTCGGGGACCTCCGTAACGCACAGCACATCAGATGGACGACGCCGATGCATTACGAATGACACGCTGCACTCCGCACGCGGCGCTCGCCCTGTGGGATGCGTCTGTAGTGTTTACGGGGACCGCGGGAGCAGATTACGAAACGCCGGGGCAATGTAGGAGGGTGGCGTGGGAGGTGTATCGGTGCCGTGCTAGCATTGCCGGCAAAGTACGCAGAGGGACTGTCATGTGGATTCATGACGCTGAGATTGTGTTAACCTGGGTATTTTCTCCGGCTGACTAGGGCACACTGCACTCCCAGTCAGCGGGGTAGTCTATGGACGTACTCAGTGAAACAAGTCGTGATACACTGGCAGAGTGGCGTGCCTAGCAAGCAGATTTAACCTGGGGGCATTGATGGGTGGATTCCGCCCGGTGGGATACCCTGTAGTGGGTGGCCATGTGGCAGAAATGCACGGTGCACAGTGCCAATCTGCTGAGCACCGATGATGTGGTGCGCAAGACATACGCACCTTCAGACACAGGCCGTTTAAACAGAAGCACCCATCGGCTCTGCCATGCAGTACATGCATGGTTTGCCTCCTTCAGTATACTGTAGCAGGTCCTGCTTGTAAGCTGGTGGACAGCACAGGCTCATTGCTCCACCGCTTGTTCGCCTGTGTCTCCTGATGAAGTGTACAGCGTGTATCCACCGTCGTTACCGTCGCAGCCTCAATTGTGTCACAAATCGGCGGCACCGGGGCGGTACCGATGGGTACCGCCCCCTGAAATCTAATTGAAATTTGCAGGGTTTTGATGGGGCTGCCTAGTGCCACTTTGCCGACCTAGGCCCGGCGTAGAATACAAGCGTGTGGTGGTCACCAGCTGTTGTTGGTCAGCGGAGGCTGCACAAGTACCACGCGCAGTTGTACGGCCGAGTTCAGTTTGTCGGCTGGCGCATCGTGGTAGCACATTGGCTTGCTTTCGAACGCGCAGTCTCCCAAGCCTGGCGCTGCTGACGGGTTGCTGCGGCTTGCCACTGATCGTCTTGATCGATCCATTGGGCGATCGCAGGTGCTGATTGTTTGCAGCCACAACCGTGCGCACGATGGCCGAGCAGGCCCTCCTCGCTGGCGACCCTGCTGCTTTCGAGCAGCTGGTGTTGCAGCTGATGAGCGCCCAAAACGCAGCCAGGCAATCTGGAGAGCAGCTGTTCACCAAACTCAAGGTGGAATTGCGCATATACCCGTACCGGTTGCAATTGAGCCACCAAGTTCGACTGGATCGCCTGTCCAGCTGGTATATGCCCCAGCGTAACCGCGTGCGCTCGCCGTGCTACTGCAGGACAACAATCCACAGGCCACTGTCACCAATTTGATCGCCGTTCTGAGAGGATCGCCACAGCCAGACTCGCGTACTTTCTGCGCCGTCTTGCTGCGGAAGGTGTGCATGGATGTCACGACGGCTCGCCCATACAGCCCCTGCAGTGGTCACACAGCACTACATTATAAGGGAACACCTGCGATTGCCGCAGGTGCTGACAAAGGATGAGCCATCGCAGTGGCCCAAGCTCAGCGCAACTGTACAGGTCCGCACATGCTGGCAGCTGTGTGCACGCCCCAACTACCACTGTGCATGCATGGCAGTTCAGTCATGGCTCATGCGTCTCGCAGGCCCAAGTCCGCAATGAGCTGCTGGAGTGCATCAAGGAGGAGCAGATGCGGTCCATTACCAAGAAGGCATGTCCGTGCACCCTTGTTCAGCACACATGCTTGCTGGAGGGTCCAAGGTGAGACACCTCCCACTCGTCTCGCAGCTCAGCACGCACGTCTGTTTGCAGGTCTGCGACACGGTGGCAGAGCTGGCGGCCACAACTCTGGCCAGCGGCGGCAGCGGCTGGCCGGAGCTGCTGCCGTTCCTGAGCCAGGCGGTGCAGAGCGGGCAGCCGCGCTTGATGGAGGCCTCGCTGCTGATCTTCGCGCAGCTCGCGGGCCACATGATGGACACGCTGATACAGTTCCTGGGCACCCTGCTGCAGGTGCAGCCAAATACCCCTAGTGCGGAACGCTGGGCTCCAGGTAGCACATCCATGATGTCTTCCACAAGGACAAATATTCAGCAAGGCTGTGTTTGCAGGTGCTGCAAGCGGCATTGGCACACGACTCCATTGATGTGCGGCTAGCAGCCATGCGGGCTGCCACAGCATTCATCCAGGTACATTGGACTGCATATGCATGGCAGCATGCTCTGTGCACACAGCATGAGGACTTCACCTCACCAGGTCCGCTGTGCTGCCTGCAGCATATGATGCTTGGCTTGCATGCTGCAGAGCCTGGAGTCGCAGAGTGACAGGGATAAGTTCCAGGGCCTGGTGCCGCTCATGCTCAACACCATTGCGCACGTGCTGAATGCCGGCGAGGAGACCGCCGCACAGGAGGCTCTCGAGATGTTCATCGAGGTAGGAGCTGTGGTGCAGCGCTGTCAGCGGATCTGCCGCGGGTTCGACATTCAGAGGTGGCAACCTGGTCAGACGTGCCGTGAGAGTTAACCATCGTGCTGCGTGGTCCAGGTTGCAGAGGCGCACCCGCGCTTCATGCGGCGGCAGCTGGGGGAGGTGGTGGCGGCGATGCTGCAGATCGCGGGGGCGGACCCCCTGGACGACGCCACGCGCCAGCTGGCGGCGGAGTTCCTGATCACGCTGTGCGAGGCGCGCGACAAGGCGCCCGGCATGATGCGCAAGCTGCCCAGCTTTGCGGAGCAGATCTTCCAGATCATGCTGAAGTTCCTGCTGGACATCGAGGTGGGAATTGTGCTGAATACGATATGCACCACCTCGAACGGATACATTCAGCGCTGCCAGCTGGCTGACGGCATGGCACCCCTGCAGGACGACCCGCTCTGGCACCGAGCTGACAGCAATCAGCATGAGAACGAGGGCGAGGGCGAGCTGTACGAGTTTGGCCAGGTCTGCTTGCTCTGCATCTACCCTCTGCTGCCTCGGCAAAGGCCCAAAGGCCCAAGCACAGCTTGGTGCTTAATGGTCCCGCGATGTGCACGCAGGAGTGCCTGGATCGGCTGGCGCTCAGCCTGGGCGGCAACACGCTGATGCCGCTGGTGACGCGCATCCTCCCTGGCCACATGCAGTCGTCAGACTGGAAGCAGCGGCACGCGGCGCTCATCTGCCTGGCACAGATTGCGGAGGGCTGCGTCAAGGCCATGCTTGGGCACCTGGATGGCCTGGTCGGCATGTGCCTGCAGGTGCACTGGAAGTGCTGTCAAGCCACTGTGTGCCGCATTCACCTCCTGCAACATGCTCAGTCCTCTTGCCTGCACCTGGCATCTGCTCATGTTGCCTGTCCCCTTTCAACGCTGATCCTACTGTAGCTGAGGCATGCAGAGCTGCACACGCGATCAGGCGGTCATGAGACATTGAGAACCACTGCGCCTGATCTGGGGTCCTGATGACATTCTGCGCAAAAATGCAGGGCCTGCGGGATCCGGACGCTCATGTGCGGTGGGCTGCATGCCAGGCGCTGGGTCAGATGTGCACGGACCTTGGTCCGGATCTGCAGCAGGCTCAGCACGCCGCCATGCTGCCCGGCCTTATGTCTGTGATGGACGACTTCAACGCGCCCCGTGTGCAGGTGGGCCTTTTGGCTCTCGTTGCTCACATGCTGATGTGCTGGGTGAGACAGCTCCTGTGCAGCATGCTTGCTGAATCAACTACTTGGCAGCAGCATTGAGTGAATCCAGGCTTATGCATGTGCAGGCGCACTCCAGCGCTGCGGTTGTCAACTTCAGTGAGAACTGCGACCAGGAGCTGCTGCCACCGTATTTGGACACGCTGATCACAAAGCTCATGACGCTTCTGCAAAATGGCCAGCGCATGGTGCAGGTGTGTCTGCAATCCTAAACCATCAGTGGCTGCCTCTGCTCTCATCAAGAGCTGTGGGTTGGCCATCTTCGACTGTGCGCTGCTGGCACAATTAGTAAGTGTCATGGAAGGAGCCTGTCGGCTGACCAACCTTACAGGAGGGCGCCTTGACGGCGTTGGCCAGCGTGGCGGATTGCGCCAAGGCAGCCTTCGTGCGGTATTACGACTCGGTCATGCCGCTGCTGCGCACAGCGCTCACCAGCAAGGCTGAGGACAAGCAGCAGGTGGGGCTATGCGACTACAAGCACTGCGAAGGCTGATTTCAGTGCAATGGGGCGCTAGTCATGCTACTCGTCAAACAGAACATCAACAATCGTAGGCACCTGGACGAGCCTATGCGCCTAACACATGAATGCGTTTGTGCAGGCGCTGCTGCGGGCCAAGGCGCTGGAGTGCATCAGCCTGGTGGGCATGGCGGTGGGGCGCGACCGCTTCCGTGCCGACGCGCACGAGGTCATGAAATTCATGCAGGCGCTGCAGCAGCAGGAGCTGGACCCCGATGACCCCACCGGCGGCTACATGCTGCAGGTGCTGTCTTTGGTGAATGTCATGTTCTTGTCACACAGCTCTGCTCCGGTCAAGCACACAGTGTCCTCGCATCCGCATCCTGGCCACCCAGCCGCTGTTGCTGTGGCCCACCTCTATCATAGCCCCTTGCGAACCTCAGAGCCATGCGTGCTCGTCTCAGGCGGGGGCGCGCATCTGCAAGGCACTGGGCCCCGAGTTCCTGCCGTACATGGAGATCGTCATGCCGCCGCTGCTGCAGTCTGCGCAGCTGAAGCCTGATGTCAACATCACGGATGCAGGCAGCGATGATGATGAAGACTACGACAATGACGATGATGAGGTGTGTCCCAGCATCTGCTTGCTGCACACCGCATACGTTGTCACTCTGCACATCTTGGTCTGCGATATGCACGACTTCCAAGAGCCTACCAAGCTGCACCTCTTGGAAGGGGCCAGTGGCACATGTTGTTGATAGGGAACCCTGCTGTGTGCAGGTTGAGACAATCTACCTTGGCGACCGGCGGATCCAGATCCGCACGAGCGTGCTCGAGGAGAAGTCGACAGCCTGCAACATGCTGTGCTGCTATGCCGATGAGCTGAAGGAGGGCTTTCTGCCCTGGGTGCAGCAGGCAAGTGCAGCTGGTGCTTGCCAGCAAGCCTCGCCCTGATGGCTAGGCCGTCAGAATCCACTGGTCACAGGCATGCGCTGCTGAGTCAGCAGCCCTGGCACAGGCAGCTGTGTGACGGTGTTTACGATTTCAATGCTGCAGGTCACGCAGATCATGGTGCCGCTGCTGAAGTTCTACTTCCACGAGGATGTGCGGATCGCGGCGGTGCAGTGCATGCCAGAGCTGCTCCGCTCAGCGACGCTTGCGGTGGAGAAGGGCACATCACCAGACGCCAGCATGCCCGCCCAGATGCTGGACTTCTTCTGGCAGCCGCTGCTCGACGCCATGCACAAGGTCCTCAAGCGCTTGTCACACAGCTTGCCTTGGGTGTCATGGGCTGCTGCCCCAGAAACGATCGGAGGACCTTGCTGTGTGCATCCTGGGGCTTCTCTTCCTGGCAGTGTTGTGGGGGTCAGAGGCACGGATGTAGTGAAGCGCTAAACGGGTAACCATGACTGCCACCTGGTGCCGCAGGAGCCAGACACGGAGGTGCTGGTGTCGATGCTGACGTCCATGGAGGAGGTCATCAGCGTGGCGGGGCCCGAGCTGCTGTCCCAAGAGCGCCTGGGCCAGGCGCTCGGCGCGATGCAGGTGTGGGCGCAATCTTGTGTCTGGCAGTCCCTCCAGTCGTACCAGACATCGGTCGCTCCACGCTGCTGTCTTGCGAACCTACATGTCTCTGCAACCACTTGTGTTTTGTCGCCTATGTCCGAACGTTCATGGGCTATCCCTTTGGTCACGGTGTGTGGGTGGCGTCATCCATACGGTTGAGCAGTGCGGCTAGTCAGCTCTGCAACAGCATGGCCAAGGCCTGATATGCGCTCTGCTGCTCTGCTCCTCCGCAGGAGGTGATCTCGTCCAGCGAGGAGCGGCGGTCAGAGCGCGCGCAGCGCAAGGGGGCCGAGGACTTCGACGAGGAGGAGGCTGAGGCCCTCGAGGTGGGTTTGCCCTCCTACCTGCACAGCGCCCCGGCCGCAGCTCAATGCCGCACACCGCATCGTTGTCCATCCCGTAGCTGCTCGACATCGAAGTCCTAGGACATCGCCCGCTTGCAACAGTGAGCTGCACCACCCCAGTGCTGGATGGTGCCACCTGTGCGCAGGAGGAGAACGAGGCAGAGGAGGAGGTGCTGGACGGCGTGGCGAGCGTGCTGGCGGTTGCGCTGCGCCGCTGGGGCGACAACGCGATGCCCTTCGTGGAGGCGCTCATGCCGGCCATAGGACAGGTGCGGCCCGTCGACCAAGCTATGTTCGTGACCGACCCAGGTTGCAGCCTGCATCGGGCTGTGCATGGTGGCTTACCGGCCTTTGCTCCAGTACTCCTGAGGCCTCAGCCTGCTGACTTCACGCTACGACCACAAAAACTTCAGCTGTGGTCACAAGCTGGCTGGTGCGTCTGCGCTGCAGCTGCTGGGCGGCAGCGGCAGGACAGCGGGCGAGCGGCGCATCGGCGTCATCGTCATGGACGACATCCTGGAGCATGCGCCCGCCGGCGCCGCCAAATACATGGCGCAGATCCTGCCCGTGCTGCTGCAGGCCGCGCAGGACAAGGTGCCGGCTGCACCATGGTCATACGGATGTATTTGTGACTGGGCATTATAGTTTGGGCTGGCCACCTGAGCATGTTGCACGCCACAGAAACAGGGTGCAGTGCACATCAACATGTGCGCAGGCAGACGATTACAGAGGCACAGTGTTGCTGCCACTTGATTGGTGGTCTCATACGAGATTCTGCACCCGTCTGCAGGATCCAGACCTCAGGCAGGCAGCGGTTTACGGGCTGGGCATCGCGGCGCAGCACCGCGCAGACGCCTTCCGGCCCATCGCCCAGCAGTCCAGCCAGCTCCTGCTCGCCATCGCAGCAGCGTCAGACGCGCACAGCGACACCAATGCCAACGCCACGGACAATGCTGTCGCGGCACTGGGCAAGGTACTGGCCTCCGGCAGATCTGGATAAAGCTTCACGTGCTGCCTGGCAAATCACTGTCTGATCCATGCAGAGTCCGGAGTAGTGACAACATTGCTGCATATCCTGCTGCAGATGCTGGAGTTCCATGGGGACGCGATAGATGGCAATGCAGTGGCGACGGCGTGGCTGGGCGCCCTGCCGCTGACGGCAGACGAGCTGGAGGCGGCTGTGGCGCACGAGCAGCTGGTCCGTCTTGTTGAGGCGTCCGACCCTAGGTACGCCCCCAGTATGCAGCGTGTTGGTGTGACATTGCCCAGGCAGCTCGCTATATGCTTTGCCCGAGGCAGGTGCAGGTACATGTTGTGGAATGACACTACCGCGCTCGAGCCGCTCTTCACACTCTGCAGTCGAGATGCAGCGCCACACCTCTACGGCATCTCACAGCTGAGCTGCGGTGGCCGTCCCCCTGCACAGGATACTGGGGGAACAGAACGCGAATTTGCCGCGCATACTGGGCATTCTGGCGGTGGTGCTGGCGCGCGGCACGGACCTGGCCTCGGAGGACACCCTCCGCCGAATGGTCACCCTGCTGCAGCACATGCGCCAGGGCCTCCCGCCCCAGGTGCAATGCCACCCCGCATCGCAACGCTCTAAAACTTGCTGTGCGATGCTGTGCTGCGGTGCAGCATGCAGCGCATTGAGGCGCTTTCTCCGTGGGCCATTGGACTGGACTGGGGTTAGAACGTTGTCGGGTCGGTCCGTTGCGCATTGCAGGTGTTCCAGGACCTTGTGAACCAGATGGACCAAAAACAACAGGCCACGCTGCAGAGCGTGCTAGCAGGGCAGGCGCCGTCCTAGTATGTGGGAGTGTATCTGCAAGTCAGGATGGCATCAGTGTCTGGCTTGTCAGAATTGTGGCAATAAAATTCAGTAGCAGATGCATGTGCATGCAGGGCCAGCATATTGTTTGTGGCTCTCCCGCTCGCACCCTATGTGAACAGACGGTCATGGTTTGGAGAGTCCGCGAGGCAAAAGTCCGATTGCAAGTGCGGAGTCATTTGACTGTGCTCAGTCTGTCCACACACCAACAAAACCCTTGCTCCGTTTACCGTCTGGCGGACAATCCGAGGCGTTGCTGACCAAGATCAATGCAAGCAGCCGCGATCAAGCCAAACTCGTGCATGGAAGAAGCGTGCAAAGCGGATGTGAGGGGGCATTTGCGAAGCACCCGGTGGCGTTAGGTGGGGTAGGCTAGGGTCGGGGTTTGTATGATCGCTTCAGTACCCGAATTGACAAGGCAGGGCGGCTGGTGCATGTACCAGCATTCATCGAAGTGTACACCGCACGATCCACGGTGAGCCAATGCTTTCTTGTATGTGCTTTGCACTGTTGTCACTCAGCAAACGCGATCAGGTCGCGGTTTGCCGATCCGAGGTGGTTGGCCAACATTGCATGAATAATCGGCGGCACCGAGAGAGTTCGAAACTTCGATGTTCGCCAGCGCTTGTCTTGAGGGCTTGCGATTGCAACACATCACAAGCAAAGCGCGGCGATCGTGACGACAGCAGCATCCGTGCTGCGGCTGACGCATGCGGACCTTGCTTGTTGCACTGGCTGTCGCCTCTATCGTTGCAAGACAACCCCGAGGCACGGTTTGTGCATTGCACTGCCTGATACCATCATCATCATCATCTCGCCTGCATACGGCTAGCAACCTGATTCCGGATCGTTTTGCACAGCATTCAGAGTTGCAGTCCTGCTGATCATCGCTGAACTCCCCGATGACAACCAATCCCGCAGGGTTTTGAGCAGCCGACGACAGGAGTGGGATGGCGATGCATGCAGACCTGACCAACGCACCGTCACTTGCCGAATGGGACGCTTGTGCGTGCAGTTGCAGTGGGTGCAGGAGAATGTTGCCCTTTCTATGCGCAGTCAATGACCCCAGATGCCGTTCTTTAGCATTGTGCTTCTTATCTACTGACGCTTTCTGTACCACCTCTTGGTGTGCGTATGTAGGTAAACCAGCTGCCAAGCCGACGGCAGCGTCCGTCTCTTCGCCACACAGCCAGCAAACTGGCGCCAGCATGTTCAGCGCCACAGTCGGCCTGCCACCGCGGGCTGCGTCAGCAAAAGCACGCATTGGCAGCCCCTCTGACAGCAGGTGGTCTTCAGTTGATGCATACATTCATCATCAGGGCAGGATCCTGAACAGACTATCGATGTCCTTGTTCAGCATATGGCATGGTTCACGCAGCGGCACAGATACGGTGAGCAACAGCGGGCTGGGCATGCTCAGGCTCACTGCATGACTCTTGAGAGATGTCGCTCTTGTTCTCTGCGCAGCAGAAAGTCGAGCACCACAGTGCACGTCGAGCGCAAGGGCAACCGGAACACCTCGCGCTTCCGTGGAGTCACGCTCCATTGCAGGTTTCTGCTGATGACACTGTCACATGTGTCTTGTCTGCTGACGCAACGATGATGAACTTCAGGACTTAACTGCACGGCCCAGGCATGCTCAGCTGCTCATGCAAGAATGATGTCTGCCCACGTTGCATCTTGCACGCGATGTTTGAGAGCTATATGTACTACTTGACCATCTCGGCAAGCCATGCAGGACTGGGCGCTATGAGTCGCACATCTGGGAGGACCGCAAGCAGGTGAGCAATCGGAGTATCACTTCATACACGCTGCAAGATACGATCATCATGCATGCACCCAATCCATCCATCGATGCCAACAGCCCATCTCAGGAGCATCATGCGCTTGACTGTGCAGATCTACCTGGGTGGCTTTGACACTGAGGAACAGGCAGCTCTCGCATACGACATGTGCGTATGTGTCGAAGCCAGGAGCCATCTGCTGGTGTACCAGCTGATGGTGTCAAACAGGTCCGCTGTCGAAGCTAAGATGCACATCTCAATACCTGTGCTGCTGACTGCGCGCAGTGCCGCCGTCAAGTTCCGCGCCGAGGAGGCGGTCACCAACTTTGCGCTGTCCAACTACTCCCAGGAGCTGGAGCACTTCGATGAGGTGTGTTTGCTGGCATGCGCTGCTGTCCTGCTCACGATTGTGTGCAATCATGTTTGAATCGTGTCCGCTTCGACTGCTGCTCAAACTCAACGCGCAGTACCAGATGTATGCTGGCCACAGATCACGAGGGAGGAGCTGGTGTTGTCTCTGCGGAAGCAGTCGAAGGGCTTCCAGCGCGCCAGCAGCCAGTTCCGCGGCGTGACGCACCATCAGAAGGGCAAGTGGGAGGCCCGCATCGGCCAGGTGTGCGGCCTGGTGCACGCTGTACGAAACTTGCATCCAATGCTGCAGTGCAGGGCGCCTGGGGCAGCGATTCACCGTAGTGTTGTGCTGTTTGGCTGTTCGACATGGCAAACTTCAGCACACCATGTTTTCATGCAGATGGTTGGCCGCAAATACAAGTATCTGGGGCTGTACGACACAGGTGCACAGCTGCATGCCCTTGCATTCACCTGACATGGTGCATGCAACGGACAGTATTTCAGCACACACCTCCGCAGTGATGTGTCTGGTGTGGAGTAGAGGTGGAGGCGGCTGTGGCGTATGACGTTGAGAGCGTGCAACGGCGCGGCTTGGAGGCCGTCACTAACTTTGCACTGGACGAGTACACAGACCTCCTGAGTGAGTGCTCCCAAGTCCAGCTTGTTGGGCCTTGGATGCGAGCTTGTAAGAGTGTGCTCTTACACGTGCATTTCCTAATAGATCCACTGCTATCCCTGAGAAAGGGTCGACAGTCGTGCCCATCCGCCTTTGCAGGCGAGGAGCAGATTGCGGAGGCCTGGCGTCTTGGCCTGCTTACTGGTAAGTACATGAAACGCCACAGAGACTGGCAATCAGGCAAGCGGTCTGGCCCTTGATGGTTTTCTTGGAACGCTGCGTGCGCTGATGTCATGGTATGGGCATACTGCAGGACAGCCAGTCGCTCCCGGGGCAGTCAGCACTGTGCCTGCAGCAGCAACGCAGCCCGATGCGGTGAATCAGCAGCTGTCATGTCATGCGGCTGTGGGCGCAAGTTCACTGCCCCTGGAAGACGGCCTCCTAGCAGATGGCATCCCACTCGAGCCAGCAGCAGGAACTGCAGCAGGCAGCAAAATCGAGCAGTCTGATGACTGCGGTGGCTACGTTTCCATTGCGGCAAGCCCACGTGCTGGCGGCACGCTGTCAATCCCAGCTGCAAGCACGGGCCAGTTGCCAGCGATCGCACACTCTGGAGGTCGGTAACAGCACTACATTGCGAGCGTGCTGTGGTTACATGCCCTGTGAGGTGTTGAGGCTGCAGGACAGTGACGACTTGTGCATCGATATACTAAATAGACCTTCATCTGGTGCATGCAGGCAGTACAACAATCGCTGACTTCAACTGGGACTGCCTCAGTCCGGATGCGCACACAGACGACAGCAGCACCTTTGCTGTCGGCATGAGCTGGCAGGTGCTGCACTAGGTTACCAGGGCGATGCGAGCCTTTCACACATGCACAAACTTGAGCAACATCACACCAGTGGCCGCCTTTCACATGCACGCAAACAGGAGGACGACAACAAGTTCTGGGACGTCCTCAATCCTGGTGGTGAGGGGGCGCCCCAGCCACCATCGCCTCTAGCGACCACCGACTCAATGACCACGACCGTCCACGAGGATGCAGACGCAGAGGTGATAGTGACCATACACAGTGCTTCAGGATAAGGTCAAGCACGGTAGCTACAACGTGATGAGAGCGACTGGTGTGCTGCTGACTGCAGGATGCGCTTGCCTTCCGCAGCATGGCCGCCCAGACGCGAGCCAAGCACCGCGCGGCAACTCTAGCTGCAGAGGCACACGGCGCGGCAGAGGATATGATGAAACCTGCGACTAGCCAAGCACAGTGAAGCAGCGTTTGCAATGGGCAGGGTGGCTCCTGCCTGTTGCAAACATGCCACGCCCTGTCGATCCAATTGGCTGCTAACCCGCAGACTGCTGACTCAGAAGTGCAGTTGCATTGCTTTGGAGTTGCAGGCCTCACTGCATCAACCTCATGTTGAGGACCGCACTGCCAATGAATGGTGGTGTCGAAAAACACCAGTTGTGGTTGATGACGACTCAGCAATGGCCCTGGCAGCTGTCTGCCGTCTCCTCAGTCCTTACTGCCAGGCTGGTCGTCAGAGTGAGGTGCTCAGGCACGCTCACCACGGATGCGGCGCGCCAGCTGGATATCCTGTGACATGGCAAGCGGTGCACGTCAGCATTCAATTCAACTGCTGATCTGCTCAGGTGCATACATGCGTACAAGAATATGGGTGAGCAGGGGCTATAGCTTTACCTTGGGCATGATGGTGACACGCTTGGCGTGGATGGCAGCCAGGTTGGTGTCCTCGAACAGGCCGACCAGGTATGCCTCAGCCGCCTCCTGCAGCGCCAGGACCGCAGACGACTGGAAGCGCAGGTCGGTCTTGAAGTCCTGCAAAGCAATGGCAACAGGTGTCAGAAGCTGCTGTTGAGATCATGTCACACGCCGCAATCTTTGCACATATCAGGGCAGACAGGGCATGGCATCTGCAGCTCATGACGCAGCAGGCAAGCACGATACTCAACAGCTCAGAGCCAAGCGCACCTGTGCAATCTCACGGACCAGGCGCTGGAACGGCAGCTTGCGGATCAGCAGCTCGGTCGACTTCTGGTACTTGCGGATCTCACGCAGCGCCACGGTTCCGGGCCTGTAGCGGTGAGGCTTCTTGACGCCGCCTGCAGCACACGCACATGGTGGGTAAGAGAATGTGGCTCAGATAAGAGTGGGGCGTTTCAGGGTGACAACAAAGGCAGGCGAGGACATGTGCGAAACCCTTCAACACGCAGTGCAGCGGCGAGCGCTCGACACATCCTGACCTGTCGCGGGCGCAGACTTGCGGGCAGCCTTGGTCGCCAGCTGCTTGCGTGGCGCCTTGCCGCCTGTGGACTTACGTGCGGTCTGCTTGGTACGAGCCATGTTGACGGCTGCAGGGAAGAAAGGCAGCACTGTCAGTCAAGGCATCAGGTCAGGCCAGCTTGAGAGCGAAAAAGTGTCTGCGCCTCCTAGTCGCGAAGCTCAAGAGAGCGCAGCTGAGCACATTGGCAGGAATACGAAGCGGAAAGGCCGTGTGCTGGCTGCAATGGTTGCAGGGCAGTTCGCATCAGAGCGCTAACAACAGAGCGACGAGAGGCAAGAGGCACAACAGGGAGACCTGTCACCGGCCGTCACAATGCCACACGTATACTGCAAGACAGGCAAGCTGCTGTGCCGCAGCTAGCCAAGCGCGAAACGGCAGCAACAGCTGCCAACGACCAACTTGCTCACTTGAAGCAAAGATGCCACACCAGCGACTCACGGTGCTCACCTCAGGGATGTGCTCACTGGCTGATGCTCGTAGGCGTGGGCTGCTGGACCTTGCAAACGAGTTTGTGACGGAGGGCGAAGGCTTGTAGGCTTCCGTCCTCGTCGTCTCAGGAATTTGGCGGCAATGCCGTCATGCGAGTCCAGTGAAAGAGTAAACCCTGAAATGTCCTGCTGCCCGTGCTGCGCTGCTACAGCGCAGCAGCGGCGTCAGACCATCCTTTGTACGTTGTCAAGCTCTGGATCAGTGGTGTATGTCTCAGCTGTTGTGGGTGCCGTGAGCGCGCCAGGCGGCTGCACTGGCGATAGTTTCAAAGCACAGCGTGACCAAAACCCAGTGAACATGTCAGATGAAGGCGAAGCCACCCAGCCAGCCCAGCAGCAGGACGTGAAGCCAGACGTGAAGGGCGAGGGCGAGCACCTTAATCTGAAGGTCAAGGCGCAGGATGGCAATGTGGTATTCTTTAAGGCAAAGAAGACGACGCCGCTGCGGAAGCTGATGGCGGCGTACTGCAATAAGTCTTCCATTGACGTCGAGTCCGTGGCATTCATCTTTGATGGGCAGCGCATCCGGGGGGACCAGACGCCAGGCGACCTTGATATGGAGGATCAGGATGAGATCGAGGTCATGATCCACCAGATCGGCGGTTGCCAAGCTCGGTTGTTGTGCTGAGGCCTGGCGTGCCAGTCGTTTGGCTGGGCGGCAGTCGGCATGACTGCAGCTGCCCATCTGTGCCAACACTGCGGAGCATTGCCACAGGCCACCTCGATTACAGACACTTGCTGCTGTGGGTGGCTGCCTGCGTGAGCTGTGTGTGGCAGCTTGTTGGAAGCGCTTTGCCTTTCGAAGTTGTGGGAATGCTCATGTAGTGTGCAGACCTCTTCACGTTGCTGCCTCAAGTATGGCAGGCCTCTGACTATGCATACGGTATATGAGGCAACCCTGTCTGGCGCCCAGCCTGGCAGAAGCTGAACATGACCTAATTTCTCGGCAGCCCCGAACACTTGGCGATCCTTTGCGCTCAGATCACTTCCAGAACCGTACGCGTTGGAGTGTGTGTATGTAGCAGCCATGGGACGGACACTGGGACAGCACTTGGCGACGCGGCTGGTGGAGATCGGGGTCACACATGTGTTCGGGGCAAGTGATTGCATGTCTACAATGTCATGGTCCCTGACCCTCAGCTGGCGTGCTTTGATCCTTAACCACAGTGTGACGCGCCTCACATGTTATAGCTGTCTCGCGGGTGGCTGTGCCTTGTATAAGATGCTGACAGACTCTGCACCTGCCGCAGGTGCCAGGTGCGCATCTCAGCACATAGGCTTTGTGATATCGATGGGACGTCAATCGTGCAGCTGTATGTCTTGATGGAATTTCTGAGTCCGTGAAGGAGTGCTGTGCCTCCGGTGTTCCTGTTTGGCTTCATTGCAGAGGTGCCGACACTTAGGGCAGGCCCGTTGCTGAGCCTTTTAGGCGTTGTCCAACGCATCTGCTGGATGACTGGCATACATGCCTGCGCGCAGGTGACTTCAACCTAGTACTGCTGGACCAGCTGATCAAGGAAGAGCGGCTGCGCTTTGTGGGGTGCTGCAATGAGCTGAACGCCGGCTATGCAGGTTAGCGGCAATGATGACCCCACACATTCATCCTCACTTGCAATGAGAACAGACGCTGCTGTTCGTCCTGCACAATGCGGTGGACACAGATGCTAGTAAAATGCAGCGGATGGGTACGCACGGGCGCGGGGCGTGGGTGTTGTGGTCACCACCTTCACCGTGGGAGGGCTCAGCGTCATCAACGCCGTTGCTGGCGCCTACAGCGAGAACCTTCCCCTCATCTGCATCACAGGCGAGTGCTGTTTCGTGTGCTTGGATGCTGCCGCGCATGCACATGGTCCACTTGGCAGTCGGAGCTGATGGTGTCTACCAATTGGCATGCAGGCGGGCCCAACAGCAACGACTTGGGGTGAGCAGACTGCTGATGGATGCTCTTCTGCTTGTTGTCTACTGCAAATTCGGCGGGACGATTGCACACACGCCCAGAGCCAGCACTGCAGGCACAAGCAGGTGTTACTCTAGTGACCGCCAGCCCCTGGAATCCTGCTCAGGACCAACCACATCTTGCACCACACCATCGGACAGCCCAACTGGGGCCAGGAGTTCCGCTGCTTCCAGGAGGTCACCTGCCATCAGGTGCAAACCGTGCCACATGCCTAAATGGCGGAAGGTAATGCTGCATGCCAATGCCAAGCTTTTCGAAGTCCTGCTGGTATTACTGTGCTGCCACTGCTTTAACCCAGGTGCAAGTCTCCGCCCTCAGTGACGCACACGAGCAGATCGACCATGCGATTGCCGCCGCCCTGCGGCAGCGCCTGCCGGTGTACATCAACGTGTGCTGCAACCTTGCAGGTCGGTGCTGCCTCTTGCTGTGAGTGGTTGCAACAGTGGGGTGGCAACCGTGCAATCACTGTCGTGACGGACCTGATGTGCTATCAGCACTGCTTGGGCCGTTGCAGGCGAGGAGCACCCCACATTCAGCAGCGTGCCCATCCCTTTTGCGATCTACCCAAAGGTGTGTACCCCAATCGCTGACACACACTCACCACTCGGCAGCGGACCGAACTCGCCTCTGACCAAAGCTGCATCCACCTCCAGGTCAGCAACCAGGACAGCCTGAAGGCGGCGGTGGACGCCGCGGCCGAGTTCCTGAACAGGGCCGTCAAGCCTGTGCTGGTGGCGGGGGGCCACCTGCGCTCCGAGAAGGCCATGGGAGCCTTTGCAGGTCGGGCGCCTGGGCGGGCAACATCCCTGCATCACAGTGCCGCCCGCCACATCAGACTCTGGCTCTGCCCCTACGTTTCTCACACTGATTGACACTTATTCAGCTGACCATGGTGTCTTACGTCAGGCGATGACAAAAGATGCAGCATGTGCCAAGGGTGCGTCGTCTGCCACACATGCACTCTTGCACGAAGCCCAAAGTTTCTGGTGGCACTGCAGAGCTGATGAATGCCGCGGCATACCCTGTGGCAACCATGGTCAACGCCAAGGGGATGGTGGACGAGCAACACCAATGCTACATCGGCACGTGAGTTGTGTGCACGTTGCAAAGATGTAAGCGCCACTGTCCCTCTCAGATATCAGGCTGGTCTGCAGGTGACACCCTTGCTGTATGTGTCATAGATACTGGGGACAAGTAAGCACGGCATATGTGGCGGAGACGGTCGAGTCTGCTGATGCGTACCTCGTAGCAGGTGGAGGCTGCACAGACTGATTGACATGGATCGAGCATGCTGCGCACCATAAGCTGCGGCCTTAGTGGAGGCTGTAGCTGATGATGCGATACCTGCAGGGCCAACGTTCAACGACTACACAACAACAGGGTGGACACTGCTCATGAAGGACAGCAAGGTGGTTTGCAACGCAACTGCATGCAACTGGGTTCCTGTCTGCATCAGGTGCCGTGCCATGCCCATTGCCTGCAGACAGTCAGCCGCATCGTGCTGAGGCGGTTTGCTTCTGTTGTCAGATGGTGCATGTCACTGGCAACTCGGTGAAGATTGGCGGAGCCCAGATCTTCAGCTGCATTGTCATGGCCGACTTCCTGATCGCCCTGGCAGGTGGGCAGCGTCAATGTCTTGCATGAAAGTCACGCATTTGGCCCGAGCATTGGCCCATCGCCATCATTTCAGTGGCAGTGTAGATTTCTTCTCGCTTTATCAGATGTCAAACCCAACAACCTGCACAATTCGCCTTGAAACATGTCTGAGCACAAGCAGTCCTACTGACAGCGAGCATGCCGGCAGCAGGCAAGTTGAAGCAGAACGATAAGGCGATGCAGAACTACAAGCGCATGTACATGGCCCCACCCGAGATGCCGAAGACAGAGGATGGCTCACCACTGCTGACCAACTCGGTGTACAAGCACATCCAGGTCAGGAGCACAACCTGTTGCTGAACCTGTGAATACAGACTTTCCACCGCAGCAACAACTGGCTGTACAGAGAACTTCCTACCCTTGCGAAAGTCATGGTCTGTACCCTGACTTGTGTACTGCCGCATGCCCTGACTGCAGGGCATGCTCAGCGACAGGACGGCAGTTTTGGCAGAGACTGGCGACAGCTGGTTCAACTGTCAGAAACTCAAGCTACCGACTGGTTGCGGGTGATCACTTGGGTGTTGTCCGCTGTCAGTGCGTTGCATCAGCTCTGGCCAGCCAAGATGCACCATGGATGCTGCTTTGTCTGTGCTCAGTGCGTGCGCAGGCTGCGCAGCGCCAAGTGCTACCAAGGCTGTGCGCACACTGAATGACAGCAGAGAAACAGCTATGTTGACATGAAGGTACGAGTTCCAGTGTCAGTACGGCAGCATAGGCTGGGCGGTCGGTGCCACCCTTGGCTACTCAGTGCGCCGCTGTCATGCCTCCTATCACCTGCTATGCTGCAGAACCCATCAGGCTGTGTGCGGTTTGAAAATCAATGCTGCACCAAAAGCTGCAATGCTTTGTTTCACACATGTGGAAGCTTGAACTGGCCAGACAGCTGTCAGTGTGAATTCTGACACTCTTCTCTGAGACCAATGCAGGTGGGCATGGCGCTGAATGGGAAGCGCGTCATTTCCAGTATTGGCGACGGCAGCTTCCAGGTCACCGCGCAGGACATCAGCACGATGATGCGCGAGGGTGAGGCTGAGAATAGTCAAGAGTTTGGCACCTGTATCGGATCTGCTTTGTGGAGGACTCTGGTGCTTGTGAACTGCGACCTGCTGACATCTACTGCGTGTATGCATTGCACTTCTGGGATCACACAATGGGACCTGTTTCTGCATTCAGGGGCCAACCCACTCATATTCTTGATCAACAACGGAGGGTATACCATCGAGGTCGAGATCCATGATGGACCTTACAACGTCATCCACACCTGGTGCGAACTGAAAACACCATGTAGAAACCAAGCCCCTGGTTCGAGCGAATGTATCGTGTGCGAGCTAAGATGAATGGTTTGCAGGGATTATGTGGCATTGGTCAAGGCAGTGGACAATGGCATTGATCGCTCATGGTCCACACGGGTAACCCTGCATTCAGGTTTCAATGTGCCGTGATTGTCCTAGCTGTCAACAACACTACAAACTGTTGGTGCACAGGGGCAGATGTACTGGACATGTTGTCATGCAGTGCAAGACGGAAGCAGAGCTGGCTGCAGCCATCAAGACAGCAACATCAGAGAAGATTGACAAGTGAGCATAGCAGATAGATGGCCTCACAGCATGCTGCCTTGTTGGTCGCTTCGTGCTGTCAGAGTCAGGCGCAGAGTCTTGGTGGCCTGTGCTGCAGGATGTGCCTCATCGAGGTCGTCACTGACAAGGACGACTGCTCGAAAGAGCTGCTGGAGGTGCAGCGAATGGCACTGCTGTTGTTGTCTGCGGTCAACACGTGAGTTTGTCTATAGTCATGTAGCCATAAGTTGGGCGCATGTACTGCAGTGGGGGTCCCGTGTGGCGGACTCCAACGCACGTCCGCCCAACCCGCAATAGTTCGTACAGATGTCCGGGGCTGCTGGGAAGATTTAGTATCTATCAGTAGACACACATCTGCAATCGGCATGGCTTGACAACTTGTAGCTTAGCTATGTATAGATCGACATTGGGTAGCAGCTCTGCTGTATATCTGACTTGCCACTTTTGCTGGAGAGGTATTGTTGCATGCAACCTTAAAGAAGCCAAGCATGTCATGCGGTAGCATTGTCCATCGATGCTTGGCAACTCGCAACCGATCACACTCTTGGTGAAGCCATGCAGCTCACATCACAGCTCACTCCTGAGCACCCACGGTGCTTAAAAGATGCCGGTATATGTACCAGCACTTGGCCCTGATGTGACAGGAACGTTGCTGCCCTGAATTTGGTGAGATAATGGAGTCCAGCTCAGATTGAGAAAGAGCTCCCTAACTGCATGACTTCTACTTCGATGGCCTCTGCCTCGGGGCCATCTATATCCAGCAGCTCCCTCAGCTGCAGCAGGGTGGAGAATTTCGCAGGCACCTCAGAATTCTGGAGGTGCATCCGGTACAAATCCATCACCTGCGGTGGCAACAGCGAAGGGTTGAGCCACTTGCGTACCATGATGCGATATGTCCGGATCGAGCTGCCACGGTTTGCCGAAGGTGTGAAAACATGTAGTGAAGCAGTGCAGGAAACGGCAGCAAGCAGCTGGAGGTTTTGGACCATGCTTACCTCCTGCTTCTCATACCGCGCGTTCAGCAGCGGCTCCCGCACCGTGCAGTTCTCCTGCAGAGCTCGCCGCAGCTCCACCATTGCTCTGCAGTACAGGCAACGTTCTCTACCACGTAATGTGGGTTCAGACCAGCGCTTTTGCTCACCGCATGGCGTATGCTGTGCCGGCTGCCTGCGCAATGCCAAGCAGCTGGACTGGCGCTATGGGGTGGCACACCTGGCTGGACTGCCCTGCGCGTTGAACTGCATGGCCTTGTGCACCGCGACCGCCTGCCGCGTGCGCGCGAGCGCCATCTTGTATTCCCGACCGTCCAGCGGATTTGCAGACATGCTCTCATCCTGCAATTGCCGGAGCGATGCCTGAAGCACAAACCTATTGCAATGTGTTGTGGAAAGGTGACGTGCAGCTGCATCTAGCGGCAGGGCCTCCTCACCTGCCGCTCCTGCCGTCGCTGGTCCGCCTGCTGCCCGCCGTCTGTGGCCGAGATGCTCTGCTGCCTGATGCGGTTGATGCCCCACGTTGCCAGCGACAAGGCTAGCCCCACAAACACCCAGGCCTGTGCTGACAGCCTGCAATGACATAAAGTATCTACTCAAAGCCATCCGCAGACTGATGTCGTGAATGTTTGCCATTTGGAGCATCGAGTGCAGTGCTTGCATGCGTGCTGATGTGGATATGATGGTAGTTGCAGGGCTCAGCCGTCAATAAGTGGCTCTGTCAGACCATCGAGCTGCTCAACAGGCTATCACGGTTGCTTGCACCAAGCGCACGCACCCCAGGAGGGTTGCCTTGCCACCGGCAGGCGCCTCATCGAGCGCGCTCGGAGGGACTGGATCCACAAGGACATAGCTGTCCTGTCTGTCTGCATGAGCTGCGCTGACGTTGTGTGCTAATCTGTGGCCTGATTGTCGCCAGAAGGGGCGTGTATGTGGCCGAGGCAGCAGCAGAGTTGATGTGTCCAGCACAGTCTGCAGTGATCGGTGGTTGCACAGCGATGCCTGCATCTCTATCCAGTCCACAGGTCATACAAGCCTGTTTGAGGCACTGGTCGTGGCAGGAGAATGCACAGTGAACTCGTCTCGAGCGGCGCCGGTCACAACATGATGTCAGCACGTGACTTGTGGTTTTGTGGCATCACATCAAGGGCCCTGCAGCCAATATTTGTAGCTCTCCTGATCATCTTACAACCACGCCAGGGCTGAAAGTGGCTGTTGGAATCATCTTGTGACGAACTTACCATATTCTGTGGCGCTTGTGATCCCATCTGACTTCTGAGAGGCACAGCTATAAGCACGCGATCGCGACTGCGCCTCTGATCAACCTCATGCTCTATTGCGGCTGGTCAGGACTTCAACAGCTGAAGTGATCCGGCATCGTGATGACCTGACCATCCCTGCACTGCGCAAGCGCTCCTACACAGGTTGGTGACATGCTTAGCTGCCTTCAGGATGTATAACAGCGCCTGCGCCTGCTTGATCTCTCACATGTCAAACCAAACACGCAGCATCTATTCTGCTGTCCTTCCAGATGGCGCGCGGATCCCACTCTGCGCCTTATGGGAAGGCGCCCCAACAACCGCCTGGCTTGCTGGGCCGCCTGTTCCTGCTGCTGTGCGTGCCGCTGCCGGAGGCCTTGTCGGTGCACAGCCTTGTACGGAGCGTTGCGACCTGCTTCAAGGGAGCTGGCTGGTTCTTCGCTGCGCTGCTGACATTCACGGCCCCGCTGTCCATCCCCCTGCTGGTGTGGACCGCCTTAGGTGAGCCGCTGCATCCTGACGAAGGTACATATGACATTTCTAGAGAGTCGTGCGTCGATATAGAGGGATGGCACATGGTTGCACCGAAATCACGCTTGCATGCAGGAGCAGACAGCAAGCAGCCGGTGGTGCGGCTGCCACAGGGGCTGCCGGCCATCGGCCGTCTCGACATCAGCGGCAGGGAGGTCAGCCTGCCGGCGCTCTCAGCGCCCGCGGCGT
Source organism: Diplosphaera chodatii (assembly GCA_032358165.1). Lineage (NCBI taxonomy): Eukaryota > Viridiplantae > Chlorophyta > Trebouxiophyceae > Prasiolales > Stichococcaceae > Diplosphaera > Diplosphaera chodatii. Next base: position 903,886 of record JAALGY010000037.1, on the reverse strand, counting down.
TTGCGCTGCTGGCGGCGGTGTCCATCAGCATCCACGTGGCGCAGGCAGCGAGGCAGCGCGCCAGGCAGCGGCAGCAGGCAGCGTCAGCGAGGGCGCTGCGTCCTGACATCGCCCTGCAGCGGCCGCCGGCAGCGCCGCCCAAGCTGTCGACAGCAGCGCGGAGGTCGACTCCGGGCGGCGCGGGCCCCATGGAGTCCCCATTCAGCCTGCACCGGCGGCAGACTGGGCTTTCAGCGCCTGACATGAAGGGGCAGTTCAATGCTGGACCGGCAAACGGGGAGTCAGGCGGCGGCAGGGGCATCGCGGTGCAGCCGCTGTTCGCACAGCTGGCGGAGGTGCAGCGCGTTGTTTTCGGTGCAGAAGCGGCAGCACAGCTGGCGGCAGGCATTCCGCAGACCTTCGAGAACGCGGTCTTTGAGACTGGGCACCTGTGCGGTGAGTGATCAACGGCGACATGGCAGCCCTGCAGACGGTGCATGAAGATCTCTGGGCAATTGAGTATCAGCAGACATGCGCTGCCTGCAACTGCAGGCATTGTGGGCGTTGACGCGCCACAGGGGGGCGGAGGCTCTGCAGACGCCCTGAACAAAGTGCTCGCACAGCTCAAGGCGGCTGTCATCTGATGGCAAGATGCGTGCCATTCAGTCTACTGTCGAGCAGAACAGCAACATACAGCATGGCAGGGGGCACTCGTGGGGTTGATGAACGACGAGTGCATGTCCGACCACAGTTATTGGGGTGCACAAGGACTCAACAAACCCAAACAACGCAGGAGACTCAGAAGCACTGAAGACAACGACAGTCAGATGTCCGATCCTGCACACAACGCATTGTCCGAAGCAAGCACACCCGAATGACATTGCACAGCACATGTCACTGCGCTTGCAGAAGATTACAAGACTTGTTCTAGCATCCTGGTATGCCGAACTCTGCTGTCCCGAGTGGCTGCCGGCGATGCTGGCCATCATGGACCACTGCATATCAACGCAAGAGCCTTTGGCTCGGTTGCTGCTGTGACAGCTGTGGAAGGGCGGCGGCGCCGCTGCCGCCACTAAGCGCTTCAGCATGCCGCCTGTGGGCCGAGTCTGAAGCTGACAGCACGGCCTGCAATGGCCGGGTGCTCCCTGCAGTTGCCATCATGGCGTGGATGCGTAAAGCAGCTAGGCTTAAGTTTGCCAGCGTGCGTTGCAGTCAGGGCAGGCTATGTAGGACTGGCATAGCCACACTTCTGAGACTTCTGTTCGGACCTGCGACAGCGCTCGGTTCCTCCTCAAAGGCAAAGATGCCGCCGTTGATGCCACTGGGTGGCACCGAGCTGACCGACATGCTGCGGCCGAGGTCCCTCGCATTGCGGCCTTGCGCCGGCCACCCTTGGCCTGCACGTGGCGCGACGCAGCTGGATGCGCAAACCGCTCGGGCCTGCCGCTCGACACCATCCACGCTGCCCATGGAGCACGAGAGTCCAGCAGCGTACAACATGCATGGGGCACGCCAACGTGGACAGGTGGAGCGGCTCGCACCCTCCGAGTCTGACGACGATGCAGAGGCGTCCATCGCCGAGAAGTCCATGCTCATGGAGCCGTTGAAGGATGGCGAGGTTCCCAGCAGCCCTGCTGCCGGCGCGGACCTGTGGAAAAGCCCAGCACAAGCATCAAGCTGCTACCGTCACCCACACCAGTCAGTGCGTCCCAGAAGCCCACCCGCTAGCGATGGTCGGTTAGCCCTGCACATCATGCGCATGGGACAGGATGACCGCAGATCCATGAAAATCCGTCGTATGTCAGTTCCGTAGGCAGGCCACCTTGCAAAAGGGTTGACGATGCCGCCTGACCGCCGCACAGCCCAGGCCCCCGCCGACGCGTCGCTGGGCGGCGAGTGCATTGGCAGCTCCGGGGCGGCCGCCGGGAGCTGCCGCCGCGGCTGCTCGCCCGCATGGCTGGCCTGCTGGCCCTCTGGAATGCTGCTCAGGGCCTCTGGCTGGCGGCCAAATGCCAGGGCTTCGGCACTGGCGTCTGCTGCAGGCGCCATCCTGCTGATGCCTGAGCTCGGCGTGTCCTGTGAGCCGCCAGTGCCATCACCCTGCACCTGTAGCAAGTGCAACAACACGGTCTGCCAGCCTGGCAGCTCAAAATTGCAGCAACCTAACGCGCTGCGCAACAGGATGACTGCTGTCCATGATGCAGGGCACACACCCTAGTGCCAGCCACCATTCCGGTATGTGAGCCATCACCTGTGGCGCAGGGCCCTGTGGTGGGGCGGCTGTTGCCATTGCCCCCCGCTGAGCCTGCTCCTGCTGGTGTGCAGCATGTGAGGCAGCCATGTCTGCTGCCAGCTTCTGCTGCCGCCGGTGCTGCTCCGCCTGCACGCCCCATGCACCACGTGTGGATTGCAGAGGGATGCAAAATCTGAGCACAGACAAGGCCAGGCCATGTCAGCGCATGGCGTTCAGATGTCCACAAGGCCTCCGACGTTGTGCTGTTGTACTTGCAGTGGTCATGTATCTTACCGCAAAGGCGGTCAGCTCGCCGACAGGCTTGTGGCGGCTGTGCATCGGCGTCACCGCTGGGGCCCGATCCTCAGTCCGCTGCAGCAGCGACCGCAGCAGCGCCGTCCGTCTCAGGTCCTGTCCAGGGCAAGACAAGCAACATCTGGCAATCACCGGACCGTGACGCTCAGTCTACGCAGAGAAACAACCAGACCGGCCACCAAGCTTGCGTCGGTGTTGCACACAGCTGCACTTCTGTTCAGTGCGATGACACCTGAGTGTTGTCAGGTGACACTGCTGCTCAGGCGCCTCCGTACAACGCTCAACCAATGGGCCCACCTGCCCGAGCGCGGGGTCGGAGGGGCTGGGCGGCAGGCGCTCCGCCTCCGAGGCGTCCATCGCGGTGCACGCCGCGCCGCGGCTCATGCGCGTGCGCGCGGGGCTGGGCGTCAGGAAGCCTGAGTGCAGCGCCGCAACTCGGGCCACATCTTGGCATGAGACTGCCAGTCCTGGCAGCGGGGTCTCACGCTTGCGCAAGAGTTGCTTGCCGACATAGCAGAGCACGGCCCACACGGCGAGCAGCTGAGCTCAGAGTGTCGCTCTCCAAATCTTCATACACTGAGGCTGGCTACCTATGCTGCAAGGGAAACGGGTCGCACCTGCGGTGCTGGACACTGGACCGGCGCGCTGCGGGGTGGCTGGCGACACCATGGCCACCGAGGCGGCGGACGCTGCCGAGTCACGCAGCGCGCCGCCACTGGGGGCGCGCAGCTGCACGGGGCCGGCCTCGCCGCCGCCGCCCGACAGCCTGGCTGCGCGCCGCGGCGCCGGCGTGCCAAAGGGGCTGAAGCAGCTGGCGGCCTGCAGTCCAGGAGGTCATCATATCTGGCCGACAGGAGCAGATACTTTGCAGAGGAAGGCGGTGGCAGCGACGACGGGAGGAGCTAAACACAGCCACCAGCCCGGAGGCAGGGGTGGTGACCAGCTCGCCTGTGAGCTACCGGATGGCCTCTGCGCTGCAGGCTGCAACTCCGCGTCAAGTGTGGTATTGGTGCACCAGCTGGCGTTCATTCGCTGCGCCGTGCCACTTGCCTCGGGGGTGATGGCGCTGCCGCCGCTGGTGCGGCGGTCGGTTGCCATCGGGCTGCCAGGGCTGTCGTCCGACTGGCTGCCACCGTCAGGCAGCGCGCCGCAGCCCAGCGACAGGCCCCCACCTCCGGCGCAGCTCATCTTGCTCATGTCGGCGGCCATGGACTGCATGAGGCGAAGCTGCGTATGGCACACGGACCACAGCAGAAAGCTGTGGCTGTTGCAAACAGCTTGCTATCCAGATGTGACTTCCAGCACCGTGCAGAACGCATCCTGGCATCATGGCTGGCTATAAGGTTGCAGGCGGCAGACCTCCGACAGAAAGCGCTTTTGCGAGCGCAGGTTGTCCATCTCTGCGGCGTCCACCAGGCCCTCCGTGGACGTCCTGGCCAAGTCCCCGGATATGCGCTCCGTGACGGACTCCTCCGCCCGGCTGCGGCTGCGCTTGAGCGGCGTGGCGAGCCGCGGCAGCTGGACGAAGGCCGGGTTAGCGGTCAGATTTTGTGCCGCGCCGTTCATGGCTGCCTCCGCACTCTGCTGAGCATCTGCCGCCGCCATGGCAGCGCTGAGCTGCCGACCGCGACCGCTGAGGTACACAGGCCTGAGGGCCTGCTGCTAGGCCGCCCGCTGTGGCCTGGCGCTGACGGTCATTGTGACACCTGCTGATCCGTACGCAGGGCGCATCGGTTCAACGCCAGCCTTCCATTGCCTCATGAGCGTCGGCCGAGCCGAAAAGAGGCACAGCTCGTTCTGCCCTCTGTCTGCCACAGCACTAGGACTGTGCTTGCGTAAGTGCGCGCTGCGGTTTTTGAATCAAGCTTTGGAAGCTGTTGCTGTGGGCCCACAGCGCCGAGGTGATTGCTGCTTCAGTGACTGTTTCTGAATGTTAACGACCATGCAAGCTGTGATGCCCTGCTGCGGGCGCTGACAGAAATGACCTGCATGTCGGGACCCAAGCACGTGCACTCTGCCAGGTGCCCGTGCAACCCCCCCGAACTGCAGACTGGAGGTATATATGCACTTGCAACCTACTGCGCCAGGCACTGTCGGAAGTGCCAAGTGGGCCATACCGATCCATCTGTGCCACCGGCAGGCCTTCAGGTGCTGTGCAATCGGTGCACATAAGGGCCCCGCAGGTCGGTGACATTTACAAGTAGCCATCATGTTCGCCACGTTTACGCGCATGCGCAAGCTGGAGTCCGCAACGGATGGCCGGGACGAGCCTGCTCCAAGTAATGCTTGCATTTCACTGCTCCAGTGCGCACCCCGCAAGATGCAACCTTTGATGCAGTTGGGCCAGTTGCAACATGTTGCCATGTTTGCAAGGACCCACTGCTGTACACGAATGGCATCAAGACACCGCTGCGATTGTCGCAATGCATGCGCAAAGCACTGAACCCAAGCGCTCATATGCGCTCCCGTGCAGTCTACCTGTTGGACGAGCTGGCCGCTGATGCACAGTCGGGCATGCCCGAGGTCGGGCTGGTGGTCGACTTCTGCGTGAAGCGACTGACAGCCAGGCCGCCCGTCGTCAAGCAGAAGGTAGTGTATGCGATCACGGCACAAGGCGATGCGGGCATGTGCATTGCACCTCTGGTTGTGAAGTGCTCCATGGACTGCAATGCGTTCGTGTCTGCAGACGCTGCGGCTGATCAAGCACCTATGCAACAAGGGCTGTCATGAGTTCCGCCGCGCCATGGCTCGCCACTCCAGCAGTGTGCGGTGCGGCTTCACTGCGGCTGCTGCATGCGCGTGACAGTCAGCGACGTGGCCTTGCATCCATGACCAGCTCGCTTCTGGAGGCGTGCATGGCTCAGATCGCAGCTCAGGCTGACTGCTCGCGTGCATGTCGCAGTGAGCTGACACACTACAAGGGGGAGCCAGACCCTCTCAAGGGCGATGTGCCGAACCAGCGAGTCCGTGATGCAGCGCGCGAGGCCCTTGATGCCCTGTTTGGAGCGGAGAATGGCTACGCCCCAACCAGCACGCCCGCGCAGCCGCAGCTGACGGTGGGGCAGTGGCGGCTTCGCCAGCCTTGCCTGGCGGCAAACAACCGCACATCGATGATCAGGAGGCTGTGCATGCTGCAGCGGTGCCGGGTCCACCGCTGTGTGTCCTGCTGTGCAGAACCGCATCCAGGGCTTTGGCAGCACCAACTACAGCGGCAGCGGCGGCACCGGTGGCTTTTCTGGCGGTGGCGGCGCCGCCACCAGCGAAGGCGTCGGCGGCATGCTCGGCAGCGGCCTGGCCATGGGGCAGTCGGCGCTGAACCGAGCCGCTGGCGCCGTGTCGAGTGCCTCCAGTGCCGTCTCCAGGGGCGTGCAGGTGATGCAGGGACGGCACCTGCGCTGTTGTCGGTACTGGTCGATGATTGCTCCAGGCATGCCGCTGGGTCTGACAGCAGCAGTCTCACTCCTTGTGGCTTTGGCCAAAAAGGGTGACGGGTCCGCTGTGCCGCAGCAGGGCTTCGGCAACCCCAAGTACGAGTCGGGCCTGCGGGCGGCGCCCAGCTACACGCCGCCGGCGGGGGGCGGGGGCGGCGGCGGCGGCGGCGGCGTCGCGTCGCCGCGCTGGGGCGCCTCCGTGGCGGGGGCCGCCGGCAGCGCGCTGTCCGGCGCGGGCTCCGCCATCAGCGGCGCGGGCAGCGCCATCAGCGGGGCGCTGTCGCCGCGCCACCGCGGCCACGGCAGCGAGTCCATCCTCGGCGGCCAGGTTGGTGTGCTCTTTGTTTTTGAGGTCGTGACAACCGAGGGGTGGTACATCATGCTGCACAAGCCCGGTGTCATGCTGTTGCTTGTGCTGGCTCCGGCACGCCCAGTCGCAAAGCGCGCACACGCGGAGCTGTGGTGCTGGCAGGGGGCCGGCGGCTACGACAGCGACGACGAGCCGTCCTCCAGCCACCAGCCGCTGACCCGCGCCCTGCCCCGTGCGTCGGCGGCGGCGACCGGGGCCGTCGCTGACGAGGCGGAGCTCGTGGACCGCGTGTGTGCGCCGGGTACGCTGCCTGTTGTGCCGCCTCATTGCCATGTTCGACGATGTTGTGTGCTGTTTCAGTGCCTCAAAGTTTCAGGGACATGTCCTGGCATCTTCCACCCGACTACATGGTTGCGTTTGACGGATTCTGGTCGCTGCCTGACCTAAGCTGCAGGGCAGTGCAACCCCACCGGCTCCAAGTGCAACTGGATAAAACTGCCGCGGTGCAGGGGGCGTCCGCGCAATGCCCGGGGCGGAGGAGCTGCGCACATTTGTGGAGGCGCTGGCGCCGCTGGACGGCCTGGAGGTCGGGCGTCTGCTGGCTGGCAAGATGGTGCGCTCCATGCTTCATCATGACCCTGTCGACTGCAGCTCACCCTGGCTCCGCAGCCCTCACAGCGCCGCCCTTGCAGTGGCATCCCGGCGGTTGTTCGGTGCTTTCGGCAGGTACCTCCGCCTCATGTCATCACCCGTGGTCGCTGCGTGTGGTCGTGCAGGAGGGCCCATCGTGGCAGGCGTGCCTGCGGGCGCTGTGCGCCGTCGAGGCGGTCGTGCAGCAGGGGTCGTCGGCGGCGTGCGGCGAGGCGGCCGTGTTCTTCCAGGTGTTGTAGGCAATGTTGCGTCGTCATGCCACGAGCAGCGTGTGGGCTATGATTGGCAATACATGGAGCCGCGCTGCCAGCAGCGTGCGTGCTGCTATGTCTGCTGTCAGCCTGCGAGAGGTGTGGCCATTGGCGGAATTCTGCAGGTGACTGGACCGCAGACAGCGGTCTAGAGCTCACCAGCCCTGTGAAGATTTTTGGCTTTGTTCTTGCAGTCGGACCCCAGCGCGCTGCAGGCGGCGGCAAAGTCGCCGCAGGCCACGGTGCGCGCCCGCGCCCGGGCGGTGCTGGCGGCCATTGGCGCCGAGACGCTGTCGGGTGGCGCGAGTGCCTCCCCAGCCGCCCCGCCAGCTCCGGCTGCGCAGGTGCGGCGGGTGCGAAGGGTGACAGGACACATCTGAAAGGTGCAACCAGGCTGACAGACACTGGATCAGGGCACGACGTCGAAAACCAACACGCTTTCATGTTCCGCTTTTTCCACGATCCCTTTGCAGCGGGAGCCAGAGCCAGACCTGATGGGCGACCTGCTGGGCGGCGGTGACGGGCCGCCGCGCCCGCCGCAGCCGCAGCACGCCCCCACTGCAGGGCTGCCACCACCACCTGCAGCAGCGCCCGGTGGCGACCTCATGGGTGCGCAACTGGGTTCCTTCCTCACACACATCTGATAGATGACATATGACAGACACCCGGATGTATCTGAAGCCTGTACCCTCACAGCCGCTTTATGGCACGCTGTAACACTTGATGTTGTGTTGCATGCTGTTCGGTGGTGATCTATGTCTTGCGACGCACCGTGCAGAGCTGCTGGGAGGCGCCGCCGCACAGCCGCAGCAGCCAGCACCCTCAGCGGCTTCGCAGCCCGCCTCCGCAGCACCGGGCGGCGGCATGTTTGACGGGCTGTCCCTCGCGCGGGCGCAGAGCAGCGGCTTGGGCCAGCCTGCCATGCCGGCCGCTCAGCAGCCACAGGCGCCACAGCAGGGCGCCGACAGCCTGTTCGGCGGACTTGCCGTGGCAGGTACAGCACCACTTTTTGGCTGGCACAACGGTCCGCATGCAGTTGCTGCCATCTTTGGCCAAGACGGGCTGTTGATCTCGCGTGTGCGACACCAGCACCTTGACAACTTTGCAAACCATGCAGAAGGGGGAGCGGCAGCGCCGCAGCAGCCGCCGCAGCACGTGCGGCCGCCGGCGGACGAGCTGGCGGACCTGTTCACCAGCCTGTCGCCCGTCGACGCCGCCAGCAGCACGGCCGGCGTGGCGGGCAGCAGCGCCAGCAGCGGCGGCAGCGGCTTCGGCGCGGGCGCCCCAAGCGCGCAGCGCCACCCCTGGCCGCCTACCCCGCAGCAGCAGGCCGGGCTCCAGCCGCAGCCGCAGCCCGGCCCAGCCGCGCCGCTCGTCGGCCTGGCAAACGGCGGCGGCGGCGGCGGCGGCGGACACGCCCAGGCCCGCAGCGGCGCCGCTGCAAACCCCGGCGGCGCCGTGAACCCTGGCGGCGCTGGGCACGCGCGCTCCAACAGCGGCAGCGGCGCCTTCGACGACCTGGACCTCGAGTTCAGGAAGCAGCGGCCCATGGGTCGGTGCTGCCGCCCGCTTTAACGTCCCCCACATCGATAGGTGCCTGCCATTGTGCACAGGCGGAGATGCCCTGCATAGGGTCCTGCTGCTCCCTGTGAACAAGCGCATGCCACGTCCTGCAGGCGGCGGCAGCCTGCACGCTCGCACGGGCAGCGGCGCGTCAGCAGCGAGCTTCGGCACCGTGTCCCCGGCGCCGCAGGCCAGCATGGTGCCCGGTGCTGGCATGCCAGGTGCGAGAGAAACCTCCAAGCACCCTGTTGCCACCAGCCGCCACCATACATCTCTACAGCAAGACCCTGGGGCCTGTGCCCTCAGTCACAGGCTCGCCTGCACCTGATTAGCAGGCACATAGCATTCATTGCATGCAGGCTTTGCTGGCGGGCCACAGCTGCAGCAGCAGATGTGGCAGCAGCCTCTGCAGGCGCCGCCTGCACAGTACGCCCAGCTGCTGCAGCAGCCGCAGCAGCAGCAGTATGCAGCGTATGGCCAGCCGATGTACGCCCAGCCGGCGGCGTTGCAGCCGCAGCAATGGCAGCAGCCAGTGCTGCCACAGATCCAGCCCGGTCTGCCGCAGCCGCCGCCGCTCAGTCCGCCGGCGTATGGCGCTGCAGCCGGGTTTGGCGGCGGCGGCGGCATCTCTGGTCCTGGCCTGAGCATTGGCCACGCGCGAAGTTCCTCTACAGGTGTGCATGCGGTTGACAATGACACTTTGCCAAAGCCCCAATCACTTTGAATGCCCTCGTGATACAACCCTGCCCGACTGTCAAACCACCACGTGTGATGGCAAGCATTTCTGGTGAAGCACACGCGGTATGTGGTGTGCAGGCCTGGTTGGCAACAGCCCCACGGCAGCAATGGCCCGTGAGACACTTCAGCAGGCCGGCGTGCCGGAGGGCTTCGCTCCCCGCCCGGAGCAACAGGAGGCTGCATTCGACTTTGTTGGGGTGTGCAACAATGGGACGAACATTTCTGCGGCCAGTACTTGCTGCCTGCCTGGTGGCATCAGAACGATACCGCAGTGGTATATGCATACAAAGAGCGCTAACACTGTTATTTACCCGTTGCAGGACCATATCAGCCAGCTCAAGAAGTGAGTGGTACCGAGGGTGGTGGCAGGCTGCTGGGTCATGCACACACCCCACTAAATTGAGTGTGGCCGAGCTTTAGGGGGTGCGGCAGCGGGTGAACAGGGATGCCGGCAGGGTCTCTATCAGGGGCCAGACTCCCGAAGTTTGCCACTACTGTGCGCATGTTTCACAGTAACATTTGTATACATTGAGGGTTGCTATCCTTGCTCCGTGTTGCATTCAAGCGGCCCCTCAACCAGAGAGTAGGAAGGACGATCGATGGCAGACCTGAGATCCTCATCTGGCTTCCGGCCAGATCCATATAAGGTGCACAACATGATCCGTCATGCATGCTGACCTTGTAGTTGAATGCTGCTTTCGATAGAGTAAGACATATCGGCTTCATGCTCAGCACAGACAGCGTTCGGCATCTCTCATATTTTGGATCACACGTGAGCAATCCAGGAAATCAAGGCCATCCCGCTTTGCGTCCAGCACAGCCCTTTCCAGTGCGGAGCAAACGTCCGCTTGCACACCACTGTCCAAGCAAAGCTGTGTTTGGCAGCCCGGCAGATGCACCTCAGTGCCGCAAGTGCAGGTCTGTTGCTGCAGCGGCGCTTCAGGGCATCTGCTTCGACAAAGCATGTCAGGACGCACAGGTCAGTCATCAAGAGATACATAGGGAAGCCCAGTCAAAAATGGTGGTCTGTATCGCTGTTCAGACCTAGGTGTTAAGACGTGCAGGACCAGATCTTCCTGACTGTAATTGCGGTGCCGCTGCTGTGCCTTGTGGCGGTTGTGCTGTACACAGTGCTGAATAGGAAGCCAGAAGATGAGGTGCACAATCCGGTCGTGCCACATGCAACCATGTCTAAACAGCTGCCAGTTCGTGCTTCACACGCCGGCTGACAAATCTGGCGTGCATGCACAGTCGACCTTTGAGGACCCACAGACAGGGGCGGTCTTCCAATCCACTGATGGCAGCACACCTGCGCGTGATCAGAAGGTGAGCGTGGTCCCTGATCACAGGCATGGTGCTCGTAAGAGGACTGTTCCCACATCTGAGTGCATCGCCAGGTTGGCACGCTGTGCGAAGGCGCCAAATGCAGCACAACTGAACCATTGTCGCAGGGCGAGCTGGCGTTCCGGCCGGTATCGTACACCCCTTGGCCGGTCGAGGAGGACTACGAGGGGGAGCGCGTGCGCATCAGAGTCGGCAGCATTGCGGCCCGCCAGCTGCGCACCTTTGTCATCAACAAGTGGGTGGAAACATTTTGCAAATAGGGTAGCGACAAGACGGCCCCACGCCATAACTAAAGCAGACTGTGCCAGACCAGGCAATGACACGGCCAGCGCGGCTGTTTGCGCTGCACTGGTGCCTTCTTCAAAAAAAAGGTCGACTGCACACCGCGTACGATCGCAGACCACATTGCATTGTGCAGGATGCTGCGGCAGCCCAGCGCCATCGTGCAGACCACGCTGCCGCGGCCGCTGGGCATCATCTTCGAGGAGGATGCCCAGCGGAAGCGCGCCGTGATCAGCGGCTTCATTGACGGCTCCCCCGCCGCGCAGCTGGCCCAGGTGTGCCCCTTTGCGCCCATGCAACACGCACGCGACGCGTCGCACCTGCGACACTCACACCCGAACAGCAGGGCGTGAACACTACTTGGACGGGTAATGTGGCTGCTGATCCGGAGTGTGTGCCTGCCGTGCAGCGGGTCAAGCTGGACAGGTCGCAGGCGGGCGGCGCGCCGGCGGTGGGCGACGTCCTGCGCGCGTGCACCTGCACCACCTTCGTGTTCCCCGCCAACAGCCTGTTCGGCGCCCAGCCGCCGCAGCGCCACATCGTGTGCTACGGCGCCGACCAGCAGAAGTGGACGCAGGTGCGGCGGCAGGCAGCTGCCACTCGTGGAGCAGCCGCCACTGGATGCCATACACAAGGGGCATGCGCCACTGCTGTCTTGCCTGCTGGCAGGCGAGTCTCATCACATTGGTGACATCCGGTCCTCTGAAAGACCGCAAACCATGCGCAGGTCATGAATGCACTGCGGCGGGGTGACCGGGCAGATGGAGAGGTGACGCTGGTCCTTGAGCGGCAGCTGCCTCCAGCGGACTGAGGGTGGAACACTATCAGGGTCTTTTTGGCAGGTGCTTTCATCATACAGGGTTATCACTTTGGCCTTCCGTCTCAGGCAGCAAATATTGGCACGGAAACCACACTGTACGCAACAGGGGGGACTGACATTGCTGATATCGTTGAACCCTGTCAGCCAGTGCCGACATTTCGAGCACCCAGCGGCAGCTTTCAAGGGCAAAACTGCACGGCTACACAACCATAGCCAGCCTCCTCATGCTGAGTGGTAGCCCGGGTGCTGTTCGGCAGCCTCCACGTCGGCAAAGTAGCCGTTGAAGTCCAGCGCTGCCAGCAGCTGCTGCAGGTGCGGCGACCGAATGTGCGCCTGCTTGTGCAGGCACAGGCAGATGCTTGGCGGATGTCAAAGACGGCAGGCTCCCGGCCAGCAGAGGATATGCATACATATATCCGAACAGATCATCTGCCAGCTTCTGCTACACGTGAGGCAGGGTCGCTACAGCCACTGGAGGAACTGCGCAGGCTCTCGACGAGCTTGGAGTCACCCCGCCGGAGCCCCACCTGCAGGTGATCCGCGCGCAGCACGCTGACCAGGGCCGCCAAGCGCTGCTGGCAATCCCGCTGCAGCTGCGCATCCGCCAGAGCGGCGTCCAAGGTGTCCCCTGCCGAGCTCTCCTGTGGACGATGCGACTCACGTGTTCGCCTTTGGTCGGTGTCCTGTGCTGATGCTCCTGTTAATCACATGCACATCAGGCGCATGCCCAGTCACGAGAGACCCAGCCTTCAGGAACTCAGGACATTGGGGGGCGCGGTGTTGTGTCCCACCTGGAGGCGGGCGCAAAGCCGGCGACACAGGCTGAAGAGCGCCATGAGCGTCGCCTGCAGCACCGCAGTTGACCATGCGTCACACATCGCACCACCATGCGCGACACAGATGTGTGCATTGATTCGCACAATCTCACAGCAGGACATTTCGTCATGCTGTGTCTCTGCGGCTGGACAGCAGCACCTTGGGCTGCGCACGGGAGCAGCAGGCAGGCTGTTCGGCTGGCGAGCACCTGCAGGTTGCGGACGTCCAGGAAGGTCGCAGCCAGCACGCCGTCCAGAAAGGCGTCGTGTGCCGCGATGGCTGCTCTGTAGTCGCCGGCGGCCTCCACCTTGGCATGCAGCTCACAATAGCCAGCCTCTATCACGTCCACCTACATGAAAAACACATTCAACCAAGGTCCATCAGCAATGATCGCACTGTGTGGACTGCCTGTGGCCGCGTTGGCCTTGCAGCCTTAGGCTCCATCAGCCATGCACACCTGCCCAAGCTTCCACATCCTGAGCAGCTCAGCCGGCGGGATACTGCTATCGTATCGTTTTTGCGTGCACTAGTCAAGCGAGGCAGTGCGCGATGTGTATTGATTGTGAGGCCAACCTCACACAGCGCTGTCCTACCCGATGCTTGGCGGGTAATACCGTTTTACAGCAGATGACGGCCCCGCCGTACCTGCAGGTAGCTGTTGAAGTGGGCGACGAAGTGCGCCATCTGCGCTCGCAGCTGCCAGAGCGGGCGGCGGGCCGCGGCGCCGCTCGCCATCTGCCGCAGCAGCCCCGGCGACAGCACTGCGCCGCCCCCCGCGGCCCTGCAGCACGAGGACAAATCCGCTGGCAGAGGGCATCCAACTTCGAGACTCTTCTGTTTGCCGGCGTGCATATCAGCGGACTACAAGCCTCTGGGCAATAGATGTTGTGGTCTCGGACCCAACTGAAGCCTCGGGCGATTAGGCATCAGCGTTGATGCGCTCCGTTCGCATGCCGACGGCAAAATCATAGTCATGATATGAGAAATTAGCTTTGGAGGGACTAGGGTCCAGGGCGGAGGTGCACCGCGGGGAGTCGGTGCGGCTGGCGGCGCGGGTGGCCAGCCGGGAGGCGGGGCCGGGGCGGCCCCCGGACCGCATCGCCGCCCAGGCGCCGTCCAGCATCCCCTCCACCCGCCGCACCCGCAGCAGCAGCCGGCACAGCGCCCCGTACTTGGCCAGCACCTGGACGCCACCGCACATACTGGTCACCGCTACTGACCATATTTTGCAGATGACACCGCGACGGCAGCCATGACTTTGGCGGCAGCAGTCGGTGATGAGCGTTGCCAGGGTGCCCAGGACAGGCTGCGAGGCGGCTGTCAGGCTGTGTGGTGAGGTTTGCAGGGGGGTGGCTCCCACACCTGCGGCGTCAGCAGCAGGTGCAGCGGCCACGGCGGGCTGTACTCCACAGTCAGGCCGTCCCAGGCGTCGAGCGCTGCCACATACAGCTGGCCGCCAGCGTCACTGCTACTGCTGCTGCTGCGGTACTCTGATGCCGCTGCGCCACTGCCGGAACCAGCATCGCGTGCAGCCCCGGGCACAGACGCTGCAACACCTGAGGGCGGACATGGCGCGCATCAGTCTGCGAGTGTCATGGCTGGGGTCATGCACACAACCCACTGACGCAAGCTCGCTCGTGAGCAGGGCGAGGTGCACTCAGTTTCCTGCACCTAGGCGGCTGTTGGGGGCTGGCAAGTCCACTCGCGTCAGCGTCAACAGGCGGCCGCTGGGGCTGGCAATCTTGGCGGGGCTCGAGCCACCCTGCACGTGCCATGCGTTCCTGTAATGACATCTCGATTGGCTGTAGCTTTGTCAGGCGGCACACCAAGAGGACCACCTAGAGTTTCCCCCAGTCAGCCACGACATCGCCTTTGATTGCACGCGTCCGCATTGGGCAAGGTGTGACATCCATATGAGACAGATCCTGCAACGTCCGCGGTGTCGCAAGCAAAGGGTTGTAGCTGGGGTGCACTCACGTCAGCGGCCTTCACTGCCGCGACTGGCGATGCGGGCGCCTCCTGCCCAGGCGCCTCCCGCAGCACGATGCGCACGTGTTGCCGCAGGATGTCGTCTTCAGCGGCAGCCGACGCAAGTGCCGCAGCTTCTGCAACTGACGCCAGGTCGGCCTCCGCCGTCTTTGGCGGGGGAGGCTGCCTCAGGAGGGGCGCCGCCTACACCGTGTGGCACGTAGTCAAACCCGCTGCTGCAGGAGCGACCTCATGGTAGAACCAGACCATTAGGTCTGAGACAGTTGCAACCCGGCTGTAAGGCATCGACACTGTGCTCCCTTTGTGCCTAGAGCGAGATGTTGTTGGGTTCACAAGCCAGCACCTGCATGAGGAAGGTGTGCCAGAAGTCGCCGGCGCCCAGCAGCAAGTAGTTCCGCAGCGCCGCCAGGTGGCTGCGAAGCTGCGTGCGGCCCATCAGCAGCCGCCACAGCGCTGCCGCGGCCTGCTCGCCAACAGGCGGTGGTGCAGTGGTGAAAATGAAATGCATGATGGGAGCGAGGGTGTTGAGGCCGCTGACAGGTGCGCAGGCATATCGCTGAGCAGTTGTAGCCTACCTGCTTGTGGCTGACCTCGACAGCTGACGAAAACGCCAGCGGGTCAAAGTGCGGCAGTGCAGCCAGCTGCTGCAGCCGCTGCGCGGTGCCAACCCCATCCACCTCAGGTCCGCAGCTCTCCAAACTGTCACCCGCATGCGCGTCGGAACGCCCTGCAGGGTCCTGTGCTGCCGCTCCCTCGGCAGGCGTCTGCAGCAGCTCTGGCATCAGCGGGCTGCTGTTGGCGCCCTGCAGCACGCGCGCCGCCTTGCCGACAAACAGCACTGCGTCCGCTGTGGCGAGCGCGATGTGTGGCGGCAGCAGCTCCGGACGTACCTGCGGGCAGCAGGGACAGCAGCAGGAAGGGCGTCAGCCCCGGCCATGCCATAGCTGCAGCAGCGTGTACATGTGCAAGCGGACGTCCCGTGTGGACCCCGAGTGATATGTCTGTTACATACTCACCAGGAAACCCTCGTGCCACTCAGCTTCCCGTGCAGCGTCATCAGCTGCAGTCCCTGGCGTTGCCCTGCGGCGCTGGATGAAGAACTCGCCGCTGGAGTCCACCAGCCGGCCAGCCACCATCCTGCCCCGCGATGCAAAGCACCGTCGATGGGCACGCACAGGCAATGGTCCCCTCTGGTGGCAGACTTGCAGCTGACTTGGGGCATGCGCATGACCTGCCATGCCATGATTGGCAGCATGGGCACATCCGTCCCGCTGTGCAACAAGGAGCAGTGGCCCAGATGCCGAGTCAGCAGGCTGTCAGCAGGAGTGCACCAGGAGGACAGCTGTCGGAGCAGCGTCTGGTTGGTGTGCCATGCCAGCCGCTGCAGCACTGAGGCCAGCCGCGGGGAGCCACAGCTCGCCGCGGCTGCCCACACGTCTGCAGCCAGCCGACACCCTTCCGGCGTGCCGCCACCAGGAGTCACGGCGGCTGTCGCCCCCGCCCCAGCCACAGTCGCCGTGCTGTCGCTGAGCGCGATGCCTGCGCTGCTGTGCTGGAACAGCAGGTGGTGCAGTGGCGGCAGCAGGGCCTGCAGCAGGGCGGCAAGTGCACATCAGGACCGACAGTTGCTGGTGCAGGATGAGGGACTTTGGGTGGCCCGGGGCACAGACAGACGCAACCCCTGTGACACGGTGAAGGTGCAGCAGCACCCCTGTAGGTGGGAGTTGCCCACCTGCCACGGCGCCAGCTGGTGCCTGATGCTGGCCAGCGGCGGCGCTGTGGCCGCAGCGGCACACCTGCCCTGCAGCGCCACGATGTCCTGGCGGTACACATCCAGCAGCTCTGCAGCCGGGCAACATCAATCCGTCGCCTCGATCTTGTAGGTTGTACCGCATGTATCAGCTGCTCGGGGCACTGCACCAGACTTTTGTACGCCTGCCACAACCAGGCTACCTGCAGGAAGCGCACATTGCAGGCGAGCTGCCCACCTGTGAGGCCCGCGGCGATCGCGTTGCAATAAGGGCTGCCCCCTGAGGGGCTGTTCGCCGCTGCCAGCCGCACCGCGGACACCCAGCCCTCCAGGGCTTGACAGTGCCAGCCAAGCTGCACAACATCGTCCAACACGATCCTGCAGCGTCATGACATTGGCTGGCACTTGTCAAGCTCCACACAGGCATTTGCAGATGGCATGCTGCGGTGACACCATCAACTGCCATTGTCAGTCGAACGATGCTAGATCGTCAGCATCAGACACACACTGCACGATGCAGCGATGCGACGAGGAGCATGGCCACACCTGTCTGGGTCGTCAACCCAGTGCACGTAGTCAGCCATGCGGACGCAGCAGGCACCGGGTTCAGGGACCTTGTGCAGCTGCCCCACTGCCTCGTTGCTGCTGCGGTTTGGGCTGGCATCAATGAACACGTCGCCGAAGAAGCCGAGCAGGGC
Organism: Diplosphaera chodatii; assembly: GCA_032358165.1. Lineage (NCBI taxonomy): Eukaryota > Viridiplantae > Chlorophyta > Trebouxiophyceae > Prasiolales > Stichococcaceae > Diplosphaera > Diplosphaera chodatii. The sequence goes on along the minus strand of JAALGY010000037.1, from coordinate 886,716 downwards.
CAGCAGCAGCTCCTGTAGCAGGCTTTCTGTGGCGACCGGCTGGTGCTGTCCCGTGTGCTGCGCCGCCATTACACAGCTGTCCCGTGCTTGACACCTGCTCTGTGAACTATGCGTCCGTCACTCTCTTTCATACAGTCACATGCTCTCGCCGAGCACGCCAATATTGCAGCAGCAGAGCTTTTGTAACCAGAAAGCTGACAGGTTTGACTCTTCAGGTTCAAAGTTCGAAGCGCACATACCGCAGCAGATGTCGCTATATCTTTTGCTGAATATCTACTAATTTGCTCCTGATTCACTGCTCGCTCTGCCAACACAATTCCGTAGCTTTACAGCGAAACTGGGGACCCCGGTTCATCGAGATCAGAATGTGCATGCATCGTGATGGTGAACTCACAATTGCAGTTTGACTATCTGTGCAAGCTGAAACACCATCGTAATATCGCAGGATCAACATGCTAAGCACCGTGAGTTGTAAGTTCAACAGCTGCAGTGGTATCTGCACTGGCGCCATGCGCACATACAGCTATGAAGCATCAGGAGGATCGCGAACTGTGCAGCATCAGTTATGTTCTTGAAGTCAGCCGACTTCTCTGAAAAGGTACTGCGAATCTGCGATCAATGAACAGGAGTCTGCTATGGGCCACTGCGCCACTCGCTGACGCCAGTAAGTGGAATAAACGCAGAAGGGTGGTCTTTGTGACGCCCCTTTCAGGACTGACCCCTACAACTGAATGTCAGATCAGGGCGGCAAAACCATAGTCGCTGTGCCGCAGGGGAGCGAAACAGATCGCAGACAATTGTTCCGTAGCTAGCATCAGACCGCACATCGGCAGGATTCTGCATGCGCATGCTCGTGTGCGCAGCTGCAAGCTTATGCACACATTGCATCGATTGATGCGCGCCGTGTACAGTACAGCGTTGTGAGCGCACCATCTGTTAGAGTTGTTATAAGCAGACTCCACAGGACGCGGATCCTGCTGACACGCTGCTAGCACCGTCTTGGCCCCTGCCCAAACAGCAAACGTGTGTGTGGCGCCACCCCACCAGCCGCCCCCATCAGTGCGGGCGGACATGCTCCCAAATCAGGCGCCTTCGGCAGCAGAGCACCATCAGGCTGTGCAGCCTGATGGTCCACCTGGTACAAGCGCCGTCGTCGACGTCACGACGGTGGCGCCTGGTCAGCCAGTATTGACGGCATCGCCGACGGCAACGGCGGCCGGCGCAGCACCGGATGCCCAGCCGCGAAACAGGGGACGCCTGGTGCAGGAGGGGGACACCGTCATCCTGGAGGTCAACCGGGAGCGCTACAGCTTTGTGCACATCAAGCGCGGCGGGTGCGGCTGCATCGCTGTGGCGGGCACCTTGTGTCACTGATGCGCGGCGACACGCGCGAACACTGGACTGCATCAGGTTGTCAGGCGTCTCATGGTCAGCTGGCCCCTCACACTGCAGGAAGGTGCGGGTCGGCAAGAAGGACTGCCTGGTGGACGCCTTCATCGGCGCGCCGTACGGCGCGGTGTACCAGCTGGAGGATGACGGGCAGACGCTGTGCCGCTGCGCCAGGCGAGCACAGCTCATGTGTCGTAGTCCGCACAAGCATCTCCTCACAACGAGATGCGAGCGGCATGTTCTGCAAGTGGGCTCCTGGTCAAAGGCTGTGGCCATACACTGTGCAGGGATGGGGCGGAGGAATGGAGCGAAAACTCTGCGACCGTGCGCAACAATGCGACACTTGTGGACCTCGGGGTTGCGAACCAGGCGCTGCAGCACGAGGACATCGAGGTGACCCCTTTGTGCGGGATGGCCGGGTGCTGGGGCTGTGCCAACCTGCGACTCCACCACGCTGGTAGCCGCAGAGCTTGCGCGGGGCCTCCTGTGCCGTCCAGTCGGTGCCTGAGGCTCGGTTGGCATTGTGCGCAGGCGCTCAAGGCGGCCGGCGCGAGCGGCGCTGAGATCCTGGCGGCGGTGACGGCAGGGTCCTCCACCTTTGCCGGCAAGACGGAGTTTTCGCAGGAGAAGTACCGCAAGCGGAAGGCGCGCAAGTACCTGACGTTCGCCAGCCTCCAGCGCCCCTCCGCACGTGCCATATGCGAGGCAGGTCACAGCAGATGTGCGGCTGCGCATGCACATGTCCTGTTCACGGCGGTCAGATCGCCGCTGTGTTAATCAAGTTCTGCGTGCCAGCTTACCAGATCTGCCTGCATCGAGGGACACAATAGTTGACCTCTGATCTGCATCCTGAGGGCTGACTGCATCGGTTCATAGGTATACTTTGCCAAGATGCCGCACAAGACACACCACCTGCGTACGGACTCGCTGGCCATCATGCTGTCGCTGGCCAACGTCGGTGCGCACGCAGAGGTGAGCATTAGACCACACACACCCCAGCGTATATGCTAGATGGCTCGCTGCTACGCAGCAGCTAGGTCGGGCAGGGGCTGTGTTTGAGCGTGGACAAGGCCATCGCCCTAAGCGCAGGTGCTGGTGCTGGACGCGTGCTGCGGCGTTATCACGGGCGCCGTCGCGGAGCGGCTGGGCGGCCACGGCACCGTGTGTGCTGCGTTCCCCGGCGACAAGCCACCCTCCTACGATGCGTCCCGCCTGTGAGTCAGCGCTGCCGTGTGGCTGGTGTTCCCCGTCATGTGTGCCAGCATGTCTGAATGAGGCAAGTGCGTGCACAGCTGGGGCTGCCTGCGTCGAGTCCCTGGGGTCTGAACACCCTGGGGCATCTCAGACGTCAGGGTGGCGGAGCATCTGGCTGTGATGCGCCATGTGTGTGCCTGCCAGGTTCAACTTCACGAACGCGATGCGCCTGACGATGTGCTGCACGCCGCTGACGGCAGTGGACGAGGCCTTTGGCAGGGCCACAGCTTCGACAGCAGGCCAGCAGCAGCCGCAGCAGCTTGTGGTTGATGGAGGGCAGACGGACACAGTCATCACAGAGCCTACTGATGCTGCAGTAGCTCTGGCGCCAGCGGCGACTGGCTTGGCAGCAACAGAGAACCCAGATGCAGCCGCAGCAAACGGCGTGCCCGCAGTGGATCCCCCTGCATTGGGTGCTGCAGCCCCCGGGACTGCAACAGCGTCGACACCGGCAGCGCTGACGGGGCTTGCAGACCGTCCGGCAGCAGGGTCATTCGCTGCTGATGATCCCAGCACAGCAGGGACCACAGATGCCATGGACGCCGACCTTGTGGCTGGCGAACCACAGCAGCCACAGGAGAGCGATGCCTCGGCTGCACAGCATACGGCCGAGCCGCAGCCAACAGCAGCAGCCAGTGCACCTGCAGCTGCGGAGGGTGCACCCCCTGCAGTCACTGGTACAGACGTTCCGCCAGCGGCAGCAGCCAGCGGTGGTGATGCTGCGCGGCACAACAGCCACCAGCAGGGCCCGCAGGGTCCACAGCAGCGGGCACAGCCGCTGCAGCAGGGCCAGCAGCTGCAGCGGCAGCAGCAGCAGCGTGTCCCACAGGGCGTGGCTCGTGCGGATGCCACCCGACTCCAGGGCATCTCTCGGCGCGGCGGCTTCAGCAGCGCGATCGTCGCTGCTCCAGCGCTGCTGCCCCTGGCTGCCCTGCAGCGAGTCCTGCCCCTGCTGGCGCCCAGCGCCCCCTTCGTGGTGGGTGTGCCACACCCCATTGCTCCACAGCCGAATAATACTTCTGGAATGCTGACTGCAGTGTGTCTTGTGTCCAGTTAATCTGTTGACATAAACAGGCAACCCCACTGGTTTGGTCCAAGGATCTGCAGCACATGTGCGCAGGTGTGGCACACGCACATGCAGCCGCTCGCAGATGCGATGATGGCACTGCAGGTGCAGAAGCTTGCGGTTGGCATGCAACTACAGGTGCGCGAATGTTACCCAAGCACCATGCGCATTTGCATGGTACCATGGTAGTTGCCTGCGTCTGTGTACCAGTGTGTTGTCCTGAGCTGCGCCAATCCGTGCATTGGGTTGCTTACGGACGTGCGAATTATATCACAAGCTCTTGCTGTTCGAGCAGGAGAGCTGGTGGCGGCAGCTGCAGGTGCTGCCGGCGCGGACACACCCCACCATGTCCACCTCGGGCACGGGCGGCTACCTGCTGTCAGGCACGAAGGTGGTTGCGCCGGAAGCTGCGGGTGCAGCGGCGGACAATGGCAAGCGGCAGCGCCACAGCTGATGCGTATCAGTCGCCCGGGTCTGCTGCATCCGCCAGTGGCGCCCATCAGTAGGCCCTGACAGTGAACTTGCGGACAGGAGGTGCAGCGCACTGCAGGCCAAATCACCGTGAGGCATCGTGTGGCTTCCTTGAGAAGATTTCATAGCTAGATACTGAACACAATAGAGTGACGAAGTCGACATCGAAGGCACCCATCAGGGCTGTTCCAGGGTTCAAAACAGGGTGGCCTTGCATGCCACTGCATGCACATGGCGCTGGAATCGCCCATCTGATTGGCCATGCAACCACGCGTCAGATGCTGTTGGAGCTATCGATGGACGTTTGCGTCAGATCTGCGCTCGGCGCAGCAAGCCCGCCTCTGCAGCCCCGCACAGCGTCGTGGCTCTCCGACAGCCGCCGGCCGATCGGCCGCCGCAGCAGCGGGTCCTTGTCGCTGCTGCTGTTGGACTGTGCCGCCTCCAGTGTCTGGGGCCTGACGACGGACAGCATCGTCACCACGGCTGCCTGCACCACCATGATGGCGCCAAACACCGCTGCCGTCCATGCGAAGCCGATGTGGTCTCCGAGGATCCCGCCCAGCACTGGCCCGCCGCCGCAGCTGCAGGAGTCACAGCAGAGTACATACACTATGCCGCAACAACCTTTCTCGCAGTCACGGAGGTGAAGGAGCAACGCCACAACGGCGGCGGATCACATGTTTCCCTGCGACTGGGGTGGCAGCACACCCGAGGTTGAAGGTGGCGCTCATCATGCCGGAAACCAGGTCCTCTAGACCCGCCTCCTGGCCCACCTATTGGTCAGCAATCGCAGCCTTCTTGAGAGTCGCTCATGAGTTGGAGTTGCGTACATACATTGCCAATACACAAGGGCGCCTGTGCAGCAGTCGCATCGCACACTTGTGAGTGGGCCCCTTGGACACCGTCCGTGCAAACAAGCTCACGTATGTTGCACTATACACGGGCATAGACTGAAATGCTGGCCGTGTTTTCCATGCACCTGGCGTGCGCACCTTGGCTGTTGCTGCTTCAAGGACCGCTGGAGTGATCGGCGTGAATGCCTGCATGATGCAGGATGCAACCATGTGTTTGCAGTACGTCATCATGCTGCGCCAATGAACCTCTCGATCTGTCTTAGGATTTATAGCAGAGCTCAAGCAGGTACCAAGCTGCAGGGTCCCTTGACATAACCAGGTGTGCAGCCCACCAGGGCAGATGCCACGCCGAGGAGCCCCATGGCGGCCCACATGGAGGCGTGCCCCGCCGCGGGCAGCCGGAGCCACGGCAGCGGGCCCAACACGATGCAGGACACGCCGCACAGCGCCAGGCCCACGCAAATAGTGGGGAACCGCCCCGCCTTGTCACTGATCAGCCTGTAGCTCACCCAGCAACGCCGACTGAAGTGTGCATGTGCCAACCTAAACCAATCAAAACCAAGATACGACTGCCTCCAGAATGCTCGAAGCAGCCCAGCAGGTGTTGGCAGAATGTCGGGTCAGCAGCAACAGCAGGCGATCGAGTGCTGCACGGCGGCCTCACCCTGCAAGTGGCGAGCTGACTGCGTAGATTGCCGACTGGAAGCCAAACAGCAGGCCGATGCCTGGGACGCTGAAGCCGATGGCCTCGCAGTGGGGACCCAACACCTGAATCAGGATACACACACACTGTATGTACACACGTTGCTTGATTGGACTATATCACTTGCTATGGGACAGGCTGCCGATGTAGCACAGGCAAGCCTGGGATGCATGATGAGCATAATGTCACCGGGTCTAGCCATGTCAGGTTGGCCGCCGCAACACCCGCAGTCACGATCAGGATCAGAACCGCCGGATGTGCCAGCAGCGACTGCAGAGATGTGCGAGCGCCGCCATCGCCGCCGGGCTGTGCATCTGCGCCTCCAACGCTTGAACACATCATGAACAGCAGCTTGGTGCCCCCAAAAATTGCAGGTTGCCCAGGTCTTATGATACACATTGCACAGCAGCTCGGCAGGCAGGGGGTGAAAGTAGTGCAGGATGCGCTGCAGATGGGCAGAAGACTGCACCGTCATGTGGCAGGGACAGCCACGCGATGGGCGTGAAGGCCAGGGCCAGCAGGCTGATGACGAAGAAGGGGACTCCAAACCCATATGGGGCCAGGGCACCCCCTAACACAGGCCCCACCACCCACCTGCAGACGGGTAGGCGTCGATCTTTCGTCGATCAAGGCATACGTGCCTCAGCTCCAGACTGTGTCTGTATGAAGTGATCCTGAATTACTTCATGCAAACCAGGTTCATGCAAACCAAGAAAACAGCTGCCACGACGCGCAGCAGCGCACTGAGCAGCGCACCCGAGCGCCATCGCACTGTCCACAGAGCCCATCACACTGCCAAACCAGGCGCTGTCCTTGAACAGTGAGGCGGTGATGGCCATAGCAGAAGTGTCTATGGCTGCGCACGCAACACCTGTGCATCGTCGATCAATGGTGTCTTACATGAGTGTTGTTGTTCACGGCATGGCTACTTCAGCTGGAGTGCATGGTAGCTTCCACCTTGCAGCAGACCGTGGGGTGATGTCAGCACTGCAATGTCAGCACCTTCAATGAGGCGCAGTGTCATGCAGACTGAGATGAACACCGTGCGCGAGTGCAGGTCGGCAACCAGGCCGAACAGTGCTGTGCCTGCGTGACTGGAACTGAGTCAAGCCCCACGAGCCAGCAGGTGAGGTTCACACAGAGCATGACAGCCAGGCTTCTGCTTGTCTGCAGCTCACCCATTGCAAGCACCACAATCCCGCTGACTAGGGTGATGCGCCGGCTGATGATCCGCCTGTCATCAGATGGCTTGCAGTCGTGCTCACGTGAACTTGCTGACGCAGGTGGAGCACGCTGAAGTGTGTTAAGGTGCCTTCTAGTGCGTGAAATGAGCCTTACCGTTGCATGAGGCGTCCAAACGCTATGCTGGCAAATATGTCCACAAAAGCGAAGCTGGAGAAGATGAAGCCAACCGCCGTCGCACCAACACCGTGCCGTGCTGCCTCTTGAGGGAAGATCGGAGATGCTATTGAGAAGGTGGTATTTACGGTGATGAGGCATGCCATCACAGCCGCCAAGGACCACCTGCAGCAACGTATACCCAGCTGTAAGGAACACATGATTGCAGTTGCTGTAAATATATGCCATCAAACGTGGCATGCACGCAGGCTGCAGGTACATGGTGCCTGCGAACCATCTTCTGTGTTTTGAGTCGCCATCAGACTGCTCCCGCTGATGGCTCGCAATCAGGGGACTCTGCAGGCCGTCTGACACCCGCCCATCTCCATTGGCCAGCATGTTTAGGCGGATGCAGCTGCCCCAGAGTAAATGCGTGCGACGCCACGCAGCGCCTCACGCTTCACCCAGTACACAGCACAATCATAGCGACAGTAGATTTGTTCAAGTTGAACATCGGTTAATGGACACTGACTCCTTCTGCACAGTTGGCATTATGTCACGGCGTCACGCCAGCACGTGCGCTCACGCTCGAGACCTCCGATCTCGCCGGCCTGGTGGGGACTCGGCCAGCCGTGGGTGATCAGTCACAGCATTCTGGCCACATTGCACATCGCATCGGGTGCACCATCCAGTGGCATGGCTTGGGGCAGCCGCAGCAGCGCCGCTGATGAGTGGTGCAGGCGGCTGCGGGCGCCGGACCCGTCCTTCACCAGCCTGACCGTCTTGCCGTCCAGGCCGTTTTCGCACGAGGTGGATGCTCACAGCGAAACACGCTACTGCAGCTTGCTGATGTTCTTTGCGGATCAGTAGAGTATCATTGCGTGTGACCATGCGGAGTGTAGTCAGCTGCTGTAGCAGCATGCACCACAAACCTGCCTTCGAACCAACAATTCATTTTGACGCGATATGATCATGCGCGCAATGCAGGATGTAGCGAAGCTGTGTGCGGCGCTGGATGGCAACACTACGCTCCGGGAGCTATCAGCCAGCGGCCATGCAATGGCGCCGGGAACGGCGGCGGTGGTGTCCGCCATGCTGACCTGCAACAGCGGGCTGCGGGCCCTTGCGCTGGGCGACTCCAGCTTCGGAGACGCAGGTGTGGCCGCGCTCTGCCCTGGTCTGGCCGCCACAGCCACCCTGCAGCGCCTGGACCTGTCCGCCAAGGGCATGACCGCCACAGGCGCCGCCAGCCTCGGGCGTGCGCTGGCGGCATGCAGCAGCCTGACGCAGCTGTCGCTGGCGGGCAACCGCCTCGGCGGCGGCGGCATCGGCAACCTCACTCCAGGGCTGCTGTCGCTCCGCAGCCTGGACCTCAGCGACTGCTGCATCGCCTCGGCAGCCGGCGGCCCCAGCCTGTCCATCATGCTGCGCGATGGCCACTTCACGTCCCTCGACCTCAGCAGTACGGGCTCGTGCCAAACTCCAATGCCACCTGTCGAAGCATGCATGCTTCTGCAGTGGACTCTGGGACAACCCTCCAGACAACTCCCTCGGGCATTCCAGGGCTTCCACAGCGCTAGTCACCAGCTGAGCTATTGGTCATGCGCAGGAAACAGGCTGGGTCCAGCGGGCGGCAGCCTGCTTGCTGCTGGCGTGGCGCTCAGCGCCACCCTGCAGCAGCTGTGGCTAGCAGATACAGCCATTGGCGATGCCGGCGCAAGTGCATTGGCGAATGCCCTGTCGGATGCATCACCCCTGCGGCACCTGGACCTGTCCGGCTGCAGCCTCACAGCTGACGGCGTCAATGCTCTGTGTGAAGCGCTTAGCAGAAACGCGCAGCTGCAGTCGCTTGTGCTCAGCAGGAACGGCGGCATCGCGGCTGCCGGCCTCGCGTCGGCCCTGCAGCAGCTGCCGGCGGCAGGGTGCAGCCTCACAGACCTCGACCTGTCCCAGGTGCCAGCGGCAGCAGATGGCGCAGTCATCGCGGCGCTTGCAGCCCTGAGCAACCTGCAGAAGCTGTCGCTGCTTGCTTGCTGGGCCAGCGGTGCCGGCAGCGGTGATGATGCGGCAGTGCAGCTGACAAGTGACGGCTGGCCGGCGCTGCGCGAGCTGGACTTGTGCGGCAATGGCATTGGTGCGGAAGCGATGATCCGTCTTCTGGATGCCGTGCGCAGCGGTGCCGGCCCAGCCCTTTAGGTACAACCTGCCGGAGCGCTAGTGGGAGTGTGGTACGCCAAAGCATGTGCACAGCCAAATCTGCTGTGGTTGCCCGTTCAGTGTCTGCTTGCAACTCGCAGGTACTGCTGCTGGGTGCCAACCCCGCAACTGATGCAAGCAATGAGGGTTTCATGGAAGCAGCTGGGGAGGTGATGCGGGCGCGGCCGAGCCTGCAAATTGTATGGCGGGCCGCAGCCGGTGGCCTGGAACAGTCGTGATACCGCTACACATGGCAGCAGATGCTGGAATCCACACAGCAGCCTTCCAGACACAGACTAGACTGCTTGCAACTTGCTCAACTTCATTCGGGCGTTGCAAAAAGCAATGGCGATTGGCCTAGACACAACTGCCCAAGCTGGTGCTCAGGGAAAGTCCACATCAATCCGATCGTAGTGGACTACCAAAGGCTCATTGTTCAGTCCTGTCCAAAAGAAGCCAATGCCCCCGTCCTCGTACACAACCAGCAGCTCTGTCCCACTGCAGCTGTACACGTATGACTGCATCTCCGCCCAGTGGCAGCTGACGGGCTGCGTTGTACCACAAGTTGCTATCAGATCCCTTGATAAACCGTTAATGGTGCCAAGTGCTTCACAACCTCTGCCAGGCATCCTGCACACAGACAGACGCTACTGATGGGTAAGGGTACAGTTGTACAGGTGTGAGAAAGCACCTTTCTGTGCGGCTCATCGTAGTGTTCAGCCATTGACTGCAGGAAGAAGTAAGCGACTTGCTGTCTCTCCTCTCGGAGTGGCGCCGCTGTCGCTGTCCAAATTGGCTTGTCTGATGAGAATGAGTGCCGGGAAACTTGTACCTGTGCACAGAGACGAGAACTGCAAAGTGCCGCAAAGTCGTGCTCAGATCACCTATCACAGCAATGAGCTGCACTCACACGCCTTGGCCCTCGACCTGCTGCTGCACATTGATATTGCTGCAGAAAGGGCTTACCGGGGATGCCACGATGCGGGCTGCTCCGGCGGAAAAGTCGTATGCCAGACTGACGATGATGACCCTGTGGGGGACGCAGCTGATGTCCGTCCCTTGCCATAGCCCAGCAAGTGGGTGCCTTCTGCTAGGCATGCACCGCTGCACCCGCAGTAGATGCTGCCGCTCCGGCTGTAATGATGTACTGCGATCTGCAGGTAGAGCAGGCGCTGGAGAAACCGTGCAAACTGGAGCGTCCATACAGTCAGCAAATACGACACGCAGGCATGGCAGACCGAGCAGATGCTCAGCAATGGCTTACGACGCAGGGACCCTCTGCTATTGCGCCTCCGCGGCTTGGCGATGTTGCTCTGTGGGCAGCCCTCCCAGCTTTGTTACATTAGCTGTAGAGCTGTGCAGCACGTGCACTGCAGGGCATCTTGCTGCTCGTTGTCATGCCGGAACCCACCTCCATCCAGTGCGTCATCTCATGGTACAAGCTGCCTTTTGGACTGATTCCAAACACAGCGGCATCGGCAGCCTGCATTCATGCAGGGGTGCAGTGTACTGAGTTCATTGACGAAGGTGCTATGTTCAGTCATCGATGGCATCAAGCAGGCTGCCTCTAGCAGCACCACACCACACCCGGTTGTTGGCCACTGCGGCTGCCGCTTGAGCTTCCTGGGACGGCGATTTGTGCAGCGGCATTGGCGGCGGCATGGCAAGCGTGCACTCGGTAGCTGTCAGGTGCTCAATCTGGATGACACCATTGTCGTCGAAGATCCTGCGCAGAAGCGAGGCTTGCGGGCCGCCGGGGCCCACGCTGTATGTGAGGCGGCTCCCTTCGATGCAGCCGCGGCCCCAGCGGAAGCAGTACAGAGAAGGCGTCTCCCCTGCCGGCTCCCGCCACACACCAACAAAGCTGTCGAACCGCAGCAGCGCAGGATACAGCTGCCTGTAGTTGCTGAATGTTGCATCATCAACCCTGCCGTGTTGAAACCCGCCGTGGATGCTTGGGCTGAGCCAAGCAGCTGCATCTGTCTCTGGCCATGTGCGTGCGCACAGCTGCCGCCAAAGGCTATCAGCTGCGGCGGCCGTGCGCAGCGCTCTGCACACCAGCTGGCACTGGCACAGCTCTGCGGCGTTCAGGTACGAAAGCACCGCCTCGCGAGCGTCTGAGCTGATGCTGAGCAGCGTCTGCTCTGGTAGCGGCGCTGCATGTATCTGGCCGGCATTGCCGGCATCGCCACTGCTGTCATGCACTGCAGGACTCAAGCGGGCCTTGTAGGCCGCCATGACGCACTCCCACCTGACCCTACTTAGCAGAATGTCGCGAATAGCGGATGCACATGCTTGCTGCACTGCTGCTGTGATATGCCCACCGGATCACGGCATCCAAGACATTCGTGTCACACAAGGACCCTTCGCGCATGCACAGACAGTGCTCCAAGTCCACCTTCACCTCGGCATTCTGGAGGTGCAGGACATGCGTTTGCCAATCCGTTGCTGCAGCAGTCATAAGCGCTGAGAAACAGGGTGCAAGAAAGCTTTGCATGAGCGCCGGAACAGCAGTTACACAGCACAGCACACTGCCAAGGCCAGCGCACAGACGCAGCCTGCCCCAACTTTCACGCTGTACCCACCATACACCAAGACTAGCATCGCCCGAACTATTTCGGTGTTTCGCATCCAGTCAGGCCTTTCAGGGCTGCCAGGCGGATCATGGCGTGGGCGGCAAGCCACACCATGGGGCGGCATGCCGCCTTCCTGCAGCAGCCAGCGCGGAAGCCTTCACCAGCAGCTCAGACGAGGATGTTCAGCAGCAGCAGCAACCTCGGCAGCATGGAGCCACTGCTGGCGACGTCGTGCTCGAGCATGAGCAGCCGGTGCTCGCGCCGCCGCGGCCGCTGCCGCCGCCGCCAGCCGCAGAGGGCCTGCCGCACGTGCTGCTGTACAGCTTCCGCATCTGCCTAACGGAGCGATGGGCGCTGCCGCGCCTGGCGGCCGTGTTCGGCCTGCTGGCCGTCTCCAGGATCGCAGGTGGGGCACCCCGCCGCCCTGCTGGCTGAGACACCAAGCTGGCTGTGGCAGCCCGTACGCCACATGGACACCAGCCATATGAATACCAGGCACAGCGGCGATGATGTGTCCAATGCAACAGGGTTCACCATGCCGCTGTACTTCAAGCGGGCGGTGGATGCGGCAGGGCTGGGCGCAGCTCCTGGCGCACGTCAGGTTGTTGCCATTCGGATTGCATCCCAGAGGCGTCATGTTCTGTTCAGAAAGTGCCCGCTCGCTGTGCTAGAGCAGCTTGTTGCATTGTGCTTTGTTCGTCTTATGGATATGGGCCATGCTGATAAACCTCAGGCAATGCTGCGGGCGCTGGCGATGGCGGGCGTCTGCCGTGCAATGTCGGGCGTTGCACATGGGCTGCAGCAGCCCATCTTCGCCCTCGTATCCCATGTACGCTGCTGTTTGTGCGTTCATCTGCCTCCCGCAATTAGCATGCACTCTTGCGCATTGCTCATCCTAGTATCATGCCTCCTGTCAGGCACCAGAACATAGACGATTACGTGATACATGCTTCAGAGCCTGCTTGCAACAGCACGGAGGCAAGGCACGCTGATGACGCGGTGCAGGCGGCAGGGCGGCGGATGGCGTACCACGGACTGCACCATGTGCTGGGCCTGGGCGTCGCGTACCACAGCGCCAGCTCCACGGGCCGCCTCGTGCGCATGCTTGAGCGCGGTACGCTCTAAACCCTAAACCTTGCTGCAACGCCCTTTGAACTTGCATCACAAAGCAGCATCTGGTGCAGGTGAGGGTGAGCTAGCACTCCTGGAGCATGGCTGGTGCATGCAGCCGTGCTGTCCTTCAAAAGTTTTGGTGCAAATATCTGTACTGCTGCGACAGGCACCAAGAGCATCTCGGCGATGTGCCGCGCCATCGTGTTCCGGCTGGTGCCGACGTCGCTGGAGATCGTGGCGGTGGTGTCGGTGCTGTCGCGCATGTTCCGCCCCGAGGTGGGCGCCATCGTGGCGGCCACCTCGCTGACGTACATCGCCTTCACCGCCGCCATGACCCAGGTCTGTTGCCCTTGCACCAAGGTTGTGCAGCTCTGTGTGCAAGGAGCGTCCGCTGGCAGCAGTGCATGACGCACTTCCGGTACATCTGCAAGGCTCAATCATGTCCATTATCCCACTGTATAGCCTGGGAACATCAGCGGGCCACCCGTGAGCTGCTGAGCTAGTTCTGCACTGACTGTTTTCAATTGCAGACAGCGGTGCGCGGCAAGCAGCGCATCAAGCGCTTCGACAACGAGATCAACGCGCAGCTGATGGAGTCGCTCTTCAACGTGGAGCCCATGATGCTGCTGGGCGGGGAGCTGCGTGAGGCGTCCGCATTCGACAGGCTGCTGAAGGGCTTTCAGGATGCAGCCGTGCGCTTCGAATATGTCACCGGCTTCTTGACCTCTGTCCAGGTGAGAGATGGGTCATGTGCATGGGTCATGTGCATGTGCAGCGGTCTGAAAGGGTGCTGCTCGAAGCTGTCCATGTTGTCATGCTTCACGTTGGTTGCATGCAGCTGATGGATGCGCTTACTGGTGCAGGCTGTGATCCTGGGTGTAGGCATGACAGCAGCCATGATGACAGTTGCTTTGCAGTCTGGGACAGCCGGTGATCTGGTGAGCTGGGCGTATGGTGGCTGTGTCAACGAGGTGCTTCGCTACCCCTCACCAGTTTGCAGTGACTTGGCGATTCGAGGTGTGAATGTCTTCGCCATTTTGCTCATGCAGGTGCTGGTACAGGGCATGCTGGCGCAGCTGTGGGCGCCACTGGTTTCAGTCGGCGGCTTGTACCGCCGGCTGCGGAAGGTCAATTGTGATGCTGATTTCTGTCTTGCCCCATGTTCATGTACTGCAGAGAACATGGCCATCGATCGCCTGGATGGGCATTGGGCTGACGTGTGGCACTTCCGCCAGATTCATGCCAGAAGGCTTTGGATCAAGGCCATATTGCTGAGCTGTACAGTGCTCAACCTCGTTGTGGTGTGCATTGCTGCAGTCCCTCGTGGATCTTGAGGACTTCATTCAGATGCTGCGGCAGCGCCCACAGCCTCAGGAGGGCAGCATAGCATGCATACCAGACTGGCCGCCATCCGCTTGGGGTACTTCCCAACAGGGCAGCGGCGGCAGCGGTAGCGGCGGCAGCAGCAGCAGCAGCAGCAGCAGCAGCAGCAGCAGCAGCAGCGGCAGCAGCAGAACCCGAAACAGCAGCGGCAATGGCAGTGGGCCACACACGCAGCAACCGACATTCGCTGAGCAGGTGGACGGAAGCCATCCCAGCCATGGGCAGCAGAGTGGTGCTGGCGGTCAGCGTGCCGCAGGTGCCCTGCTCGGCAACAGCTTCCCCATGCAGTCAGTTAGCCAGCAGCAAAGTAGCGGCGGCACAGTGACTGATTCCAGGCAATCAGGGCTGCATCTGGAGTTTCGGGATGTCAGTTTCAGCTACGGCCAGTCTGCCGGTGCTGGCAGTGCACATGCGGGCAGTGTGTGGGGGAGCGTGGACTTTTCAGCAGTGACACCAGCGATAACGGCAGCTCCTGCTGCAGACCAACCCATGCAGCTACAGGGCATCTCGTTCACATTGCGGCCAGGCGAAGCACTAGGCATTGTTGGCCCACCAGGTGGACTAGTGGATGCAATGTTGCAGCTGTTGTCAACACACCATCGATCCCATACCTGACTGCAAAATCAACTTCAACAAGCTTAGCTATTCCTTGTATATCCTTTGCAGGATGCGGCAAGTCGACGCTGTTACGGCTCATTATGCGGCTGTATGATGTGTCGTCGGGGAGCATCCTGCTCAACGGCACAGATGTGCGGGAGGTGAGATTTGAGAAGCGCGAGTGAGGCGAGTGGGGTGGTGGCGCAATCCGGATGAAAGCGTAGCATGCAAGCCTATTACTGACATTGAGCAACATGCGGTAGAGTGTCGCTTGCCGGGAACGTACGTGAAGTTGAATTCCATATCTTCCCTGCAGCTTACGCATGCGGCGCTCAAGGATGCAGTGGCAGCAGTGCCGCAGCATGTCAGCCTGGTGGACAGATCTGTGGCCGCCAACATCGCATTTGGCTTGTGCGTCCTTCTGCACGCTGCTTCGAGCTTCAAGATTTTAGGAACTGCAAGTTTTTGCTCGCCTTGGCTGGCTGCAGATAGCCATCATTGTGATCTGCTAACCACACAGCCTTTGAGCATGGCAAATGCCCTCCCTACGACCTGCTCAACTTGCTGCAGGGATGGAGCTGATGAGGACGCTGTTCAGGATGCCGCTGGCAGGGCCGGCCTGGATGCAGCCGTGCCTCAGATGAAGTCCGGCTATGCAACCGAGGTGAGTGGGACTCACAGTGCTCGCTCGCGACCACACGGTCACATGGCGAAGCGACATGCACTTGCAGGTTTTGAGGCTGCCACTCTGCGACTCACCCCAGCACCAGATATCGTGTTAGAGGCCCTGGATACTCAAGTGCATTGACACGACCTTGGCAGCATTGGTTGCCACTGTCAGGGTTCAGTAGGCAACATACGACTCAACGCAACGCTCTACAGGATTTGGTGACCATATACAGGTGGGGGAGCGCGGGCAGCGGGTCAGCGGCGGCGAGAAGCAGCGCATCGCGATAGCGCGGGCCCTCATCCGCGCGCCGCGGCTGCTGCTGTGCGACGAGGCCACCTCGTCGCTGGTGAGCGCATGCTGCCGGGCCACACGACCGTCCTGGGCCCACAGCTGCACAGCACAGTGGACGAGGTGTGCCATGGCTGCCATGCGGCATGGCGCAAACATTGTCCCCAATCCAGGGCCGCACTGCCGCTCGCAGGATCGTGCTGCGGAGAAGCATGCGCTCAGCAGCATCCTGGGCGCCGCACGGGCTGCACGCAGCACCATCGTGGTCTCGCACCGCCTCCAGACGGTGCTGAGCTGTTGCCTGTTGGTGTTCGCAGTTGTTGCTGTGCCTGCTTGTGGTTGATTAATTGCAACCTACGGAGCTGCTTGCACCAAGTGCTGGGAAATCCTGTCCACTCTGGTTTCATCTGAGTGGTGAGCCTGCCAGCAGGCGTCCAATTGGTGTGCACATGTGCCGCAGGTCATGCCGTGCGACCGGATCCTGGTGATGCATGCCGGCCGCATTGTAGACAGCGGCAGCCATGCAGAACTGCTGGCCAGGCCCGGCTGGTATGCCGACACCTGGCGAGAACAGCATGCAGCTGCACGGTGACCAGCCATGTGAACACTGTCTTGAGCGCGTGCCATTACTAAGACATTTGTACATCAGGGCGCAAGAATGGGCTCAGGGACAATATGCGCTTGCAAGCCAATTGATGATGTGAGAAGTGAGTTCCCATTGACGTCGTGACTCTCAACTTGACATACAACTACATTGTACAGACTTGAGAAACCGAGTTTTGTCGATGCACTGCCAGCAGCACGAATCATATGCTGGCCTGGCTGCCTGCTGCACGTAATCAAGTCTGAACCCCCTCGACCGGCGGGCAGGCCGGCACCCCAAACTGCTTGTTGAACACACTGAGGAAGACATCATATGCCGGCGCCTGCACAGCATGCAGCATCCCCTGGTCAGTGTAGTGGAAAGCCATTCAGGTTTGCATTCAGCAAGCAGACGACGTAGACCGCTGTCGGCACTTCATGCTGTCGGCTCACGTCCCAGGTCTCCAGATGCTCGTAGATCAGGCCATCGGCATTGAGCCGGAAGGTGGTCTCCCCGCAGTATGGTTTGATCTCCGCATTAAACCAAGGTTTGATTCTTCCTTCCTGCAGCAGAAGTAGACCTCACGCTCGACAAAACAGTGCATCACTGGGCAATGTGTCTGGCTCGCAACATATAAATGCGCCTTGATTCAACACCAACATGCCTGGCGCCACTTGAAAGAAAAGGACCGGTCATCGATCAGCTTTGTTGACCTGTGCAACAAGCAGCAGACTCATTAATGACGTGATCGTGCTCCCTGATCTATGTTCATGCATGCTTACTCCCCAGAACCATACCTGATGTCTGTACGTGAGGTGTTGGCATCAAACAGGAGCTTGACGGCATTCTGGTAGAACCTCCAGCCTGTGTCATTGCATTGCATGGGGTTGACATTGCAGTGGCAGCGCAAACAACTTCCAACAGCTTCCTGTCATATACTTATGATACAGACGCACCTCTCACTTGCACTGTTGGGTCGACGAACAAGCAGCTGCATGTACACAGATGCATTGGCCGCTTAGAATGCACATGCACATTTGCAGTTTACCGTCATCCATGGCGGGCTTATACGCAGCACATGCACACGCACTCGTCGGTAAACAGTTCGGGCGAGAAGTTGCCGGTGACGTAATATTGCTTCTCCTGAAAATCCTCCCTGACACGCTCCATCATCTGCTGCACAGTCAGCCCGGTGAGCTTTGGCGGATCGTCTGCATGCAAGAGTATCGTCATATGTTTAAAACAGGAAAGATTGATTTCAGTTTTACAACATATACGGCAACGCTTGAACAGCCGAATGAGCATGTGCAAGTGCAAATCAACCAACCTGCGGCGGTTGCGCCCTGCGGGCTCAAGCTGAGCATACCCAGCACTGCTGCTGTCCCACCGGAAGCAAGAATGCTCCGTCTGCTCTGCGGTACATCTGGAAGGGATGTGCATGACGGTTGCCTTCTGCACGATCTGAAAGCTTGGCGATGACACCGCATATGTGCCGCGCCATGCGGCAGCACATTCGTCGCCTGTGGGCTGACGTGGAGCCGATGCTGCGGGCTCATGGTCCTCATCCACCCTCGAAACGCTCTAGGAGGTGTGGCAGTACACCTAGCACCACTTTGCGTGTGCTGCACCTGCAGAATCTGGGTACATGCAAGATGGGCGAGGAGTACGGGGCCGTAGTACTTTTGACTGCGGGTGGCGGACTGGGCTCATCTTACGGGGCACGAAGCCAGCAACGCTTTGCAGCCTTGTATGCGCATATACCAGATCGGATATCAGCCCTTTGTGAAAGGGTCTGTTGCTCACAGAGGTCGGACCCATCCTTGTGTTGTTCCGCACATTTGCTGCGTCCTCTACCTGCAGTCATCCGCTTCAAGACCACCCGGTTGAGTGGCAAATCCTCGCATGGCAAGCATGTGGTAGCTTGCGTGCAGCGCACCACCGCCGGCAGGCTTGGGCGCCATGTTGAGCGGCATGCAGCCAGCGGCATCGACAGCACGCCCACCCAGGCCAGCCTGTGTGCAGGTTCCGGATCACCTGCCATGCAGCGCCACCAGCTACAGGCGGCGATCAGTGTCCTTTGGTCGATGTCCTGAGCGCGTAGCCCCACGTGGCTGTGATGCACGACGGCAGCCGCTCCAACGGCAAACCAGGTGCTGCTCAGCGGGTGCGGCCAATGGTGGCCGCTACCCCCGTCGTCAGCATGCGGCAGGCAGTGCGCATGTTCCCGCAGACGCCTCAGGCACCGCAGAGAGAGACTGGATCCAAGCGCTACAGCGGGCTGGTGGCACTTTCGCCATGTCCCTGGTGGCTGGCCTGACCATGTCACAGGCAGCCCAGGCAGCCACAGCTAACGCCAGGTGAGAGCTGCGTGCAAGTGCGGCTGTCGTCCGTGCCAATAACAGGCTTCCTCAACAGCCGGCATACCACGTGTCTCATGACGCGCTGGTTGCTGCTGCTGCAGGCAGCTTGGCTCACAGCAGCCGCAGACAGCAGTGTATCCAGAGTGGGATGGGGACATGCACTCAGCGGACAGCACCAGCAGCTCAGCTGCCTCAGCCAGCCCCGCACGCCGGCACAGAGCTACGGACACAGGCATCCAGCTCGGCGAGGCGGCGACAGCAGATAAGAAGGCAAATCATACCGTGCCATGTGTTACCTGATGATGCCAGACCGGAGCACGTACGCAGATAATAGACCTTGCTTCAGCATCAGGATCACACGAATATGCCTGACGTAGCATGGCCCGAGTGCAGGTATCCCCGGAGGAGGCAGAGGCGAAAGAGGTCAGGAGAAGGAACCGGGAGCTGCGGGATGAGATGCGGCGGAGCGCGCGTGCCGCTGGAGCAAACCAGGCCACGATGCAGCGGCTAGGTGAGCACCTCTCACAGCAGGTAGTTCAAGGAGGCAAGTGGTCCAAGACGTGCACACTTGCTTGCACAGTCTCACCGCCGCCCAGCTGCCAGTCTCCAGGGGGTCGCTTAGTTGCTCCTGGTTGCAGTCTCAAACGTCCATGGCATTCGTTGCTCACAGCGGAGCCCAAGAAGGGGAACAAAGTCGACCCCTTTGCGCCGCTGGTTGCGGATCCCAACAGCATCCCAGCAGAAGAGGACGCACCGATGAAGGAGGTGCGTCACTTGCAGTGGCATGTTGCCACATATAGAGAACATATTGTTCAATGTTTCATACTAAATGTGATCGTGAAGCTGGGTGTTCGAGGCACAGGTGGGGACAGCGTGGCGGCCAGACAAGCTGAAGGAGATGACGTACACACAGTTCTGGCACCTGGTGCAGCAGCGGCAGATTGACAGGGTGCGTCAGTCGCCCATGCCAACTGCAAGGCTACGCTAACGATATGAATAGTTCATCTTTGCTGGATTCAAGAGCCTGTATCTTGTTGCCTACAGGTGAGGTACACCAGCGACACGCGCTCGTTGTGGGTGACCACAAAGGATACAGCGCCGGGTGGCCGCCGCACAGAGAAGGTGGGGCTTGCTGTGCTCCTGTTGCGTAGCCCAAGCGTCACGGCTGTGGTCTGCAACAACCTGCTGCGGATGAAGCAGTGATACGAGGCAGAGTCCTCTGCATCTTCGAGTGCATACACTGCGGTCGTAGGTTGGGCTGCCATTCGACCCAGAGCTGTACGA
The DNA here is from genome assembly GCA_032358165.1 of Diplosphaera chodatii. NCBI lineage: Eukaryota > Viridiplantae > Chlorophyta > Trebouxiophyceae > Prasiolales > Stichococcaceae > Diplosphaera > Diplosphaera chodatii. Next base: position 866,591 of record JAALGY010000037.1, on the reverse strand, counting down.
CCACATGCTCAGCCATGGCGTCTTCATCGAGGATGTGAAGGTACGCGGCACCTGTGCTCCGGGTGAAGTACAGTTGGTGACTAGGTAATCAGAGTGACCTCCCTGGTCAGCAGCAATCTGAACATGCCGAAGTGCTGAAACCAAAAAAAGGCCCCTCTTCCTGCAGCCCTCCGTGCTGGAGCCCGTCGTCGCGGCCGTCATACGCTTTGCAGCCCCGCTGGTCTTTGCCTACTACCTCATTCAGGTTTCGTTCCGCCTGGGTATCAAGCGGAGGCCGGACAGGTGCGCTGCTGCGACTTCAGATGCGCCCAGCTTGCTGCAAACAATGCTACATCACGAGCAGCAGAGAGCAACAGTGTCGTGCCAGCCGTCCTGAAACTGCGCATGTTACGATTCACGTGCTGGCACCTGCAGGCTTTTCGGCACAGCGCGCATGGAGATGGTCAAGAACTCCGGCACCAACTTCGCTGATGTCGCCGGCATCGACCAGGTGCTTTTGGAACGCTTTTTGGCATGCAAGGAGCACGGCCTGGACACACACCTTGGACCTGCAGATTGGTGACTCAGTCTGACATCGCGTTGTCTTGTTCTGGCAGGTCAAGGCAGAGATCACGGAGATCGTGAACTTCCTGCGGAACCCGAGGAAGTTCCTGTCAATGGGCGCGCGCTCGCCTGCCGGCATCCTGCTTGTTGGCCCGCCAGGTGCTGTGCAAGTGACACACCTGTATTGGCCATGTGAACCGGTGTTGGGCAGGGTCACCTTGGGCTGTGATTAGCTACTGTTCCTCTGCTGGTACAGCTATTCGAGGAGGGCTTGTCAGGGGCATTGCACACACAATTTCGATGAGCCATCATGTGCAGGCTGCGGCAAGACGCTGCTTGCAAAGGCGGTCGCGGGAGAGAGCGGCGTGCCATTCTTCTCAGCCAGCGGCTCCGAGTTCATGGAGATCTATGTGGGTGTGGGCGCCGCACGTGTGCGTGACACCTTCCGGAAAGCCCGCAAAGCAGTGCGTCCCCTCCTTCCTGCAGCATGCTCCCACAAAACTCTGGCGGATAGGTCTCAAGTGGTGCAATGCTCAAGGTGTGCTTATGTAAGCGGCAAGGCAATGATTGCAGCTCTGATCTCATCTGCTGTGCAGGCGCCATGCATCCTCTTCATTGACGAGTTCGATGGCCTGGGCAAGCAGCGCAGCAGCAGCATGGGGGGCGATGATGAGTCGGTGCACACTATCAACCAGCTGCTGACAGGTGTGCTTCTTGGTCATCCAGTGCTGGCATCACGTTCTGAGCACGTGCCTTTACCTTGTTACATAAAACGCTGTTTACCTAGTGCACGCAGTGCTCAGCGACCAAGGGAGACATGGGCATTCCAGCTCGTGATTGGCATAGTTGCCTCTTAGCTAGTTCCCGTCACCACTCTGCGATTGGATGGGACGCTGCACTGCAGAGATGGATGGCTTCGAGGACAACACAGGCGTGGTGGTCATGGCCGCCACCAACCGCCCCGCGGCGCTGGACAATGCGCTCACGCGCCCGGGGCGCTTCGACCGCATCATCTCCATCCCCCTGCCCAACCTTGAGGTGCAGTACAGTCATCAGCAGGCATGATGATCCAGTGACCCAGATCTCCGTGCTGCCGAAGTGCATCTGTGCTGCAGCCACAGATCCTGTGCCTTTCAAACATGCGGTTCGGGGTTTGTGCAGGGGCGGCAGGAGATCTATGCAGTGCACGCCCGCGGCAAGAAGCTGGCAGAGGGGCTCTCCTTCGAGCGCATCGCCCGCGCCACGGCCGGCTTCACTGGCGCCGACATCATGAACCTCATGAACCAGGCCGCCATCCAGACCGTGCGCGAGGTGAGCGCTTCGTTGTATGTTGTGGCCCACCAGATGTCAGGAGGGTAGATCGCTCATTCATCAGACAGCCCTTGATGACCAGCAACGAGTTACACTCACTTTTCAATACCAAACTGTCATGTTACCCGCATCTTGCATCATCGCAGCAAGGATGTCATGAGGCGGAGACGCCGACGCCACTTCGTGGTTTCATGTGTCAGCCTTCACTCTGACTGGTAACACACACCTGTCAGCTGATAAGTTGTGCGCGCTGTGCTCCGCCAGGGTCGTGAGGAGATTGAGGAGGACGACCTGTTCACGGCCCTGGAGAAGATCCAACAGGAGCGGCTGGGGGGCGGCATGAACAGCAGCAACTCGTCAGATGAGACGGTGCGCATACCAAAAAATGGTTGCAGGGCAGTCAGCTGCGAGGCAATGCAAGCCAAATATCTGTCAGTACGTTGCCAGGTGGCAGGGGTTGCAAGCGGCCAACAGTGCAGAAGCCCTGATGTGCATATCTGTCTTATCCCGGGTGCAGGTGGTGCCAGTGCAACTGCGGCGTAACATTGCGGTGTACGAGGCCGCGCGCGCACTGCTCGGGTACATCACCCCAGACTTTGACGAGGTCGCCAAGGTGTGCGGGCTGATACAGTTTCCGACTGGCGTCTGGTCAAGCTCCCACAGTTGCAGCATTGCCAGCAGCAAGGGAGTCTGTTGTCGACAGTTGTCTCGTGAGCGACGACCACTGTGCAGCAACCACCATATTCGTTCTGTGGCGCAGGTGGTGGCCTGCCCAGGGGGTGTGGCGGTGGGCCACACCTACTTCATCCCGAGCGAGGAGCACCTGGAGTCGGGCATCACCACCCGCGCCTTCATGGAGGCCAAGCTCGTCGTGTGCCTCGCCGGCCGGTGTGTCCGCTGGCAGATCCACCTGCTCGCCATTGGTGCCTTTGCAAGCCTGCCCCTTAGCTGGTGCCACAACTGTGGGTTGGATGTGAAGCGTGCTCTACAAAGCGTGCTCATAGCTATGTGTTGTGTCCTGTGGCCATCATCAACCCGCATTGACAACCTTGATGCACTGCAGTGGAGTCGCCAGTCGTCTGCTGTCACAACCCTGTGGATTGCGTGCTGCAGCGTGGGCGAGCGGCTGGTGCTGGGCGACTCCAATGTGTCCACCATGGGCAGTGGCGACCTGAACGCGGCCAACCGCGTGGCGCGGGAGATGGTGTACCGCTGCGGCTTCTCCGCCAAGCTGGGCCCCGTCAGCCTGATGGACCAGGAGGAGGTGTACCTGGGCAAGGGCGACAGGTGAGGGGCATCGAAATCACTCAGTCATCACTCGTGGAGAGCTGTTCAGGCGAGGTTGACCACGGGGCGTAGCCTGATACCATCAGCGCCATACAGCAGCATCAGCCAAGTTCAAATGGTCCTCGAAACGTGTTGATACACTGACACGTAGGTCGCGAGCCATTGCGCCCATCTCCACAGAGCTGGCGCGCATTGCGCAGTCAGAGTGCGAGCAGGTGAGGACGCAGCCTCAGATCTGATTCGCTCACAGGAGGAAGCGCAGTGCCAGCAGCTACGTCACTGTCGATTATCTGTGTTCGTGGTCGAGCAGCATGTCAGTCCCTTGAGGCTGTCGGTTTTGCCGTTCAGCTACTGGACGCAGCGGAGGCGAAGGCGTACTGGGGACTGGCCAAGAACTACAGCGCGCTGGAGGCACTGGTGGCGGCCCTCATGGAGCGGGAAACCCTGAGCGGCGCCGAGCTCGCAGACATCCTCCAGGAGGTGTGCACAATCCCGGGCATGCAGCATTGGTTTCAGAGCTGACTGCATCCAGGGCGCCATGTCAGCCTCCAGCTTTGGTTCCTGTTCTATTCACCGTTCAGTGGTCATACGTTTTTGAGGGAATTCGGCTACCGGCCTTGCAGCTCCTCAGCTAATTACTCACTGCTGAGCTATGGCTCCTGCAGGCGGACGTGATCCACTACCCCTCGCCCTTCGTGGACGGCTTCGGCTGGGATGAGCAGACGGGCGAGCTGCAGTTCCCAGGGGGGCCGTCCTCTGACACCGCAGCGCAGGCATGTCAACTGGTTCTCCACACTGCAGTGTCCATGCCCTGAGCATGCCCGTATTGGATCATGCAGGCATGAAGCCTCACGTGGCTGCAATCTGGGCACTCAATGAAGAATAAATGAGGATACTGTGCAACCGCAGGACGCGAGTGGCAATGGGAACGGTGCCGGCAGCCCCGCAGATGGCAACGGCTCCTCGCCATGTGACGATGAGGACAACCAACGGCCGGACCTGTGGGAGTCGTGGAACCCCAAGAACCCGTACGAAGTCCGGATTGACATGCCCAACCTGCTCAGCCCCGAGCTGCAATGACCTGCTAGCAGCGTCGTGAGACTCCTCACATTTTGAAGGAGTCCGCCAGCGGACAAGCAATTGGTGTGCCACAGGGAACATCATCGTGGCAGATTGTGTGCCCGGCGACGTTCAACTGTGCAAACTGACTGGCCTGCACAACTGTATACCGTGAATGGATGCGCTTTGTCCCAAATACCTTCACACACGGAATGACAGGCACAATGTACAATTCTGCGGCAACCGCCCAGCTGACCCACACTCAAATGCGCAGTCTAACAGCTGAGGGCGCCTAAACCTTGAGCAGCTTGGCCTTGTTGTCATCGACGAACTTCTTGAACGACTTGAAGTCTCTGGCCCCACTGTACGCGGTTGGCTGCCCTTTGTGGATCAGCTTCATCGTTGGGTAGCCCGCGATCTCCAGCTTCGTGCATACGTTCCTGGAGACAGTGCAGTCGACGTGGGCAATGGCCACCTGGTCGTCCTCAGCATACGCCTCACCCAGCTCCTTCCATGTCGGCGCCAGCCGCTTGCAGTGCCCACACCAGGGTGCGTACAGCTTCACAAGGTACACCTTTCCGTCTGCCACCGCTGCATCAAATGTATCGTCGGTCAAGTTGACGATGTTGTCGTCATGAAAGTCTGTTGAGGCGCATGCCACTGCCAGTGCTGTTGTCAAAAACAGAAGCGTCGTTGCCACACGAGCCATGCTGCGGTGTTTGCGTGCTTCTTCGTGCAGACGTTCAGATATGTAAGAACTGTCAGTCTGCCTGGTTCACCACAGCATCAGCCCTGTTCAACTTCCTGCCAAACCCTTCAATTAGTCATGGCGCGCCATGCACAACACTGCTGCAGTTTGAAGCATGTGCAAACTTTCTGTTGATGTACTTATAGAATATTACTGTCACGAGCAAAGGTACGCATTTGCCCAGATATGCTGCAACATATGATTTGAGGCAGCGCGAGAACACTATGCTTACAGCTCGTGTCCAACAAAACCCTGGTACCTTAATGTTTCATTGCAGAGCATACAGCAAGGTTGCCGCTCAATTAGAACAGATTCCAGTAGCATCAACATGCAGCAACACACACAGCTGATGAACAGATCGACAAAGAATGACATCTCACCAATGCCATCCGCATCTGAAAGGCAACACACGTACAATACAGTGCCAGTCGTGACATGATGGCCACAGGATGCATACTGATGTCCCGATCGAAGTGGCGAGCTCAACATAAGTACCGAGTACAGAAGGCAACCGCTACTGACACAGTTGCCGGCGGCGCAGCATATGAGTATACATGATCATGCACTCATGAACTTTCCCAGGTGTAGGTGGCTGCCAGTTAGATGCGGCTGCTTTATGCGACGGTGAAGGAGTTCCACGCAGCCATTGCCGCCTTATCCGTGCCCTTGTTCCAGCGCTGTAATCAGGCACAACAAGTGCCTGCTACCGTTTGCAGTGGACAGGCGTCCACAAGGAGGCTGCTGGATGGATGGTAGCATCAGCAACCCAAAGAGGCGCGACATGCACATGTGGCAGGGCAAAGTGCAGGTTGTGACTGATGGCCTGGGTACTCACTTTGTCGCCCGCCTGGACCTTCATGACGTACAGCTTGTTCCCAGCGCCCACGCTCGCCGTGATGAGGTAGTGGCGCCCACCCAGGCTGCCGTCAGCTGCGCAGCAGCAATAGCAAGGGAAGACCCTCGGTCGTGAAGTGCGCAGAAGTCTGCTTTGGGTGTTTGTGTGGTTGTCGCTCATGCCGCCATGCTGCAGCTCCATGTGTCACATGGTGTGATAGCTGCTTGTGCCTGCAGACTGCAGCATAGAGCTACGCATCGTGCATGCAAGCAGTTCTATGCAAGTCGCTGGCAACCAGTCGAGTGCTTGCTCCGCTCCCACACCTGTGCGCGTCAGGATCTCGTACTTGTAGTAGGTCTTGCCCGACTGGTCGGTCGCCTCCTGCATGTCCAGCAGCGCCGCATTCGACACCTTGTCCTTGTCGAAGCCACCCTCCGACTGTGTTTCGCCTGCAGTTCATGCAGCATACACGGGCTTCGGGATCCTGGCTGTGTCATAGTGCATCTGACGAGGCTTTGTGCACCACCAAGCGAGAGCCCAGACAGATCCCACAATGGCCCATGTACAGCGCACACTGCACGCTTGGCCCCAAGATGGTCCAATGCTCGCACCGACAAAGACCTGCTCGCCCAGCAAGTAGCGGTGCTGGTCCAGGAACTTCTCGGGGGAGCCCCACCCGGTGACGGACGACTTGTCCGTCTTCATGACCATGACCGTCAGGTTGGTGACCGGGTCGAAGTTGTCCTCGTACCTGCACACAGGACTGGCGGGTCTTCTGCAGGTCACTGACGAGATGCGGGTGACATGGGTGCGACATAGCAGCGTCTGTGCCAGCACCGCCATCCGGCAGGTTCACACTACTGACGCCATAGCAAATAAACAACATATAGACGCCCTGGATCTTTATGACTTGCTCAGCTACCTGAGGGCCACTCCAGGGAAGTCAAGCTCCTTGGATGGACACCATTTGGCAGGCAGCAGCAACGCATAGCCTTCGCCGGCGTACGGCACGGAGCCTTTTGCAGCACATCAATTGCAACAGTCAGAACTTCGAAGCATATGCATGACGATGCACAATAGGTAGTCCCGAAGTGGATCAACTGATCGAGGCAGAGGATGAACAGCAGGTGCTGAAAAGGCAATGCTCTGACGACCTTACTAAACCTGGACACAACAGGGCGTGGCAAGCAGGTACTGGCTCGGGTACAGGTGCGCCAGTCTGGCGGCATGGCAGGTGCAACTCACCAGCATTGTTAGCGACCCTGCCGAAGATGTTTGCCGACTCGCCGTATGCTGCATGCGACGGGCTTGCAGGTGTGAGCAGCGCGGCGCCGGCTGCCAGGAGACCGAGGGCCGAGCGCCGGCTGGCCTGCACATGCATGCCGGGAGCCATGTCCGAAGTAGTGCAGGGAAGGGAAGCGTTCTTCATGATCACGCAGGAGCTTCCAGGCCATTATTCGGTCTTTTCATGGAGGATTCAACTCTCTGGGCTGAACCACTTCGGCGTTTAGTGCTGGGCTTCCATATGTGGCTTTGCCGACATGCACCACCTGGACCCTGGGGCACCACCGAGTCTGCTGCGGCGGTGGCTCCGACACTGCAAATCCCGCAGAGTCCAACAACAAGAAGCGAAGCTGACCTCACGGTGCTGGGCGCGCACTGTCACAATGCGGCGGGCGGGAGAGGCGACGCGGGGCCTGCTCAACAGCTCCCGAGTGTGGCCCAGCACGGCGCTCTGCATATAGACCTTTGTAGACAGCGACATGGTGGCTGAGATGAGTTTGTTTACTGAATAGACTGCGGCTTTACGATGTTACGGAGCGCATGTGCCATCTCGGGCGGGGTGCTGTGTGGGTGCTCAAGATCCGATCAGGATCTCGCGACATTTTCAGCGGTGGGGGCCGTGCGGCCGTCAAAGATTTGCCATTGGACAAAGCATCAGCCAGCCGTCCACCCCTTTGGGGGTCAACAACTTCAACTTCAACTTCAGGCGATCAGGCCAGACATGGCTAGTGCAAGGGCTTGACCTCGCCAGCACCAGGGTGCTGTGAGTAGACGCTGGGCCTTCGTGCGCTTGAAAGTGAGAGGTGTGGAGCTCAACAGCGCTCGGCTGCATTGTTGCACAGCACAGCACACACACGCACGCACCAGTGTTGCATAGCAGGTCATCACATGAGGCGCGGCAGCCTCATCACGCCGCAACATGGTGGTCATGCAACCGCAACGGCCCAGTCTCTGCTGCACAACCTGGCCAAGAGCAAAAACACAGCGAAACTAGATGCTGTTCAACGCAACGTTGTTGAGGGTGCTGATTCAAGGTGGTCAAACTATGCCCCCCAAAATCACCAGCCTCAATGCCGCGACTTGTGCTTCTTCGATGCAGGTGCCGCCTGCGCCTTTTTGCACTCGTTGCATATAAACGCATCCGGTAGCTCACTCACTTCATACCCCAGACACTTCGGGTGGTACCTGTATGCCGCAGCACCTAGTCAGTGGGGCATCCTTCGCGACGTCAGGGTGGTATGTGCAGTGGCCAAGACAAAGGTGTAGATGACACCAGCACAACGGTTGCCATGCACGAAGAAAAGAGGAAGCATCGTACCACTCTTCGCACGCGTTGCACATCACCATGAACAGGTCCGGGTTGTAGGGCATCTCGCAGGTGCAGTACCTGCGATACATGACATGACATGACACAGCTCGACAGCAGGGCAGTATGAGCTATGTCCCTCAGCTGCAAGCGCTGAAGTGAGTGGTCTACTGCATCGTGGTCGTTGACTTACACAGGGACCTTGTCCGGCCGATACTCATGTGTTGTCGGCTGCGTGCAGCAGCACATGACGATGCGTCAGCCCATATTGGGTGATTGAAGGTCCCAGCGAAATGAGCAGCGTGCCTGCAGGATGCTTCAACGGCCATGCGAGCTCACCACATATGTGAAGCGTGCAAAGAAGTCTTCCTCGTCCACCTTTTTGAGCGCCTGCAACAGAGCGTCCACTTCAGCAGGTCGCGGTGCTTTGTTAGCATGCTGGCAATGGTCGTCTCGGTGCTGGCCAAATTATGCAGTTCGTTGATCTTGAGGTGGCACAAGCAGGGCGCATATGCAGGCAAACCACCTGATATGCTTTCAGGCTGTGCACGCGACACTTGTCCTGGATCGTGCTGGCCAGCGCCCAGTCCATGTGGTCTGACCGGAACAGCTCTCGCTCCCCGTGAAAGGCCTGTGAGGTGCAGTTCCTTGTCGTACATACGATGTGCATGGATCTCAACGTGCTGGGGACGGGCAGCAGGACTGGATCGGCTGTCAACATGGTGCAGGGTTGATGTCCAGTGGTGCCCCAAGCCAGCTGCTGAGCAAGGACTGCACCTTGCGGCCCCCCTGGGCCTCCTCCGGCCTGTAGAACCAGGCCATCTGCACCTTCACGGTCTTTCCAGACTGCGTGATGTCCCTAATTTTGCCGACCTGCAGGCCAGTGCCGACTGTTTTGCAGCACTCTGCGCCAACATCCCTCGTCTATCACAACAATTTCCCCTTCATCGGCGGCCATCTGGTGCACAACACATGGCAACACAAAGTCGTGCAGTCGGGTGCTTACAAAGGGCATGTCGACGTTCTCTCCCCTGACCAGGCAGCAGTCGCCAGCTGTGGGCACGACAATATGCACGATGTCAGCATGTATGCCTGTGAAGCATGCGCACTTTGGAGCCGCTGCTCAACACATTTATCGAGTGCAGCCCACCTTTATATGTTGTCTTCCCCTGCGTGAATGACGCCAGCCTCTCTGTCTTCCTCTTCTTGCCTGCTGCCTTGCCGTCCTGGTCACTTGTCATGGCACCCGGCATGCACAGCACAGGGTGGGAGGATTGCCGGACGAGGTGCCGTGCAAGCGATCAATCTGCCTCGAACGCTTTCTGCGCCAGAAGTAAGCAGCAAGGTCGCCGCCAAGAAGCACGCTGCACACGGTTGTGACGGAAACTTCAGCCAATCCCAGCCTATCACGGTACCCACTGAGCTGTCGGCTGCGTCCTCTGCAAGCGCTACAAGAGTGTGCTACTGAGTGTATGCTGCCCCAGTGTGGCATCCGTGCAGCGGAAATGGTCTGTCACGGCGGGGAATTTCGGCGACCAACAGGTTGAATCATTGGGGCAGCAGCAGCTGCTTGGCGCTGCCTCTGCTGCTTCCGTGTCGGGGTACGCAGCGCGCAAACCGAACAAAGTCTTCACCTGGCCTGCTCATGATCTCGAATTATAGAAGCATGGCTGCCTTGTAGCACATGGACCGATTGCAGGGTCTTGACTGTGCCTGCTCCCACGTTCGAATTATGAGTCAGGTGATGTCACCTTGCAACGGAGACACCATGCTCTGATCGGAGCACCACACCATGTCGCACGGTGTAGCAGATGGTACCAGCAAGCTACTGTTGCATCGCTGGCCCGCGGGCCCTCCGGCCAGCGGACTGACTGATCCACTGAAGCAGCCTGCAGCCCGCTGCCCGCAGCCGCAGCCTGCGTCTGCGTGAGCTGCGTTGACGGTGGTCGGCACCATGGAAAACTTCCTTCCAGCGGACGCCTCGCCGGCGGAGAGCTTGCACAGCCTCGCCAGCATTGCGAAGTTCCTGCATGGTGAAGGTGAGTCAGGCAGCGGCATAGCGGCCAGCGACTCTCGAAGCGCTCTAGGAGCAGAAAGCGGCTGCTCTCTCCTTGCGTCCATCATGAGAGCACAGCTTGGATCTCAATACTCGTTCAGCAACGCACTGCTGCTGCTGAGTGCCTTGCGTAATCATGGGTGGGCTGAGGACCGCGGCATGAATGACACCCTCCGGTACTCGCAGGCTTCTATGCAGCAGAGGCTGCGCTGCTGCGGGAGATCGAGATGCGGTTTCCTGCAAGCGTGTCACGGCGTGCATCATCAAACGTGTCGGAAGCCGAGTGGAATGCCGCGACTGCAGCGCCTCCGCCCCCCAGTACCCACGCCTGCGAGCCCGTGGTGCTTTTGGCGGAACCAGTCAGGTAGCCACATGGTGCTCGTATAGAGTGTCTTGCTGAACGACGTAGGCCTGCTGCAGAGCGTCTCAGGTTGCTGTACTGATATGTGGGTTTGCAGTTCTATGCATTTCAGTTCAGGGCATACAGCCTCTTGCTCATGTGACGGCGATTGTGTGCCTCCCTCAGCGCCGGCGATGCGCGGCGGCACAGCCGCCTTCCGACCCTCAGCCCCACTCACTCCCGGCAGTCATCAGGGCGTGGCACGCCTGCATCGCCCCGCTCGCCTCAAGGTGCCAGTTGCTGCGGCGCAGCATCAGCGTTCATGGGTGCCACACAAGCAGGGGTTGTGCAGAGACGCAGTCGCACTCGCCAGATGGCTTCATCTCATAGTGGTCATGCAGTATGCATGTCGTTGTCTGGGCGCTGTGCTTGTGGGAAGTCTGTTCGGTTTGTATGCAGGCCCTCATCCGCAGGAGGGACTGCCCGTGCACCTGGATGTGCAGAGCCTGTCCTCTGGGAAATCGGGGTTGGACGAGTACTCGGATGACGATGACGTGGGCTACTTCACGATCCCTGTCGCCCGGCAGGAGGAGTTTGTACTGACAGAGTTGCAGCTGAGCGATGACGAGGGCAGCCCCACCCGCAGCAGTTATGGCTACCACAGGTGCCGACTGGCTGCACAGCGAGGCCTCACAGGGTGCAATGCTTCGCAAACATGACATGCAGTGCAAAGAAGACCTGGGATCACCTTGCAGCTGCGTGCATGCAGGCATCGGCCACGGACGCCTGACGAGGCGAGGTGGGGCGGGTCTGGACAGCCCTCGCTGCCGAGAGGGATGGGTGACAGCTCCGACGGCGGAGGCGGCAGCAGTCGTCTGGGCAGCGACCAGCTCAGCAGGTCATGATTGTTGCTGTGCATTCTGCATCCATCTAAAAACTGCAGTCTGAGGCACTGCGTGCTGCAGCAATTATTGAAGTTGTTCTGGTCACGCATCCAGGCCAACAAATCCCTGCAGCGTGAGCTTTAAAGCATGGATGCTTTCGCGGAATGCAGGCTTGGCAACCACGTCGAGCCGAAGAACCCACACAGCCCCGGCGTGAGCCCCACGGCGGGACTGTCGCCCACAAGCTCGGTGGGGTTGCAGCTGCCGCCCACTCTTCCGTCTGGCGGCAGCAGCGCATCCAACACCGCGGCAGCCAGCCCAAAAGTTTTCACTATTGCTACGCCCGCTCAGACAGCAGCTGGTGGCACGAGCATGGCTGCTGGCGCTGGCACGACAGCAGAGCGGGAGGCCAGCGAGGAGACCGCAGTCGCTGTGGTCCTTGCTGCGGCCGCTGCTCAGTCTGCCGGCTTGGAAGTTGGTGTGCAGCCCACAGCCGATGATGTGGATGAGGATCAGCAGTCAGTCGACAGCCTGGTGCTGCCAGGCGAGGCTGTGCTGCCATCCATTGCCGGCAACTCCAGCGCAGCATCGGATGCTGAGGGCTGTGCAGCGCCGCCCTCCCCCGCTGACTCCACCACTGCCGAGGCGGGGTCCGTCATCCTGACGCCTGCGTCGGAAGCGGCGGCAGATGTACGGGTCAGCCCGTCCAAGCGCCTCCTGCCGCAGCCGCCATCCGCTGCAGCCTCCCCTGCAGCAGGCGGGCAGCCGCTGCCGCTGCTGCCACCGGTGCGCCCGCTGCACTACAGGCGCCTCGACCCTCTGACTCAGATGGGGACATTGCCATCAATGCAACAGCAACAGCAGAAGGCAGCAGCTGCACATGCCCAGCCGGGCGCAGTCAGCGTCCCTGCTGGCGATGAGGCTGTGGACGTGCTGATCGGGGACAACATCAGCGCTCTGCCGCTGCTGTCTGCTGAGGGGTTGCCACAGCCCGATGCCACACAAGAGGCCCAGCCAACAGAGTCGGGACTGGATGGTGCTGAGCCGGCAGGCACAGCAGCGCCACAGCCGCCTGCCGGCAGCCCGACATCAACCAGCAACGGCTTCGGCAGCTTCATCAGGTCGCGCAACGTGATCGGGCGAGTCGCTGAGAAGCTGCACCTCAGCAGCCGCTCCAGTGCCGGCTTCGGCAGCGGCGGGCGTCCCTCGCGGTATCCACTGCCAGGCTCTGATGCGGAGGAGCAGCCACAGCAGCAGCAGCAGCAGCTGCAGCTCGGCAGCAACCTGAAGCCACCAGCAGAGGATCAGCAGACGTCACAGGACGGGCAGCCAGCTGGCCGGTCCAGCGCTCAGCAGCGGGTGTTCCGTGGCAGCTCACAGGTGGTCGCTGTCGGCTGCTTGCATGCACAGCCATGCAGAGGCCAGAAACGCAGGCACATCCCCAACATCCACTGACGGCCTTGCTCTCTGTAGGCCCGCTCAAAGTCCAGTGCTAGCAGCAGCCGCATGCCAACTCTCGATGGCGGCACCACATCCAGCACCACCAGCGACAGCGCTGTGTCGGATGCTCACAGGTCTGCGTTTGTACACATTGATACAGGACGTGTCGCCAGGACTGCCGACTGTGTCAACATGCAACCCTGCAAATGCTGTAGGTCCAAGAGCAGCAGACTGACGGCGGACTAGGCAACATGCAAGACTGCACCCCGGCTGACTGCACGAAGCAAATGTGCGTCACAGGGATGGAGAGGCCAGCACTCCGACGACGCCGGTTGGCGAGGGCACAGCCTTCAGCTTCCCAGTGACTCCGCCCTCAGATCCGCCGCCGCCTCCCCAGGTGCGGCCTGTTTTTGTTGTGTTGTACCCTTTCTCCGTCCGAATACTGTACACGGTCTGTCTGGTCCTGAGCTTTGAGGGTGATGAATTGCAGGCGGTCTTCAAGGGCTGGTCCAGCTTCAAGGAGAACCTGGGGCGGCGGCGGTCCTTTCACGCGCCCCCCGGCTCTGACTACTCCGCCACTGATGACGAGCTGGGTGTCGAGCGCAGCGGCCACTCCACCCCTGCCAGCCGTACGTCCCGCCTCCTGATACACCCTGCGCTCAGCATGTTTCTTGATATTGCGGATCTGCTGGCTCTCATGTAGACCCAGGTGAGAATGTCGCAGGAGTAGCCGCATGTAACAGCGATCTAATGTTAGCCCATGACCTCTGCAGCCACGCCGTCGGGCAGCCCTGTGGTGCAGCACGCCCTGCTGGACCCCAGCGGTGCGGACCGCCGCTCGGCCTTTGCGCAGTCCAGGGCGGCGCCCGCCGACGCCGCGGGCGCCAGCGGCCAGAGCTCGCCCTTCAGCCAGGCGGCCGCCGGCGGCGGGCCGCCCCAGGGGGGCTGGGCGGCCATGGCCAACGGCGTCGGCAGCGGCGGCCTCAGCAGCGCCGGCCTCAGCAGCGGGTACAGCAGCGCCGCCCACTCCCGCACCAGCAGCTGGCAGAGCCGGGCGGGCAGCCGAGAGCTGGGTCTTGCCCTGGCGGCAAGCGCAAGCGCTGGTGCCGCTGGCCACAGCGCCGCCGCCAGCGACACGGCTGCTGCCGCTGCTGCTGCTGCCAGGGGCGCACCCGCGGCACCTCAGCACGTCAGGCAGCGCGACAGCATCGCCTCCCGCAGCATGGACTTCACCCGCCAGCACAGCAAGGTGGCGACCTGGCCCTGCCTTGCGAGGACTTGCACCGTCCTTGTCAGGCAGTCTTGAAACAGGCCTGCCGCCACGCCAAAGGCGTCAACAAGCTATATCTTCGGCGCTGCTGTCTGGGACATCCATTTTCCACTCTTGACTGCACCGTGACACACCTTGCACGCAGGGCACGCCCGACCGCCCCAGCGTGAAGTCGGCCAGCATGGACGAGTCCGGGTGGCACCGGCGGCTGGCGGCCGGCGACGCCGCAGCCCGCGCGGGCACGTCGGCCGGCAGGCGCACGGCCTGGCCGCAGGGGCCCGCCGCTCTGCCGCCCGCCCTGCGCCGGGACCTGCACGCCGGCTCCCCCCTGCGCCACGGCAGCCGGCCGCGGGGGCTGCGGGCGACCGTCCACAAGTTTGGCAGCCTGAACCTCACGCCGGCGGAGCGGCAGGCGGCGATGACCGCCGCGGGACTTGCGTCGGCGCTGGAGGACTCTGACGTCAGCGAGGCAGACCATGGCGGCGCACGTCTCGCGGATGCCGGCCGCATGAACAGCGGCGGCGGCGGCGCCTCACCCCACTCCGCGCATGCCTCAGCTGCTGGTGAGCAGGCCTTCTGGTCATTCAAAGCTTCAAACCTCCAATGCGAGATCCTGACAGGTGCTCGCGGTCCATTCAATCGTCAGAGACGTGGCACGACGCCTCCGTCAGCTGTGCAGGTCGGGATGGGACTCAGAACGCGGGCAGCAGCGGGGACTTCCCGCCCGAGTGGGACGTGCTGCCGCTGCGCTGCGTGCACCGCAGGCGCGCCACCGGCTTTGAGGACACCAAGGAGATGTCGCTGCAGCCGGACGACGTCATCGCCGGCCGCTACCAGGTGCGCCCCGCACCGGCGGGCCCACGCGGCGTTTCTCCTCGTGCGAGCACCCCACCACATGTGCGTCAAGGTCCGCGCTTCGCTTTGGAGGCACTGCTCTCTGGGCGCACCCAGGCGACATCGAACCACGGACCATGTTGGTGTGCGCTGCCTGTGGTTCAGGTGATGGAGCACCTCGGGGCGGCGGCGTTCAGCCGGGCGGTGCAGGCGCGGGACCTGCGCACCGGCGCCCTCGTCTGCCTCAAAGTCGTCAAGGTGACCACCGCAGCCGCCTGAGCCGCCCGCTGCAGCGCCGAGGATGCCTCCCCCTTCTGGCGCTTGCCCAGGCACCCGGCAGTCCACTCCCAGCGGGGGCAGTTGCGGTGCCCTTCGACACGGCGTCCAGACAGAAGAGTGCAGGACTGAGTGCGCGTGGTCACTGCCCCTGGCGCAGAACAACAAGGACTACTTTGACCAGAGCCTGGACGAGGTCAAGCTGCTGCGCGCCATCAACGCCGCCGACCCCCACGACGCGCACGGCATCCTTCGCCTGTACGACTTCTTCTACTACAGGGTGCGCTCAGGCTGTGCAGTGCCACTTGTGGATCCGAGGTGCTGGGTCATGGCCCGCTCGAGGGCGCTCCTGCGGCGACACACGGTGCAGGACTTGACTCGCTGCTGCAACTTGGCTCTCAGAGCGAGCAAGTGCAGCGCCAGAGGGTGGACTGCATGATGTGGCAACGTCTCAAAACCTGCGCCTCCC
Source organism: Diplosphaera chodatii (assembly GCA_032358165.1). Taxonomy (NCBI): domain Eukaryota; kingdom Viridiplantae; phylum Chlorophyta; class Trebouxiophyceae; order Prasiolales; family Stichococcaceae; genus Diplosphaera; species Diplosphaera chodatii. The sequence continues at coordinate 850,649 of JAALGY010000037.1, read as the reverse complement.
CAGGAGCACCTGGTGCTGGTGTGCGAGCTGCTGCGCGCCAACCTGTTCGAGTTCCAGCGGTTCACGCGCGCCTCGGGGGAGCCGCCCTACTTCACGCCGCCGCGCATGCGCTCCATCGCCCGCCAGGTGCACCTTCATTGCAGTGGGACCTGTTGCAGCCATGTTAGCATAGTCCCGCTCTGTTGCCACCCTCTGCCCTGGCTTCCGCTTTCCTTGCATCGGCACGAGGCGCCAACACTGACTGACGACGGCTGAGGTCATCCGGGTCCGGTTGCCCGCGAGTTGCTGCACACCGTGCGAACGACGTGCGCAGGTGCTGCGGTCGCTGGCGTTCCTGCACAGCCTGGACCTCATCCACGCGGACCTGAAGCCCGAGAACATCCTCATCAAGTCGTACAGCAGGTGCACACCAGGCGCTGCCCCGACAACGTGCAACAGCACGGCTGCCCTTTGGGTCGTCAGTCCACTTATGTACCGACAGGCACAGACTTGAGGTGCTGCTAGTCCGAATTGCAGGATGCATGTCACATTGTTGCTTCTTGCCGGCAGGTGCGAGGTGAAGGTGATCGACCTGGGCAGCAGCTGCTACACGAGCGACGTGCTGTCCAGCTACGTGCAGAGCCGCGCGTACCGGGCGCCTGAAGTCATCCTGGGCCTGCCGTATGGTCAGGTGCGCACTGGCAGCAGCAGCGGGTGCTGCAATTGCATGGAGGGCGGCGGCACGCAACTGCTTGACCATGCTGGGTACAACAGGCTAGCTACCAGCCGTTCTGCGGAATGGGGCAGGGAGAGGGTGGAAGAAAAGGTCCAAACCCTCCCATGTTTTACCGTAGGCGGTGGACATCTGGTCGCTGGGCTGCATACTGGCAGAGCTGCTCTCTGGCTCGGTTCTGCTTCAGGTATGTGGAACAATTCAAGCTGTCCCAAACGGATGATTCAGGCCAACTTTTCATGCTGGCCCTCTGGTTGCCCGATCGGTGTCGTTACAAGACAGCATATGAGCTGGCACCCTTCACACGGTGGCCTTGATCAACGGCAGAACTCCGGGCTGGCGACGCTGCTCGCCCGGCTGGAGGGCATCTTCGGGCCGGTGCCCGAGTGGATGCGGGCGCACGGGCGCTACGCCCACCGCTTCTACACACGCGCCGGCGCCCTGTACCGCCACTCCAGCCGCACGGTACGCCTTCCCCAAACTGCTGCCGTGCCAGGCCTCATGCTTGACGCGATGTGCTGCGCGGCGGCTGCTGGTGCTCTGTGTGTCTTGCGATGCTGCGCAGTCCACGCCCTGCGCCAATATGTGCCCGCTGGCATGCAAAGTCCTGCTGGCAAGCGCAGCTGCAGAGCACGTGCTTCTCTGTGCGCCATCCCCTGACGCCAGTGTCTGTCACATACAGGGGCAGTACGACGTGCTGCGGCCAAAGCGCACCACCCTCGCGGCGCGTGTGCCGCCCGCCGACGAGGGGTGCATCGAGTTCCTGTCCTTGCTGCTGACAGTGGACCCCAGCTTGCGCCCCACAGCGGCGCAGGCGCTGCAGCACCCCTGGCTCGCAGGGCAGGACCCGTGAGCATGTTGCGCGTGCCGCAGGCACTGGCACCCGTGCCGCAGGCGCTGGTACCATAGGCAACGCGTGAACCGCCCTGATGATGACCATGGCGCAGCGGTGCAGAACCCTGGACAATGCTGCACATAGGGATGTGCAATGTACAGTACCTTCGAAGCTTTGCTGTGGCGCAAACCGCTTGGCTGGGTGGTCAAACAGTGTCAACGGCGGATCTGCGCTGAACACACCATGCGAGTGACTACCATGAAATCACGGTGTGATCGCACGATCATGTGCGGCCGATGAAATGTACGGGACGAAGATCTGTTCCCAGGACAGCGGTACACGAGGGTTCAGAGCACACTTTAGCACAAGTGCAGCTGCCAAGGCCGACTGCAACGTCAAAAGTTGTTTGCCCGCCAAAGAGGTGGCTGTTGGGCCGCCAGCGATATCTGTATTGCTCCCGCGCTGCCTGTGGCCCTAAGTAGCTGTGGGCCATCCAGCTAGCAGGCCTTGCCAGGGTGCGCTGGCTGGCTTGTGGAAAGTCGGCTGATCGCCCAGTGCACCTCACCCAGCTGTTCCTGCGGTGTCACACAAGCGGACAGACCCCACAGCGACCTGCAGCAGAGCCCTACCTGAGGAAACCTTGTCATCCCCCTTTGCAGCTTGCTGCTGACAGCGCGTGTCACTTGACTGTTGAGCCCGGTGTACCACCCTCTGCTATCTTCGCGTCGCACTTCATTGCGAGAAGCAGCCTTGAGCGCACCGTTGCTGAGGATCTGGGCAATGGAGGACGGCGTTATAGAGCCGCCCGCAAAGCGGCAGAGGGAGGCCTGGGACGGCAGCCCGCCCGACGCAGCTGCGTCCACGGCCCGGGACGCCGAGCAGACGGGCGATGGCGCGGCCGACAGGCCCGCTGCGGCGCATAGCACGGATCCGCAGCAGTTCACGTCTGACAGCGGGAGCATGGAGGGCGACGGCAACGACAGCAGCGATGAGGCAGGGCGCGATGGTCAGGCGCCCGACAGCGCGCAGCAGGAGCAGGGGACACGCCAGGCGCAAGACGGCAAGCCCGCTGACGAGCCTGCTGCCGCGGAGCCGGCCTCGGGGGCGCACGGCGCCAGCACAAGCCGCCTGTCCGCCCCTGCAGGTGCTCCCCATTCAACTTGAACAGGCTGCAAGTTGCCAGGGTCTCATCGCAGCATCATTCTGCAACGTGCGGCTGGGGGCACTGCTTTCGTTGCACAGCAACTGGACGAAAGGCCACCCGTCTGTGCGGCACAGGCCTGGGCCTCGGCAGCGGCATCGGGCTGCCGCCGCGCGGCGCGGCGCCCCTGGGCCCGCGCCGCACCAGCGGCGGCCTGCCGGCAGTCGGCATCGGCAGCTTCAGCGGCGGCGGCGGCGTCGCCGGCTGCAGCGTGCCGCGCGGCCCCGGGGCCTGGGCGCCTCACCAGGACGCCCGGCCGCGCGCGGGGCACCAGCCCAACGGCACGGGGGCTGCGGACGAAAGCGACGGAGCGCAGCGCAGCCCCATGACGGGCGGCAGCGGCAGCGGGAAGCGGCCCACGGTCGCCACGCCCTTCGCCACGCCTGGCGCCGGCCCCTCCAACCCCTACGATCCCCCCGGCCTCGCGGAGCAGCTGGCCCGCATACGAGCCGAGGGCGTGGATCGCAGGGCTGCCGCCGCCGCCGCCGCCGCCGGCGCGGCCAAGGAACACCACGGCGACAACAGCAACGGCGGCGGCGACAGCACCAGGATGGCCAGCAGCACAGGCTGGGGCCACGGCAGCATGCGCATCGCGAGCGGCGCCAGCCACAGCGGCAGCCTGCCCGGCGACGGCAGCGGCGGGGGCGGCGCCCGGCGAGGCCACCACCTGGGCCCGACATCACAGGACCTGCAGGCGCAGGTGTGCAGCGGCATGCGCCAAAGAACGCAGCGTGTTCTGCAGGGCAGCGTTCGTGGAGCTGCAAAGTGTTGTAGGCCCTGACGTCGCGTGCATCACGTTCAACAGCAGCATGTAATGCTGCGGATGGGGCGGGGACGCATGAAAGGACAGGCCCGTCACCTGGGCGTGCCGTGACCCGAGTGATCTGGGTCGGTGTGGTACAGCCTACCCACCAGATGACGATGCAAGCGTGAGCGCGTCGTGTGCACGCAGCTCGGAGGGGAGGCGGCGGCCGCGGGGATCAGCGGCGACCAGCTGCAGGCGGCGCTGGAGCTGGCCGCCCGCGTGCCACTGCGCGCCGTCGCGTTTGCAGACGGAGACGCTGACGAGCCCGCCTTGGCCAAGGTCCGCGTGGCACAGATGCCGCCGCCAAATTCCTGAGCCCACACATGCCACATTGGTGTGTTTCGCAGCTGCGGAACGGGGAATAGCACCACCGCCCATGGCATCATCGTCTGGCCGTTAGAGCTCGGTAGTATGCCACGGCAAACGGCTCGAGTCCGTCCTGCCTGCAGGCCGGCGGCGGCGCCGCGGCGCGGGAGGCGCTGGACACGCTGCTGGCGGCGCTGGCGCGGGTGGCCGCGCCGCGCGGGCAGCCGGCCGACCACGCCGCCGCCAACCGGGCCCCGCTGCTGCGGCGGCTGCAGGCCGCGGCGCTGGCGGCCGCCAGCGACGCCCTCGCACAGGTGGGGTTGCAGCCCGCGCAGCAGCCCCTGGCATTCCTGCAGTGACGCAGCACTGAGCCGTGGTGGCCTCCGTCCCTGCCGTGGCGATGCAGCCACAGCCTGCGGGCTCAGCCCGGGCTGCGCGCCCCGACATGCCGGCTGCGGCTCCTGACGGCGTCGTGCTAAGCCCTCCTGGTGCGCGCGTGCAGTGGGAGGCGGTGCAGGCGCACGCGCGGGCGGCCCGGCGGGGGTGGGCCGCCGCCAGCTCCCTGGACGCCATCGCCGCCCAGCGCCGCCGCCTGCTCAAGCACATGCTGCGGTGCGCGCCGGCCCCGCGCGCCGCCCGGCGCGCGCTCACAGACTGCTGTGCAACCTCGGGCGGCAGCGCAGCCGGCCTGCTGCCCACGGAGCTGCCATCGGCGGCCACATCACGGCAGCGGTTGCCAAGTGCTGTACAAATACCAAAACACGCAAAGGAAGCCCCATGCATGGTGGTACCAAGTTACAACCTGGTATTCCTTGTCACAGGCTGCCGGCGGAGGAGGCGGGGGAGGAGCTGCTGGAGGCGCTGGAGGCGGTGCGCGCCAGCGTGGCGGCGGCGCTGCGGGCGGCGGCGGGGCGCGACGCCGCCGCGGCCGCCGCCCGCGCCGCAGCGGGCCGCCTCCTGTCCGCCGGCGTGGGTGCGCATCCGTTTTGTTGAGCGGGGTCGGTCGTCCGTGGTCACCCGAGGCGGCTGCGTGGTGCACGCCCCCAGAGGGGCCCCTTCTTCAGGTCGGACGGCGTGGTTGCTGTGGGTCCGTGGGGCTGCAGTCACTGCCCAGGCGTCGGCATGCTGGCAGCCAGAGACGCAGCGGCTCCTGCACTGCAGGGGGCGTGACCGGGCCGCAGCTGGCGCCGGGGGGCGCGACGGAGGCGGCTGCGGACCGCGACCTCAACCGCCTGTACACGCTACTGCGCCTGCTGCAGGGCTTGGAGGTGCGACATTCAGCCCTTTACCTGTGGCCGGGCTACAGCTTGAGGTCACCACCCCTGCGGACATCCGCTGCTGCCTGGTTCAGTGTCCCCCGCCACGGTCGAGGCTCGGGGACACTTCAGGCCGTCATGCTGGTGCCATGACCGCGAGCTGCTCTCAAACCCCTGCTTGTGAGGCAAGCAACACTTGCACAGCTGCAATACTGCATGTGGGCCCAGGTCAACACGGACGCTGCCTCTGGCGGGGGCGGGCTGCTGGCGCAGGCGCAGCTGCCGCCCACGCGCTCCGCCCGCATCGCCTCGCGCCACCTCGCCAGAGTGAGGGAGCCCCTTGATGCATCCTGTACACCTGTGGGCAGTCCATGCAGCAGGGGCCTGACATGCAAGCGTGTTTCATGCTATCAGGGTAGCGAGTGGCTGTCACACAGCGCCAGCAGCGCTCCGTCATGGCTATCTCGACCCCAGCAGTTGCTGCATGACCTGGATGCCCACCGGCGACAGCTTGTTTGGACTGTGACGCTCCCGTGCATGGCTGCAGGTGCTGCAGGAGCTGCCGCAGTCGCTGCAGGCCGCCATCCGCACCAGCAGCGACGACACCACCGATGCGCAGCCGGATGGCGCTGTCCCAAAAATACTGAGCGGATATGACGGCAGGTCGCCCTCCCCTTCTCCATCGCCGCCGCCGCAGCAGCAGCAGCCGCCGCCCCCCGCTGCCAGCATGGCCGGCCATCAACTGCAGCCAGCGGCCATGCCGACCGACCACGACTCCAGCCCGTACAGACAGGCGGCATCGACAGCAGCGCGGCAGCAGCCGGCAAGCGGCTGGCTGTCGTTCAACGGTGACGCGGGTGGCGGCGGCGGCGGAGGGAGCGCCGCCGCTGACGCGTGCCAGGCGCTGCTGGCGGCCAGCCTCACGGCGGCGCAGCTGCAGCAGGCGCAGCAGCAGGCGGGGCTGCCGCCCGCTGCGGCATCGCAGGGGTGGGACGGCCCGCAGGCTTTTGGCGGCGGGCGGTAACGGGCAGGCCCAATGGTTTGGCCGGGGTAGCTCAGGGGGGTATTCACGCTGCTGCCGAGACCGCAGCTGGTGCAGGTTAGTGTAGCTTTAGCAAGACCGTCCCAGCCGGGCGGTGCATGATGTCTGCAGCAGCTGGGAAGCGGGCGGAACAGCTGGTACGGGCAGCACTGCAGTCTGTTGCTTTTCGCTAGGGCTTGTATGTCGCTCATGCTGCACACCCTTGACAGGACATTGTTCTCTTCGGTTCCTCCTTTGTTTTGCATGCTTTTCCTGCATTTATCGCCCGTGATGCTTATTGATTGTCGAAAGCCATCTGCCAGAACTCCGCCTCCAGCCGTGGAATCTTCACCCCGGCAACTTCCTCAGCGCCCCGCTGCTCAGCCTGCGCACGTGCAACCTGCTACCTCACTACAGCAGACATCAGCTGCAATGCACGAATCGAGCCTACCAGCGTTGCATGTCGCTACGGGAACTCGCCTCTGAGGCGTTCTGCAGAGCACGGTCAGCCTGGGCGCGTAAGAGGTTCACATAGGCGCTGAACCCTTCGCTGCCCCAGCGCTCAGCAAATTCCTGGTACTGCTGGTCACCGCCAATGACGTGCGCCCATGCCTGCGAGTGCAGGGGGCTGCACAGCATCACAGAGTTGCTTCTGGCAAGGTCGCACATGCGATGCTTGCTGTGTCTACGCCCAATCGGGCACATCTGCAGGACCCTCCAAGTGTATGTACTCGACCTGGTTGTACACATACTCGATGGCGAAGAATGCCACTGCAAGCACTGCGTACGGTTGCATTCGCAGGCCCTTGTCCAAGAAAGTGAGGTAAGCTGCCGTGGCAGGGAGGCAGGGTGGGCCAGTATCCAGGTTTCGCTCTCTGAGTTTGTCCTGCGATGGACCGGAAAACAGCTCAGTCAAAGCACCGCATTTCATGAGATTGGGTGCCGATTGTATGAGAGATCACCTACTGCCACACACGATGCAGCAGGGTGCCGGTTCAGCATGAAGCCGACCTGGCTCCTGGTCGCCTCACCTCAAACCATCTCAGCTCGTCTTCCAGCGCTGCGATGCCGTCGCTCAGGACTGCTAGGTCACCCTCAGGTGCGCTGTCGCGCACGTGTTCCGCAAAGCCTCTGCAGCATGCACAGGAAATGTGCTGCAGTTCAGGCTCATGGCATCACATGGAAGGGACTGCATGTTCGCAATGTTTACATTACATGTTTTCCAACCACACCCACTTGAAGGCGATCACAAAGAGGTGATCTTGCTCCAGCCACATGTTGAATGCCGCAGTTGACACGCTGCCAGCCTTGCACTGTTGCAGGAATGTGTGATGTAAGGCAGGCTGCCAGGCCGCATCATGAACACGCAGTATTGTCGCGGTGTCCATCATGCTGTTCAATGATGTTCTGCTGCGTGCTGCACCTCTCTCATCCTGGATTGCTTGAAGGTGTGGTGGGCAGAGCTGCTGGTGAGGCAGGAGCTGCTGCAACAGCAGCTAGGATGCAATGCAGCTCTGTGATTCCCTGACGGTGCACAGTACCTCGCGACAGTCGATATCCCTGGCTGATCATGCTGTGAGCGCAGGAAGGTGTCGGAAACTGTACTGTTGTACTGCTACAAAGACCACACGATGGATGGCAACAGATGTAATTTACAAGCGCCTGAAACAACACCAGACCTGACAGCAAGTTGCTCCAAAAATCCACTGAGGCACGGTCACAGCACGCCCCGCGCCAAGCACAACGATGACAAAACCAATGCTGCGAGCTGCGCAGGGTGCGCGCTCAACACAAAAAAAACAGGGCGCCATAACCACAGCCAGTTGTAGTTTGGAGGCACATCAATCAAACAAGGGAGGCCCTGCCTGTGCTGGACGCCCCGCACTCTCAGGACCCAAATATGTATCCCGGTCCTAGCAGTGCCGGACCGGAGCATGCCGGGAGCTGGTGATCTATGCACCCGGTCACACCCCGAAAACCCCATCTGCAGCGCTCCCAACCCCGCCAGTTCTGAGCGTCTTCTAAAAATGGTCAGCTGTCGGGCAAAGAGGTCACATTGTCGCCCGTCCGGCGATCGGTGTGCTGTGCCAGTCTATCCTAGTTCCAGCGCGTGCCTTGTGCGAGTTCCCCCAGAGCAATTATCTCTGAATGGTCTATTGCTGCGACGATGCAGCCAAGGAACGCCTGCTACTCTGCTGCCCTCTTGCATGCTCGGCAGCCGGCTCGGACCAGCGCCGCGTATATTATCTCACTTTCTCGGCTTGGGTGTGCAGTGTGGGCCTGTCATTGACGGGCGCGCACACGCATGCGGTGGGGCCCCCGCACTCCCGTCGACCCGCTGCAAGTGGGCGCTGCATGGTGCCATTTGCTGCAGCTTGCGGGGCCGCATGCGGCTACACTGTGCCTCGATGCCCTGCTGAAGCTCGAGGGTAAAGCATCCAGCTGCCCGTCTGCAGAGTGCCCCAATCCCACGCCACGGGTCAGGCGGCCCAGGAGAGGCGGACTGCTGCGCTCAGGGCTGTGCGGCGTGACATGCCGCCGCCCGCCTCACCACGCTGCATCGCGCTCGCGAAGCTTGTGCTCGCGGTGGGTGTCGCGCGCCGGTGGCCGCTGCGGCCGCAGCCGTGAGTTGGGGCCGACAGGGAACGGCTCCGGCTCGCCTGATGCAGGCACGAGGTTACAGTGTCACAAGCGGGGCGGCATCCCAGGACAAAACAAGCAGGGCACTGGCCACCTAGCCAAGCCCACGTGCATGAGTCGGGAGGCATACGTCCCGTGAGCAGGGAGCACAGAAGGGTCCCGCACCTGCCAGGGGCCCGTCGCTGCGGAAGAGCACCGGGCGGCAGCGCTTGTCCTCGTGCAGCAGGCTGGAGTTCTGGAAGTGCGCCACCATCGCGTTCTTGCCCTGGATGCGCGCGTACGTGATGCTGCACACCTGCAGGGCGGACGACAGCGGGCGGCTTGGTACACGGGCAATGCACCAAGGTGCTTTATGTTGGTGGCAAGCGCTGGCAACCCTCAGCCTTAGGTGCATCTGCCAAGCCCAGCAGCAAAAATACAAGTCTTGTGGTTGGGGTGTTATGCCCGGGGTGCCGACAGCTCCACTGTGCCTCACCTTCTCGGAGTTGAACTTCTCCCACTTGCGATTGTTGAATCGTTCCACCAGCGGCACCACGTACTCCGGCCGCAGCATATTGATGAAGGCATAGCCCACGTTGCATCTGCAGGAGGCCATGCACCTCAGTCGGTGGTTGTAGTACACCCCCAGACCGGTGTCAATCCCCTGACGCGCTTTGCACATGAGCGCAAATGGGCATGATGGTAGATGTGCGCTCAAGGAGCCAGTGACTAACTTGTTCTTGAAGTCGATGGGCAGGTAGAAGAAGTCGTAGGTGCCCCGGAAGTGCTCGTCGATGGTGGCCAGCAGCATCTTCTGCGTGTACTTGTTGGGGATGTGCCGAATCATCAGGGTCGTGCGCGCATCGTCGCCTGGCAACACAGACACACGCGCCGAAGTCGCACAAGGCAGTAGATGAAGCTGGCTGCTGCACAGCATGCCGTCAGCAGAGACTCCAGTGAGGAACCAGGCACTGACCGCGCCTTGACCCCCTGCAGCACCGCGCACATCCCCCTCACCGGCGAGCACGCGGTCCAGGTCCAGGGAGTACAGCCGCTCCTGTGCGGAGCGGCGCTCGGCGGCGGCGGACTCGGAGCCGCGCCGAGCAAAGCGCCCGCCGCCGCCGCCGCCGCCGCTGGCGTCATCGGAGCGGCGCGCATCCTTCGGCCCCAGGCGCCCCGGCAGCTGTGTGGCGATGCTCTGCTGCACGGCAAGTTGAGTGTCACCAAGTGCTGGTCCCGCCCCTTAGAATGCACATGAACAGTCCATCAGACATCAGATGCTTCAAGCACGCAAAGAAGGTGGACGCCAGATTGAGGACCAACAAGCATTCAGCGGGGAAAGGTGATGAACAGCATAAGCATCAAGGTGCCAAAAAGCAGCATCACCTGCGCCTGCAGTGCGGCTGCCAGGCGGGCGTTCATCTGCGGGCCGAGCTGCTGCTGCATCACGGCGGAGGTGGAGGCGGAGCGGGGCAGCCCGCCAGCGCCGCCGCCCGCGTCTTGCGCCGCCAAAAACGCCTGCAGCTGCCCCACCGACAGGCCGCCCAGGCCCGCTGACTGCATGAGAGCTGCCTGCACCTGCAACAACCATGCAGCATGTCACGCAAGCCTGGAAGCTAGGTCGTCATGCCTGGAGGAAGGGGCTCTCATCGCTGCTATACATTCTTGTGTGGTGATGAGCAGAGCAGGCTCATCATTCAGCTTAGGTACCTGCGCCTGCTGGTGCAGCTGCGCCTCTGCTTGCTGCTGTGGCTGATGGAGGTGTGCCCAGCCTGGGGCGCTGGGGCTGCTGCCAGGGCTCATGCTGCCGGCTGATGGGCTGTTGTACATCTGCAGACATTGTAGCAATGGTTGTTCAGCAGACCGAAGGTGGCAAGACTCCGGGGGAAAGGGGGCAGTATGTGGCATGCAAGGACACACCACCGCCTCGGCGGATGCACGTACCTGCTGGGAGCTGCCTGCCAGCGAGGCGGTCTGCAGGGCTGCCAGGGTGCGCTGCTGCTGCAGCAGGGCGGCCTGCTGCGCTGCCAGGTGCTGCTGAGCCTCGTAGAGCGCTGCCAGGTCGTTCGCTGAGCGGCTCGCGCCGACTGAGCCTCCGTCATGCGAGCTGGTGTCGTAGCCCAGGCCAGGCGGCAGGCTGCCAGAGCCTGCATCATTGACACAAGAGATGAGCACGTGGACACCCAGATAGGGACTCCCTCAAGCTGGCAGGAACCATTCTACTTGTGGGCGGCAAGTCGCACTCCACACCAGCAGCTGCAGCTCACCTGCGGAGCCCAGGCTCTGCATGCGGGCCGCAGCTGCTGACAGGACGCCGCCACGGAGCTGCCCGGGCAGCGCGCCGTCGCCGCTGCCGATGCGGCCGCCCAGGGGCATGCCGCCGGGCAGGCCGCCGCTGCTCATGGAGCCCGGCAGCGAGCCGCGGCTGCCGCCGTAGGCTGCGCTGCCGCCGGGGCCCAGCGGCGCGGAGCCCAGCCGCTGCAGGTGCTCCATGCTGCCGGACGCCGACAGCCGCCGCACCTGCGGCAGCCCGGCGGACAGCTGCCGCCCCGCCTCGTGCAGCCCCAAGGAGCCAACTGCACCGTGGAGCGACACCTAATGCCCAGCCCTCGACACCATAGCTGCTTTTCTCACAGCGTGCCAACAGGTGTAGCGCATCAACCTCGGCCGCACAGCGACCACTCATGCGTCCGATGCTGGAGCCCCCTCTGGGCAGGAGTCTGCTCTGACTGCGGGCCTGAGCAAGCACCTTGGGGCAGCGTCCCGGGGCCGAAGTGCAGCTCAGCGTCTGACAGCGCCCCTGTGGAGCCGATGTGCGGCACGCCGCCAGCCGAGGCGTAGGAGGATCCCGCCAGGCTGGCGTCGGCGCCGCCGCCCAGAGCCCCGCTGCCCTGCATGGCCATCAGCTGCGCCATGCCCTGCACACATGTGACAGCAGAAGGTAAGTGCTAGACGTCTTAAGAGTCAGCCTCCTCCTACACCATGTCTGCAGGGTGGTGTGGTAAGGCAGCATGCAGGCTAGCTTTGCGCAATGTCTGCAGGCATGTGCACCACGGGAAGATAGTGCAGTGTTCCACCAGGTGCCCAGTTCCGCACCAGCTGGTCGATGTTGGGAGTCGCCAGCTCGCCGCTGGAGGATGACAGTGCACGCAGCGGCTGCTGCGCAGACGGCGCCGATGCCTGCAGCGCTGCAGCCGCCGCCTGCGAGGCCAGAGCAGCAATCTCCGCGCTGCCAGCATTGGAACCCCAGCTGTCAGTGCCGCCCGTCAGTGCCGCCAGACTCTGCAGCAGGAGACCACGATATCGATGGGGCTCAGAACGGCGCTAGGTGCTAACCGATTGCGCGCCTTGCCTGTTCATCAGCAGGGGTTCAAAGGCACAATGGACCGGGCACACGATACAGGGAAGACATACCTCCTGGGATGTGCGGGATGGGATGTTGGAGTCGTTCATTTCAGGCACGCTGGGCAGCGCAGCCATGTCGAAGGACTTGGTGCGGCGCTTCGAGGCGACGCCCTGGCTCAACGCCTGGTACGCAGCGGTCGCGTGCCGCACTGCAGGTTTGGAAGTGCATGCACGTCAACTCAGTTGACACGACTGGTGACAACAGCATGCATGTTGGTCCGACGCGGAGCGTGCAACTTTTTGCTGAGGCGCTCTGCGACACAGACTATGCACATGGCCATCCATGTACCTTTATCAGGACACACAACTCACCATCGTAGTACTCGATGAGCTTGGCGTTGGGGCGGCCGGTCACAGAGCGGATGTCCTTGACGTCGCCAAATGTGACGAAGCTTTGGTAGAGCTTCTCCAGTGACACTGAGGGGTCCAGGTTGTACAGCGTCACATGTCCCTGCAGCCAGCGCTGGAGACTTCACAACATGTCAGCAGTTGTACATTTACGAATGTGAAAACGTGCACCGCTGAAGCATATGCAACACGGAATGCTTGAAAGCTTGACAAGAACGAGAGGACACCAGGGGAGTGCTGCGCAGCACTCGCCTCATGCTGCTCGGGGCTGCCGTCCCGGGGCGCGGCAAAGTGGATGTCCAGCATGGTGGCGCCCAGCTGCATGCCCTGGAGCGAGTGCATCGCCAGGCATGCAGCGCGCAGATCGTAGTACACGATCATGATGAAGCCGCGCGCGAGCGCCGCTGTGTACAGCGTGCGCACCTCGCCATACGCCTGCACAGCACACTGCCATATGGTCAGGCCTTTGCCGGCTTGGTGGCACCTGATTGCGCCTTGAGCCACGACGATGACCGGCTGCAGCACCAGTGACCATCGTGCCAGGTGGGACTGGAACCAGCAGCTTGGTCAACCTGCACAAGGCATGCATGCACGCGGGCCGCTGTGCAGGTGGCACCTCGAAGGCGCGCTGCAGTTCAGCCGCATCAGTCCCAGGCTCCAGGTTGCGGACGAACAGCGTCCGGGATGGGGTCTCGTCCTGAGGCAGGTCACCAATGGAGGGGCCCGTGGTGAAGCCGCCGCCCCCCGGCGACGCAGCCATGCTGTTGCCGCTGGCCCCGCCGAGGCTGGCTGCTGAATGGCTGTTGGGGATGGCGCTGGACACCGCTGCCGCCTCTGCCGCCTGCGCGTGCGCCGCTGGCGCTGCATGGGGCGGGGCGCACGCAGCGAGCACTGCGACGCTGCCCTGCGCATCACGCTTGCTGCTGATCTCCAGGCCGCCGATGGCGGAGAACACATCCTCCTCGCTGGTGACCTTTGGCATGGCGCCACGCTGCTGCTGGTCAGCGCTGCAGGGCAAGACGATGCATGCAGGTCAAAGTGTGAGCGCTCTGCGTAGTCCTGAGGGTAGTGTGCTTGGTGTGCAGCATCCACATGCATGCATGTGAGCTATTGGTGGCAGGCACAGCATGCACACAAGGTGAGGTCCGCTCAGCACCTGGAGGTGCGAGTTGGCGTTTGTCTGCTAGGGTTTCCTGTCGAGTCCAGCGATGGACCAGCGCCAGACGTCCCCGCCAGAGGACTTTTGGGAGACATGTTGCCTGCAGTCGAGGTTCGAGGTGTCGCTCGCTGTGGGCCACTGATCACCATCGGCGCTAGGGCGTCATGTCAACCGGCTGCCCTCAAGGGCAGAGGTACATACAAGTGCTGCATCCACACCTGCCGGCGGAAGTCCCTGGTTGAAGGCCGTGTAGAAGGTCTCCAGCTGGCTGTTGCTCAGGCTGCCTGCAGGGCCGCAGCTGGAGTGTGCCGCCTGCGGCGGGTGCTCAAACGAGTTGCGTTGGGACACGAAGACCGTGGCTGCCTCGTGAGCACCTGGTGTCCACGGCGTGGCGGTCAGCGCCATGTCTCGCCTCTCGAGGCGCCAGCAACCCTGCACAAGGAGCGCGCAGGATACTGAACAGTGCACTAGCTGGCGGCTTCTGCCCAAGTTCGAGCCCTCACTGTCCCCACAAACAGTAACACTGAGTGCGTTCGCAGCGCTATCAGGCAAGTCTGGGCCAAGATTGGTGCTCTGCGCTGGCCCCTGCTGTGACGCGAGACGAGAAGATACACCCACATTCCCGAGGCATGTGCACTGACACCGTGCTAACTGCTGCAGTGCCGCCCTGCCACCTCACGAGAAGCGTTGACACTCGAAGTGGACTGCCGGGGCCCGGATCGTGTGCTGGCGCAGCCTCGGCGGGCGCTGCATGCAGTCCCAGTCGGGCTGCGGGGTCGGGCAGCAACGGCGAGCAGCACGCAGAGCTGGCAGTCTGCCCCAGACACACTCCTGAACAGCAATGACGCCCGTATGAGGTGGACTGCTGCTGTGCAATGCCCTGGGTCCGGCGCAGGGCGCCCCGAAAGTCGAAGCCCTCAAGACCGCACACACCGCCGGCCTCGGGGCGCACACTACCAACACCCTCTGGATGCAAGCAGGAGGAGCTTTACCTTAGTGGTTCGAGGCGTAACGGATGACGTGCACACGGGCTCGCAGCGGCGCTGGGATCAGCGGTCGCTGATCGGTGCCTGACTTCCGAGAGTTGCTCGCACAAGATGCGCAGGCCTCGGCGTGCGACTCGGACGCGTGGCCGCAGCCGCCACGACTATCCTGATCGCGTCTGTCGCGCGCTTGGCATCTGGGAAGCTATGCGGCCATGAACGGTATAGGTATGACTCCAGGGGGTGGAATACGTGAGATTTCAGCGAGCACAGTGTCAGCCAGTCATCATGCCTGCTTGGACAACCCCCCAGTCAGCCTAGCATATTGAGTGGGTTATTTGGGAGGTCTTGCGTGCACATCTTGCACAACCCTTGTCCACTCGTGATGGGATGCTTCCACAGTCATCGCATGAACGGCCTCAGCATGCACACAATAGAAACGCCACTGCCGCCAACACGTGCTTTGACCAGGTGACCAAGCCTACTACAAACAGTAGTTGCCAGTGGTGAATGCATGTCGTCAGACCTGGTTGCCAGATCTGAACGAACAATTAGTCACTACCATGCAGTGGCCGGCAACCGAATGCAGTGTTGCTGTCGACAAGCATGTAGCATGGCGTGGTGCCACACCCTCTCATCCCTGATGCACTGGCACCATTGTCAAGGCCTTCTACTGGGGCTGCTTCACGTCTTGCAAGGCACACACCAGCTGCTCCATGCGCTGCTGCAGTGACCCAGTGATGCCAGTGCTGATGCGGATGAGGCCAGGCCTGATACCTGCAAGCCAATCAGATGCACACTCGTTCAGTGGCTGCAGAAGCGCAGGCAAGGCAACGTACTCGACCGCCCCACATTTTGCAAAACACAGTCGCAAGCTTGTGCCATTACACACCGGTAATGTCACATGAGGCCCAGGCCTGTACCTGCTGCTTGAAGCTCGTCTTCGGACAGATGGCTAGATGTGGATGACGCGCTTGCACACATGAGGGTGTCATGGTACCTGCAAGGACAGGAAGGCACAAGGCCAGTTGTCAATTGATCGATCCGATTTCACCTCCTGACAACTCACACACATGAACATCGACAAACATGCTCACCCTAGACTGACGGCAATGTGCCCGAAATGGTGATCGTTTTGCAGGGACTCCTGCAGGGACAGGATAGCATTCTGTTGCATATGCCTATCGATACCAGGCCAGCTGCTGCATATCCGCAACACATTGCAGCACCATGCACTGAGCGCACCAGCATGGTGACCGCGGCATCATAGGATCCCATGTCGACTGTCAGCCTGCTCAGAGCGCACAACAAATTGGTAACTGGATCAAGATACAGCTTGCAGAGCATGGCTTTGCACCGAGGTCCAATAAAAGCGCGCACATGCCGCCATAGCCATACGACCCAGGGTTGCACAGCTGGTTGAAGCGCTCGTGGTGCGGATGCGACTTTAGGCCTGGGTACTGTACGCTGATGCCCTCCTGAAAATGCAGCATGCTTGCATATCACAGGCATATCACAGGCATTGATTGCTAGGTCCACATGTGGCACTTCCATTTCAGCACAGCCATTGCAGCCAAGCAGGCAGTGCGGTCACTTCTGAGGTCCAACCTGCTGCAGGCGCTCAGCAATGGCAAGCGCACGACGGGAGTGCTCTGCCACACGCAGGCCCAGGTGCGGAAGCCGCAAGGTCAGCTCGGTTGCTGTTCGGGGGTCCAGCGTAGGTCCCTGCGAATGCGGCATGCCTCACCACAATAGCCAAAGCAAGCCCTCACACACAGTCCATGCTCAGTGCAACGCCTCAAGGAGAGCCATCACGAACATGTGCACCATCAAGGCATTGATTACAACGACTCGGTCGATACACATACCAGCATCATGCATGGTGAGCAGTGCAGGTCCATCATGCGATCGATGAACTCCTTGCTGCTGCACACGGAGCCTGTTACAGGAACACTCTCCTTGGTTTAGTGTTCTTCCATCCAGCTGGTCTTTGCGAACCAACCTCAAACCCATCGTATGTCCTTCTTGCATTTACAAAGCTGCCCCCATACCTGCCACGATGTCGCCGCTGCCGCTGGTGTACTTTGTGAGCGATTGCACCACCACATCCACCCCCCAGAGCGCCGGCGAGACAGTCAGGGATGCAAAGGTGTTGTCCACAACGCATGTCATGCCCTGCACCGAGATGTGTTGCCAGGTTGAGGTCGCGCTCCAGTTCTCCTTGGGCATGTGGCAGCTTGCATGCTGTCCACGTTGCACCAGGGGCACAGCAGCGGTGCGCACCCGTGCATGCGCAACTTCCACCAGCCGGGGGAGGTCGACCATGCGCAGCGTGGGGTTCGACAGTGTCTCGGCATACACAACCTGCGCAGGCCACATAGTATTGAGAAGCTGCCAAGCATGGCGCACTGAGCAAAACACCCATCTTGAGCAGTTACATTCCTTAGCAGTTGCATTCCTCCTGATACCTTGGTGTTCGACTTGATGGCAGCATTCACAGCGCCCCAGTCGTTCATGTCAACAAACGTCGTGGTGATGCCCATCTTGGTTGGGAAGAACTGGCTCAGCATAGCGAAGGTGCCACCTACGAGACATGGTGCTACTCCTGAATACAAGCACACCATGCACCGTGAAAGCATCACAGGATACGTGAGTGCGCCTCGGCTACGGCAGTGCCCACCGTACAGCGTGTTGCTGGCTACGATGTGGTCGCCGGTGTTACATAGGGTCAGCAGCGCGCAGGCGATTGAAGACAGGCCCGAAGACGTCGCATAACCAGCTTCTGTTCCCTCCAGCGCAGCCAGCTGACTGCCCAGGTGACAGACCGAGGGGCTGTAGTGCCTGCCATACACATAGAAGCCTGCAGCATAAAGAGACATCTGTGTAAGCTGCGTTGTGACGTCAAGTAGCACGTGAAAGCCCTGTATGCGATGGGGCAGAGAGGTTTGCTCCTAACCCGTCCCTGCGGTCTGCACCTTCATCCGGCCCGTGATGTCCCTGGAAGATGCGCGTGAGATCTTCGCTCGTGCGCACTGCAAATCCAAATTGGCAGTCAGAGGTCACTGAAGCTAGATGTAGCTCCGTCACAGCAGCCATACTGGACATGATCATCCACTGTGTTGCATGTTGGCCATGATGACACCAGGTGCAGCGGCATTGGCATGGAGTGTATGAGCAGCAGAGTGACGACGCTTCATGTCCATGCATCAAGAATCACAGGGTAGCACCTTTGAACACGGCTGATATTTCGCAGGGTGGGTTCACACCGCCGGGGACTGCAGGTTCCTTGGGCAGTGCAGCCAGGCGCTCGACAGGGTCATGCAAGGCTCCGCCATTCTGAGCTGCTGACGGCGCCATAGGTGTCTCAAGGCAGTACTGGCACGGCGCAATGGAACACTGCGGCGGTTGAGCGGCGATCTTGTGGCGACCAGGCCAAGAAAGGCACGGCAAGATGATCGAGCGGTGTAAGCCGCAGGGCTGCCGACGCAGTACCGACAGGCTTGAATAACTATGACGGTTGGCTTGATCACTGTCAGCACAACAGAACCAGACTCAGCGGCACTTGCACCCGCAATCTGTCATGAGTAAGAGCGCACGTGATGTGGAATACTCAAAGTTGTTTGGAGAGATTCCGGCTTCCTGCTGAGCACTGTTGCCTGAGCATAAGTACGGCAACCCCCTCCCTTGCGATGGCATCTGCAAACGTGCAGACTCGGTTAGCCGACGGCCAGGAGGACGGCAGCCCGGGGCTGGACGACGCAGTGTGGGATGCCCTGCAGGACAGTGATGAGGTGTGCCATTCCCGGCGCATTTGCGCACCTGCCATGTGGGTCGCGGTTCTCTCGCAGGTCCCTGCGCATGCTGCGGCTGCCCCTTTGATGCTTTCTAGATAGACGTATTACGTCTGCAGGAGCCGGACAGCCTGCAAAGCAAGCATTCGCGGACCAGCCAGGACGCTGCCGGGCGCGGCGCCGGGCCGCTCACCAACATCACACACCTGCCCAGCGAGCTGCTGCTGCGGGTGCTGTCCTTCCTGTCGGCCGAGGACCTGACGGCCAGCGTGGCGCCGAGCTGCCGCGCTTTCAGAGCCGCTGCAGATGATGCCACCTGCTGGCGCCGGCTGTTTTCGGTCCGCTGGTGCGGCGCGCAGGGCGCCAGCAGCGCCAGCAGCACGGACGCCCTGTCATGGAAGGTTCGCGTGGAACGGCTCAGAACTGTCTTGCACGTGTTGTGTGTGCCGCACTCTCGTGGACATCGTGTGATGCTCGGCTAACGGCGTGTCACAAGTGCAGACGCGCTATATGGAGCGGGACCGCCTGGAGTTGGAGGAGATCAGACGCCGCATCCCGCCGCCCATGCAGCAGTACTACTTGCAGGTGAGCCTTCCAGTTGATCTGCTTGCCTCCATCCGGAATGCATCGTTGCCGTGTGGGAAGGCAGAAGCAGGTTGCTCTCATCGGTGCTGATCGCTGCCATGCTATGGCACAGATGACGGTGGGGCGGCGGTCGGAGGTGCCCAAGGCGCCCAGCCGCGAGGGCAGCAGCCTGGCGGAGCCGGGCGCGGGGCGCGGCCTGGCCGCCTGGCGCGCGGCCCGGGGCTTCAAGCCGCCGCCGCCGGCCGGCACGCACGGCTGCGGCGGCCGCCCCACCTTCACCCCGCTGCCCGGCAGGTGCCGCACCCATTGCTTGACGGGAGCCTTGCGCACCCAACGGCAATTCACGAGGCGGTCACGGTGTGCGCGATGCAGATCCACATTGCACTGCAACCACCAGTCCTGGCCTCCTGAACAACACCACGGTAAGGGATCACCATCTGCAATTGCAGTGAACTGCCGGTGTTCCTGTGCGAGCGCTGCGGCTGGGCGCACGTCTGCGATGACACATGCAAGGAGCGCATCGTGGACGCAGCCACGGACATGCTCGTGTGCCCGATATCCGGCTTCTGCTCAGGGCGCCTGCTGACGGAGGATGAGGTACTACTCTCCTGCTGGCAACAGAATCCGAGCGGTGCGCATCGTGTGCACAAAGTGTGTGCACATGCCAACTGCAGATCCAGCAGCACGACCCGGGTTGCTGCCTCTGCAGGAAGCAGCTCAGCTGCGTGGTCGGGGCGACGAGGAGTTCGAACCGCTGTATGGGACAGGCGAGCTGCTTCACAGATGTCGCCCTGTGTTGACTGTTCTTGAACACAGTCCTGTTTATGAACAGAAGCCTGTTCTCCTGCCAGAAGTGGACAGGGTACTGACAGAGTATGGGAAACTGCAGGTCGGCTTGCTCGTGCATGGACGGACGGTTACAACTTTGGCGACGAAGGCGACCAGCTAGACTCTGTCTGCTGGTCCAACGCTGACTGATCGCTGCCGGGAAGCTGTGGAAGCCGCGGACGCTCGTGACGTCCTCAGGATCTCGCCAGCATTTCTCCAGTCATCCAGTCTTTGTACGCTGCGCCCAAATCACCAAGCCGGTAGTGCCGCCCCCCTTGATCATTTGACCAGGATTCATAGGCTGCAACCCACTCTGCGTCCGCGCCATTGGTCGACCTGCCAGCACCGGCACCTCGATCACCGCGGTCAACCATGACCAAGCGCTTGCTGATCCGGGGGGACCTCGGCAATGCAGACACGACAAACGTGGTCAGCCAGGGCAGGGCGGCGGAGGACGTGCAGGGCGACAACGCGAGCTTTGGCGTCAGCCAGGCCAGCGAGCTTGGCCGCATCAAGAGCATGATTCTGAGGAAGCTGCACGTCAAACCCCGCTACAGCATGATGCTCGCCGCTCAAGACGGCCTCCTCATCGCGCTGGAGGATCACCTGTTCGACGTGCAGCAATACAGCGGCGGTGGCGGCGCTGTGCCTGCTGGCTGGGATGCCGGCAGCTCGACGTCATCCATTCTGGCCCAGCTGTATCAGCCAGGCAAGCCGCAGGCGGCACAGCAGCGGCAGCAGCCGCCAGAAGGAGGCGGCACCGGCACTCTCTCGCCAGAAAAGCTGGCACTGAAGCGCAAGGCGGAGCAGTTCGCTCGCGAGCGCCATGACAGGTGGGTGCCATGCCAGGTGCTGCGCTGCACCATGAGCTCAACTGCCAGCGCACATGCTCGCCTGGAACTGCAGTTTGTGGCTGTGAGCGCATGCGCACAAGGAAACTGTGTGCATGGTGAAGCAGGAGACAGCTACCACCTCTCCGCCCTCCGGCTGCTGCCACTGGTGCATGCACCCACTGCTGACTGCACAGTTACAGACACGATCCGTCGATGGAACGGCTCGAACATGCTGGACCACACAGATGGGAAAAATCAGCACGGCGGCGCGTCTGCTGCTGCAGCATCGTGTTGCACATCAGGCCTGGGGCGCTGGGACAAGCGAGAAACACGCCGAGCACCTGGGTTCTTGTGCGCCACCATGCCGCTACCCGCCTGGAAGCAGTGGCGTGTCCCCTCTCTACTTATCGAGAGCAACTAACTGGGCCTGATGGCAGACCGGCAGGTGTGAGGCGCTGCGCCGCTTCCCCTGGTCGTACACCCATGCCATTCAAGAGCAAGCTGGGCAAGCTACCTGTCGGACCACGCATCCCGAATACCACAACAATCGATCGCACAATGCTCGCAGTGTGCCAGTAGGCGACGCGCATACGGTTGCTTGGGCCCTGCGCTGGTGCAACAACGATTGCAAGGGCCCGGCAGCAGCAGGATTCGGTCCTCAGGTGCCGACGTGCAGGATTACCTTCCCTTGGAGGCTGCACCTGACATGAATCTGCACGTGCACTGATCTGACATGCGTTCCGGAGATTGTACCAGGACGTCTGTGGGGCTTCGGGCTCACAGGCCAAGAGATTGCTTCCCCGGCATTGGAACGCTTCTGATTTAGGCGGACCGTCAGCAGTCGCGCCACGGGCGGCCGCATCACCGACAGCGGTGCGGCACATACGATAGAGGGCACCATGGCGGACGGCCAGCGGCACCGCGGGCTCGACATCATCTGGAACCTGGGCCGGCCAGTGCACCCGGTCACCACATCAGCCGTTGAGAGGCTTGCCCACTGAGGATGCACCCGCATCGCGGCGTGGTGCACCAGCAACGACGGCATCCGAGGGCATGCAGTGCATGCATGGGATCGTGATGACCTCGTCGCCTGCGGACATGCCGCAGGTAGACATGCTGGTTCTGGCTGTGACCCCCATAGCACGACCTGGCGGTTTCTACGCCGTTGTGGGCGTCGAGGCTCCAGATGTGGGCAAGCTGTGGGGACTGCGTGTGCGCGCCTCCAATGCGCAGGCCAAAACGATGGAGCCAGGTGCGTGGGCAGCTGTGTAGCACACCTGACCGCATCGCCAGCCTGCATCCTGGCGCAGCAGCATCAGGCAGATCCATCTGTGTATATGCACTTGCGCAGGCCTCACGTTTACCTTCAGCAACGGCGTCGCCGAGAAGATGAACAGCGCCGACTTCCCAGGGATCAACGGCAACAGATGGGTGTTTGCGTACTACCACTTTGCAGACGACGTGAAGATCAACGATGCCTACCCCCGCACCAGCGTCATCCTCAGTCCAACCGCCCCCAACGCCGCCACTGATGACCTGCCAAACGTGCGCAGTCCTGGCGGCGAGCACAGCCCACGTGCCAGCATCTGTGACAACAGGATGCACAACCACTACTGTGCGTCTGCTGCAGAGCCTTGCGGCGCTGCCAGAGGGAGCCCTGACCGGTGCCATGGTCGCAAGCATCGACATCCACCACTATCCGCCAAGGGCAGCGGGAGGGGGCCCTGGCGTCATTTCAGTGACCGCCATATCATCGACAAACGAAAACCTCCAGGTACGCAGCATGGCACGACGGCTGACCTGGCACACGAGTTCTGCAGTCCCGACAACATGACGCGGGCGCACCCGTGGATGCAGGTGAAAATATTTGGCGACTCGTGGCAGGGCAACACCCAGCAGCTGCAAAACGACTTTGCAGCGCGAGCGAGCCAGGGCCACCCCAAGGTATGCAACAGCCACTGCTGCATCCACAATCTGCACACTCGATGTGCATGGGCTACCACCTGTTGTGCATGCTTCAGGGGTACTTGCTTCTCCGCGTGCGGAGAACACACTGGCTAGACAAGGTGCCCTTGCAGCTGGCTAGCACCCCGCAGACGCTCGTATTCGAACTGACAGATGATGAGTACCAGCAGTACTTCGACCTGGCGGTGCGAACCTTACTCTCGTACGTCTTTTCACCGTATGCTACATGTTGGCACACCATCCTCTGCGTAAGCCATGCTGTCATGCTTCCAGGCCCGCAACGCGGTAAACGCAGCACTGCACAGGCCCCTCGAAGGGCACGTTGTGATGGTGGTTGATGCCACACTACAGCCCAAGCTCCCAGGTGACAACCACCCATCAGTGCCAGCTGTCCTTCGCTCTCACCG
The DNA here is from genome assembly GCA_032358165.1 of Diplosphaera chodatii. Lineage (NCBI taxonomy): Eukaryota > Viridiplantae > Chlorophyta > Trebouxiophyceae > Prasiolales > Stichococcaceae > Diplosphaera > Diplosphaera chodatii. The sequence goes on along the minus strand of JAALGY010000037.1, from coordinate 827,590 downwards.
CCAGCCATGTCGGTTGCAACCGCCCATCGCCTTCGCGCATACTGCAACACCTGTGTGCCTGCGCACCGCAGGTGTGGGGTGTCCCTTATATCAGGAGGCGTGCCAGCGATGCAAGACGTCGGCCGGCTATGATGCGGGTACACAGGAGTGCAAGCTGTGCGAGCACCGCAGCGCTTAGCCGGCGCTGGTGCGACTGATTGCGCATGTAGCCGAGGTTGTGTGGCCAGACCCGCAACTGTCATCAAGTTGCGCAGCGGGGAGCGGGGATCACCTGGAGCGCGCCGCGTGTTGCAGGTGCCTTCGCTGGTCTGCGACATGAAGCGAGGCGACGACATCCTGGGGGAAGACCTGCTCATCCAGGGCGATCTCCTGGGCAAAGCATTCCCGGCGCTGCAGGTAGCGTCATCTAATTTTGCAAATCCTGTCGTGAGGACACCTCCCATCTGGCTCCAACTGGGCGATGCCCCACATTTGCCAGAGGAGTTGACGGCTCTCGATGCTGCGCCGACGCAGGTGCTGTGCGACATGTCCCAGGGTGAGCTCCTCACAGCCGACCGCAACCAGCCGGCCCTGGCGCAGGCGTTCCAGCGGGCGTGCTCCGCGCCAGCCGCGGGGGCGGTGGGATACCATTCCCAGTACGGGCTCATCACGTAGTTCGCAGGGCCTGGCTGATGAACGGGAAGTGCAGGGCAGCTTTCAGTCACACATCTCTCATGTACTCGAGGCGTCGCTGTTGCCTGTTTTCAATGCGCCTTGGACATGCCTCCACCCGCCTCTGCTGGCTGGTAACCAGCTCACTAGCCGGTCGAAAATTCGTGATCAGCAGCCACTTTCTGTGTGGGTGGTGCGTCTGCCGCCTATACGGTGTAGGGCTGACACAAGATGCCTTTGCGAGATATGTCCAATACACTTAAGTCCGCCACACGATAGCTGATGAAGCACAGAGGTCGATGGCAGGGCATCAAGCAAACCACACAACCCGACCACCAGCGTGAAAGAAAGAAACTTGACCAACCCCAGCTCTACAGCTACACATCCATGCTCTGCAGATCTCACAAGCTTCGAGCCTGAAGGGTTCACACCGCCGCCAGCCGTGTTTTTGGACACGGCTGGCAACCTGGACAGACTCTGTCATACATATCACCAGCATCATCCGCATGCGATGGCTGCACAGCATGAAAATTGAGATCCCACACACCCGTACCCACCGGCACACTAACTCCTACAGTCAAACACCGAATATCTGATTCCAGCACCAAATCCAAGTCCTATCGCTGGGTGCAGCAACCATGCTGCCCTGCAACGTGCGCCGCGGACCTTGCCGCACCCCCCACCCGTTGAGGCTTGCCAGCACCGCCACGCCGCTGGCCATCGGCCCAGCCATGGCCCGCTCCCGGTCACTGATCGGATCACTTGCGCTTCCTGGATGCATGCTCCCCGGTCGTCTTCTCGGACTCCTTGACCGCCGCCATCCGCCCGGCGGCAAGCTGCTCCTGCGCCCGGGCCAGATCTTGCTCGACTGCCTGCTTGGCTGCCCTCTGCGCCAGCAGCTCCTGGGCCATGCGGCGCACGCCATCCAGTGCCATATCCAGCTGCTCGTCGGCAGAGCCGTCCAGCTGCAAGCACCACCAGTGTCCACAACTCAGCTCGACTGCTTTCGGAGGCCGCCCATGCAACTACATGCCCCTCATCTGTTGCCTGCACGTTGCTACCCTGAAGCCTGAGCTTGCAGGCCTTGTCTAATGTCACCACTGAGCTTGTGAACTTGACTAGATAGCCAAGGAACAATGACAGGACGCATAGCAACTGACATGCGGTCGCTGAATGGCCAAGTTCCGCAGCCGTAGTGCCGACCCGTAGCTGCAATGAACCGACGCTGCAGCGCTCGGCTACCATAAGAATGCCGATTTTGCAGCATCCGAAGTTGGATGTTCTTCTGGTAATCTCTTGGGGCAAGGCCAGCCATGTCTAGACACTGGTGGTGCGCATCCTGGCGTCCTAAAGCCCTACCGTTGCTTTCATCTTCGTCAGCTGCACCCGGCGCCATGTCATGGCCTCCTGCGCCGCATGATATGCCAGAATCTCCTCCGCATCCACCCGCGGCAGGACCAGGGTTTAAGGGCCCACATGAAAGGTGGCGTGGCAGGTATGTCCAACGGGACTGGTGATGTGAACACCGTCACATCACCAGCATGCGGCCACCGCAGACGCCCGGGGCTTAGGGCCCGTCTGCTGCCGACAGTGCAGAGTCGTGGCAAATGGCACACAGTGTGCGAGGTGCACAGCAACCTGCTCCTCACCGGGATGTCGTCGCCGGTGGCGAGCGTGGAGCTGCACGTGAGCCCCGCCGCGCCCGAGGCGCGGTCGTCGGCGGCCTGCGTGCCGCCGCCACCACTCGAAGTGCCTGCAGGTGCATGTGAAGCGAGTTGCACCCAATGTTGCAATGGGGCGTGCAGGGCCGAGCAGTTCGATCAGATGCTTTCATGTGACCAAGCCTGCTGCAGGAGCTGGACTTGGAGCAGACCCTGGCACGCCGCGGTGTGATGGTCGGACATACAAAACGAAGCTTGTGGACATTGTCAAGCAGACGTGTGACAGGACATGATGCGACGATACGCATGAACGTCGTGGGCAGGCTGCTTCCACAATCAGTTTCCCATCCGTACAACTCGGAGCAGGTTCAGCTACAGACAACACCGGCCAGCTGCAGCACGGTGCACTCTGCACACAGAACAGAGCAGCCCACCTTGCTGGTGCGCCGGCAGAGCCAGAGGCGGCCTGCTGGGAGACGGTGGTGCATGCTGTCTTCTTGGGGTTGTGCGTCCAGGCTGTGCCCACGCACGTGTGGACCGTCACTTCAACTCGTCACACGAGCACTGCTGCAGTGCAAGCAGGGAGCAGTGGCTTGTCTCCACAGCACTTCTGCACATCTGACAACTCAACGCGGCGCAGCCGCGCGTCGAGCAACGCTCGCAAAACATCTGCGTGCCAACGAGTGGCATGCGCATCCAAACATGCGCGTTGCTGCCCGCCTATGCGCGGGAGCATGGAGATGCCGCCCTCCGTCCAGCATGCTCGCATCCCTGCTGTCTGGCCCGACAGGTGCAGCGGCACTGCAGCTGCCATACACTGATACAGAGCACCACATGTGGCCGTCGGCAGCCTCCACAGCGGCACCACGGTCATAACAAGTCTTCCCGTGCCAGCATGCCTGCGGGATTGCAGTTGCAGGCTGCAATTTTTGGGGACGCCGGACCAGGCATGCAACTGAAACCACTCCCATCATTGGCTGAAGGTGGAATCAGAGCCGACTTGCACCGCAGCACACCGGTCTCAAGGCGCGCAATCGAATTGTAAGAGGAATGCATATGCCTGGTGACCCACCTCGATTGCTTGTGCGCCTTCAACAATCCTGGTGGTCCAGGGTGGTCGCATCTAACGCATTCCAGCAACCAGGGTTTTTCTAGGACGGAGCGAACCCCCATGTGGGCCAATGCATGCAACATCGAAGCAATCTTGAAGCCACTGGAGTTGCCTGCAGACCCTCTCTTATACACTTGCATCTCGCCTCGCTGCCGCATTGGAGCCGTCGCGAGCACCAAGACAGACATGGGCACATAGACTGTGCGCAGCTATGGGGCTGGGCCAAAAAGCCCAGGATGGCATAAAGAAACTTTATGGAGTCTTTCTTCTGTTTCTGGAAGTTGCGTATCAGTCGTTCTCGTCAGCGACATATCCATCTGCAGCCGACGAGGGCGCCGCTGAGGGTGCTGCTGCGGCATGCCCGTCACCGCTCGAACGGTTCAGGCAGAAGCGGCCCGGGCACGTGGTCGTGGACCTATCGCCGTTCCTGTATAAGTGTGGCTGGGACAAGGCACACCCAGAGAAGACGGCGGTGATGCTGTTACGCAGCCTGTGGCCGGCGTTGCAGCAGGCGCCGCTTGGAACCACCTTCCATGTGAGCCTGCAGACATGAATACTGACGACTTGACTCCAATTCCGTCATTTTCACTCTTTGATATGCCGCTGACTCGTGTCCGTGCTTGTGTGCAGCTATGGGGCGAGTCCGGGCCCGGCAGTCACAAACGCAAGGACGAGCGGCGGACTGCAGGCAGCGGCGGCCCCACGGCATCCGAGACGTCCCTACGGGCCATCGGGTACGCGGAGGACGGCGACCTGGACCGCGCGCGGGGCATCCTGGCAGAGCGCATCCAGCTGACGCACCTGGTGCTGGAGATGCTGCTGCTGGCTCTCAAGGACGCCTTCCCGTGAGCAACCCTCGCAGGCTTCACCCGCCCCCCTTGCAGCATGACATTGTGCATGACACTAGATGCCTCTCTCATCTGTCTGCACGTTGTCTGCACGGCTGCCCTGATGCCCCAGATGGCCTCCACGTTGCAGCATTGACCCATGATTGCAAGCTGCGCAGACGGCACGCCTTCACGCTGCGATGGGCGCTGCGCGAGACCGACACAGTCAGCGCATTTCTGCCGCCCGGCGCTGATGGCGCCGATGACGTCCTGCTTCTCCACAACGACACAGACAATTACGTGCTGTCCACGGCCGCAAACTTCGCCTGCATGGGGCTGAGCAGGTCAGTGCTCATTGATTATTGACACAACGATTGGCTCCGATGCACGTGAGCATATGAGAACCAACCGAATCACCTCTGCAGCAATCACCAGCATCAATGCGCTGCCAGTGCGACTGTCTTGGCAGGCTTCAGCCATTGCCGGGAACGCGCTGATGCAAGAATCCCGCCGGATACAGGAGGGGGATGGGCAAACTGGTCTTCCTTCCAGACCTATGGGACTTGCTGGGCGTGAAACGCGAGCTCGGCTGGGCGCTACCCACCACAATGGGATGCGACTTCTCCAAGCCGATGCCCATCTCCTTTGAAGACCTGCGGTCAACACTGAAGACCCTGCCATCATCCACCACATTCGATCAGGTGCCCAGCTCCTGCTTGCTGAGCAGAGGCCACTCGAGCATGCATAAGCATGCACCCTAAAATGGACCAAAAGGAGCACACTTGATTCCCCTATGCCCCCAACTGAAATCATTGTGCACCTGCGAATTTGCAGCTGGCAGTCACGCCCATGTTCCGCCTTGCGCTCACATCGATGGCCTCGCCGGACGCAGACGACGATGAGCTCCACGCGCTGCTGCAGCCGCTGAAGTACACAGCCTGCTTTTTCAAGGTGCACCCTCGACCGTTGAACCTTCAGCCACCTTGTGTCAGAGTGTCTCAGCCACCCACATGGCATCATGGCAGACGTGCTGGTATACAAGTACTCATTCAACAGGTAATGTACCCAGTCTATACCATTGCAGCACGCCATGGAGGCAGTGCCGGTGCCGGGGCAGCCGGGCATGGTGGTGTATCAGCACGGCGGCGACCCCACGCCGGAGGATGTGGAGTTTGTCGAGAGCCAGCAGTGGCCATTACCGGAGGGCATCGACCTGCAGGACCCCACCACCGCGACGGCCATCCACACCGGCGAGCAGACTTCGCTTCTAGCCCTGCTCGACATCATCTAAAGTACAGCCGAGGCAGATACAGCCGAGGTTTCTTGCACAGCGCTCCAGTCATGCAGCTTCGCCACACCGAGCATTGGAGACACAGTGACCAGCCGCACAACTGTGTTCTTCCATTCGGAGCACGTTCTATCTGGTCAGCATCTGTCCAACATAGCAACAATCTTGAGGTGGAGCTGCGCGCGCAGGCTCAATGGTGTTGGCAGCGGGCATCAAGATGGACATGGCAGCGGTCAAGGTGCATGCGCGTGACCACTACACGCAGCACAAGGACGCAATCCTCAGGCGCTTCAACTGGCTGAAGGACCCAGCGAACGACGTCACCGGTGCTCTGGACAGCGGAGACATCGACGTGAGTGATGTGACATCTGGTGGCATGGATCTGAATGTAGTGCAATGGCCTTGCTGACCCGCGCAGGGCCTCCGCAGCCACATGCACTGGTGCAGCGGACCGCAACCCATATGCTGGATGCAACTGCACACATACGCTGGGAAGCTAATCACTGCTGATGCCGTGCCTCACACTACTCGCAGGATGACGTGCTCGGTGCATCCTGGGAGCTGTCAGCGCCCAGGGAGCTGACGTGCAATGCCGCTGCGCAGCTGCAGCGCTGCCAGGAGCACGTGTCGAACCAGGTCGTCGGCCATGGCATCGATGGTGAGCTGCGACGCATTCTGTGCCAGGCCTGACATAGTTGAGGAGGATGCAGACTGGTGGCGTCAATCACTTGCGTGGATCGTGTCAGGCGCATCGCAAGAGGAGGCATCTCACGGACTGCCGCTTGCAGGATGGTTGATGGACGCTCTGGGGATACGGGGTGCGGGCAGCAGGACACTGCTGCAGTTCTGCCTGGCAAAGCACCCCAATGACATCCTATTTGAGCAGCACCTGCAAGGCATAGCAGGTGATGGCTGTCCTGCGAAGGCGAAAACATCGAGCTGTATTGTGCCCAGACCTGAAACTGCGCTGCACACTCACACCCTTCCAGCTACTAGCTGCTGACGACCACGACAGCCACTCAGCAAGGACCACATTCATCTTGCCACAGCTGCCGACCGTGGGTGGTCCGACACCGTCGGCGCGCTGCTGACCGTCGCAGCTGAGCGGGAGGGCGATGCGGCGTCGCGCCTGCGGGCGGTGGCAATTGCCAGCAGCGACAGCAGCCACACCATAGGTCTGGAGGTGCTGCATGATGGCGGGCATGTGGTGGACATCACGACCACCCAGGTATGCATCATGGCAAGGAATGTTCCACCATGGTTGCCATGAGCCTGCGGCGGAACAGCCTGCTGCACGCCCTGTTTGCCCTCCCCTCAAAGCGAGCTGTTGGCTTGGACAACCACTGTCAGTGCACCTCAATTTCAGGTGCTCGAAAAGCGCGCAGAGCTTCGGCAGGACCTGTACTCGAAGTGGGACGAGGTCGTTACCGGAGACGGCTGCGGTGGCATCTCACGGGATATGCAGCTGCTAACCTCGCGCACCTTTGGACAATGGAACTTCAGGCTGAGCGGTGGGTCACACCTTGCTGTAATATCTTTCTGGTTCAAGACCATATGTAACAAGCAATTGACGCCTACTACGCCCCGGAGCGAATGTTTCACCCCAGTGCTATGCCAGTCTGCCATAGGCGCGCAGGCGCATACAATTTCAAAGCATGTGCCAATGAGTGCAACTCGACCATGTCAAGTCAGCACGCAGTCGTCGCACTTAAGCATGTCGGTCTTCCAGGCGCGGCGCTGGAGCAGCTGGGCGTGCCTCACAGCGTCGAGACCACCGTGCAATGGCGGCTGAGCGGGGAGCTGCTGTGCATGGCGCGGCTGCGGGGCGTGCCGGCGGCCTGGTCCGTCGACGGCGACTGGGCCGGCAACACGCACGGCCTGCTGGAAGCGCTGGCAGGGGCGGCTGTGGCCCAAGGCGCAGACCCAGACAAGATGCGGTTCTGGACGCGCTACACTGACTCATCCGCGCTGCACGGCGGCGCCGCTGGCTATATGGATGTGGGCGTGCTCAGCGGCCAGCGCCTCGTCCGGGTGACCCCGGAGCAGGTGCACACGCATCTTGCAGAGAAGCCCCGACGCAGTTGGATCCTAGGTCACCGCACATGTCGTGCATCCCGTGCAGTCAGTCAAGCACGCACCCAGCATGTCCAGCTGTTCAGCCTCGCATGAGATGCGCTTATGCTGTCATCAACGAAGCGCGATCCCGTCATCATGGGGACTCCTACCACCCGCAGGTGCATGAGCGCCTGCCTCAACTGCCGCGTTGGGTGCTCAGCCACGGCTTCAACCTAGCGTCGCAGGACGCGATCGAGATCAACATGGCGGCATTGCGCCGCTTCTGGGGTCAGCGCATCTATGTCCCAGGTGCTTTGTTATCTGATGCATGCTGGCTGGGGCAGCTCGAATGTACTGGCTTACCTGATGCACTATCTGCTTCCATGCTCTGCTGTAGCCCGCGCCGATGGCCAGGCAGCAAGTCGATATCTGATGACCATCATGGCCGTTGTACCGATTGCAGGACCTCGCATCGCTGCGATGCTGAAGTTAGAAGGCGGCGCTGTGGTGCGCATTGTGTCCAACAATAACACGGTCATCACAGACGCCTTGGCCAAGGTTTTTCGCGCGGATGACTGGATCCAACTCTCTGGCGGCAATGCGGCAGTGTATGTGCGTTACTTGCCGTCAATGCAATGTGCGTGGCATCTTGGCATTCCAAAAACTCCTAGTATCCTGGCCGTCAACAGCAATGTCAGTGGCTGCAGCAATGGGGCATTGCACCGTCCGGCGAGCTGATCTGCTGCGCATAATGACACAGGCCCTGCTGGATTACGTGGACGCCTTGGCGGACAGCGACAGAGTGGACGTGACATTCACGGCGGGGGCGATGCTGCCTGGCGGCGAGCAGGAGCTGCGCCTGATCTTCCACACAGACGGCGAGGCCATCGTGTGCGACAAGGTACTTCCCGCAAGCGTCTGTGCACACAACCATGGGCAGGCAGTCAATCAAGCATTGTTGACTGTGTAATCCATGGGGCGGGTAACACTTGAATCCAGTCATGGGTGCTGATGACGCTGCTGTGCGGAACTGCGGGCATGCACAGCCTTTTTATTGGCGCGGCTTGTCTTTCGGGCTGCACTGCAATAGCGCAAAGGTTCGGCCTCAACAGCTGCCAGCCGACCAGACTCCACTTTCCATTGCCAGGTGGCGCTGGAGGAGGCGGTGACGCGTGCTGACAACAACTGCTGGAAGGCCGATACTGAAGGCAATGGGGTGACGCGCAGCTGCAGTGGGCACACCGATCGAGACGTGCCCGTGGAGCTGTGCGACCCCCACCTGCCAGGTCTGTGGTATGCAAGGAGTCTGCTTCAACACCAGATGCTCCCTGGGCGCCAGCGTGTGACCTGCTGCGGGCCGTGCCTTCGTCCCCGAGCCTCACCGTGTGGCTGGTTTGCACAGGGTTTCTTGTGGCGGAGACGGGAATATCTGCCACCACTTACACCGCCAAAGTCCTGTCTTCGCCAGACAGCCCCGCCGTGCCGGTGCGCGTCTACACGACAGGGTCGGCCAGCGGCTCGACCAGCATCAGCACGAGACCCCTGATGGTGCAGCTGGGCGGCGCCTTCCGGGTGCTGCGGGACCGCGGACAACACGTACACTGCGTGCACATGGCTGTGAGCCATGGCGAGGCGGCAGCGGCAGACAGCCCGCCACATCTGGATTTCGCATACCTGGACGCTGCGGGCACGCTGCTCACCGTCGAGGAGAAGGACATGAGGGTGCGCCACACAAAGAGTCCATCGCAGTACTACTGCCAGTGGCCTACCGAGAAGCTGGCGCGCTACTTCGAGGAGACGGCATGGCGTCAGCCATTACACCCCAACATGCTGTGTTTCCCCAACATACTGTGTTTGCTGCAGATGTATAGTGAGGAAAAAATATTTGCCGGGGAAGGGTGGGCATTCCCTGCCCAGCCTGCGCACTGCGTCAGGCGGCTGCTGGACGAGCTGCCCGACGTGCAGCGGCGCTACAAGCTGGATGTGCCAGGCAAGCGCCCGTTTCGTGCGCTTCAAGCAGAATCGCCTGGAGGACTTGTGCACAATGCCGCCTCACACCCCCCCTGTCGAGCTTGCGCAGGATGCGGGCTGCTGATCTGGCGTAAAGCTGCGGCTTGCACCATGTGGCCCTGAGCTCCACCTTCCCTGTGCTGCAGGCGAGGCACAGCGATGGTTAGCAATGCCACCATGCGAGACACCACTCGAGTGGCAGCTTGCCACCGATCCAGCTGACAGCTGGATAGGCGGGCACGCTTCCAAATATGCCAGCCAGCACCACTCGGGCACTGCGCTCCACCTGGGTACGGGCCACAACGCCCGCCACCTGCTTCAGGCGGCCCGTCAGGCAGCCGCCGCGCACGCACTGCCCGCCAGCAGCAGCGGGCCAGGGCAGCACGGCGGCAGCGGCGACGTCAGCGGCGGCTGCTCGCTGCAAATCCAGCATGCAGAGGACTCGTGGTTCCAGTGCCACGAGGACAAGCTGCTCCGCCCCATTTCCCAGCAGGAGCTGAAGGAGGCCGTCGCTACAGCACGTGCGGCGCTGCGCCCGGGCTCCCCCCACCAAGGCGTGTGGGCGAGAGAGCGGACGCGCCTTCTGGACGAGGGCAAGATGGCGCCGGGGGAGGTGCCGGAGGGCATGCAGGAGCCGCTGCCGCCGGTGCGGCTGGTCTTCTCGCTGGTGGACAGCCACGGCCAACCGGTGCCGGGCTTTGATCGGGCGGCCTTCGACGCAACCAAGCAAGCGGCGGCGCCCCGATTTGGGAAAAGGGCCTGGGCGGCGCAGCTGGGCCTTGTGGAGCCAGTTGGGCCGCGACGCACTCGGCGGCGATCATAGGGACAGGTGAGGGGAGGCTGTGCTGCTGCTGCATACACGGCCGGCTGCTTGTGTGCGGCATGCACACTCCGGGAATGGAGAGATGTCTCGGGGTGTTTATGATATGTCTGTCGCATGTCTATACCCTAATTTTATGTATACAGCCTGGTGGACACATGGTAGACAGTCCGTGGACATCATGATAGACAGTTGAGAGACAACTGGCGACATTATCTCACTGCTACCTACCAGCTGTCTTTGAGATGTCTATGGCATCGGCTGTCTATGTGGCGGGACGCAGTGTACAGGCAGGTGTCTATGACCATGGTCTCAGATCTCTACAAGACGAATACGGTACGTATATATGTCACTCGCTGCGCCTTCCAGCTTTGCAAGCATGTTTTGTCCTGCTTTGCAGGGTGGCCCTGGGCGCTTGCGATGGCCGAAGTAGTGTCGCCACCACTCTACATGGCCACGGTGGCCAGCTGCACGGTAGTCGCAGTGTTGGTTTTCTGCACAACATCGTTGCTGTGCTTGTCATGCCTGCTGTGCCAGTCTTGACTGTTGCAATAGTTGGTCTGCCCTTCATTGCAGTCCTTCATTCACTTGTAAGTGAACCGTGTGTAATTGTCTACTTGTAACCCCAAATCTATTTGCAATACTTGAAAGATCACTTCAGTCTTAGTTTGCCTTCAGCCTTGACGCCTGCAAGCAGATGAACCACTGTGAGTAGAACCCGATCAGTAAGTGGCCTTGCGTCCATAATTCGAACGTGAACTCGTTCATACCTGGCATGGGATCGCAAGCCCTGCACTTTGCCGTGGCATCAAGCGCGACAACTTGCAGCAGAGCTCGATGCGCATGCAAAACCAAACATGCGCAGCCACGAAAGCTAGCTGCTCCAGTGTGCAGGCTCATGAAAAGCGACATCAAGCCCTGCTGCCAGTCAGCCACACCAGTCACGGCAACAGCCTGTTGCAGTCATGGCAGGCAGCTGTGGTGCGAGCAGCAGGTAACTTACCTCATCATGCAACACCTCCTGCCAGCGGGGTGTGCCTTCCCTGGCTGCACATTAGATTTAAAACCATCAAAGAGGTGCGCCTGGATAGGAGGCAATCAGCTGCACCTCCAGGGGCGCGGCCAGCAGCTGCGGCGGCAGCGCTGCGGGGGACCCGGCCGCCGGCCCGCGCTTGCTGCTGGCGCCGCGGCTGGGCCAGGCCGGCAGCGGCTCGACCGCCGGCGGCTCTGAGCCGCCGTTGCGGCCGGGGGAGTCCGAGCGCTGCACTGCCGGCGGCAGCAGCGGGCCATCGTCTGCGGGCGGCGGCGCCGGCTGCAGGATGCTGCCGCCAAAGTTGCGCTTCAGCTTCAGCACCGCGTCCTGGACCCACGCCTGCCGTGTGCAGCAGGTGGTTGTGTACCAGGTTGGGGGTCCACATCGTAACGGCATATCCGTTGCCAGGCTCTCAGTGCAGGCAACTTACTACTGCCCCGCTCGAGGCCCTGCCAGGGTTCTGGAGGAGGCCACGACAGGCAAGGGTGCACACCTGCACCATGTTCATGAGCAGCGGGCAGCAGATCATGACTGTGAACAGCTCGGCTGTGGGCCGCCCCGTGAAGGCGCCATCCAAAAGTTGCGCAACCCTCTGGAGCCACCTCTGCAAAAGCACCACCTGCACAGCCAACGAACACATGACGGAGAGCCATATCTGCAATCCCGTGCCGGCGTTGCACAATCAAACTGCAATTGCGCTGGGCTCATCACACACGACTCACCAACAGACCACAGGCACCCCGTGCTGCTATCGTGGCAAACACCCACTCTGCCATCTGTATTGCCCACCGATGCCATGATGGCGGGTCCCCTGCAGCAGGACACTGGAGTCCAGTAAACATCAGCGAAGTTGGGCATGTGACGTCGCTTCAGGACCAGCGACAAGAAGGCTTGTTGGTTGCAGAGTTCGCCGGATAGGGCCCCACCGTAGTCGCCGCACATGGCGACGCTGTAGATGATGCCGACATGCTCGCCGGTCGCCGCCTCAGGGTCTGGCGACCGCTGCTGGAGCCACCGCTTCGCCCACCGCAGCAGGAAGCGATGCAGCATGATCGCCAGCGACACACCCAGCGTCGTGTCAAAGGTGTATCTGCATGAAAATCGTGTCGTGTTTACAGTAAGGGCCAGGCCCGGGGGCAGACTTGTTGTCCCTGAGGTGCACGTCACGGTGCTGGCCATAAATAGACACGAGTCTGTAAGCTATGGGGAAGAGTACTCACGCGACAAAGTACCAGGCGCATTCGCTGGTAGCATGCCCCACGCTGTTGCTGGCCACCAGAGCTATGATCAAGCCTGCGAGTGCAAAGTGTCATCATGCAGCTGCTCATTTGTCACCAGAAGGGAAAAAAGGTTCCGATCCAGGATCCAAAGCAGAGCTTCAAGGTCTACGTATGACATGACTCACCGCATATGTGACCCGCACCAGACGAAAACACCTGCTTGCTGACGTCCATGATCCATATCTTATAGGGGCGCTGCGGCCGCTCTCGATGCCTGCACACGTCCACATCGGTCGCGTCACAACCGGCATTTGGCATGCGATCTGCAGGAACCTTCGACGATGCATATTTTGGCAGGCGATACCTTTTGTACACCAATGTGGAGAAGGCCAGGACGGCAAGCAGCAGCTGCGCAAACAGCGCTGGTGCGCCATTCAGCAGCTTGCACTGCAGCTGCGCGGGCTGTATCTTGTCGACCATGCTTCACTTCGCCAAAAAGCCGTGCTGGTGCTCCTGATGCAACCCGCGGTGGATGACAGCCGTCGACATGCCAGGGCACCCTGCGCCTTGCGCAGGGTTGACCATGGGGGCCCACCCTTAGGTGCTATAGCATGATGCTGCAGGGTCAACGTTAAGACAGAGGCGATTCAAATGTGCTTGGGATGCTGCTGAACAGTGCGTTATCAGGCACTGCGCTGCCAAGGGTATCTACTGTCGCACAACGATCCGCAGTTCCGATTCAGATCCAGCCCCAATTTGTGACAGCAGTTCTGCTATATCTGTATCTGAAAGTGTCACTTTGCTGCCATGATGGTGCTCGATCCAGGGGCTGCAAGGTTGTAATGCTGCATGTCACGCACTGCTCACGGTGGTTGCCCGCCGGTGAGCAGGGGAGTTATGCGACGCGACCACTCTTACACATGTTGCGCAGCGTGCAAAACTCACAGAGCAGCTATACACGTCGATTTGTCACACGTTGAGTCCTTCCCTCGCGGCAGACAAGCCGTCTTCAGGACTGAGGGTCAAGAAGTTGGTTCACATCATTGCCTTCGTCTGCCGTTCAGCCTGGCAGGCAAACCCAATAGTCCAACACGCCTTCGAATTTGCAACGAGCTACGCTCAGTGCTGGCTGCGCGTAAAGGGAGGACTGTAGGTTTCCAGTATCCGGAGGTGCTGGGATGAGCCTCGAGGCCACTGTAGTGGTGGTGGACAACAGCGAGCACACGCGCTCGGGGGACTATGCACCCACCAGGTGAGCAATCCGATTGCTTCGGGGTACACCTGCAACAATGCAGCTACCCACGGCAGCGTGTGCATAGTTCTGAGGCGCGTCCCGCTGCAAATACTATTGTGGTGCTGCATTGGGCGCAGTCACACTGCAGTGACTGTTGCGTTGCATACTTTGACGTTCAGTACCAATGTGCGCAGGTTCCAGGCGCAGCAGGACGCCGTGAACCTGCTTGCTGGCGCCAAGACGCAGGCGAACCCGGAGAGCACGGTGGGCAGCCATGTTCAGCTTGCACAGGGTGCCAGATATGCCTGTTTGTATGTGACCCTGAGCGTTTCAGAAGCGGAAAGCAGCACGGCTTGACGCTGGTGCTGTAGGTGGGGGTGCTGACGATGGCGGGCAAGACGCCGCGGGTGCTGGTGACCCCAACTCCCGACCTGGGCAAGGTGTTGGCCACTGCACATGTCTGTGTTGTTCCGGCTGTTCACCAGCTGTCAACAACCCGTCCAGCGGTGGCCATGCCTCAGCATGAGCAACATTACGATGTCGTCCTGCATGCCAGGCAGCTCCAGGCTCACAGCTGTCGCTTACACACACGAGAATATGGTGGCGTTTTGCTCTGCAAGGTGCTGAACTCGATGGCTAGCCTCGAGATCGAGGGCGAGGCCAATTTTGCAGCGGCGGTGCAGATTGCGCAGCTTGCGCTAAAGCACAGGCAAAACAAGAACCAGCGCCAGCGCATTGTCATCTTTGTTGGCAGCCCTCTGGCGGAGTCACAGGTGTGGTAGTCAGATGCCATTCAGTACATGGATGACTGCACATGTCTGGCAGGTCATCCGTGAGTGCCGCATGCATGTCCCTCCCTGCGTGTCCCTCAAATGCACTCCTGGGCCCTGCAGAAGGACCTTGTAAGGATAGCAAGGAAGCTGAAGAAGAACAATGTGGCTGTGGACGTCGTCTCGTGAGTATTTCGCTAAGACATCTTGCATGCAATTCAGGAGACATATCAACTTATGGCCCGTGGTCAAACCTTGTCACATTCAGCATATGAATGCCTGCATCCTCACATCGCAGCTTCGGCAACGAGGGCACCGAAAATGAGGAGAAGCTGACGGCGTTCATCGAGGCCGTCAACAGCAGCGACAACAACAGCCACCTGGTGACGGTCCCAGCGGGGACCATCCTGTCGGACCAGTTGTTCGGGTCGCCCATCTACCAGCACGACGGCGGCGCCGGCTACGCTGCCGGCCCTGGTGGCGCTGCTGAGGTGCGTCTCGTTCCACATTTCCCCACTCGTTTCCTCTCGAGCACAGTTTGCAACTTTTACCACTTGATTTATTGCCGTGCTACCATGTGCCACTCGGCCCTGTATCGAGGAATAGCTCGAGCTTCCATTCATTTCTGCAGGGCGAGGGGGGCGGCGGTTTCGAGTTTGGTGTGGATGCCAACTTGGATCCGGAGCTGGCGCTGGCGCTGCGGGTGTCGCTCGAGGAGGAGCGCGCGCGCCAGCAAACAGGCGGTGAGCCTTGGGCCTGCTCATATTGTTGCTGATGATGATAAGCGAGCTGCTAATCAAGCACGCAAGAACGGGCTTGGTATGTCAGATTGCATCTCGGTATGACCTGATCTCACAACAGCCTGTGGCATATGGGTGGTCATACGAAGGCAACCGGCCTGTTCATGTTGTTGCATGCGTGCTGTCGGACTCCACCAAGTGATCAGCGGCTTTCATGAGGTGTGTGTCTGTGACCCAACCCAGACGGGCTGCTGCCCTTCGCTGCAGGGGAGGGCCAGCCTGCGGAGGGTGCTGCAGCGGGGGAGGGCGCGCCCGCAGGGGAGGGCGCGGCTGGACCCGCGGCGGGGTCTGGGGCTGAGCCAATGGACGAGGATGCGCTGCTGCAGCAGGTACCCACTTCCTCTGCGCATCGCACACCAGGCTTGCCATGCGACCGGCACCGATACCTGCTGCTCATTGCCTTGCACCGATATAGCAACTGTGGCATCAGGCTTCCTCAGCACCGGGCATCTGTTTGTGCCGCTGCCCGGTGCAGGGGTGCATGGTGTCACACTTGCTGTATGCCCTCGGGATGGCAACATCGGTCGACGTGGTTGGATGCCCCTCAACGGCTGCTCGCCAATGTGGTCTCATGCCAAAGCAAGTGGGTGCTGTCCCACAGGCGCTGGCGATGTCGATGGACGTGGATGGGCCGGCGCCGGACGCCGCCACCAGCAGCGCCGCCCCGGTGGCGGCCACCCCCGCGGCCTCCTCCGCCCCCGCGCCCACCCCGTCGGCGCCCGAGCGCGCCCCGGCGCCCCCCGCCGCGGCCACCCCAGAGCAGCAGCCGTTACTGGGCGGTGCGCTGAGATACTGCAGCAGTCACTTTGACAAAATCCTGGTCCAACTCTGTCGCCTCCATGTGTATGAAACGTGAGCTGCATTGGCGAGGAGCAACTCCCAGCAGAGCCCTCTTCACAAATTTGTCCGCGTCAAGCGTATCGTGCTGTGGATGCAGGCGATGCTGACATGGCTGAGGACATTGAAGACCCAGAGCTGGCGGCGGCGCTGGCCATGTCGATGTCCGACTTTGCCGGGGACTCGGCTGCTGCGCCGCCTGCCTCTGGGGCGCCGGCAGCTGCAGCGCCAGCACCCGCCACATCCACGCCTCAGGTGCGCGCATATGCAACACAGTGTGAGCACCGCCTGACATGTTCGACAATGCTATTGCTGGTAGGAAAGCTTCACGTTGTCTAGGAGTGAAAAGCTCATCCTCTAGTTGGTGAAGCTGGTGACCGCTGATCACACTAGCATGGAACACATCTGAGGCAGCCAACACGTTGCCTGTTTACAGAGCACGCCGGCGGGCGATGAAGCCGGCGGCGCATCGTCTGATGTGGCGGGCCTCCTGGGCGACCCGGCCTACCTGCAGTCGGTGCTGGCCGGCCTGCCGGGCGTGGACCCCAACGACCCCGCGCTGCAGGCCACGCTGCGCAACCTGCAGGTGCGCCTGCTGGTGTGCCTGCTGCCTCGTGGCAGCAGATGCACAGAAGGAACAGCTGGTCAAGACAAGTAGGTGCCATTTAGCTTGGACCCGAGGTAGAAACCCCCCTGTGCTGGTTTTGTGTAGGGTGGTGGCAACGGCAGCGCGGATGACAGCACGGAGGGGAAGGAGGAGGGTGACAAGAAGGAGTGAAGGCTGCAGCATGTTACAGAGTTCCTAAACATACTGCCGTCAGGTTCTGACAAAGCGACAGACGGTGTCCTGTGCAACACCAATCTGCCATTCACCATCTGCCAGCCACCTGTCATATGCTCAGCTGGCCTTGGCTGCTGCATCTGCTTTGGCCTCCTCAATCGCCTGCAAATGCAGTGCACACACCTCTCCACCCTCATGAAGCCACTGGTACATCAGCAGAGGCATTGAATACCATTGCAGGTCTTCCACTTGGCCAACTGCAGCACCTGCGACCATGCTGCTGCATCCGCATCTGACAACTCCAGTGTCCCGCCAGTTTCATGCCATCGCACATCTGCACAGAAAAACACGGGCAGATCTGCAGCAAGCCATACAAAACGAGGCATGCAGTGCACGCGCTGAACCATGTGCTGCAGCAATTTCAGTGATTCTCACCTTGGCCCTTGTCCTTCAAGATGGTCTCTACAGATGCATTGTCGCCAAACCAGCCGAGGCGGTCGGCAATCAGGTGGCGGCTGCCGCACTCGGGGCACTTGATGATGACGACCCCGGATGTGTATGCCTGCTTGCTAAAGCTGCGCATTGCACGGTTGTCTGCAGAGCAGACCAACAGGAGCTTTTAGTAAGCTACAGGCACTTCTAGACGAAAGGAGTGTGGCACGGGCTGACTGGGCGGGACCCACGGACAAAGCAACATAGTTCCGGCACAAAAGTAGGCCCCCTTACTGCATTTGTTGCAAGTGAAGATGAGCGCCAGCCGCCCTTCCTGCTCCCTGCGCATCACTAGCTGTCACGGCGGAAGCACAACAGATGCAGCAGCGCGTCATTCCAACCGGTTCACCATCAGACTGTGCAGCATTCGGCATACCCGGCATTTGCATCAGTTGCTGGCCCAGAACTCGCATTTGCGGTGTCCCCTGCACGCCAGGTTCGCTGTCAGTGCATATGCCAAGTTCGTTGGTGGGCGCTACAGAACCAGCGTTGCTGCTGGAGGATGCAATGCCTTCCTACCTGATGCTACCGGTGGTTGCGACTGCTGGGCTGCAACCTTTTCATTGCTGTTGCCGCTGAAAGCCGCGGCTTGCGCCTGCGGTCGGCTGTATTGGGCCAGAAAGCCGGCTGGCCTCTGTGTCAGTGCAGCCCTGCAGATGAAGTAACGTGATACTCCTCAATGTACCTCTACCCTGTTCGCAGGCGGGCAGGTGCGACATGCCTCAGCTGCATGCATGGGCGGAAGCCATCACCTGTCTCGAAACTCCCGCAGTGCCTGTGCAGCGAGCGACATCGCAGCACGTCGCTGCATGCTCAGTTGCCAAGACCTGGTGCAATCTCAATGCCGTAGCGTGGGGAGTCGAGTGTACGCAAATTGCAAATGCAGAAGTGCAGATTCAGCATGTGCTCGATGTGCGCATTCCAAGAAGCCGGTTCTGTTGCTTCCTGCGGTGGGTCCGCACGAATCGATTTCCCAGTCACTGGCTGTATTGTTGTTACACTAGAGGATCTAGATATGGTCGGTCTGCAGTTGCATTGTTCGCGCTGAGCGTTGTTGTAATGTTCACCAGGAAGCGCAACAGACAACGAGCTGTCTGACCTGTCACAGTATATGGTCACCCTCAAGCATTGACCCACGGTCAGCTGCACAAGCTGCAGCCGGGCCTTGCAACCACGTTGTTCGTTGCGCAGCAGGGGCGCTGCGCAGCTGGGCCTGTCTCAGGCATGAGGAGCTGACGCCATACTGCAGCGCTGGCCCTCATGCAGTGATGACAGCCATGGGGACCGCATCCCCCTCGTTGTCCAGCATGATCGCCAGATCGCGATTATCTTTATGCAACACGCCCTGCAGCAGGGAGTGCAGCCTGAGCGTCGGTGGTCGAGGATCATAACATCTAGAGCATGGTGTCACCTACTCTGCAGACCGGCTGGCAGGCATCAATCACCACCCTGCTGTTGCCGCGATGCATCGTCGACGGGTGCTCATGCGCACCTCGAGCGCGGCCAGCGACGACTGCTGCTGCTTCAGCAGCGACAGCAGGCTGCGGAGCGACGCCTCATCCAGCGCGGCCGCCTCGCCGCCGCCGTCGCCATCGCGGCCCTTTTGGCTGCTGTCCAGCCGCGCCTGCGCCCGCTCCGCCAGCGCGGCCACGCGCCGGGGCAGCGCAGCTGCAAGGATAGGATGTTGTTCGTGAGGTCATGAGTCCACGTGTGTTCGTGTTGCAGGATGGCGCATGCACAAAGCACATTGAATGTCATGCAATGTGACACTGCATGGCAATGCCTCAGCGTCCTATGACACTATTGGACCAGCCTGCACCAGACGCCAATCAGCCGACGATGGCCGCTGCAAAGGGGCGCAAGTAGCTGATGCGAGCCAAGTTGGTCGGTGCTTTGATACTGATGGTGTCCCTCTGTCCATTCGTTATGCCACGTGTTTGGCACCTGCGCTGGTGGTGCTGAGGCCCTTTTCGAGCGACGCCAGCCGGTCCCCCGCCTCCGCCGTCGCCTCCCGGGCGCCGGGCGGGCGGTGGCCCATGGCCGCGGCGAAGCGCCCCTCCAGGGCGTCCACCTGCCGCGCCAGCCGCAGCAGCTGCTGCCCCAGCTGCACCTGCGCGGCGCGCACTCCAACGCTGGCACCAGGTCGCAGCAGCGGCGTGGGATGTCACCTCACGGCGGGATGCCGATACGAGTCTCGACCATTCATGCTGTACTTGCGATGAATCTGCCCTCGAAAAGGTGAAGACAAGAGGGCCACACGGGCAAAGAGTCGACACGGACCTCGCGCCGCTTGACAGCCTCCAGGCGGCCGGACAGGAGCGCCTCTCGCCGGCGGCCCAGCTCCCGCACCGCCACCGCCGCTGCGCTCAGCCGCGCCCTGTGCTCCTCCAGCGCCGCCGCCTGTGGGCAGCACAGGGTGGAACCGAGTGGTGGTGGTGGTGTCATCAGCGGCGTGGCCAGGCTCACAGGCTACAAGGCTGTCCCTGCGACACTCCTCACAGCCTGGCGCTCAGCATCCTGATGCGGGCCTACGCAGCCACAAGCCGCACCCGTTCAGTCCGACCAGCATGTCAGCAGCTGTGATACAGCAGCAGGGTGCACCTGGGCGGCCTCGCGGGAGCGCAGGTCAGTTAGGCCGGCGGCCAGCACCGGCCACAGGCGGTCCGGGTTATCGGGCCCCCCCGCCCGCTGCACCGCCTCCCGCCACGCCAGATCATCCACCCCTGATCGGCAAACTGTCTGATCAGGCTGCAATGTGCCACAGCTGCGACCACCACAGGCCTGCCGCCCCGGTCACCACCACAAGTGCTTGCCCCTGCGGCTCCTGAATGGTGTTCTGACAGACCTGGCGTGCGTCATCAAAGGGATGCAGGGCTGCAGATCACCGACCTGGCAGCTTCACGCGGGAGGCCGGGTTGTCGACCACGTTCAGCAGCAGCACCGCAAAGCGGTAGCGCGGGTGCCCCGGTCCGCCCGCAAATGCGTCTTTGAGCGCCTCGATCTCACGCGCCGCTGCCATATCCGGCTGCAGCGGCCCGCCGAACGCCGCCAGTGCGCCTGCCTGCTGCTGCTGCTGCTGCTGCTGTGCCTGCGGCATCAATGACAGGAAGCAGTGCTCACTTGGTCGTACGGGATTCACCACGGGCCAAACAGAGCAACACCTGCGACGGGGCCGTGCTGCACTTCGGCGATGCAACCCACCTGCTGCGTGCCGAAGCTGCCGATCAGAGAGGTCTGCTGCGCTGGCTGGCTGGCGCCGAAGAGGCCACCGCCGCCAAAGGCGCTGCCCGCTGCGGGCGTGCTGGCCGCCCCAAACAGCGACGGCGTGCTGGCGGCCGTGCCGCCGAACAGGGACGGAGTGCTGGCGGCGGTCCCCCCGAACAGCGATCCCGCCGCAGCGCCGCCGCCGAAGAGCGAGCTGCTGGACGCTGCAGGCGTGCTCGCGGCGCCGAACGGGTTTGGCGTCGCCGTCGAGCTGAACAGGCTGGGCGTCGACGCCGCGGCGGACGCGCCAAACAGGCTGGGCGTGGACGTCGGCGTGCCAAACAGGGACGGCGTGGAGGCGGCCGGCGCGGCGGACGCGCCAAACAGGCTGGGCGTCGAGGCTGGCGTGCCAAACAGGGACGGCGCTGGGGCGGCCGGCGTGCTTGCTCCGCCCCAATTCAGGGCCGGGGCGCCGGACGTCGCAAACGCCATGGTTGCTGCTGCTCAGACTCGCAACTGAGGTCAGCTGTGCAGTCGACTGATGTGCGCGCTGCTGTTGCAAGTGGGATTCAGTGCAGCAAGTGTCTGATCGGTGTGAACCCCAAGTGGTGATCTGACTCTGGGCGTTTTTACCAAGGCCTCATGCAACGGGATGCTCACCAAGCTTTACAGGACGTAAAGTTGCAGACGAGCACAAAACGATTGACACTTGATGCAGCCTGCTATGTTGATGCTGTCAACAGGCAGCCGCGCCAACATGGTGGAGCGCACTACCTTGCTGCGTCATCAGGTCACTGTTGACAACGATCTGACGGTGCTGCGGCATGAGGCGCAGGCGCGCAGCAGCATGCAGCAGGCTGGCTTCCTATTCCACACATGCAATCGCGGTAAATCTACAACGTGTCACTTTGAGATTTAAACATGCTTTCGACATGTGATCGTATGCATCGAGTGTTCGAGTCCCCTGTGCATTGTCCCAAACACACATTTATCCTGCGTTGATGTGTACTGTGCGCCACAACGTGGCAAGGCGTGCAACCACTGCTGCATCACTGCTTACATCCGAAATGTGGTAACTCAACCCACTATGGCAGATTCAGAACGACGCCCGCGCCGTGCGGCCGCGAACAGGAGCAGCAACGCAAAGGAGCGCATCGAGGCGGCCAAACGCAAGCGCCAGGATGGGACACTGGTCAAGGATGAGGCGCCGGTGTATGACACACTGAATGATGATGAGTACGCGCAGCTGGTGGCCAAGCGTCGGCAAGCAGGTGCACATGGCTGTTTCACACGCTACAAATGGGCCAACGGTGCTGCATTGGGTCTTTTCTGTTTTCAGTTGCGTGCTTGCGGTGCTTGTCATGCCTTGTGGCGCATGCCAGCGCCAAACCTATGCAGTCGAACTCATTGCACTTGTGGATCAAGAGAAACGCGGAGGCCGCAAATGATCCACCGCAGACCACTGATACAATCTGCCCAGCCATCTGACCAGGCGCTCGCCTCGACTGCGGTATCACGGGCAACCACCATGTCCTGCAGGCGACTTCATTGAGGACGACAATGGGGAGTATGGGCAGGATCTGGGCGAGGAGGAGGACTGGAACCGCTCCGAGGCGTCGGGCGATGAGGAGGAGGTAGACCCGGGACAGCAGCGAAAGGAAAAGAAGCAGCACAAGAAGGGTGCGTGCGTCTAGTGAATGGATGATCTCACTTGCACAGCAGACCAGGCTCTGAAGCTGAGCATTTGAAGCAGGCATCTCGTCGCAGAACAGAGCACAATCTGCCAATCGTAGGCAAGGACAAGCCCAGGCCCGAGCCTGGCGCCAAGGCACGACTGCAGAAGATGTTTGCAGCGGCTCCAGGTGCGCATCGCCACCCAGAGGCACCGCTGCAGGCTTGAGCTGCACAGCAAAAGGCACAATGGCAACGTGACGGAATGTGCACCACTGCCAGAGTAGTAAGTCTTCTGCCTGCCTCGACCGCAGGTAGCAGCCATGCACGGCCGGCAGCCAAGGTTGCAGTCACAGCAGAGTCGCAGGATGCTCTGCTGGCCGCGATGCTGGGTGGCGGTGAGACCAGCTTGGCGAGCGGCAGCCCCGCAGCGGCAGCAGCCACGCCGCAGCGCCGACCTGGGACTGCTTTGCTGGCGTCGCGCCACACGCCGAGCTCCCGCTCCCCCGCAGCATTCACACCGGTATGTCTGAACGCAGAGGACTGCCAGAATGTGTCTAGTGACATATAATACTACAGTACACGTTGGAGCAGCAGTGGCGGTGCCAAGAGCATGATCAGCTGTGACGGGTCGTGCAGCGGACGATGGGAACGGCAGCTTCAGCGGCGCGGCCTCGGCCATCAACGCTGTCACGGCCGGCGGCGCCCCCATACAGGCGGCAGCGGTCGGCATCCCCCTCGCCGCCGCCCCTCGATGATGGCTACGAAGGTACGACCTTCATGCTGCCACCCGATTTCCTGCTGGTGTCGAAGCGCCCTCTGCTGCAGGAGGATCAGGCGCAACACTTCTGTTGAGGAATGGCATCGAGAGGCCTGCACCACCATGCTCCGCAACGCTGCTGCAGGGCCTGACGCGGCTGAGCCCATGGAGGCAGCAGACCCGCCGTCGCCTGCGGGACCGCCTGCTGCGGCGCAGCACGAAGGCGACGACCCTGTAGCAGTGAAAGCAGAGGCCGACGACGACGACCTGCTGCGCTGCGCCGAGGCTGCGGAGGCCGGCGCCGCTGCGGCTGCGGCCACACCGCACCTGGCCCGTGTGGTGCGCCTTTCCCTAGCAAAAGTCCTTTCAGCACCTCCTGGCACCTGACAGGCAATATGATGGAAAACACTCACGATACTGATCCCGTGCAATACGCCTGATATGTCATAGGACCCACTATGCCGGAGCAACATTGATGGCAAGCTGATGGATTGGGCTGTGTTGCCTGACACGCCTGTGCTGACGCCCGCAGAAGCAGGAGAGCGGCGCTGAGCTGGCGACGCCCGCCGGCGCGGCCACCCCCGGCTTGGCAGCGCCGGCTGCGGGTGCCGCCCCGCTGTTTGCGGACACGCCGGCGGGACCGGCGCAGCCGTCCGGCTGGGACGACGTGTATCAGGAGGCGGATGACGGTGCGCACCTTTCAGCCAGAGTCGTGTACCTACAGCTTCCACCCGTCCAACTCCTGATGCACACAGGGCAGCCCGGTCGCACACTGCACCGCCAGGCGAGCACTGCATGCGCGGCAGTCGCTGCCTACTGCTGAACACCAAGCAACGCACAGCTGACTCCGCCCCTGCACGCACCCAATCACCAGGGCCGGCGGGGGAGGAGCAGGAGCCGTGGAGCGCCGACGCCGAGCTGCCGCTGGAGGGCGACGCCATGACGCTGCACCTGCTGGATGCGCACGAGGAGGCGGGGCAGCCCGGCACCGTGTACCTGTTCTGCAAGGTCCGGCGGCAGGGGTCGGGTCACCTGCCTGTGGGCGGGCGTCGGCAGCCTGCCTCGCTGAGGCTGCACCACATGTACCTGCTGGTGGCCCGGCTATGTGTCGGCCACGCAGCCAGGCAGCCTGCCACCAAGGCCGTGTCATGTAGGCGCCTCCCCTGACGGCGCTGCTGTCCCGCTGCAGGCGCAGGTGCAGGGCCACTGGCTGTCCGTGTGCGCTGTGGTGCCTGTGCCGCAGCGCGCCGTCTTCGTGGTGCCCACCGCCGAGGTGCGCAGCGTTTTGCTCCAGTGCGCTGCTGGTCGGAGAAGCTACCGCTTGTGCCCTGCTCAGCGGTGGCCGGGCCGGAATGAGCAGAGCCGCAGCAATAATGATCTGATCACGACGCACACCTTGTGCCGCAGGCGCTGGCGCCCTGCCTGGACGAGCTGCAGCGGCTGCAGGATGCGGTGGAGGCAGAGGACGCGGGGTCAGACGGCCGCAAGGCCGCCGAACAGCAGCTCAAGCTGTACATGCAGGTCTGTCACTTGTTTTGTATTCGCACGAATGTTGGCTTTTGGTGTTGCATGGCAGTGGCATGGTTTTGCGCCGTGTGTTCCTTGTGACCTTCGGCCAGTAGCTGACAGCCACGGCACACTCCCCGCAGCGGCAATTCCTGGCGGACACGAAGACCGAGGTCAAGCAGCAGCTGCTGGACATGGGCATCTTCAGCTTGGGCAAGGTAACGCACATCTGCCACCTGTGTATGCCTGCATCAGTTGCATGAGCACTACCACCTCAGAGGGCCCGCGCTCCCTCCGTGTGCCTGTTGCACCGTCAGCCAGGAATGGACAGCCGCGCTGGTGGCTGCGCAGGTGTCGATGCAGCCGCGGCAGCGGAGCTGGGCGTTCGACCAGTACCCCGAGATCCCGCACGGCAAGCAGTGGGTGCTGAAGGTCAAGGTGCCCGCCGCCTCGCCGTCCGCCCAGCTCATGGACATGGCTGGTGAGCGCTGCGGCGGATCAGGATACCGCTCGATTGCACTGCATTGTGTGTGTAACAGGTGTTTCGGTACAGAATCAATCCAGTGGCGGCATCTCTGAGGGCTGCACCTTCCTATTGTGCACAATCCTCATCTCATCCCCCTGCGGCAGGTGACAGCTTCGTGAGGGTCATCGGCGGCGGGCAGACCAGCCTGGAGGCGCTGCTCATCAAGCGGCGCATCAAGGGCCCCTGCTGGCTGCGCCTCGCCCAGCCGGAGCGCATTGCCGAGTCCAGCCGCCAGGTGGGGACACCGGGAAGCACATGCTGCACAGCTGACAAGCCCGTTTGCAGAGGTAGACAACAGGAGGCAGATGTGAACCCAACCTATCAGCAGCTGCCCTGTAGTCTACCGACCACCAGCCGAGGCTCGGCCAAGGATGCTGCTCTGGCCTGCATCGTGGCCCACTTGAGGCAGGTGCACAGGTGGTGCAGAAGACGAGGTGCACGCTGTGTCATCTGCAGGTCAGCTGGTGCAAGCTGGAGGTGAAGGTGGCGGGGCCCAAGGCGGTCACTGCGCTTCCGCCTCAAGGTGACCCTATGCACTGCTACACCATGACTGCCCGTGATGCATGTAGGAGCGCATGGTCACTCCGGTGTGTGTTCACAAACAGCTCATGCGGCTGTGATAGCTGCAACATCAAGCTGTGACGTCACCGCAAACGCAGGCACGCACTCGCCGCCGCTCACTGTTGCGGCGCTGAACTTAAAGACCTGGATGAACCCGGCGACCGGCACCTCCGAAATCGTTGCCGCCAGCGTGGTGCACCTGCCCGCAATGCGTGTGGACGTGCCCTTCCCGAAGGTGACAGCTGCAAGTTGACCCATGCTTGTCAATGCGAAGTCTTTGAGTCCACTGCAACACGACAAGCTCTACAAGGTTCGCGTGGTTTTGGACGGAGCCCCATGACTAGACTACAGTGGTGTATCAACCGGGAGTGCTGCCGACACTGTAGGAGGACTGGCGGCAGAAGCGCGGCTTCAGGCACTTCAGCATCGTCCGCAAGCTGGACGGCCACCCATTCCCCGCAGGTGAGTGCTCATCTTGTGGCTGTCATGATGACAGACACTATGGGCATCTCGCTTCCATGGCTGCTCTGTGCGCCCTGGGGCATGCCACAGTGGTCCAGCAGCTGATGATCACGCAGTCAGGAGCATGATATGCTGTGGTGTTGGCCCTGCAGGCTTCGAGGCAGCGGTGCGGGATGCCAACAGCAGCGTGGCCGGGCGCCGCAACGGCGGCGCGATGCTGATGGCCCTCGCCAACGAGAAGGCGCTGCTCACGACGCTGGTGAGCTGCACTCCGCTTGCTGCATCCAGCAGCCTTGCACAAATTCACATGGGCTGAAGAACCAGGTCATGTGATTGACCTTGGCCGGTGCTGCAACAGCGGAACAATCCCTGCAGGTGAACCGGCTGTCCAACCTGGATGCCGACGCGCTGGTGGGCCACAACATCAGCGCCTTCGACCTGGACGTGCTGCTGCACCGCCTGGAGAAGCACAAGGTGCAATCGTACCACATCACCCTACACCAGGAACCTCTGCACTTCTTCGCTGTTGCGTACTCTATCTACTGCACGCAACGAATCTTCGTGCAGAGTCGAAGCAGCAGTGAGCAGGCTGAGCACTGGAATGGCACCCTGCTCGCAGGTGTACCAGTGGAGCCGGGTGGGGCGGCTGAAGCGCGCCAAGATCCCCAGCCTCAAGGGCGGCGGCCACACCTTTGGCGGCGGCGCAGGCGCCGGCGCGCTCGCCTGCATCGCCGGCCGCCTGCTGTGTGACACCTACCTCTCCGCCAGGTGAGCTGCTGCCGCACACCCCCCACAGCGGCTGGTGCAGCGTCGGAGGCCAAATGCTGCCAAACGCTGCACAGTTCGCCGGGAGCGAGGCCTGTGCTGGCATCGCTGGCTCCAGCAACTGGTAGGATTGCTGGATCAATGTTCACGCAGCGGTTGCAGCAAGCTCTCAACTTCCTGTCCACCTTCTGCCAGGGAGCTGACCAGGGCGGTGGAGTACACGCTGGCGTCGCTGGCAAAGAGCATGCTGGATGAGCACCGCGAGGAGTTTGCCTCCTCCGAAGTGGCCAGTGCGTCCTTGTTCTCTTGATTGTGGCTGCGTGCATGATGATGCCGACGGTTACCATACATGATCATGTGTCGTTGACACGTGCCACCATCAAGTCCACTGGGTTTCGGCTGTGACACAGGCCGGTATGAGAGCCGGGAGGGGCTGCTGCGGCTGGTGCACGCGGCGGAGGCGGACGCATGGCTGTCGCTGGGCCTGGCAGCGGTGCTCAACTCCCTCCCGCTGTCAGCGCAGCTGGCCACTGTGTCGGGCTCCCTCTGGTCGCGCGTGCTGCAGGTGACCGAATGGCGCATGCACGAGACGCATACCTGAACAAAACCCTTTGGGTATCTGCCCTCTTGTCAGCTCCTAGTTGTCGCTATGCGGTGGCAGATGCCGGTGTCCAGTTTACTCCAATGATCTAGCAAGTGCGCTCGTCATGCAGATGTTGACGGTGTCAGCAGCTGACCTGCCCAAGTGCGAGCAGAGGCGGGTGTGTGTGCTTGCATGAGCTTGCTGTGCAGCTGATGCTCGGGCTCGCTTATCTGTCTGCAACAGGGCCAGCGCGCGGCGCGCATCGAGATGCTGCTGGCGCACGAGTTCCACGGCCGCAAGTTCATGCTGCCCGACAAGCTGAGCTTCCGGGACCGGGAGCGGCTGCAGCGGGGCGCCGGCGGCGACGAGGAGGAGGAGGCGCCCGCCGCCAACGGTGCGCCTGTCACCTGTCGTTTTGCAGCCCCCGCGACTCGCGCCGCCCACCTGATGTCACCCAGCACTGTGACACAAAGGCATCTCCGATGTGCGTCGGAGGCTGCTCCAGCATTTGAATGAGTCGCCAATCTAGGTGGATCCTTCACCATGCTGGACCAATGATTGGGGTTTGTCAAGCGTGCTCGATGTGCATGCTGATGTCCTTCTGCTTACTGCCTTGACGCAGGCAAGCGCAAGGCGGCGTATGCGGGCGGCCTGGTGCTGGAGCCCAAGAAGGGGCTGTACGACAGCTACACCCTGCTGCTGGACTTCAACAGCCTGTACCCCTCCATCATCCGGGTCCGCACCCTGCTGAAATGATGCCCGTCACCAGCCAATGGGATTGCATGTCTCGACACCAGCGCAAAGTGTGTGTGGTCACCGCATGCTACAGATGATCTGCATAGTAAAACACACACTGACACCACTTTCGCAGCCCAGCATCTGCCTGCTCATGCTGGACACGTGGGAACAGGGATCCGTGCCGGTGCTAGGTCATGAAACGCATCACTGACCACACCAATGCACACGTGGCCACAGGAATTCAACATCTGCTTCACGACGGTGGAGCGCGGGGAGGAGGGCGCCGCCCCGGCGCTGCCGCCGTCGGGCGGCGAGCCCGCCCCGCTGCCCGTCATCCTGGCCGCCATCCTGCAGGTGCCGCCGCACCGCAGCGCCCCCGCTGGCCTGCCAGGACCTGTGACCCGCAGACCGCTGCTGCCATTGCCAAGTTGTACCGGGGCTGCAGAGGGCAGGCAATCCACCGTCAACGCTGCCCGAGTCGCCTGACCTGGCAGCCTGCACCGTGTGCAGGCGCGGCAGCAGGTCAAAAACCTCCTGAAGTCGGAGCGCGACCCGGTGCGCCAACGGAGGCTTGCCAAGCTTGGCTGTGTATGTGACGCAGTGATCACGTGTACAGTATGCACATTGCATGTGTCTCGGATAGCAACATTTCACCCCATCCTCCGTGCTTTCTGGCTACAGCTGCGGCGGCAGCAGTATGACACACGGCAGCAGGCGCTCAAGCTGACGGCCAACAGCATGTACGGCTGCCTCGGCTTCCGTGCCTCGCGGTTCTTTGCGCAGGTGCCACATCCGAGTTGCACTGAGCAAGCAGCTGTGTTGCACGCATCGCAGCAGTGCCGCCAAATATGCACTGTCTCAACATGCCAGCTACACGACGGATTCCCTGCAGCATTTCGTGCGAGCATGTGGGGCAGCTATTTCAGGATCCCTGGGCAGGGTGCAGACCGCGGAGCTGCTTGTTGTGCAGCCGCTCGCGGAGCTGGTGACTGCCACAGGGCGGGACATCCTGCAGGCGACCGTGGACCTGGTCGAAGGGGAGCTGGGCCTTGAGGTGAGAGGCTCTTCAGAGTCTCAGCGCTGTCAATTGCAGCTGCAATCAGAGGACAATCGGAGGCACAAGTCTTTGGCAGCACGTTTTGCAAGCACCTTGCAGGCCTCGTGGCGGCACCATCCCGATCTGCATGCGCTAGTTGTTCCATTTCGGTGCCCATGCTGCAGGTCATCTACGGCGACACAGACTCCATCATGGTCAACACGCGCACCCGTGACCACGAAGCCTGCAAGAAGCTTGCCGACACCATCATGAGACAGGTAGATTTGGTGTCAATGCATTACTCGCCAGACCTCACAGCCAGCAGAGGCAGGGCAAACGTCCCAGTCGTTGATGCTGCGAGGCTGCAGCTGAGACGTATCTGTCTCTCTCTCTATCTGTCGGCGCTCCAGACCAACAGGGCTGGCAAGGGACGGCCCTGAATGGCTTGCAGACCGTCTTGCGCATAGTGCTGCACACACATCGATGAACAGCTAGATCTGTGTGCCCGATGATGAGGGATGTGCTCATGCACTCCGCAGGTGAACCGGCGGTACAGCAAGCTGCAGATCGCGCTGGACGGCGTGTACAAGGTCATCCTGCTGCTGAAGAAGAAGAAGTACGCCGCCATCAAGTTCGAGACGGGCCCCGATGGCCTCGAGCGCGAGGTGCGCGCCGTGTACCCGTGCTGCCTACACGTCGCACCGCCGCTGATGCCTGACTTGCATTGCGGCCGCTGCTGCATACACTGAACAAAGGTCTGTCGGGCGTGCCCGTGCGTCTGACGGCAACAGCAGCATGCACATGGCACGAGGCTGACCATGACCCCACTCATCACCAACTGGGTGTGACATTTTATGCCGCACCCTGCTGCAGGTGCAGGAGGAGAAGGGGCTGGACCAGGTGCGGCGGGACTGGTGCCCGCTGTCCAAGGAGTGCGGGCGGTTCGCGCTGCGCAACATCCTGTCGGGCGCGCCGCCCGAGGACGTGGTGCAGGCCATCCACGACCACCTGCGCGCGGTGCGGCGGGCACTCTGTTCTGAGCCCTGAACCCTCAGCCTCACTCATGCAGCAGTCCGGGGCCAGGCGGAGCTGCAGCACCCGTCTTCGTGGTGTCAGATGCAGCAGTCACAACCACAAGGCATCGTGCAGGTGGCGCGGCGGTGCCGCTGCCTCTGCAGCTGTGGGACGCATACTCTGAACGAGCATGAGCCCTCTTCTGTGTTTTATTCGGCAGGTGGCGGAGCGGGTGCGGGGCAAGCAGGTGCCGCTGGCCAAGTTCCTGGTGACCAAGCAGCTGACCAAGCGGCCGGAGGACTACCCGGACGCGAAGAACCAGCCGCACGTGCAGGTCGCCCTGCGCCGCCGCACCGCCGGCCTGCGCAACGGCACCATGCAGGTGACATGAGCACACGCTGGTGCGACAGCGATCCTGCGGCTGAGGTCTACCGCTTGTAGCTTTGCTGTGGAGCACCCAGCCTGCACATGTGCACAATCAACTTGGCTTTGAAGGCCATCAAAAATATGCGAATATCATGCCGCTGTTGGTACAAGAGCGATTCACGACCATGCTCAAAGCCTGCGATGTTCCGCTGTGGCAGCTGACCAAGCAGAAGGTTGACTACGCAATCAGTGACATTGCTGCGCTGCACAGGGCGAGACGGTGCCGTACATCATCTGCATCGACCGCAGCACTGGCGGGGAGGGGGGCGCGGGCGCCGCCAGCGGGAAGGGTCTGGCGCAGCGGGCGTACCACATAGACGAGGTGCGCGCCCCGGGGGCGCAGCTGGAGGTGGACGCCGCCTACTACCTGTCGCAGCAGGTGCGGGTCCAGCCCCCCATTGCCCTACCTGAGGCCTCGGCCCATGACAGCTGCTCCCCCATGTGCTTCCTGCCCCGGGGCATCTGCATCCTCATGATGACATGACGATGACACAGCCTGTCGGACGCCCAAGCTGGGATGTGACCAGCATCAACAAGGCAGGCTGCACATGCAGGTGCTCCTCTGGTCCGGAGGCTGTTGACTAACCAGGCTGTGTTTCCGCAGGTGCACCCGGTGGTCGCGCGCCTGTGCACGCCGATCGAGGGCACCGATGCCGCGCGGCTGGCGGACTGCCTGGGGCTGGACCCCTCGCGCTTCGCGGGCGCGGCCGGCGGCGGGGGCGGCGACGACGCGCGGGAGGACGCGCTGGTGTCGGGCGCAGCCTTCTTCGACGACCCCGCGCGCTTCAAGGTGCCCCGCGCGCCGACCCCTGCCGCCGGCTGCTGCACGCCGCGTGGACTGAGCACCCCTGTCCCTGCAGTCGGTGCCTGCACTCCTGTCCCTTCTCCTGGCCGCTGCAAAGGCGTTGCTGCCATGCAGCCCACACAAGGCTGTAGTCACGATGCCCCATGAACGCATGGCGAAGCACTGCGGCATGCAGGTGTGCACCGTCTTGGGGGGATCTCGAGGTCCGGAGACAGATGATGCTTGCTGGAACGGTCACATAACGTCTACACGCTGCAGGACTGCGAGGCGCTGCAGCTGGCAAACGCAGACGCCGACCGCTTTGCCTTCTGCGGGGTGGAGGCGGTGCTGGGCGGCACCGTGGACGCTGTGGCGGCGCTGCAGCCGCCCGACAGGGTCGGCACCGCCACGCCGCTCTCAGGCAGGGCGTCGTGTGTTGCATAGCGGGTTCGACGTAGTGTACGTCTGGAAGCAATGCCATGCTGCTCGTGATTGCTTTGGGGTACTGTGATGAGGGCATGATCCGTCAGGTGATTGTGTACAAGCGGGACGCCAGGAGGTGCTCTCAATGAAGCCTGTGCTGTTGGACGGCCTGTGGCGTCGGCCATGAACGCTGCCCAATGACCCCGCAGCGAGAGTGTTGCCTTGCTGCGCAGGCGTACAGCTGGCGAACCAGGCGCTGCTGGCGGCGCGTGCAGCGGTGTCCAGCTACTACGACTGCCAGCTGCGCTCCGACGACGAGCTGGCTCCGGGCGCCACACGTGACATCAGGCTCGCGTGAGCGTCTCAGGACTTGCATCTGTCGGGCTGCTAAACTGTGGTCGTTGCCCATGCATGGCTCCAAGCCTTGGCATATGTATGGTCGGATATAGCAGCTGCATGAGCGTGACGGCCAGCAAAGCAGGTATGTATAGCTCTGGGCCCCAGCACTGCCAGTCAGAGCGGGTTCTCATAGCTCTGGTTGAATTCACGCAGGGTGGGGCCCGATGGTCGGCATGGCAGCGCGCCACCTGGCGACGCGTCAGGCAGCATGAGCCGCGCAGTCACGGAGGCGGCGCTGTACACGCAGCTGGCAGCGCTGCACCGCTCCCTGGTGACATCTCGTGCAGTCGCTGCTTTTCGTCATGCGTGTGCAGTGGCAGCATCCCGTTCACACACTGCAGGCCCGCTCACCTCCAAACGTTGTCACACTGACTAAACACGACGACCTGCTTAAACCTTGACGAACGTAGCTGATGTCTGACTGCAGGATGTGGAAGGGGCTTTGGCGAGGCTGCCGAAGTCGGCCGACGCGGCCACAGCGGAGCAGAGGGCGGCGCCCATCCGGCGGCAGCTGGACGCAGCCGCGGCAGCCGTGGACGCCATCAGGAGCGGCTCGGCGTACCGCTGGGTGTCGCTGCGGGAGGTCTGCTGCTGACCAGAGTGACAGCCAGCAGCGGACCAGCGTTCCAGCTGCTGCTGTGGCAGATGACACCGACAGTGCAGAATGAGGTAGCATTGATTCATTGGTCCACCTGAGCACAGGCCTAAGTTTTAGCCAGGATAACCTCTACGCATGAACAAGCTTCTGAACCTTGCATGGTGGAGTGCAATGTGCCATCTGCAACTGCAACATCACACACGCTTCCCCCGATGTTGTCTGTGACCCCGGTCTGGCGCGCCGCCATTTGCCGCACCGCCACTCTCTGATGACACGTCCTCCCCTGGCCGCTGCTCGTACACCGCGTCAGCGACCGCCATCCCGTTGACGGCCGCCATGCAGGCTGCGCCGTCTGTCTGCGCGTGTGCAGCCGCTGCCTCGGGGTCATAGGCCCGGACCTTCTCCATGGTGATCAGCCGCCGGCTGCAGCAAGGATGTGTATGTCAGTCAGAGCAAGGATGACATCATGGACTGTCCAAACTTGTACCGTAGATGTATGGGAGCAGCTCGGTTGCAGGCACTGCCAAGGACAGCTGCACGCTGCAGATGGACGGAACGGCAAATGGAATTTACACCTGTAGCGGTCTGTCAGGATCTGCTCGCAGTTGTGCAGCACCCGCAGCACAGGGTGGCTGGGCACCACCGCCTCATCGTACTTCTCCGGCACCACCTGCAGTTAACAGGGACTCCATTTCAACCATGCACTTCAACTTTGCCAGGTCACGAGTTCGACAACTGCATGCGGACCCAGGTTGTAGTGGCGTGCGGTGTGTGCCGATGGAACTGCACGCCGGGTTGTGCTCATGCTGGAAGCAGCGGAGGCCCCACCGGCAGGAAGTACACGAGGCGGCCGCCGACTCGCAGCAGCCGCGCCGCCGACTCCAGCAGGTCCAGCAGGCACTCGCCCAGGGTGTAGGGGTCGGTGTGCGGGAAGTGGTCCCGCCCGGCCGGCCGCGCCTTGTACGCCATGTGCACGCTCTTCCGCGCCCCCGCGCGCACCCCGTACGGCGGGTCCGTCACCACCGCGTCAAACACCCCCTCCAGGCCGGGCCTGCGCACGGCAAGCTTCAATTTGCTGTGGAGACTGGCAGGAAGCAGGGCATGCGTGTCCTCTTTGAGAAAGAAGCTGCGCTTGTACAGGACGGTCGACGAGTGGTTGCAATCAGCACCTGCTGGGAGACCCAGTATGCATGCAGTCCATCTGGGGCTGCCTGGAGTGCAAGTGTCGGCGGTGGCGCCTTGCAATGGGGCATGCAGGTGTGGTGCTGCAGGGCAGCCACCTGAAGGGCAGTGTGTGCGCGTCGGCCCGCAGCAGGCCCACCGGCGCGCGCAGCCCGTAGTCCCGGAAGTTGGTCCACAGGTCCACCTGAGGCACACAGCCGGCACGACACGTCGATCTTCGTGGTTGGACACCGTCGGACGTCCGCACCAAGCGGACAGCCAAAGCTGGCAGCCATGCAGCCATTTGATGCCATGCTGATCTGCATGTGTATTGTCATCCAGTGCCAGGTTGCAAACCGACTCATGCAGAAGGTGTATGCTTCACCTGCTGCCCGGCCCTGTCCGTCTTGCCCAGCCGGATGACGCGCATGTCGATGTCGGCGCCTAGGGTGAGGGCGCCGTGGTGCGCCGCCGCCAGCAGCACGCCGCCCGTGCCCACGAACGGGTCGCTCACCAGCGCGCCCCGCCGCACCTGCGCCCCCGCAGCCAGTTTCCATTCCACACACCAAGATCGCTAAGGGAAGCATGTAGACACCGGTGCTGCCGCCTGACTCGGGCAGTGAATGCCTGAAAGTGAGGGAAGCCTCTGATGCCTGGTCTGTTGGCGACGATCTGATCGCCGACGTATCATCTGACCTGATCAGCTACGACGCACCAGCGCGTGGTTGCACATGAGGAAGGCCATCTCGGCGTCCATGGAGGTGGGCCCCAGGTACCGCCGCTCCGGCAGCAGGTACCGCTGCAGGTAGTCCCGCTGCTGCGCGGCCACCTGCCGCCCGAAGAACCAGTGCTCCGGCAGCGCGATCATGCCTTTCGTCCGCTTTGTGTCCACCTGCCGGCAGCGATGCATCACGCCATCAGGTTTGCACACCTCTGAGCACGCACAGTCATGATCGACCATTGTGGCTGCTGCGCGAGCTGGTGAACGCCACGCAGCCTACCTCCAGACAGCCTTTGTGACCTTTTGGGGCTAGTCTGCAGGTGGTCAGAGGCTCAGCTGCACAGTGCGTGTGACGATGGCGGCGGGCGGCGCGGCACCTGAATGAGGCGGAACATGTTGTCCGGGTCCCGGAGCCGCACGGGGCCCTCGAACGGCACGAAGCTCAGCCGGTTGAGCGTCGCCACCGGGTCGGCGATGCCGCAGCCGAAGCCGTCCACGCGGATGCACCAGGACGCGTCGGCCGCCAGGTGCGCCGGGTCGCGGTCCGGCAGCCCACCCCGGATCGACGCCTCCAGCTCCTCCCAGCTGCCGCCCTCGCCCCACACCTCGTACAGGCTCTGCAGTGTGTACGGGCTCAGGGGTCAGTGTGCTTGCATGATGCGAAGTAGCATGCTGCATTCCGTTTGGCAGGGTGATCATCATGCAAGTGCGGTGCGCATGGCCGCCAATCAGGATGAAGCAAACGCCCACCTTCAGCAGCATGGAGCGCTGCATGACGCGGCGCGCGGCCTCGTCGTCGGGCAGCCACACCCGCCAGAAGGGCGACAGCGGGTTGCCGCCCGGCGGCTCCTGCCATCGCAGCGGGCCATAGCCCAGCAGCGCCGCCACCGACTCGAGGTCCGATCGCCTAAAGTCCAGGTGTCGGTGCATGAAGTGGCACAGGTACCACATGGTGCCGCTGATCGCTGACCATCAGGTGGCCATTGTCACGAGCAGACGCTGAGCTGGGAGCGGTGCGGCGCTGCTCTACATGAAACCGGCCCAAACATCTTCCCCACGGCGTCACAACAGCCGCGGCCGCGTGATGACAAGTGCTGCGTATCTGTGTGATTCAATCACAAGTGTTTTGAGCAGGCGCACAAGTGAGCTTCTGCTCACAAGCTCAGTACCCAGCATGGGCTGCAAGGGTCTGCTGCAGGGTGGGGTGATGCGTTGCTTGGTAACCCGGCTGTTGCAGTGACTGCAACTCTTGTGCAGCGTGGTCGCTAAGCGTGCTGCACATTCCAGCTGAGGTAGAATGACCACCAGAGGATGTAGCGACGACTGCCACAGTGTCAGACTGCATTGTCTGTCCCAGAGCTGCCAGTCGCTGTATCATCAGTGCTGGCTGCTGACTGTGGCAGCTTGACAATCACAATGACATCGCCAAACTGGCTGCTGCGCCTCTTGACCACCTCCTCTGCCCCTTCGGCGCCAGCGCTACTGGGTCGCCAGCCGCAGCCGTGCTCGCATGCAGGCTGCAAAGCTGCCGCTGCTGCAGCCGACACCGGCCGCTGCCGAGCACCTCCGCTGTTGGTGAGAGGTCCGATGTCGCATGTACAGTCGTCGCCATCTGCTGGCAGCGCCATTGTTTCCGCCACCAGCGGCAGCCTGCACAACGGGCAGCATGCCCCCAGACGCCTGCAGCATCCACCACGCCGCTGTACTGTCAATACTCTACTGGTGCAGCATGATGCTGAGACCGCGACAGTGGTCAGGTGCGTACAGTGGCACGACATGCCAGCACTGCCCAGTGTGCAGTGGTGTACTGGACCTGCTGTGGGCCAGGCTGAACAGGCATTCCCGGCAGGTGCCGTGTCCGCATACAAAGCGCAGCCAGCGGCCGCTGTCGGCCACGATATCGAGGCACACAGGGCACTCGCCCGGCTGCCACGCCGCCGCATCCGCCCCGTCCAGCGGCGCAGCCCGCAGCCGCAGCGCCGTCGGGACACCTGCTGGTTTAGATGTCGCAGGTGGTATCTTGTTCCAGCAGGAGACACGCACCCTCAGCTATAATGTGTATTGTAAAACATTGCTGCAGATGGCGCACATACTTACCTTTGAGCTGGCGGCCTGCTATCTGGGCTGCTGCTGGTCCATCCTCCTCAGTGGAGGCGCCTGCTGTCATGGCTCGCAGCCTGCATGGTGACATCAGGGCATACGTGAGCTGCTGCGGAGGCAGTAGCTGCATACCTGAAACCGCATTGAATATAGGACGCCATCGTGACCGACCTTGGATGCTGGAATGCGTGTGCTGTGTTGCATACCTGGTGATACCGACCACACAGCAGAGGAGCAGAGCTGCCGCAGCAAATGCCGCAAAAGCTATGACCACTGGCAGTGATGGGCCGCTTCTCTTGCAGCACTTGCCCCCATGTGGGCAGCAGGTGCAGGCCTGCACTCAATTCGAATCGTATATCGAAGGTAGTTCTGCCGCCCACTTGCTGCTCTGCAAGGTGAGACCGGGAAGGGCAGCAGGGCGTGCATCGGATGTGTACATGCTGTACGTGCCTGTGGGTGCTGCTTGACTGCGGTGCTGCCATCTGTCCACTCTGCCAGCACCCAGCCCGACGTGCAGCAGCAGTCCAGGTTGACTGCATGAAGCATTCAGGGTCTGATGTGACCACGTGACCAGAAAATCCTCGTCGGATCAGGCAACTATACATCTTGGCAGACGGGAGGTCGCCGTGGCAACCCTCAGGACTCTCACCTGACGAATGATTGGCGTGCTGCCAGTCTGATGCGGCAGCGCCCGAAGCGTGGTGAGCTGGCTGCTGCAGCATGTCGCCGTGATGATGCGCAAGGATGCGTGCCTGCTGCGCAGGCCATGCCCTAAGCCACGAGCGCTCCGGCACCACAGCCTGTAATCACCATCAGCTGCTCTGTGACGATACCATCCAGTGACGACATCTCGGGACGGTTGCATTGCACCTGCGGGCCATGATGCAGGTTGCCAACAGGTGTGCAGACGGCAGATGCTTCTCAGACCTGCAGGAGCAAGCTGTTGGGGCTGCACTGGTGCGGCAATCGCTCGAAGGTGATGGTCCAGCTGTGCAACAGCTGCGTGTTCAAGCTGCTGCCGCCGCCACCGGCGGCGGCAACACCATCACCACTCAGCGGACCATCACCCCAGTGCGCCCTCAGCCTGCCGGGCGCATAGTCAACGGGAGATCTATTCAAACCAACCAGAAGCAGGTCAACAAGGCAAAGGATGCGCTGTCGACACGGCAACCCACCCGAAGCGAGTGCTGGTGCAGCTGCCAGGCGGGCCTTCGCTGAGCCAGAGTTCGCTTCCAGCTGAGCTCTCTGTTTCAAACCTGCCGCCTATTAGCGCGTTGCCGCTGGATTGCGGCATCATATGCAGCACATGTGGCCTCGATGATTTTGAAGCCGATCTCGAGATCGACGCCGTCGAGCACGCCAGCACGCCCAGGAGCGCTAGAAGCGGCAGGAGGTCCGAACGCTTCATGTTCAAGCCTTTGAACGGCCTGTGTGCGCTGCCAAGATGCTTTCGACGTCGAGCTGACTGTCATATCTCTTGGGTTGTTGCTGCATCCGATTCTTGTTCTGTTGTCACATATAACGCAAAAGCCAGTGCTATGTTTTCGGCAAATCATGGCACA
Organism: Diplosphaera chodatii; assembly: GCA_032358165.1. Classification (NCBI taxonomy): domain Eukaryota; kingdom Viridiplantae; phylum Chlorophyta; class Trebouxiophyceae; order Prasiolales; family Stichococcaceae; genus Diplosphaera; species Diplosphaera chodatii. The sequence continues at coordinate 789,000 of JAALGY010000037.1, read as the reverse complement.
TTCAATGTGCAAGAAGGGCAAGGCCGCTGTGCTTCATGCCTTCTTGCACGGGCATCCTTGCCTGCCAGCGTCAGCAGCACGTGGCTTGATCCACCCAAGCATGATGATAGATAACGTGTTTGTCAGTCCAACACTCTGACAGGTCTGGTGTCTGACAGCTTCGCAGTCCGCAGAACGAAAGCGCTGTCATGTTATGGTGTTACAGCCCAGAAGGGGCACAAAATGAAACAGTCTGCAAAAACTGAGCAAAAAGTTAACATGAGAGTCCGAAAATAGGGTTTAGCAACAAAAAAGTTAGAAATAGATTCTCGACACCGCATGGGGGAATTGAACCCCCGTCTTTTGGGTTCTGCCTTTTGCTGAAAGCCAAACATCCTAACCAGACTAGACGAATGCGGTCGGGATTCCACGCCCGTTGCAGGGTGAGATTCCTCTGAGTTGTCAGATTTGCTATGGCAGGTAGGCGCTGTCTGCCGCTACGGTATAGGCACACGTCATTTCTCCTTTATTCCACGGCGGGCTGATTGAATTGAGAGCTTCCGAGGATTGTGCTTGCTCAAACTTCAGAACACCGCTGCAACCCTTCCAAGCAGCCCGACAATCATCCCGTATAGGTCATACACCACGTCTACATGTTTCACAGAGATCACCAGCATGTCTCAATAGCATTGCCAGCAGGCAGGTCAATGTTCCATGCAGTGACAAGTTCCTCCAACGCCTGAAGGCCGCCAGCTGCCAGCTTCGCTATAATACACCTCTGGACGACAAGCATAGGTGCGTTGAACCAGTGAATGCGACCGCGGCCAGGTAATAAGCTTAGTGCGAGCGCATGCCGCCGATGCTGCGCCGGCGGCTTACGTCATGTGCAGGGTTTCGGCCCCATCAACAGCCACTCAGCCAGGCCCTGACTGCAAGCCGGTCAGGCGGGTCAGCGCCAGCTCTCGACGCGCCCGAACAGGCGCGCGATTATCGGCCAGTGACGTCGCAGTCACGCAGTCGCCGTAGTGCATCGCGACGCCGTTGTGGGCGTGCAGTGTGTCGTTGCATGAGCACCCAACACGACCCGACGGCCGCGCTGCACACGACTGCACCTTTCAAGCTCCGCCGCATCGCGTTCGTGCCGGCTCGGGAGTCAGATGCGGTGCCGGTGCCGCAGGGCCTGGACCTGGTGGTTCTCAACGAGCAGCCTCAGCCCTTGAACGTGAGCAGTGCTTTCCCCCTTTCAGACACATGGGACCCCTGCAGTCAAGGCGGCGCGCTTCGCGCGGCGCGTGTGCTGTCAGTAGTGCAGGGAGCCAGCGGTGGAAGTGTGGCTGCTGTAGACGGCAGCCCTCCCCTGACAGCTGCTGACAAGGGTGTGTCCAGACAGATGCGGACGTCCTGAAGCATCACTACGGGGACGCACCAGTTATAGAGTGCATCAGTGCATCCTATCCAGCTCAACTTGCAAATATAGGAGGATGTTGTGCTGTCAATTGATTGCTTGTAGATATTAGGCGCTCTGCAGCATGCCGAGCGCGTCAGCGCCTGGTATTGTCACAAGGGTAGCCGCGGCTCAGGCAGCCGTGTCAGGAAGCTTAGGTGCTGAGCTGGCAGGTCACCCTCCTGCCCATGTTTGTAAGGGTCGCATGGTCGCACTGTGCATGCGCATATGCAGGCCACTGGGGAGACGGCAGCAGGCAGCATGCGTGCCGGCGGCGCGCCCGGCAGCGGCCAATCGGCGGCAGCCGCGCCCCGCAAGAGCCGACATGCGCCGGAGGAGCTGGCGCTGCAGTGGCGGACTGTGCAGAGGATGGTGGGTCTCACTTGCAACATGACTGGCAGATGGCGAGCAGCATCTGGCGAGGCGCAGTCCAGCAGCTTGGATGGACGCTGTGGCCTGTGAACCTACATCAAGCATTCCCTGCTGCAGGGCGCGGGCCTGCAGAACCTGGGCAACACGTGCTTCATGAACGCGGTGCTGCAGTGCCTCACGCACACCCCGCCGCTGGCCGAGGCGCTGCTGGCCGGCGGTGGCCGCACCAGCAGCCAGTTCCGCCGCAGGTGCTGCGCCATCAAGTGATGTTGTATCGAGGGCTTTATGAGGGCCTCGACCATCTGCAGACTTTGCCTGGGGTTCTGTGTGATGGGCTTCTTGAGTGTCGCTGATATGGATAGCATGGGCAATGACCTAACCATCTGCACGCACCTTCCTGTTCACAGCATCGAGGCGGCGCCCCGCAGCAGCGGCGGGGTGGACCCGCTGGCGCTCACGGCGGCGCACATAGAGCGCTCGCTGCGGCACCGCACCGGCGTGCTGTCGCCGCTGGCGCACGTGAAGACGCTGCGCTCCGTGAGCAAGAGGTGGGGTTGGCCAAACCCTAGTGTCAGTCACCCTGACGCGGCTGCGAACCTGGGACTGGTACTGAGAGCGATGTGTGCTGCGCCCTGCCTCGTTGTCTCATCACGTACTGGAGATACTGATGAGTAAGTGTCTGTAATATCGTGCAGCTTCCGCACCGGGCGGCAGGAAGACGCGCACGAGTACCTGATCGCGCTGCTGGACGCGATGCACACGATGGCGCTGGGCGGCCCCGGGGTGAAAGTCAAGCCCGAGGAGGCGGCCGCCAAGTCGCTCATCTACCGCATCTTCGCCGGCAAGATGCGCAGCACGGTATGTAACCCTTCCCTCCTGGAGACTGCAGGCACAGGGCTGCAATATCCTCGAAGTCTTCACTGTCCCTGCTGATCTGCTGTATGCACATCTCAAACCCGACTGTGGCCCTGCAAGTCTGCTGCTGCGCGCTGCAGGTGAAGTGCACGGAGTGCGGGTTTGAGAGCTGCCGCAGCGACCCCTTCCTCGACGTCAGCCTGGAGATCAACCGCGCCAGCAGCGTCGCCCGCGCGCTGCAGGTGCGCCCAGGATCTAGAGTCCGAGTAACAGCCAGTCTAACGCCACACTGCACAACCGACCCTGCCAGATACCTGCAGCTGCGCACTGTGCAGCTGGTGTGCGCTGCGGAGGCAGCAGGCTGTCTGAAACAGCGTGTGGCCAGTGCAGCGGTTCACGGCGGCGGAGTACCTGGAGGGGGACAACAAGTACAAGTGCCCCAAGCAGCGCAAGGCGGTGCGCGCCGCCAAGCGCATGTCCATCGAGGTGCGCCGGCGCCGCGACCCACCCTGGCTTGGCCGCACCGCTTTGTGCGGAGCCCTTGGCGCACACTTTGCTGATTGTGCTGCAGGAGGCGCCGGCGGTGCTGGTGCTGCAGCTGAAGCGCTTCGAGTTCTCGGCCCGCAGCCGCGCCAAGCTGGGCAAGGTCAGCTGCTGTGCGCTGGCTGCATGCCATGAACTGTTGCATTTGTCAAGTCAAGGGTCCGCACCATGGCAGCTCTTTCCGCCTCTATACCCGCATGCTGCTGCTCTGCTACTGCTGCTGCCGTTGTTGTCATGGCATGAAGCAGCTCCTTATTGAGCAATAAAAAGCTGTCGTCAACCCTGCAGCGGGTGGACTTCGACACGCGGCTGGACCTGCGGCCGTACATGGCGGACCGGCGGGGCGCCGCCCGGCCGTACAGCCTGTTCGGGGTGCTGGTGCACCACGGCCACTCCCTGCACGCGGGGCACTACGTCGCCTTCGTGCGCGGGCCCAACGGGCTGTGGCACCAGATGGACGACGCCACCGTCAGCCAGGTGGGCAGTTCTCGGCATATCCTCGTCACATGTGCAGGTGCCACGAGCTCCGTGATGTGCTGCCCTGTTCTGGGAACACGCGGTCCGCTCACAGTTTCCCTCAATCATGTGCCGCATAGGTTGGTTCTCAGCATTGTCAATGCGCTGCGCTTCCGCACGCAGGTCAGCGAGCGGATGGTGCTGGCGCAAAAGGCGTACATCCTGTTCTACATCCGCGACGAGACGGACGGCGCCTCGTGGAGCGCGCCGCCCGCCCCGCAGCCCACCCCGCAGCACACCCCCCGCGGCATGGCCAACGTGAGCTGCCCTGGCGCCCTTCCTCTGAATTCCCACCAGGGCGTGCTAGCTGCCGAAGTGTGTCTCCGAAGCATATGATCGTGCCTCGGAAACTGCTGCACAGCACGTCCCTTCTGCATGCCACAGCAGCGATTCTGGGGTCTCCTGAGACCCCAAGTTACATGGCTTGGGTGCAAGTGTCAGCAATGTGCTGCTGCAGGGGGACGCAGCGCCGGCCACGGCACCCGAGCGGCTCAATGGCGTGATTGCCAATGGCGTGCTGCCGACTCTGGCGAACGGCCTCTCGGCCGTCGCCTCGGCGCCAGCGGCCGTGAAAAGGCGGAAGGCAGAAACGGACGACCACCAGCCCGAGGCGCAGCCGACTGCGAAGCGGCGCAAGGCGGCGCACGGCTCTGCCAAGGCAGGTGTGCTTGGGCTCCTCGCTGCTGTGACTGGCCCCTCTGCTCTGGTGCCGTGGGAATCTTGGCGGGTGTGCAGCCTGTGAAAGCCTGGCCACCCGAGCAGGATGCTTGCCAGCGGCCGTCAGTACTGATGTGTGCCTGCTCCTCCAGTCCTGTTAGAGAGGGAACAGCGGATGATACTTTGATGTTGCTGTGCGGCAGGCGGCACCCCGGCGGGCGGCGGGGCAGCAGGCGGCGGTGCGGCTGTGGACGGCGGCGCGGGCGCCCCGGCGGCGGCCCTCGGCGGCGGCGCGGGCCCGGGGCCTTCGCCCGCTGCCCGGCTCCTGAGGCATGACACGCTGCCTTTTAGTCTGCATCATGCACCTGACGGTTGCTGTCAGGCCTGACATTGTTGTGCCGGCGTGAGTTGTTGGTGTTGGCGGCGTGTGTGAGGGATGAGGAAACGCACTGGGCACCGAAGTCCATTGTGAGCGACGCGCATTTCAGCGGGCCTAGAAAACCCCTTGACTGACCTCACGGCAGCGGCTGCTCCCAGCCCCTGTCTCGACTGCGCAGTGTGTCATATTGCTCAGCATCGCATGTTGCTGCAGGTCTGGCAGGGTACTGGCCCGAGCTCTCTCCAATGCCGCGCTGAGCCCCTTTGGCCGGTCCTGGAAGCGGCTGGAGATGCACAAAGCAGCTGCCCAGGCACAGGCAAACTTCATGCTGTCGCGCGCGGCGTCGCGCGACCTCAGCCCCCTGCGCGGCTCCAGCCCCACAGCCCACCCTGCAGCGGCCGGGCCCGGGCCTCGGGACGCAGCCCGGCCCAGCAGCCGCCTCGGCAAGCGCCGCGCTGCGGCCGCTGCCGACGCGGCCCCCGCGCAGCCAGCATCCGACGCAGCACAGCTGGACGACCTTAGCAGCGACGATGACAGCTTCCGTCCCAGCGACGCTGATGAGGAGGCCACATCGTCAGACAGCAGCGGCAGCGGCGGCAGCCCCTCTTCAGACAGCAGCGGTGTGAGCAGCCGCAGTGACGGTGCGGATGCAGATGGCGGCCCAGAAGCAGCCTCGCCGATGGTTGGCGACACCGATGACAGCAGCAGCGGCGATGGCAGCAGCGGCGGCGGACCGGGGCTCAGCGAGTCGCCGCCTGTTGAGGCGCCGCCCTGGCCGCCGTACAAGAGCGCCGCAGCCGCAGCCGCCGCCGCCCCCGCTGCCGGCGCAGGGGGCCCGGCCGATGCGGGTGAGGGCACTGCGGGGTCCAGGGCAGCCACCGGAGCGCAGGCGGCTGAGCTGCTGTCTGGCGGCGGCGTCGCGCGCTGGCAGGACGCCGGCGACGCAGCCGCAGCGGACGAGCTGCTCAGGTATGGACATGCCCGCATTCGGCAGCCTATTATGTTTGCAACGCGCAAGCTGCGTGTATCGGGAGCCTGTTGCCAGCCTTTGTGCAGTAGATCTGGTTGTGTTCACACCAGTCGCACTGCCTCTGGTCGCAGGTCCTCACAGCCGCAGGGGCGGCAAGTGGATGAGTACGATGCAGAGTATGACCGCGGGCACACAAAGAAGGTGCGTGGCAATAAACGATGCAAGCAGCGTGCACATCAGATACATGTTCTCGCATACATGGCTCCGTCCTTGGCTGCTCTCAGTCTGCTGCGGTGGTGACTGCAGGTGAAGCAAAAACGGCTCGGCGGCGACGCTGGCCTGGCAGCCAGCCTGCAGCAGTCGTTTGCAACTCGCAAGCGCCACCAGCCTCAGTCCACAGGTCAGTGATTCTGGAAAGTGCCATTGCTGTGAATGCGCAGAATGCGCATATTTGCTTAATACTACTCCAGTTGCACAGCTTCGAACGTGTCGCAATATTTTACAGGCAGCGGCAGGGGGCGGAGCCCGCACGGCAGGGGCGGCCGTGGTGGCGGCCGCGGGTTCGGTCGGGGGCGGCAGGGCGGCAGCCGGGGCCGTGGCCGCAGCCCCGGCCGTGGTGGCCGCCGCTCATAGTAGTCCACATGTTGCGGAGGGCCTTGAGGGCGATTCGTGAGCTCGTTGGTGATCAGCATGTTGGCATCTGGTTGCAGCGTCGTGATCAGTTGCAACAGTGATCAGGTTGCAAGCAAACAATGTCAACACGTTCTACAAAACCACCTGAAATCAACTCCCCTGCCTAACAATGCACACTTGCACACTCAACACATACATCACGCTGGTGCCCTGTCAGCGATACATATACACCATTGCGTCCGAGTGCACAGGTTGTTGCTCAGTTTCCATTGATATGTGATCCAGTAGTTCAGTACACCTGGGGCCTGACTGTAGTAGAACAGTCATGCGGCAAGCCATCGGATTCCGCATTTGTATGGTATCAAACTACTGCCGCCTGAGCCACACTCCGAGCAGCAGTGCCGGCACCGACAGCAGTGCCAGGCCCACTTGCAGCTTGGCCCAGTTCTCGATGCGTCGCAGCGCATTCGCATCCGACTCTGAGCCGTCATTGGATGCCGCTCGCGCTGTCGCCGCTGCATCAGCCTGGGTGCCGACAGACTTGGACGCCGGCCGCGGCGGCAGTGCTGGGCCCGCCTGCTGCTGCTGCTCCTGTTGCTGCGGTGGTTGCTGCAGCGGCTGCGGCTGCGGCGGCTGCGGCTGCACACCCTGCGCTGCTGCTGCTACAGCACCCACAGCTGCCACCACTCCTCCTTCCTGCCGCTGAGACGCTGCAGGAGCAGTCCCGCGCGCCGCCTCCCGCGCGTCCTGCCCCCGCGCCACCGCCGCCACCAGCGCCGCGGCGTCCGCTCTGCTCCCTGCTGCCGGCGCCGCCTGCGCCGGCGTCGCGGATGCAGGCGCGGGCTGCCGCGCCGCCGCCAGCGAGGGCAGGCTGGGCGGCGGGCCGGAGTCTTTGGCGCTGTCTCCGTCGCCACCGTCGCCGCCGGCCTCCGCCAGCCAGGAGTGGCCGGCCATGATGCCGCCGCCGCTGGGCAGCGCGTCCAGCAGCGCCAGGCACTGCGCCCCCACCACACCCACCACCTCCTGCGGTGGCAGCATGGCGGAACTTATCAGCATGTGCCTCGACCTTGCATGCTTGGCGGACAACAACGGCATGCCTCCTGGTGGCCGATGCACACCTGGTAGTGTGTAGACACGAAGTAATGGTCGCCGCCGACGATGGGCACATTGCAGTATGGCCCACTCGTGTACTGGCCCCACTGTGCCACATTGCCTGCAACAAGCAAACATTCGTTCATGATTCAGCAATGGCCAGCAGTTACAGACAAACAGGGCTGGGTGCACCAGCAGCCAGCAGTACGATGTCACAGAGCAAGTAGCAACCCAAAAATAGCAGATGCAGTGACGCAAGTACCTGTGTCGATGGTGTTGTCCTCCAGGCCGTCGAACGAGGTGACCGGCACATCCAGCTGGGCCGCCCCGCCAAACTTGTACTGGCACGCCATCGCAATGTCGTTGACGCCCATGGGCGCCACGCGGTCGAACAGGCGCTCGTTGGTGCGCATCTCCTCCACGCCCGCAAAGTGCCCCCGCTCAAACACCTGGGCAGCAGACGACCAGCTGGGCCGCACGGTGTCAGCACCAGCAGCCCGCATGTGTGCACCCCACGCACATACTTGGTGCCTGTCTGCGCCTCCTGGCAGTGCGAACCAGAGTTGCACGACCGCATGCAGAGTGAGAGCATGGAGCCAGCAGAATGACGGAGTGGAGGCCGCACCTCCAGCAGCTGGGCCCGGGGCACCTTGTCCCAGGTGGCCAGGAAGGCGAGCGCCTCCTCCAGCACCTCCGCCGGGTCCTTGTCATACTCTGCACCACCCCAGTGAGTGAAAGAGTTCAAGCACTGTAGTAGGGCGAGGCAGACACCAGTGACACTGTGTGATTTCTGGTCCAGCCAGCGAATGCGAAGTTCAGAATCATCCTGAGGCCTCAGCCTCATGGATGCACCGGCAGCAACGTCCCTGGCTGGCAATGAGAACGGTCCTGTTGAGATCCCCAGATGATCGGAGCGCGACTGCTGCCAGAGCACTTGGTCATGCCAGCGCTCACCAACGGCCCGCTGCACGTACAGCTTCATGACCGCCAGCGCGTACAGGTGCGGCGGCGACACCGCCGCGGGGAACAGCGCCAGCGGCATCGGCGCATGCTTGCGGTCCGCCACACGTCTGGCCACCTCGTACGCCACGATGGCGCCCAGGCAGGTGCCGAACAGCGCATACGGCTTGCCCTGCAGGTATAGACGGGTCGCACTGAATCATGAATACCAATTGGCTGGCAGAAGGTCAGTAAACTGCATCGAGTCACGCAAGGCAGCAGTCCAACTCTTGGTAGAGGAGTGCAGAGTGAAGCAGGTAATGGAGCCAGTGGGTCCAACGAGTCATCAGTAGCGACCATTGTCGGTAGGGCGACCATTCCCAACATTACGAGGCTGATTACAGGGTGTTCAGTCTTGGACGACCTGTCTTTGGGTAGCGTGGCCTCTGCCAACTCGTCGAGCCCACATTGGCCATGACCTGGTGTTACTCATCGCTTCGTCATGCAATACATGTTGCTTTCATACCGCTTCATCAACTACCACATATCATCTTCTATCTGTTTGCAGCCCTGGTAGGAACTTCAGCGACCAGTCGTAAGTGTCGACCAGTCAAGCCATCACCTGCAGAGGCAGCGCATCCGCCAGCTGGTCCGCCAGGACGGCCACATCGTTGACGGGCGGCTCATCACGGCGGCGCCCCCGCCCCGGCAGCTCGATGGGGCACACCTGGATGGCTGCCGGCAGCATTGTCGCCCACCTGCGCACCAATTTAAACACCTCCCACGTGATGGCATCCTGTGTGCTGGCACCTATACCTAATAACGTAATGCAATCTCTGAAGTCTGCTGCGGCAATGGTATCTCTGCAGGTGCAGCAGACTGGGACGCAGCAACATAACCATTTCATACCTGGAGTAGACATTCTCCGAGATGCCGCCAGCGTAGGGCAGGCAGAACAGCCGCATCTTGACGGTGATGGGCGCCGGCGAGATCCAGGGGCTGGCCACATGCTGGACTGTGATGGCGGTGCTTCCTGCGGCCCTAGCGGAAGCATCCGCCTGTGCTCCGGGCGCCTGGCTGCCCAGCACCTCGGCCACGATCTGGCGCACAGACGCGTGCTCCGGGTCCTCGATCAGCGCTGTCACCTCCAGCCCGGTGATCTCCTGCGCCACATCATCAGCATACTGGTGTCGTTTGCTGCACCAACTGCCAGAGCTTACCGACGACTGCTGTAGGAAGCCTGGGCTGCTGAGGTCAGGGTGTGCCACAAGAGCGATCCGGGCACCTGCAGCTTCTGGCGCAGCTCCATGCTGGCCAGGGAGTCGAGGCCCTTCGAGGCCAGCGGCTCGTCCGGCGCCACGTCGCCGCCCACCAGGTCCCGCACCTGCAACGACGAAGGGTTGGTGTGCCTTATGAAGGTGTGCACAGGATGCCACTGCGCACAGTCAACTCACAGGGCTCCCTTCGGGGAAGCATCCGGTCAAACATATGTAACATTGTTGGCCTTGATTCTGACACTATACGGAGATGCTACATATAGCGCACAGTGTGAAGGATGGTGGCCTCCAGAGCTGCAGCGTCCACGCCTGCCAGCTGTGTCACCTGCTGCGTGACATCTGCTGGCGCAGCTTCCTCCACCACAGCCTGCCGAACGACCATGGCCTTATGCTCAATATGCAGTGATGGCAGGTGTTCGTGTTGGTTTTCAGTTGCATCCTGAGGTCAGCACAGGTGCACGCAGCACACCACAGAAGATTGTGCAAAGGACCGAGCGAAGGACCGAGTGAATAGGCTAGCAAGCGCACTGCAGCACCCTCCAACAGAACAGCCGATGTTGGCACATTGGTGTCGACAGCGGCACGGCCATCAAGTCAGCCTACTACCAGGCTGACTCTCCGCCTCGTGCTGATCTTGACACCAATGTCTACAGTGCAACCTTACCGTACACTCGTTGGCCCTGGCACATACATTGTCGCGAACTCCACGGCAGAGGCAGGGGACAAGCTAGTTGCAGGACCCACCTCATCAGCGGCAACACTTGCTTCCTCCAGCCAGGAGTGCCCCTCCATGAGGCCCCCCGCCTTCAAGCCGTCCAGCAGTCCGACGAGCTGCGCCCGTACCACCCCCACTACTTCCTACGATGCCATGAGAGAAGAGTCGGGTCAGGACAATGTCGAGCAGGTTGCGTGCGTGTATGCCTGCGTGCATGCGCGCGTTCGTGAGCAAATATCAAACAAGATCGAGGCGGCGCCTGCAATGGTATTTATGTATTGCCCGCCAACGGTGGGTCTCTGTGAGAGACCGTTAGCAGGTGGCTTGCCGAAGCATGTCAATGATGGTGCGCTATCTGCACCTGATAGTGGGTAGAAACGAAGTAGTGGTCGCCGCCCTCGATGGGCACATTGCGGTACGGCCCGCTCGTGTACTGGCACCACTGTCCAACGTTTCCTGCACATGCACAAAGCAAAGTCGTGCAGCGCCAAAGTGATTGAGGGTTTGAGCGTGTGCACGTTTGGGCACCTGTTGGCCGTTTTGAGTTCACTAGCCATCCGCACCGGGGTCGATGGTGTTGTCAGCCAGGCCATCGAAGGAGGTCATGGGGATGTCCAGCTTGTGCAGGCCCTCAAACTTGTACATGCACGCCATCGCAATGTCGTTGACGCCCATCGGCGCCACGCGGTTGAACAGGCGCTCGTTGGTGCGCATCTCCTCGACGCCGGCAAAGTGCCCCCGCTCAAACACCTTCCGCAGGGCAGAGTATGCGGCTGACATGGCTGTCAAGGCTGCTATGGCCTCAGCAGGAGCATGTACTGTGCAGACTTCGTGGAAGCAGACACGCCATTGTGCCTGACAGTTTACGCAGCGGCAATCAGTATGCCCGTTGAGATGTTCGACTGCTGTGGAGCGGCTCAGTCCGGCGCACCTCCAGCAGCTGCGCCTTGGGGACCTGGTCCCAGGTGGCCAGGAACGCCATCACCTCCTCCAGCGGCGGCGGCTCGTCGTAACCTGCGGGCAGCAAGAGCATCATGGGCATCCACATAAGCAGGATCTCTGTGTTCGGCAACTGCAGAGGATTGAACATGGCATTTACGTGATATGCACTGCTGCAAAGGTGAGTGACAGGCTCTACGAGTGACAACATAGTATGCCACACGCAGAAATGCCACCAGCCCCATGCAGCAGGCCACAAGCACCAGTGCACGACAGGCATTGCATGTGTCAGCAAGCAAAGGACATTCAAAGATTAACTGTGACGCACCGACGCTGTGCTGCACGTACAGCTTCATGACCGCGATGGCGTACAGGTGCGGCGCCGACACCGCCGCCGGGAAAATGGCAATCGGTAGCGGCGCGCACTTGCGCTCCGCCACCCGCCGTGTGACCTCGTACGCCACGATGGCGCCCAGGCAGGTGCCGAAGATGGCGTACGGCTTGTCCTGTGAGTGCAGGAGCGTGTGTGAAGCTTGCCCTGGCTGATGCACTGTTAGTCAGCAGGATTGGGCAGGCGGTGGGTCATTAGTGCATGTGTGGCCAGACCTGAGCACACCCCTGCAAGGGCCGTCTCGTTCCTTACGAGCCCTTGACAGTGTGTAACACTCAGGCCTGGCCACGACCGCTCCAAACCAACACAGAAACTGAATGGTGACTGATTGATTCGTAATGCACCTGAAATTGGCTGCTTGCAGTCAGCAGACCCTGGCAGCTGCCTCTGTGGAGGACTTCATCTACCCACCACGTAAAGCCGTGTGCAATGTAGCTCGCTTCGTGGGTGGTCGGTGCAAGCACCTGGAGGGGCAGGCCGTCCACCAATGCATCCGCCAGTTGGTCGACGGTGGCGATGCCCGGCTCCCCGCGGCGGCGGCCCCGCCCCGGCAGCTCGATGGGGCACACCTGGATGGACGCCGGCAGCATGACCGCCCACCTGCCGCAGCGCAATGGAGATGCAAATTGCTGCACACATGACGTGCAGCAACACTGTGCAGGGCCAACTTGCAGTAAAAGGCCTTGAGACTGGTCACAAGTTGGTGGCGACAGACGCGTCCTTTGTCATCAGTTGGACTCGTGTCTCTCACGCATTGCCCAATAATCCGGGACCACTCTGACGCTGTGCACCTGGCGTAGACGTTCTCCGAGATGCCGCCGGCGTACGGCAAGCAGAACAGCCGCAGCTTGACGGTCACGGGCGCCGGCGAGATCCACACGCTGCGCATCTCCGCCGCCGCTGCGGGGCCGGCGGCGCCCGACGCCAGCTTTGCAAACGCCTCCGCGGCGATGACGCGCACCGATGCATTCTGCGGGTCCTCTATGAGCGACGCCAGCTCCAGTTCCAGCTCCTCCTGCACGACAGGGACCAATGTCCAGGGTGCATGTTTTGGCCTGATTTCGCTTGAATGAGGGCAGTTCGCAAACAACAGCACTGTGAGGGCAGCCCCGAGCACCATGCCCTTACTCGGTCTTCAGTGCGATTCGGTTTGTCGATGCAAGCGGTGCACACCTGCAGCTTCTGGCGCAGCTCCATGCTGGCCAGCGAGTCGAGGCCCTGCGAGGCCAGCGGCTCCCCCACATCCACTGCGCCGCCCACCAGCTCCGATGCCACCTGTGGAACGCAGGATGGCAAAGACACGTCCTGCCCGTGAAAGCTGTCATCGGCCTGGCTTGTTCAGTCAGCATAGGAGTTCTGCGGCACAGGCTGCGCAGAAATGCGCGCACCTTCAGCACCGCTGCTTCCACGTCCGCCAGTGTCCGGGAGCTGGTCTGCTTGCCTCCCGCTGTTGGAGCTGCCGCCCTGGTCACCGCAGGCTTTGCCTGCTGCAGCACAATGGCCAACCCCATTGCGACCACGTCAATGCAAGAAAGGGCACAAGTGTCAGGTGCCACTCTGCTTGTGGTTCAAGTGTACGGGCTCGAAAGGTGACATTCCACACTGCTTACCGTATCAACACTTTCCCAACACTGTTGCGCAACAGTGTTGGAACCGTGCTGTCACGGTGAGCAGGGTGGCGCTTCTGTTCTCTTGGAGACTGTGTCAGTGCAGCGAGACCATGTCTGCTGTACATCTTGCCTTGGCAGTTGAGGCGGCCACCGCAAAGTCGAGCTGCGAGAAGAAGCGCGGCAGCGGCTTGACCTGAGCCAGCAGCAGCCGCCAGTATGCTTGCATCGCCACGCCAACCCCGCCTGCAATCCCCACCGTCAACAAGGGCCATTGGGTTCGCATAACTAAGCCGCTCCTGCTGCCCCGCTATTAGGGGCTGTTGCTGCTGGCAGTTGAGTCCGCATCCTTATGTCGTGGTTTGTGGCATCTGCCATGCTGCTAATTGTGGCATCCCTTGTGGATAACAAGAGTCATTCCATAGACATCCACACGTGCTTCCAGTTCACATGGTACTTCGCAGTGGCTTGGCGCACCTGCCGCGCTGCGGGGGGAGCGCGCGGCGGCCAGGTCCAGCAGCAGGCCCTGCATCGCGGCCACGCCTGCCGCGGGCGTCAGCATGCCCAGCGCCGCCGCCTGCGCCTCGCCCATCGCGCCCTCCCGCTGCCGCACCATGCCTGCGGGGGGTTGGCCCACCCTTCAGCACGACATCCGCAGTGGGCAGACCTGGAACCAACCAATTCAGTCTGCATCTTGCTGAGGCTGCACACTCTACAAGGACCCAAGGCCACTGGCAGCCGCTCGCACTGACATCGCGACAACCCCTTACGCACAACTCAACGATGCTATGCTGAAACAGGCCAGGCAGGGTAATCTGCAGCGCGGCTGTGTGATGGAAGCTTCTGCACACAAGCGCGCTGCCTGCTACCGTCAAGCTGTTCCAGCTGTACTTGCATGTGCCTGCTCATGTCTATGGCTCACTCTGGTGTTTTCATGGCTCTTGGTAGTGACGAACCAGTAACTCGCACCTACAGAACTCCAGGCGCCCCACTGCACCGCCACGGCCGCCGCGCCCCTGGCCGTCTGCTGTGCAGCATACGCGTCCAGTGCAGCGTTTGCCGCGGCATAGTTCGCCTGCGCGGAACAGCAGCGGCTCGGTTGTGGGATGCAGTGTGACTTCACGCAGCTGCTGACCGTTCGAAGACCTCGGGTGCAGATCAGTCGGCACACTGGCAGCCTCAGTGGCTGTCAACACTCTGTGGACAAACACCTGGCCGCTGTAGCCCGCCACGGCTGACACCGACGAGCACAGCAGCGAGAAGGCCACGGGCGCCGGCGCGAGGCTGTGGCCGACGTTGTCCACCGCCGCCGCCTTGGACGCGATCACCTGGCGCATGACGCCTGGCCTCGCCTTTGCAATGCGCGCCTCGATCTGCAATGGACGAAGACAACATCTTGAGACATGCAGTCAGCATTGTTCTGTCACTGCAGCAGGTGCCTCAAAATGTGCTGTGTAAGTGATGAAGCTTTCCCACACCCAGGGCTGTGGCAGCACTTGCACAGGTCAACACCTGTGTGCCAGCAGCATGGATTGCGCCTGCCATGCAGCACCTGCCGCTAGCCGGCTGCCACAGTGCAGCGCCCGCCTCCTCTGCAATCGTGGGATCCGCACGCTGGATGCACACCTGCAGTGCAGTCGGCACACCTTGGCAGTTCTGATGTTGGATGAGGTGCATGGCGTAGGCAAGTAAATTCAGGCTCCCTCCCATATCTTTGCTAGCATATGCATCATCAGCTGGGCCTGAAGAAGCGCCCACTTCGCTTCAGGGAAGCTGAAGTGGTTCCGGTTCATGCCCGCTGAGGATGCACACTGGCTTGGTGTGTCCACAGAGCGGGGTGCCATAATGCAAGTTGCGTGCACAAGCAAGTAGGTGTGCACATGTATACCAAGCTGTCTGCAGAGACATGTGTCGTCAGTTGAGCTGTTGCATGCACACGACAGCCACAATGACAGGTACCTGTGCGGGTCCGCGCAGCAGGTGGCCAAGTTGAGCATCGGCAGCCGCCCGCCCGGAGCGCCCCCACAGCGCGATGTGCCGAGCGCCGGCACCCGCCAGCCATGCTGCAAACAGCAGCCCCAGGCCGCCGGTGCCCCCGGTGATGACGTACGCAGACCTGGCGTCCAGCAGCTGAGCCTGCATGCGGCGTGCTGCTGTCGATTAAATATCACGAGAGTAGGCGAACGATGCAGCCTGCACCATTGCTACAAACTCGTCGTCGATATTGGTGCCTCCGCATACATTGGAAGATGTCATTTCAGCCACTTTGATGGCAGCGTCTGATCTCCTTGTGTTCCCAAAACCCAGCTTTCTCAGCAATACAGGGTCCTGGGCGCTGGTCATGTCCGAAGCTTGGAGAAGCAGCAGATGAAAGCATTCCAGAGCTGCTTTACATGCTGTCAGAAGCCTGCGACGCTAAGGGGACCGCATGTTTGGGACCCTTGGCTGCAGGCTCTGGGACTGCATATGAAGCAGCTCTCATAGCTGTTTTGAACAGGCGCTACTTAACCAAACAGCACGGTTATCTCAATCATGTCTTGAGCAGCCTTGGCAGGACGGCATGTGCTTCCTCAAGTGCTCGGGCGGCATACAAATGACAAAGGGTCACTACAGGTGCGTGGGCTCAACATCTTGCTGCACTCTGTACGACTGCCTGCCACCTGGCAAGTAGGCAGGTGCGGGGCGTCATTGCACACAAGCCTGCAGATGAGCTGCTGCACTGCCGTAACATCGAATTGACCTGCACAACCCGAAGCCTAGCTCCGATGCATGCTCTGATGTGCACCTCATGCCACCGTAAGCTTGCCTGCTCGTGCAGGGTTGGCGCTGCTGAGTGAGCGGTGTCATAGGACATGACGGGGCGGCTCCACGCCCCGCCACGCACCGCCAGCCCATAGGGTTCAGGTCCAACATCGGACCTGCACACATGCAAACCACAGTGGGCAACCATGAAGGCACTTGCCCCTATTCAACGTTGTATATGATGACGTGCATGTGTTTCGTGTGTCATAGAGGAGGGCTGCCAGCTGACAGCCTCTGCGCTTGTGGCGCACCTGCCCGGCGACAAGCTGCCTGTTGCAACCACCAGCGCATGCTGCCGTGCCGGGGTGCCAGCTGCTGCGGTGTCCGCATCCACCGGAGCGGACGTGATGCTTGGCAGCTCGTAGGGCAGACCTGCACATGGTAGCAACCAAGCCATTATTGTTAGTTATTGTCAGTGCATGAGAGTTGAACACTTTAGGCGCGACATGATGTTGGCACTCAGTTTGTAGACTAGCCGAATGCAGGGCATGATGTGCAGTGGCAACCCACCCTTGAGCACGCCCAGCACCGCGGCAGCGGCCATGGGTCCAGGCGCCGGCGCCGGCGGCCCTGGAGCGGCCGGCAGCGGCGCACCACCAGCAGAGTGCAACGCAAACGCCTTGCCGGGCAGCTGCGTCTTGTGCTGCTGCAGCAGCCGCAGCATGGCCGACGCTGCCCTTGATGCGGCCTGCGACAGCGCTCCGTTGCTGCTACCCCGAGCCGCAAAGCGCAGGTGAACTTGCTTCGACCTCGGGCCTGCATATGTGCACGCAGCGCTTTTGTTGCAGGCTCAAGGACCACACAATGGTGGCAGGAGTCGACTGCTCACGTCTTGCATGATGGCAGTCTTGCCTGTCATCTGCAGGAGCGGCGGCGCGGACGCAGGAAGCGCGTGCGAGGCCTGCCAGTCCAGGGTGTACACCAGGTCCTCGTGCGCCGCGGTGATGTCCCGCTGCACCGCCGCCGCCAGCACATGCAGCCGCCGGCCGACCAGGCCCTGCAACCAGCCAGTGCAGCAAACGGTTGTGAGGTCACAAACGAGTTTTGGCCATGTCATGCATCGAAGGAAATGTGCGTGGAAAACAATATAACGTCTGAAGTGTTGAAGCTGTGCGGTGTCAGGCATACAGAATGCTGTCAACCGCACCTGCAGAGATGCATAATGTTGTTGCGAGGTCTGGATGTCAGCGCATCTGGCCTCTGCTGCAGTGGCCCACTGGTCCGCCTGTGAAGCTGCCGTGTGCATGTCCCCTGCCAAACAGCACTGCACCGCCAGCAGCACGTGCGCTGTATTGGCCGCCGGCTGCTCGCACATGTCCGCCAGCACCAGCGCCGCCGACAGCAGCCCGGGGTGCACCCAGAAGCCGTCTCCAGCACCTGGAGACAGGCGTAGCGCTGCCAGCGGCCTGCTGGGCGCTGCGGCCTCCGCCAGCAGCGGCGATAAGTGCATGATCCTCGCCAGGGGGCCGGGTGCTGCCGACCGCTTCTGCGGCGCTGCCGATGGTGCTGCAGCCTGGGTGCCGAGATGTGCAACGACTGCTGCGTGTGCTGCTGCCACCTGGCCGCTATCAGCAGCGCTGATGTGCACGCTGCCGTCCTGACTGACTGAGGTGCTCAGCACACCGCAAGCTGCCAGGTGTGGAGTGGCGGTGACTGCCAGTGCTTCCACTGCAATCATGCTGCTTCCGCTGCGGCTGCCACCGACCTCATGCAGCAGCCTCACTGCCACTGTTGCCACCTCAGCAAGCGCCGCAGCTGACAGCACCGCTGTGCCATTGCCCGCATGCTGCCGCAGGAACGACAGCCGTGCAGACACCAGCTGGCAGCTGAAGGTGGTGGCGCTGCGGCTGGCTGACAGCACAGACATCTGCAGTGCCTGAATGCGGGGTGCGACATAGTGCCGGCTCCTCAAGAAAAGGTCTGGCTTGTCAACCTGCGCAGCACACAGGAAGAGCTTCCGATAACCCGCCCCAACAACTGATGGCGTGAAGTTCGTTTGCCCCCTGCAACATCCAGCACTGTGTTGTCGCACTGCTACAGGGTTATCACCTGGTTGCGGATGGCCTCCGGTGTGCCGAGCAGCACGTGCGCATTGACGCCGCTCATGCCGAAGGACGAGGTCCCCGCCAGCTGGCCCGAGAGTCCGCCGGCACCAGGCTGGCACTGCCTTGGCAGCGCTGCAGCGGCGCCGCCCGCCCGCCGCCAGTCGTCCAGCGCGGCGCCGACGTGTGCATTGGGCGTCCGCAGGTGCATGATGGGCGGCGCCGCCGCTGCCATCAGTGCGCCGGCAGCCAGCAGCAGGCCTGCAGGCACTCGGAAGGTTCACGACTCCTGACACAGCCTCGGTGCTACATGTATGGTCTATGCACAGCAGCAACCACAAATATGGAATACAAGGTCAGGAGGTGTATCAAACGCTTGGGGCCAGGTCTGATGTCGAGGGCGGCCAGTCCAAAACAGCAAGCGCATGGCGATGTGCCCCACCTGCCAGGCCGGCGGTGCCCTCGGTGTGGCCGCAGCACGCCTTGCTGGACAGCAGCGCCGGCGGCGCTCGCCGCCCGCCGCCTGCCGCGCTGACAGCCAGCGCCCCGGCCAGCGCACCCACCTCGATGGGGTCCCCTGTGATGAATGAGGTGCAGCGGATGCACTCCGCCCCCAACGTTTGGATGCGACAGCTTGCAGAGGTGGGGTTTGGCATCGTGCAGTCGTGGCAGCACCATTCATGTGCTTTCAGCAGATCGGGTACGTCGCCTCCTGATGCTGTTAACACGTGGGTAGACAGCAGTAAATGGCTTCAGCAGGCGATGTGCTGCACTGCTCTGGACAAGGTATACAGCATCAGAAGGCACACCGAGAGCAGTGCCGGTGCCGTGCACAGATATTGCTGCGACTGCCGCCGCCGATACTTCAGCCGCCACCAATGCGCTCCTGTTGTCATTATGCATGCACAAGTCTTGGCAATGTCTTTAACCTTAATCAGCATCAGCAAACAGAGCAACCCCGACAGATGTGGTCCCGGTAGTGAAGCAGGTGCACATCACCTGACCAGAGCTCCTTGCGCCGGGCCGTTGGGGGCTGTCAGCCCGCCAGACCGACCGCCCTGGTTTGTGACCGAGCCTCGCAGCACAGCATACGGCTGCCGCATGGCGCCTGCGCTGCCGCTGCCGGGGGCGGCTGCAGCTTCTGTGACGCTCAGTGCGCCGTCACCTGGCTGGATCACCATCACGGCAATGCCCTCGCCGCGGCCGTAGCCGTCCGCTGCGGCGTCGAAGGTGCGGCAACGGCCGACAGGCGACAGGGCCTGCACAACACAGGTACATCATATCAGCATGCGCAAAACAGCAAGCTGCAAACTAAAGACGCATGCCTTGAGACGGTGGCACCCAGTTGCAACCCATGTGACCACCTGCAGCTGGCAGATGGCGTTGGTGGTGCCGCTCAGCAGCATGACATTGCTGCCAGCAGCAACCGAAGCGCCCGCCTCGCCCAGAGCGAGGCCCTGCCGATGCAGCGAGACTGCAGCCATTATGTCATGCTGCTGAGAATGCCACGGGGGCCCAGCCAGGAGAGCAGGTCGTCATCTACTCTGTAATCTCACTCACCGAGTGTGCCAGGTGTGTCGCCACCAGCGATGATGAGCACGCCGTATCGGTGGAGACACACGGGCCTGTGCAACACGGACAACACGAGGAGAGTTGGGCCTTGCCTTGAGGTCCTGACATTGCACACATCTTCCGAACTAGTGCAACTGCAGCCTTCCAAGGGTGGAGCAGATCTGACATCACCTGTCAGCCCAAAGGCGTAGGACAGACGGCCGACCATGAAGCTGGCGCCGCTGCCCACCACCGCCTGCGGCGCCAGCTTGGCCGTGACCGCCAGCACCACGTCCGTGTAGTCCTGGTAGCTGCACCCCACGTACACGCCTGCGGAAGCACACCAGAGGGTCGAACCATCACGCCCTTGTGGGCGGCAGATCACTCTAGGGCATGACTATCAGCAACACACACCCCTGGAGCCCTACTAGCTTGAATGTGCACAGCAGCAGGTATGGTCATCATATATGGTCGCCCATCTGTGGAGCACCGTTTTGCCAAAAGCAAGTGCCCCAGTTTACTTAACATGCACCAGTGCATGATAGGTTCACCAGATTGACCTTTCATAGGATTATGGGTTAGGCGCAAATGTGTAGGGTGACAACCACTGTAGCACCTCGTTTATTGCCAGAGATGCAACAATGCTTTGACCGCCGCAGATTTGCACATGCATGCAACTGTCCTGGTGAAGCCTCACTGTAATCAAAATGCGCTATCCAGCTCCCCACTGCAAGACGATGGTCACTAGCTCAGCTCGTGGTGTGTACACGTTACATCCTACAATGTACCTGCTGCCAGTTTAGGAGACAGCACAGAGCCCATCACCTGTCGGCTGCGCGCTGGTGTCCAGGCCGCCGTCCTGCAGCGCGGCGGCGGTGCACTCCAGCAGCAGGCGGTGCTGCGGGTCCAGGGTGGCGGCCTCGGCGCGCGGCAGCCGGAAGGCGGAAGCGTCAAACATGTCCACGCCCGCCACCCAGCCGCCAAAGCGCACGTACGCCGCCATCCTGCTGGGCGGCACCTCTGGTGAGTACCTGCGGTGCGCAGTTGCAGGCCATGCCGAATTAGTGCTACACGAGATGTTTCAGCTCAAATGATATGTAACATTCTGTCAGCCACTGAGTCGAGACCTGCTTATTGCATCTCGTGATGGCATTGTAGCAGGATGTGCTATGCGGAGCAGACAATGGAGCTTGACCCTCCACCAAACCGTCGGCGTCGACCAGCAGCCACTGTTCTCCAGGGCAACAATTAGCCTTTCATGGCCCTCCATGCGACGCTACCGTGTAATGGGGCAGTGCCCGTGCCCCATTAGTGGCTGCTGAAACAGCACCTGAACGCCTTGGTGGCCAGCTCCCTCATCCAACCAGGAAGGCGTGCAAGCCTTGGCACAACACGCGTTGACAGTTCTGGAACCTTGAAGCACGCACCAGGCATCCACATCCCAGCGGTCCAATGGCACTGCCTGCTGCAGGTCCTCGCAGCCAGACGCAGCATGGTGCAGGCCCTCCAGGCCTGAATGGCACATGGCAATTGGTCGATGAGTCCAACTCTGAGCAGCGTACCATACCTCTGTAGGCAAACTTGTGAAGGTTGAAGCTGCCGAACAACCACAGTGCCTGACAGATGACTATGAAGACACACTGGAAACCTCACTGACCTGCGATGGCGCCGGGGAAGCGGCATGCTACACCCACGATCTCCGATGTGAAGCTGCTGCCCTCACGGCTCCTACTGGCTGCTGCCCTGACCGAGCGCTGCGGCGCTGCTTCCGGCTCCACACTTGCTGCTGCACCTTCTGCATTGGCACCACATTTCCGTTGGATCTGCACTGCCACATCTCGCAGGGTACCTGTGACCTGAACGGTGGTATGTGACATGGGTACCTGCACTCTGTGCGGGCTGCTTGGCTGCCAGCAGCTTGGCAATCTGCGCAGTTAGTGCCGCGGGCGTGGGGTAGTCGTAGACCGCCGTCGCCGGCAGCTCCACGCTGAACCGGGCAGCGAGTGCATTGCGCAGGTCCACAGCACCTGTGCATGGCGAGATAAAAGTGAACTTGCAATATATGTAGATTCCTGCACTGGAGTTGGCACCACGCAGCTCAGGGTCAATTGCAAGCACGCCAGCATGCTACAAACCAAGTTCTGCGAAGTAAGGGTGCTGGTACTTACTTCACAGAACTGTGAAAGACAACAGAAGCATCGGAATGGCAGTGAGGCGAGTACATGCATGTGGCATTGCAAGTGGAGGTTCCATCTAGCGCCTGTTTGGCACTGTATAATTTCGTGTGGTCGAGACATCAGAGATTCAGCCACAACGATGCTTGCAAGCACTCCTCCTTGCAATGCCAGCACAGAGTGTCCCACTGCCAATCATTCTTGTTGCACAGCAAATCTGTCGCATACTTGCTCCAGCTGAGTGAAAGCTGCCGGAAGCGGCAATCCAGCATATCTCTGCACCTCCTACACTGATAGCATCCAAACCTGGAATGTCGCATGCCACCATGCATTGCCACACTGGGCCAACCCAGCAACAGCTTTCAGTTGATAAACCAGTCGACAGGAGCGCTCACCCAGGGAGTCCATGCCAGCCTCCATGAGCGGCTGCGTCGGCGCCGCCCTGACGCCCAGCGTGCCGGCGACCACCTCCTGCACCTCGGCCGCCAGTGACGCCGACGGCGCCCCGGGCTTTGTGGCCGGCTGCGGCACAATCGCGGCGGCGGCCAGCACCGAGTGCTTGCGGGCAAAGGGCGTGAAGCTGCGCCTGGCGGGCGCCGCGGCTTGCACGGGCGTGGCCTCCACCGCTGCACAGTGTACCAAGGGATGGTACTCAGCGCAGCACTCGAGACGTTGCCTGTTTCCATAGCAGACAGTCCTGTCACTTTGGAAAGGGTCTACAGGCTGGCAGCATCATCGGTTGTGAAGACAGGACACCTGGACGTGGCTGCACAAACTCTTGGAACATGAAGGACTTCTCCAGGGTGGCCTGCAGCTTGGTCCACTCGAAGATGTTGGCCACCACCTGCAGAGGGATGGTGCAGGGCATCAGATGGCGGAAATCGGTTGCATTCGTTTACATGGCACCACCAGCTCCCACATGCAAGTGCAACACTGCAGCTCGCCTGTGAACGTTGGGTGTGATCGCTGGTGATGCGGGCTAGCGCTGCGAGGCCGGCAGCCGGGGGGATGGCGACCATGCCCAGCCGCTTCAGCCGCGCCATGGTGCCCTACAGGAAAGCAGTCTTGATTCATCAATGAACAGAATCACATATGTCTGCTAGCCGAACATCACGATCAAACCTGGTACTGTGCTGGCAGCTATGAGCTCGTACAGCACACATGAGGACTCACTGATGCATTTTTATCCTGCGCAATTCTGAAAGCTTGATAACAAACCAGCACAACCATCATCGAACAGCCTTCACCAATCTGAGGACCTGCAATTGTGCATTGGCCCATCTGAAGATGACCGCTATGCGAGGATGGTTGTTGGCGCTGACAAAACGGTCGATGAGTGCTGACTCCTACTACCGGCTGATGCCAGGTGGAAGGGAGCTCAGCAGGGGTCGAGCTTGAGGGCAGCTGCTATGGTAGCAGGGGTGTCTGCAACCCATCCTCTTCTGTTCCTGAGACACTTCAAAGCCTGTGACGATCTGACGGACCTTCTCGACGGCCGCCATGCCGGCGGCCCAGGCGCCCCACATGACGGAGGTCGCCGCCACGCCCGCCGCGTGCTGCTGGTCCGCCCAGGCGCCCAGCGCCGCGTTCGCCGCCGCGTAGTTGGCCTGGCCGGCCGGGCCCAGCAGCGCCGAAGTCGACGAGAAGATGGAGACTGTGGACAGCGGCTCGGCACCGGCCGCCGCCATCAAGGCGACCAGGCCCTGCAGCTTGGGCGCGAACACTGCGCGCAGTGTGGCGGTGCTCTGCGCGGGCAGCGTGGCGTCCTGCAGCGTGCCGCCCACATGCAGCACCGCCCGCACCGGCCCCGCTTCAGCAGCGGCCATTGTGGCGGCCAGCGCAGCCACGTCGCCGGCGCAGGCCACGTTGCACTGCACCGCCGTCACCTGCGGACAGAGTCATGCACAGGCATAACATCGGACTCTTTCCAGCTGCCCCGGCCCCCCGTGGCACCACTCGGGAGCCAGTCGCTTGGCAGGGTCAGTGCATGGCACACACACTTCAAACAAACCAGGTAAGTGCACCTGGGCTGGCGAGTTTGCGGGCAGGCCCAGCGGCCTGCCACGGCGGGCGTGCGCGCTGCGAGACAGCAGCCACACGTGGGCCTGCGGGTTGGCCGCCGCCCACTGCGCGACCAGGGACCCGAGGCTGCCGAGGCCGCCTGCAGACAGATGCTACTTATGCACCAAGTCCGTGACGTAAGGCAGCGCCTCGTCTGAGCTGCAGCGCTGTGTTGTGGCTACCTGCAGCTCCAGCTTCATGCGCAACAACTCTGTGGACATGCACAAGCAGGCACACCTGTGATGATGACGCTGCCGGTGAAGCCGTCGGTCGACACAGCGCCACCGCCGGGCGCGGCTGCAAAGGCGCGGGTGACCTGCGGCCGCAGCGCAGCGTTGCCGGTGAGCGCAGCCCCGAAGGCGTCCCCCTGCGCCGCGTCCTTGCCTGCCTCGTGCCACCGCACGGCGTTCGCTGCGGCGCTGGCGTACGCCTCCCACTTGAGCGACTGCTGCTCCGCCGCAGCCACCTGCTCGAGGGTGGGGCGGTCTTGGCGTTGACACAGCACATGGTGGATGGCATCATCTTGCTTCACTCTGACAGGTGAGATTCGTGTGAAGTTTGGTTCTGCTCCGGCATTGTCCGCAACGATCGAGCCAATCTCTGGGGCTTCCAGCAGATTGGCAAGCATTGTGCCATGGCCAATGCCAGCTGTAGACACTCAGGCGACAACCGCATGACTCAATGCGTGTATGCCCTGTCAGCTGCCCTTGCCTCCACCATTGCCATCACTGAGTGGAAAGGCGCACCTTCAGCAGTGCTGTGGCGCTGGCGGTGGCCAGCGCGCCGGGGGTGCGGCCCGGACCCGCGCCGAGGTCCCCGCCCAGGCAGCCGCGCAGGTTGAGCTGCAGCCGCTGCCCCGCGGCCGGGTTGGTGTTCACGACACCCTGCAGCAGCGCCAGCACGCCGCCGCCGACCTGCAGCGCCTGGTTGGCCGCCTTCATGCCGCTGCTGCTGCTGCCGCTTCCAGCATCCGTGAAGGCCGCCGTGGAGGTCCATCGAGCTCTGGAAGCATGTCTGCTGCCACCAGCTGGCGCCATGACGCGGCGTGACATCGGCGGAAGCAGCCGCTGGCGCCGTGCATGGCGCTTGACGACTGCGAGCTCCACTGCTGGTGCGTCCGCTGGCAGCCGCATGGACAGCGACCCCGGCCCAAGGCCGACACAGACTGCACGCCACTCCACTGCGTACACCATGCTGTCGCTGGAGGAGGCAGCTGCTGTGCTGCCTGCATCGCCACGGCTGCCGCCGATGGGCTTGGCCACCAGCTGACTGAGCGCCATGTTTGTGGTGGGAGCACCAACAGTAGAAGAGCTGCTGCCTGCTGCCAGCCTGTAGTCCGACAGCGCCGAGCCATCCGGGCGCAGCGCCGCGGCACCCATGCCGGCCCACTTCAGGGCCTCCGCCGGCTGCTGCGCCACCAGGTATGCGCCGACGGCTGTCGGCACCCGCCCCACTACAGCTGAAGCGTCATCAGTGGACTCTGGTGTGGGCGTGAACACCACGCCGACCTGCATGCAGCCGTCGGCAGCCGCCGGGTGGCAGTGATACCTGCATGTTGTGCAACCGTTTTGGTCAGCCTTAGGCTCATCTTGCACACAACACATGGAGTGTTCTGTTTGTGTTGGTGACAGAGATATGCACACAGCAGGTGTGCACATGTCATGGAAGGTGTGCACATGTCATGGCACGAAGGCAAATGGACGCAAATCCAGCTGAGATATCCCATGTTCATTCCTTGTAGCTAGTGCTCTGCATCTCGCAGGGTGCTGATCAGGGACATCTCTGCTGGCTCCCAGTCCGTTCAGGCCTTCGTGCTATGCTGCTCTGCATCTGACGGACATGCAAGGCGCTCACCCGCTGCCCGGCTGGTCCTGCCGGGCGTCCAGAGCGGCCAACGCCCCGCCGTCGAAGCGCGCCAGGTCCGCTGCCGCCTCCCGCAGCACCGCAGCCGCCCAGCTGTGCCGCGGTGCCGGGCTGTCTGGGGTGCTTGTCCCTTCCGTTGCAGCACCGTTGGCGGGACTGCTGAGGCGGCAGTGGGTCGCGCTAGTTCGCAGGTGCAGCTGGCGCTCCGCCGAGACCAGGTGCATGGAGTACGCGTGCAGGGTCCCGGCGCCAGGGTTCAGCGCCAGCTCCAGCAGCGCCCCGCCGCGCGGCGGCAGCTGCAGCGGGGTCGCAATGGACACGCCCGCCAGCGCGGGGCTGTCGGAAGCGGCGGAAGACGAGGAGTGCAGCTGTGCAAATGCTGCGGCCGCCGCCTCAAACATGGCCGCGCCCGGGAGCAGCAGCTGCCCGGACACCTGCAGTCGATCGTGTGTGTTGCGCTGGTGTACTCAGATGCATGGTGTCATGCTGGCCTGTGGAGTCATCAGGGTAGGTCCGGACGACCGTCACAGCTGAGGCTGTGGACAATCACGTCAGTCGAGAGTGAAGGTCTTCCCCACAAGCTACCAAGCGAGGTGGCTTGTCTGGGTGACTTTGACCCCAACTGACATGACAGAATGACATATGGCACATGTGTCAGCCAAGCAGCAACTTCTGCGACTAGCACCTTGTGGTCCAGAAGGCAGGACAGGCTGGCGACGCCAATCGCAGCCTGCACCAGCAGCTCTCCGCCGGCAGCGGCAGGTGACACGTGCTGCAGCAGCGTGTGCGGCGCCAGCTGGCTCCAGAAACGCGCGCTCTCGAATGGCACACCCTGCATCAATACGCGTGCTGGTGTCAAGTTAAAGCTGTGAAGCTTATCTGCATCACGACCTATCTGGTCAGTCTATACCCCGGCGCGCCGAGCTTGGCAAGGCATCCCGAGCCAAGCTGGGTGCAGCAGGTGGTCAGACTGACCACACTATCACATGAACTGCGCAGCTGATCACCTGCGTGGGATGCGCCGCAGCAGGGTCCACTGTCCAATATGCACGGCTGAGCAGAGCGTGGGCATTGACGCCGCTCATGCCGAAGGAGCTGGTGCCGACGGCTGCAGCGCCACTGGCCGCTGAGCTGCTGCCGGCGCTGCCATCGCCTGCGAACAGGCCGGCGCCAGGCTGCAGCGGGATGCGGGCCGCCAGTCCTGCAGACTTGCGCCAGTCCTGCAACGACAGATGCATGCTTCAAGGGGTCCAGGATATCAGGATCGACCTTGCAGCAGAACTTTGAGCACTTCATTGCCGCAGGAATGGCGATGCCAGTGGCTTGCCAGCATGTCAGTGCAGACCTGCAGTGCTGCGGTGACATAGGGGTTCATGGTGCGGAGGTGCATGACGGGTGCGCTCGCATCCGCCTGCAGCGCTCCGGCCGCCAGCAGCAGGCCTGCGGGCAGAGTGTGCCTCTTGCAGCTTTCCCGCTGTCCCTGATGTAGCTTTGCAGAAGCATGGCTGTCCAAAATATAAACAGTTCTGACACTTCCTCATCGTAGGGTGGACGAATGCTGAAGTGGAGGAGGTTGAGCTGCAGCTGAGTGAAGGCTCGGGCTACCTGAGATGCCGGCGCTGCCCTCAGTGTGCCCGTAGCACGCCTTGTTGGACAGCAGCATCAGCGGCCGGTTGCCACTGCCCTGCTGCTGCTGCCTCCTACCGCCGCCGAGGCCCTGCCCCAGGGCGCCCACCTCGATGGGATCTCCCAGCGGCGTGCCGGTGCCGTGCACAGACACAGCCGCAACATCCGCTGGGTTCACAGCGGCTGAGCCGATGGCAGCCCTGCAGGCCGGAACATTTGCTTGACCAGTCGTGTCTTGGCCCCAAGCTTCCCAAGAGCTGCCTATCCTACTGACAAACATACAAGCGGAGGACCCTAGGTCTCCATCTGCCACGTGGTGCCAGAGTGAACAGCAGATGTTGGGACCCACCTGACAAGCGCTGCCTGTGAGGGGCCATTGGGCGCAGTCAGGCCGCTGGAGCGCCCGTCCTGGTTGACCGTCGAGCCGCGGATGACGACATGTGCTGCTGCTGATCCTGAGGAAGCTCGAGAGCTGCGGCGCAGCACCAGCGCCGCAAAACCCTCGCCCCGGCCGTACCCATCGCCGCTGCGATGACAAGTGGGCTCAACAGACATTCCTGTGTTCCTTGTTGCCTGCGATAATGTAGTTGTGTGGCTGATGCATGCATGCTGAGTGCCTAACCGAGTGGCACACATATTTGACACATACATGACACAATGAAACTCATGGTGCACATCTATGTGCCTTCCAGCTGGCATGCAAGGGGTCTGGCTGACCTCTTGGCACCAGTCAAGCATCGATGGATAGCCAAATCGGTGCATGCAGGCCCGCCACAACCCATGAATGCTGATGCATGACTGGCCAAAGTGGGTGGAGCGTTGCTGTCATGCGACAGTGCATCTGCGGGTGCTGCTGGGTAAGCCGGCTGGATGAAGCACATCCACAGTCTAGATACAACTTCCTGGGGACCCAGGTGGCATGAAGACACACCTGGCGTCAAAGGTCCGGCAGCGCCCCACTGGTGACAGAGCCTGCAGCTGGCAGATGCTGGCTGTGGTCTCGGCCGACAGCATCACATTGATGCCGCCAGCCACTGCCGTGTTGGCTTCGTGCTCCAAAAGTCCTGCATAAACCAAGGGAGATAGCTCAGTTGATGGCACCATGGCATGCTGACAGAAGCAGCTCTTGCATGCGTGCATGGCAGGGGTATGCCAACTTCGTTGCAACTGTGTGCACAGGTGATGCAATGCTTACCTTTGTGTGCTAGGTGGGTTGCCACGAGGGAGGAGGAGCAGGCTGTATCAGTTGACACACAAGGCCCTGCATAGCAACAGGAGCAGCAATGCACTTTTGTCTGAAAGCCACCTGACGTTGTGCCCACCAAGCACATGGTTCTGACTTGGTAACTGCACACCTGTCAAGCCGAAGGTGTAGGACAGGCGCCCAACCATGTAGGCTGCGCCGTTGCCGACAAAGGCGCGCGGCGCCAGCTTGGTGCCGTGCGCCACCATCACCGTCAGCCACTCGTGGTTCATGCAGCCCACGTACACCCCAGTCAGGCTGGCCGCCGCTGCTGGGCTGAGGCTGCTGCTGTCTGCCATTGCAGCTGCAGCTGCTTCCGCCATCCCCGGGCCTGCCTGCCGCAGCGCGATCGCCGTCTGCTCGATCAGCATGCGCTGCTGCGGGTCGATGGTGACCGCCTCCGCCGCCGACAGGTTGAACAGCGCAGCGTCAAAGGCGGCGACGTCCGAGCAGAAGGCTGCAAATGGCGCGTCAATGGCCATGGTGCCTGCATCGCATCAGGCGCTGCATGTTCAGTCATGCGGTTGACAGAGGGTCGCCTCCCAGCTTCAACATCACAATGGTATCAACTGGGCTGATCATTGTGGCTATGGTGATGCCTGGCGTGATGGTGGGACTGTAAAGCGGTTCCCAGTCCCAGCGCTCCAGGGGCACACGGCGCTGCAGGTCCCTCGATGATGCGATGCCTTCCCAGAACCCTGTGGGTGCAGAACTCCAGCTGGTGTTGGCAGAGCATCACCGTTCAAACTGAAGTTTGCAAGTGCAGCAGAACATCGTCAAAACAAACCATGGCGCGAGGCGGAAAGGGACCTTACCTGCAGCGCTTTCAGCTTTGCCGGGATACTTGGCAGCCATGCCGATGACCTCTGTGGTGCGCTGCCCTGGCGGCTGGCCGAAAGCACCGCCGTCAAGCGCCGGCTGGCCATAGGGGTTCAGCGTGACGCCTGCCGTTGCATCTGCTGCTGCTCTGCTGCTGACGTCGTCACTTGCTTCGGCAATGTAGGCTGACAGCGCAGCAATGGAAGGGTAGTCGAACATGAGTGTGGCCGGGAGCTCCAGGCCGTACTTGCCAGCCAGGCTGTTGCGCAGCTCCACTGCTGACAGGGAGTCTAGCCCCGCCTCCATGAGTGGCGCATCTGGTGGCACGTGTACACCCAGCATCTCGTCCACAAGGGCCTGCAGTTCCGCCGCCACCGCCGCAGCAGACATGCCACCTGCTGCGACTGCTGATGCCGCCACCGTCTGCTGACCTGCTGCAATGGCATCACCTCGTGGTGTGCTCTCCCTGGCCACTTCCTCTGATTTGGCGGCAACATACCCAGCCAGTGCCGCGATTGATGGGTAGTCGAACATGAGCGTCGCCGGCAGCTCCAGTGCAGAACCTGACTCCAGGCTGTTGCGCAGCTCCACTGCACTGAGGGAGTCGAGGCCAGCCTCCATGAGCGGCTCGTCTGCAGCCACAGGGTGGCCCAACAGACCCTGAACTAAGCCGGCGATCTTGGCCTGTGCTTGTTCTCTGCTGATTGCCGGCTGTGCTGCTGCGGCTGTGGGCTTAGCATCATCTACAAACTGAGCAGCGCGGTCCAAGGATGTCCTGAAGCCGAGCGCAGCTGGGTCTGCTGCTGATGCTGCAGCAGGCCGCAGGTCCGCAAAGATCGGCGCCGCTGCCGCTGCAGCGCTGGCCGCAAACAGTGCCGTCCAGTCAATCGACGCCGCCACACTGCAGGGCCTGCCACTGTAGACTGCTGCAGACAGCGCCTTCAGCCCGCGGGCTGACGTGATGAGCCCCATGCCGGCGCGCCGGAATCTGGCGGCGATTCTGGGGTCCGACATTGCCATGCCAGCGGCCCATGGACCCCAGGCGACGCTGGCGGCTGGCAGTCCCGCGGCCTGCTGCGCTGCGGCCATCTCGTCGAGCGCTGCGTTTGCGGCAGCGTAATTGCCCTGGCCGGCGGTGCCCAGCAGCGATGACAGCGACGAGAAGTGGATGAAGCTCGCCACAGGGCTGCCGGCGGTGCAAGCCTGCAGCCGGGATGCGCCGTCGACCTTGGGCGCCCATGTGGCTCGGACTGAGCTTGGGCGCTGAGCCAGCAGAGGGGCATCCTGCATTGCAGCGACATATGTGCATTCGGATACTTTGGTCGTCTTGGGGTGTGCACCTAGGTTGTGTGAAAGTGTGCTGCAGCCTGGAGATTGTAAGCAGCATCGACACCAGTCGATGGTTGTCGAAGAAAGTCCAATCCGACCTACATGCTGCAGCAAGCTGACGTGTGCAATCGCATGAGCTCAGTTGTCAGCGTCTCTCAAACCACTCAAATCGGCAGAGTTGTCATGTGGCAACATTGTCAGGCGAATTAACCTGGATGACGCCGCAGGCGTGTATGACGCCGCTGATGGGCGGCGCCCCGGCCGCCCGCAGCTGGTCTGTCAGCACAGCCAGCTGTGCGGGATCGGCAACGTCGCATGCCGCTGTACTCATCTGCACGCCGATGTTCTGTGCGGAGGGAAACAAGCCCATCAGCAGCCGACTCTGAACGCCTTTGCTCATGCCAGCCACATCTCACCACTGCCTACAACGCTTGCAACATCCGTGCATTGAGCAACGCCAAGGCATTTGCAACCATGGACACCTGCAACGCAGTTGACAGCTTTGCTGCACGCCCGCTGCGGCCCAGCAGCACAAGGTGCGCTGTGCTGCCCGCAAGTGCCAGCCAGGCGGCGACCAGGAAGCCTATCTCTCCCAGGCCGCCTGTCACCAGCACCGTGCCTGCTGCAATGGCAGCCGGCACACTGGCAAGACTGGACGACATGCTGCTGCTGCTGCCTGCAATGGCGACAGCTGAGGTGGCAGCGGCAGCCAGCCGTGGCTGCATCCAACAGCCATTGGCGCACGCAGCTCCGAAGGCGTCGGGAGCAGCTGGCAGGGCTGCAGGCAGGCTGCAGCCTGTGTCGAGGTTGTCCCTGGCAACTGCGCTCCATGTCACCGCCTGGGCCTCCTGCGCCGCCACCCTCAGCAGTGCGCGCCCAGCGGCAGCGGACTGCATGTGCGGCGTGGGCCGCTGCAGGGCATCCTCCGGCATGCCGCGGCTGTACAGCACTGCATTCGACCCTGCCGCTGGCTGCTGCCTGCTGGCAACCTGCTGGATGCTGTGCAGCTGTGCCACCACACTCCTGGCAGCGTCTGCGGCGTGCGGCCTCTGCACGAGAAGCGCTCTGCTCCCCAACAGCCGGAGGCCCCAGGTGCCACCTGCTTCCAGCTGTCGCACGCTGTCCCTTGGACGAGGTGCACAAGCCTCTGTGACTGTCCAGTCCAGGGTGTACAGCATGCCTGCAGCTGCACCAGTGTCTGCTGCCCTTGCCGCAGGTACCGCGGCTGTTGCGGGTTGCCTGCCGAGCTGCACTGCCTTGAGGTGCAAGCCTGAGAGACTGAACATGTTGCCGCTCAGGGGCGCAGCCAGGCCGAAGCTGGTGCTGACTGAGCCGTCGGCATGCAGCAGGGGCACGTGGCTGGTGCCGTGGCTGAGGCGCTCGGCGCTTTGGGCGTTGCTGCTCGTCCCACTGCTGGGCACCCTGCAGCACCACTAACAGACTGATCTTATGGGCACCATGTGCAGATTGCTGCGCAGAGCTGCCTTTGTTGCAACCAGGTGATGAATTTGAGGGATTATTGGCACACCTGGGAGCATATACCGACAGGCCCACAGGCACCCTTGTCACATCCGCAGCATTGCGCTGCGCCTCTGACGCTGGAAGGTACGCACCACCAATCTGCATCCATGGCAAGGTCTGTGGTCAACCAGGATGCTGCAGCACGGTTCCACATGTCTGCCGGCAGAGGAGCACCGACGGGTTATTGCCGTTTGGTTGCGTACCTGGGTGCAGCAGTCCAGCACTGCAGGGTGCACATTGTACTGGGCTGCCTGGCCATGACCAGCCTGCTGCAGATCTGCAACTGCGGTGCCGCCAGCATGCTGGCTCGCTGCAATGTGCTGCAGGACTGCAGACGCAGTGCTTGCCAATGAACCTGGCTGGTCGCCCCTGGGAGCCGTCACCAGCACAGCAGAGGCGACGCCGGCCGATGCAGCCAGGTGCAGCCTGGGGACGGCCCCTGTGGCGGCCTGTGACTGCACACTGACGCGGCCAGATGCTGTGTCCAGGGTGCACGACAGCAGCGTGCTGCTGGCCGCTGCATGTGACGTCAGCGGCAGGGGTGCTGGTATGGAAACGCCCAGCAGGGCTGCAGCCGCGGGTGCGGCGTCCGCCACCGTCGCTGCGGCGGAGGCTGCCATCTCGAACATGGCCGCGCCCGGCATCAGCGCCTGCCCTTGCACCTGCTTGACACGACAGCCGCTTCAGTTCGGCACCTGCACTGACTGCTTGCATCGATCACGCATGGCATGAGGCTGGACAGATATTTGGCGCAGCAGCTGCAGAGTGCAAGCCACCGCATGTGTACCCTGCAGCAGCAGCAGCATTCCAAGCAATTCGGCCCCAAATCAGAGATTTGGACGGCTGCATGGCGCAGCGCAATTCGGGCTGCTGCAGGACAACATGCTGAGGTGATGGCCAGCGTATAGCACGATAGGGCAACACGTGGGGATAGGGTCACATGCGCAACTGGCCAAGGGAAGTGATGCTGCAGCCGGTTGCGTGCTGCGATGCAAGGCGCAGTTGCCAACACTGCCCCATACCGCAGGGATCTCGGCAACTTGTACCTGGTGGTCCCAGAGATAGGCGAGCTGCGACCGGCCCAGCTGCGCGGCCAGCTGCATGGTGCCACGGGCTGCGACGAGGGCGCGCTGTAGGAGCATGTGCGGCGGCGGCGCAAACCACAGCCGCCGGCGCAGCCATCGCGTGTCTGCGGGTGCGGACGATGGTGCGCCGCTACTGTCGGCGTGGCACATGATCACATGCGCATTGGTGCCCTGCAGTGCAGCAGTGACTTCGATTGCCGGCCTGTTACCATGTTCACGATCTGCTCAGTGCTGGATATGGGCGACTTCTGTGGCGCTGCGTACATGCAGCATGCAGGCAGTTGTTCACCTGGAAAGCAAAAGCGCTTGCGCCTGCGAAGGCCTGGGTGCCGGCCCCGCTGCTGCCCGGCATCGGACCAGCGCCGTCCTGCCGTGCCAGGTGCACCGCCTGGTGCTGTGCCTGCAGCACAGATCACAATGGTTGGTCTGTCAGAGATCCAGAGGCCACATGTCATGCGCAAGCAGAGACACTGTGCACCAGTGCCAGCTGGTGCATAGGACAGCATCATGCAGCAGCAGGTTCTGCATCTACACCACACAGCTACCTGTGTCTTGGATGACAGGAGGCTGCTGACGTGGGCGTTGACGCTTCGTAGGTGCATCAAAGCACGCCCTGTGGCCTGCCCCAGCATAACTGCTGCCTGTGTGGCAAACGGTGGGCAATTGATAAGGGCAACCTGGAGTGCAACTATTGCATTCATTTCGTTTGAATGCAACAATGCTTGTGCTCCGAGCCTTTGCTTGCACGCTGCACATACACAATGACACTCGTTTGCTGTGGCGTGAAGCCGTACCTGCAGCATGCCGATGGCGCCTGCAGCCGGCTCCGCATGTCCCACCCGCGACTTGGCAGCGGACAGCGCCAGCG
The DNA here is from genome assembly GCA_032358165.1 of Diplosphaera chodatii. Classification (NCBI taxonomy): domain Eukaryota; kingdom Viridiplantae; phylum Chlorophyta; class Trebouxiophyceae; order Prasiolales; family Stichococcaceae; genus Diplosphaera; species Diplosphaera chodatii. Next base: position 754,708 of record JAALGY010000037.1, on the reverse strand, counting down.
GCACCCGCCCACCCTGCAGCACCGCCAGTGCTGCGCCCACCTCGATGGGGTCCCCTGCCAGGACGGTGGATGTGATTCAATGCCTGGCGATTTCGCATACCCACGTGGCAGGGATAGTCATAGCTGATCCACAGTTTTATGTGAGGGCGCCAGTCTGCATAGCTACTTTGCAGTGTGAGCATGTAAGTCCGACCCGCACAATCCCAGCCGCAAGTGTGAGCCAGGGCTGGAGGCTTGCTGATGTCACTTACATGCTCCACAGGACATGCATGCCAGCGTCCGAGTGGCAGCACAGCACCCTCCTCGCCCAGCCACAGTGTGACAATCCGTGGTGATGCATAGCAGCAGGAATGACCTGTCAAGGTTGTCAGCACATGCAGATGGCGCACCTAGCGGAGTGCCGGTACCGTGCATCTCCAGCCTGCTGATGTCAGCAGGCTGCAGGGCTGCAATCCGCAGCGCCCCCAGGACCACCTGCAGCAGACACCGCGTATGTGAGGCAGCGCTCTCTTCATCGACTGCGGAAGGATGCAGCCGACTTTGTGCTTGATGTAGGCTGAAGGAGCTGCGCACCATGTCAACCTGTGTGCCGGCAAGCACCTGTTGCTGGGAGGGACCGTTGGGCGCCGTCAGGCTGCTGGACCGCCCGTCCTGGTTGACGTAGCTGGTTCGGAGCACCGCGCCGCTGAAGCTGTCCGGCTGCTGCTCGCTCCCGTCGCCCACATGCGAGGCGCCTGGCGCCGCAACTGCGGTAAGCAGCAGCACGACGCACGCCTCGGAGCGCACGTAGCCGTCGGCCGAAGCGTCCAGCGCCTTGCAGCGACCGTCGGGCGTCAGCATGCCGGCGGCGTGCGCGGCGGCGGTGGTGGTCTCCGCCAGCATCAGGTTGACGCCCGCTGCCAGCGCCCAGCCGCCGGCGCCGGCGAGGTGCTGCCGGCCCAGGTGCGTGGCGACCATCGCTGAGGAGCACGCCGTGTCGATGCTGACCGCAGGACCTGCCAGCAATGGAAGGGATATACACTGGGGTTCAGAGCTACATTTCGGTGGCCATGGTGTGCAAGGCAGGTTGTGTTGTGGTGTGCCACAGTTTCGAAAGCTTGCAATGTCGACCGTGAACAGCGGCGCGGTATGCTCACATCATGGTGGCCAACCTTTGCAGGGTCTGGGCATATGTGCTCACGCACAGTCAAGCTTGACGATGCTGCTGCAGATGCAGATGCAGATGCAGATGCAGATGCAGATGCAGGGGACATCATGCCACACCCTTGAGGCCGTAGGTGAACGACAGGCGCCCCGCTGCGACGCTGAAGGGGCTGCCAGACGCGTTGTAGGGCCCAAAGCTGTGGAGGTGCGGCGCCGCCAGCCCCGCGTACTCCATCTGCTGGATGCCCACGTACACGCCCATCTCCGGCGCGGCTCCGGCAGCGGCCGCGGCACCCAGCAGCGGCAGCTGGGCTTGCATGAGCTCCCACGATACCTGTATGTAGCACGCCAGGTCCTGAAATATATATGCCCACGAGCTAGTTCCTGCGAGCTACAAGTTCTCCAAGCAGCACAACAACACAGGACGGCGAGTCAGACTCAGGCTTTGACCTAGGTGGAAAAGACTGGACGGCCCCACTCATGCGTGACTGCCCCCATAGCGTCTTCCAAGATGTTTAACAGAGCACAGAATGGAGTGCACTGCTGATCGACCAGGAAGACGCTATGGAGCACAGCAAAGTCTCCAGGTGCCCGAGCTGTGCACATGCGAAATTTGTCTGATGTACCAGACTGCGGGAGGTGCAGCGCTGCAGGGTGGGCCTACCTCCATGAGCAGGCGCTGCTGCGGGTCCATGAGCTCCGCCTCCGCGCTGGTGATGCCGAACGCCGCGGCGTCGAACGCCGCGCTGCCCGCCATGAAGCCGCCAAAGCGCACCTGCACTCACGCTCACGACGCTTCAAACAGTTTCCTGCCCTGAGCACCTCAACAGAGCAAGATGTCCAGCTCATGCATCCTCAGGCTGCAAGCAGAAAGAGGATCGAAGGCTGGTCGTCAGCACTAGGTGTACTCACCCTGCTGACGGATGCGCCGTTGCGGGGCGCCTCCAGGTCCCAGGTGGAGTAGGGCACGGTGCAGATGGCGTCTGCGCCTCCCGGCACGCTGCCAGGGGCGTCGAAGGCGCCGGCCGTCCGGCTGGCCATGTTCACCTGCATGTGGGACCTTCATGTTGATGCGTCGGCCGCTGCCTGCTGTGGCAATGGCTGCCAACCGTATGAGGTGCCAAACGTGGTGCGACAGGCAGCTCACAATGCTGCACCTGGATGACAGCGCCTGGTGGCGGGCCGAGGCTCGCTGTCGCCGGAGCCATGGCTGGCCGGCCAGCTGACGGTGCAGCTGCAGTGCTCGAGTGTGCTGGGGCCAGCAGCGTGTGCAGGTGCGCAGCCATGGCCGCCTGCAATACCACATCCATTCAGAATAGAAGGAATGAGTATTTCTATGGTCAGCCGTCAAGCATTTTCAGAAACGCTCTCGTGCTGAGGGCCCCTGATGCTGAACAGCACCACACAGGCTGCTTACACAACTGAGGAGCATCGGCTCTGACGCATCTGCAGAAGCAAACAGGCCAGCGTAACATGGCTGAATGGTGTTGATCCACTCGCACCATCGACGGGTAGTCGAAGGCGAGGGTGCCCGGCAGGTCCAGGCCCAGCGCGGTGCCGATGCCATTGGACAGCTCCACCGCCGACAGCGAGTCGAAGGCGCCCGGCGCAAAGCGGCCGTCTGCACCTGTGTTGATACCTGAGCGCGCATGTGGAGTTGCCAGACCCAGCAAGTCGTGCGAGCAATCTGCAGCTACATTGCCTGATCTACCTATCAAGCATGTGTCGGCGCCAAGCGTCATCACATGCATCAGGCATGGCCTGATGCAAGTGGCTGACACCGCCCCACGACAGATGCGCAGTCAGCCAGGGGTGTGCAGATTTGTGAGATTCGGCAAAAGAACATGGCAACCAAAGCCTCCAAAGGGGCATGTGTAGTCGGGATCACCTTCCAGCGCTTCCTCGCCCACGATGTCAGATGCCACATCCCGCACGACCCGGCGCACATCCTCCAACCGCATCCTGCTTCCTGCTGCGGCAGCCCCGTCCAGCTGTGCAGCCGACAGCTCGGGACCTGCAGCAGCTCTGACGCCAATCGAGGTATCGGACGCAGCCCCATCGATGCCGGAGACCGGCCCTGTGGCGCGGGGTGCGGTGGCGAGGGCGTTCAGCAGGCGCCAGGGGCCCTTGGCGGTGTTGACCTTGCGGAAGCGCGGCACATCCATGCGGGCTGCGATCAACTGTCCCGTGTACCCCGCGTGCTGTGGCGCCACATAGGCCTGCATGTTGTGATTGGTGAGATCCTTGGCCAAGCCTTATACAGCATGCACCTTGGCATGTCACTTTGGTGCAGTGACTAATGCCGGGCCGTTCTTCAGCAGCCACCGGATCACATGACAATGGAAAACAGGGCTTTGAAGCCTCTGGTATCCAGCGGCCACGAAGATGGTGGCTGTGGCAACAGGACATTCAGCTGCAGCAAGGCAACTGCCAGACGTGCAACATCGGATGAGGTGCAAACTATTCGGATTCAGGTGCAACTGCTGTTGTTTCGCATTGTGTACAACCCACCTCTGCAGGCTGCAAGGCCTGCAGGCCGATGGCTGCCAGCTCAGCCACATGTGCCGCAGCCATGCCGGTGCCGCTGAAGGGTCCGAACTGCGCCGATGTCGCAGGCAAGCCAGAAGCCCTGGCTGCATCGCCAAAGGCATCAGCGACGCAGTTTGCCGCCGCGTAGTGGCCCGCGGCTGGTTGCGACCACACTGCTGATGTGGATGAGAAGAGGGTTTGGGACACCAGCGGCAGATGCGCCACTGCGAAGGCGGCTGCGCCGGCCGCCTTGGGGGCGCACACCTCCGCCAGCCTGGCATCTGTCATGTCCTGCGCTTGACAGCAATCAGCAGTGTGGACGAAGGGTGGCCAGGCCAATAGCATAAGCTGTGCCACTCACACCGGCGGCCACACTCAGCAACGAAAGGTATAAGTGCTGCCCCCTGTGTTGCCTTGAGCATGTGTGCAGCATGCCCGTACTGCCCACCTGCAGCGTGTCGAAGCCTGTGATGCCGGCGGCGTGCGCAAAGTGCTGCACCGCCGGCAGCCGCTCGTGCGCCCACTGCAGCAGGGACTCCCATGCCGCTGGATCTCCAGCATCTGCCGCCACGGTGAACACGGTGACGCCAGCGGCAGCAAGGTTGGCCAGCGTCTCCAGGGGAAGCGCGGGTGAGCGGCCGGTGAGCACCAGGCAGCGGCAGCCGGCCTGCTCGACCAGCGACCTGGCATACTCCAGGCCCAGGCCCTGTACGAGCGCCGAGGCTTGTGTTCGAATAAGCAAGATCGACCAAGCTTTGCATGTTCTCGCAAACTGTTGTCATCTTGAGAGGATCTGCAGCATGTCTGCCGTGCTCGGGTTGACATAGCTGCAGTGCCTTGCAGAGTCCGCCATACCAGAGTGGATGATAGCCTTCAGGTTGAGAGCACCATCATCCCAGCTGCACATGCCTGACGCTGCAAGGTCATACAGTAAAGCAATGCAGACCTTGTCGGACAAAACAGGCTACACGTGCAGCACTGACCTTGGCGCCGCCGGACACGAGCGCTGCCCGGGGCGCCGGCACCCCCGGCCGCGGCGCGGGCTGCGCCGCGGGCACCAGCCGCAGCGCGGACCAGCGGCCCGCCTCCAGCCGCAGCGCGTACTCCCCGCTGCCGCAGGCCGCCGCCCGCATCTGCGCCAGGCCCGGCAGCCCGTGCTGTGTGGTGGCCTCCGCTCCAGGGGCTCCATATGCTGGGAGGTCGATGGAAGTGCCGTACGCTGCCCGCTTCTCCATGAACAGCGTCCTGGCCAGGCCTGCATGGTTTGCACCAGCATGCGCTTGGCCACATTCTGTGAGATGCTGGTCTTGAAGTCCAAAACTAGTTTGTGAATACTGTACAGCCTCACCTGTGGCTGTGCGTGAGTATGGTGCGGCTCCTGGTGCTGCAGATCCCTGGGCTTCGGCACCAAAGGTGACCAGCGACATGCGGGCCTGGCCGCCAGCTGTCAAGTGCGCACGCACCGCCCACAACATGGCAGCCGCCAGCATCTCGTGCGCCATGTATGACGACCCTGATGCAAACAGCATTGTGCAGCTCAACGGGTGCATACTGTCCAGCAGGTATTCCCATGCTGTAGCCGGGCTCTTGTGCACTGCCGCAACAGCATGTCATCACGAGTTGGATCAATAAGTCAGCGCCAGTACTCCTGTGTGCAAGACTTGGCCACCCTCAGGGCTGACATACTGCGCGCTCGTTGTTGACCTAGCCAGGGCATTGTATGGCGCATGTAGGTACACAGCAATCTGTGCAAGCTGACCCCAGGGTGCTCCAGTTGCAGATGCTGTTCTCAGGCCTGATGTGTACGATATGACAGCTGCCAATTGAGGATCTGATGGCCATGCAGGCCACAGATTCAGACAGCGGTATGACAATGCTTGTTACCTGACAAGGTTGCATGTGAGGGAAGCTGCACACAGAAAATATGGTCGGGCCGCAGCGCCTTCAGCTGCGTCACCAGCTCCGCCTCTGTTGCTGCAAACTTTGTAGGTGTGGCAGCAATGTCCTGATGACCATCAACAGTGCCGCCGCCAGCGGGGCAGAAGACGAGGTTGGTGCAAGACACCCTTGCAGCATCGGCTGACGAAGCTCGGCAGATGGCTGCCAGTGCGCAGGGCTGCTGGTAGCTGAGCAGCACCCAGTTGGCCCGCTGCGGCGCGGCAGCAGGAAGCTGAGGCTGCCACGGCAGCCAAACGGTCTGCAGCGCAGGCGCCGCGCCCGCAGTCAGCCACCCTGTGGCACTTAGAGGCGCGGCCCGCTGCACATGCACGAGGCCTGACGCCTGCAGCAGAGCGCCGCCGCTGCTGTCGCTGCTGACCAGCTCGAGGCTTGCTTGCCGCTTGCTTCTTTGGCTGCACTGCAGTGTCGCTGACACATACAAAGACTGGGCGACTGCAGCGGCAGCGGAGGCAGGCAGTAGTAGGGCGCAGGCCGCTAGTGCTGGTGCCTTGCCTGCTAGGAGACCAGCCGTCTGCTGGACTGCCTGCTGCAGCGTAGTTGCAGCCTGCAGGGCTACAGACACCGCAAAAGCTGCATCCTGCGAGGACAGCTGCTGTGATGCTGCCATCGCCGACATCGTTGGCTGTGCTGCTGCGTGCGCGACATGCAGCATCTGGGATGCTGCGCTGGCCCTGCCTGCTGACGCAGCAGTCTGCTCGGCAGCTGTGCTTGCTGCTGTCACAGCAGTGGTGGCTGCTGCCGTCAAGCCGACCCGCCCAGCGCAGGAGGCCTCCACAGCGCCGCTGTCCCTGTCCACCTGGCACTGCAGCAGCGCCGCTGCCGGGGCAGAACCACGGATGTCGACTGCAAAGCTGCCGGCAGCGATGCTGGCGCCCAGCAGAGCAGGCCTGCACAGGCAGCAGGGCGGCAAACCTTTTGTTTGGGTTAGTGCCCCAAAGCACAAAACCGAGCGCACTTTCCAACACCAACACCTGTACCTTGGCCGACCAGCGTCATCAGCAAGCATTCCCGCTGCAGCCAGCCCCATGTCGCAGAGCACAGCCGCCGGCAGGTGCACTTTCGATACTGCCGACGCCGCAAGCAGTGTGGCCAGCGCTGGGCTGCGCAGATCCACTGCAAACAGCACGCTGCTGCTGGCAGCTGCGCTGACGTGCTGCAACAGATGGTGCGGCGGCGGCACGGCATACATTCTGGCATATGCCCAGGGCCTGCAGCACAGACATTTTCTGAGGGAACCACGGTTCAGGCAAATGGAGCGTCATCAAGGTGAGGGTTCTACTAATGCCATGCACCAGTAGCCTGCAATGCAACCATACTCACAAGTGCAGCTGCTCATCCGATGGCAGCTTTGTAGCGTGCGCAGGTCGCAGCAGCACATGGCTGTTGACGCCGCTCATGCCGAAGGAGCTGGTGCCGACGGCTTGGTCGCCACCGCTTGCAGATTGCACGGGCGCCGGCATTGCCTGGCGGGGTACTCCCGCCGCTAAACCCTGCTTCTTGCCCCAGTCGCCCAGTGTGGACTCCACATAGGGGTTGACGTCGCGCAGGTGCATGACCGGCGGCAGCGCTCCATGGCGCATGGCCTGTGCAGAGGCACAGGTGCATTGGTGTTCTGCCATTGCATCTTCCTTTATGATTTCATCGGTTGAAATTATCAAGTTAACATGTGCCTTGACACTGTGGATGTTGCCTTGCTTCAGAGCCACATAAGCACATTGCAGATGCGCAGGAAGGATACCCACACTGGCACGTGTATGCAAATTGCTTGACTATGCTGCACTCCTGCAGTTTCCAGGCGATGTGCCGCGCACGACCAGCACATGCATCTCAACTCTGTGACCCCGAAAGCCTGGAAGCTGCAACGAGCGATGCTGATGAGGGCTCAGCATGTCCCCTGCAGGTTTGCAGCTGTCGTGGCCATATGAAGGAAGTGCAGAGTGTCAAATGTATACAAAGGGACTCGTTTTGCGGGTCCTACTGCAGAAGTCGTGCTACTACCCCAGCACATGTTGTGCCCTAGTGGACATGTGTGCATGTATCAAATAGCATGCTGTCTTATTTGGAACTGCGTTGGCTGAGCGAAGTAACGACTTGAAGGCCAAAAAGGTGGAGCATATTTGTGGCCGCACATAAGTGGCCGAAGTGCTGCCCAGGTCACGTACATACAGTCATGATGCGAACCAAGACTTCCCCAGTTGCTGAGAGGTAAGAAAGCGAGGCGGATGCCCTTCGAGGAGCATGCACAACGATCAAGCTGACATGGCCACTTCTGACTGGCTCACCTGCAGAGCCAGCAGGAGGCCGGTGAGGCCGGCGGTGCCCTCGGTGTGGCCGTAGCACGCCTTGCTGGACACCGCAGCCAGCGCCCGTCCGGCTCGCAGGCCGCCGCCCCTGCCGCCCTGCTGCTGCTTCCTCCCGCCGCCGCTGCCGCTGCCGAGCGCCTGTCCCAGCGCGCCCGCCTCGATGGGGTCGCCCAGCGGCGTGCCCGTGCCGTGGATGGACACAAACGCCACATCGCCGCCGGAGTGACCACCAGCCCTGCACAAGGCCCGAAATTAGTTGAATATACTTGTGGGCATCTGCAAAGCCTGACGATGGGCATGGATGCCAGCACCAGCTGCTTGACAGTTACTCATGCTAACAACTAGCTGACCACAAACATGATCATCTCACCTGAGGGCCTTCGAGACCAGGGCGCTTTGCGATGGGCCGTTGGGAGCCGTCAGCGTGCCGGAGCGACCATCCTGATTGACGGCCGAGCCAGACAGCAGCGCAAAGGCTCTCGTGGCGTCGCCAAGTGGCGCCAGCACAGCGGCTGCGGCGCCCTCGGCACGCCCATACCCGTCAGCTGATGCGTCAAATGTCTTGCAACGGCCCACCTCTGACAGGCTCTGCAGTGCCAGACCACGAGAAATGAGGAATGGCAGATACACCTCAAATCTCGATGATGAAGGGCAGCAGAGGATTCAGTATAGCCAACCGTACAGTGCAGTGCAAGTGCCGCGCCAGTCTGCACATTTAGAAGCATGCAGAGTCTTATGACAGGCCAGGCTTGGCCACCAGCAGGCGCCCACCTGCAGCTGGCAGATGGCGGAGGTGATCATGGGCGACAGCATGATGTTGATGCCGGCGGTGAGGGCGCTGTCGGCCTCGCCGTCCGCCAGCGCATTGGCGGCCAGGTGGGCGGTGATGAGCGAGGAGGAGCAGGCGGTGTCCATCCCAATGCATGGCCCTGCGCATTGGCATCAGGACCGAACGTAAATTGTTGGAAGCTGCACATGCAGACAGCGTCTTCAAACGACATCAGACTTGGCAAGCTGCATTGCAAGCACGACCACTCTGATCAAAAGCTCAGAGTTGCCCCACTCGTTAGCAGCTTGACAAGTCTGCTGCACTGCACAAAGCGGTTTTGACAAAATGAATGGTGCCCATCACTCAGCACTTGAACGTTGGAGCACACCTACCCTGAGCCAACTTTCGATTTGTGCTGGGGGTAAATGATGAGCACCTGTGAGGCCAAGACCGTAGGATATCCTGCCGACCATGAATGCCAGGCCATTCCCTGTCGCGCTGGCCGCCGTCACCTGAGCAAGTGTACATAGACACATCTGTTGCTATAACCACCGACAGCAATAGGCTCCCAACCTGAGCAGAATATGCAGCAGGTACTGACGCAGGTGCTTGCGTCAGCGGAGCTTCCATTTGGGGTCCATGATCTGCACAGACACATATGGCATGGGCCTGTGTCGCAGGGCGAAGTCACAAGGATTCCATCAAATGGTGAACGGCCAAGCACCTTGAAGCCGCCGCGCTCCAGCACGGTGGCGTACTCGAAGCTGATGCAGGCTACGTAGACGCCCGTCTCGCTGCCGGCGGCGATGGGCACGCCGTTGCCCTTCGCGTCCTCCAGCGCGGCGTAGCTGTCCTCCAGCACCATGCGCAGCTGCACGAAGCATGCTAGGTGGGGGGGCAGATGTAGTACCACGAGGGTGTTGCTTTGTAGAGCAGGTGGGCAATGCACGCTGCAGCTGCTGATCGTTCAGAGATAGCGAAGCTCCTGCAGCATGTGCAACTGCAATAGTATCAGCAGGTGGCCACTCAGTGAAGCAGTTCAGCTCAAGCCCTGCGCTTGGGCCATTGACTGCTCGTGCATGTTGATCTGCAGATCGTTAGCGATGATGAAGACAAGGAGCTCGAGATGCAATGAGCCCCTTGCACCTCTACGTTGCTGTCGATCTGCAGTATCTTGCCTACAGATTGTCATATACACATGCCAATGTACCACACTCCCATAGCTCTGTGGAGTGCATCAGCACTGTGGCCGGCAGCAGAAGCACCTGGGGATCCGTGGCGGTGGCCTGCGCCCTGGAGAAGCCGAACAGCGCCGCGTCGAAGCGGTCGATGGCGCCCAGCCAGGCCGCGTGGCGCGCGTACATCCTGTCGGGCGCCAGCCCCGGGGCATACAGCCGCTCGACGTCCCACCGCTCCAGCGGCACCTGCGGATGCTGGATTCCCCTGCTGAGCATGCCAGCCTGGGAAGCAAGCGATGCAGCGTGCACATGCTGATGCCAAGCTAGGAGGGCATATTTAGGCTAGGCAAGCCTGGTGTGCTAGAAGTCTGCAAAGTGTTGATGTGGACCCGGTTTGTCTTGATGCCTACAGGACACGCGGCATGAATCAAACAGCTGCAGTGGTAACATACCTGGTCCTGCAGGTTTGCAGAGGAGGAGACGGCGCCCCAGAACTGCGCCGCGCTGCTGACGCCACCTGGGAACCGTGCGGACAGTCCCACGACGGCCGTCGGCTCGGCCGCGTCCCTGGCAAAGGTGCCCTGCAGAGCGCGCCGCGGCGCAGCGTCGAAGTCTTCAGACGCTGCCGACATTGTGGCGGCCGGTGCGACCAGGGAGGCGACGTGGCCGGCGATGGCGGAAACCGTGGGGAAGTCCAGCGCCAGGCTGGGCGGCAGCTCGATGCCGTACTTGTCGCCCAGCGCGTTGCGCAGCTCGACCGCACCTAAGCATGAGCGCCAACAGGGTGTCGATACCATATTATACGCCCATCAGATGTCTACAGACCGTGACCATAGGTGCCAACCGCTTTGCAAACAACCATGCATGTGTCCACTTACCGAGTGAGTCCAGGCCAGCTTCCATGAGCGGCTGCTCAGGGTCGATGGCCCGGCCGACAAGTGTCGCCACCACAGCATGGACCTCAGCGCTGATGGCCTGCTGTGAGGGCGCAGGTGCCGCTGCCTGCCTGGCCTGCAGAGCCAAAGGGGTCTGCGCATCATACACCAGGACCCAGCGTCATGTGCATATGCATGTATTGATTGCGATGCCACATGGACAGTGACATGTGGTCATGCCGTCAGCCTGCCTGCTGTTCGTCATCATCATCCTGCTCTGCGCTGGCTGCTTGCGGCAGCTGTGCAGCGATGTGGGATGCCAGCGCCGCAACTGACGGGTAGTCCAGCGTCACAGTGGGCGACAGCTCGACGCCAAACTTGTCGTTCAGCGCATTGCGCAGCTCTACAGCACCTGCATCACATGATGAGAGAGGTCACCCGCTGTAATGCTTGCACCGTAACAGTGTCCAGGATCCTTAAGCACCCTCATGGTCGCTATTATTAGATGTTAAATACGACAGCGCACCCAGGGAGTCGAGGCCCGACTCCATGAGCGGCGCGTCTGGGGACACGTCCCCGCCCAGCACCCCGCGCACCGTTGCCGCCACCTGCGCCTGGATTGCCGCAACATCCGGTGCAGCCACCTGCGGACCCCAGTGCATGGTCTGTTCGACAATGCAATGGGTGGTGTACTGCAGACGAGCTGCATAGTTTGTCGGCAACACCAGAAGATTGGGGCATGTGCATTGTGCGCACTCTGCTGCGGCGTGCACGTGGCGGCTCCGGCGAGCTTGCTGGCTTCTGTGGCGGCACATCTCTAGCGACTTCGGCCCCGATGAATTCAGCCATGACGGGCGGCACAGCGGAGGCGCCGCGCAGCAGCACGCCCCAGTCGAAGGGGTTTACAACCGTCTGCAGGCCACAGGGCTGCTCTCCTCAGACACACAGCACATGGACTGACACTTTGACACTCAAAACTGCCGTTGGCCAAAGGTGTGTCATGGTAAGAAGCATGCTCCGTGCTTTGTGAGACACACCAGCCAGCCAGGCACCTGTGCAGAGTCGGACACCGTGCCAGACAGCAGCCCCTGCAGCGCCTGCAGCCCGGCCGCCGGCTGGATGACGCCCATGCCGGACCGCTGGATGCGCGCCAGGGCGGCGGCTGATGACGCCGCCATGCCGACCGCCGCCCAGGCCCCCCACTGCACGCTGTGCCCTGCAGCAGGTCCCACATCAAGCGTGGTCCACAATGCAGGGGTGCACCCTGTTGATTTCTAGGGCCAATGTGTGAGCTCAGATTTGCCTTGGCCGTCATCGACGAGTTGGCCCCAACTCCAAAAGAACAATAAATTCCCTCTTTGGCCAAGCAGCTGTACGCAACTGCCTCATTGCCCGGCTCCCGGCGCACCGGGCAACAAGGCATCATCATCGCTCCAGCATGTCACTGGTTTTGACGGCCATCTCCTTGACACACCTGGGACGCCTGCAAGCCGCATGGTTGCAGCGACTGCGTCCAGCGCGGCATTGGCGGCTGCGTAGTTGGCCTGGCCGCCGGAGCCGATGAACGCCGCCACGCTGGAGAAGGCGCTGCAGTACGCCAGCGGCGCTGCCGCTGCAGCATGCTGCAGGTGCTGCAGACCGACCACCTGCGGCGATAGCAACAGAGGTTTTAGCACCTCATCCCGAGAATGGCAGGCATGCCCGGACGGCGCCCTGACGTCAGCACAACTTCATGGCCATAGCCGTGACATGCGAGTGCCTGGTTCACCCTGCATTGCATCTGCCCTCCGCTCAAATCCCACAGACGCATACACAACCTGCAGCTGAATTGATCACCTTTGGCGCAAACACCCTGCGGATGCCGGACACACTCTGGCTGGGAATCATTGCGTCCGCCAGCACGCCGCCAGCATGGATTACGCCCGCCAGAGGCTGCCCGCTTCCTGCTGCCAGCTCTGCCGCCTCCGCCGCACAGCAGATGTCGCAGCGCGCCATTGTGACTGACACCGCTGACCGCTGCAGGGTGGCCATCAGGGGTGAGGGCCCAGTCCTGCCAGAGCGGCCCAGCAGCACGATCTCAGGGGTACCGGCAGCAGTGCTGGACGTGCTTCTGCCTTCCGCGTCAGCCGCAGCAGCCAGCCAGGCGCCAACCAGGGAGCCCACGCCTCCAAGCCCGCCGCTGATCACTATGCGGCCAGCTGTTGTGCATGGCAGGCTGTCTGTGGGGTCGCCATTGCTGACATGTGGCAGCAGCAGTGGGTGTGCAGCTGCGCCTGCGGCTCCCAGGCAGCCAAAGGCATCGCCTGCAGGCGCCGCCGCTATGGAGCCGGCTGCAGTTGCGAGATGGGTGTCCATGCCAGTCCACACCAGGTCCTGAACGCAGAATCAGGAACAGTACACCAGAAGCGGTCCAGAGCATGCAGCATACCATGCTCAAATGCACGCTACGGGACGTTCTTCCTGGATGATGCAGGGTGCAAACCTTGCGCTCAGACACTGCGACCCTCAGCAGCGCCCATGCAGCAGCCCCGCCAGCCACCCTGTTGGCACCTGTATGGCAGAGAGCTTCAGTCTCAGTATCCACACCAATGTCACACCAGGAGGAGAGGACCCCAGCATCGCAACTGTCAGCTGAGCCGCTGCACTAGTATGCGCGTGTGCTGCTGCACACCTGGTGCTGGGCCCTGCACTGCAGCACAGCTGGATGCGATGCGGCTGGCAAGATGCACGGACGCGCCAGCCGGCAGCGCTTTCAGCGCGTGCTGCAGCAGCGAAACATCTGCGGTGCTGGCGCCGAAGCCCGCCGCCACCACAAACCTTGACCTGAAGTACCACGAGTGCTGACAGCCTGATATGTGGGCCTGTGACCACCTGGCACCATGACCAGCTGCACATCGAGGCTCCAGTAGCACAGCACGCTTCGCATGGCTGAAGAAGGGCTGCCAGACACAGGCAGCCCCTTTTCAGCTGGCGACCGAATGCTATGCACAAACACTTTGGATGCAGCGCCACATGCTGCTTTGCAAAGAGCCGTGCAAGATTACCTTCTGCCCTTTGCTCTCAGTTGCCAGCAATGCCCTGGATGAGGGCGTGCGCTGGGAGTGTGATCAATCATCAGCGGCTCGGAAAGCTGCCAGGTCAGGCTGTATGTCAGCTGCGGCTCTGCTGCTGCAGCCGGCGTGGGGCACACCACCTGCTGCGGCGTCTGTGGCTTGGCCTGCAACCATGTACAGGCAGTCTTGAACAAGACCCAATATTTGAAAGCGGCTGCCTTGTGTTGTTGACTGCACCCTGCCCATTACTGGCTGTGTGCACCTGCAGCATCTGGCCAGCAGTATGCAAGGCGCTGCTATGGGGGCTGCACCTGCAGGCCGGCGAGGCGGGCCATGCCGCCGGCGCGCCTGAAGCCGGACACCAGCCGGTAGCTGCTCATGGCTGAGCCGTCCGGCAGGAAGCCTGCACTTCCGCACTGAGGCTGAGACATCTTGCGCTGCCTTTTGTTTCTTGGTGAGTGTGTCCGAGAAAGCATCAGTCTTCAACACCTTGTATGACGGCAGCGGCCCAGCCGACATCCTCCTGCAGTTCCGTTGGCGGCGCATATGCCGCAGCAGTCGTCGGCACCCGCAGCGGTGCTGGCGAGCCGTCCTCGGTGGCCTGTAATCAGCAAAGCCTTGAAGTGCTGCTGTAGGTTTCATAAGAGCATGTGGCCGCCTTCATACGAAAGTCGTCTGACAGCAGTCATGCCTGACTTCGTGAAGCCACCACACCTGCTGTCCCAGCGCAGCGCCGATGTGCATGCTGGCGTCCACCGCTGCAGGGTGGCCAGAGCGCCCCGCCACATGCCGCTGCACGTTGAGTGCGACTGCAACCCAGATACCAAACCATCAGGAGATGAACCCTGTGCGCGTTTTAAATCGCTGTATGCAAGCATCACAAACAATCAGTGAGACATTCATTGGTCATTTGACCTCGAGCTGCTGTCACCTATGCTGCTGTCCTGGTGCTGTCAAATCAATGCTCACCCTCTGCCAGGCCCCGGTCTGCCGCTGCGGCGGCAATCTCCGCGGTGCGGCGCAGCCGCCGGGCTATCGGCCGCAGCGCCCGCTGCACCGCCTGCATCCGCGCCTTCCCGCTTCCTGCTGCTGCTGCAGCGTTCTTCGCCGGCAGCACCAGCGCCAGGCTGGCCGTCAGGTGCGTGACCAGCGGCGCCGGCCGCGCGCAGTTCGGCTTGCCGCCCTCCGAGGCGACCCTGACCGCCCGCGAGCGGGCATCCAGGTCGCAGGACACTATGGGCGAGGCGCCGGCCTCGGGGTCCAGCAGCAGCAGGGGCGCGGGGATGGTGCAGGACGTCGCCGCCAGCGTCTGGTGGTCGTTCTGCAGCCCGTCCTCGTACAGGGGCCGCCCCGCCAGCGCCGCCATCTCGAAGAACACCGCGCCCGGCGCGATGCAGCCGCCGGCCACCACGTGGTCGTGCAGGAACGCCAGCGCCTGTGTGCAGGAGTGCCCATTGATGACTGTGTGCTGATTCGAACATGAGCAAGTAGGGTGAATGCACTGCAGGATGCAACACATGAACATCGTGAGTGGTGTGTGCTGCTGGGACCAAGGCAAAGTACGGCTGTGAAGAGGACGACCGTAGGTGCAGCCAGCAGCTGAATGCACCAGCAGCGTCCGACACAAATCATACACGCACCACCCAGTCGTGCTGGAGCAGGTCACTTGATGACCGTGCACCGCCTGAGAACATCTTGACCTTTTGAGCAGACAGCTGCCAAAGGGTGCAGGGTTGTCACCTGGTGGTTGGGGTCCAGCCGGAACTGCACGCGGGCGCCCGGCAGCACTGTGCAGGCGTCCGCCAGCAGATAGGGTATGGGCAGCGGCCAGTACCTGCGTCACAGAGTGCGTGATGTTGGTGTGACCAGCGTCGCAGGTGACAAGGAGTCGCAGCGAGTCGTATGACACGAGCTGGTGGACAGGCCAAGATGTGGTAAGACACCAGAGACGTGACAAACAACCCTGGTGCCATCACAGACTCTGACCATGTCGACCAGCCCAGCATGATTCCTTTCCCTGCATGTTCATGCTCAGGCCACAGTCATGCCCCAAAACCTGGACATGTACCAAAGCATCGATCCGGTTGCACCTGAGGCGCTGCCACTTGAGCGGTTGCGCGGGTCCCCTGGCGCGCGGCTCCTCGGGGTGCACCGCCAGCGCGTAGGCGTTGGTGCCGCTCATGCCGAAGGAGCTGCTGCCGGCGCCCGCCGCCGGCGACCACCCCGCCATCGGCGCGTACCCTGCAGCCGGTGTGGCATGCATGTCATTCTTCCAGAGCACGACGCACCACGCAGCAGGCGTGCTTGGCCTGCAAGTCATATCGGAATGTTGCTTTCCATGATCCAGTTGAAACGTCTCTGCTGACCGCATGTGCGCACGGCAGCACATCATTTGCTGGTCCTGTGTCACCTCGGGGCATGGCGGCAGACAGGTTGATGGAGGGCTTGGCGTAGTCGCCAACCGCCGAGGCCACGTAAGGGTTGATGTTGCGGAGGTTCAAGATGGGCGGCTGTGCGCGGTGCTGCAGCGATGCCGCCGCGGCCACAAGACCTGATGTGACCACAAAAACCCAGCAACGCATTCAGAGTGTCACATACATCAACTGATCTGTGCCACCTTGATGCGCTGTTATGTAGTGGATGACAGCGCATTCCTCAACAAATGGTTATGTGGCAGCATGGCTGCTGGTGCACTGCAGCAGCGCCTGGCCAGGCATTGCAGCCTGAGCTGCAGCATCGATGCTGCCACAGACACGATCTGCACCGCGCAGCATGCGTTGGCACGGATGGTTCATCTTGCAACAGCGGCGCTGCTCCCAGCACCTGTGAGCCCTGCGGCGCCCTCCGTGTGGCCGTAGCACGACTTGACGGCCGCCAGGGTGACGACACTGCGCTGCGGCGCGCCGCGGCCCTGCAGCGCCTGCCCCAGGGCGCCCACCTCGATGGGGTCGCCCAGCGGCGTGCCCGTGCCGTGCAGCGCCACCTGCAGAACCCCCCATCGAGTCATGCCGGTTGGTTGACTGCAGGAGACCCTCGATGTGCACCAGGGTTCGAATGTTTACAGCATGCAGGTGCTTTCGCACGACCCTACGGGCACAGCTCCGCCAGGAGCTGTGTCAGCATGTCCAGCGCGCAGCACCTGCAGCAGGTATGCAGCTGAGGCAGACATTGTCCCTGGCAGTGTTGTCAAGGTGGAACTTCAACGTGAACATCACGCTGCACCAGTTTTGTGTCTGCAGGTCCGTAGCCCGATGCGGCAGTTGCGCCCGCCACCAGCCGCGTCTGGGCGGGGCCATTGGGCGCCGTCAGACCGCTGGACCGCCCGTCCTGGTTGACAGCCGACGCCGCGATGACGGCTGCCGGCACATGGGCGCCGCCGCTCAGGTCTGCGGACGGCAGCGCCAGCACCGCCACGGCAAAGCCCTCGCCCCGGCCATACCTGGGCACCGGGCATGCACATGTCAGGCTTTACATAGCACCACACACTGAAGCCCCTTCACCATGCCCAGTGCAGGCTTCCCCATTGTCAGCAGGCAGGAGGTGGTCTATGCCAGTCACAAACCCATCGGCGCCGGCGTCGAAGGTCTTGCAGCGGGCGACGGGGGACAGCGCGCCCAGGGAGGAGATGGTGCAGCTGGTGATGGGCAGCAGCAGGGTGTTGCTGCCGCCCGCCACCCCCGCCTGCAATTTGAAAGTCACCCGATCCAATAGGATAAGATCCCAACTCTGTGATCAAAGAAAGTTTGTACCAGACCAGAGGACGGAAGCAGCGTCGGGCGCTGCCCATCAGCAAAGCACAGGTGCCGCCTTGCACCTGGGTGTCCCCCGCCAGCAGTTGGCGGTGCGCCAGGTGGGCGGCCACCAGGCTGGAGGAGCACGCGGTGTCGGTGGACACGCTGGGGCCCTGCGGTGAGCAGCACAGCGGTGTGGCCCAGCTCCCACGTTGCCATATGGACACATGTGACTCCAGTGGCATTTCTATCGTGGAATCAACGGATGCCGTCGTGGCATTGAATGTCTCACCTGCAGGCCGAAGGTGTACGACAGGCGGCCTGTCGAGTACGCCAGGCCATTGCCGGTGGCCACGATCGCGGTGATCTTGTGCCCCAGGTTGTAGTGCAGCTGCTGGTACTCCTGTAGTTGAACCAACGGTCGAGATGGCGTCAGTGCACTGGCGACCGGCCCAGGGTGTTGCAATTGCGAGGAAACTAGGCCAGTACAGCACGAACCTCTGAGTGTCTGAGCTGATCTGATCTTATACAAGAGTCATTGACATGCACAGCACCTGGTACATGCAGCCAATGTACACGCCGGTGGGGGTGTCCTGCAGCGGCCCTGTAGCGGGCGCCGCGTCCGCCAGCGCCAGGGCCGCCTGCTCCAGCAGCACCCGGTTCTGGGGGTCCATGCCCTGCGCCTCCGCCGCCGACAGCCTGGACGGCCACACTGTTGTCACCCTGGGTGCGTGGTCACCCTGGGTGCGTGGTCAATTAACGGTGTACGTCGGTGGCAGTAGCACCGTTTTTCACACAACACAGTTGCAGGTGCGTCGCGAAGGAACGACATGCTATGCGTCCTGCTAGTGCACAGCACGTTTGAGGCAGCGTATCATGCAGGCGGCCTGCACCTGAATGCTGCAGCGTCAAACTTGTCGAAGCCTGTCACAAACGCCGCCAGCCGCACGTTCATGGTCAGGTTGCGGGAGGCGTCTGGTGCGTAATATTCCTCGACATCCCATCGCTGGGCTGGCACTACCTACATACAATGGGGTGATAACCCTGATGATATGAGCAGAGTATCATCTCGCTCTCCGTGTCTAGCTCAGCCCTGGAAGAGTTCAGCTAGCCGAGCATGCCAACATCTGCCTTTGCAGGTCAGACCACAGACAGACCAGCCCTGACACGTGCAGTGAGTTTGACTGCATTTATGGGCATGTTCAAAGCCTGCTGCTCACCTGTGGGAGGTCGGTCTCTGTGCGCCAGGCGTCCCAGAAGCCCGCCATGCCGCCAGCCGCACTGCCCGGCCAGCGGCCTGAGATGCCCGCCACATTGACCGCCATGCCGCTGTCACCGTCCTCCACCCAGCTGAGCTCTGTGCCGGCGCCAGACACCCGGCTGGGCTGATCCAACAGGTGATTTGACTGGGACAGCTCTGCTGCAATGTAAATCGCCAGCGCCGCAGCGGTCGGGTGGTCGAAGGTGACTGTGGCCGGCAGCTCGAAGCCGAACTCCACCGCCAGCTGTGTGCGAAGCTCCACAGCACCTGCGAAAGTCACATCCGAGCTTGCAATTGCTGTGCGGTGGGTCAGTTGGCAGTGCATGAGCACCGATCGATTGATGTCCTGGTGGCTTTGCAGCAATAACTTTATAGTGCGGCAGTCGCGCTAGAGACCCTTCCAAACCATGCAACCGCACATCTGGTTGCGTGGCTGGGTTGCGCCAGAGCGGCTGCCGCTTACAGGATTAGCAGCTTCCCATTCATACCACAGTGCATCAGCATTGATGCACACCTAAGGAGTCGAGGCCGGCCTCCATCAGCGGCTGGTCAGGCGCGGCGGCGGTGCCCAGGATGGCGGCCACAACACCTTGCACACGCGCCAGCACCTCCGCCCTGCCCACTGCAGCCGGCGCTTGGGCTGCTGCCTGCATTGAGACAATCGATTGGCTGCTTCGATAATTCACCGTGACTTGTGCAATAATCAATTCAACAATGGTCACGTGCAGGTAATCCTGCCATAGATGAGGGGTCAGATGCATCAGCTTGCATCGCTCTCTTGAATTAGCAGGTGCATGAGCTGATTCACATGGAAAGAGTCAAGTGCTTCAGGATTCAATACGCACGCATACTCTGCTGCAAAGCACTCGCACGCTTCACCTGCTCAAATATGTGCTCTGACGACTCTAGAGCCCCTGCAAGGTGCGCTGCAAGCGCCGCGACCGTCGGATGGTCAAAGGTGAGTGTCGGCGGCATGTCCATGCCATACTTTGCACCGAGCGCGTCGCGCAGCTCCACAGCGCCTGCAACGGCAGACCGCGTCATGACAGCTGTTCACGTGAGAAGTGCAATTGGTCTGCCAAACAGTGTCGATAGCTATACGCCAGGGTGGACGCGGTCAGCTCGTCTCTGCCATACGGCTGGATGTCGAGCTTGCACCTGCCCCCTCATAAGCGTATAGCTACTGCTACTTGTCGTTGCTGGTGGCATGCAGCCGACACTTATGTGCACCAACATCACTGCTCAGGTGCTCGGCTCCACCACGCAAAGTTGATTCAGACATGGTTCCCACCCAGGGAGTCCAGCCCAGCCTCCATGAGCGGCTGGTCGGACGGCACCGCCGAGCCCAGGACGCCCGCCACCACGGCCGCCACCTCTGCTAGAAGCTGGGCCGCTCGTGGCGCCGCGGGCGGCCTGTTGGAGACGACCTGAGCAGCGCGCCTGACGCCGCGAGCGGCACGGCTGCGGCGGGGTGCGGGTGGCGCGAGCGCAGCGTGTGGTGCGCTGTCTGCCACAGCGGGCTCGATGTGTTCTGCATCAAGATTGTATGATGTGGCATCTACCAATTGTGATCGCTGCAGTTGTACTTCAACTTCAATCAGTTGAAGGGTGATACGGTGGCAGTCACAGCATGGGCATGAGGCAAGGCATATTCTACACCTGCCAGGAAGCCCGCAAGAGTGGCAACGGTTGGGTAATCGAAGATGACAGTGGCCGGCAGCTCGGCGCCATAGCGCTGGCCGAGGCTGTTCCGCAGCTCCACAGCACCTGCACACCGTTGGCAGTACTGCTCAGGCTTATACTGTCCACTGCAGGACGGCCAGCAATTGCAACATACATGCCTTAGCGCAGCGGCTGCTAGCAGTGAATGGCGCCGTGCCTTGCCATCATATAACACTTGAGGGCGCTGCAGCCCTTCAGCCTTCAGTGGTTGCCACATGGAACTGCTGTGCCCATACCTATCGAGTCGAGACCAGCCTCCATGAGGGGCTGGCCAGGATCCACTGCAGTGCCCAGCACCCCCGCCACCACCTCCGCCACGGCCGCCTGCACTTCCGCCACATCCTGCTTCCGCGGCGGCCGCGGCTGCTGCTGAGGAGAAGCCCTTCCGCCCCGCTTGTAACCTGGCACCGCCGGCCCTGCTGTCCTCACAGACGCCGCTGCTATGGGAGAGGCAGCTGCAGCAGGGGCCGCCGTTGCATTGTGGGCGTGCTCGGAGAACAGCGGGAAGATGTGGGTGGCGCCCGCCATGAGCTTGGGCCAGTCGAATGGCGACGCCACACGCTGTGCACGATGTGCCGGCGCCGCCGCGGACAGCGCAGCAACAAGTGCACCAATGCCCCGTTCAGGGTACACCACGCCAAGGCCTGCGGGACGGAAGCATTTACTTGATCAGTGGTCCACAAGCGCTACTGGCAGGCAAAGTGCAAACTGACTGAAGCGCAGGTTCAGCACTGTGCATTGCTGTGTCCCAATAACTGGGCAGAGGAGTTGACATCCTCCAGAGGCGCACCCGATTTGATGATGCGGGGCAGCAGGTTGTGGGTGACGGCCATACCGGTGCCCGCCCATGCGCCCCACTGTATGCTCACAGCCGCCCACCCTGCAACGCAACCGAATCTGGTGGTTTCAGGTGCATATACTTGCTGACCTTGTGAAAGCCAGGTTCATCTGGAGGCGGGTTTGACACAGGCCCAGGCAGCAACATATGCAATCTACCTTGCGCGGCCTTGGCACTGGCCCAGGCACACAGCGAGGCATTTGCAGACGCGTAGTTGGGCTGCCCCAGGGGCGCCACGACGGACGACACGCTGCTGAAGGCGATGACGCCGCGCGTCGGCGCGGCTGCGAGTTGTTGCTCCAGGGCCTGCACGCCGGCCACCTTGCCGGCGGCCACACGCCGGAAGGAGCCGGGCGTCTGCTTTGCCAGGCGCCCGTCTTCCAAAACACCTGCAGTATAACATGCAAGCAGCATTGTCTCGCATAGGGCTTCTCTTTGTATCAGCTTCGGTAAGGAGCCACGCTGCAGGAACAGGCTGGTCAAGTGCAACATGACACAGTTGTATCTGCAATCATAGACGTAGAACCTCACCAGCTGTGTGCAGCACTGGCACATGTGGATCAGCCGCACTGCCAGTGGCTGCAGCGGCGCCCTCGGCGGTTGACACGTCGCTGACTGCCAGGGACAGCAGGGCAGTGGGTGACGACCGCAACAGCACGCCCGGCAACTTGCCCGCCCAGTCCGACAGCGCCAGGTGCTGCACCCCCTGCAGCAGCATGGTGCATGGGGCTCAGTACAATTGTAGATCATCACGGACTTCAACGAGGAGCAGCTAGACATCATTGCCCCGCACGCAACACTCAGCAAGTGCCTGCTTTGTTGGCGATCCACAGTGGGTCTGATGCGCTAACAAAGGTGCAGGAGAGCATGCTGCACTATGCACGTTTGTCGTTTGCAGGGAACACATGACGCTCTTTACGATCCTGTCAATCAACAAGGCAGCTGGTGCTCATGCGGCCAGCAAAATGTTAGGGCTCAGATCAGTGTTCTCGTCAAATACGTTCAGAGAGATAACAACGATCATCATGGCCTTGGTACTAGCAATGAGTCAGTGGGGTGCAAGCGCAGTCCGCCAAGGCCATGACACTGCTATACTGTTACGATACTGCAGAATGCAGATGGACGCCGCTGTAGACAAAGCTACCGCGAAACAACAGGGCATCGGTTAGCTTTGATGCGCACACAGGTTTATGGCGGCCATGTCTTCCGTCTGTTCAGCAGCCCTCACAATGCTGCATAGTCAACAGCATGCCAAACACATGCCCTACAAGAGGTGCAGTCCAATGTTGATGATGTCACCTGCTGGACGGCCCACAGGCCGAACAGGACGCCAAGGCTGCCCAAGCCGCCAGAGATGAGCAGCGAGCTGCCTGTCAGCCAGTGGGGCGGAGCGGCGTCACCAGCTGCGGCAACGGCAGGCACCGCTGCTGGGCGGGGTACTGCAAATTGTGATGTCGGCAACAGCCGTGGCGTCCACCAAGCAGCACCTGCGCACCGTCAGACGACCTAGTCAACTGGTCGTAATGCACCTTGTGATGTGCGATAAGGCAATGCATAGGGCATGCAAACACGCCCTGGATACCATTGAAGCGAGGCTCACCATCTGCTGCGCTGCCAAACGCGTCAGTCTCTGCTGGCACTGCAGCGTTGCCTGACGCTGCGGTGGCGCCGAAATCCGTGCCGGTCCACTTGAAGCCGGGGAACTCCTGCAGCATGTTGCGCAGCACGCCCCATGCGCCGGCGGCCGCCAAAGTGCTACTCCTGTTGGACGGCGCTGCAGCAGCGGGGCATGGCGCATCTTCGACCATGTTATTGGGCAGTCACCTGCATCATAAGAGCCAGGGACGACACCATAGCATAGCAACACATGAGCAAAGCACTACATCTGCACTCTCGTCACCTGGGGCATCAGATGTGGCAGGGAAGCTGAGGGCGCCCTGCGTCTCCAGGTGGAGACGGCGTCCCTGCGGCGTGCCGCTGCCCTGCGCAATCAGCTGCTGCAGCAGCGCGGCGCTCTGGTATGCAGGATGTGCCGGATGCACAGCGCCCTCTGATGCCGACGCAAGCTTGTACACCTTGCTGCCTGCTGTCTGCTGAACCTGCCGCCAACAAGTTATAAAACCAATGGTCAAGCTCTTCTAATCACAGTTTTGGTACATGTGAAATCTGCAATGACGAGGGTAACTCTGCACCTTCCATGTGATAGTGCTCTTCTGACATCGTCTGCGTGCTGCAACTGTCTGCACTGCCATAACATGGTCTGCCTGCCACAAAATTTCATACTGCAGCGGCGGCTCTGGCTCCTTGGCAGCTGTCCTGACCACCTGCAGTATGGAAGACTTGCCTGTTCGTGTGGTGCTCATGGAAGGTGTAATGCCTGGCATATGTGGCAAAGGGGCTCAGGCTGTAGGCACTCGTCATAGCTGGCAACCAGCACATCGAGTCAGGAACCCGATTCTCACATCATCGCCCTGTTTGCACACATGCAGGCTTTCAAATGCATGCTAACACCATGATGCCGCTCCACGTGTATGCCATGTATTGCTCTTATATACCTTGGCAGTGAAGCCAGCCAGGTGTGCAGCGCCAGTGCCCAGCCCGAAGCTGGTCACCACGCTGCCGTCGGGCCGCAGGGCATCCAGGGCGCCACAGCACCACTCCCCGCCTCCTACTGCCTCGTCAGTACCCGACGGCTGCGTCGCAAATGCGCCCAGCGCTGCCGGGATGCGTGTCACGGCCGGCTGGTCTTCAGCGCCTGGAGATTGGGTGCTGCTGGAGAGCACCGCTGCCGTGTGGGTTGTCGCGTCGAGCACCGCAGGGTGGACGCCATAGGCGCCCGGCTGGTGGCCATAGGAGCAGTCCCTGCCGATGACAGCCACAGCTGCCAAGGCGGGCACTGCTGCGGTGGCCGTGTGCACAGCTGCTCGTGCGTCGGAGGCAGCTGGTATAGCCTCGCAGCCTGTGCCGCTTTGTGTTGCAGTCCGTACAACGCCTGTAGATTGAATTGAGAGCCCAGTCAGGCTGTGCACACCAAGTGTTCGTGATCTGAACAACACATTCGCAGCATCTGACTGCCAGCAAATGGCCCAAAGTGTTGCATCAGCCATGGTTGGTCGCGCAGTTGATGCAGTGGCAAAAGGCCGAGAACCCGTGCAGCCTGGGCTGGTCGGCAGCAAAGTCACTGCCCTGATAGAATTCTAGGAACGACGCAGTTATCACTGGTGACTGGCCAGAAATAGCCAAAAATGATCACCTGTATGTGCTGTCAGGTGCAGCTGGCCGAGGTGTGGCGCCTGCGCCGCAGCCGACCTGACCTGCAGCGCCCCGCCCGCTGCGCCGACGGTGCAGCTGAGCACGGCGTCCTCGCCGGGCTGCAGCGCCAGCGGCACCGCGATGCTTACGCCCAGTACCGCAGCTGTGGCAGACACACCATGGTGCCATGATCAGCTGGCTGACATCAAACCGACGCACATGGAATTGTAACAGCTGTGGCAGCACTGTCAGGCCCGACACTGCAAAGGGGGCGCTTGTGCCTGACTTTTCTCGTGTGATGTCTTGGGACCCCTGTTATCAGGCACAACAGTGGAAAGGATCGGCAGCGGTCAACTAGGTCACACTGAATCCGTCCCCAGTGTACAGTGCCGTGCAGTCATGCAGCGTACTTGGGCCGCAGCGCCGTCGCTGAGGCTGGACGCGGCGGCCCGCGCCATCTCGAACATCGCCGCTCCGGGCAGCAGGACGCGCCCCTGCCGGACACACAGCAGGCGTGCAGTGCTTTCGATGATCGGACTACAAGATATGCGTTTGAATTCTGTTTGGTCAGTGGCGGAGCTTCTGCTTGACCCTTTGCCAATCACCTGGATCTGATGGTCGCTGAGGTAGGCAAGCGCTGCCCGGGAAGTGTGCGTCTGCAATGCGACTTCGACGCCCCTGACAGAGGTGCGCCACGCCAGCGCGGTGTGCAGCAGAGCATGCGCAGCGGGGGCGAACCAGAACCGCTTCTGCTGCCAGGGCGTTGCCTTGTCTGTGCACACGTACTGCTGGCTGGGCGGTGCTTGCTGTACGATGGCGTGTGCATTTGTCCCCTGCATGCATGAAGAACCCCAGGTGGTCCGACAGCTTGTGCGCACAGCCCTTTGATTTTGTGATGGAGTGGCTTCAGCTCACTCTTCCTATCGGCAGGTGTACCTGGAAGGCAAAGGAGCTGATGCCCATGGTGGCAGCTTCTGCCGCGCCCGGCACAGCGCGGGGGCAGCCCTGCCGCGGGAGGTGGGGCCGAGGGCCGCCCTTCACTGCCGCCGCACCCAGGATGATAGCGACCTGGGGGTTGATGGCGCGCAGGTGCGGCAGAGCTGAGCTGGAATCGCTGGCTAGCATAACAGAAGCCTGCAGATAGATGATATAGATTGCAGGTATTTGTTGTCGCACTTGCATCTGCACTGCAGAGGCAGGAGGTGACGCGAAGGTGCAAGCACAGGCAGCCTGTGGCATGGCACGATGAACACAGCGCAGCTGTTGGCTGGACTGTGTTATTGCCCTGGCTCACCAGCTGCCTCACATCCTTGGAACAACCATCATCATCACTTAACATGGCATTAGTTCAGGCCTTGAGCTCACATGGACGATGCCGACCGCCCCAGCTGCAGGCTCAGCGTGCCCGATCTGCGCCTTGGCAGCGGTGAAGCGTACCGGCGCCCTGCCACCCGCCAGCACTGCCGTGGCAGCGCCAACCTCGATGGGATCACCTGCGCATCGCATCGTACCTTCTTGCTGCTTGACCAGTTGCATCGGTATTGGTGGTCAAGTTCTGGCGAATGATGGCCGACGATACAGCTGCTGCTCCGTCAGGCCACGCACCTAGCGGTGTGCCAGTCCCGTGCATCTCCAATGCTGCAACATCTGCTGCCGCAACCTCCGCTGCCTCCAGGGCACCAAGAATGACCTGCACATAGAAGGACGCACATGTTTTGAACGGCAGCTCGAAAGCACAGTCCGAAGTGCCGTGTACTTCGTAGCGTTCTCATCCTACAGGTGTGGCACCTGCTGCTGGGAGGGGCCGTTGGGCGCCGTCAGACTGCTGGACCGTCCGTCCTGGTTGACGAAGGAGCCCGCCATAAGGCACGCCGCCGCCGGCTGGCTGTCGTTTGTCGGGTCGTCAGCGCCGCCGGCAGTCGCTCCGGGGCTGCCCACTGGGTCCAGGCGGATGACGATGGCGGCCTCGGCACGCACATAGCCGTCGGCAGAGGCGTCCAGGGTCTTGCACCGCCCGTCCAGCGTCAACATGCCAGCCACCTGCGGGTGATGCAGGCGCTGAGGGCAGGAGCCTGACCCTCATGAAGTGTGTGCATGCCTCGGCATGGGGTGTCAGGATGAGCAGGTGAGTGTGCCAGCCAGCAGGCGCCTGCAGCCCTGGAGGCACAACTCGTGAGATGCTCAGTACAAAATCAGTCCCAAGTTAGCTGTCAGCTGTCGTGCAGTCGGCTTGCCAGTGTGTCAGATTGGCAGCAGCCCAAGCTCACTGAACTCATCCACTTACGCCGACACCTGTCTGGAACGCATGACTAGAAGCAAGGACGCCACAACGCCACTTTATGCCAGGTGCTGTTCTGGGTGCACTGATCATCCTGTCAGCACTTTCAGCATTCCCACATATGGTCAACGGGCGCCTCCAGTTGCAGTTGGCCCAGCTCACATTAGGTGTCTGTGTTTTATACCTGCGTTGCGGCGGTGGTACGCTCCGCAAGCATGAGGTTCACGCCCGCCGCCAGCGCCGGTACGTGCGCCTTGGCAGCGTGCGATGCACCCATGTGCACGCCCACCAAGGCCGATGAGCAAGCGGTGTCGACAGACACAGCAGGACCTGAAGCAGCAGAAGCAGCTGTGTGAGATGCTCGCCAGCAGACACGCTGTGAAATGTGCTGATGACAGGCAACTCTTTGTGCTCTCGTTGCGGTTATGACAGCGTGAGCTTGTGCTTTCCAGAGACGTTGTGCACATACAGGCAGCGGAGTGCGAGCTGCCGATTCGAGCACTGTCGCATGGAACCCACAAGATCGCGCTTTGTGAGAGTTGGTCACATGGACCTCGATGGGCAGTCCGCTTGCACAATTGTGGCACTGTAAGTTACCCTTCAGGCCGTAGTGGAACGACAGCCGCCCGGCGGCCACGCTGAAGGGTGTGCCGGTGGCGGTGAAGGCGCCCATGGCCCCTAGGTGCGGCGCCGCCAGGCTGCCGTACTCCATCTGCTGGATGCCCACGTACACGCCCATGGCGGCGGCGCATGCGCTGCTGTGGAAACCGGAAGCTGACACCAGCGGCTGCATCACCTCCCATGACGCCTGCATTGTTGGCAAGATCAACTTTGCAACTTTTCAATGGCTTGACAGTCTGAAGGCTCAATAAGGGCAGGCCCAGATGATGCCACATGGGACGCCTGCGGAGACTACTACTGTGATAGTGGTCTGCTGATGCTCCATCGCGGCATCACCATGACTTCCCCTCGAAACTGAAAACATTCCTTGCCTTGCAAGATACCACGCAAGCAATCGACGAAGCAAAACAGACACACCTCCAGCAGCAGGCGCTGCTGCGGGTCCATGAGCTGCGCCTCTGGCGGCGTGATGCCGAACGCCGCGGCATCAAAGGCGTCCACGCCGGCGATGAAGCCGCCGAAGCACACGCGCAGCGGGTGCGCCCCGTCGCGCAGCCCCTCCAGGTCCCAGCGCTGCAGGCTGGCCGTCCCGACCGCGTCGCCGCCGGCTGCCGAGGCTGCAGGAAGAAGCTGCGGCATGCGAGCGGCGATGTGCAGCGCCATGAGCGTGGCGCCCTGACTGGAAGCGGGAAGCTGTGAGCCCAGGGCTCCAGGCATCAGCAGGTGGCGTGGCGCGGCGGCAGCGGCCGGCTCCCCCGGCGCCAGCAGGCTGTGCAGGTGCGCCGTCATCGCGGGCACCGAGGGGTAGTCGAACACCAGCGTGCCCGGCAGCTCCCGCCCAATTGTCTGGCAGCACAGCAGCCACAGCTGACGAAGAGCACTACACATCAAATGTCGATGATGTGCCCTCAGAAGTAGGCATTGCTGAGACGACCTTGCAACCTGAGCCAAGGCAGATGAGAGCAGCTGCAATGGCACATATTCACTTACAGGGCAACTGCATACTGCTGACAGCGTGCACAGCCCTGAAGCTGGTACGTGTGCATTGCATGGCAAACCCTGAACAGCAAGCCACCAATTCTACCAGCACCTTGCCGAGCGAGTTGGACAGCTCCACCGCCGACAGCGAGTCGAAGGCGCCCGGCGCAAAGCGGCCGCCAGCCTCCAGGCCGTCTGCGCCCACCACTTCCTCTGCCGCCGCCTGCACCTGGGCCAGCACCTCCGCCTGTGACATCGCCGGCTGCTGCCTGGCTGCTGGTGCTGCCGCCGGGCCGTCCTGCTGGTGCTCTCCCTCCAGCAGCATGCCGCCTGCTGCTGGTACGGACGCTGCCTGTGCATGCGGCTCTGCTGGCACGGTCGCCAGCTGGCGCAGGAAGGACCAGGGCCCCTTGGCGGTGTTGACGGCCCGGAAGCGGGAAGCAGCAATGCCGGCCCGCACTGCGCCAGGGGCATAGCCGGCTTCTGCAAAGGCCCGGAAGGCCTCTGATGGCGCCAGGCTGTGCAGACCCAGGTTGCGCATACTGTCTGCATGCTCCGCTGCCATGCCCACCTCCCTGGTACAAGGAACGGCCAGGTGCTCATGCTGTCAATCAAATTGCAGCTGGGAAGTTCTGCAAGGAAAGCAACTCAGCCTGTACTCGACAGCATGCATTTGGCAGCACTGGACACCTTGTTTGCACATGTGGGAGCTTAACAACAGCAATCTGCAGGGGTTACGGTACAAGCTGCAGTTGCTAGGCAGCTGCAGCTTGCGCCGCAGGCTGGTATGCAGATTGCCTTTGACAAGTGTGATGTCAAGCTGGTTGTGCCTATTTGGGCAGCACATGTAAGGAGCTGCCCCGTTTACCACCATGTTGGCCATCGGTCCAGTAGGCAACTCACCTGAAAGGCCCGAAGTTGATGGCTGCCATGGGCAACCCAGCCGCCATCGCTGAGGCTGCTGTCCCATCCAGGAATGTGTTGCCAGCCGCATAGTGGGCGGCGCCCGCCTGGCTCCACACCGCCGCCGTCGATGACAGCAGCGCGGTCTGCTCCGGCGCCAGGCCCGGCAGGGCGCAGGCTGCGGCTCCCACCACCTGCATGGTGACATGCGTGTGCATAACGAGGCATACAGCTGTGTTTTATTCTGCACGTGCGTCTGTGGCTTGCGGGCAGAGACGGCAAGCACAAATTCAGTAGGTACACGGTTCTGCAGTGGCTAAGAGGACTGGGAAGCACAGGCCTTCTAGAGCACTGTGCTGTCTCAGCTTACAAAGCATCACTGCAGCATTCACAAGAGGGCTGTTCGACGACACTTGGCAACGCAGTCCTTGCAATGACCCTGTGACGCACCTTGGCGCAGGTGACATCCAGGAAGGTCTGGGGCGTGACGTCCGGAATGAGGTCATAGCCCAGCGCCCCCGCAGCGTGCGCGTACATCTGCACCGCCGGCAGCCGCTCACCCACCCATCGCTGCACATCTGCCAGTGCTGTAGAAATGCCGGCGTCGCACTTCACAACAAACACTGCTGTGCCCTGCTGGACGAGCTCCGCCAGCTGGGCCTGGCTCATGGCAGGCTTGCGCGACATCAGCACCAGCGCCTTCTGGCCGCCAGCGGCAGCGTGCTTGGCGATCTCAAGGCCGAGGCCCTGGGTGCCGCCCGAGATGAGCGCCGTCCGCCGCGGGTCGATGGCAGGGTATGGTCGCAGCACAGGCTGCGGGGCTGGCGCCAACCTCGGCGCCCTATAGCAGCAATCGGCGGATGTGATCAAACAGGTACTGGGCAATGTTGTGCTAGAATATGCCAGCTGCATGCACAAACAGATGGCACATGCCCGGTTGTCGCCCTCATCCAGCTCTAGGAATTGTGGTGTGGTAGGTGTACTGTGCGTGGGCAGGTACATCATCGGCACCATGCAGGATGCCAAGAGGCATAGGCTCTGCCGGTCCAGCAGTTGTCTGCCGATGCTGAGCCTGCTCAACGACCGTACACCCATCGAGCGTTTTTACAGACCATACGTCCAAGTCCGACCCAGTCAGAAATAGGATCAGTGATGCTGCGCGAGGCGCCGGCCGCACCAGAGGCGGCCGTGGTGCAGCGCCACGCACGGCTCGGCGGCGCAGGTGTCCAGCACGTGCTGCAGGGTGGCCAGGCTGGGCGGCGAGCGCGCGGGCCACAGGTCCACCGCCGGGCCGCACGCGCCCCGCTGCTCCATGAACAGCGTCCTGTGCGTTGCCAACTTGGTGTATTCATATGCTAGCAAAACGACATCGTGAGCACGACATGTGTGTGCAATGCTGGTGTGACGCTCATCTGTCAGAGCAACCAGTGTCTGTTCTGCCTGTGACCCTGACACGGTCACCAGGAGGTCAGGATAAGATGCATCCGCATGGCAATCGATGCAGCCCAGCTTCCCGTTTGCTAAGAGCAGCCCTGCGCAGTGTTGACGAAACCTGCCTCTGTCGGGGTATTGCGGCACACCTGAAGGTGCTGAGGGCGGCGTGGCGTGCGGCGGCGGCGGGGCGGCGGCCCTCGGACCCCGGCGGCGCCTGCAGCCCGAGGGTCACCAGGCTGAGGCGGGAGGCGTGGCCCGCCGCCGCGTGCGCCTGCACCGCCCACAGGCAGGCCGCCCGCAGGAGCGCCTCCGCCGCACCCTGTGGAGCAGCAGCAGCCCTGAGGCTGCTGGGAAGTGGGAAGGCCTTCACAGCAGCAAGCTGAACGGGCGGACTCGAGGACAAGTTGCCTGCGGCAGGTGCTCTGTTGGACGCTGCAGCATCAGAGCCATGCATGAACCTTCCAGCAGCCCGACCATGCATCCCTGCGAGGGCTGAGGGAACAGCTGCCCTGTGCAGCGTCATATGATGGGCTGATGCACAAGTTCATCTACACAGTGTGAGGTTATGCACATGGCCTGGTCATGGGCAGGAGCTATTCTGCTCTGGCATAGCCGGAGATCAGGTCTTTTTCGGATCCTAACTGGCAGTTGCCTCAGCTCAGATCCGAGACACGTGCACTCCGACAGTGCCTCCAGAACGCTTGTTACCTGGCCACGACAGCTGTGTCAATCACATGTGCGTCTCCATGGTCCTATGCCCATCAGAGTGCCAGACATGCATTTTGATCACGTCGCAGCATCGCTGCAGCGCACCTGCTGGCCGCTGTGGCTCTGGTGCGGGTGGTAGTGGTAGTGGTCGTGGTCGTGGTGGGGGTGCAGGTCCTCCACTACCAGCGTCCTGGCGGCGTCGCAGCCGGCGATCATCTCCCGCAGCTCCTCCTCGGTGGTGGCGATGCGCTGGTTGGGCGCCGACGTCTTCAGCGTCTCCACCGACGTCTTCAGCGTCGCCACCGGGCTGTACACTATGTTGACGGTGTCCACCGCGGCCCGGCCGCCGCGCCACAGGCGCCCCAGGTCGACGGGCTTGCTGCTCAGCAGCAGCCACGTCTCCGCCCTGCAGGGTGGGCTGCAGAATGAGCTATCGTACTGAATCGCAGATGCTCAAAGCCTGCTCATATCAAACAATGTCCACGACAACATGTTCACGACAACATGTAAGCTTAAGGTTGCCTCACGTTGGAATTGGCAACTTGCAGTCAGCTATCTCGTGGTCTGTCGAGCTGACATGACACACAGAGCCATGCCACTGCACGAACAACCGTATGCACCAGCTCGAGCTAGCTGCATAAGCATGTTGCGGTCGTTGCATGGCTCCACAGGGTTGCCTGCGAGTGTAAGAGCAGGCCACCTGGCTTCAATTGTGTCAGCTGCCGTGGGCAGCGGCAGCCGCTGCCACAGCTGGCAGTAGGATGTCGGGCCAGCAAGCTTGCCGGTGTACGCAGCAGCCTTCAGCTGCAGCCCACTAATCGCCAAGCAGCAGCCGCTGTCTGCGGAGGCGCGAACGCTCGCCAAAGATGCCCTGCAGCCGAAAACGGATTGAATCAACACTGAGTCGTGCCAAACATTGACTACAATAATGAATGCCAGCTGTCAGACCAAGGCATCTGCACCTGGGTAAAGATTGAATGATCGTTGCTGATAGCCATGAGGCAGCTGGCTGCGCATTTCGCGGCACAAACATGCCACAGGACGCCACAAACAGTTCTGCCCCGCCGCCGCTCAGCAGGCGCTGCACCGACACTGCCGCCTCTGCTGCGGCGGCACCCTGCCAGTCGGCTGCCGCAAGGTGGCGCTGGGAGCGGCGCCCGAGACTTGCGCATGCTGCGCCCTGTGCTGGGGTGTACCCCTTGCTGCTGAAAACAGTGACGAGCGCCTGGCGCACAGGCCGGGGGCTGCTGCGCTGGCCGCGCGCAAGCTGCTTCCTATCCGAGCTTGCATGCTGCAGTAAAGACACATGAAGATGATCAGACCGCCCAAAACATTCCTGTGATCCTCTGCAAAGCATACGGACCCTGGCATGCCTATGGAGGCATACATCAGGCGTGACTTTGGCTCAAGCCTGTGCTTTGCAGATCAGGTTTGGTCAGCGTTCGAAAGTGCAGTTTGACAAGAACCACAGCAGGCCCACCAGTCCAGTGCTGTGGACAAAACTTCTGAGGTGCGCAGTGCGCTGCGCTGACAACTGCGAGCTGAAAACAAGGGCGCCAGACGCTGAGTCCAGCTGCAAAACCAGGTTTGTCTGCAATGAGGCCCCACTCAGGGGCAGCGCTGCAAGGAACGAAACATTGCACAGTGCTGGCTGCGCTTTGGAGGCGTCGTCCCGGGCTGTGGCTGCTGCGGCCGCTGCCATTGCCAGCATGGATGAGCGGGGGAAAACCGGCTGCCGGTGGTGGTGGCAGCTGAGTGCATCTGCCATGGCCGGCCTGCACCATGTGCAAGAGCGCACTTGCCAATGCCTGACACCACTTCCGCATGATCAAAGAAGGTGTACTGCGCAGAACCCTACACGATCTTGCGGCAGAAGAGAGTGGCCACCAACAGGCCTGCATGCTCAGTCAGCATGGTGGACACATGGCATTGACACTGGGTCAGCACCTGCTGAGGGCGGTCTGGAACACCATGGTCGTGCTGCCAGCGCGGGCAGACACGCCGCCAGTGTGCAGCATCGCTGCCGGCACGGGTGAGTACCAGAAGCGCTGGCGCATCCACGGCAGCAGCTGCTGATGCTTCACTGCTGCAGGCTCCCCCTCCTCCACAGCGCGCAGCAGGGCATGTGCATTTGTGCCCTGCATGGGGCATGTCACGGGTGTCGACGGCTGCGCTCACGTTGTTCTGTATCTGATGCCAGGATAGGGGCTTTCACCATAGCAGCACACCGTTCGGGTACCCTGTGAACGCTGCACGATGTGTCGCAGGGGCGGCATCGGCATGGCAGCTCGCACAGAAGCGCCGAGCACTTGACTGCCATGTGCTGAAGTGATGATGTACGCAAGCGCACGTGTTTGCCTGTGGGCCTCAGGACGGCACCTGGAAGGCGAAGGAGCTGACGCCCGAGTGCCAGTCCTCGATACCCGCCGCGCCGGGCGCTGCCTGCCGCGGCACCGACGCCAGCAGCGCTGCTGCCTTGCCGCCCTTTGCTCCCTGCTGCACCTGCTACAGCATACACACTATGGGGATCAGGCGTCAGTTTCCCAGAAGGGAGGCTGATCGGCATGTGAGCCAAGGCACCACCTGCTCACTGATGGCACGTGCACATGATGCTGATTGCAGGATGTCCCATTATGTGCTGCAGGCTGAAGGTGCACATGCGCTCATTGGGAGCACACCAGCAGGGTGGTGAGGTGCGGGTTGAGGCTGCGCAGGTGCAGCAGCGGGGCGGCGACGGCGCTCTGGACGCGCGCCAGCGCCGCGGCCATGCCCAGCATGCCGGCGCCCGCCTCCGCGTGCCCCGACCGCGACTTGGCGGCCGCCAGCTCCAGCGGGCGCGGTGCTCCCTGCAGGACACTTGAGATCATTCAACGCAAGACGGATGAGCGACAACAGCAAGACACTGCACAGTCAGGGTGTCGTTTGCAGCGCTCATCCATCGTCATCCACCAATTCGCATCAACACCCGGCAGGTGATATGCTGCCATGTCAGGCAGGGCTCAGGTGCAAAGTGGCGGCTGACTGGTCGAGCGCTGCAATGATACTATGCCATCTGACTTCTAACAAATGCTGTGCATTTGTTGGAGGCATGAGAGCACTCTATCATTGCTGCCTTTGCTTGCAAATCCCTGGGAGAGTTGCCGCAGGCTCGAAATTGCATCACAGTGGAGGCCTGCAATACTGCGTACTAGTACCTACAGTCATTTGATGAAAGATGTGGGCTTGCACCCACAACACTGTTGCGGTCACCCCACCTGCTGCGTCTGCCCCTGCCTTCTTGCAGGAGCACATCAAGGTCCGTTTCTGACAACACTCACCTGCATGACAGCTGCAGCGGCGCCAACCTCGATGGGGTCGCCCAGCGGCGTTCCCGTGCCATGCATCTGCAGCCCGCCGACCTGCAGTCACCAATGTATCTGTGTTTGGTGTCCCATCAGTCAGGAACACTTCATGTTCACTACAGCTGCATACTGACAGCATGCTGGTGATCGGGGCACACCTGCTGGGGCCGAAGTTCACCAGCCGCCAATGCCGCCCGGATGACCTCTTGCTGTGCAGGGCCGCTGGGCGCTGTAAGGCTGCTGGATCGCCCATCCTGTTAACGCAAGCTGCCGTCATGAACATCACATCACATCTCCTTTGGCGTAGTCTGGAGCACATCAGGGGCACATACAGGCACACAGTATCTGCATCCTGCGCCCTTTGGTCAAGCTCGTCATAGGCCAGCACCTGACCAACGGCGGAAGCAGCCAGCAGGCCGCAAGTGCTGTCGTTGACGTCATCCACCGGCTGCAGCACCATCACGATGCAATTCTCGGCCCGCACATAACCGTCAGCCGAGGCGTCCAGTGTCTTGCACCGCCCGTCCGACGCCAGCATCCCTGGACGTGTGGAGCTTGCACTTGTGAAAACATACTGGAAAGCAGTCGGTCCTCAGATATGAGCTGGTGAATGTCGGTGGGAACGGCATGTTGCGCCTGAGCTATCTCCCGGACCGCCACACCGAAGCTGATACAGTTTCACGACATTGAGGAAGTCTCAGG
The DNA here is from genome assembly GCA_032358165.1 of Diplosphaera chodatii. NCBI lineage: Eukaryota > Viridiplantae > Chlorophyta > Trebouxiophyceae > Prasiolales > Stichococcaceae > Diplosphaera > Diplosphaera chodatii. The sequence goes on along the minus strand of JAALGY010000037.1, from coordinate 719,130 downwards.
AGCACATCTTGACAAATGCATGAGGGACCTATCAATGCTGCACACGAGGCGCCGGTGCTAGCAGTCAGGAGAGGAACACCTGTGATGCTGAAGGCGGCCGTCTTGGCGGGGCTGAGCGTGAGGTTGACGCCCGCGGCCAGCGCCCGAGCCACGGCGCCGGCCCCGATGTCCGCCGCGGCGTAGTGCGCGCCCACCAGCGAGGAGGAGCAGGCCGTGTCGATGGACACCGCCGGGCCGCGCAGGCCGAAGGTGTACGACAGGCGCCCCGCCGCCACGCTGGTGGCGCCGCCTACATGCAAATGACATCAAGACAATTATGGATGCATGTGATGGGCCGCACAATTTGCGATAGAAGCCCAACTGACACATTGTTGCCGCTTGTGACACCCGACATGAGCGTTTCATTAGCAGTCACGAGGGACATCACACGCATGGCAGACGACCAGGAAGGTCTGAGACATTTCGTTTCAAGACGGCAATCGGTGCCACCTTGCCAGCGTATGTCCTTGAACCCTCCTGACACTGTTGTATCAGACCAGCCATCTCGGGGAACATCAGGCGCACCCTGCTCGGACACCGCCATCAGCAGTGTACAGCAGGTCGCACCTGATGCGGTGTACAGGCTGTTGCCCAGGTGCGAAGACATGGCCATGTAGTCCACCGTGCCGATGCCGACCATGACCGACGTCTGAACGGCTGCGTCTCTCCTGCCGCCTGCTGCTGGCGCAGCTGCCAGCGCCTGCGCGGAGTGCTCCAGCAGCAGGCGCTGCTGCGCGTCCATGCATACTGCTTCGGGCCTGCGTAGAAGCATGGGAGTTGTGAGCTATGCTCCAATCTGTTGGTTTGCTCCAACAACACTGATCGACCGTTGCGCTGTACAGACACAGCAGGACATCGCAAACTGCACAGCAATGGCATATTGCGTCTGCTCTCTGCTGGGAAGGCTTTCGGATCAGCTTCTGTTTTCACAGTCCAAACATCCATCCAGAAGGTCAGCACCTGGACACATTGAAGGCTGCTGCATCGAAGCACTCAGCGCGGTCCACGAACGAGCCGAAGCGCGTCTGCGTTCGTGAGGACGCCTTGTCCGATGCATAGTCCTCAACGTCCCATCGGCCAAGGGGCACGGGGTGCGGCGCGTCGCCAGAAACGGGCGCTGCAGGGTGGGTTGCCGCCATGGAGGCGATGGCGACGGGCTGCCGCCCTCCATCAAAGTCGCCATCACCCTGCAGTTGTGAATGCCGTCAAGCTGGCCCCAGAACGTTTCTTACCTGAAGTGAAATTTGCCAGGTCACATCGCCCGCACTTTAAAGCATTGGATGGTTAATGTTCTCGAAGGTCGCAGAGGTGCTGCTTCACAGGTGAGATGCCGGATACACACCGTGAGGCTGCTGGCAGCGTCCCAAGACGCCAGGCTGTCGCTGCGGACTGAATACATCTGCCTGTTTGGCTGCAGATTCTGTGCTATATATGCCGCCAGCGCTGCCGGTGTCGGGTGGTCGAAAGTCACCGTTGCCGGCAGCTCGACTGCAAAGGCTTGACTCAACGCATTCCGCAGCTCCACCGCGCCTGCGCTCAAGGTGGATATGTCACATCGCACATGTCCTCACCAACGATCGGAACCACACGTCAACAAGTAAGGTTTGCTCTTAATCCTGCAATGCTCCTCTTGCTACAGGAACCCCTTCTACCGTTCAGTAAGATCATGTGCGAAACATGTGCTGTATGCCTTTGTTAGTCGGGGAAGCAAAGCATGCAGGTCCATGCTTTGTGGCACCAAACCAGCCTGCGACGAACAGCTTGGGTGCAGACTATAAGAGTACTCGACATAATACTATTCAGCCCATAACAGAAGGCGCAGAGCGCCAGTTGACTGAGGACATACCCAGCGAATCTAGCCCGGCCTCCATGAGCGGCTGCTCATCTGCCACAGGGGCGCCAAGGATCCGAGCAGCAGCCGCCCGCACCTCCGGCAGGACGCTCTACAGCACGTGTGCAGCACACGACTGCTTCTGAAGCATCGATCAGTGTCCATCCAGCACATCACGCAGAGTTTCAGAGCAGCAGGATGTGAGGAGGTCTTCATGCACAAAGCAGACTGCTTGCCTGCTGCTCATCGGCGGCTGGTGCCGCTGCCCGTGGGCGTGCCGGCCCCGCTGCTCGCCGCTGCCGCCGCCGCTCTGGCTGCTGCTCCTCGATGCGACTGCCGTCATCTGATGACTGGAACTCCAGCGCGGGCTGGGCAGATGGCAGCTGACCTGCAGCGCAGTGCAGCAGGGAGCTGCAACTGGTCCCTGGAGCTGTGTGTCAGCCACCTCACCAGCACACTGGCAACTACGTAGCTACTGCAGAAGTATGGGTCAGCCTTTTCGAGCACACTTCAGTCACCTGCGATGTGGTCAGCCAGCGCGGCGACGGTCGGGTGGTCGAAGGTGACTGTGGCCGACAGCTCCACGCCAAATGCCTGGCTGAGCGCGTTGCGCAGCTCCACAGCCCCTGCACTTGCACACATGCTGTGCTCAGCAGTCACTACAACTCCTCTTGTAAACAGCAGTCTGCTGTCACTACGCAGCATCCCAGCTGCTGTGAGCTCAGATTCTAAACCTTCATGTTCATCCTTGAGGCTAGTGACAGCGGCCCAAGCACGGTATTGCACTTGAGCCGAGCGCAAGACAGTCGCGCACCGAGTGAATCCAGACCAGCTTCCATGAGCGGCTGCTGCCCGTCCACTGGCCTGCCCAGCACAGCCTGACCTGCAGCCGCCACCCGCTGGGTGATGTCCCTGAGCCCTGCAGCGGCATCGGCTGCACTGCTGCCACCACTGGCGGCAGCTCTGCCGCGCTGTGCCAGTTGCTGCACGGGGCGCCCGCGCCGGCGGGTGAGGATGTGCGCCGTGGCATCAGCGGCAGCCGCGGTCCGAGTGCCGGCAAACTCGCGGAAGAAGAAGAGCGTGTCTGCAGCATCCTGTCATATACAATGCCATGTTCTGACAAGTGTGTCTGGAATGTCTGTATACGCAAGGGCAGGTCTGCAATGTGCTGCAGTAGGGTATGAAGTGTATGCAGTCGTGAAAGCACTATAGGGCACCGCAATCGCAGTGCACCTGCTTGAGGATGATGTCCCAGTCTGCCGGCACCGCAGCTGCCGAGGTGACCGGCTGCCCGCCTGCTGCTGCTGCCAGCAGCGCCGCGAGCGCGTGCAGCCCACGGGCCGGCTCCAGCGCAGCCATCCCGCTGCGCTTGCTGCGGCTGATGACCGCCTCCGTCGCCGCCATGCCTGCAGGGAACAGGGCAGCTGTGCAAAGGTGAGCAGGACAGCCACAGAATGGGACAGATCCGCCCGGGGTGCTCCGTGTTGCTTCGGTGCCATACGCACGACCCCGGACGATGAGCAGAAAGGCTGGCATGACATGGTATTGAGACAGGGGCTGACCTACGGCCCAGGCGCCCCACTGCACCGCGGTGCCCACGCCGCCGCGCGCCGCCTCCACACCCGCCCACGCCTCCAGCGCGGCATTGGCGGCAGCGTAGTTGGCTTGGCCTGCAGTGTGGCGAAGCCACGAGCTGACTGCTGGAGGCTTGATGCGCTGGGCCGCTCAGTGTATGCACGAGGGATATCGTATGAGTGTGCTGCGGGTCGGAGTGTGTCACACCTGGTGCGCCGAACAGGGAGGCCGCAGAGGAGTACAGTATTGAGGCGCCCAGTGGCTGCCGGGCCGCAGCTTGGCTGATGGCAACCGAGGACGCCAGCTTTGGCGCAGCGACCTCCCTGCAGGTTCACAGCAGGGCTACTGGGCCCTGTGAGGCTGCAGTAGGCATGAGGCATGAACACCGATACTGCTTGTCGCAGTCAGGCTTGGTTGGCTTTGCTTTGCCTCGTAGGCAGCCAACTGAACACTGGCAACCAGATCACGCACGCTCATGGTGCATGGATGACCATAAGAGTGAACGTAACCGAGTCGACACGTTGGTCAGGACACTGCACTGTTGACAATGCCAATGCAAGTGGCACGGATGCACCGAACAGAGGGCAACGGCACCTGACGCCGGCAGCTGTCTGCTTGGGGATGACGGCGTCTGCCAGAACGCCGCCCGAGTTGACGATGCCGTGCACCGGCGGCTGTCCCTTCTCGGGCCACAGTAGCGCCTCCACATCGGACAGGCACCCGGTGTCGCACCGCGCCACCGTCAGGCAGCCGCCATACGCGCCCGACAGTGCGTCGGCCACAATGCCGACGGCGGCGCCCGACCACCTGCGATGCATATTGTATGAACAATTGCTGATCAACGCCAGACATGTCCGAAGACATGCCTTACGGCAGCAATTGTAGCTGCATGTCCTGCCCTTGCCACGTGTCAACCCGCCACTGAGAACAGGGACGCTGTACCATCTTGAGAGGCGCAGTGCCTATTTAACTTGTGCTGCACCTCTCAACACTGTGCCAGCGCCGCTGGGAGTCTATGGCGAGTTGTTGTTTGTTGGAATGGCAGCCCGTAAAAGGGCAAGCTTTGTTGCACAGGTTGTTGGAGGAATTTCCTCCGTCTGGCAGTGACCGGGCAAGAAGGTGTGTACAATGCAGGCTTATTGCACATGTGCAACCTTGCCTGCCGGTGCGGCTGAGGAGGGTGATGTGGCGGCGGCCGCGGCCGGCCAGCCACCCTGCGGTCAGCAGCCCCAGGGACCCCAGCCCGCCCGTCACCACCCACCGGCCCTGCAGCAGGAGCCTTTGCCTCATGAAGCAGACATGCATGGTGCACGTGCAGAAACTGCCGGTATCACCGAGGAGGCTATTACAATAGCTGTAATGTGACTGGGAATCTATTGGTGGTGGTTGCAGTCACACCTTTGTTTACCGAGGGAATGTGTTCACACCTGCTCGCAGGCAGCAGGCTCTGCAGTTGGCGGCAGCCGGACGACGATCTTGCCGATGTGGCGCGCGTGCGAGAACTGCCGCAGCGCCGTGGTGATGTCCGCAAATGGGAAGGTGAGCGCCTGGATGGGTGCGGCCTGGTCCCGCGCCATCATAGCCGAGATGCGTCGGAATGCTGCTTGCAAGACCTGTATCACGTGCACAGTAATGCCACCTCATCAGCCAACCAGAACTGTATTATTCGCAGATGCTTCGAGTGCAGCGCATGTTGCGGCCCTGGCATGAGCTTGCCATTCCGGTGAAATTTAGTAACTGTATACGGTACTGTGTTGCATGCACTGTTGGCCAACGCATACACACCCAAACCTGCGATGATACTATTGTGTCTTCATCACTTGTTTGGCTGTTGCCACTGCCACCAGTGTGCGCAACGACCATCTTGATGGGAGGCTATGTAACACAATCGACTATAGAGCAGAGTGGTGAGATGTTGGGCAGGCGGGACACTCGACGCACAAGACCGTTGCTAAGTAGCTTCTAGGTCTGTACCCATTAGGCCCCGCTTGCCCACGTCAAGGGAGAACCGTCTTGATGCCTGCATGCATCTGTTGGCAGCCTCTGCACCTGGCCGGGCAGGAAGTCGATGGCGACCAGCTTGTAGCGCACGTCGGGGCGCTCCTGCGCCACGCGCGCGGGGCTCCAGATGTCGCGCTTGCTGATCTCGATGACCCGGCCGCCGCGCGCCGCCACCGCCAGCGTCGCCGCCACCATGCCCGGGCTCGTCAGCGAGTTAAGCGTCACATCCATGCCGCCTGTGCACAGACCAGATGGTCGAAGGCTAATAAACCTCGCCACAGGACAACCACCACCAGTTGCAAGATGCAACTCACTGGGATCAAGCAACCTAATAATGCCTTCCAATGACATGGCATCCAGATGATTTCATGGCTGGGATTGTGACCAACCTCGATGCTCACCTGGCACCGAACAGCACAGCTCCTCTGCAAAGGCGGCATCTCGGGAGCCCACCGCCACAGGCACGCCGGCGCGTCGCAGGAATGTGCGCTTGGCTGCGCTGCCGGCCGAGGCAGCCAGCTGTGCCCCCGCTGTCTGGCAGACATTGACTGCCGCCAGGCCGACGCCGCCTGTGCCCGCGTGCACCAGCACCTGCAACCAGAGATGTGTTGCAGTGGGTCGTGTGCGCATGGCATGCAAAACGAACCGCTCATCTGCAACCCCAGCAAGCCGACCCAGAGCTCTGCTTTAGCCTCTGCAGCCTGTAGGAGCAGAGGCTAGTGCACCAGTCATGGCACGGCTTGCTGATGATGTGCACTTTGAATACCATGCGATGTGTTCGACATGACTGCTTGTCTGCGTGGCAAAGCACCCTAGCCCTATGTTCGTGTACACTGGTACTTTGACACCTGGGCTCAATGAGAATGACGACATGCATTGGCAGTTGCAGTCCCTCCTCAGCATACGAGAGCAATCGAAATGATCACCTTCGTGCCACAGAGGGTGCCCAGATCCGTGCCAAGGGCCGCGTGCACGGTGCAGTAGACGGTCGGCGCCGTGGCGCCCGCCTCGAAGCTGATGTGCGGCGGCAGGGGCACCATGAGGTCCGCCGGCACGATGACGGCGCTGCCCAGGCAGCCGGGCGCGATGCCGAAGACAGCATCGCCCACACGCTTGTCCGTCACGCCTGCGTGCGGCTCATTGACACTTGACAGGCAGCACGACAACACCAGGTGCCCACAGCAAGATAGCACACTGTGCGCCTACAAGCTTGCGAAGCATTCCCAGCACGATCACATAACATTTGCAAGGTGTCCGGGAGATTCCGCATACCTGGGCCGATGGCTGACACGACGCCGGCGCAGTCGCCGCCGGGGTCGCCCGGGTCCCCTGGGTACATGCCCAGGATGTTGAGCACGTCCCTGAAGTTGAGGCCCACCGCCATTACAGCCACCTGCCACGGCCCTTGTTTGAGTCAGTTTCCGCGCATCAGCTCGGAAGGCTGGTGTCATGCAGCGAAGATATTGCACACTCTGACAAAGGCTTGCATGGTAGGCGTAGGAAAAAGAGCGCCAGTACCTTGATCTCGCCAGGACCGGGATCGTGCTTGTTCAGGAGCACGAACTTGAGGTCTGCCAGGGAGCCGCGGGGGCAGGGCAGCAGGCGGCCGCCGCCCGGGAAGGCGGAAGCTGCAGAGGCGGACCTCAGCAGGCGCGCCAGGTAGCGCGCGCCGCCGGCCGCCGCCTCACCAAAGGCACCAGCGCCCTGCATATGATGTAGGTCGTTGGATCTGTTGTATGCTGTTGGATGCTGCTCTGACCACGCAGTATGGGCATGCTGCAACACTTGTTGCACGATCGAGCATTGCTATGATTGGCGCAACCTCGCTGTCAGGTCCAAATTCAATGTGAAAGAGCGGATTGGCATCTGCAGCATGCCCATCTGAGACTGCTGCACCTTTGTGTTGTTGCCAGGTCGCAGTGACAGCGGGACGCCCGGCGCGGTGTCCAGGCTGATGATGCCGGCTGCTGGGTACTCGTTGGCCGCCACCTTTGCCAGCGCCGCCACAGCAGCGCCAGCAGCAGCCGCAGTGCCTTCCTGCTGCCGCCCCGCCGCCAGCAGCGGCTGGTATGCACCGCAAGTGGTCAGCTGCAGGCTGCTGGAGGCAGGAAGCTGTGCAGCAGTACGCTGCAGCAGCTGCAAGCCCCGCATGGTGGCCTGAGCCGGTGCAGCTGAAGAGCCGAAATTTGCAGTGCCAAAATTGACGCTGATCGCTGCTGGCGCTGTCAGCTGAGGCAGGCCAGTTGCTGTGTTGGGTGCTGCAGCACTGCTCGCCCTCTTCCATGCAAGCTGCTGGCCTGGTGAGCTGCCGACCAGCTCGTGCATGCCGCCAGCATGGGCAGCCTGCCACTGGATCTCGTACAGCACATCTGCCGACTGTGCTGCAGAGGTCTCCCGCTGCTGCGGCTGTGCTACCGCAGGGGCAGAGGGCTGATGTCCGGCGGCTGGCATCTCCTTGATGACCAGGTCGCACAGCTGGGAGGAGCTCTTTGCATCTAGCACTGGTTCGGCCAGGCGGAAGCTGCAGCGCAGGCTGCCATCGGGCCGCGGCCGCTGCAGCTTTGCTTCAGGGCTGGCGAGCGGGTGCAGGAGCCCTGACGCCGGTGCCTGAGGCAACATCAGGCAGCCCAGGCTTGTCGGCACCCTTGTGACCGGCTTTGCTGCTGACGGCGACATGCCGTCTGCTGCGGTGTCTGCAACAGCCGAAAGGTGCAGTGTGGCGTCGGCAGCTGCGGGATGCAGGAAGTAGCCCGAGGCGCCTGGCGCAGCAACAGTCAGGGTGGCTGCAACGCTGGTGCTGGGCTGCACTGTCGTCCGCCCAAGGCTCGAGAGTGCTGCCATGGTGGATGCGGGTTGCCTGCGAGCTGGCAAGCTGCTGGAAGTCGCAACCGCCTGAGCCACTGCCACAGAGCCACGGCAGTGAACGCTCTGCTGTTCACGCTGCCGCTTGATGACGACTGGGGCAACAGAAGCCAGCTCAAAGCTTCCCGCCCCTATGTCCATGCTGCACTGCAGCACAAGCTCAGCAGCCGCCAGCCCCTGCTCGAGCTGCAGCGGCGCTGCAATGGAGGTGCCCTGCAGCGCCAGCTGCGACCTGCTGCAGGACTCGTCCTGCAGCGTGGCGGCAGCTGCTGCGCACGCCTCGAACATGGCAGCACCCGGCAGGATGGCCCGCTTGCCGACCTGCCGTGCCGACCAACAGTGTATGTCAGAAAGGAATGTCCGAGAAGTGAGTGTGCAATGTGATATACTGGAAGATACACGATGCATGGCGACAAAGCAGTCTGCAGCAGCTGCAGTGCCAATGGCGTGTGAGTGCATTTGAACCCAGCAAGAATGCTCTAAAGCTGCTTACTTTGGGCAATGGTCTACTGCCGCCCATCAAGAATGCTCACCTGGTGGTGCCACAGGTAACTGAGCTCTGAGCGACAGATGCGGCACGCAAATGTGATGGCTCCGCTTCTGCTGTGCGTCGCGCGACCCAGCAGCTGGTGCGGACGGGGCAGCGCCCAGTGGCGAGCGCGCCGGAACGGCAGGACCGTAGATGGCAGGGGGGTTGTGGCTCCGGAGTCGGCTGGCGGGGCGGTGAACAGCGCATGGGCGTTCACCCCGCTCATGCCAAACGAGCTTGTACCTGCACTTGCCAAGACACTGAGGCATGAAAAGCCTGGTCCGTGCATCTTGCATCTGGACCTGCTGGCCGTCACTACAAGAGCTAGCTCTGCACCATCCTTCTGCTAGAAGGCAGCAGCCGAAGACAGACAAGCGCCACATATGCACCTGCTGCTGGGGAGGCCTGCACTGCAGGGTGGGCGACGGCGGCGCGCAGCACATGTGCGGTGAGCCCGCCCGCCACCTTGCCCCAGTCGCCCAGCGCCAATGACACATAGGGGTTGAGCGTCCGGCAGTTGAGCACTGGGGCCACGGCCTGCAGGGTCGCTCAACATTTGGTAGAGTAGTGACACGGGCAATCAATGCTCTGTTGTACTCGTGCAGCGCGCCAGCAATGCATTAAACGGCACACAGATTTAATGCATGCTGCAGCTGTCGTCAGCGTGCAAAGGACCTGCCTGCGCAAGCAATGCAATGGCAATAGGCACATATTTCTAAAAGTACAGGTATGCAGCGGAGCAGCATGATGGAGAGGTTCGCTTACCTGGGCCTGAAGTGATGACAACGCCAGCAGCGCCCCGGTGAGCCCTGCCGCACCCTCCGTGTGCCCGTAGCACGACTTGACGGACGCCAGCGCCACCCTGTGGCCGGCTGCGGCGCCGCCGTCAGTGCCGTCCGCTGTTCCTGCAGCGCCGGCCGAGCGCAGCGCCTGCCCCAGGGCGCCTACCTCGATGGGATCCCCCAGCGGCGTGCCCGTGCCGTGCACCGCCACCAGTCCCAGCTCTGACGGCTGGAGCTCTGCAGGGTGCAGGATACACACGGACGCCATCAGGTGCGATATCTGACTCGTCGACTACACACTGCACGTGCTCCATATGAGAATATCACATCTGCCGCCTTGCAAGACGAGCTTCCTTGCAAAACATCAACACGCACCTCTTGGAAAGGTGCAATTTGAAGAGCGTCAGGCAGCTCGTCTGTGAAGTGCAAGGTGTTCCATGTATTGTCATGCATCGCCACATGGATTTTCGTGCAGGTCTCTGCACCTGCAACAGCAAGTGCTGCCGACACGAGGGCGCTCTGGGAGGGCCCGTTGGGCGCAGTCAGGCTGCTGGAGCGCCCGTCCTGGTTGACGGCCGAACCCCGCAGCACAGCGATGCTGCCATTGCAGATGCCACCAACTTTGCTGCTGTCGGTCTCGAGGCTATCTGCACCGGGCTTCAGCACGACCGCCACGCAGCCCTCGCCGCGGCCATAGCCATCGGCGGCAGCGTCAAATGTGCGGCAGCGCCCCACCGGCGAAAAGGCCTATGACATCACAATTAGAGATCCAGCACATATGTGGATCTTCGGATACTTGGTGAATGCTACAGCAAACGGTTGAATGACAAGGACCGGCTACCCAACCAGCACAAGCTACATACACTGTGCCCCTCTTGATAGCCCTTTCTCAACACCTGCAGCTGGCAGATGCCGGCCATGGTGCCGCCCAGCAGGATGAGGAACACGCCCGCCGCCACGGCCGCGCCCGCCTCCCCCGCCGCCAGCCCCGTAGCGGCCAGGTGCGTCGCCACCAGCGAGCTGGAGCAGGCGGTGTGTGTGGCCAGGCACGGGCCTGCACGTCAAGTGATGAGGCACACGAGGTTGGGGTTGCTGCCAACGATTGAAGGGTGACTTTTTGACATGTGTCAACCTGAGCTCGGCTTCACTAACACAGCATCTGCTGCTGCTCAGCAGCCGATGCAAGCGAGCAAAAGCAGAGCTCAGATTGATGTTCAGAAACCACGCTGGTTCGGGTATCCAGTGCCAGGCACCTGTGAGGCCGAAGGTGTAGGATAGGCGGCCGACCAGGAAGTCCATGCCGTTGCCGGTCGACACCGCGGGCCCCACTTTGACCCCCAGCCCTGCGCACATAGATTGCAATGCATGAGATGGCAATCGTCATGGTCATCGACTGACAGGTGCGTCGACTGACCACCTATCGACAACTGCAGACCCAGTGATGTCCAGTGCTGGACTACTGCGCCGCGATGCATGCATTGTCACCTACAGGGCACTGGCTGTTCAATCCGACACCTGTGCACACAATGCACAGAGGGCGGCAGAACAGTCAGGAAAAGTGACGTGTAGGTAGATAGGCTGTAAAACTTTGTTGAAAACAGGGAGGGTGTCCCGCCCAGACATACAGCTGCAAGCTCGTTTACACATGATGTGGAAGATTGCAATGGTGTACCTAATGGATGAGCATCAAGTAACTTGTTGCTCTGTGCGGCTTATGGGTGAGCAAGGATATCCAAAATCACTACACACCTGTCATGTATTGGATGTACTCCATGTGCATGACGCCCACATACACGCCAGTTGCAGCTGGCGCCGGCCCTGTAGCACCCGCCACTGTGTCGGCCAGCGCTCCTGCTGTCGTTTCTAGCAGCACACGGCCTTGCGGGTCCATCACTGCAGCCTCGTTGCCCGACAACCTGCAATGAGTAGTCTCAGCAAGGTCAGATTTGGGTGCCAACACTCCTGCATGCAGAAATGCATTGATGAAGCGCACAGACTTGGGCAGTCAAATAGACATCCTGCCTGGCAACAGGTGCATGGTTGGCAATGTAGATCCACTGCCACTCTGAGCTCAGCAGGCAGCACAGATGATTGTAGCTACTAACCCTGGGTGCAGCCGCTAGGCGCCGTCACTGACACCGTAGGCACAATTATGGCAGACGGTGCAGCATAGAGTGTCAAGGTGCTGCACTCAGACTATGTAATGTGCTTGTGACTTTACATATAAATGGCGATTCAGCCCGATGGTCCTCAGGCTGTAAGCAGAGCCCACTAAACAGCTGGCATGCTCTGCTGACTGTAACCTGCCAAGTCCCATTTGATCACACCTAAAGGCGTCGGCGTCAAAGGCGTCCACAGCGCGCAGGAAGCCGGCGTGGCGAACGTACATCTTGTTGGTGACCACGTCCGGTGAGTAGGCCGCCTCGATGTCCCAGCGCTCCGCCGGCACCTGTCGCCAGCACCACTGCCGTCCATCAGTCCAAGTCGTGACCTGTTAGTGTTCCTCCTGCCATCCTGCTATGGTCATGATTGCCACAGTAGCATGACCAGGCAGCCTCAACCAAACAGATGGGGACCGGACGACCCATGCCGCACATCCAGTGCCACAGACGCAGGGTGTGGGTGCTCCTTGCACAGCAAGTACTTTGTGCAAGCAGTTGCGCAGACAATGTAGGTCTACTGTGAGCCAGCCTGACTGCAAGAGGTTGACCAGCCCCCCAGCCCAGGGACACTCCATCAACTACGCAAAGGCGTTCGATTCGACGTTGCACTCTGCCGTTTAAGTCTTGCTGCGCTGATGCACGTACCCACAGTGCTATGAACCGTGAGGGCGGGCCATCTGGGGCAGCAACACAGGCAGGGTCTGTGTGCAACGTCAGCTGAAGCCTGGTGCGTGGTGGATGAAGCACACGTGGGTAAGGAGAGGTGTGTTGGGCTGAGGTGACCCTAACAGCCATTATGATGCCTGCAGATGATGTCCTGCCTGCTGATCACCCAATCGTTTGCCTGGAACAAGCTTTGGCCTCGTAATGGGCATTAGGGCAACCACAGGATGCGACCTTCATGCTACCGTAGGCTGCAGACTACTTTACCATCTACATTGTTTGACCCCATGCATTGCATCGGTGTTGATAGTGTTGATATCCACATGTTGTTCGATGTCTGCCGAGAAATGACAGCACACTTGGCACTCTTGTAAGGTTTTTTAAAGGGTGTCAGGCCTCACCTGTGTCGGGATGTCGTCGCCACAGAAGGCGCTGGCCCAGAATCCACCCGCGCCGCCAGCAGCTGGAAGATGTGCAGATGTAGATCCGCTGCATGGGTCCGCCCGGCCGGGGTAGGCGCATGACACGCCGACGACCGCGGTGGTCGCGCTCCCAGCATCGCTGCAGGCGCTGCCGTCCAGGCTGCAGAATGCTGTCGTGCCTGGCAGCAGTGGCGGCACCACCTCAAGCCTTGAGGTAGGCGCAGTATAGTGGTGTGGACACTGCTCACATTTGCTATGATGCCATGACGACCCTTCAGCAAATGCTGGCCTGGGTTTTTGTTGTTTCCTGATGCCCTGCAAAGGTGACAGCTGCATGGTGCGGACAAAGCACCTGTCATCCCGAGAGGCGATGGCGCCACTACGCTTGCCACGTGCCCTGTCAGCACCTCGACTGTTGGGTAGTCCATGATTGCGGTTGCAGGCAGCTCGATAGCGAAGGCCATGTTCAGCGCATTGCGCAGCTCCACAGCACCTGCATCATAGAAATAGGTCTTCCCTCAAGGCCCGCTGCAACATGCGTCGTCGTATGGTGACCTATGAACATCAACGGCTACAGAACTGCAGGCGGCGTACCCAGGGAGTCGAGGCCGGCCTCCATCAGTGGCTGGTCGGCATCGATTGCAGCAGCACCCAGGACATCCCGCACAGCAGCCTCGACAGTGGACCTGCAGTATGCAATACACGATTTCAGCACTGCTGGCTGACCTGCCACCTTCACCTGACAGCAGTGGACAGTCCTGCAGTATGTGCTGCTGACCATGAGCCCACCTTACAGACTCCAGGTCCGCGGCTGTTGTCACGCCCTCTGCATCCTGCTCAGCGAGGCCTGCTATTGCAGCGCCAGCGGCAGGGCTCCCCGTGTGCAGCGCAATGTAGCCCGCCAGCGCCGCTATGCTCGGGTAGTCGAAGGTGGCGGTCGCCGGCAGCTCCACGCCAAAGCGGCTGGTCAGCGCATTGCGCAGCTCCACAGCACCTGGGAGGAAGACATGCAGCAACAAATGCAAAGGTTGCTCACATGCATCCACATGCTCAGCTGTCAGGCCATAGAGCATACACATGTGCCACAGCGCCGCAATTTCATTTCGGAAGCTGCATCCTGCAGTGGTCTGATTTGGCACTGGCATGGTTCATATACACCAGGGTGCAGCCTGCGCACCGAGTGAGTCCAGGCCGGCCTCCATGAGTGGCTGGTCGGGTGCAACACCGGCGCCCAGCACATCCCGCGCCGCTGCAGTGACGCCTGCCGTGACTGCTGCCAGGTGCTCCGCATGGCCCACGGACCTGGAAGGAGGGGAGACGGCTGTCCAATTTGCTGGATCGACAAGGGTATGCGACACTCTGGAAGCTGGGCAAGGTTTCCACGATAGTTTTCAGATGGTCTCAGTCCCGAATCTGCTTGCTTGGCAGATGCAGGTGTCACCTCTCCGCAGCAGGGCCAGTCCTGTAGCGGCTGCGGCGACCGCGCCGCCTGCTTGTTGTCCGGTCGGCGAGCGCTGTGGCCGGTGCCGGCACAGCGGGGGCGGCGCCCGCGACAGCAGACGCTGGACGCAGGAAGTCGCCCAGGAAGGCCGCCGGCAGATTGGGCGCTGCCCTGGCCAGGCGGTCCCACAGGAAGACGTTGCCTGTGAAGCAACGAGACATGCACGCTCGATGAGTTCTGTCTGTTACAAAGCTATTTGATTTTACGTAAACTTGAATCTGTGGTACTGCCCACCTGCTTACGTATGGCATGATCCATACACACCACGGTCAGGCAAGCTTACGCGGTGTCACATTGATCCAGCATGGCTCTGCAGTCCAACACGCGCAGAACAGAGATGCCCATCATCGACTCACCGACGGTGACGGCCTGGGGCAGCTGCCCGGCGCCCGGCCCCGCCGCGCCGCCCAGCACCGACGCCAGCACCGCCAGCCCGGCCTCCGGCGCCAGCAGCCCTAAGCCCTGGCGCTCCATGCGGCCCACGAAGCCGGGGGTGCGCGCCGCCATGCCGCCCGCCCCGCCCCACGCGCCCCACTGCACCGCCGTCGCCGGCCCGCCCGCCGCCTGCGCACAGTCGACACCAGGGCTCACGCGCAGACACCGCAACATGATGGCTGAGGCACCTGCTCACAACATATATGCTGCAGTTCCTCACTCACTGTGCAGCGTTGCTATGCAACGAGCCAGCGAGGAGCTTGCAGTGCGAGAAGGGCGCTACTGCAATGGCCCGATGCACATGGGTTGGGCCATTGACAATCGACCGTCATCCCCGCACTGCAATAACTGGATGTGCAGCTGCATACAGGTGGAACACTCGATGCCCTCAAGACCCAGCTCAGTCCTCCCACACTATTGGGTGTTGCACCATTCGGCTGAATGGCGCACCTGCAGCGCCACGGCGTGCGAGTCCAGGAAGCCGTTGGCGGCGGCGTACGCCCCCTGGCCGCCAGAGCCTGAGAAGGCCGCCAGGCTGGAGAACAGGTTCAGCGCCACCAGCGGCGCCGCCCCGGTGCGCTGCACCAGCGCCTCCGCGCCCGCAACCTTGCCGCTGCGGAGCAGCATGAACTCTGCACTTGAGCCCAGCAATGCCTTCGGATGCATCGGAGAGTAGTGTGGCTGCCACGAATCCAGCTTCGCAAACATGTGGGTGTACTCCACTGCTTTGCTGCTGCTTTGCAGTCAACAGGTCAGTGCAGTTTTCACACCCGAACTCGGTGCGCAGGCCGGCCAGGCTGATGTTGGAGATGACAGCGGAGTCCAGCACAGCGCCAGCGTGCATGATGGCGGTCAGCGGCGATGCGCGCGAGGCGGACGTGAGCGTCGCGAAGCACGCCTCCTCGCATGTCGCCACATCAGCGCGGGTAGTGGTGATGCAGGCGCCCCCCCTGGCAAAGGACACCGTGCCGCAAGCGTTTCAAACTGGCTGAAGCTGTGCGTCCCATGCCCAAAGTAGACCCCATGGCTTGCAGCATTTTATGACGACCAGTGTTATGCCCCGGACTGCCATGCCAACGCACTGCGTTGCACTATGCTGCAGCTGGCAACGACATGCACATGGTCTGCCTGAACCACTACTAGTTATGGGTTGTTCAAACCCTTCACGCAAAACTCACACCTGTAGGCAGCCAGCGGCGAGTCGGCGGGGAAGCGCCCGGAGCGGCCCAGCAGCACGATGCGCTTTGCCTCGTGGCCCGCCAGCCACAGCGCCACCAGCGACCCCACCGCGCCGGTGCCGCCTGTTGATGGGTCATGCTCCGATGTGTTGGATGGTCAAAGCGCGCAAGCCAGACGCCTTGGTTGCTGCTCTCTCTTTGCCCGTGCTGGCATATGTTTATGTGTGACAGCACAAGTGGCACTGCAATGCAGTCGCTGAATGGTGTCTGTGTGGATATGGACGACACCACAATGGAACATCCTGCTGTTGATAGGCCATTCGATGTTGCCACCAGCCACACAGACACGCATTGGCGACCATGCCTGTTATGCACTCCTGCTGCCATGTATCCCTCGTTTAGTTGATACGCTTGTGCATGAGCAGGCCGCTTACAGCATGTATGCAATCTCACCTGTGACTAGGATGCGGCCAGCCGGGGCTGTGAAGCTGGCCTCGCCGTGAATGCCTGCCATGCTGCCGCCTGCTGCCTCCTGCTGCCGCTCAACCAGCCGCGGCCCCAGCCAGGCGCCGGCCGACAGGCTCTGCCCGTGCGCGTCGCCAGCCGCAGGCGCGACAGCTGCTGTGATGGCTGCGAGCCTGCCATCCGAGGCCGAAGCCACAGCCGTGACCTCCACAGCGCTGAAATGCACCGCCGGTGCCTCGACCGACGCCACCCGCAGCATGGCCGCCAGTGAGCGCACAGCGGCAGGTTGCCGGCCGCGGCTGCGGATGGGCGCTGGCATTGGCTGGGCTGCGATGGAGTCGCCGGCCCCCAGCAGCTGGAAGCTGGCAGGCGGCGTCGCCAGCCGCTGCTGCAGCGCCGCGACCTGCGCCGCCGCCAGCCGTGCGGCTGTCCCTGGCGTGCTGGGCGCCCAGATAACGTCCTGCAGCTGTGCACAGCCTCAGCAGGGCGGTTCATAGTGCATGCACAACGCTGCTGCTCGAGTTGCACCAGTGGCGGACTGCCGCAGCAGAGGCCTTCAGCAAGGAACGCCTGGCGCCGCAGCATGTGCAGCGTCAGGCGTTCCTGATGTAGACGCTGGCGGCGGCAGTCGTTTCTTTCGTGAGCAGTTTGCCCCGAGAACTCTTCGAAAAGTTCAATGTGTTTCGCACCTGGCCGACCAAGTCGCCAGCGCGATCGTGCAGCGCCAGCACAGCACAGTCCTTGTGCAGGGATGCCCCGCGACTGGCAGTCCCAGCAGCAGTTGCTGCTGCAGAGGTCGTCTGCCACTGCACCTCGTACATGACTCGCCGCCTGTCCGCTGCCTCTGCTGCTGCTGCATCTGTGGCGGCAGCCACAGGCTGCTGCAGCGCAGCGCCTGACACCACCTTGGCCTGTACATCAGAAGGAGACCAACTGAACGCCAATTCTGACAATATCAATGCCCCTGACCAGTCAGCGCCGATGCTCAGCATGATATCCACCTGGAGGCCTGACAGCTGCATACACGAGCCGCCGCATCCCCCCAGCAGCGCGTGGCCGGTGGTGATGCCGCCGTCCGGCGCCGTCGGCGCCCGCACGCCCACCGCCCAGCCGCCGGCGCGGGCTGTGGGTGATGCCACCAGCGCACCCATGCCGCCAACCACCCTGTAGGAGATGATTGTTGGAATGCCAGCATACAGCTGCCATGTACATGCATACACACCACTGCACGATGGCTGCCCAGTGTTCCGGTGTACGCGTCTCAGGACGCGATGTCATGGCATGCGCTTCGTGCTGGCAACGCAGTGTGCGTGCATACCTTGTGACTTGGGGCTCTGCTGCCTCGCCTGGGACTGGCAGCCCTGACACAGGGCCCAGCTGGATGCAGTTGTCCGTCACTGCGGGGTGGGCGATGTACCCCGAGCCCTTGGGCACCACAAAGTCAATTGCGCCTGCAGGGGTAGCAGCCATCACGAAGTCAATGAGCACAGCAAGTGGCAGCGATAGCAGAGGGGTAAAAGGCATGGTTGATGTGAAAACCAGTGTCATCGGTCTGGGTGGCTGCATGCGCGCAAAAGCAAAGCGGCCACTGACGGCAGGTTGCTTCCAGTGGCTGTCAGCTGATTCGCGCATACAGGGCTGAATGCTATGGACATCGCCAATGATTGGGACAGCTAGACAAGCCCACCTGTGAGATGCATGTGTGGTGCAGACACCCCAGACTGCAACAGCCGCCCCAGGCTTGCAAAGCGTGGCTGTGAAGGCTGCAGTCCATCCACCACGACAGTCTCGCCCGCCACGACGACAGCGGCGAGCGTTCCGCGCATACACGCCTGTCGGCCTGAGCGCAGGGACACAAAACTGGGTGATGATGCATGCAACATGTGGCACCACACTACAAGGTGTTGCCAAGGATGAGACCGTCTACATCCTACATCTGCACGCCTGATGATGCCTCCACATTGATGTGGCAGCACACCTACGGCCGCCGGCTTGACCACCTTCTGGTTACAGGTGCAGCTGGCAGAACGCATGGTGGTTCGACTGCATGCTATATATTGTGATCACAGAGCTTGTGATCTTGTGTGACAAGTGAACCCACGTTTCACTGCGTATGGAGGACCCTGCGAGGGCATGCACGGGAGCCTAGTACTAATACTCTGCAGTCATGACGGGCCCGTGCAAGCAGCATCCCAGGTTCCATCTATAGACAGTGGGCATTGGAGATCTCACAGGTACCGACCCAACACCATACCGGAAAAGCTGCAAAGCCGCTGTCATGACTGCAGCTCACCCGGATGCTGCACAAGCTGGACGCTGCCAGCTGTGCTGTCGACTGTGCACTGCAGTGTTGGGGCGCCGCCGGCGCCGCCAGCGGAGAGCAGCACCGGCGCCACGATGGCAATGCCCATCAGTGCAAAGCCAGCATCGGAGCCGCCGCCGCCGCTCCCTGCTTCCAGCAACTCGTCCGGCTGCAGGCTCCTGGCCGCCGCGAGCGCCGTCTCGAACATTGCCGCCCCAGGGAGGATGGCGCGCCCGGCAACGATGTGGTCCTTGAGGTAGCCCAGCGCCGGGATGCGCAGCGGTGTCTCGAACCTATGGACAACGTTACATATGCTTGCTCTGCAGTCGGAGTGTGCCACGTAAGCAATATGGCACCTTGCAAACATAAGAGTCACTACATTGCCATGGTGCATGGCTTGTGCAAGGCCTTGCGCAGGCAAGCCTGCACACCTGTGCAGCGTATCGCCACGCTTGCGTGGCAGACACGAACCCAGCAGGAAGCTGCGCAGCGGCAGCGGCCACTGCCGCGCCTGGTGCCACAGCAGCGGCGGCCTCCCTGGTGTAGGTGGGGCATCCCGCACCGTCGGCGGAGCTGCGATGCGAGGACGATGCGCACTGAGGCTCTGCCGAATGCTGTTCTGTTGTTTGAGCTTGACAGGCACTTATATGGCATCCATCACAGTGTTCGGCATAAGATGATAAGGAGGCATCGGAAGGTGCCTGTGAAGATGCCGTGCGCATTGACGCCGCTCATGCCGAAGGAGGAGGCGCCGGCGGCTCGGCCTGTGGCACCGTGAGCCACGACGCTCTGCTCCTGCATCAGGAGGACGTGCAGCTGAGGTCCTGCTCTGCATTGACAGGCTATTATATATGTCAATATAGTCTTCTGCAACTGCATCACCCGTCAGTTGGCTGACAGCAGGAAGCTGATGTTCACCCAACCAAGGTTGACCTACGTATAGATGATGTGATCAGGGTACTATTTGCTATGGCATAGACAGGCAAGCAGGTTGGCTTACCCGGGGGATCATGGGTGTCAGGTTGCATGATGTAACCCAGTCTGCCACCGCTGCTGAGACATAAGGGTTCAGCGACCGGGCATGCATGATGGCAGGCGCTGCCTACATGGCAAACATGTGGCAATGACGGGGCGTGAACTTGCAACACAGCACTAAGCACTGACAAAGATTGTGCATCAGAGCAGAGTCTGGGATCATGCCGCCTTGCAGCAGGCCGCAAAGCACCCCACCTGCGTCTGCACGACAGCCAGAGCCAGCAGCGTGCCGTGAATACCAGCAGCACCCTCTGTATGTCCATAGCATGCCTTGACTGAGCCTGCACCCAGCACCAGAGATGCTCGTGGAATTTGGTACTTTAACAGCCAACGCATCGTGCTCCCCTTGATGAAGGGCTCAGAAGTCGATTGTCGTCAGTCGATAGCGTATTGTCAGACGTGGATCGACCTTTACAGGCATCATTGCCCATGCTGTCTGGGGCCCTTAGCGGCTGGCAGTCCCTGAGGAACGCACCTAGGGTGACGCGCGTGGCCTCGCCCCGTGGCACCGCCAGGCCCTGCCCCAGGGCGCCCACCTCGATGGGGTCCCCCAGCGGCGTGCCCGTGCCGTGCACGCTGACAAAGCCCACGTCCTGTGGCGCCAGCTGCGCCACCTGCAATCGGACCATGAGCGCTCTGCAGGGTGTGCCACAGCAAAGGAGGGCCTCGATGTGCTGCAACTACCTAGACGCATCAGCAGCATTCGGGTGTCGTGCACAGAAGTCGTGCAAGCGCTACCTGCAAGGCCGTCTTGACGAGCGTAGTCTGTGCAGGGCCGTTGGGCGCGGTGAGGCCGCTGGAACGCCCCGCCTGGTTGTATGCCGACCCTGCACCAGTGCATCGCGCCACATGGTGCTGCCTGTCCAAAGACATCATGCAGGCACACTGGCATGATGTGGGCACTGATCAGTGCTGAGCACCATGGCGCCCACCCACCTTGCAGCACAGCAAGCGGTGGCGCTGCAGACGCCGAGGAGCCGGAGGGCCGCAGCACGAAGACCACGCAGCCGTCGCCACGGCCGTACCCATCCGCTTCAGCATCGAATGTCTTGGACCTGATGTATGCATGCAAGCATCATTCCACTATGTGGCATGCATGTATTGCTAGAGTACGTATACGAACATGGCGGGCGCTGCTGCCACAAGGTTGTAACGGCTGCCGTCTTGTCAGGATCACACACATCATTGCTGTGCACATCCGTGTGGTTGTGCAGTAGCTTCGAGGCAGCCACCACCTGCCAGTCGGCGATAGAGCGCCCAGCGCCGCCATGTGGATGGATGTGTCGGGCACCAGCATCAGGTTGACGCCGGCGGCGACCGATGTCTTGGCCTCGCCATTGGCCAGCCCTGCAGCTGCCAGGTGCGTCGCCACCAGGGAGCTGGAGCAGGCTGTGTCCATGCCGATGCAGGGCCCTGCAGACGTGACGATGATCTCTGATTGAGTTCTTTTTGCTTTAGTGCAGTGATACTCAAAGGTGTGCAGGATGCTGCTGACAACATGTAGGCTCCGCTTCGATTGTGTTTACGCAAGCTCAGCTTGTACTGAATGAGCAGGTGCAGCTGCACACCCTGGAAGCCGAAGGTGTAGGAGACGCGGCCGATCAGGAAGTTCATGCCGCTGCCGGTGAGGACGCTGACGCTGGGCGGCACCGCCAGCTGCTCCAGCAGCAGCTGGTACTCCTGCCACACGCAGCCCACGTACACGCCCGTCGCCGCCGCCGGCACCTCCACGCCCGCCGCCAGGGCATCCTACATCAGCAGGGTTATGTGGCTGACATACCAATGTGGATGTGTCACTTGGGATGTAATTGGCAGCATTCTCGTGACAGCATACTCGAGTTTGTCAGCACCTGCATCAGGCAAGACGAAAATGCCAACCCAGACATTGAGGCGCACCTGGCGGGCATCAGCGACCTGCTGCAGCAGGCAGCGCGACTGCGGGTCCAACGCCACCGCCTCGGCGCGTGCCAGCCGGAAGGTGGCGGCGTCGAAGCCCGCCACATCGTCGGCAAACGCCGCCAGGCGTAGCATGTTGGTTGCCGCTGCACCAGAGTCATATCTCACAATTTCTTTCTGGCTACTTGCATCCCAACTGCCCGCAATTTGCACTGGTATTGACAGTGGCAGTTGAGCAGCAGTGTCCTCATGAGTCGAGAGATGGCTGGCTCAATGCTGCCTGAGCACCTGCTTCTGCAGGCGCCTGGGGCAGCTCAGGGTCCCAGCGCTGCAGGGGGGCATTGGTGATGAGGTCCAGCTCGCCATACATGCACTCTGCAAACCCTGCAAAGTCACGAACGACAAAAACTTTTGCAGGATGACCTGGCAACTACCACTTGCGCCGGCCCGCTGGACTCAAGAGCCGCAGGAAGCATGAAAAGAGAGGCTTGCCTGCGCTCTGGTCGACCGCTGTTGCCAGCGTGCTGGATGTGCTGACGACATCTGTGGTCGGCCGCCCATCAGTCTGTGAGCTAAGCCCAGCTGCCACAGCCGCCGCGCTGGCCAGCGGCAGGCGCTGCATTGCACAAGCAGCATGCCACATCTATGCAATTTGAGACCAGTACGTCACTAGCCGAGTTCTGTGGCTGTGCAGGCTACCTGAACTGCGGGAACCATTTTGCTGGCAATAAAGGCAGCCAGCGCGGCTGTGGTGGGGTGGTCGAAGGTGGCAGTGGCCGGCAGCTCCACACCAAAGGCTGCGTTGACGCTGTTGCGCAGCTCCACCGCACCTGTCGGCAGCATGCCAGGCGATGCTACAACGTGAGATGCCATGTAACACTATGAATACAGGAAGTCTGCTTCAGTGTGTTACATATTACATGATATGATCAGCCTCAGCACGTTCACCAATGGAGTCGAGGCCAGCCTCCATCAGCGGCTGATCTGAGAGAATCTCGAAGCCAACCAGCTCGTTGACGATGTCCTGCATATGCAAGGAGAGAGTGGTCAAGTTCTGTACTCGGAAAGCCACCTGCCAGTAGTGCACATCCCCAACCAACAGTTGGCAGCTGCCTGACCACCACACCACAAGCACTTGCCATATGTCAAAACTGCATGCCTGCTGCAATGAGCAATCCGCGAGACTTCTGTCATCCTTTGATTCACCTGCAGCCGGGCCAGGATGGCAGACGCCGACGGCGCAGCGCTGTGCACCTCCACCACATGCCCAGTAGTCATGATGTCAACCGCCGGCGGCGCTGTTTTGGCAGCAATGAAGGCAGCCAGGGCGGCGATGGTGGGATGGTCGAATGCGGCAGTTGCCGGCAGCTCCAGCTGGAAGGCCGCTGACACGCTGTTGCGCAGCTCAACAGCACCTGCAATTCAAGGTGAATATAGTTGGGCATGCCTGTAGCCCGAGGTAAGTAAGCATATCGATGCTCGTGACTGAACTCGCTCTTTTTGCCAGGTCAGGCTCGATGAGAGGATGTGCGCCATGTACCCGATGCTTCGATGCTGTCAGGTGCATAGCTGAGACTGTGCACCAAGACATCATCGATCCTCTGTAGAATGCACTCGGGCCCTTACTGCTTGCTTCTTTCGATGCGCAATGTCATGATCAGCTCATGAATTGCAGCAGCCTTACCAATCGAGTCGAGGCCCGCCTCCATCAGCGGCTGGTCCGGCGGCACCTCGAAGCCCAGCAGCTCGTCCACCGCCGCCTGCAGCTTACGCTGCACCGCTGCAACATCAGTCTGCTGTTGTACCAGCGCAGGAGCAGCAGCAGTCCCACTTCCTGTCACATGCCCCGGCGCCAGGCGAGCTGCCACAAATGTGGCCAGGGCTGCGACGGTGGGGTGGTCGAAGGTGGCGGTCGCTGGCAGCTCTGTGCCAAACTTGGCGGATACAGCGTTGCGCAGCTCCACTGCACCTGCACAACACCAATGTTCAGCTTGGAACCTCATCTGCAACACCATTGGGCAGGTTCTTGCTTGCTATGATCGTATGTGAGCGCTCGGTCAATCATTGCAACGGTCATGCTGGGGGTTGAAGCCCTTGCAACAGTGTGATGCCACCCTATATCCAGTGTCTCTAGGATTAGCGTGACGCTCGATCACCAATGGAGTCGAGGCCGGCCTCCATCAGCGGCTGGTCGGAGGGCACCTCGTGGCCCAGCAGCTCGTCGACCACCCGCTGCAGCTCCTGCATGCAGGTACAATACTGCTCTTGAATGCTGCATTCGGTGCATTGTGACAGCTCGAAAGGTGAACGTATCTCTAACTAAATCGACATCCACAGAGCACTGCTCACCTGCAGGATGACTGCAGTATCGGGGCCGCCAGCAGCCATAGGCGCCGTGTCTGCGGCTGGCACAGCTGCTGCCAGAGGCCTGCGGGCCTTGGCCGCTGCAACGGCCGCAAAGTCGGGCTTGCGGATGACGCCGTCGCTGACGCCGAGCACAACCGACTGGCGCGCCAGCAGCGGCGGCGCGGGGGCGTCACAGCCGGCCACCAGGACCTGCCGGAAGCCCTGCGCTGCCAGCAGCGCCTGCCAGCTGGTGCGGCTGATGAGCGGCGAGCCTGCGGGACAGGACATGCAGGGGCTCTGCTCTTTTGTAGCCAGTGCATACATTCATCCGCTCAGCAGGTGCAGGCCATACAATAGTGCCCTACTTGCGTTGGCCGTACTGGAGGGCTCAGGAATCATAGTCATTCAACACGAGTTCATCTGACCGACAAACATGTATCGACATCATCGCCCATGGTTCGAGTTGCTTTACTTCTGCAAAGTGAATGTCAACGCAGGCCAGGTACCTGGCATGCGCCACTGGGGGTCATTGTACAGCCACCAGCCGTCCGTCAGGCCGAAGGTGAGTGTCAGGAAGTCGGTCTTCGTGGTGAGCTCGTTGGCGATGAGGATGCCGCCCCGCCGCAGTAGCGCCTGCGCAAATCAGCCAACTACAAGCACATCAACTTCAAGTTGCCAAAGCGACTCGTGACTGCATATTGGCACTGGGAGTAGGTTGCAATGTGCCAGGCGCACATCAGAGTACAGCCTGTGCATGAAGTCTTGGGAAGTCAAATGATGTGACCTTGCACTCAAACAGTCATGCGAACTATTGAAGCACCAGATTGCAGAAGCCTGAGCTGCCTACCTTGCAGTTGAGCAGCGTGTTGGACATGTTGCGGGTGGCGTGCAGCACGTTGGTGGCGAATATGATGTCGAAGGTGCCGACGCCCTCCGCCACCACCGCTGCCTCCTTCTCCACGTCCAGCAACTGCTTCCACGACACCAAGGTGATCGACCACAGCCTAGGACTACAAGACATGCCCAGTTCCGGGAGAGTGCGAGACTGTGCATCAAGCGGTCTGGCACATCAGAATCACTTGGGGGAGCTCAGCGAAATATACATCGGCGTCATCGGTCGCAACCTCAGCCCGACGAAACTACACATCATTGCTCCGTGCTCCATCTTACATAGCAACCAGTAAGGTTGTGTGTGTGAGTGGCTGTCGTACCTTAAAGCGGGCGAATGGGTACGTTGCGCCATAGGTCCGCCGGCCATAGCCCACAAGCTGTGCGCTGATATCGGTGTACAGGAAGTCCACGTGCTGCTGGAGAGCGCCGCCGTCGGCTGCCTTCAGCGCCGCCATCACTGGCGCTGATGTGCCGCCAGACCCAGAGCCGATCTCGACAATACGAACCTGTCACATATCAGAGCATATAACATGGATCGAATTCCGTGAGCGTATGATGTTAAAAGACACAGGTATGCCCTGTGCCTCAGTGTTGTAGATGGGCGCTATCTACCGCTATCTGCCAAGTCCGTGCTAACTCTGACCTGTTGGTCGGCGCCCAGGCTGGGCAGCAGGTGGCGGACGCGGGCGACCACCGCCGCCGCCAGCTGCTCGTTGAAAGGCGCCGACAGCTTGGGGTTCTTGTAGACGGGCTCCACCAGGTGCGGCGAGCCGCCCGGGAGCATCACCTCCGCAATGTCCACCGCACCTGCGCACGCGCACATAGCGTGAAGCTGCCAATGCACTGGCTTGACAGGCGGTGAACGGGCTTGCATGATGTCAAAAACAACATTACATGAGCTGCGAACAGCCCGCCCGACATGCAGTTCTGAACATATCCAGGGCTTCATGGACTGCAGGGAATGCTGGCTGGCGGCACCTGTCAGGATGTGGGGGAGGGCCTCCATGCACGCCCACACCAGCGTGATGCTGGAGCCGATGTCCGCTGCGGGGCCGGCCTCCAGCTCCTCCTTGGTCTGCTGCAGCGCTGCCAGCCGCTGCTTCGTGTCATCGGACGCCACGGCGGCGGTTGCAGTTACGCTGCCTGCCCCGTCGGCCTCCACAAACCCTGCATCGTGCATGGTTCCCATGACACTGAACACCGCCGAGGTAACGAGGCAACGCCTCCACATCGAAGTTGCCAAATCACAACACCTGTTGTTCGAAGTATTTGATCAGGTACACACCTGCGCGCTGCAGCATCGCCAGCATCTCCGCAGTGAAGCGGCGATACGCCGGTACAATCTTGGCTCCCAGCTGTGCTGATGTGGCGGTGGCGCCGTGCGACGTGAAGAAGCCCAGCGTCTGGGCAGCCCGCAGCAGCAGCAGTGGCATCCAGGCCTCGAACACAGCCACTGCCGCATCAAAGCCTGGCAGCAGGTCGTTGCGCAGCGCCAGGGACCTGTGAGGTGGGTGGACATTTCAGAGTCGGATACAGAAGACCATATACTATGTGTACTGCACTTCTACAGCTTTGCTAGCAGCCACTTCCGCTGCCATGCTCAGGTCAGGGTAAGGATAACGTCTAGGTAGCACGGTTGCGTAACATGGAAGATCCACCTGACGCTGGTGAGCAGCTCATCGGTGGGAGGGGGCAGCGACGCCTGCAGCTGCACTCGTGGCACCCGCTCCGCCGCTGGCGGCAGGATGACGCCGTCGCTGATGCCCACCACCACGGTCTGCCGTGACAGCAGCCGGGGCCGGGCTCTGATGTCGCCGGCGGGTTGTGCCCTGTCGAAACCCTGCGCTGTCATGAGTTCCACCCAGCCATCCCTGCGCCGCAGGCAGAGCACTGGATGAGCTGAAACTGAGTAACTGACAGAGACTGCACACGCCCTTGCAAGTCGGGATGCTGAGAGTGTTGCCAACCTATGTAGTATGGGTAATTCAAAGACTGCGCTGGTGATCTGACGCAGACGCAGGCACCACCTGCTTAGCGAGGTGATGGTGCCTGGAGCTGTCATGCGAATCCACTCGCGCATACTGGTGATACAGATCCAACACATGTGCATGCAGCTGGACATGCTCACGATCTAGATGACTGGGCAATCGCAAGTTCCTCATGCTGCACCATTGCAGGCCATCTGGCCAGGTCTGGCCATACGTGACCATACACAGTCAACCCCGTCAATCAGGCAGACCTGCTGAGCAGCGGCGCGCCAGGTATGCGCCACTTTGCATCCTCGAACAGCCACCAGCCGTCCGTCAGGCCAAAGGTGAGCGTCAGGAAGTTCGTCTTGGCGGTCAGCTCGTTGGCGATCAGCAGGCCGCCCTTCCGCAGCAGCACCTGAATTCACGAGGTGTTGCTGTAGGGGTCAATGCATCACAATGGCCACGTGAGCACTGAATAGTGCGAACATCTAGTCGTTGACAATGCTGCTACTCAGCGCACCTTGCTGTGCGTCAGTGTGTTGCCCATGTTGCGGGTTGCGTGCAGCACATTGGTTGCAAACACAATGTCAGTTGTGCCTGCCTGGCAGCCCTGCAGAGACAGTCCGGCGTGAGGGACCTCTGCTATGCAAGGCCCTTGTGCACACGATCGAACACAACATGTAGACATGCACCATGCCGACCTGACAGCATTGTAATATGTGCTGTACCTGCGCTTCGACGTCCCGCTCTACATCCAGCACCCGGAACTTGGCGTATGGGTGGTGCGGTCCATATGTCTTCCGGCCATAGGCCACGAGCTGCGGCGAGATGTCGGTGTACACAAACTCCAGGCGCTGCAGGAGACCCTGCAAGCCTGAGGCACTGCTGCCGTCCCTGTTGCCGCCTGCTGCTGTCCCATTGCCGCCACCATTGCCGCCAGCTGTGCTGCTGCCAGCAGCGCTGTCCTCAGATGCAGCTGCTGAAGCCGCCGCTGCTGTCAGAGCATCCATAACCACAGCAGAGGTGCCGCCAGAGCCGGAGCCGATCTCCAGGATGCGGATGCTGTCATTGGGTGCCAGACTAGGTAGCCGCCGGCGGCAGTACTCCAGCACAACACCTGTGGAAATGACGCAGCAGTTATGTGTGCTGCTATGCCGCACGCCTACCATGCGGATGGTGGAGCTGGATGTCAGCAGCTTTCAGCACCAAACAGTTCGTATGGCGGCATACACATGCAAACCTGCGAGCTGCTCGTTGAACGGCGCCGACAAGTTGGGATCCTTGTAGATGGGCTCCACAAGATGCGGCGAGCCATTGAAACATGACATCGGGCACCTTCACCTCCCCTGCGGTTGGGCGGATCTCGGGGTGTCAGTTTGCAGGGTCATCAAGACAGTCAATCTTGCAGAGCGCTGTCATATGACTTGCAGCTTGTCATCTGCACTTGCAGCTCACGAACTGGATGGCATGAACAACAGACCTGTCAATATCTGTGGCAGCGCCTTCATGCATTCGTGAATCAAAAGAATGTTTGACTTCAGCTGGGGCACCACAACTGAAGCCAGCCGCTCTGCTTTCTGATCCAGCTGCCGGACCGCTGCCGCTGTTGCAGGGCTGTCCACGGCATGAGTGGCGATGTGCCTGCCGCTGGGGTGCACGGTTGTATACCCCGCAGCTGCAAGCACTGCCAGCAGTTCGGATGCCAGGCGGTCATGCGTCTCTGCCACCTGCAGGGTACAAAACATGTGCTGTGAGACTGGTTGTACTGGCCGACATCTGCATCTGGAAATGATCAGGGTCGACTGGGGCAGGACATGCAACAGAAGCACGACCTTCTGCATGATGCTGGCCTTGGTTTCCGAAGCGCCTGCTGCTGTAAAGAACCCCAGTTTCTGAAAGGCTGCAAGCAGTAGGTGTCGGCACCAACCCTCGAACTCGTCCACTGCTGCGTCAAAATTGGCGGGTAAGTCGTTCCGCAGCGGTGCGGACGCTACCTGCAGCAGCAAGGAGGGCAGGGTGAATAGGTGGCCATGGAGGCGCTCAAGGGGAAGCGTCTGCGACAATCCAAATCAAAATACCAGATGCCAAGTGATGTTAACCACTGATTTCCATACCTGAGCTAGGAAGTCGTCCTGCAACGGTGGCATTGTGTCTGGCAGCACCCGTGGCTGTGGTGGCGCGTCCACATAAGTGTCATCAAACTCTGGAACATGAATAGCTGCTGCTGAGGAGGCTGATGAGGATGCTGCAGCTGCCTGCGACGGCTGTGCTGCCTCTGCAGCTGGTGCTGGCGCTGCACTGCGTGCGATTGGCTGCGCATGCACTGCACCGATGCTCGGCATGCTGCCTGCGCTGCCGCTGCTGTGCAGCCTGTGGCTGCTGATCACCGAGCCGTCTGCAGCCGGCAGCGACAGGTGCACTGCTGTGTAGGCGCCGCCTGCCGGCAGCGCCTGCGGGGTGCAGTACGCGCCGACCGCCGCCGACACCAGGAAGGTTGTGTCGCCAGCGGCGCGGGCTGCGGCCCCAGCATGTATGGCCGCGTCACCCACTGCAGGGTGGGTGTCGTAGCTGCTGTCTGTGTGGCACCTGGTGTCAATGCCAGCTGCCACTGCCAGGGGGCCGGACGCTGTCCCGGCAGCAATGCGCAGAGCGACCAGCAGCACTGCCAGGGTGCGTGCCGGGCTGCTGGCGGCTGCGTTGGCGTCAGGGTGCTGGCCAGAGTTGGGATACGTCTGAGCAGCCACTGCTGTGGTGACAGTGCGGGCCACCTGTGCCGTCAGGTGCACGGTTGTTCGCACTGCAGTCGCCGCTGACGAGTGCAGCTGCGCGCCGCCGCTGCGGAGGTCCAGGCTGCAGGTGACGGGTGCACCGCTGCCTGCTGCCTGGCGCAGCAGCAGCGGTGAGGACAGCGCCGCGTTTGTGACGGCTGCTGATGCGCCGGCTGTGCCTTCCACAGAGCCAAGCAGCTTGCCGGCTGCGCTGGCCATCTCGAGCATGCAGGTGGCCGGTGCAATTGGTCGGCCCTGCGGCATGGTTTCATAAACTCATTTCAGCCCAAAGACCGGGAGCGTCAAGGTGACTTGGATCAGGGTGCACAATCGCAATGCACATGTCTCCATCACTTCAGTCATATGTGCAGGTCCAACAGTGAATTTCAAAGTTACCTGAATGCGATGGTCGCGCAGGTACGCCATTGCTGGGCGTGGCAACAGGACCTGCACCTCGACCGCGCCGTTGCCGCTGAGCCGGCAGCTGCCGAGCAGCGGGTGGCAGGTCACCTGAGCAACGACAGCGACATGTCGTTCATGATACACCAAATTAGGTAGCTTGCATGCCAACTGATGAGCGCAGGCCACGTGCATCTTGATCGCTAGCATTCGCAAGATACAGTTGGGGTGCACTCGTCTGACCTGGCTGAAATGCAGCACGAGGATGTAGGATTTGGTGAGGGCATACCTGGTACCAGAAGCGGGCGCGCTGCCATGCCAAGGCCTTCTGCTGCGGGACAGCGGGGGCCTCGGGTATGCCGGCAACCACATGCGAGTTGGTGCCCTGGTACGCAAAAGAGCTGACACCCGCCCTGCGGGTCAAAAGCCACAACATGATTAGTAGCCTGATGCTGAGATGGGTGCTGAGATGGGTTCACTGTCCCTGTTGATGCAAATCGATATTGCTGAAACTGCATATCATTTGGGTGGAACATATGACGCACCGATTTCACGGCTGCTGCAGGGTAATCCTAATAGAGCATACTTCAGAGTAGCAGGCAATCTGCATGCATGGCTACACATGATGACAGCAACAGATCCAAGTAATGTTACTTTTGCAAGACATTACCTGGACTCGTCCAGCACGGGCATGGCCGCCAGCTGCCGCCGCGCCAGCCACCCACGGCGGCCCTTGGTGCCGGCAGCAATGCTTTGCACATAGGGGTTGAGGCCCCGAAGGTGCAGGAACGCTGACGTTGCCGTCTGCCGCAGCCGGGCGACAGCACTTGCGAGACCAACCGCCCCGGCTGCTGGTTCGGTGTGCGCCACCGATGATTTGGCTGCCGGCAGCTCCAGTGGCATGGCTGTGCGACGTGGACACAGAAGCAACCCCATCAGCATCGACTGGTCCATATCACAGGCATATTGCAAGACATTCGGTGCCGGCAGCGTGCCATTGTTGCGACCATATGCAGCACAACAGCTGCAGTTGCAACACCTTGGTTTCGTGTTGTTTGCATTCGTGCCAGACATATCCTGAAGTTTATAGCATGACAAAAGTGCTCCACTGCACAGTTTGCAAGTCTCTGCAACGAGTGGATGCACATGCCATCGTGTGTGCATACATCTCGTGTGCTGACACCTGAAAACCGACCAGCAGATGCATGCCCCATGCTGTCCGTGCAAGCGATTGCACACAATGCGGTGCCTATACATGGCCCAGCTTTCATGGGGTCCCGAGAAGCATTGTGCTTCACCAGAAAAGTTCATCTGCACAGTGTAGACGCACACTGCATGCCAGAATGAGCAACACACCTGCTGCGAAGGCAGGTTCAGTGGGCGGCTGCAGCACCGCGAATGCGGCGCCCACTTCGATGGGGTCGCCCAGCGAGGTGCCGGTGCCGTGCATCTCCAGCGCGCTGACCGTGCTGGGGTCCACCCGCCCAGCCTGTAGAGCCGCGCGGATCACCTGGCAGGGCACAATATGAAGCTTCACTGTGCATCCTCGAAGACGCTGCTCCTGGTTTAGCCCTGCATGTGGTGATGTGCACTTGTGCAAGTCCTGGCCAACGATATGCAGTGTATGTCCGGCCGCTTTACCTGCTGCTGGGAGGGGCCATTGGGCGCCGTCAGGCTGCTGGACCGCCCGTCCTGGTTGACGGCCGTGCCGTGGATGACCACAGCGTTCCCTGCTGTGGCATCGCCCTGGGACAGCAGGCCATCCAGAGCCTGTTCCTCCACAGCCTCCAGGAGGTGCACCTGCACAAAGGTCCTTGGGTTATGGTCACCAACCTGCATACGCCTTTGGATGATACCTGCTCTGTTTTCACGTCATCACGATGCTCGATGATCAAGCATACAGCAGACATGGAAATAAAGGTCCCGCTGAACGTTCATATGTGCATCGGTCTTGTCAACTCACCACGCAGGCCTCGCCACGGGCGTAGCCATCTGCTGACGAGTCCAGCGTCTTGCAGCGCCCGTCCTGCGTCAGCATGCCGGCCTTTGCCAGCACCGCGGTTGTCTCGGCACGCATCGTCAGGTTCACACCGGCCACCAGCGCCCTGCAGATGGACGCAAAGCCCTCTGTGACTTCGAAGCAGTGCATCATGTCGCTGGGATGGGGTTCCTGCGACAGGCTCCCGCTGCATGCCTGCCTCGTGCCATGACATTGGAGACGCAATGAGTGAGCACCTCGGGCACGAAGTTGACAGGAAGCTGGTGGCGGAGACGTGAGCGCCGACCAGCGACGACGAGCACGCAGTGTCGATGGAGACTGAGGGGCCCTTCAGCCCCAGCGTGAAGCTGATGCGCCCACACACCACGCTGCAGCACATCCACACTGTCATCAGGCTCTCCACTGATCTTGGCAGCCGCTGTTTGTTGCATATGTACCGTCAACATGAACAAGTTCAACAAACATGACACGCAAGACGAGACCAAGTTGCTTGCTGTAGTGGCCAAACCAGCAACTGTAACAGCAGGCATGCCACTTGTATGCATGGGCAGCTGTTGTGCACATGCCCCAGTGGACAGCTCGAGGTGAACAGGTGTCAAGTATAGATGTCTGTTGTCAAGCATCAAAGCTAATTGCAGTACTGCAAGAGGAATCAGCGACAGCCTTCTGTTGCGTAGCACAGCTTGCCTCAGGGTTCCAGATGTTGCAGAGAAGGCCGTCATGCCGAATTGTGCATAGTTGAGGTAGTACTCTGTGTATGAGATGCCCACCGCCACGCTGACATTCTTTTCGTGGTCTCCTGCAATTCATCATAGTGGCTGTTTGAGCACTGCAGCGGGGCCGAAATGTTTCTGCATGCAGGCTGATTGTTGATCATAGACATACAGCAAGGTTTTGCTGCACCTTGCAGGTCGCGAGGCAAGCAGCCCTGCATTGCTGTGTGTGAGGCTTCCAGGAGCAAACGCTGTTGTGCGTCCATCGCCGCCGCTTCTGGCACAGCCACGCCAAAGAATGTAGCGTCAAACAGCTCCGCATTCTGCACAAAGCTGCCGAAGCGCTTGTTGGGCTGCAGCGTCTCATCCCAGCCAACATCCACATCCCACCTGGATGCAGACAATAATGCTGTTGGCACAAAGTCGAAAAGTGCAGGGTTGGTCATGCTGCCTTGTGACTCCGCTCCTTCGAGCACGGTGCTGCAGTGATTGCTGCAACCAATGACTGTCTGCGCTCATGCTCCAGGGTGGCCTGGCACGTGACTGATCCAGCGCACACCTTGATGGCGGCACTGGCACACAGGCGTCTCCGCAGGCGGTGGCCGGCGGCAGCTGCTGCGCTGAGCTGGTGAGGAGGATGTGGACCGCTGGCCCGGTTGGGGTTGCCGTGAGGGGTGCCTCCAGCAACACCGCATCAGATTCATCCTCGCTGCTGGTCTCCAGAAACTCGTCAAAATCGCTGTCATCCAACCCATAGCCAGCCATTATGCCTTACAACCAGCTGTAAAATCAGCTGCGATGCTGGTCAGGTCAGCTGCCGCGGCCGTGCTGCGGCTGCGGCACGATCACTGTAAGGCTGCCGACACCAGGCGTTTGCATGCCTGACGATGGGCTGTTGCCGGCTTTGATTGATTTGATGACGCCAGGTGCCTCGGCGATGTCTAGCACACCTGGAGGATTTGCGACACATTGTCAGCAAGTTCGGGACGGTCTGGTGGCCTACGCTCCGAGATGCCCAGCTAATGGCGCAGTGCGACTGCGTGCGCTACATGCCGTCCTAAAGTAGCATCCCAATCTGCCTTCTTGCAAGTATGCTGTGGCGACCCGGCCGAGCAGACATGCATAGCGGGCGGCCTTTAGACTTCGAGCTGGGCATACGCATCATTAACTAGCAGTAGGAACACGTCGGCTGGCGGCCCACATGTTGCAACGATGCATTAGGATGTGCTATGCATGTTGGAATGTTCGCCTGCCGATTTCTCGGGGTGCATGCTATGTGGACGCTGGCAAGCTGGACGGCGTGAATCGATCAACCATCGCGCCTTGGTAGGCTTCCGACACGGTACAAGTTCAAGCATTGACACAGATGATGAGTTCAATCTGG
This sequence comes from Diplosphaera chodatii, assembly GCA_032358165.1. NCBI lineage: Eukaryota > Viridiplantae > Chlorophyta > Trebouxiophyceae > Prasiolales > Stichococcaceae > Diplosphaera > Diplosphaera chodatii. The sequence goes on along the minus strand of JAALGY010000037.1, from coordinate 684,982 downwards.
ATCAACAGCTGCTAAGCTACACAGGGCCGTGCCTTTGTGTCGAGGATAGGTGCGCAGCCCGGCCCGGTCACCGCCCGCTGGCCCGGGCATCCAGTGCGCCGGGCAACCCGCTCGGAGCCTTATCTACCTGTCGAGCCTGACGTCCAGCTGCCCCGAGCAGCAAGGAGCTCGCGGCCGAAGTGCTGAACACCTGTTTTGCGCATCCTAGACTGCCACTGGTGCCAAACCCTACTATACTCCTGCAGTCTTCACCGACTGCGGACTTTCACAGTTTCTCACGAGCGCAAGGAGGAGGCCCCCATCCATCTACAAGTTGAACAATGTTGTCGTTCGACACAATGCAGTGATCTCAGAGACAGATTGCGGCGGCGATCGGCGGGCTGTGGCGGCAACCCAGCGTCTAAGCTCTTGACTGCCAACGTTTGTGCAGCTTGCAACACTGCTGTTTCAGTCTGGGTGCTGTTGCGGACGTTGTTGAGAGCAACAGGTGTCACGCGAGCGGGTTGTCCCTTGTCAGGGTCGCGGTGCCCTGGCCCCTGGGCGCCCTGCAACCCGTGCATCAGCAGCAGGCAAACAGGCACCCACCTAGCCCTGCAGCTGGCCCAGCGCAGCAGCCATGTACAACGGCATCGGCCTGCTGACGCCGCGCGGCAGCGGCACCAGCGGCTATGTGCAGACCAACAAGTTCAACCTGCGGGGCGGGCCGCAGTCCGCTGCCGCCTCCCGCCCCGCCGACCTGGCAGCACCAGTCGGCAACGCCAACCGGCAGCCGAACCGGGACATCCTGGAGCACGCCAAGAAGCGGGAGATCGAGCTGAAGCTGCTGGAGCTGCAGGATGACCTGGAGGAGCAGGGGTGCGCCTGCATGTTCTGCTGGAGTAGTGGATCTGCGCATCGGGGCCCGCATGCGCCCTCCGCCCGTGTGCTTGCACGCTGCTGCGCTTATCACAGAGGCTGGGACTTGTCAAAGCAGCTTGCAACTGCCCGTTAGGAAAGGGCCCTGATGCATGTGACTTTGCTCCTTGGCAGGGTGGACCCGGCCTCAGTCGAGAAGCAGGTGGCGGAGCTAAAGGCCAGGCTGCAGGCGGCGGCCTCGGCGGCAGCGTCAGCGCCCGCTGTGCAGCCGGAAAAGTGAGGCGTATGCTTGTATGCGATGAAAGCGTGCTGTTGCATACCAGCATGCTGGCAGGGCCAGGTTGGCTTGCGCTGATGCCGGCCTTGGGGCGTCCAATCTAACAACATGATTATCGCCTGGTGCAGGCTGTCGGAGGAGACGCACGAGGTGGCGCAGCGCAAGCTGCAGCAGATGGCCAAGCTGCGCAGCGCAATGGGGCTGTCGGAGGTGAAGGAGGGCGAGGCCTTCGACCCGGAGGCCATGGCGGCGCGGCGGGAGGGCGAGAAGGCCGCCCGCCAGGCCGAGCGCGAGCGCCGGGAGGCCGAGCGCGAGGTACGTCGCCCTTTGCAGCCGGCTCTGACTGCGAGTCTTATGCTTCATTGTCTGGCAGGGGGTCGTCTGTGTGTGGGTCTACAGACCAATAATGTTGTGGCTCGGAGAGATTGTGCTTGTGGGTTTGAGGCTGGTGATTTCGCCTACCCATCCGTGCCAGCAGATGTTTTGACAGGAGAGACCTGATTGGCAGCAAGTCCTCTGAGAGTGTTCTTCCCCCATCCGCAGGAGCGGGACAGGGCGCGGGAGGCGGAGGCGGCGGAGCGGGCGAAGCGGCAGGAGGAGGCGGAGGCGCAGCGCCAGGCGGAGCTGGCCGCCCGCCGCGCCCGCCTGCAGGACGTCAAGCGCGCCGCCGCCGACCGGGAGGAGGTGCCCCCGCCCCTGCAGCTTCCTCTTTCTGCCGCTGCTGCTGGCAGCAGCACTGCACTTTATCGCCTTGCCTACATGCTCCATGTGCCGTCATCACAACGGTCAAGGCACGCTGGGCTGCTCAGGAAGCCGTTGTGTCAGCCCGGGTCAGCCATCTTTGCCTGATGAGTTTTTGGTGCTCTAGCCGCCAGGACAACCAGATTGCTCAGTATGTGACCGTCAAGGAGGTCGGTGGACCTCAGCTGGCAACGCCCGACGGCAACCTGCATGTCCGCCGCTTGCCAGGCGTTAGGTAGCAGGAAGGTCCAGTCGCTGACAGATGATGTTGTTCAATGCAGGCTGAGCGCAGCGCACGGCAGAAGTATCGCGACGGCAGCCCTGCCGCGGGCAGGTCCGCCCGCCGGCAGCGCTCGGCGTCGCCCGACAACGAGCGGGCCCGCAAGCGCCGCCACCGCTCGGCCAGCAGCGACCGCGAGCCGCCCCCCAGGAAGGCGGGCCAGTCGCCCACCCCGGAGCGCTGGGCCCCGCGCTCCGCCTCGCCCGACAGCCCGCGGGCAGCGCCGGAGGCCAAGGCGGCGCCGGCAGACACGCCGGCAGCTGCCGCTGCAGAAGCGCCACGGGGCCGCCGCCGGACTGAGAAGGAGGCCCCCTCGAGACCACCTGCTGCGTCAGACTCGTCGAGCTCCGACTCGGATGATTCGTCGTCCAGTCCCTCGTCCTCCTCGGGGCCCTCTGAAGGCGACAAGGCAGCTCCTCGCAGCCAGGCGGCAGCGCCGGCGCCCCAGCGCAGCCCGCCGCCCCGCAGGCCGCGGCGCTCGCCGACGCCGGAGCGCCGCAACGGCGCGGCCGCCAACGGCCGCAGCCGGCGCAGCGGCAGCCCCCGCAGCATCACGCCCCGCGCCGCGCTGGGCCGCGAGGAGGCCCGGGCGAGCCTGCGCGGCGGCAGGGACGCCGACCGCAGCCGCCGGGGCGAGCGCCAGGACAGGTACCCCAGCCGCGACGGCGGCAGGCACGACAGGCACGCCGGCGGCAGCCGCGGCGGCGACCGGGGCCGCGGCGACAGCCCCCGCCGCCGCGACGGCCGGCGGGACGGCGGGCGCGGAGACAGGCGGAGCGCCTCCCCGCGGCGCCGCTCGCCGCCCCGCCGCCGGCCGCCCAGCCCCGTCCCGCCCCGGTCCGACGACCGAAGGTGGGTGCAACGACTGACGCCGAGTGCTTGTACCTCACATGGCGGTGTACAGCCATCCGTGTGGGGAGAAGACACTGTGCACTTGCCAAGGACAGCTCGGAAGCACTTCAGGTCGTCCACTGAGGATGCCCCTGTGGTTGATCCAGGGGTCGCCGTGAGGAGCCGTCCGACGTGGTGACGGTCCAGCTGCCGGCGAAGCGGCGGGCGGACAGCCCCAGCAGCAGCAGCAGTGGCACCTCTGGATCATCGTCCTCGTCTGGGAGCGGCTCCACCTCGTCGTCTGGGTCCAGCGGCTCGGACAGCAGCTCCTCTGGAGACAGCCGTGGCCCCCGCACCCGCCGCTGAACGTCTAACAGCCCACCGTGGGTGGGGCAGGGGTGCGGAGACACCTGCCCCTGGTGGGCGGGCCTTAGATCAAGGCCACGTCCCTGTTGAGCGACCACCCAGCACTAGGCTTCTGTGTTGACCTCCTCAGAAAGTGCAGCTGCTGGATATATACGGTGTGTGCTGTTTCCGGCATTGTGGTATCATATAAGGGCCATCGTCAGAGTCGGTGTGTTATGAGGTCCTTGGCATGATGCAACGAACACAAGCGTTCCTGATTCGAGCGTTTTGCAAAGCCTTCAGCTCCAGACCAAAATGTCGGCTCATGCTCAACAGCGGCCAGGTGTCAATGACTGGCTTGCAAGGTCCGTCAACAATTTCTATGTGGCTAGCTATGGTCTGCATCTGATGTTGTCCAACTGGCGTGAAAGCTTGCTGTATGCAGTGCAACATACACGCTGTATGCCACCTGAGCCCAGTTGCGATACCGACCGATTCGCGTTGTTTGACCCCTTCTGCCGCAGAGGACTTGTTGGCTCAAGTTTGGCTGCATGGCTGGTGTGTCATGTTGCAATCATTTATCCTTCTTGGCATACGACACATCGTCGTCGCCCCCCAGCCAGGAGGCAATGTTGGCAGCAGGACTGCTCACATCCTGCAGCAGCAGCGAAGCACATTCAGCAGCTCGCCAGCAGCCCGGCCACAGCGCCAACAACATCTGGCGGTTCAGAAGGTGTGGTATCTGCATCAGCTAGTACGAGCAGCTCGCTGTGCGCAGCTGGGGTTTCATCATGTGGAGCACGTGGTTGGTGGCGGTTCAGCACACCCACCTCCTCGCCCTCCTCTTCCTCCTCCTCCTCGCTGTGCTCGGGCGGCGGCGGCGGCGGCGGCGCCTGCCCCCGGCTGCGCTGGTTCAGCGGCGTGCGGTTCAGCGACACGCCCTCCTTGTCCTTCGTTTTGTCGGGCGGCGGCCTGCATGGCGATGCAGAAGATTCGAACATGACGCGCATCGCCCGCATGCGGGGTGCAGGTTCCACTGTGCATACCGCATGCACAGCGCTGGGGCCCAATCAACGGTATCATATACACGCTGTGATGCTGCTCTGAACACATTGACTCACCGGCCCGGGTAATCATAGTCTTCGTCATCCTCGAACAGGAGGGTCGTGGGGTCCAGGTTGGCGATCAGGTTTGATGCCCACCCGCTGAAAGCACTGCAGCAACAATGTGATACAGGCTGAGGCTTGTCGCACTGCACAAAATATGGGGCGGCTCGCCCTGCCGTGCATGGCAACTAGCGGTCAGCAGACGACCACTTGGAATCCGTGACTCGACTGCAGCTGACTAATGCTCTCACCTGGCGTAGTCCACGGCGGTCCGCATGTTCTCCTCCAGGGTGGTGCTGACCGCATTGATCGTCTCCGTCCAGGAGTCGTCTGCTGCGTTGCTGCCCATGGTCCTGGGCGGCTGGTCTGACAGGGAGTGCGACTGCAGGACAGCAGTATATCACACTGATGAAATCCTGCAGATGTGGCCACGGCGGTTTTCGAGCACTAGTTCACCGTCACGCCACGCAGCCTGCATGCGCAGCACCTGCATGGATCGCGCAAGCAGCGCGTCCCTGCGGATCTGCGCCTCCCGCTCGTCCGGCTGGTGTCTGGAGGCCTGCAGCCAGGATGATGCATGCTCGGCGCTCAAGCAGTATTCTGTGTCTCACTCAGCTGCAGCATATGATTGTGCAGGCAGCCGCCACAGGACCTTCAGCGATCGATCCTGAACACGCTGCAGCTGTCGGCAGCCTGGAAACCGCAGGAGTGACCCCAAGGTGGTGCAGCAGGTCGTGGATTAGAAGCACCATACCTGAGAGCTGCTGGCGCCCTGGCTGCCCTGGCGCGCCGTCATGGCCTCCAGAGCCTGCTCCGATGGCGCCAGCCTGAAGTCATTCTCCCGCAGCACGCTCCACACTATGTCCCGTGACAGGATCGGAAACCGGTCTGCCAGCAAGTCCGCCAGCTCGCTCTGATCCATGCCTCAGCAGCGCCCGGCGGATGTGATCTAACCGATGCCAGCAGCGGGGTTCCCTGCGGCCTGCCTGCCCTGTCGTGCAGATGCTGTCAGACGGTGTGAGCGGATGTGAAACTAGCACTGGCGATGCCGCAGTAATGCTGCAGTACAAGGCCTATGCACTGCGAGGCACACTTTGAGCTGCAGATCGGCCAGGCTGTCATGCAAGTGCGAAGATCCGATGGTAAGTTGGTAACATCACAGTGTGCGACAACGCAGGCCGATGCAGCAGGGGTGGAGACAGTGGCCACTCACGAGAACCCAGGCTCTAACCACTTCGCTTCTAGCCCACTTGTGGCCACCTGCACTAGCGTTCTGTGACAATCGAGAGGTTTTCAGGCCCTCCGATGTAGTGCCAGCACATTGAGCGGCAAGCAGAAACTAAGACATGGGGTACCTGACACTCTCGAGCATTGTAGCCACGATCTCGGTCCTGCCAGCGACATTGGCAGTGTACAGCTACACTAGGCATCACCGGATCATCTCCTATATTTGTGCGCATGCAGCGTTCGCCGGGTTCGCCGTTGCCATCGCAGCATCGCCGCAATGTGCGCCGTACACTACCGGCATGCTCGGCAAGGTGAGCAGCATGCGGTATTGATTCATGAGCACAGCATATGCGAGATGAGGACGCAACTGCAATTAGACTCCACCCGACGTTGAATCATATTGTCACCAAGTAATGCACTTGGCCTGCTGCAGCTGGCGGACGGTAGGATCGCGCCATGGGGGTTGGCCCTGTGGTGGCCGTACCATCTGGCACTCCGCACAAAGCTTGCGCTGCAGCGCCGGCTCACCACAGAGCCAGCATGGAACAAGGTGGCAGACGGCTGGTGCGCGCAGGCCATTGCTGATAAGCGCAGGGCTGGTGCACCCCGCAAACCCGATGCTCAGCCTGCCCGACGTTTTGCTCACCTGCATGACATGTACTCAACAGACTAGTCCAGCACAAGCATGCCCGCCGCAGGTACTTGGGGAGCTGGGTGGGGGCGCGCCAGCCGCTGCCGGCTGATGCCGGCGCCATCCTAGACCTGACCTGCGAGCTGCCGCTGCGCCCAAAGTACAGGTCCGCTGCTGCCATGTGGGCATGCCAATCAGTTGGCGCTCCCCAATACTGCACGAAGGGTCGTAGCTGACAGGACCATTGCTGCACTGCAGGTCACTGCCATACAACAATGTAGCCAGGTGCTGGGATACGCAAGGTGAGCTGCATGGGCGGTGTCACAACGCAGTACAGACAAGTTGCGATGCTGGTGGGCTCTGAGCACTTCATACACATCGACTGGGAGGCGCTGACGTCACGTTGGCTGTGTTGCAGCGCCATCAGTGCCCCAGATTGAGGCGGGCGTGCAGTGGGCGCTGCAGCAGAAGCGGGCAGGCAGACCAGTGTATGTGCACTGCGCACATGGTGAGCTGCAGCACTGGGCGCACAGCTGTGCAGCGGCTTTGTGCCTCTGAGGTCACTGTCTGCACAATAGCGACAGCAGACTGCACCAGTGGCTGCATCACAAGCTCCTCATGCAAAGTGTGCATGGCCCAGGGCATGGCCGGTCCAATGTGATGTTGTGTGCGGCCATGGTGGCGGAGGGCACCGCCTCCACCTTCACCGAGGCCCACAGCATCGTGCGACGAGCGCGGCCAAAGTGCGGAGAATTGAATCGCCCTGGAGCTGTCACCCCTTCTGCTCAGTTGACGTGACCCCAGCAAGCGTCGCAGCACCAGGAGCAGATGTCCTGCAGCAACGCAGATCCTGCATCTTCCAGCCACAGACACGCAACCCCGGCACCTGATTAACCGTTTGGGCTCGTGCCTGTGCAGAGCAAAGCTCAACGCGCGGCAGTATCAGGCACTGGTGGACTGGTCCGCCTGGCGGGCGGGCAGCAGCAAGGACGAGTAGTCTGCTGCCCACATGCGTGGCACCCGCGTCGATGATGGCCGGAAGGCAGGCCGCACATCTGAAGCGCAGCACTGACTGGTGGTGCCGCTTGGCAGTCTGCAATGTGAGCCGGCGATGCAGCCAGTCAGCAGCGGTAACAGCAGCGGCAGTCCTAGGTACAAGCGCTATCCAGGCCACACATCGTGTTGAGCGAATATTGTTTGAGCGTTCGTACATCTGGTGACCAACATTCACGCTGATTCTTTACGATTTGGCAGAGTTCCTCGAGTCAACATGGCGTTGTCCATGGTGTGGGTGTGAAACGTACAGTTCACACGTAGTGGCGTAAACCTCAGCGATGTCTCCATGGCGTCACGTTGGCGGTGGCCAGACTCCTCACTTGCGCAGATAGTGGTGGGGCATTGCTGTGACGCAGTGCCTTGTGAAGCGGCCCTGCATGTTAGTCGACCGCCATGTCCGAAGACGAGCCGTGTCCGCTGTGTCTGGAGGACCTGGATGCCACAGACAGGGCGACCAATCTGTGCGCATGCGGCTACTCCATATGCCTGTGGTGCTTCCACCGCATCATGGAGGACGCGGCGAAGGAGCATCTGCCAGCCCGCTGCCCCAATTGCCGCAGTATATACGACACAAACAGCATCACGATGCAGAAGCTCTCAGAACAAGAGTGAGTGCTTACTGCGCATGCTGCCGTAATTTGCTGCACCAGCTCCTCCATGAGCTTTCATTTGCAGGTATGGAGCGGTCCCGCCGCACTGTCCAGCGTATCGGCCTGTGCTTCCCAGCCACTGCGTGCCGCATTCCCGCTCCTTTCCAAGTGTGATGCCACACTCTGTCCAGCTGGCATTGTCTTATGCCCCCCGGCCGACGGCATCGGTGTGAGTCGTCCTGCAGGCTGGAGGAGTCCACAAAGAAGCAGCGCCGGAAAGGGGATCGGAAGGGCGGCGGCGCCACTGGCGGCGGCGGTGGCGGCGGCAGCAGCAGCAGCAGCGGGGTCCCACGGAAACCAGAGCTGAACGTGAGGACGCCTTTCATCGCATGCCGTACAGCGTCTAAGACTGTCCAGGATGTAGCTAAATCCCAAGGCATGGCACCTGCTTCCAAGTGCTGCATACCGCAGCCAGGTCTGGGTGAACGAACAGCCGGCTGTGAGACTGCGAGGCGCCAAATGCCCTCAAACCTGCGGCCTGCAGAGCGTGCGGGTGGTGCAGCGCAACCTGGTGTACGTGGTCGGGCTGGCCATGGACATCTGCTACGAGGACGTGCTGCGCGGCTCCGAGTTCTTCGGCCAGTTCGGCAAACCGGTCAAGGTGAGCAATGCAGGGCAGCCTTCTGCAGCCTTGTGTGGTGGTGTAGGCCGCGCCGCAACATGGAGACTTCCATTCATACAAGATTCACAGGGAGTGTCGGCAGATGTTTGCCCTGTGCAGTGATGTCATGGCAGCTCACTGGTCTGTGTGTGCACTGCTTTGCAGGTGTCGGTGAACCGCAGCATGCCGCCCAGCGTCAGCGGCGCCAAGAATGGGCCCAGCGGCAGCGCATACGTCACCTTCCGGCGGCCGCAGGAGGCGCAGCAGTGCATCGAGACCATTGACGGCGCGACGTGGCGGGGTGCGCTGCGGGACGAGCCACTAGTGTTCCCGCATACATGGATATGTTGACAAGCGGTTGCATGCCTGCATGGAGTTCGAGTTGCATCAGGGTATATTGCCAAGGAGGGCTCATGTGCGACTGTTGTGCACCTTCTGCAGGCCGGATGGTGCGTGCCTGCTTTGGCACCACGAAGTACTGCAATGCCTTCTTGAAGGGCGTGCCCTGCAACAACACGGACTGCCTGTACCTGCACGCCGTGGGTGAGTGCTGCTCGTGGCATGGAATGGTTGGGAAGTCATTGGAGGATTCTTGTCGTCAAGCTGCATGCTCTTGCCCGCACTGGAAACACCCATCATGGTGTCGACAAATATGAAAAGACTTGCTGGCGTCGTCTGCAGCGGAGGACGCCGACAGCTTCACGAAGGAGCAGATGCTGTCCGGCGACGCCGCGATGCAGTTCGTGTCGCTCACGCACCCGCCGGCCAACAAGCCGCGGGCGGCCGCCGGCGCCGCGGGCGTGCACTCCGCTGTCGCCTCCTCCAGCGTGGGGCACCCCATCGCGCCGCCGGCCCCCGGGCAGGGCGCCGCGGGGCTGCAGCGCTCGGTGACGCTGCCGATCGTGCGGCCCGCGCCCGCCGCGAGCGGCGGCGACCCCGCTGCCGCCAGCGCCCTGCAGACCGCGGGCAGCACGTCCTGGGCGAAGGTGTCGGCCGGCGCGCCGCCACCCCTGCCGGCCGCCCCCGCCACGCAGCCCCCGCCGCCGCCGCCGCGGAGGGCGCCGGCAGACCAGGAGTGGCCCACCCTGAGCGGCGGCCCCGGCGCCGCGAGCGACCCGGCGGCGCCGGCCGCCGGCGACGCCGCCGCGCCCGCCGCTGCTGCAGGGTCGGCAGCGGCGGCGGGCGGCAAGCCCGGCGGCGGCGAGACGATGGCCGCGCAGCTGGCGCGCACGCAGTCGGCGCCCCTTGGGCAGGGCCCGGCCGGCATGGCGCGCTCGCCCTCCGCCAAGAAGCTGGCGGCCGCTGCGACCGTCGGCCAGCGCACCTGGGCCGCCGGCAAGACGCTGGTGCCGCCGCCGCCGCCGCCCGGGGCGTCGGCCGCCGCCACGGCAGCCGGCGGCAAGGCGCCCGAGGCCGCCAGCCAGCAGCTCACGCTGCCGCTGCCCAGCAAGCGCAGCGAGGCGCGGCTCGCGGCCGCCGCCGCCGCCGCCAAGGCGTCCGACGCCGGTCCAACGGCGACCGCAGACGATGAGCTGGTGGCAGCGGCCAGCAGCACATCGCAGCACGAGGCGCACCCTGGTCAGGAAGCTCCAGAACCGGCAAACGGGTCCGCAGCGCCCGCTTCGCAGCCCGACCTGTTTCCGCCCCATGACCAGCAGCAGCCAGCGTCCGTCGCCGCAGCCGCGGCCACGCCGCCCGCCGCCGCCGGCAGGCCCTCTGCCCGCAAGGCGCCGCCGCCCGGTTTCGAGGTGCCGCTGGCGGCAGCAGCCCGCACCAGCCCGCCGCTGAGCAGCCCACCCGTGCAGCCGCCGCCGGGCTTTGGCGGCAGCCCCGTCGCCGGGCTGACGCAGCAGCCAGCGGTGCAGCAGCAGCAGCAGCCGTGGCAGCAGGGCGCGGGCCTGTTCACCGGCGGCCTGCCCAGCTTCCCGGTGGCGCCGGAGGGCGTCAGCACCGGCGGCCGCCGCCAGTCGCGCTTCTCATTCGCCAGGGCGGAGGCCGAGGCGGCTGCAGCGGCCGACGCCGCGCAGCAGCTGCAGCAGCAGCACTCCCAGGTGGACGGCAGCCTGCTCGCGGCGCTGAAGGGCATGGCCGGCGGCACGCACGGCGGCTTGGGCGACCCCTTCTGGCAGCAGCAGCACCAGCAGCAGGCCCCGGGCGCTGGGGCCTACAACTCGGCGCACAGTATGGACCCGAGCGCTGGCCACGGCTTTGTCGCCGCGCCCGGAGGCAGCCTGCAGCCGGGGGCCGCGCTGCTGCGGCAGCTGCAGGCCGCGACGCTGGCCGGCGGGGGCCACGGCGCAGCGCCGCCGACCCACAACGGCGGCGCCGGCGCCACCCTCAACGACCCGGCCATCATGGCGGCGCGCATGACGCGCAGCAGCAACGGGCCGCCGCCGGGGTTCGGGGGCGCCGCCCTGGGCGCCATCGGGCCGCCGCGGGGCCCGCCGCCGGGCTTCAGCTTCCCGGCGGGCGCCGCCGCCGGGGCACCCGGCGGGGCGCAGCACCCGCAGCACCCGCCGCAGCAGCCGCAGCCGCAGCAGCAGGCGCCGGCGGAGCCGAAGGCCGCCGGCGCGGCGGTGCCCGGCAGCCCTGTGCGGGAGCAGGGCAAGGCGGGCAACGGCAGCGCGGCCGTGTCGGCCAGCCCGCGCACCTCGCGGGGCGGCAAGAAGCAGCGGGGCGGCCGGGCCAGGGCCAAGGCCAGTGGGGGTGGCGACTGAGCCGCCCTGTGTTTCGGGGTTGGGTGCCGTGCACTCTGCTGCACACGCTGCGTTTGGTGCTGCGCCGTCAGACAATGCCATGACATCCTTGGCAACATATTGTTTGAGACAGGGAACAAGGCGGTAAGGGCTACGCCTACACTTACAACCTCATACAGAGCAGCATGCATCTGTCAATGGATCATCAGCTCCCCGGCTAATTCACAAGCGCAACGCTCCAGCCTACGCAGAGCCGAACACCTTGACTGACTTGTCGAAGCTGCCGGTGTACAGCCTGCCGTGTGCTTCATCCGCCACCATTGCGCGAACATTGGAACCGGGATGCGCGGACAGCTTGCTCACCACCTGCGCAGCTCAAGCACGTACTGAGGCATGCTACTCTGGGGCATCCTTCGTGCGACAGGCTCTGCTGTTGTTGCGGCCTGCTCTGCATACATTGCCACACAATACCTTGCCAGAGGAGGTGCTGAACACGAATACCGCGCCGCCAGCCGCGGCGGCGAGGACGTGTGCGCTGGTCCACCAGATGGCGCAGTACTGGTGGAAGGCTGTGGCTGTCTGCAACCCGTACAGGATCCTGGCTTTGGACCAGTCTGCACCGCAGTGACATAGCCCGGTGGTGCACTCACTTATTGCTGCTGGCCAGATCATCGAGACGGCACCTGCACGGCTGCACACAAAAGTGGTGTATGTGTGCCCACACCTCGAATGCGAAGCACCATCATACGGGGGCCGTCTGTGCTGACCAGCAGGAAGCTAGTGCATGGTGACACCGCCACAGTCGTTGCCGAGAAGCTGTGTGTGTCGTCCCAATCCTGTATGGGCCGTCACCACAACTCACCACAGCTCATGTGCCCGTGTTGTTGTGTGTGAGGCAGTTGCAAGCAGCTCATGGCCAGTCAGTGGCTAGTGAGCCAAACACGCTGGGGATGCGAGTCACCTTGTCATTCATGTTGACCTTCCCAGTCGCCTGCGCGTCAGCATTGTCACGTCCATGCCAACATTGCAGGCGAAACAGTGGGGCATGCACGAGCTGCACAATCCGGTATGCAGGCTCACCTGCAGCTCTTGAGCATCGTACAGGTGCAGGAAGGGCGTGTCTTTGACCACCACTACGACCGTACGACCGTCGGGCAGGACCGCAAGGTCTGCTATGCCGTGGTCGTAGGATGTGACGGTCAGCGTCTCCATGCTGCCGCCGTCGCTGCTCAGCTGGTGCACCGCCAGCGTCCCGTCCTGCGCTAATCCGCAGGACATGATGTACCGCATCGCCGAGAGCCACTCTGCAGACATCTTGAGCTACTACTCACACACGGCTGACGCAGTGCTTCGGGGTGCACAGATGCGCACCCAGGACCCTGTCACGATGCGGATGTTGCCTGCAGCCTGCAGGCACGCCGCCTTGACGACGTACTTGCGGTGGGGCTGCAGCGCCGCCAGCTGCGAGCCTGTTTCGGCGTCCAGAAGCGCCACGCTGCCGTCCATCGTGGTGGCAACCAGCCGCTCCTGCCTGCACTGGCATTGATGACCACAGGTTGGCAGCCCCGCCATGCTGACGGTGGCATCAATGTCACATCATAACTGTATGGCACTGCAGTGTGTGCGGTACCGTCAACGGCCTCGCCTGGAATCTGCAGCTGACAAGACCTTGATGCACAGGACCCCGCCGTGGCCCAGCGACGCCTCCCAGACCGCCTCGCCGGCGGGAGTCAGGCGCCGCACAGAGCCACTGCCTGCAAACATGCATGAACCAAATGGTAAGCCATCTAGCATGGCGCCGGATGCAGCTGTTCCAGCCACTCGTGCACCTGCCAGCAAGGCTGTACAGTACCTGTGCCGCTGTACACTGCTGCCCCGTCGGCGCTAACTGCCAGGCTGGTCACAGCGGCGGTGTGGATGACGCCCTCCATCGCACTCAGCATCTGGTGCGGCAGCGCCACCTCCTGTCATGACATTGTTCGTGACACGTCATCGTCGGGAGTGCAATGTTACATGACATCACGTCTCAGGTGGTTGCAGCCGCAGGCATGTCCTGCTGTGATACCCTGGGACCAGGATGCGTCAGCGTTCCAGATGCCGAGGCGCTAGGGACGCACCGATGCACTGAGCAACGCCTCCTCGGCCATGCGAGCGCGGCCATCCGCCTCCACCTCATCATCACCCCCTGCCTCTGCCTCCATATGCCTATACACCATCTGCACAGAGCAGCAGGGATGGGGGATCGGCAAAAGTGGGTACGGAGTCAAGAGGGTAAGCCACCATCCGCTGCGTCGTCAGATACATGCGCTCACCTCTAGGAGCATGCTACCTCGAGGCAGCTTCGAGTCCAGAAACTTGCGGTGCGTCTGGTGCTCGATGCTCTGAAGTGCTGCAGCAAGGCAAAACCATTTCAATTGACACCTGCATGCCTGACGTCCGAAGGACATAGTGGGAATAAGGTGTGGAAAGCAGTGCATATAATATTTTAAACGCATAGCGATTGTTTGGATGCACCTGTCATGAAGCCCATGTCCCGCAGGTACTGCTGGACTACAAGAAGCGCAAGCTCATCCGGATTGCTGACTGGGTCCGGCGGCACAGATGTCTGCATGGTTTGATACAAGCCGCAGAGGCCAACACAGCGATACAGATGCTGACGACTGCTCGGGTGTCCCACTAGCTGGAGTTGGTCTCAATGGTAGTGGACTTGCACTCTCAAATGTGGCCGCGCATGGATGTCGCGTGCGCTGTCTGCTGTGTGACGCCGTGCCGGCGGGCTTGGCGGGCTTCGCACGTCTATATGCCAACTCTCTCCTGACATGCGCTGCAGTAAAGCATATGTTTGAGCTCTGCCGTCAGCACTGCACCATGCGTTGCAACATGCTGTGATCAAGAGCTGAGGGCCACCTGCCCTGTAGGCTGTAGCTCAGCAAAACACGTGACCTGCACACAAAACCACGGGCGAGGGGCCTCGATCAGACCGCCGTGATCGCTCAGTGCGTCGTGCAAGTCTGCTACACTCGGTGTTGCATCTGGTGCACACCACCTTGACAGCGTGATCGCGTGTAGCAAGTTGGGTGCCTGCATGCAATATCCGATGCCTGGCCTGCAGGAGGTGCAGTGGGCAAATGGTGCAGCTTGCCTCGTAGCGCCACCACAGCGGCAATCTGCCATACCACAGCGTGCTCTGCTGCTGCTCGTCTTCGGCTCTAGAGGCTGACAAGTGCATATTGATGTCCAGCATGGCTCACACATCGCTGAGCTCCAGCACCTGGATCCCAGCTCGGCAGCACCAGACGCCAGCACCGCCTGCTCATGCCAGGCGACATGCATCACCTACCGGAGGCCGACAGCGGATGATGGCAGCGGAGCGGTGTCGAATATTCAGATATGGCCAGGTCAGGTGCTCCTCAGCCACTGCAGCTCCCAGCTTGGAGACGGCTGAGCCGCTGCAGACAGCGACACACCCGACACACGCCCAACTGATCACCTGGATCGCGAGCCTCGAGGGCTTCGTGCAAACCCTCAGGGCAGCGCCTGACACAGACAGCAAGGTGTGCAGTTCACTCCGCGGCACTGCACGCTGAATCCTGCAACACAGCATCTCCATGCGGGGCGCTGTCACTCCTGCACCAATGTCACTCGCAGCGGCTGTGTTCACGTGCTACGATTGTGGTCGTTGCAGCTGGACCTGCTTCGCCAACATGAGCGAGTGCAAAGCTTCAGCGACAGCAGCAGGTGTGCATCGAAGCATGCTTGACGGCAGAGTTGCGTTTCTTGGACGGTGACTGTTATGCGCATGCATCGGCTGGTGGATGGCGTGCACTGGAGTGGTGTTTGCTGATGTCAGTACCACTCTTGCAGGGCGGCAGCATTGGTACTGCGGGAGGCAGAGCAGCTGCCGCCACAGCATGCATGCATGATCCTGTGCCTGCCCGCCATCGGCCAGGAGCACGTACTGTCGACGCTGCCAACAGGTTGGGGACTGCGCAGCATGAACAGGACAGTTGTGTGCCGACACTCGCAGCACACATGTCAGCAGTTGGGGGCACGCATCACTCACAACTGACGCCTTGGAACGCTCCCAGGTGAGGGCCTGCAGCCGGCGCTGCTGCGCCTCGCAGAGGCGCTCTTGCGTGTGGACGAATTCTTCGGCAGCCTGGGCGGCCTGCCCTGGTATCAGCTGCGGTGCCTGCGCTTCATCGCAGAGGCGGCAGCGCTGCAAACTGCCAATGCCGCCACACAAAGCGGCACGGTGCCGGCAGACAGGCGTGCGAGCGGCGCCGGCGCCCAGCGTCGCGATGTCGGCACCACCAGCACCCTGAACGGCAACGGTCACGGCCACGACGACGTCGGCGGCAGCAGCGGTGCCAGGAGTGGCATCAATGGCAGCGCTGCCGCCAGCAGCAGCTTCAGCAATGGCGCGGCGGTGGGTTCTGGCAGCGAGCAGTTCCACATGCCCTGTGGCGTGGACCTGGAGTGCAACCCGCAGGCGGCGCGTCGCGCGGCAGCGCAGGGCCTCCAGGCGCTGCCCTACATGGCAGAGATCTACCCCATCGGAGGTGTGCATCCCACGTTGCTGATGCATGCATGTTCACACTGGTGCATGCAAGGTGCGATGCACCCAGCACATGTGTATCAGAATACAATTGTGACATCCATTGTCCACAAGGTGCTGGCGACCGCTTGGGCCTCATCGATGAGGAGACGGGGGAGAGCGTGCCGACGGCAATGCTGCCGTACTGCGGGCGCACGCTCCTGGAGGGCTTGCTCCGCGACCTCCAGGTGAGTCAGCAGTGCGGTGGCTATGATGATGCAACAAGTGTAGTACAGATGCTCGGCACTTGGTTGCCGGAAGGGTCAACACGAGACCGATCGGCTGCAGGCGCGGGAGCACCTGCACTGGCAGCTGACGGGGCGCCAGCTCACCACGCCCGTGGCGCTCATGACCAGCGACGCGAAGGGCAACCACCGGCGCCTGGCCGCGCTGCTGGAGTCGCTCGGCTGGTTTGGCCGTGGCGCGGGCACCTTCAGGTAGCCTGGAGCCTGCTGGTTGCATCTTGGCCTCGTGTGACTGTTCAGATGGCGTGTGAAGCATCGGTGCAGGCTGCAGTGGGCTGAAACGGACTGACTATCTGTCAGCCTGCCGGGAGGCCGGCAGACCCAGGTTTCTGAGGCTCGAGCGAATGCGCCACCGCAGGCTGTTCCGGCAGCCGATGGTGCCGGTGGTGGGCGCGGCGGACGGGCGCTGGCCGCTGGCGGGCCCCCTGGCGCCCATGATGAAGCCGGGCGGCCACGGCGCCATCTGGAAGCTCATGCTGGACGAGGGCATATTCGACTGGCTGGCCGCGCACCGACGCGAGGCCGCCCTCGTGCGGCAGATCAGGTGCCGCAGCCCTTCTGGCTGGCTGAGGCTACCCACTCGTGGCTGCCCGTGAGTGCGGTGCCACACCCAGCACACGAAGTTCGGCAGTGTGTGCTGCACCGCACTCCCAGCGAGGGGCCCAAGCCTCCCTGTGGCTTGCAACAGAGGCGTGCTCAGGTTATCATTTGCGCCCCCTGCAGCAACCCGCTGGCCGGCACGGACAGCACCCTGCTGGCCCTCTCGGGCATCGGCTACATGGGCGGCAAGCTGTTCGGCTTCGCCAGCTGCCCGCGGGCTGTGGGCGCCGCCGAGGGCATGAACGTGCTTGCAGAGCGGCGCGCTCCCCTGCCCCAGCAGCAAGGTGAGCAGCCGGAGATACTCGACATTTCTGAGAGTGGTCGTGCGATGTGAGCGCGCCAAGTGAATGTGCAGCCTGCAGCAGGCTGTACTTGGACCTCAAATACAAGCGTATTACCGGCAGACCGACACCGTGCCATCGCTCTCAACATAGTGTGCTGGTCAGATGGCAAGACGTGGAGCCAGGTGCTGAATTTGGAAGCGTGGCCTGCAGGTGGTGGCTTGGGGTATGCGTACGGCATCACGAACATCGAGTACACCGAGTTCAAGCGGCTGGGCATCCGGGACGAGGCGCAGAGCGAGGGCAGCCAGCTGTCCGTGTTCCCCGCCAACACCAACGTGCTGTACCTGGGCCTGAAGGTGCCTCCCCTTGCCCCCAATGCATCCCAGCAGCACAACTGGAGTACCATGGAAGGCGCCACACGCCACAAAGTGAACAGAAGAAGTATGCGCAGCCGCGCACGATGCTGTTGCGCCAAACAGTGCGATGTGGCCTTGGTGCAGGCGGCGGAGGCGGCGGTGCGGGCGGGTGCGGAGGGCGACGGCGGCGCAGCGCTGCCGGGGCTCATCTTCAACGGCTCCAAGTGTGTGGAGGAGCCAGACCCTGCCGGCGGACCGCCCACCTCAATCCCCGCGGGCCGCCTGGAGTGCACCATGCAGGTGCTGCCCACGCCTTAGAGGCTGCCTTGCCGCACCAGCAGATCTGGCAGGATGCTGCGCTCACGTAGTTTCACGTCACCAGCACCTGCATACAATGTGAAGTCAGCGTCACATACGCTGATATATGGTTGATGTTGTTCTCTGCCTTGCAGAACCTTGCAGACTCGCTGGCGCAGCAGTTCCCCGGACGCCTGCCACCAGGGCGGCATGGTGACCTGCACACGTTTGCCGTCTTCAACGCACGGCGCAAGGTGACCAGCCTGGTGGCTGCGGGCCATTCGAGGGAACTTCGTCAAGATGCATCAGATGCCCTCACTGGCTCTGCAAGGGGTGTTCCACTGGCAAACCCATCAGAAGCAACCTTTTTTTGCTGCAGGTCACCAGCAGCGCCAAGCGGCGGCGGCGGCCCGGCAGCAGCGCGCTCGCCCAGACGCCCGACGGCTCCTTCAGGGACCTCATGGCCAATGCTCGCGACCTGCTGCTGAACTACTGCGGCTTCTCCAGCGTCCCTGAGGTGCGCACAGCTTCTGTGTTCGCATGAGACACCTTTGTGCTGATTGCATCATTAGCTGGGCGTGGTGGCTGCTGCTGCTGCTGCATCCAGCACGGCAGCTCCAAGCCCATGCACAGCAGGTTCCACAGCCATTCCCTGTTCTGCTATGCTCTGAAAGAGCATGGGGGCCTGTGGTGATCAGGCCAAAGCTGTGCATCGCAGGTGGGAGAGGTGCAGGACTACCTGGAGCGCGGCCCAGGGTTCATCTTCCTGTACCACCCGGCGCTGGGGCCCCTGTGGGACGTCATCGGCCAGAAGGTCCGCCGCCCAGCCTGTGCTCGAGCTGCGGCGTGCCTCCAGCAACGGCTGGAAAGTGTCTCCGCTGACGGCTGCTGCCAATGCGCCTTTCCTCCTAATGTGCCTTTCTCCCAAAGGCGAAACTTCGTTGAGCGCAGATCCGGGGCGGCGAGGTGGCGCCGCGCTCGGAGCTGGTGCTGGAGGTGGCCGCGGCGGCGGTGACCAACCTGCGGCTGGACGGCAGCCTGCTGGTCAGGGCGACGGCGCTGCTGGGGCACATGCAGTCGCCTGCATGCCTGCCAGCATCGGTGGCCGCCCCGCCGCCGCCGCCGCCGCCGCCGCTGCAGCCAGCTTACAGCCAGACCAGGTGCGCACTCGATGTTGCCTGTCCAGTGCATCTGACGATTGGCGTATCGCCAGTGGGGAAAGGGATTGTATGAGTATGTGGCTTCCCGGCTAACGGTCCTGCAAGAGGTACTGTGCAGGCTTCCTAAACATGCATCGTGGTGCTGCCTGCAGCCACGATTCGCTGGAGGGCCTCTTCTTCGATGACACCTACCGGCCCAGCGCTACCACCGCAGAGTTCACCACCTCGCTGCCCCAGGGTGGGCCCGCGGGCAGCAGCCCCACAGACAGCCCCACCGCCGACCAGCGGCTCGTGTTCAGCAGCCGCTGCGGCCGCATACGGCTCGCCAATGTGACCGTTCGCAATGCTGGCATCGACTGGGACAGCGGCGACAACATCTACTGGCGCCACATGGTGACTATGTCTTCCTTGTAGTGGCCACTGCTCCTGCTGGCATCCCTCTTCTGTGGGACCCCAGTGTGTGGCGGCAATTGCACAGCGATTGGCAGCTGTGTGCCCACTCGTGTGCTCTGCAACTTCCAGGTGTCCAGGAGGGAGTCTGCACGCATCACCCTGCACGGCAACGCCGAGTTCGAGGCGTCGGACGTGGCGCTCACGGGGGACTGCGAGTTCGATGTGCCGGCAGGGCAGCGCATGCGTGTGGTGGCAGGCCAGGGCGGCATACCATGGGTGAGCACTGCTGGTTGGGCAGTCTTGTCTGATTAGCGCCCATCTGACCCCACAGCACTTCAGAAGCATCGCCAGCTTCACCCTCTTCAAGCAAGTGTCATGACGACACATGCGCACACCATGTCATTAGTACATGCGCCGTCTGTGGGGGTCACCCAGGCGAACGCTGGGCTCATCGCTGCAGGTGTCGCTGGAGCCGCTGGCTGGCGGGCGGCCCAGCTGGGGCTGGTCGCACGACATGGCGGCGGACGGCAGCATCAGGCTCGCGCTGCGGGAGAGCGCTGCCAGCAGGAGGAGCGACCATGACACCTCCGGCGACATGTCCTGCTGGGCGATGCCGGATGCTGTCGAGGCGCAGGACACTGGCAAGCACACCCAGTTTCCCACCAGCAGGTTCAAGGCTGGGGAGAAGGACTGCAGCAGCAAAACAACTGCAGGCAGTGGGGCGGTGGCCCCAGAGTGTGATTCCTCCTGGCAGTCCAGCCAGCTGTGAGCTGGCGTCCCGGCGTGACTGGTCGCTTGGAACCAGGGTTATTTAGTTGGTTCCTGGGCATGCGGTGTCGATATTGTTGACGAAGTACAGTGTAGGCACACGAATTGTTGTTCATGTGTTGCATCAGCGTATATAGACTTCAGCGGCTGTTGCAGGCAGCCGGTAGTTATGCACCAGTTTTGCGAGGGTTCTGAGGAGTTTGCGCATGTCACTTGGGGGTTGTGCACGCAACAAAAGTGCAAGGTCCTGCTGCGCATGTGATGATGTACAGTTGCATAAGCCGCGCATTGCCTGACGTCGGATTGGCAAAGCACCTCCAGTGACTCTGCAGCGACATCTGCTCATCATGCCAACAAAAAGAAGAATAAAGGCAGAGCACCATCACCACCACCAGCTGCACACCTGCTGCCGCGACCACCGCAGTACTTCGGTGCAAGAATTGACAAAGTGAGTGAAGAGCTCGGCCATACGGTACACCATTTTGCCTCGCAAACCGTGATAGCTGACTGACCAGCGTTCCTCGTGTTCCCAGTCCGATCAATCTAGCATGGTGCACCGTGTTGACCTCTGGATTGCTAGACTAGTTGGCCTCCGCTGTTGACAGCTTGGACAGCTGCTCCTCTGCCTCCTGCATGGTCCAAACGTATTGTTGTCAATGACGTCTTGTAACAACATAGCGGCTGACTCGAGGGCCTGCGCAGGAGAGACATACACACACCCAGCAGTCTGCCGACCCAACCCAGTCACAGAACAGAGCAGCGCACCTGCAGCGTCTGCTCGACCGGCTTGTCGGTGCCCGCCATGTCTGGCACGGGCTCCACCGGCGTGGGCTGCGGCGTGAGCGGCTGCTCGGCGGGCGGCTCGGCCGCTGGGGGCGCCGCCTCCGCGCCGCCCGCCTCGCCGCTGGCCGCCTGCGGCTTCTCGTCCCTGAAACAACGCGTTTGCGGCTTCAGCGAGCCAGTGATTCAGTCGCCGCCACCGCACCAATGAGACATGGGAGTACGCAGCTGCAGACCCACCGCGGACCCACAAGGCTGGCGTCATGCCTTGTGTCAGCACCGCTGCACAGCTGAGCAAGCTGCCGACTGCTCGAGTCTGTCGAAGGCCTCAAGCCGGGTTCCTCGGCCAGACGCCGCAACGCACGTCAGGAATGGTGCGCACGTGACCGAGCCGGTGACGGAGGCGGAGCTGGAGCCGGCGGCGCTGGTCGCCTTGTCGGCCAGCACCTCCTCCCGCGGGCGCGCGGCGCCGAAGGGGTTGGACCGCGGGGCGCGCGGCCTGGGCGCCTGCTCCGCGCCGGGCTCCTCCGCGGCCTTGGGCTGCTCCTCCGGCGGCGGCGCGTCCACCTGCGGACACACGGGTCGGCGTGGCCCCCCGCTGCGGACTGACGCTGCACTGCCGAGCCTGGTCCAGGTGTGATGCTATCAACCGGCCTGCAAGTCGTGGCCTGCATTGCATGTGGCACAGTCGCGCCAGCAGCAATGTGCGCTCGCAGTTGCCCGCCGGCAGCGTGATGCAGAGAGACCGGCCCACCTTGATGACGGGGACCGGCTTGGTGCGGGGCGCCAGCTTCAGGCGCGGGCGGTCGCCCGAGGGCGGCCCCGCGTCGGGGTCCGACCGGCGGGGGGCGCCCCAGCTGTCGCCGCCGCCGCCGCCGCCGCCGCCGGCGCTGCTGCGGCCCCAGGTGCCCGCCTCGTCAGCGCGTGCACTGCCTGAGAACAGGTCACCCTCGCGCCTGCAAACGACGAGCGACAGCCGTCAGAAGCTATTGGTGTGTCCACCAGATGCACGAGCCAAGCAGGTGCTTTGATCAGGCCGGCTGCTCCCGGCACAGATGTCCATCAGCAGGGGCAACTACCATCCCAGAGTTCAAGAGTACAAGCTGAGGTCAGAGAAGCCGTCGGACCTGCTGCTGAAGCTGTCGCGGTCGGCAAAGCCGCCGCCGGAGCGGCGCTCCCCAAAGGCGCTGCCGCGGGAGGGCTCTGCGGGCGGCAGCGGGGCGCGGTTCTTGCCCCAGTCGTCGCTGGTGTCTGCCCGAGACGGGCCGTCGTCGACCTCGTCCCTGCAGGCGGGTAGGTTTATCAAGGGTTCGGCGAACGGTTGACAATTGAAATCAGCAAAGGAGCTCCTTCCAGCCTGTCCAGTACCACCTTGCAATCCCGTGCAGAGCAGTGACCGTACACTGACACCGCCACACCTGTCCCTGTCCCTGTCCCGGTCGCCAAAGCCGCCCCGGCGCTCGCTGTCTCTGTCGCCAAAGCCGCCGCCGCTGCGGCGGTCGCCAAAGCCGCCCCCACCACCCCGGCGGTCAGCGTCTGACGTCGGCGTGAACTTCCGGGAGGCGCCCCTGCCAGGGGGTTGATGCAGTCAGCACCGCTATACACGGGGAGCGTCTTTGCCCAACTGCAGTTGGAGCAGCTCAAGTGGGAGTGCGACGCCTCCGAACTGCACCAATTCGTCGGCGCGGAGCTGGCGGGCTCACCAGTCGTCTGTCGCGTCGGCGCGGGAGGGCCCGTCGTCCGACACCTGGCTGCCGGCCTCGGAGCGGTCGCGGTCGCCCCACATCCCGCGCCGCTCGCTGCGGCCGTCGCGGCCCCCGTCCCTGTCGCCGTCCCTGTCGCCAAACTTGCCGCCTCCTGTGCGGGGCGCGAGATGCTCAGCAGCAGGAGACGGTTCCGTACAGGTTGACGCCGACAGCAGCAGCGCACCAGGCGTGCGCGACGCATCTGAGCCGGGCGGCCGGGCAGGCGGTGCAGCGGCTGGTGTGCTCACCGCGGTCGCCGCCGTAGCCCTGGAAGCCGCCGCCCAGGCCGGGGCCCTCGTCCGGCTCGCGGTCCGCGCGGGGGCCCCGCGGCAGGCGCGACAGGATGTCGTCCTGCTCCTTCTGCACCGCCCGGCTGCGCGCCGCGCCCACCTGGTACTTGCCGCTGCTGCCGCCGCCGCCGCCGCCGCCGCCCTTCCCCATGCTGCACGCCAGGACCGGCGAATACTTGGCGTCATTCCAACGAGAGGCTCTCCTGTGGCTGAGCCGTTGGCTGTTGCCGTGTGCGTGATCGGCAGAGCCAGCTGCGGCGACAGCCCCAGTCCCGGCTGCCCGCGATGCAGTGACATTCAACAGCAACTTCGCTGCCCGCGTCTGCAACGACCCTAATGTTGCCATCGACCAAGTGCAACAAACGACCGGATCTGCATGCTGGCAACCATCCGCCTCCTGGCATCCGACACCACCTAGCCACCCGATTGGCATCATCGTGACCCTGGCAACACGAGCTCCGTGCTATTGTACCGCTGCGTTCTGTCACACTCTGATGCTCGTGCGCCGCGCAGCATCGCCATGAATGCGCCGCATAGGACCCGAGGCGGCTGTCGTGTCGAGCGGGAGTCGAGGGATTTTGGGGGGCCGGGCCGCACCTGTTGAAGTCCGCTAGCGACATCTTCTGCTGCTTCTTCTTGCGGTCGGCCTTGGACTCCACCACCCGGGCGGCATCGCCCAGGGAAGGGAAGGCAGCCTCGGGCTCCGCCGCGAAGGCCGCCGGCAGGGGCGCAAGGCTCTGCTTCCCTTCAGCCTCCTCATCGTCCACCTGGGTGGCCCAGGCGCTCTTGGGCGGCATGCTGGGCGATGTCTGCACCGACGCTGTCTGCTGCGGGAGTGTGGAGCACCATGGCGAAGCAGTTTGTCACTGAAGAAGCAGTGTAGTGGCAATAGGAAGCAGTAGCCCCGTTTATATGGCGGTACGCTCGTGGTTGCTGCTCGAGGTCAGTTCGAACCAAACCGGCACCCTCGCCTGTCGGCTGGGAGAGTGGGACACATAGCAGTGACATGACACATCGCGCACTGTGCTGCATGCGATGCCTCAGGGTGTTGTTGCAACCTCTGCCAAGGCAGCTGTACCTCAAACATATCAATGCGCCTGCATGCTAACGACTGTCGCAGCAAGCACATCAATTGCGGGCCTATATGATTCGATACGGCTTGCCAGCGTTGAGCAGTGATGATAGGTCATAGAATTTTTCGAGCTGATATAATCACAGCGGCAGTGTAGTGACGCGCACCATGCGGAGGTTCGCTCCGCGCAAAGCATCCTGCTTCCTGGCGTGCTGGGTGGCACTTGTGTTGGCTGCAGGCCTCTTGGCACGAACGCTGTTGCAATCACAACACCATTTCGATTCGTCGACAGCGCCCATCATCCAGGTCTGTACTGCCATGGCTCTGCACATCATGGTTGCGGCCATGAACTCGGATGCACCGCATAACCATTTAGGTCCACCAGGCAGCATGTGTGCACGCAGTGAAGCATCCTGCTATGGCAGGCACAGGTGCAGCAGGCGCATGCTGAGGAGTATGCAGATGTGCAGGGACAGTTAGCACTGACCACCAGAGCATTGCCCCGTCACCAACAGCAGAGACGACCCAGGACTACGAAGGCAGTACCGCACACTCCCAGGCTGGACGCACCGCCCAATGTCCCGGACGTGTGGGATGTCTTAGGGGTAAGCAGAATGTTCGTTGACTACATGCTAAAAACCTGATCTGCTGACTGGTGGGCCGATGTATCAATGCTCTCAGGTTGTGTCAGGCACCGATATGCTGAGCAGCACCTCCGCAGGAGCTCACCAGGTATGAGGCAGCACTGTGGCAGCACCCAGAGACACGGGAGGATGTGGTGCGTGCGGCGCAGCACCGGACCACCGCCGCCGAACTGGGCATCCTGCCGTCTGATAACCTGACAGACCTGGCGTCTGTACCATCACGGATCGCGTTCCTCAATCAGCTGGCCGATGAAGTACGCTTGACGCTTCAGCGCAGGCTTGATGGCAATCTCCCTGCGTGTGAACCTGAGCACATCATCTGACAGCTGGTGGCTCGACATGGTATGTAGCGGCTCGTGTGCTGCGGATGAGCAGGTACAGGCCGCGAACGTGACGCGGCTGGCGGTGGTGACGACCTGGGGCGGCGGCATGACGGGCGTGCGGCGGGACCTCCTGCCCTGGATGCAGATCATGACCGAGCTCGGCGTCAGCAGCTTCTATGTGAGCCTCGTCAGCTGGTTGCACAGCTGGCTGCAGCGTGTGGTGGCTATCGCCCGCCCATCTGGCAGCACTGCGCCTCAGCATGCTGCTGTGCCTATGCTAGAGGTCGCAGCCCAATTGCAGGCTCCTCATATACAACTCGGCTCCCTGTGCCCTTGCAGATATTGTATGACGGCACTGACAGCACAGCGGTGTCAACACTGTCGCGCATCCGCCATGTGACGTTGCAGTTCATGGCGCCGCCATTTGCATCAGAGGCGGATCAGCAGGAGTTTGCGGCTTGGGAGCAGCAGCACTGGCAGTGGGGCAACAAACCTGGCAACTTCAGGCTCATGGTCAAGCAAGGTAGGTACATGCACGAACCAGTTCCCTGTACTTTCCGGATGTCACATTGTGGTCCTCTGGTTTGCTGAAGTGACCTCAAACAACAGGCTTTGGTATGGAGCGCGGCCTGCGGCTGGCAAGGCAGCAGCAGCAAGACTGGCTTTTGCACATCGATCCTGACGAGGTCCTGCTCAGCACGAGTAGCGCGATCAGCTTGGCCACATGTGAGCCAGATGCCGACAGTGTTTTGCTACCACCATCTCATCAGGCATGTGACCAGCGCTCGCTCTTTGCGTCCTGCTGAACGTAATGCCCATCCCACAGTGCTGAGGAGGCAGCCGGACCATGTGTCGTCGCTGCGCTTCTTGAATGTCGAGGGACAGGCTGAGGCGGGAGACCTGACCAACCGGTTTGAGCAAGTGACGCTCTTCCGGACCCACCAGGTAGTGTTCGACACATGTGCTCCTGCTGTCATGCAAGCGATGTTGGCAGTTTCTGGGGGTTTGAATGGATATGCAAAGCCTCAAGCATGTCAGTGCGGAGCCTTGATTGACAACAAGCGCTGCTGCGCAGCACCATGCGCTTCCCGAGACATACAGACACCGGTTTAACTTCCGGCTCGGTGGCCACCGCAGCTTCCTCAGCTTGTACGCCAATGTGAGCCCATCCTGCCACGCCATTATGCATGTGCATGCATACTCGTCCATGGTTGACAGTCAGTGTATCAATACACACGAGACTACCCTATCTTGCGTACTGCAGGGCAAAAGCGCAGTTCGAGTCGTGCCAGGTGTTCGGCAACTTGGGCCGCAATACTGGCGAGGAACACCGTCTCCCAGGTCAGCTGGAGCTCACCGCACAATGCAACGACGCCAGTCACAGTGACATCCCACAAAGCGTGCATGCGTGCTAAACCTGAGTCACAGTTTGAAACTGCAAAATCGCACTTGCTGCCGGCAGGTGGAAAACAGGCTCCAATCCACATGGGCAATGGCAGACGGACGTCAGTGAGGACGCACTGGTATTGCACTATGCGTACTCCTACCGCTCCGACATTGCAGACAAGGCAGCGGTCTCGTGCCCTGATGCCGGATACCTTGCTGCAGCGAGGCGTGGTGATCGTGCCAAGGTATCTGTCGATGCTACAAGGCAATGATATTCGAGATGCGCAGTTGCCTGCTTGCTTGTTGCGTAGTCAATGCAGCAAGATAGGCCTCTACTGTCAGGCCTCCTGTGCAGGTCAAAGACTGCTTCGTGATCGACCTCGATCAGGTAAGCACTCCTTGCATGGATATCTGCATGAAGATGTTGCTGCTCTTGTGATTCAGGTAGGCATCAGGCAGTCACAGTATAGCAAGACGGTGCAGGACGCATACATGGTGGCGGCAACAGGCAACGAGACGGCCATTGACGATCTGTGGTGGTCCCGTATGGTGTTGACCGAGGGATCCCGTGTGCGCTGCAAGACCAAGTCGGTGAGATCAGTACGGGGCATGCCACTCAGCGGGTGGCCAATTATGCACTAACCAGTCACTGAGCCGAAGTGCTCCTGAACCAAAGGACACTGTTGTCTTGCTTGCAGAAGAAGCTGGCCTGGTGCATCCTGCGCAATGTCGAGCACCTGAAGACCATGCTCATGTGGGTGTGCATGACATGAGTACACTGAAGCGCAGCTTCCATTTATCTGCTGGCAGCTACTTGTATGATTCTGACACAGAGACCGTGTCAGACACTACTTCAAAGCCAACCATCAAGGCCATTGCCCAGTCTCTGTGCAGGCGCATCAACCTGATGAAGCGCATACATGTGCCATCGGTCATCTTGAAGCAGCATGAGCGCCAGATACAGCAGTTGGTTGCCAGGACTCCACAGGGTTGACAGGTTGGTAGCATGCCAAATTCGCAAGGGCATTCGGCAGCATTTGTGGCATGTTGGGCTACAATTGTGTGATGTAGTTGGCTTGCTGCTATGACGACCCCGTTACACACTAGGATACATCAAAGTAAAGAGTACACCGGCACCAGCTAGCCGCACATGTCAGTCATACGACGAGCAAATGCACTACACAGCTACACGCCCGTCATCATGATGAGAAGCTTCCCCCTCGCAGCGCCAGCACCAGGTGGAGCACTGAGCCGCCCTCAATGTTGTAGTCCTTCGCCAGCTTATCATCGTTCATCTGCTTGCCGGCGAAGATCAGCCTCTGCTGGATGGGCGGGATGCCCTCCTTCTCCTCCACCCGCTCCTTGATCCGCTCGATGGTGTCGCTGGGCTCAATGTCGATCTCGATCTCCTTGCCCGTCAGCGTCTTCACCTTGATCATCATGCCGCCCCTCAAGCGCGAGGCGATCTGCACGCGCTGCCCGCCCAGCCAGCTGATAGGCGCCATGTCAGCGGCAGCGACTGCCAAGGCGCGCGCCAGAGCCGTGTCGGTGCCCAGCAAGTACCAGTGCTGCAAATTGACAGCGGTCACAGTGCTGTGTGCCTTGAGCAACCTAGCTTTCCTTGCACGTCCGGATGCAGCAAAGTTCAAGTTGCCACGACGCCGCGACAGTCGAAGGAAATTGTAGGGGATATAGATGTGAAGCTGTGCAATGGGTCGCTATAGCTGCAACTTCGCCTGATGTGGTTGCTGAGGCCTCAACGCCCCATTGGCAACAAGCTCACGCTGTGGGGCTAGTCTGATTAGCTGGTACAGCAGCCCAGTAGTGGAAACGAACAGCGAGCCGAGCAGTAGCGTTTCGCCACAAGCGCGGCTGATCACATATAGCATGCACTGAACCTTTGCGAGTTTGTTCGTTGTTGAATTATCTGAAATCGCGCGGCGGTAACATCTGCCAGAGCAGCACTGGCTTCGTTGGTAGTGTTCAAGACGCGCTGGGCACGACGACGATCGCTGCCATTGTGTTGAGTGTGCAACTGCATGGCGAGGGAGATACAGTACAGGTGCTGATGTATGTGCAGCTGCAAGCGCTGTTCTGATGCCGCTACTGTGTTCTGTTGTCGCTGATCATGGCTGAAACTTTGTTGTGTTCGTGCTGCGCAGTGACAAGTACTACGACGAGTGAGTGATCCAAAACACTCCGCAATGAATGTGCATGCGTGATGTTTCATGCATGCGCAAAGCGACGCTGCATCAGTGACGCAAGCCAGCACGTTGCTCCTGGATCACTGCATCGGTATGTAGTGAAACACTGCAGCATGCAGCACTGATGCCGAATATGACGCTGTGAACAGCTGCTACGAGTACCGGCACGTGGTGCTGCCGCAGCAGATTGCAGCACACATGCCACCCAACCGGCTGCTTTCGGAGCCGGAGTGGCGCGGCCTCGGCGTGCAGCAGTCCCGGGGTGAGTGAACAGACACTGCGGATGCGCAACTGAGCAGCAAGCATCAGCGTACAGACTGCAGTTGCCTGCAGGATGGTTTACAGATGCCCAGCAGGCACATGCCCCAGACTGTCTTGAGCCTGTTAGGCTGCTGCTGCCTGAACCGCAGATCCTGCTGTTGACTGCAGGCTGGATCCACTACCACATACACAAGCCAGAGCCGCACATCCTGCTGTTCAGACGGCAGCTGACGCCGGAGTCCGCAGCATTGGCACACCAGCAGGCACAGGTTGCTGATCTACAAACACACATACTGCAGCAAGTGCTTAATAGCTCTTAAACCAATATGTTTCCTGTTTTGTGCCCTTGCGTGTATGTGTGCACAGTCCAGTGAAGGCGCAGACCTGCTCACCTACAGGCACAGGAGATGCAACGGCAGCAGCAACTGCTTGCGTTGCGCTTGCAGCAGCAGCAAGCAGCGGGTGTGCAGCAGCAGCAGCAGTACCAGCTGCAGATGCAGCAACAGGTGCAACTGCAGCAGCAGCAGCATCTACAGCAGCAGCAGCCACACCTCGACTATGCCGAGAATGCCCAGTACATGAATGGTGGCAGGGTGTGACTGCTGCTGCTGAGCCACGGACAGCTCACAGGTCCAGCCAGTCAACACTGCAGCATGCAACACAGCAGAGTGCATGATCGATGCTCCGCGCGACATTCATCCAGCTTCATGCTGCGTACCATCCCAATTCTCCGGTCTACCCTATGCTTATCAGCAGACAATGCTGTGGTCATGCTGCTGACTGTGGAGGCGAAGCCTGCTGTATGCAGTCAGCACGATGTTTCAGTTCTGCTCGAGACACAGTTAGTCTAGCACACTTGGCATGGTTTCCTTTCCTTTGCAATCAAGAACTGTGCTGTTTTGCTTCCACACCACACATCTCTGTAATGCTTGCACTTCTTGCAATGATTAACATGAGTAGCCAACATCCAGCCTGCAAGGCATCGACCTGTTGTCAAACTTGTTTGTTGCAGGGTACACACATGATATAATCGAGGTCTCAACTCACACACTCCATAAGAATTAGCAATGCTGCTTCGATTGAAATCTTCGTTGTTTCGTATGCATCTGCGGTTCCTGATCATATCGTGACGCTAGACCAGTCTCTCGTGCATCAGCAACGACAACATGCACATCAGGCGTCAGGCGTGCGCTCCTCGGCACCAAAGCCGGCACCCAGGCCAGCCTCGACGACCATGCTGCGGAAGGCAGACTCGGGCTGCTGCATGAGCTCTGCTGGGGGTGCGTACTCCGCCACCACTCCGTCGTCCATCACCAGGACCTTGTTGCTGTCCAAGATGGTGTTGATCCTGCGCATGCAGACAGCGTGTCAAAGCACCACATCAATAAACACCGAGAGCGCCTGGACATTAGCTCTCCAGGACGCCACAGTCCGAGCGAGGACCATCCATCTGGGTTTGCGGCGCCGAGCAGCCCGTCCAACCACCGCCCCGTACAGCGAGAAAGACAGGCACCGCACCTGTGTGCGATGGTGAGGCAGGTGCACTCGCGGAAGTTGGCGCGGATGGTGCGCTGGATCAGCGCGTCCGTCTGCCCGTCCACGCTGGCCGTGGCCTCGTCGGCGACCAGCACGCGGGGCTTGCGCAGCAGGGCGCGCGCCACGCACAGCAGCTGCCGCTGGCCCAGGCTCCAGTTGTCGCCGCCCTCCGCCACGCGCGCCTCCAGCCCGCCGTCAGCATCCTTCACCATCTCCTGCAGGGTGACCCGCACATGGCCAAGTGAAGACGCGAGCGCCGCACGCACTGCGACCCAGAGTCGGGGCGTTGTTGCAGGTCACGGCAGCCTGCCCTTGGCAGCCTTTACTAAGGTGGTGCAGCGGCGAGTCGCGGTGCCAGGCTGAGCGCCTCCATTCTCTACGCTGCCGGCATTGCGTGCAGACTCTGAAGTGGGCACGCAGCTCCCACGAGCAAACCCGTAGCACCAACGGGTGATGCAGGGTGCGCACCCTGAGGTTGACGTGGCCGAGCGCCTCCCACAGCTGCGCGTCAGTGTGCCGGCTGAAGGGGTCCAGGTTGGTGCGCACGGTGCCGGAGAACAGCACCGGGTCCTGCAAAGGGGCGAGCCCGCTTAACAAGCCAATTAGAGGTAAAGTGGCAAAACTGACAGGCTAAGTCTGCACTCCAGACAAGCAAACTCCCACCCGATGTGTTGCAGACACACGCAGCTGTGGTCCATGCACAAGCAAGCATGTGCTTAGCTCAAGTGTCAGATCGTTCAAGACACAGTTCCAGGGTGAGAAATCCAGGAATGCACACCTGGGGGATGGCGGCGATGCGGCCGCGCACCTCCTGCAGCCCCAGCGTCAGCAGGTCCACCCCGTCCATCAGGATGGAGCCCTGCATGGGGCAACACCACATGTTCACCAAATGGCGCCAATGCACAGGATGTCAGCAATGCAGAGAGCGCGAGCAAGATGATGTCGACACGAGGAGCCAAACAGAAGTATGTCCATGGCAGATGTGATCGGTATCCAATGATGCAAGCTTCACCTTGTAGGGCTCCACGATGCGGAATAGTGAGACGATGAGCGACGACTTGCCGCTGCCCGTCCGGCCGCAGATGCCCACCTTCTCGCCGGCCGCAATGTTGAATGTGACACCCTATGGCACACCACGATGACGTGAGTTTGTGGCACATCCTGCACATGCAGCTTCGTCCTCCATGTCCTTGTGAGTGTTACAGATTACAAGGCAGGCAGGCTGGCACGAGGCCTGCACCTTCAGCACCGCCGGCAGCTCGGGACGGTAGCGCATCCAGACGCCCCGGTACGACAGGGCGCCCTCCGTCGGCCAGTTGTCCTCGGGCCTGCAGTCACGGGTGTGCCCACGCTTGATCCATGATCCCTAATTTCAATTAGCTAGGAAGGGACTTTTCGGTACACAGTGGCAGGCATACTGTGAACACTTACAGCAGTGAGCGAAGCATCAGAGACTAGTGGAGCGTACTTGGTGTCCTCAATGGTGGCGGCCGCCTCCTGGGGCAGGTTGTTGTACGCCATGATGCGCTCCACGCTGTTGAAGCGCGTCTCGAACATGGCCGCCGACTGCGAACGTTAGGAAGTGGTACACGGTGTCAGCATCAATCAGGTGCAACCTGGGGAAGGTGGTCAGATGATGGTGAGGACCTCCTCAGCGAGCCACAGGTGGTGTGGGCCTCCGCACCTGCACTGCGTACTTCAGGAACCCAGTGACGTCCAGCACCTGCAACATACCATTCAGGTGGGTGGTACATCTGCAGACAGGATCAGAACATGAACATGAGAACACCCAGGATTGTGACAGCTCTTGAATCGCGCAAGCAAGTTCACCTCTGTCAGCGAGAGTGCCGTGAGGGACGGTGACAG
The DNA here is from genome assembly GCA_032358165.1 of Diplosphaera chodatii. NCBI lineage: Eukaryota > Viridiplantae > Chlorophyta > Trebouxiophyceae > Prasiolales > Stichococcaceae > Diplosphaera > Diplosphaera chodatii. The sequence goes on along the minus strand of JAALGY010000037.1, from coordinate 652,879 downwards.
GGTGTTGCGCTGGGAGATGGCCAGCATTGCGACGATGAGGATGAGGCACGCCGCGATGCAGTCCAGCCGCCAGCTCAGCCACTGGTCCGCCATGCGCAGCGAGAAGTATGCCCTGCAGACAGGCAGGTTAGTGTCCATTAAGTGAATCCCGCATCAGAAAGGACAGAAAGGCATAGATCAGGACAGCTCAGCACAATGAGCATGGGACAGCACACTCCAGAACTCACGGCTGCCGCCGCCACTGCCGCCGCTCCTCTGCAAAGTTGAACCTGACAGCAGCCCCACCTGTGGTTGTAGTCGACCTTGTGCTCGTTGGACAGCGCGAAACGCTCCTCGAAGCCGTACGCGCGCAGCGTCTCCACGCCGGTGAGCGTCTCGGAGAAGTGCGTGTAGATGGGGGAGCGGGTGGTCGCGTCGATGCGCTGCATCTCGATGTACGACGCGCGGTAGAACTTCTGGATGATGAAGTAGATGATCATCAGCGGCACCATGCCGGCGAGGAAGTACGGCTGGATGATGGAGATGAAGATCTGCAGTACATATATACAGCAGATGTGTCAGAGGCATCCTGGCACGTGAGGGCGCGTCCTGCGACAGCTGGCATGGCTGCAGCCAGCAGGGCAGGCATGCACCACGGCAAGGCATATACGCCAGGCGCACCAGTGTTGCCAGCAGCTGGAACAGGCAGTTGCCCAGCTCTGTGACAGACTGTGGCAGCAGGTAGTCCATGTCATCCGTATCCTGCGGGGTGGACAGCACATGTTTGATAAGAGGATTGTGTAGATACACATGTGCGATGCCATTTAGCAGCTGAGCGCACACCATGCAGCAGCCCTGAGCAGCAGGTTGGGCACACACGGACCTTGCTGAAGCGGTTGAGGATGCGGCCAATTGGGGTGGTGTCAAAGAACATGACGTGCGTCCCCACCAGCTTGTGCAGCGAGTTCTGGTGCACCTAGAGTAACACGATGACAACTGCTACAGGCTGTCATCGAACGATGGAGCCTGCAGGTGATGTGGGTGCAGAGAAACGACCGTAATCGCATGCATCACGGGCGTAGACGACAGCCTCACGTACCTGACGGCTTGCACGCCACGCCGAGTAGAGGTTGAGGATCGATCGGCCCATGGTCAAAATCACGAATGCGATGGCGAAACCGAAGTAACCGCCAATGTAGCGCGCACGGTCGCTGGACTGCGGTTGATCTGCACAAAAGCGGCGGTAGACATCTGGACACCTTGTAGCGGACACTCAGCTGAAGGGCAGAACTTTCTCTGATACAGTGCTTGCTGCATCGAAGACTGGCACTTACTCAGCTCGCGGGCAATCGCATTTCGTGCTTCATCCGCCGTCCTGCAGAAGCATGGCATTCGATCGTGCTTGAAACACGCTAGCCCCTGACAGACGGCCACCTTCGTGAGAGCATCATGGATATATGACCCCATGATGCTATGCCTCACCACTGTGAGAGCCACCAGTTGGTGAGCACGCGGGTAGCCTGTTCGCTGGACCAGCACACCACCAGCAGCAGGCAGGACGGCAGCCCATAGGCTTGCAAGTAGTACCTGCAAAGGCAAGACACAGCATGCATGTTCGGTCACAGGAGCACAACAACAGGGCAGTCAAGCTGTCTTCCGACTTCGAGCTGGGTAAATACATGATGCTTTGCACATAATCCCGCTGACGCTACCCACCAGTAGACCTTGTAGCCGATCTGGCCGACCTCCTGGTCCTCCTTCACAATCAGCTCACCCCCCTTACCCTTCTCTACGTCTGCAACCTCCTGCACACAATGAGTCTGCCTTTTGAGCGTTTGGTGTTGCAGGCAATCCCTCTTGTAGGCATTGCGGCATGGCACTGCTGTATTGCATATTTGGAACTATCGGTAATCACAACAAATAAAACAGACATAAACCATCGGCACATGTGTCAAAGCCCAGCACACCTCAACTGCTGACTTGCTGCCGAGCGACCTGCGGCTGGTTGCAGGATCCTGCATGTCAGCGAAAGCACGCTGGCTGCTGCCTGGCTCGGTCGACCGCCGGCGCCCGCCGGGCTGTATGGAGCGCTGGCTGCTGAACACGCTGCCCTCCTGTGCAGGAAGGACGACACACTATCAGCCCTGGACATTGGGTCACCAGCACCTCTTACATGATGCCAGGTGGGTCACTGCACATGCTGCATGCAGATAAGAAAGGTATGTGACTCGCCTCACTGCCCATCTCGCCAGACGGCTGCCGCCGCTGCGCCTTGAACGTGGGCAGCGACAGCATGCCGCCGAGGCTGCGCTGGCTGCTGAACTGGCCGGAGCCTGCGGGATCCAGCGACCGCGAGGAGCCGTGCCGTGCCGCATGCCTGGCTGGGCTGTCGAGGTCGCCGCTCGCATATGCAGGATCGCTGGCATCGGCCTGAGCGACACATGGTTGGCAACGTCAGCCCAAGTCACTCTTGACCAGTAGGAAGTGCGGCATGCAGGGCCGAAAGGTTTGCACTGCATGCAACATGTGCATTGTAATATGTTCAGCTCAGAACCAAAGCTCAAAATGTACCCGGAAGGTGGGCCGCCTGCGCAGGCCTATGCCTGAGACTGCTGCCGTACGAGGGTTGGCGCCCATGAACTCTTCAGTCACCCGCTCCTCAATGCGCAAGTCATCAATGTCGGGCTGCATCAGTTAATGCCAGAATATTGGTATTGCCGCATACGCTTCCTTGGGGTTTCGTGACTGTTTGGGTAAACGACCCCTGCTGTTGGTCGGGATTTGGTTTGCAAGGCGATGCTGCAATGCGTACTGTCACGGCACACTGACACGACAATCGGTGCACCTCTGGGGTATCAGACGCATCGTCATCTGCGTCTGCGCCAGATGAGGTTGACTCTGTCCGGCCAGCGGGCTCCGCACCACCGGAGCTGTTGAACTCTGCCAGGAGCTCTGCAACGGCGGGGTGGCGCTGCACCTCCTGGTAGGTGCCCTGCGCTGCCACGCGGCCCTGCAGTAGCAAAGCAGGCATTCTGTTGCAGTGAACTGTTGTTAAGCACTCAGCGTGAAAGGATGCAAAGGTGAGGGTGGTGATCCTGGCCTGCTGTTATCAGTGCAGGCTTGGTGCAGACAGACCTTGAGCATGAAGCAGATGTGGTCGCACTGCGGCAAGTACTGCAGCTGGTTGGTGATCAGCAGCCGCGTCCGGCTCTTCAACACACCTGCACTCACAGAATGCAACATTGCAACGTTGCACCACCATACGTGCTGTTAGCAGCCAGATCCAGATCGTCTGCCGAGATCTTGACTACTGGCATGTGATCTGCAGATGTCTGCGGCCGCACCCTGGATGCAGGAGTTGAACATGTGGCGCCCGACATGCACATCCACTGCCGACAGCGGGTCGTCCATAATGACGAAGTCCGTGTCTGCATGTGTGGGAGAATGACAGCCTCAGCATGAAGCGTGATGCTTTGAGAGCATATTCAGTTGGAGAGTACATCAGGATATATAGTCTTGTGAGATGTGCAATGGACGGCAAGCAATGTAAGGTGTGCGTGTGCAAACCTGAGTAGGCAGCACGCGCCATGCTGATACGCTGCTTCTGGCCACCCGACAGGTTGATGCCCTTCTCGCCGATCTCGGTCTCTGCACCGCCCGGCAGCACAGCCAGGTCCTGCTCCAGGCTGCATGCCTACCGAGCAATGGAGAAACGAGAGTCAGAAGTCAATGCCCCAGATGCCTGTTTACTTGTTGGCTCCGCTAATTGACGGCTGATGTTCCAAGCACCCGAAGGTGAAGCATGCTCGTAGACGCACCTTGACCACGGTGTTCCATCGGTCCTCATCAAATGGCTGCCCAAACAACACGTTGTTGATCAGCGTGTCGTTGAGGATCCAGGCCTGCTGTGCGACGTACGCCAGGCGGCCGCCCATTGCGACACGCCCCTTGGCCCGCTCCATCTGGAGTCGAAGCAGACCACATCGATGCATATACGTTGAGGGTGGCACATGGAACTGCCTCGTACATCCGTGAAGTCCGACATACGGGCTGGCTGTGATCAGACAACCTATGCAACCGAGACTAAAGTCCACACCTCGCCGAGCAGAGCCGCCACAAGGCTGGACTTCCCAGAGCCAACGCGTCCCACGACGGCAACCAGCTGCCCGGGCCGCACGTTCACGTTGACGTCGTGCAGCCACCAGGAGGCGGCGCCCTCCTTCTCCTCCCGCTCCTTTGCCGCCGCCGCCTCGTCCGCCAGCTTCTGCACAACCATGATTCGCCACTGGTGACAGTGATGTCCAAACCGTTGAACCAAACAACATGAAAGTAGATTGCTAGTGTATGAGTCGTATGCCAATGCATCCAGCACCTGCAGCTAGGCAGCGATGGTTGTCCACAACATGCAAATGCACTTGTAAGCCTGTCTCACCTGCTTCTCGGCGTCCGCGCCTAAGATGTTGCGGAAGGCCTCGACTTGGAGGTTGGGCACTGCATCACGCCGCGGGCTGTCGCTGTCGCTGTCGCGGCTGACCGCGACGCTGTCCACCGCCTTGCCCGCCGCATCCTCCATGGCGGTGTCCATGTCGGAGCTGCTACGGTCCCGCGGGAGCTGCACCTTTTGAATGGTTGCCCCCGGCTTGTCAGCCGCCTGCAACAAACAGCAGGAAGAAGCTCAGCATGCTGGCTGCAGCATGCACTGATGCTCCTCATGCAGTGCAACTTTTACATGGGTCTATACCCCTGCCAGTTTGGTCCAGAAAACTGTCACCTCGTTGACCTTGTGGCCCTTGTCAACCACGGCCAGCGGCAGCGCCTCAGGCTCGTTGCCCTCACTGCCCTTCAGGCCCCGCTTCCGGCGCCACGCCCGCCGCTTCTTCTTGGTCACCTTCGGATCCTCCTGTGTGATTTACACTTGCTATGTTTGGAACTGACCATCGTGAAGGCTGTCTATGGCAGCTGTGCCATGCCTCTTAATGCTTGATGGGTGTCAGCAACCGGATGAACTGAAAGACACACCTTGGGCTTAGGAGGCTCTGCCCAGAAGAAGTCCGCGCCGTCAATGTTCGCCGAGGGACCTTCCAGCTGCTCCACCTACCAGCACCAGGACATGCTCCATTAGACTCATGAGGTCGTGCTGAGGAGCGGTTGCAGGCTCAGTGGCTGACGTGGCGCATGCAAACTGATGTGCACCCACCTCGTCTGTACGCTCCTCCATGACCAGGTACTGGTTCAGCCGACGCATGGACACCATGGCATTGCCGAGCTGCACCAGGGCGAATGGCAGGAACACCTGCATAGAAGGTCCCTCAGCTGCTGTTACCTACCATGTCCAGCAAGTGACCGAGGCCATGGGTCCCAACACGGTGGCAGCCGACCATCCACCTGTCATCCACACGTGTAGCTGGTGATGCACATGTGCCAACACATACCAGGGGGAAGCGCATGATGGAGAAGTAGGCGATGGCAGAGAAGATGTGGTTGGGTGTGAAGTTCTCGGGCTCTGCTGAGCCGTAGGCTGCAAAGCTGAACACTGCAGCCAGTGTCGGCGTGGCGAACAAGAGGACCTGCAGGCCAATTGACAGTCTGTTCAGTCTGCCTACTCGATATGCAAGTCACGCGCCACTGCCTCACGTCTGCCAGCAGCACAGTTGTGCACAGCAGCACATGCCTGCATGCCCACACGAGCTGGGATGGCTTGTCTAAGCCGCCCAAGTTCCCGCCTGCGGGCCTCAAGCACCTACGGCATGCACCGATGCTTGGGTACATGCTCCACTGTAAGGTTGTGCAGGCAGAACGCGCGGTGATGATAGTGTCGCGACAATCACTTGCATGCTCATCACAGCTGCACAGCGCTTACGGCTGCTTCTTGTGCTGCCTCCCAGGCGTACAGCTTGAGCACGCGGATGCCGACCAGCAGCTGGTTCATGAGCTTGACACGCGAGTCTGTTTCGATCAGCATGCGTCGGCGCAGCCCAGTGAGCCGCTTCACAAACAGACCCGTGGCAGGCGAGCTGAGCAGCAGCATGGCCAGGCCGATGAAGGTCGCCCATCTGCACCCAGTAAACAGCCAGTAAGTTCAGGTTTAGCGTGCCAGTTTCGGTTGCGTGGTCCATTGAGGGCAGTTGCAGCGTTTGTGCAAACACAGGCAGCATGCAATCGCCCTTGCATCAGGTTACGAGTGCTATGCAAATGGCGCTATGACTGGTAACAGCTGCCAAGCATGAAGCATGACTCACTTGATTTGGAACCACAGCAGCACCAATGACGCAATCAGGATGCACGGGGCAATCAGCAGCTGTGAGAACATGGGGTAGAAGAACACCTGTGCACAGGGGATACGTCATTGAATACATGATAGTGACAAGGGGCTTGCGAGCATCAGCTCAACGAAACATGATGATGTGGCGCACCATGACGTTGTTGACATCTGCAGACATCAGGTTGACAATGCGGCCTGTTTCCGTCTGCTGCTTTGCCCTGCACAGTGTCCAATGGCAACCCGTCAGATGGAGTGCATCTCATACTGCCGAGGCCCCTGACCACTGTGCTCCTTCTTTCCTGTGCAAGCTGGGCGGATGCTGATGTCTTCAAGCCCACCTGGCACTGAGGCGCAGTGCCTTCCGGTAGACTGCTGATGTCAGCTCTGCGCGCAGCTTGATCTGCACCTGAATTGCCAGTCTGTTGCTGTGCACCAGCGCCATGGCGCCAACCAATGGAAACACGAAGATCAGAACAGCGTAGAGGTACGCATTGCCGATATCCGGCTCCTGGGGCACGGGAACCCCTGGCGGCTGCAGTGCAAGCATAAGTGCTGTTGAGCAACTTCTTTCAGCACACTCCAACTTGTGAGATCGCTTTGCTTGAACATCAGCATGTCACCAGAATAGTCAGTCGCAATCTCACCAGTGTGATATCCTGCGCTGCTTGATACAGGCTGGATTGTTGCAGAAACGTGACTATCTTGTTCAGGATGACGGGCCCGCTGCACACCACAAACATCGACATCAGTCCTCTGACAGGATGAAAAGTGATACAGCAGCGCACGAAGCCAGCAGCGCAGGAGGACAATGTCTGCACCTGAAGTTGAAGGCATTGTAGATGCCCTGCAGCGCAATTGAGGCAAACAGCCATGCGCCATGCTGCGTCAGGAGTGCACCCCACAGGTGTGGTGCAATCTTGCCCGCCTCTGTCCGCTCAAACTTCTGCCTGCCCTGCAGGTGCGAGACGCATGACGCTCAGGCACTGCGAAAAATGCATGTGCGCTCACAGGCCGCATGCGCAAGGATGCTGCAGGCATGCGTCACCTTCTCTGTCTGTTTTGATTGTTCCATGCGCTTGCGGAGCCGCGCTGCAAAGGTTGGGTATGTGTTGGCCGTCTCCAGGTGATAAGGCAGCCCGAACTCATCCTCCATCTGGATGGTTCGCTTGTACCCCAAGCTGAGCAGCGGTGTGTACCCTGCAGTGCACCTTGTTGATCAGCACTACACCTGGCACAACAGACAGCAACTGGGAACACAACTCGCTACTATCGGTCGACGCAGTCAAACAACGACAACTGGACCCCGGCAGACAGCTGTCCTCACATAGGTAGAAGAGCGCAGAGATGGCGCGCCATGACAGGAACTTGGGTGGCTGCGTTCCTGCTGCTTTATTGACTGCCCCCTCATACTTCTTCACTCTGCGCTCGGCTTTGTTCTCCTTCCTGGTAGTACGCGCCTCCTTCGAGAAGAAGCCTGCCATGCTGTCCGCTGGGCGGAAGGCGGCAGGACAGCCCACCACCCGCGGCAGGCAGCCGGGGCTTCCGAAAGGCTTTGAAGCCAAGCCTCAAGCAGTAAGACTTGCACTTGCAGCTATGTAGGCTGTCACCCGACAACACAGGTCTAGTCCTCTCGAGCTGACCAACACTACCCGCAGGTGACCCCACAGATGCTGCCTGAAGGAGCTCGGCTTTCCTTGTGAGGGAGCTGTGGTATCGCTGTGGGGTATGACAGCACCAGGTATGCTCAAAGTCAATGTGAGAGTGGTCGACGAGTCAACTGTGCACGACTCGACAACGCCAAGCTGGACACCTACACAACCGGACACGATAGGCCGGGATGACAGGTCGCTTCTTCAAGGCGCAACACCACTTCGGAGGCTGGTCTGCTAATATGTTATACGAGACGATATTCTCTCTGCAGTTGATGAGGACACAGAGCAAGTCAAGTGACGCAACTCTGCGGCCTGCCACGCACCGCATGGCGAGCCTGAAGCCGCCCTGTCTCCACGTGACACGGGAAGCAGATCCTCAGTTGCACGTTCGCAGCGTGGCCTCTAGCGACGTCGTGGCTGCGGATTTGACTGTTCATGTGCTACCTCTTGTGCTATATGTCGGCGTGAGACCACAGCGGTGCTTCCGACATAATGCCTCTGTAGTTCCAACGACTGTCTCCAACCAGGGGTGCTTGACACCAGCTTGCGTCACTGCCAAGGTCGTCAAGTCAGGAGCTTCGTCAACGCTGGCAGAGCATGTAAGAGACCCCAGGCCATGCCAACAACAGCAGGGTGAGGGCGCCATCTGCGGCCTCACCCTCCGCCGCCCATGAACGGCGTGCACAGCGGCGCAGAGGGGCAGGGGCGCCTGGATGGCGAGCATGCGGCACTGTTGCCGCAGGCCGACACGCTGCTGCAGCACGACGACCTGACCTGCCCCGTGTGCCGGTCGCTGCTGCGCGATCCCTTCGTGACGGCATGCGGCCACACCTTCTGCTACCCCTGCGTCTCGCAGCACCTGGCGCACCGGAAGAACTGCCCCTCTTGCGCGGCATACCTCACCTTCGACCTGGTCTACCCCAACTTCCTGCTGCAGCAGCTTGCGGCGAAGGTCAAGGTGGCAGACCGGCGCCGGCGGGCGTCAGTTGCAGAGCGCATCCACCAGCTGCTGCGTGATGCCGATGCAGCGGCGGATGCAGGCGCAACTGGCGGGACCAAGAGCAGCGCTCTCAGCGAGGAGGACCTGGAAGGGCTGCTCTCGGTGCTGTATGCACGAAAGCAGGCGCTGCAGCAGCGCAGTGCACAGGACAACTTGCAGCTGCTGCTGCACTTCCTCACCTACTCCAGGTAAGCGCTCTTGTGACACGCACATACCATTACGCATCGGCACTACAAAGTAAAGCAATTGGCTTGATCGTGTGTTTGGATTTGTACCCGAAACAGCTGTCTGATGATATCCAGGGAGGCGAAGTGGCAAAAGCTGCAGGAGCTCAGTCAGCAGCTGCACGTGCTGGAAAATGACATCCAGCTCGTGCAACAACGATCCGATGCGGTGTGTTGGCCTCTGCTGTGACATCTGGCGGTTCCTTGCTGCTGCAGATGTGCCAGATGTGTGTCTCTAAGGCAGGCAGGAAACATTTGGGTGAACCTCTTCATCTTTGGTCATGCCACTGTGGCAGGCTCCGGAGGACAGCGACGAGCTGACCGAGGATCTGACACTCCCGCCACCTGCTACGCTGCTGCAAAACCGGCTGCGGGAGCTGTCAGCACCGCCTTCCTCCAGCGCGCCAGGTTGACTGCCTGCTTCGCTGCTTGGTTTTGGCTTCCCTTTCCTCTTCGTCTTTTGTTGCATCGTGTGTATATCCCCTGAAAGAACGTCTCACGTATGGCCTGCGCCTGTGCAGCTGTTCCCGCAATAGCAAGTAGTTTGGTGCCTGCACCATTGCCAACGCCGCAGCCTCAGCTACAGCCTGTGGCGCTGCCCGCACAGCCAGTGCATGCAACAGTGCCTCCACTTCCGAGCGGTGGCAACGAGCAGCATGGGTGGCCTGCAGGGCTGCCTGACGCTCCACACGAGGCGAGCATTATCATGTATCAGGCAGTAGACTGGTGTGATGCTGAGCAGCATCATGTAATGTATGAACATGCATATGAGGCGAGTTGACAGTTTTTTGAGTGCAGGGTTGTGCTGAAACTTGCTGGCCTCATGTCCTCATGTTCTGACTGTAGGACCACCAGATGGCAGCAGGTATCCCAGGGGATACAGTCGGCGGCAGCGACGGGTCCCTTGGATCGCCGCATGCCAACGATCAGGCAGCAGGCGGGTTTGTTGATAGCACGGTAGCCTCAGAGGCGCGGTCATCAGGCAACCTTCCGCAGCATGTCGCAGGCACTGCCACGGGTCAGCGCAGACCTCTCAGCACAGCTGAGGCTGAAAGGTGAGCGTCAGCATCCAGAATCCTACCATGCATTGACATTTATCAGAGCGATTAATCTTCATAGTTGCACCCGAGCTGCAGCTGGAATGTGGCTTGCAGGATGGAGATCGAGGCTCTGGACCGCACCAGCAGGCAGGACAGTGGCGCTGACTTGGCATCACCGCCCGTCCAGACACTCAGCCATCCTGGCAGTGGTGCGACCATGCCCGCACAGGCGCACGCAGTCAGTGCTGCCCCTGCAGGCAGCCCACTACCAGCCATTTCAACAGCTCTCTCAGCAGGCGCAGCAACAGCGTCCCTGGCAGGTGCAGCTGCAGCGGCAGCCAGCGCAGCGACAGGCGGTACTGCAGCCGCTCCTTCGCAGCCGTCACCCGCGCCGGTGGCTGTCTCGGTGGATGCGGCGGAGGAGGCGAGGGAGAAGCGGCGGCGGAGGGTTGCGGCGCAGCTCAAGGACCTGCAGCAGTGCTACCTGGCGCTGCGCTCGAAGCAGTCTGCCCTGGAGCTGGACCGCCTGCCGTTGCAGGTGCGGTGCACCGCACTCTGCTCACATATAGCTCCTCGGTCTGGATGCATGAGTAGGGGCGTGTAGAATTCAACACTCTCGTGTCCAGACTCAGAGCATGCATGCTTGTCTTTGTTCCCAGAATGGAACGCCCATTCGTTGAGTCTTGCCTGCTGGACCTTGCAGACAGGCACCTGAGCAGATGCGCACAGGCATGTGCATGCAGTGTAGGAATGAGCCGATACTCAGGCAGCACCCCACATATGCTTGCAGCTGCCCACGCCTGGTGAACCAGCTGCGAAGAGGCTGAAGGTAGAGGGAGTGCCGGCGGTGACGTCTGGCATGGAGCCGGAGGGCCTTGCCGAGTTCTCCCGCATGCTGTCCGTCTTCACCCACTTCGGCAGCCTCCAGGTGCGTCGTGCAGACAGTATGAAACACGTACCTGCAGCGCTTCTGCCAAGGCTGGGCACTGGCCGCCTTGCTTCGATATGCAAGCTGGACGTGCTCATGCTGCGCGTGCGACACAGCGGTGCCAGTGTCATGTGGACCACGAATCATAGCCTGGACACTTGGCAAAGGTGTACGCAATGCTTGCACCATTTGCACCTTTTGCGAAGCTGGATCATGCGGCCACCACGTCACGTCTGTGGTGCTGCGGATTGCAGGTGGTAGCGCAGGTGCCGCGTGCCAGCGCCCGCCAGTCATCAGCCATCCTGTCCTCCATCGAGTTCGACCGTGACGCTACGCTCTTTGCGACGGCTGGCGTTTCGAAGCGCATCTCCATCTTCGACTTTGCGACAGTGAGCAAAGACTACTGCTGACATCATCTGAACCAGATGCTGACAATGTGACATCATCATGCATTGATCTGTTTGCAGGTGCAACGTTACACCCAGCAGCTTGAGCACCCTAACATCTGCTGTAGGTGATGCGGAACCCCCTGGAGACGCAGCACCGGCCGCATGCAGAGATCTCCACACGCTCGAAGCTCAGCTGCCTGTCGTGGAACAAGTATCTGCGGCCTCACATCATCTCCTCCGATTATGAGGGTGCGGTGGCAGGGACTCGTCGGTTGCAACCGGCCTGTATGCACTTACAGCACAGCCACAACAACTGTGCCATTTGTGACTTTCGACGGCCCGTCAAATGAATGTGCATGCTTGCAGGCGTGGTGGCGCTGTGGGATGTGACCACAGGGCAGCAGCTGTCAGAATACGAGGCGCATGAGAAGCGCATCTGGACGGTGGACTTCTGTCACAGTGACCCCATGCACTTCGTGTCTGGCTCCGACGATGGCTGGGTGAAGGTGCGATCGCACCCGAGACCCTGATTGTACTCAGCTCGCCTTGCCAATAGTGAATTTGTGGCAACATAATTTGGCAGCTGTCCCTCCACATGAAAACCAGCACCAAGAAGTGTAGCTGCGCTGAACTATAAATCAGTCCACGCGGCAATGTCTCCACTGGCATGCAGATTTGGTCAACCAAAGAGCAGGACAGCCTTGCAGCCATCGACATGAAGGCCAATGTGTGCTGTGTCAAGTACAATCCAGCGCAGGCGCACCAGGTGCCTGGCATGTGCCCGAATCGTGAAGGCTTTGTGCAGATTGCGAGAGCATGCATGTCACAACTGCAGCCTGCCCAGCAAAGTGGTCCGCATCCTGCCACAGCACCAACCACACACAAGTGTGTGTGCTGCTTCAGATCGCCATCGGCTCCGCAGACCACTGCGTGCATGTGTACGACCTACGGCGAGCCAACACCGCTCTGCACGTCATGGCAGGTAGGCAACTGATGTGACGAGTTGCTTATGCAAGCCTAGCTTGGATCACGTGAACCTCCTATGGCTGTATCTGTGTGTGTGTGTGTGAGAGAGAAGATATACTCACAGAGTGCGTGAAGGACCCAGTCTGGCACCAACCGTCATCGCAGGGCACAGCAAGGCGGTGGCATATGTGAGGTTTGTGGACAGCGGCGAGGTGATGTCCGCCTCCACGGACAGCACGCTGCGGCTCTGGGACCTGCCCTCGCAGGCGAGGAGCACTCGCACAGCAGCAGCCACCTTGTCAGCGGGACCATGCTGCTTTGTGTGCACCATCGCCACCTCTGCAGTGCCTGAAACATGCGCACTGGGACTTCACTGAATGTCCCACTGAAAACCTTGCATGTGTTCCTGCAGTCATGCACGCGCATCTATCGGGGGCACATGAACGAGAAGAACTTCGTGGGCATGTCGGTGGACGGCGAGTTCATCGCGTGCGGCAGTGAACAGAACGAGGTGATCGTTAGCCATGATGTGTACCTACGATGCTGGATGAACCACCCTTACGCAACCATTTGATGCATTGTTCTGAAGCCGTATGCCAGCATGGCCCCTAAGTTGCAGACCCTAACCGTCTTACATGCATCGTGCAGATCTACGTGTACTACAAGTCGATGTCGCGGCCCATCGCGCAGCAGGACTTTTCAGCCAACCCTGTGTGTGCCGGTGCCGATGCTGCGCCGTCAACACCGGACGCCGCCCAGTTCATCAGCTCCGTGTGCTGGAAGCCGCGCACCAACACGCTGCTGACGGCCAACAGCTCTGGCGTCGTGAAGGTAATGACCCTGACGCACGACTGAGGGCAGCTGGCCTGGCGGTGACAGGGTCATAGACGAGTTCGAGCAAGGAGACTGTCACTGCGGAGTGTACTGAGAGTACGGTAGTCATCAGAGCGGAGGCATATTGCCCATTGATTGTTGAGATATCAGTGAGTTCTAGATAGGGCTTGAGTAGTTTTGTCTGCGTATCATCAGTTTCGGTGGCTTCCTAAATCGGCAAGTAAAAGCTGAGTCCAGTGACTGTCATCATCCCACTGCCACAACAATGTAGTACCCAATGCCGCACTGGTCTCATTACAATCTCGTTTGCGCATCAGCGAGAGGAACAATGCCCGCTTAAGGTGATGCAGTGGTTTGTAACATGGGTGCCGAATCACTGCTAGAGCGGGAGCGCAAGATCCGTCGGAAGGTGGACGCCATGTGAGTTTCTGCGCACACCGCATCCCGCTGCTGACTATCATCCTGCAGGCAGTGCACACGTTTGATCGCAGCTACTTGGCAAATTGATCCAGGCGGGCCCTCAACTGCAGATTCAACAAGCGTGAGGAGGACTTCAGCAGCCGAGCAGAATGGGACAACTATCTGGAGGAGCGGGAGGACATCGCGTTCAATATTATTGAGAACATAGACGTTGGTGCGGCCAATGAGCGCCTCAGCCGCTACGAGCAGAAGAATGCAGAGAGCATCGTTGCCGTCGCAGCACGGCAGGTGTCATGGTGTGAGCCCATGACCAACCATGTGGCAACATGGACATGCGCGCGTTGATCACCCGCGGCACTGTTACACATTGCTGGATGATCGACGTGCAGGCGGAGGCCGCCAGGCAGGCAGATGCCACAGCAGAGGCAGCTGATGGCGACGGTGATGCGACCAGTAGCTTGGTGGCGGCAGCTGCCGCGGCAACAGAGCATGCCGAGGGGCATGGCTCGCTGCAGTACGCAGCCGCGCAGCCTGGCGCAGCAGACTCAAGGTGCGTGATGCCGTTGATGGTATGATGTCAGCTTGACGTAGTAACGTGAGGCCTGAAGCTGCATGTGATACACTGGTGGCCAAACTGCGCCCTCATGTGCGATGGTGTCACTCTGTCAATGTTGCTCGCGCAGGCCTGGCCCCCCGCCGCAGGTTGTACAGCAGAGTGTCGAAAGTGCCTGGCCACAAAGGGAGCCGGACCTCAACCAGCAGCAGTTGCATGCCCTCATGGCAAAGGCCAGTGGTTGGGATCCGGGCATTGTCAATGTGCGTGCAGTTCAGCAGGCATATGGCTCTTTGCAGCTATGATGTTACAACAAACACTCATACGCACACTGTAACTGATGAACCATTCTCGTCACGATATGTCCGTGGTACATTTGTCAGTGACGGGCAAGTGATGGCTGCCGATTCTGATAGGAAACCCAAGTTTGTCTGACAGGTGACGAAACCAACAAGTTCTTCTGATGTGCTCGAGCCCTCCATGCCTGGCAGGGCTCATTGGGTGGATGTAGCAGCGGCCTCCTTTGCATCGACATCCTTGCCCCATCCCAGGATCTTGAATAGCGTGGCGCTTGAAGTGCCGATGAATGGCTTCACAAAACCAGGAATGAAGGTCTGCATGCCACAGGAGAGCAGTGTCAAGACTTGGGAATGACATGTACAATGCGGGTTCAAACTGTAGCACAGCCTAAGTGTCAATACAGCCCAAACATATAGGAAGCACTATGGAAGAGAGGCTTACCGACTTGTTGTGCCAGACCTCTATGTGGCTGAGGATCTTGCCGCTGTCCTTTTGCACCTCCAGCTTTGTGGTGGCCTGCAGCAGTAGGCAGACGGACCTGGCATGCCGCCACATCCGCCGCATGGACCAGCGATGCAGATACAGACGATCCGCCTTGCAGAAGCTGCGAGCAACGTGTGTAAGTGTGTAAGCATTTGGCATCCTGCGCACCTCGATGTCCACCTTCTCCGGCATCAGCTTCTTGCTGAGCCAGCTGGTGCGCTCTGTGACATAGTGCTGCGTGTTCTCCACCTGAGCCTGTAAGACGCACCACAGCAGCGCGCCGTCGGTTGCCGGTAGCATTATGTCTTTATCGACGGTTGGCATGGTACAGGACACGCAGCAGCACACCTAGATGCGCGACTGCACAAGCCAAATTGCAGCTGATGGTTATACATAGTTGAGCATGTCTGCAATGCGCACCTCATAGACACCAGGCCGACTTCCCTCTGTCACCGTCAAGCTCTTCTGGTCCAGCTTGACATCTGAGAAGGCCTTGATCAGGCCATAGAACTCGAGCGCGATGTCCTTGTGGCCCCGCACCTTCATCAGTGGGTCTGCGAAAAGCAAACATGCACGTATCGCTCGTCAACCATCAACGCTGTGTCGTGCCAAAAGCAACCGTCTGCATGTATGGTGCAACAGTCACGGCCAGGCCAGCTTGGGGTTGAGCTGGCTGTCCTCACCCATGAACACAGCCTTCGGATCGTAGCGTTCCCTGCATGGACACTTGGGGTCTCACCAAGTGTTCCTTGATGTGAACAGGTGCGCACATCGGATTTTGTCTCACGTAAGATGCATCAGGCTATACAGCATGTCGTGCGCACCTGATGATCGTGCTCTGCTCCTTCACATCACGGTTCTGAAACATCACCAGCATCTGCACATGGAACGCTCGCACGCTTGGACATGCACACTGCCATGGGCAGCAGCGACAAGAGTGACCCTTCTGTCATTTGTACATCGCTGCCTCTTGCGCTTAGTGACATCAGCAGCTTCGGCTTGCCTCGGATACAGCAGCCTGGACGACTTGGGGCACGGGCGTGATGGCCTGCTTGGCTACTGCTGGGTTTGCAGTTGCCATGATGAATAACGTGGCAATGCCTATCACAGCACACAGACTCAGCCGAGGAATGATGGTGCGTCGCGCTGTACCAACGCTGCGAGTGGTCATGCTGGGCAAGACTGGGTTAAAATGGAAGTGTGACGTTCTCGTTGGTCACAGCAGCTTCTGCCTAGCACCTCCGCCCTCCCGTCCAGCGCGATGTGAACATGTGATGAAGACTTTGTGTACCATCACTCACATTATTGTCATGCTTCAGGCTGCCACCCGAACAAACTTTCTACGATCTCGCTTCCGCTCGATGCCATAGCAAGCCGGGCGCATATATATGTAGGATTTGGTATGCGGCATGCCTTGCGACCTTTTGCAGGATGACCCATGGCAGGCTGGCTGTTGTGGCTGGGTGGTGTGACGCGTCAAGACATCACGTCTTCAGACCGAGAACGAAGTGTCGGAGCGCCCAACATGTATCACAATTGAACATCGCCTTGCTATACAGCAGTCTGATGCCTTAGGCGACGAATCTAATGCGTCAGACTCGGCACTCGGCAGCACAAGCCAGCAAGTGCCTGCACAGCAGTGTCTCCTCCAGCAGCAATACAATAGGTGTAGCAGAGCAGCAGCCCCCGCCCCAACATGTTTGTTCTTCTCTCGAGGGCGAAGACCGCAGGCGATCTATAGGCTGGGTGGCAATCACTTGAGCACATCATCCAGCTTGCCCTCCTCCACGAGCGCCTCAAACCGCAGCAGCACGAAGCCGGCCGCCAGGCCCACCAGAGTGATGGCGAACATGACGGTGGCGTATCCGCTGATCTCGGCAAATTCGCCGGCGACCTCCGCGATGGGCATGGCCTGGCAGACTGCGCCGCCGCTGCGGCGGGTGTTGGGCGCCGCCAGTGTGCTGCGGCTCAGCGCCGGCATGCTGCGGAGAGCTGTTGCGCTGCGAAGGTTGGCTGCCTGCGGAGCGGCCGCTGACCGCTGAATCCTGCCTGCACGGCTGGCGTGGAGGCAGGGCGCCTGGCTGCTGCACACTGCACTCATCGCGGCCATGCTGAGAGGGCGTTGGTGTTGAGCAAGGAGCTGGAGACGTGATCGCGCGGTGGAGGAGCAACAGCAGCAGCAACGCACTGCGCCCGTTGCTCAGCCTCATGGATCAGACGCAGCGTATCAGCGTAGGTACCGTGCTAATCGAGTAGGTCGCAGGGGGTCCATAACCCTCTAAACCTGCCAACATGCAGCAAACAGCCCGCATGGCGCACGGCGTGCAGCTCTCCGACCTGTTTGCAGAACCTGGCAGCTGCTGGCTGCTGCGTTGAACGCCTGCTTCGCCAAGGCCGCTTGCCCCTTCACTTGCAGCATTTACTGCTTCGGGATCAGCTCAAAGTGACCGTGTGCTGTAGACTTCCAGCCGTTTCACCATTCGCCAAATCGCCGCTGGGGCTCCAGCCGCTATGGCAGATGTCGAGTTCGAGCCCAACGATGACGAGATGCTGGACCTAGACGGAGCAGAGGCACAGCCCCCACCGCGGCTGCGCTCGAAGGTCACGGCAGTGAAGAAGCAGAAGGGCAGGGGCTTCAGGGGCGCAGCAGACCCAGACGCGCCGCCGGACAGGCACGCCGGCCGATACGAGTCGCTGGAGACCGGCACGGGGCCCGGCCCTCAGAAATCCGTGGAGGGGTGGGTGGTGTTCGCCACAAACATCCACGAGGAGGCACAGGAGGAGGACGTGCATGAGGCGTTTGCTGAGTTTGGCGAGATCAAAAACATCTACTTGAATCTGGACCGGCGGACCGGCTACGTCAAGGGCTATGCGCTCATCGAGTACCCACAGCAGCGGGAAGCGAAGGCCGCGATTGAGGGTATGGATGGGCAGGAGCTGCTCACGCAGCCAGTCAACGTTACATGGGCATTCAGCCAGGGGGCACTGCGCCGAGGACGGCCTGCTGGCAACCGCAGCCGGAGGTAGTGTAGTGCTGCATGCATGGAGGACCTATGGGAGGCGATGCCATCTCCATGGACATGTGCAAATGCATTTGGCGCCGACAGTGTGCGAACCAAAATCACCGTTGGAATGATGGCCGATTCTGCTGTGACATGAGTGGCTGAGATCCTGGCAGCGCGTCCTACCCCTTTTCACGACAGAGCACGCTCGGAAGACTTTGCTAGGGTCAATCTGCCAGATCGAGTGCAATCAGGCTCAGGCTGCTACAGAGCTGCACTCTCAAACGACTGCATGATCCGCCTTAATTTGTCTGCTGCCTGTTTGATGTCGGCTTGCATCGGATGCTCTGGCAGCGGAGGCACCGCGGACTGCGGCAGTCCTACTGCCATGGCATCCTTTGCTTGCTGCTCATACATGTCTTTCCAGCGGTCCACCGTGCTCGCCTGAGCATCTTTGATCACCTGCAGCTCATACTGAAGCGGTGACTTGGCATCTGTCTCCTGACCATCGCCCGCTGCAACGATGCCACGCCGAAGCACCCGTTGTTTGCCTCGCGTGCTAAGAAAGCGTTGCTGGCATTTGCGACGTGAAGACTGGGTGCTGCTAGGGGCGAGGCAACCCGAGCGAGATGGCAAGTGCACCCGTTGCATAGGCCCATGGACAATACCATGCGCCATTACATGGTCGTCGTCGGAAAACGGTGGTCAAGCTTCACAGACCTCCCCTGACCTACATTTGATCACTACACGTAGCAACTTGCCAAGCGCCAGTTGTAAAGGAGAGTGCGCAGTTTGCAGCACACGCAGCATGGCGTGGCCATTAGCAGCATGCTGGAAGTCAAATGTGGTTGTCTCACGTGCATAAGTTGCTTTGCATTGCAACACTTGCATAAGCGCTTACTCGCGACAACTTCCGGAAGGCATGCAGCAGCGCACGGCTGTCACCAGCCACGCCGAGCTGCATACGCCGCTGTCAGCATCAACAGGTGTCCGGCAATGCAGCAAACCCGGGCTGCGCTGCCACTTTGCAACCGGTGCCGTTTCGAACCCACGTACAGACGCTGAACTGGTGAAGATGCCGCGACAGCGGCTGCAGCGGCTTTTCAGCAATGAGACACCTGCGCTGCTGCTGGAGCGCAGCATTGGCGCTGGAATGGGCACCGACCGGGCTTTGTGGGAAGCCGTGCCGTTCGCCGGCCAAGTACTGCCGGACCTGCCCATGGCTAGCAGCTGGCCTGGCCTGCTGAAGGCGACCCTGCAGCGGTGCGTTTGCCGTGCTGCAGCATCCTTGGGACCCGCATGCCGTGCGCGCCACTAGCACGCAGCTTTTCAGTTTCGCTGCATGGCATGGAGCTGCTACGTGCATTGCGTGCAGGTTTAGAGCTCCAGCAGGCGTACCTGATGCACCCCAGGCAGCTGCTCCACAGGACCGGCACCGCCATCTTCCAGCCGCCACAGATGAGGCTGGCAAGCGCCTCAAGCCCTGGACCATCCAGACAGTTGCAGCCCAGGTAATCAGCCTTTAAAGGCTTACAGCAGTCTCTGATTGCGACGACGGCATGATATCGACACGGCTCGGAAGCCCGACAGACTGCGTCCAGTATTCAAATGACCACCTGTGAGCATACATGTGCAGACACGTTCACGGCGGGCGATCCAGGAGCGGTTGCTGCGCCTTACAGACCCTGCTGCTGCTTTACCGCCAGACCAGCCAGTCGCTGATGCGCTGCTGTGTCTGTCCGGCAGCCACCCTGCACGCAAGCTGCCGGGCAGCAGCAGGTTGGTCCTGACAAATGCCATCAGCATGATCCAGAACTCCCGCTGCACCTGCGACCCATGATTGGCATAGGCTCAGACGCCCTCTCTACATCAAGGCTCGACCTCCCTTCGTCAGGTGGCTAGCCAGCAGCTTGGATGTGCTTCGAATGGCGAACAGGCTTCGCACTGATGGCCAATTGCCGGCAGCCACCTCCATCTGGGCTGTAGAGAACCCCCTTTGCCACCACCCATCCCGCATGGCTGCTAAGGTGAGCTCGAGACTTGGGGCACTGATGCCGTGTCAGCATGTCTAGTGTCCAACTAGGTTCTCCTCCAACACAGCTGGACAGATGGCATGATCAACTCTGCAGATTGAGGCGGGTGCGGAGGCTATTGTGACGCAGCCGCCGCTGGCGTGGGGCAGGTTTGAGGACTGGTACCAGGAGATCGACAGGCAAGCTGCAGCTTGCAGCCTTTTTACAAGTGCCTGGCAGCTGTGGCGTACATTAAGCACCTGCACTCGGTCAGCGCCAGTGGAGTATCGGTCGCTGACGTAGTGTTGCAACCCCTTGAAGGCGGGGCCTCGCACGAGACGCCAAGCTGGTGGTGGGCCTGCCGATGCTATCGTCACCAGGCAACCTGCGGTTCTGGGCGACGCTGTGTGGGTGCTCCATGCGCGACGCAGATCTGGCGGCCCTACTGACCGACTTTGAGCGCTCGGCGGCCGAAGGGAAGCTGCAGCTTCGGCGCTTCTGCCGGGAATGGAATGCTGACCTGCTGCGCAAGGTGCGGCTGCATGTCCTCCCTGCGGTGCTGTGTCGTGCAGCTGATTCCATCTTGTTGCTTCCCGGCTCGAAGCATGACCCAGCGGGCAGGAAGGGTTGCAACCATGCAGTGTGTGTGTGGTGTGTACCCCGCCTGACAGCAGCATGGTTGTCGTCAACAGGTGCAGGAGCTGCCTGGCGTGAGCGGGGTGCATGTGATGCCATTGACCGCTGCGGCCCGCAACATGGCTCAGGATCTTCTATCATGAAATCGGCAGCGACGACCATTCGTGACCCACAAAAGGACATCTTCTCATGGCCCAGCCATCCTGGTATGTCCCCATGCCGGCCCAGCTGTGAAACCATCAGTCCCATGTCCCTGCAGTGACTGTTCTGCCCTGGCTGGCAGTCCTACTTGACGAGACTCAGTGTGCAACCCTTCTACGCTCGTCACGAATGGCTTGCATCACACTGTGATGGACGGTGCGCTGGCTTGTGGGTATGCAGGCGGCTGATAGGAGGCTGTAACCTCTGGCGATGGCTTGTACGGCTTGGGGCCCCAGGGTGGCGGCAGCTGCGACAGCTTCAACAGCTCGCCCTGCGAAGCATGCACCTACCGTAGTGTCAGGCACGCCCATGAGCACTCATGCATGCTTCCATGGTTGCACGGCAAGAACGTTGCAACATTGCAGCAATGGACATCTCTGGTGACATGCAGGTTGTGTGCAGCAGTGCACAGTGGGCATTGCTTTACCTTGGCACGGGCCTCCTGGACGGCTTTGTCAGCGTCCTTGCCCTCTGCAAGCGCAGCTGCTTTCTTGATCGCAACGCCCGGCGGCGGCGGTGCTGGCGGCATGAGCTTGACGCCCAGGTGCCAGCCCTCGAAGCGGTCCAGCCACGGCAGCACCGAGAAGCCGGCCAGTGTCAGCACCTTTTCATCGACATTGGGGTCGCCCGCAAACTGTCGCCCGATCTTTTTGTCGTTTGGCCCGAAGTACAGGAAGATGCTGTCTGGCGTCAGGCTGCCCCCAAAAGCCTCCTGTATACGTTTTGCACCATGGCACACTGAACTTCACAAAACTACATGACGCTCATGCAGTGCTTCATCCGACATGCTGCACCCACCGCTATCCGGGATTTGATGTCCCAGACCGACTCGCTGCCGTCGTTCGCAATCTCAATGGTGCATGTCCGTCTGTTGTCCTTCCGCACTGTGTCGCTGAACGTGACATGCACCTCGACTTTCCGTGTCTTTGCCATCGGCGATCCGTTTTCCAAAGCCCAAAACTTCTCAAAGAGGACCCCGTCTGCTTATCTGAGTGTATCATAGACTGTCTGGAGCCTATAAAAGTGATGAATATAACCGCGTTCCACATCAAGCGGTCGACAAGGCCGCAAGGAGCCCAATCGTCAAGTCCGAGCTTGCAAAAGC
This sequence comes from Diplosphaera chodatii, assembly GCA_032358165.1. Taxonomy (NCBI): domain Eukaryota; kingdom Viridiplantae; phylum Chlorophyta; class Trebouxiophyceae; order Prasiolales; family Stichococcaceae; genus Diplosphaera; species Diplosphaera chodatii. The sequence goes on along the minus strand of JAALGY010000037.1, from coordinate 630,893 downwards.
AGCAGGAAGGTGACAAAGCAGGAAGGTGACATTCAGGAAGAAACTCTGAGCCCTCCTTGTTGCACCACCTGGTTCAGACAAAGATTGCAGGATTCGACAACAAACCAACCCTTGTTCTGCTGACGAACGAAAACACGGCTGGCTATGAGAGCTTGCAATGTACATCTATGTGGTGTCATGACCACCCCGCGGCTGCAGCTGCTGTTGTTCTTCCGCTGTTGTTCTGTGTAGCCTCCTCAGCATGCCTAAATATGGCCGTGCCCTTCACAGTCAGTCGTCATCAAAGTACACATCCCTCTCTTCCTCTGAGTCCTCTTCATCCTCTTGCTGAAGGAAGGCCCCGCTGCCCTTGGCTGCAAACCAGAGTCAGCAGGTCAACATCGGGTATACCTGTTGCGCCAACTGGTGGGAGGCATATAAAACACCACGTGTATCACGTCTTTGTTTCTGACGCACCAATGGCCATCTCAATCATCGCAGCAACGCCGATCTTGTTCTGCAGGATGTGGATTTGACAGTTGTTCTTTGACAACTGCCTCGAATGACTTGCATGCGACTTGTCAAGCTCTTGCACACAGGACGGTGCACCACCTCGGACTGCATAGCAAGCTGCTGACAAAGCGACCTTGAGCAGAGGGCGCAGGCTGGGTGGAGGGGGCGCTGTGCGGCCAGGGGATGCAGCTCCGCTTGGCTGACGGCTGACACCATGGTTGCGGCGCTTGAAGCCCTCAACATACTTCTGCTTCTGCCGCCTGCCAGCCAGAAGAACAGTCGCGTCACTTTACCCGCAGGTTCATTGGTGGAGGGCCAGATGTAGGTGCCCGTCCATTGCATTGCTTGTGCATGTGCACGGTGCATGCGCAGCGAGGCAGTGGCATGCTCACCTGGCGGCCTCCGCTGCCTGCAGCTGCGCCTCACGCTCTCCGTCTGATCCTGCTGGGGCATCCCGACAGGCTTTGCATGGTCAACCTCAGAATCTTCTAGATGTCACTCTGATGACGGCCCATGCTGTGGCAAGCCGGCCGAAGAGATGGTCAAAGGCAAGGGCAGCTTGCAGCACCTGGGGACAGCTGCTGCTGCGTTGCACGCATGTTCTCCAGGTGCTCCTGCAGCTGCACCTCGTGCACATACTTCCGTACAGCCGCCCCGGGCTTGCCGTCTACAGCAACAGACAGCGATTGAGCTGCATGCCAAGCTTGTAAATAGGATCACAAGGCCACATCTGTATGCTCAAGATCAGCAACAGACCTGTCCTTGCCTGTCATCAAGGTCGTGTCATAAACTGGCAGCATGTCTGCGCCAAGCAATGCTCGCAGCACACCTTTGCGACCCTTGGGCAGCGGCAAGGCTGCAGCGCTGGCGGGCTGCTTGCCGCTGCGTTTTGACGCCTTGGGGGTGGGGTGCCGCTCCAGCGACTGCACAAAAGCAATTCGACCTATCACCATTAGTCAGGCTTTACATGCTTCTGGTCAGGAGTGGGGTAGCTGCGACCTCCAAAGTACACATCTATCCTGCAAGAGACTGCAAGCCGCAAGCCAAATGAGCATCGCCATCACGACCGAGTACGCTGATGCAGCATCGCGTGCACATTGTCACAGTCCAGCACCCGACCTTATCGTAGCACTGCTGCGCCGTCATGCCGGGCACCCGCTTGGCGACCGCCTGCCAGTAGTTCCGGCTGGTGGGATCGCACGCAGCACGCGCCGCCGTCAGCGCCGCCTCCTGCGGACAGTGTACCGAGCAGCGTCAGAGACACGCAAGTGTGGGATTCTTGGACGACTTATCTTGGACTTGGACTTGAACGTACACTGCACGTCGACACCTCGACTGTGCATCCAGAACCCTTGCACTTGATCGCACTGCATGGCGTTGGGCCACAGGTGCACTGCTGCTCATAGAAACGACTGGCTATCCAAAGTATGCCATGCGCAACATGGCAACGTGCGGCGCTGACAAGCCTGCGTATCTGTGGCTTGCACACCTGCGCCGGAGTCCAGCCCGAGTCATTGTGGGCTGCGGGGGCGGCGGGGGTGCGCGCGTGTGGAGGCGTCGGAGGCGCTGACTGCGGGCGCGCAGCCACCAGGCCCGCAGCCTGCGTCACCTTCTTGCGTCCCTTGCTGCCGTGCGGCGGCTGCTGCTGCTGCTGCTGCTGCTGCTGAGCTGCAGTGCCTGGCGCCCCGACTCCTGAAGGCTTGCTCTTCTGTGCGTCCCCCTTGCGAGGCAGCTTGCTGCTGGTTTTCGGCACCGCTGCAGGCTGCTGAAGACTGCTGCGCCCTTGCTTTTTGACCAGAGGCACCAGACCCTCAGCCGACGGCTCTGCAGCTGCCATTCCAGCTGCAGCTGCAGCCTCTGCACCGACGCCAGAAACAGGGGCCTTGCCACCTGCTGTACCCGCATCCTGCTGCCGTTTGCGCTTGCCGCTGCGCTGCTGCTTGCCGCTGCGCTGCTGCTTGCTGCTGTTCTGCTGTTTTGTATTGGAGCGCTGCAACGTGGACTGGCTGCCTGGTAACCTGCCGCTGCTGTCCAGCCGCTCTGCCGCAAATGCTGCATCGGCAAGGTCGTCCAGCCGAGCGAACACATGGCCTGTCAAACACACTCGTGGCTCAGACTGCATGTAAGTTGACCCGGCACTGTAGGAAACGTGGCTTCAGAAGGTGTGGCCATCATCGGAACCATGTCAATGGCAAGGTTGACACTGCGTTGCGGCTGCATCAGGCCCCAGTAAGCATGTCGTGCCTGACTCGTGGGGTGCGCCGCTGTTTGCCGCAGCCTTCAGACGCGCAGCACCCACTGCCGTTGCCTGCGCCCGCTGCCGTGCCTTTGCACCACCCGCAGGCCCTGCAGGGTGGGGACCCCTCCGGCAACCTGCCTTGCAGCCAGCATCACCACAGGCCCCTCCTGCACTGCGCATGCCACCTTGGTCGTGGCGAGTCCGTGTGAATGAAAGCATGTGCATGGACCACACCTGGAGGAGCCTTGCGCCTCAAGCTGCCATCACTTGCAGCAGCCGCCGCTGCTGCAAAGCCCATCGCCGCGACGGCTGCGCTGCGCTGCTGCCGCCCGCCCCGCCCACTCGAGCGCAGCGCACCAGCGGGCGCCGCCCCGGCAGCATTGGCAGCCTGCTGGGAGGGCTGGCGCCTGGGGGAGAACTTGCCATCGCTGCCACGGGGCCGCTCCCACGAGCCGCGGGCACTGCTGGGGTCGGGGCGCAGCTGGCTGCCCCCGCGCCCGCCGCAGCCGCCTGCCGCTGCTGCCGCCCTCCTGCTGCCGCCTGCCTTGCCGCCATGTCGGCTCGCCCCTGCTGTCGTGCTGCCAGTGGGCTCCTTGGGGGCTGGCCCTGATGGTGCGACCTGTTCGACCTTCACGCTGGGCCCGCCAGTGATGTAGTCCGGGGCGCCCTCAGCAATGTCCACCATGTCCCCGCTGGCGGGGTCCTGCAGGCAGACCCACGCAACTGTGTGCGGCAACAGTGCAGAGCCCTGGTGCCAGCGTGCACAGTGCAGGCGGGCAGACACATGCGAGAGCTCCCATGACGGTGGCCTCTCAACTCCCCATAATGCTGTGACACAAGCCGAGCTCCTGGGTGGCCCTACCCGCAGCACCGCTTGGCCGCGCCAGAACTCCAGGGGCGGCACCCGCCTGCGGCTGCTGCGCCGTGCCTGTGAGCGGGATGAGGACACACGACTCTCAGCACAAAGCCTTGCACATCGCAGGCGGTGCGGATGTACAGGCCACGGTTGCACCGTGGGTGGATCGGGGTGCGGCCAGTTGAGTCACCTCTGCAGGCTGGGCGGCTGGCTGCTTCACACCGTGCCTGCTGTTTGACAGCACCTGTGCCTCTGGATGCGCAGCTGCTGCCGATGCGCGCGGGGTGGCTGTTGCTCGCCTGTCGCCATCAGCACGACAAGACGATCAGCCGCACACCACGATACACCACGATACACCAGTCTGCCCTGAATCCCCGATCAATGCTATCATGAGCATTGCACAATGCGGTCCCTGAAAAGGACCCGCCTCTTGGCCGGTGGTTCTGTCGATTCATCGTTGGTCGTGTCTGCGGCGCCCGCAGCCTGCAAAGAGTCAAGAAGGGGCGCCATAGGCCAATCTCCCACCGCGTCTTGTCTGCAATGCAGGTGGGTTCGCATGCGTCATCCCAAGGGTACCACACTCACAGGTGCTCACCTGCATGCGTGCCCTGGCACGCTGGTCTGCAAATGCAGCCGCAGGGCTCATCGGCCGCTTGTGTGGCGAGGAACCTGGCACTCCAGCTGGTGCTGTAGCTACCGCAGCCTTTGGTGACTGTGCCTGGGCCGACTGCCTTCTGGCTGCCATCTGCACACTGCCTGGCACCTGTCCATCAGCCGGTGCTGCAGCTCGCTCTGCTGTTGTCGCCGCGGACTGTGTCACATACTCCGCCAGCTGCGGATCAGTGTCTGAAGCATCCACCGCTGCAACCCCGCCGCTGTCCTCCGGTCCGTCGGGCAAAGGCGGCAGCTCATCCTTCACCGTGCCGGCAGCAGCAGCTGCGCCCTCCGCGTCTGCCAGCTGATCATACTGCTCTGGTGAGGCCGCAGCCGGCTCGGCTCCCTGCTGTGGTGCTGCACGAGGCGAGGCAGCTGCTGCTGCTGAGGCGGCAACCTCGCGCGTGCTCTGATGAGCACTCCAGCGGCTGTGCTTGATCGGCGAAGGGGATGTCATGTCCAGAGGCGGAGTCTGAGCAGGCTGCTGCGAGGCGGATGCTGGCATGGCGATGGCCGCCGAAGGCTGTGGCTCTGCCAGCCAAGACCCGAGGACGGCGTTGCCTGGCTGATGCACGGTCTGTTGCATGTTCTGTTGGCTGCTCTGCTGCGCACCTGCTGCTGGGTGCCCCGTGAGTGGGCCTGCGCTTGCTGGGCCGTTTGCTGGCTGCCTGGCTGCGAACATTGGGACAGGCTGGACCCTGGCGACTGGGGCGTGCGCCGGGGTGTCACGCTGCGGCGGCATGCTCAGCGGCGGCGTGTCAGCATACAGTGGAACGGCCTGCCCAGTGGGGCTGGGCAGCCACCTCACGGGCTGCTGCGCAGAGCCTGGCAGCTGCTGCTGTGGCAGGTGCTGCCGTGATGCTCCCGACATAGCCAGCTGGTGCTGTGGCGTCAACAGTGACAGCTGAAGCGACGACTCCCTCGTCCTGAAGGGGAGGGCCCCTTGGCTCGTGATTGGTGTGCGCAAATCGCCCAGCCTCCGGGAGACGCCTCCCCGAGATGCTGTCGCGCCGACTGTGGCTGGAGTGCTGCTGCCAGCAGCGTCGACCTCGGTGTGCTGTGGCGGGGAAGGAAGCGTTGCCAGCTGCAACGGGGAGGAGAGCTGTCCGTGCTGCAGCCGCGGCGTCGGCCGCTGTGCAGATGCTGGCGGCGGTGGGTGCTGGCCAGCTGGTTGCATCGATGGAGACCCCCAGGCCAGCGGCTGCGGACGCACTGGTGTTGCTCGCAGCACCGCCCCTCGCTCCATGCCCTGTTCGCAGACAGCTGGTTGCTCTGTTGGTCCTGACATTTGCACATCCCCATCCGCAGGCGCAGGAGCGATGATGTATGCTGCTCAGCACAGATGATCCGCACCATGGGGCTGGGGCTAGCGCGCACGAGCGACTCGAAACTGGCTCGAATCTGGGCAGCCAGCAACGCCTTGTCAGGCGTGCCGCTGCCGGCGCCATCAGGGTATGAGAGCAGTTCCATATTGCCGCAGGCTCAGGTGGCAGCTGAGCCTGGATGAGCTAGCAGCCTGCCGCCTGATGAACTGAGTAGGTTACATCTTGGTCTGGAGACACGGTGGATGGTCCAGCTGTGCCTGACATGTAACAGCTGTTGCTGGCTGTCTTGCAACTGCATGAGTATCGTTAGGCGACCATTGAGGTACACAACACCAGGAGTTCTGCATGCAAAGTTCTCACCGACAGAGGATCACAAACGCAATTGACGTCCTGACTTCGTAGAACGTCTCAGCGTTTCACAACAGGCTTCCTCGAGGTGGCAACGGGGGGCCCAGTCGGCCCGGGCTGAGGCTGCCCAATCAGGGCGCCTTGGGCACTGTTGGGCACTTGGGGCTCAAGCCCTGTAGGTCCCACTGCTGACTCGACTCCGCCACTCGCCGGCCAACACCCCTTCTGAGGTCTCACTCACTCACTTACTCACACCCCGCCATAATCGCGGTTGCAGCACTGATAGCAGCAACAGGTCAACAGCTTGTCCAACGCTGTAGTTGCGTCTCAGCTGAACAATAGCATCCCTACGTAGCCGCGCACGCAATGGCTCCTGCAAAGAAGGCGCCAGCGCTGTTTGCACAACTGCAACGATCACTCGAGAAAGACGGCAAAGAGCTGGCTGACAAGGTCAAGGGGCTCATCCTGTTCAAGATCGATGACTCGGAGTGGACGCTGGACCTCCGGCCAGACCATCCTCCCAGCCTTGTAGACACAGCGCCAAAGGACAACCCGGACCTGACGCTCACAATCAGCGACGACAACTTCGCAAAGCTGGTGTCTGGGAAGCTGGGCCAGCAGCAGGCATTCCTGCTGAGGAAGCTGAAGATCAAGGGCAGCATGGGCATGGCTATGAAGCTGTCGCCGATCCTGGAGGCAGCCGCACCGCCGCCGCAGTCCAAGCTGTAACTCGCTACGGCTTGTTCCCCGCAATGTCAGCGCAGTGTTACTGCCACTTGGCCCTATGATCTGCACACCCGCTTGTGTGCACAGCTTGTCATACTCAGGAGGCAGCATGCAGTCATGCTGTCGTTCAGGTTAGGAGTCCCGCTTTCAAACATTCTTTGGGTGGTCCAACAACTTGATGAAGCACACACCGATTGCTGTACATTGCAGTATGGGGTTAGGGCAATAGGCCTGTCACTAAGGGTGCTGAGGTTGTTCGTGTGAAACATAAATAATTGTATGTTCAACTACTGCGATGGACGTGGCTGTTGCTCATGCACATGGTTGCCGACTAAGCATTGACATACGCTAGCCGCATGCATGCCATGACCGCACACACGGATGTGGCCTCCTTCCTATGTCACATCCTCTGCTGCGCCCTGCGTGGCTCAATGTCCTCGATCTCCAGGTCTGCGTCCACATCGCTGAAGTCGTCCTCGCCGCCGGCGCCGCCGCACAGCGCGCACCGCTCGAAGCACTGCTTCTGCTGGTCCTTGGTGAGGCCCATGCGGCCGCGCCACCACCGCCGCAGCACCGGGTGGTCGAACCCGCCCTCCGAGCCCACCTGTCGGCCAGAGGCTGGCCTTACTTTCCTTGATGCCAGGGACCAACACACAAGCATGAGAACGCTGTAACCACGTGGACGGACATGCCATGCGCTGTCCGTAGATTGGATCGCCACGAAACACGGGAACTAGGCAACAGCATCCAGCTGAGGGACCTGCTGCCACCATCTGAACCATTTGCCGAGGTGGGAACCTCACCTCAATCTCAGTGAGTGCCGTGAGCAGTTGCTCCGCATCGTCGGCGGTCACACCGCCGAACCAGTCGCCCTCATTGGGCGAGACGGCGCCAAACACCAGCACGTTGCCCGCGTACTGCGGGTGCAATTGTTGCCGTGTGAAGCCCAATAACCTGACAGGCGACCGGCATGCAGCATGCGGGGCCATGCACGGTCATCACACCCTGCGTGCCTGTACAACACCACCGATGATCGTCTGCTCAGCTGGGCACACCTTGTGGCCGCCCACATGGCTGCACTCGAACACCCTGACCATGTCGGCGAGGCCGCGCTGTGTGGCGAGCGTGCGCAGCCGGCGGGCGAGCGGCGGCCCGAACTTGCCGCAGCGCGCATCCCTCGTCTGAAGGGACAGGCGCAGACATGCCTTGCGGAACACTTGCGCGCCCAGCGTGATCATGGCTTGCTTATCGCACAGGATGATGATGCATCATGAGAACAGTTGGACTCACCGCATGGGAGCACACAAACAGGTTCAGGCCGCTGAGCTGGGCTACACTGCCAGCAGGGCTGGTGGATGTTGCTGACGGGTGGTCTGTGATGTATGTCGCAACAATCGCGTCGAAATCGCCAGGCCGAAGGTTTGTGAACTGCAGGCCTGGCGCACACACGGAACAGTCAAGGTTGCTGTAGCCACATGCCCACTGCAATGTATGTGTTGCACTGACCAACGCAAATGCTGTGCCACCGGAGCGGAAGACATGCCTGCTGGAAATAGCATTGCATTGATTCTGCCAGTTGATGCGCCGCTGCTGCTGCTGCCATCCGGCGAAGCATAGGCCGTGACCTTGACTGTGCCTGTCCGCAGCAGGCAATTACTGTGTGCTTTTATGGCGGCGCTGGGACGGTTCCATGGTGCTGTACTTGTACAAGTGCAGCACAATGTGTCTACATCTGGCACCATTGATCAACACTCGGCACCTGTGATGTCCTCCTTCCTTTTTGCCAACGCTGAAAACGCTGCTAGGATGGCCGGCGTCCTCTCCACGGTCTTCGGCCAGTCTGCAGGCGCCATGCCGCTGGGCTCGACAAACAGGTGCTGGTCGTAACCCTGCACGGTGCCCGGCTCAGCGGGCGCCAGGCTGCTGCCGCACCGACGCAGGGTCTGCGCCCAGTGGTTGTACGCGCCAAACAGTGCTGGGTGCTGCTTGGCATGTGCCGCCATCAGGAGCCGCTGCACGCCCGCCATTGCAGCTGTATCTGAGGCAACTTAGACAAGACTGATGGCGTACACCAGACAATGATGGAGTCTCGCGATATCAGTGTGACTACGCAAAGCTTCAATGCAGGCTGCAGCTGCATGACAGCATGCATAGCGCGCCGCTGAACCCTACAGAAGTTCACTCTGTCACTGCTCCTCTGCCATCTGTTGGCATTGTCATTTTGTCATCGTCACTAATCGCCAACTCCCACAGACTGAAGTGTGCTTCCTGCGTAAATCTTGGCGAGAATCCAGCAACTGCTCACGGGACCGACCCCTCTGATCCACAGTCACTTGGGACAGTCCCGGAGCAGCACCAATGCCGGTGGACGACCTGCGTGGTCAACGTCAGCACAAAGACTTCAGGATTGGCGAGAGGTGGGCCTGGGGCACACCCTGCTGCTGGCTGCGTCTTTCTGGCAACGTGCATGCGCACCGAACGCCATGCCCGGTGCATGCCTGTATGTACAACCCTGGTCGTGTGGGGTGCAGGGTGCTGATCCAGGACACCAACAAGCGCACGGTCCAGGACATCAAGGGCCGCCTCGCGACGGTGACGGACCTGCCCGGCAATGGGTGGGTCATGGCGCAGCTGGACGGCGGCGAGGAAGCGCCCTTCCGCATCCAGCAGAGGCAAGCAGTGTTCGGCCCCGAGGCTGGCGGTGCTATCGTACAGCTTCACACCTATGATGTGCATCGCGGTCATCCCTGCACCATGCGTGTCTGGGTGTTGACAGATGCGGCATCTGCAGGTGCTGAGGCGTGCGCGACCGGTGTGGCGTGTGCGAGTGCCGAGGCATGAGCGCCAGTCAACGCCGGGTGTCACATGCAGGTATCTGTGCCATGCTCCGCCCGTGGCAGGGTCGCCGGCGCTGCCGCCGCCCGCGCCAGCAGCAGCGAGGTCGCCCGCCGTGGGAGACCCCACGCTGCCGCCGCGGCCGCTGAAAGTCCGCATCATTGGTGCGCACCCTGCAGCAGCACCACCGGCCCGCGATGGTGCTGCCCCAGAAATGCAGATGACAAGAGGCTGGCTGCCAGCATGCATGGCTGGGTGCTGTCACCGGCGAAGCATGCTGAGCAACCTGCCTGACACACGTTTGGCGATGCGCCCGCAGCTCCGCCCAGCGATGCGCGGCCCAGCAGCGCCCCGGGGCTGGACGCCGGGGCCGCCGGCGGGGCCGCTGCGGGCCGCGGCGATGCTGCAAACGGCGCGGCAGCAGGTGCGCACCATGCTGCGGTCTAGAGAGTGCCGCGCCTTTCACTGCCGCAGGCCCTACTTCCATCCTGGGCAGCAGGACACTGGAGGCTACCCTGAAACAATGTCAGCAGAGGTCTACAGTCACGGGGCATCATCATGTGCAGCATGATGTGGGCACAGACACAGGGCATGCAGACAAAATCACATGGTGCTGGCGCACTGACCAGCTTCCCTGCGATGCCCGCGCCAGGCGGCACGGCGGCGACGCCCAAGTCGCCGGGGGTCGCGACGCCGGGGATGCTGCGGGAGGTGCTGCGCAAGCTGCGCGGCGACATGATGGACGCCGAGGCGCATGTCCCCTGGTCTGCGGTGAGGGCTGGGGTGGCGGGGCGCCGGCATATTCTGCACCGCTGCGCCGGGGAGTTGCGACCACTGCATGCAAGGCACAAGCCCCGGGTTCACAGCAGGGCCACGGGGGGCTGAACACGCGGTGCGCACGCGCCGCAGGTGCGCAGCATGTGGCGCAGCCGGCGGGCCAAGTGGCGGCAGCTGACCAAGGTGGCCGAGACGGTGCCCGAGCTGGCGGTGCGGCTGTCGGAGTTCCGGTCGGCGCTCATCACCGACTCCACCTTCGTCGGCTGCGGCGCCACCTGGCAGGTGCCGAGGCAGCCAGATCGAGCACCAGGCCGAAGTTGTAGCGTCTGTGCCACCTCATGGTGGTACAATGCTTTGCCTCTCAGCACCAAGAGATCAGCAGCATACACTGTCCGTGAATGGCCTTGGCTATCCATTCCTTTGTTGCTCCCATCAATGCTCCCGCCACCTGCAGAAATCGCTGGAGGCGTGCGTGGGCGGCAGCGGGACGCACGCGGTGCTGCTGGGCGTGTGGGAGGAGCTGCGGCAGGCGATCGGCGCCTGGCTGGACGTGCGGCAGCGGCCCCAGGCCCAGCAAAACGCGGCGCTGCAGGTGGCCCCCCACCAGCCTGACCCCCTGTACTACATGTATCCATGAGAGGAGTTCAACACGAAGGGTCTAGATTGTACAGTGGTCGTCTGGCTGGGTGCACTCACAGTGCAGGCGCCTACCACAGTCGCCTGCCGCACATGGCTGTGCGCAGCAGCTCAGATGAACTGTCTCAATCGTGAGCAAATGTAAATATGCTCAATTTTGTTGTATATCTCTTACTTGAATATGGTCTCCGACACTGGTGTGGCAGGTGGGCGTGGCGCGGGCGGTGGCGGCGCTGCAGCGGGCGGCGGCGCAGGGCACCGACGCCCTGGCCCAGGTGCCGCTGAAGGCCATCCTCAACAACAGCGTCGACGGGCTGCAGGCGAGTCCCCCCTGCAGCACAGCCTGGTGCCCGGCTTCGTGTGGGGCGGTTTGTGGAACCAGCGCCAGAGTAGCGCGGCACAACGCAGGCGCCTGATCTGCGGCATCGTGGCCTCCAAGCACACAGACGCTGCGATGTAGCAATGGCTGCATCGTGATCAGCATCGCTATGGTATGCCTCAGGCCGTGCGGGCGCTGATCGAGAAAGAGCGCAAGGCCGCAGCCCTGGAGGCAGCCAAGGCCTCCACAGCAGATGCGGACGATGCCGCCGCGGCCGGCGGCAGTGCAGCGGTCCAGGGGCTCAGCCCGCGTGCCAGCTCGGACACGGGCGGCTTCGGGGCGCCAGCAGACGGTTTTGACAGCGGCGCAGAGACTGAGTATGGCAGCGGCAGCTGTGTCACCGATATGAACCTCAGCGACTCGGAATGAGGTCATGCCTCGAATGTTAAGCGATTACTGGGCTACACATGCGGACTGCCTCTGTGGCGACTGCAGGGCAAGCAATGCAAACTCTCTGAACTACAGCACAAGTCTGTCCTTGCTAGGCTGGCACACGGCCGAAAGTTGCTCACGCAGCTGGCTACTATGCCAATAGTTTCGTGATAGCCTCCGCATAAACCTAGACACCAGCAGGCATTGCCAGGTGGGCTGGCACTGATCATCTCATCGCTTCGGTTTCTGCTAGATGTTTGTGCTTTCTGCGGCCTCTCGATGTTCAGCTACCAAACTGCTCCTGCAAAACACACTTCGACATCTCAGGAGATGTGCAGGCACTGTCACTGCACTGGCATGGCCTAACAAGCCGGTAAGAACATGCCCTGCCAGTGCTGCTGCACCTGCAGGCTGAGGTTGTCATCTGACGGGCGGCGAGTGGCCAGGGGTGGCGGCCCAATCAGCGCCAACAGCACCTGCAAGGCCGAGCTCCAATCACCACTTCGGGCGATGTAACCTGCTGTCGATGCGCATGAATAAGACTGAAATCCCTAAAGACAACGCCTGCGCAGCCACTCACCGGCAGCAGCACCAGGGCGTGCGCGGCGGCAATCACCACCAGCGCTGCATACATCCTGTAGTAGTACACCTCGAAGATCTGCGTCTGCGCCCAGGCCAGCACCGCCACACCTGGAGGCGGGGCAATCGTAGCGTCTGGTGGTGATACAGCAATTGGTCTCTGAAGTCTGGCGGCATGCAGGAAGTCCCTTGGCCGAAGCACATGCAAGGAAATTGCGAGTCCACATGCGTGGTGTCATGCCCAGATGGGTCACTGCTGGAGCACAGCAGTGGTTCTGCAATGGGCAGCTGCGCACCAACGAGCTTGGTGAGGGCGATGCCGGAGATGACAGCGGCGCCGACGGAACTCAGCGCTGAGGCCGCCCGCAGCTGCCGGGGGCCGGGCGCGCCCAGGAACGCGTGCACAATGTGCGCACAGAACTCCACGGCAATGCCCACCGCCTGCGTGACCATCAGCTCTGGTCTAACCGGTGTGCATTTGGTTCACAACACCAGTCAACTCTGCTCGCAGCATGAAGGCAGCCTGCACAGGTCATGACCAGCCATTCATGCCCAGTTCCCAGTGCCGGAGCAGCAGGACGCCCACAGTCACAGCTTGCAAAGCCCAACCCCAGACTCTGACAGCGGCTGGCAGACTCACCATGGTCAGATTGACCAGGGAGACAGCATTCAGCTGCACACCCAGCAGCGGGAGCGCCCCTGTCAGGTGCACCTGAAAATCACGGCAGCCGTCCGTCTGGGCGCTGAAGACACGAAGCATTGTGTTGCTCAACACTGGCACTGCTGCCGAGGTGCTTCAGGCTGTGGCACGCAAGCACTCGGCAGCTCGACCCCGCCGCACCAGGACGGAGCCGATGACTGCCGTCATGATGCCCGCACCCCAGGCGCTGCCCAGCAGCAGCCAGGCAGCCGCGAAGATCGCCACCTGCACTCCCCCTGCACGCAGCACAGCGGGCGGCTGGCTCACAGAAGCTTGCACCGGGTTTCGTCGCATGAAGACGTCCCCCGCTTTCGGCAGGCTGCACCCATGCAGGGAACTGCAGCAGCGCAGGCCTGCACAGACTGGGCACCAGATGGAACACAGGTCGGCAGGCGCACCGAGCAGGCGGAGTGCAGTGCCGCGGATACCCAGGTACTGCTCGAAGAACACGTGGAACACGGAGAACGTGTAGATGTCCAGGCCCAGCTGCTTGGACAGCTGTGCAGCAAACTCCCGCACCGCCTGTTGACAGCATGTGAAGTCGACCGAGGTTGCACCGTGCTTGGAAACAGGGTATAGGATGCACAGGACCGTCTGCACTGCACATGCGGGTGCCAGGCAGGTGCTCTGCACACCCTCAGTCCGCTGATAAAGTCGTCCTGTGCCGACAGAGGCACGTATGCCGTGCGGAAGCTGGAAGCTGCAATGACGCCGTCAGACAGCCCTGCTATGCCTGTCGCATCACGTTCATCCGCCTGTGCATGCGCGGCAACACGTTGCAACTAGTCGACTTCGATCGTGAAGAAGAAACCTGCCATGCTCGTCTGACCGCAAACAGCATGGCAAGTTGAGACCGGTGGGTGGCACACGGCTCCGTACATTGGCATCTGTCATGTTGACACCGGCTTTGCAGGCACCTGAATGGCATCGGTGTAGGCGCCTGCGCCACCCTTGGCACAGGACACGCTGGGCACCGACTGCAGGAACCATGGCAGCTTCTGCTGCACCTGCAACGTGGAGGATGAGCAAGTCAGGGCTGCAACTGGTGCCTTCGCAAATTGACACCAGCGCCCCGCTCGGACACCCTGGCTGTGCTAGCCCTGAAATGCTGAAGGTCGTTGTTCACAATGTGGCGTTTACGGCAAGTCACGATGGCACGTCACCTGTTTGAGGGATGGCCGCCCGTGGTGAAGGTAGGCCGCCACAAAGTCCCTCAGGCTGCGGCGGAAGTTGGGCGTCGTCTGCACAGGCACGTCGCCGCCGCTGCCGCTGTCCTCGTCGGGCGGGCTCGGCTGGAAGCAGGGGTCGCAGTCGGTGCATGCGTCCGGCTTGCTCTTGCACGGCTCCTGGTCGGGCGGCGGGCAGCGGCTGCCGTCGGGGTGCGCGCGGCAGCACTGCGGGATCTCCGGGCTGCAGCCACCCAGTGTGAGGGCCTGACGCATGGGCGTTGTGCGCATGCCCACAGGCAGACCAGGCGGCGAGACCCCAGGAGAGCAGCCATGCATGCAACGACCTCAGGTCGACAAACAAGCCTGATCGACTTTATGAAGGGTGTTTCACAGAGCACGCAGCACCTGGTCCACGACAGGAAGTCGTCCAGCCAGGAGGCAGCCGGCGCCGCGATGTGCGAGACCGCCGGTTGCTGAGCCGCACGCTCGATCTGCATGCATGGCAGACTCGATGACTTGGTCATCCCACGCTATGGCGCCGCCTGCAACGTGGCGCCCTAGACAACATCTGGGCTGATGGCATGGCACCGTGGGATGCGCACCTGGTTGAGCAGCGAAGTGTCGTCGCAGCCCGCGATGGAGCACACGCGGTTGGTGTCGGGCGCATGCCGTGACATGTTCAGGTCCCGCACCTGCACAGGCAGCAACACACCTTGCACACAGTGTGCTGCATACATCTGCACAGTATTAACTTTGAAAACAAAAAAACCCGGGCCAGGGACCACTGTGCTCGAAGTTTGGCGAGCAATGTGTGCAAGCAAGCAGCCAGGAAGCAGCCACGCGCACCACGAAGAACAGGGGCGGCCCCACGCGCATCACGCTGGTCACATCCCTGAAGTAGTGCTGCAGGTACGAGTCCCGCGGCAGTGCGACCTGCTGCTCCAGTCCCCTGCAGACAGAGTTCATGCCTTCATTTGTGGGCAGGACTAAAGTATCTCTGCCATGTCCAGGGTAGACTTCAGCACGCTTCCTCTGCCACTTCATGCGCAGTGGACTGGACTGCACCTTGAGATCCGGAACTGCATCGCAAAACTGGTCAGGAAACTGGTGACGAACACCGCCAGCACAATCCCTGCATGGGTGGACGTTCACTTAGAGCCTGTGCCAGAAGTCGCACACCGTGCTGCTCGGCCGCAAGCATCTGAAGTACACATCTTCCTGCTACTCACAAGACGAAGGGCTGCCGCAGCTGTAAGAGTCTCAGCAGGGGGAGTTTGGACCATCACCTTGTGCGCCCCGCTTCATGAGTGCCGGCGCATGCACACGCGCCATGTATTTCTGCAGCGTGGCGCCCAGGCTCTCCTCGTCCGCAGCATCGGCCCCAGCTGCACACAAGCCATAACGCTTTCGATGAATGTCCCCTGTTGCACATGGTTTCACTGCGCAGCTGGCACACGGGCTACACCAGCGCAACGCTGCACCAGGCACCATAGGCGTTGAAGGACATCGCCGAGGTGTCAAGCTACCCCTGACGGGTATCTAGTAGAGGTCCTGCAGGCCGAGGGGCAGGGCGTCAAGCGCACCGGGGGCGGCGCTGGAGAAGGGCTCGTCGCCGCCGCCCAGCCCGCGGTCCGCCAGGCTCTGGTAGCCGCTGGGGGGCGCCGCCGCCGCCGCCGCCTCCCCGCCCACCGCCGACTGCACCGCCGCGGGCGCCTGCAGCGGGCCGACAGCACTCGTCCACATGTGCGCGCCCAGCGGTTGCAGGCATGAGCAGCGAGGCCAGGGCATCGCCGCAGTGCTCTTCCAGGCTCGAAGCGTCGGAGTAGCATGCAAGGGCACCTGTTGCACGGCACATGCAGCCTGTCATGGTGCGCATCATATGAGCATGTGCCAAGGCATGCCTTGCGCGCGAGGGACAGCAGGGCAGGCAGCCGGGCGCACGGCGCGATGTCCAGGCGGCCCGCCTCCACCCGCCGCTGGTCCAGCGCCAGCAGCGCCACGAATGCCGTCACCTGTGGCAACCAGGTCGGCACGTCTGGACTCGCGCACCACACCGCAAAGGTAGGGTGCACAGGCGCATCACACTGCATGCGCTGCTGCCAGACCAGGTGTTAGCGACGACCATTTGCAGTGCGACACATGTTAAGACAGTAGGCAGTAGCCCCTGCAAGACGCATTGGGAGCAGGCCGCAGACCTGGAGCAGGAAGTCCAGGAAGATGGCGAGCGCGGCGCACAGCGCGAAGTTGCGCACGGCGGGCATGGAGGTCAGGCCGCCCAGCGCGAACGCGAGCGTCTCTGCTGCGGCCGCCAGCGTGATGGAGGGCCCCGCCTCCGCCAGCGCCTCCCCCAGCCGCTGCGGCACCGGCACGCGGTGCCTGCGTGGGCATGGACAGCCTGAGGACATGGATGGTTGCAGGGGCGGAGAGTGCTGCCCGCAGTTGCAGAGGTCTGCAAAGAATACCGAGTGCATGGTCAGTGGCCGACCAGCCCAGGCCTGGCTGCTTCCTGCTCTCTGCTCTTCGACTCTGACAGCCAGGTGTGACATCCAAGGCATAGACTGTGCATGTGTTTTCTGCGGTCTTGCTAAGCTGGGAGTTTGAGCGTGTTTTGCGATGCTCTCAGGTGGTCTCAATGAGTACAAGCGGCAAGGCAGTGTGCAGAACATGGCATCGCACTCACCCGGCTGCATCGTGCACGGGTTGGCGGTGCATCGCGTGCGCCAGGATGAACATGTTGTCCGCGCCCACGGCCAGCGCCAGGAAGGGGATGACCTCCATGATGATCAGCGTCGCCCACATGCCCAGCAGGCTGCACAGCCCTGCAGCCGCGGCACCACATCTCTGCTGTTGTGTCTGAGCAATTACCAAATGCGCCGGGTCACCGTCGTGGTTGCAGTCAAGGCTGGACACTGTGGGTGCGGCTGCCGCTCTCGAATGCCCTCACGGCTGGTGTGTGCCATCAGGTGCACTGCCCCAGCTGCTATGTTTTGACGCCCATATGACCACAGGCAGCTCAGCATAGAGGGCTGGTCTCAGCGCGCGGCCCACCCAGGGCGCCGGCCACGGCGCACGCGACGATGGCCACCCCGCCCAGCGCCAGGCCGATGCGGCTGTGCACCAGCAGCGCGGCCGGGCGGGCGCCCCGCGGCAGCGCCGACAGCGCCGCCGCCACGTACACCAGCATCGCCACGTACGACCAGGCCACCGTCGGCGCATCCGCTGTGGACTCCTGCGCAGCCCACGCTGCGAGCTGTCAGTCTCTTTGGTATGCTGTCACAAGGTCAGGGTTCGAGCTCGCGGCAGATCCCCACACTGATGAGTACCTGCTGCAGCAAAGGCGAGCAGGGCAGCGCTCACCCTGGCCAGCTCGTCCGCAACAGAGCGCTCGGCACTGAAGGACAGGCGCAGGCCGCCGCTCGTCGCCTTGTGCAGCAGGCGACCCTTGGCCAGGTCCACAAAGGCCGCCTCCCAGGCCTCTGCTGCCTCCCTGCAGCCACCTACCAGATTCGGCCAGGCTCTACCGTGCAGGCAGTGGCTCACATCATGGCAGACTGCAGGATGACGTTCAACGAGCGTATGACAGTGTTTGACCGCACCTGTTTGCAGCTGAGCTGTTGAGCGGGTACGTCACCACGAACGTGGAGGCGTCAGCGCTGAAGTTCCGGAAGCGGTCGTCTGTCGGGAAGCCGCCCAGCACCGTGTGGGGATCCTGGGGGACGTGGAGACACATGGTGAGTGCTGATATATCCGGCAGATGCACTCGATGGGGCACACACACTCTAGTGCACATGCCAGCGCTGACCGTGCAAACATGCGAGCGTGCATTGCTGAGCTCGCAATCACGCATTGTGATTGAGGTGCCCGTTCATGACTCCTGCTGACATCAGCTGCGTCAAGGGCGGACCTGTGGGCCCCCGTAGGCGCCGCGGCAGGCGGTCGACCAGTGGCTGAGGCAGTACTCGGGCGAGAGACGTGTGTGCGATGTGGGGTCGCCCTTCTTGTAGGTGCTCCTGTTCATGCCCCAGAACTGCAGCAAGCTTTGCGTCGCGCATGCGCCCCCGGCAAAAGGCTTGTAGCATACGTCCTCCAATGTCACATTGCGGCCATCCTACAGATGCAGAAATACCGCTTCGTGGGCTAACAGACATGCATGACCAGCTGCGCAGGCCTCTGCTCATGTGCAATACGTGTACAAGGCTTTGAAACTTTGGGGAGACTGCAGCTCGTAAGAAATGCATGAGTAGCACCTTGGTCTGTGCCGTCAGATTGTCAACATCCGACTGGATGTCGAACAGCAACTCGATGTTGGCATCAGTCACAATTGCAGGGAGCCCATCCGGCGTGGTATAGCGCCCCTTGCCATGCGGCAGCGTTGTGAGGAGCAGCTGCTCGATGCGGTAGAAGGGTCCAAAGGACGCCTGCAGAGCGGACGTGCGTTGCTTGTGTTACCCTTGCTGCCAATGCAGAGGCTTTGCGACCCAGATTTGCAAGTGCAATGGCGGCTCCCAGGGAGCTGCGGCTGTCAAAGCCAGGCGTGTCCGCAGCAGTCTCAACGCTCCCATCACAGACCCTGCTTGGCTCACTTCATGTTGAACAGATCAGCACACCTCGAAGTGGCGCTTCTCGGCGAGCGCCTGCGAATCGGCGCCGACCCACAGGCGCTGCGGGTCCGTCTCCACCCGCAGCCGCAACAGCCCCAGTGCCGCCAGCACGACCGCCAGAGCGCACACCGCCAGCACCCTGCCCGGCCGCTCCGCAACCCACCGCCCCTGCATCGCCAGTCATGCAGTTGTGCAACGATGCAACAGCCTGCCATGCATGACCGAGGGTCTTGTGCGCTGATCGTGTGACGAGTGAATGAAGAGGAGTGTGCACACTTGATGCACCGAAATCTGCGGCTGCTCACCTGCCGGCGGTACCAGCTGCTGAGGTGCCGGCGCGCCCAGGTCTGCTGCACGGACGCGGGCGCCTCGGTGTCGTCCGAGAAGCCGCTCATGCTGCCCCTGTCGTACTTGCTGGGCCAAAGCGTCTCAGTGAGGACGCCACTCTCCGACACCCCCAGCGGCGCCCCAAACATGATCCTCGAGCCCTGGCGAGGTGACGGAAAGAAGCATGCATCGTGCACTCATGGGTCTTGGTTGCACAGCTTGCAACATGAATGCGTGTGTCAAAAGTGCCTTGCAGGGATGTCAGCGTGCATAAAAGATGGCAATGAAGGACCGGGAGGTACCTTTGGCGTGACGAATGCCCACCATAGCGCGGCCATGATGATCGCCCACAGGACCAGCAGGCCCAGGTCAGAGCACCGCAGGAATGGCAGCCCAAGTGCGCTGCAGCCCGGCTGCTTGGGTGGCGGGGGTGGCGGCACCTGCCACAGCCGCCAAGGGAACACCACATCACGCCGCGAGCAGCATGGCATGGACATGGACGGTGCGCATGCATATGCTGTCTTGTGTCACTATGGCGTACGCGCAGCGTCGCACCGGCAGGCAGCGTGGGGCGGCTGGGCAGTCGCCGCAGGAGCAGCGCTGCGCCGCGTCCCAGCAGGTGGGCATGCTGCCGTTCAGCGGTGCCATGCCCTGCGGCGTCTCATCCTGGCTGGGAAAGTTCATCTGGAACGGCGACCCCGTCTTCGGGACCCGCTTATCCTGCAGTTGCACCTGTCATGTCTGCAAGTGCGCCTGTCAACAAGCAGATGTACTGCTGGCCCTGACACCGATGTTCAAGTTCGGTAGGCGCACCTTCACAAGGCCCAGGAAGGCAAACCACTCTGAAAAGTTACGAGCACCTCCGCCGACAAATGTCATCGCGCGCTGACTCATCACCGGGTAAACCACATCCTGTTGCCGCAATGCACACGAAACATGTTGTCAAAGACCATCACGCCAGCGTTCTTAAACAGATGTGGTCAGCAGCCCCATATGTCAGTTTCCACGATCCCAAGGGCACCAGATTCACCTTGCAAGAATTGTACATCTGCTCCCCGAAGTTATTGCTGACAAAATATTCCACCTGCACATTATGAGCACAGCTCATACCATTGAGACTTGCCATGCGGTAGTGTTGGCCTTACAGGGTTCACACACTTGAACAGCATACATGACAGCTCACCTCTGCCACCGCAGTGTCTCGGGTGTCTGCAGCCTCCTGTACGGCTGTCACATTGGCAAAGGTGGACTGATCTGGCGAACATGTAAGTTCACAGAAGAAGTGCTTGAAGTTGTGCGCACACGCTGGACAGCCAACCAGAAAGATGTTCCCAATTTGAATCTGCGAGGATAACAGGGACAATCTTGGTGGTCTGCAGAGATGCCAGCAGCGACGGTCAGCACTAGCTTAGTTTGGTCAGAGTGACAACTTGCATTTGCATGCAGACTGACGGGGTAGAGGGCACACTTTGGTTGACAAATCATGAATCTGCCGCTCATCGCAGCAGTAGCGGCCTGTGGCGCCGCCGTGCTCTGATGTTAGCTGGGGGCACGTCTCCTGCAAACAGCAACACGGTCGTTGCCGTACATCATGACAGGCGCAAGGCAGATGTCTGCAGATGTACGCGGTCGCATGGGGAAGCAGCAAGGCGTTACATGTACCTGCAGCATGCGAAACGCGTCGCCGGTGACGGGCTGCGCACGCGTGTTGTTGGGTCGGTCCAGAGCATCGTGGTCTGCCCGGTGGCCCGCCGTCCCACGCAGCGCGCAATACCCCTGCACCCGCATGATGCACTCAGGCGTGCCCTGGCGAGATGCCTGGCTGTGCAGCCAACCCCGGCGTCACACTGGTCATACTAGAGCGACTTTGCGTGCGCGACCGTGATTGGAGCATGGCATAGCGCACCTGCTCATGGCGGACCGTGCGCCAATGAGCAGCGTCCGACCTACATCAGTATGAGAGTCAACGCTGGATGATCTCGCGACACCTCGAGTCCCCGTAGTGTATGACATATCGCTACATGACATCGAGAGCAGGCCTCTAACCGCGCACCTCCATGTTTCGACTCCGACATGGCTGCTCGCTGACGTCACCTGCGCTTGCGCAGCAGCCTTGGATTAGTGACATGGGTCTTGCGATATGATAGTCATGCCGTGGGGATCTTGGTAAGACAGGAGGAGCACGCAGCGACAAACTTCGTGCCACACCGCATGATGCTCACCAACAGTACATTCGCCAGCAGCAGCGCCGCTCGCAACATCCTGCGGACTGTTGTCAAGCGTGATTCTGCGAGCACAGCTGCCCCATTGCATCAACTCAAGACTCATGCGAAAGCAGCATGGGAGCCACCGGCAAGTAGCTGACATGAAGCGCCATTGCTGAGCTGGCAGGCGTGACTCATGTGATGTTGCCCGCTAGCGTTTGCTGCATACCCCTAGGCTGCACAACATATAAGCAAATGTGCAATTCCGGCATGGCATCACCTGCAGGCACCAAGCTCTGACGGCAGAATTTCACCAGTGGAATTGTACGCTTCAACATAAGCTTGTGTAGGGATTTACACTCGGACTGACCCAGTGCAGTCACAGGCTCTCACCCTGACCAGGCCATGATTGCTGGTACCACCTCAGTGGAAGAAGCCGCAGGCCCGGAGCTGATGAAGGGGTCGGCAGCCCCCTCCGAGAACGGCAGCAATGGTGCGGCCAAACATGACGCGCCATCAGTGCCTGACCCCACTCTGGCGGGCTTTGATAGCCTGGAGCGCCTGCTAGAGGTAGGTTTCGATGCACATGGCTGCATCATGCTTGGGCGAAAGCCTGTTGCACTGCCAGCAGGCAGCTGCGTAGGATGCCCTCACATTAGGGCAGCATACAGCGGCAAGGCTGGCAGATTGCACAAGTGCAGAAGTACGTGCCCCTGGAGAAGCTGGCGGAGGTTCGGCGGGTTTTGTACGGCCACAACGCTGGCGGCCTGGTGTCGCAGCTGCAGCTGCCAGAGGTGCTGTACGCTGCTGCGGCCGCAGAGCGACTCGACCTGCAGGTGATGGAAACATGCTTCTGCAATCAGAACCTGCGCTGGTAGAGCATATGCTAACACCATAATTACAGCACTTTCCATCACACTGTAGCCTCTGAGACCCGCGCCTGGGTCATCTGAAGGCCGCAACGGTGATATGCAGGGCTACTCGTTTGCTGCGAAGCAGGAGCAGCTGCGCCCTCCCAGGGTTGTGAGGGCGGCTGTGGTTCAGAATGCGATCGTCGAGCCAACCACTGCACCGTACAGCAAGCAGCTGCAGGTAGTTGCACGCCGTTATGCATGCGTGCTGCTGGATTTGCAAAGGGCTGACCAACATTGAGGAAGACCTGGCTTACAGGATGATGCACTGAGGCTGATTCACCTCGGAAGCACTCTGCAGGCACTGCACACCCGCATATCGCTTGTCATAGAGCTGGCAGCCCGGGCAGGTGTCAATGTCCTTTGCTTGCAAGAGGCATGGAACATGGTACGCTCATGCGTGCACCATCAGCCACTCGTACCAGAATGTCCTTTGTGCTCCGCGATCGGTGCCAGCATACCTGCAGTCCAGCTGACGACAGTTGGTGCGGCTGGCCACTGCAGCCATTTGCATTTTGCACGAGAGAGCGGGAGTGGTGCGAGTTTGCCGAGTGCGCTGAGACAGGGCCCACTGCGGTCCTCACCCAGCACCTTGCAAAGGAGCACAACATGGTGAAATGGGAGTGTTGCTCAAACGAATGTGACAGTCACACGTTGCAATCTCGACGCTGTGATGATGCCTGACCAGTCATCCACTGAAGCGGGTCCACCTTGCAGGTCATCATCAGCCCCATCCTCGAGCGGGATACAGCACATGGCGATGTCATATGGAACACAGCTGTTGTGGTGGGTAACCACGGCAACATCATCGGCAAGCACAGAAAGGTGCGCAGGCTGCACATCGTCTAATCATGTCTTGCCACCAAAGCGTCTGCTGTGCCAATACCTATGTCAAGGGCCTAGCATGGATCAAACATGGATGAATCGGACGTTCACAAAACCTTCTGTGTGTGCCTGCAGAACCACATACCGCGGGTGGGCGACTTCAACGAGTCGACGTACTACCTGGAGGGCAACACTGGGCACCCCGTCTTTGAGACAGAGTTTGGCCGCATCGGCATCAACATCTGCTGTGGGTGTTCATTGCTCAACGTGTGGCAAACTGTCTGGAGACAAGTGAGTCATGCTGTTGTGGACACAACAACGGACATTTGCCCAGTCAAACAAGCAGGTGCCTAATGTCGGGTGCATGCGGATGCAGATGGCCGGCACCACCCGCTCAACTGGATGGCATTCGGGCTGAATGGCGCCGAGATAGTGTTCAATCCGTGAGTGGCTGGTGGCGCACTGTGCTAGCGACATGCTGCATGTCGAGCCACACATGTCTGAGCGCCAGTGACGGTGCAGCTGCGTCCCCTCGCATGTTTGCTGGAAGGACACATACACTCAAATTCAACAAGCCGCGACCCGCAGTGGCGCCGACCTGCAAACAGGTCTGCAACGGTGGGCGCGCTGAGTGAGCCCATGTGGGGCGTGGAGGCGCGCAACGCTGCGATCGCCAACTCCTACTATGTGGGCGCTATCAATCGGGTTGGCACGGAGGTCTTCCCCAACGCCTTCACCTCTGGCGATGGCAAGCCGGCGCGCAAGGTGCTTTGGTCGGCAGCGTGCTTCGCATCAGTTGACTGATACTGAGCATGCGCAACAGGCTGGCACATTGGGGGCTTCAGCGGCAGCAGCATTGCTGGTCGTCGAACCCCTTCCATCACATGCGCGATTTGAGCAGGAGTTTGGCGAGTTTTACGGCAGCTCTTACTTTGCTGCGCCTGACGCAAGCCGGACGCCATCACTTACACGGACCCATGACGGCCTGCTGATTGCTGACCTGGACCTCAACTTGTGCAGGTAAGTCAGCATTGTATGTGCGCATATGCCACCTGCTGTGCTGAGCACCTGTAGCATGCGGTTGACTTCCTAGCTTGAACACACTATGAACATTGTGACTGTGACACCTGCAGGCAAGTGAAGGACAGCTGGGGCTTCAGGATGACTGCTCGTTATGAGATGTACGCAGAGCTGCTGAACGAGTTCGTGCAGCCCGACTTCAGCCCGCAGATTGTCAGGGACCCCACTCTGCCCCCTGCCCTCTGAATCTGCTTCATCTGCCCCACTTGAGTTTCTATGTACAACAATGTTGTGTATTGCCGTACTGTCACTTTGTCACGGAAGTGTGAAGCAGAATGCATAGTGTACAGCATGCATGCAGCTCATCTGTAAGGTTGTCCGCTAGACAGGTGCATTCGATGCCATTCTGGCATGCTGGCCTGTCGTGTCGGTCCCACCTGCAGCGGCAGCTTCGCCACACTGCCACGCAGTCAGCACCGCATGCTGCTCCACCCTGGACATGCATGGCAAGCTGCCAGCTGTGGCTGGACCTGGGCTCCCGGCGTCGGCCCCTGACTGTCCCCGAAGCTGGTTCTGTGGCAGCTCCGCCAAGACACATGCCCCAACTGGGTCTGGGTCGACGGGCGGCACCCCAGCCGCCCCAGGCCCAATCGGCCTGCCTGCTGCTGGATGGCCAGGGTGACCGTGCTGCTCAACTGCCGCTGCACCGCTGGCCATGCTGCCGGCTGCTGCATCCCACTGCTGGACGTCCTGGCTGCGCAGGCCCCGGATGCCGGCCCTCTCCACCATGTAGTAGCAGTCGCGCTGCACAGCAGCATTTACATAGTCGCATCCACATCAGCCGCTTTACCACAGGAAGCACATTGATGTGCACTCATGTTGGTGCTGCCAGTGAGATTTTGCAGCCCCCTGGCTCATGAAATTGAACGGCACCTGCGGCAGGAAGGGGCTGTAGACGATGCGCAGCTGGCGCAGGGTGCCGCCGGCGGGGTCGGGCCGCTGCACGCGCGCCAGGAACAGGCGCTGCCCTATGCAGCTGGACCAGGCGAGGCCCAGCGCCGGCAGCACCTGCCGCCCGTCCGACCAGAGGCTCAGCCCCGCCGTTGCGCATGCCTGCATCACAGGGCTTGCACTCTGCCGTCACCAGCCGTCAGATCGCACGCTGCATCGACAGCTGGGCGATATATGCTGTTGCCAGAGGCATGTTTGTCGCTCTGACTGTGCACTCTGGCTGCACATGAGCTTGCCTTGCGGTTGGCGGCGTCATTCGCGTCCTCAAAGAAGTCGGACACCTGGTTGGTCACCACCACCGCCAAGTTGTATGCGTCTGCATAGCGGTTCAGGAGTGCTGCAATCTGCACTGCACAGCAGCAGGTCGGGCGCTAGGCCTCCGAGGAGCAGCTGCCATCACATGCCACAACCAGTTGGTTGCAGATGTTATCAAGGTAATGCCTCAGGCGGCCTCCAACTCGCTCCAAAGCTGATGGCAGCACCTGGAAGAACAGGCTGCTGCGGTGCGCATACTGCTGCACTCCTGGGTTGTCGCCGACATCCCGGAATGGTGCGGCAATGGAATCCACCACCAGCAGGCGGATGCGCTTCTCAGAGTGCGTCGCCAGCAGGGACTCAGCCTGCACGATATATCCGCGCAGCACACCCTCAAAGCATGTGTCCCTGGACCAGCGACCTGCAAGGCTATGCAGGCAGGCAACACCAGCCAGCACCCACCTGCAGCAGCATGTCCAGGAGGGACCGCCCGTCGTCGCAGCCATTGTGCGCCACGGAGATGAAGTTCAGGGCATCTGGACGCCTGTTTGGGCCAAAACTCAGCAGTGCTGGCACGACTCTTTGCGGGTGCAACAATGCACTTGTCCGTGGGGTCTGGCACCAGCGGCACACACCTGCGTTCTTCTGCCATGGTCTGAAGCCGCGCCAGCGGGGGGTTGCCCTCTGTGTAGATGTACCTGCAGTCATATCGACTCGGTGACAACACGCTGGTGCTCAGGTGATATTGTGGATGCGTCACTGCCCTGGCCTCGATTACTGGTCAAGTGAGTGGTCTGTCGGCTCACATGGCTCTGCCGTCGAAGCCGCCTTGCGCCAGCGGGAGCTGCGCATTGAGCAGCAGCTGCAGGCACATGTTGGACTTGCCAGCAGACGCCTCGCCTGCATGCGATCAGATCATTGGCAGTGCAAGTGCAACATGTGGCACCACTTTTGGCTTGACACCCACTCTCCAGTACGTTGCACACATGTGCAGTTCTCACCTGTGAGCTCGGTGATGATGCCGCAGGGGATGCCGCCGCCCAGGCACCGATCCAGCACCGGACAGCCGAGAGTCAGCTTCTGCCTGTACGCTTGCCTGACGGATCTGGCCTGCGGTGCTTTGACATGCTGGCCAAGTGGGCTCCTGTCCTGTGCTGTGCGCCATGGTGGCATCAAATGCGGCACAGCCAAAATGAAATTTCCAGCCTGCTCAGTGGCTGGCCATCTATGCTAGGTGGGATGTAGCAACTCTTCGCTGTAGCAGTGTGTACGGCGAGGCCATGTAGATGCGTTTGCCACAGTATATGTGATGAGGCGACAGCTGCACTTGAAAGTTGAAACTATGAAGTTGATTCTGCATCTGAGAGCGACGCGGAGCGCTGCTCTAGTACTCTTGTCCGCTTGCAACCCACCGTGTTATGTCGCACGCTGAAGGTCGTT
The DNA here is from genome assembly GCA_032358165.1 of Diplosphaera chodatii. NCBI lineage: Eukaryota > Viridiplantae > Chlorophyta > Trebouxiophyceae > Prasiolales > Stichococcaceae > Diplosphaera > Diplosphaera chodatii. Next base: position 604,212 of record JAALGY010000037.1, on the reverse strand, counting down.
ACATCTATGCAGTGGACCAGTGGTTATTTTCATACATGGTCTGTGAGCTGGCAGGTCACGTGCACCTTTGATCATGCATCACGGCTTCGCGCATGCACTCACTCAGACAACCCAACGCTCATCGGCCCGCGGTGGCAAAACCACCATCGTCAACACAGCCAGCCATGCAGGTCTTGTATGCGCACAACAATCAGCTGTGTGCAACCTGCCGCACCGCACAGACATGCAGTGGTCCTAGATTGGCAGCGCAACGCCCCTCGTCACATCACTTGCAGACAAAGCAGCGTCATTCAGGTAATTGCTTCACCCGGATGCGATCAAGAGCGTTATTCAAGATTTTGTGCGATGTTCGTCCATTCAATGCGCAGGCAGTAGGTGCGGCCATAGAAGACATGCTACAGCAATTTTAGGGGCTTTGCCGGTGAGACAACTCGCAGGTAAACCCTTTCTTGATCGGCAACACTGTAGCGCATGCTAGCATCTGATGGGCGCGAGTCCAGAGATGATGGTACACAAATGCATGCAGGGAGGAAGGCGCGACAGCGGCAACTCACCGCAGCCCGTGCACAGCAGAATCAGCAGCCTGAAGCAGCCGACAACGAGCCAGAGAAGCCCAACTACAGCGAGGGGGTTTTCGTCCTGAGGCTGGTCGCCGTGTCGTTTGCAGGTGCTATGCCTGCTTGCATGCATTGGTTGTCTTGCAGTAACATATAGTTGCCGTCAGGCTTGTGCAAGCAAGGTCAGTCCAAGTAGTGATGTCCCTTGCCACCACAACTTCACGGTACTGTTCGCTTGCCGTACAACTGCAGGAGCCGCCGTGGTAAAATATGGGGAGCTACTGCTGGGTGACATCCCATTCTCGCACAACCTTGGGCTGGCGCTTACAATGATACTGGGGCCTTGCATTGCTTATTGTTTCCTCCTTGCAGCACGATCGAGGTCATGAGGCTCGTAAACTCTGACAGTGCGGCTTGATTGCATACCGCCAGGAACAGCAAGCGCTGCAAAATATGCTATAATATTGAGATGATTAGGTTGCTTCCCAGCTTGGAATTGCCGACACATCAAACGACCAAGGCCTATCAGGACGGAAATTAGAGCTACACTGTCAGACAAGGCTGCGTTTCATCGATGTGAAATTCTATCAGTCCTTCTGTATGTTGCATCCGCCATGCGTATGCCATCATTGGGCGGCTGTCAGCAGCGCAGCTGCTTGCAGCTGCAGATCTCTGAGGGCAGCTTCAGCATCACTGTCTGGGGTAGCGGTGCTGGTCAGCTTCTCGATGCGTGCAACCAGAGCGCCTGCTGCAGCGTCAACGCTGTCATCTGCAGGTTGCGCTGTGTTGGTGACACCATCTGCGGTCCCAGGCTCACCACTGCAGAGCAGCACAAGGACTTGCACCTCAGTCAGCGCTCATGCAGACAAGCAGCCTCATCGAATGAGACGCACAGAGCAGAGCTCCGTGATTGTCACCAGTGCATTGCAAGAAAAACAGGAAGCGCAGGACAAGCAACCTGTGCTGCGCGGTCCACTCGGCAGCCTTAGCAGCAGCCCGCTGCACGACCACCTCTGGCATCTGGGCTAAGCGTGCCACATTCAGGCCGAATGAAGCCTCTGCCACACCAGGCGTCAGCTTGAACAAGAACGTGATCCTGCATCACGTCCGACAACATCAGCCACAGTTGCTACAGGAGCTACAAGGTCACACAGACATATCAGCGCAGTTGGGTTACGGCACACACACAGCCAAAGCGCCTGCAGCTCGCGGTCAAGATACTGCAAGCGGCTGCCACCTGGGGATGTATACGGTGCCGTCTGCCGACATCCGGCCCTCTGCCGCCACCGCGCCCTGGCTGCTGGGCGGCTGGCTGCCATGCTGCTGGCTGTTGGACTGCTCAGCTGCACGCTCGGCGCCAGCTGCGGCCACACCGAGATCCACCGCTGCATCCTGCACAAATGCCATGTAGCCGCATGCCACGAGCGCTGGGTGCTGTCCCTGAAGCACCGCCACCTGCGCATAGCAGCCCAGGTTGAGTCACAATGCACAGGGTCATGCATGTGAAAAAGCTGCACCACCTTCAGATGATGCTTGCATAGGCTAGTTGCTGTACACATGTATGGGCCACCAGCACGCGCAGATCTGCAGGTGGCACGGGCAGTTGCATGCCTGCGGGTAGTGTGTGACGAACAGGGTCAAGGCCTTCGTCTCCAGCAGGATGTGCTCGATTGTGGCCTGCGCACACCACAGCAGCAATGGTGAACAGACACGAGAAGTTGCAGCACTCGCGCAGCACGGGCTCCTGATAAAGGCAGGCAGCTGGGGACCAGCTGCAGGACAAGCCGCAACCACAACCCACTGCGGCGATGGCGACACCATCGTGGGTGGACGTGCCGCGCCCGAGCTCGTCCAGCACCACCAGCGACCGCGGCGTGGCCTTGGCCAGGATGTTGGACGTCTCCAGCAGCTCCTCCAGAAATGTTGACCGCCCTGCGTCACATAGTAGACATGCTGGAAGCTGCGTGCATGTATCCAATGTCATATTACTTTCCAGGTTACTAATTTCATTGGATCACAAACATGCAACAGGTGCAAGCTGCAGCAACTCAGCTCCTTCTGGACCCTGCCTTGGGCCAGGGAGTCAGAGGCGCCCATCCTCGTGAAGATGGCGTCCGTGACGTGCAGCCGGGCTGATGTGGCTGGAACGAAGCACCCGATCTGCGCCATGATCGCAATGAGCGCCACCTGCCTGATGTAGCAGGACTTGCCTGCATGTAAAGGCAAGCGGCACGGTCAGCACAAGCACATCAGCAGCCTTGGTCGACCATACTGCACACACAGGAGGCACTCACAGGTAAGCTCGGGTGTCAATTGCAGGATGCAGTCTGTGACATCTTCAACGTGTTGCGATGCTGTGCAAAGCTCACCGCCCATGTTTGGGCCAGTGATGATCTGCACACGAGGGCCGGAAGCAGCTAGGTGCACATCGTTCGGCACCATGTTGCCCCGCAGCGACTCCAGCACAGGGTGGCGCCCGTCCACAATGTGCACCTGCAGGGCCGGCAACACGTTTGATGGTCTGGACCGCCTGATCCGCCCGCTCAGATATGCATGCTGTGCAGTGCACGGCAATGCAGGACAGCAAGAGCTGCAAACTCCACCTGAGGCTCAGCACCATCCTCAGTGTCCACCACCTCCGGTCTGATGTACCTGCAGGGCAGTGCATGAAGCGTGATCATCGTGCAAGCTTCACGTGCCACGGCTTGCCCGTGGACCAGCACTGATGCCGCTGCTGCGTCACTACATGAGCATACCCCTGGTTTGACGACACCAATGCCAGGGACTGCAGGGCATCCAGGGCGGCCAGGCTGCGCACTGCGCTCCGTAGCGGCACATAGTGCTCGTTCAACGACTCCTGGAACTCGAGCCATGCCGTGTCACATGCTGCCTGCAAGGGTGCGCACACACGTTGTGCCTGCAAGGGTGCGCAAGTGCAACTTCCGAGCAACAAGCCGCAAGTGTAACTGCAAGCTCTGGAGGCAGCACTCATTGTGGGGTCCATGCCACAAAGGCCACCTGGTGGCGCTCTCGCGAAATGAGCAGCTCTGTGACGGCAGCACGGACCTCAGGCGGGTAGTACCGTCTCACTGCCTTCGTGCTGCTGACCAGCTGCCAATCCTGCAGGAAGTCAACATGCTGCTTCCGCCTTGCTCTTTGACCCTGTTGCGCTGAGGCCCAGGCGAGTGCAGACAGCAGAGCATAGCAGAGCAGACAGAACTGTACACGGGCTCACTCTGGGAATGTCCTTACGGCCAGACGGTACCTCAACCAGGAAGCCATCCTACAGGCACGCATGAGCAAATGAGCCCGGCCGTGAACACCACTTCCAGCACGTTGAGCACACACGCCGAACAGGTTGGAGCACCCTACCCCTTGGTTAGCAGGATGCACATATTGCAGGGATGGCAACCGCAGGCGTCTCCTGAGATCTGGCAGGAGCCGCTCCAGCGTGGCTTCTGCCTCTGCCAGTGCTTCTGCCTAGCGCATGGCCATGACATAACTTGTCACCTGGCTGCAGGTCGAGATGAGAAACCCATCTAATGGGCAGCTGCGGCAGCATGTGGCACAATGTGTCAGCAGCGTCTGAGTCGTATTTGCAAACCTTCTGGAATACATCTGGAAATTGCTGCGCATCAGTGAACAGGTGCAGCTTGTCATTGTCGCGGGCCGCTTCTTCGTCCAGAACACTCAGCACATGGTCTGCAATGCGAGCCACCTGCGCATACCCAGATGTGTTGCAGACGGGTTCCTGTGCCAATTAAGCAAGCATTGCAGTTCAGGCTGGACTGCCCACTTTCCTACAGCCAGAAGTGCATCAATCCGCTGTCTTGGATTCACCTCAGGGGAGGTGACATCGCTGAGCAACCGCTGCAAAAGCGGGCTGGCTGTAACCAGATTGCCGTGGCTGGCCCTTTTGTTGCTGAGGGCAGCGCCAGTTGAGGCGAGCGCCTGAAACCAGTTGACCTCAGAGTTTACAGATGGTTTCACACAGTTTCCTTGCTAGGGCATGAACTGCCTGCTCTATGCAACTAGCACGAAGAGATCACCTGCAGTGTGCCGGCAAGCTCTGCAGGGTGGCTTGTACGGTGCAGGATGCGCATGAGCCCACGCTCCAAATCCGGCAGCCCTTTCAGGGCATTGGGTACTTGTACCAGCACCTCTGGGCCGCCTGCAGATCACAGTGCGCTATTCAATTATTCCTGTCAAGAAAATGCAAGGCACTCGACTATAACACCGTTGTGATGCAGCCAAAGCAGCAGTGAGCGCAGCGTGACAAGCGAAACAGTGGCAGCTCTGAGGTGCGGACCTGATTGCCGCGCTTCGAGGAGCTGCTGCACAGCGTCCTGACGCTCTAGGATAGCAGCGTGCTGCACAAGGGGGTGTACAACCCAGTCGCGCAGCAGCCGCCCGCCAAATTTTGTGGTGCAGCTGTCCAGGAGCCACACAAGGCTGCCCTTCTCCGCGCCATTGTCATCGTTGCGCAGGATCTGCGGGCATCACCATCAGGTGCATCGATTGCTGGTACGGAAAAGCCAAGACAGAGTACCATGCTCCTCATCCTGTGATGAGACACACTGTCAAAGTACAGGGATGCTGTAATCACCTCCAGCTGGCGGAGCGCATTGGGCGAGAGCGCCATACAGCGGGCATCTTGGAATGGCCGGAAAGCCGCGCACTGTAGTTAGTGAGAAGCACAATAGTAATCAACACCGGTTGGGACCAAGTAGAGTTTGCAATGGCAACCACCTGCGCTGAGTGAATCAATGCAGGCCTGCCTGCACTCACACACGCCCATGCACGGCACATGCAAAGCTTGCGCTCACCTGCTGCAGTACGCCCTCGCTTTGAAAGGAGCGCAAGTAGTCCACCACGTGGGCCAGCGCCACGGCAGGCAGGTCTGGCAGCTGCCGCACTGCCTCCACCGCAGTGTCGCGTGTGCCCACGCCTGACGTAGTGGCATGCACTCTGTAGATGCTTGAAAATATGATCAAGTTCCGCTGCGCTTCAGTCTGTGATACACCCATGGTAGCCCACCTGACGCCAGAAAGAAGGATTCAAGCACGACTTGGGCACCGCCAGCACCATGAGTCCTGCAGACATGACGAAGCGAGCTCAGTGAGCCAGCAACAGACCCCAGCAAGCAAGCGCAACGTTCAGCTGTGCAGCCTCCTGTCCAGCGGCGTACCTGTCAACGGCCTCCGACAGGACCCCGGATGCGGGCGCAGCGTAGCCGTCCAGCAGCTTGCGGGTGCGGGAGGACAGCTCCCCCACCAGCAGCAGCTCCCGCGGCGCGCAGAACAGCAGCTGCGTCTCCAGCTCGGTGCGCATCGCATTGTCCCTGGTGTGCACATGCATTTACCTCAAGCAGATGCAGGCACTGGCCACAAGTGGCGCAGGCTCTGATGTATGGCAAGGGGTCCGGCTGGCACTTGGTGTACATGCAGAGCCATCTTTATAGCATACATGATGCTGATGGCTGCGTGCTGGGCTATGCACCAGAACTCGCTGTAGAGGACGTCCCCAGTGGACATCTCTACGGCAACCAGGCCCAGCTGCACAGCGCCAACGCCAGCATTGCCGGATGATGCTCCCGCCGGCTGCAACAGGCAGTGCCCGGTGTTGAACATCGGCGATGCATCTGGCTTGCGTCAACATCAGCATGCAGCACTGCACACTGTCCTCGATGATGAGAAAGCGAGTGGGTGTGGAAATGATCAAGTCACACACTTGCGCCTCCACGACAGCCACCAGGTGTGCGTTCAGCCCTGCTGATGTCCACTCGCCGACGCCGCGCTCGCTACCAAGCTGTCCCACATCCAAGACGTTGCCCGCCTGCGCTTGGCATCAACACGCCATGTCTCGCTCGCATGGCACTGTGTTGCCCATGTAAGGCCAAAACCACGTGCATGCGCGGCAATTTCGGGAACGAGGGGACAAACACCTGACATGTAGCTGCGCACAATGCACGCAACCATGCATGACAGCGCCGTGGCAGGTGGCATCCTTCCAAGTCAGGCATGCGCGCCTCGAGTGTGGCGCTGGTGTACACCGCAGTCAGCTTCCTGTCAAATGTCCCTCGACTGCCCTCGGCCTTCTTGATTGCTGCCGTTTCGGTCTGCCGCACGATCCCAACCTGCTGACGCAGTCAGGGTGGCATCATGCCCAGGACACTGCTTGCAACGACACAGTCTGCATCCATTTGAGTTGCCAAATCTCGCCTTGTAGCCGGCGTCGACAAGCCTACGGACATGCACACCCAAACGGAAAACAGGAAGACCTGCAAAAGAATTAATCCATGTGTCACTCAGAACTGCCGAGGCCAGTACGACCGAATGAAGGCAGGTTCACTGTCAGCAGCGACGTGCTGTTGACTTACCTGCAGTGAGGAAATTGCGGTCTTGGTATGCAAATATATGAAGCACATTTGCTGCATTCTCGGCGTCGTCACCGAAGAGCCTCATCTTGTAGCCCACTTCAATCAGCAACATGATGCCTGGGTGCTGCCGCTTCAGCGCTGCGACCTGCGGTCGGAGCATGCACATGCCATGCCGATCGACCACCAGGTGGCGCCACTGCACTGCGTGAAAGGGCGGTGCAGCTGCAATCCGCCACCTGGTTCTCCAGCGGTGTCATCGGCTGCGGCTTCTGCGGCTCGCGACCGCGGCGTGGCGCCTCCTGCGCCAGTTTCCGCTGCGCCTTGGCATGCCTGGCGCTCTTCTCAGCTGCTGATACTGGCGCACTGCGCCTGCTGCTTGCGGCTGGCTGAGCACTGGCTGTTTCAACGGCCGCATTGACGTGCACAGCTGCCAGCAAGGGACCGTTCGCTGATGGCCCAGCAGGGCTGACATTTGGCGCATGCTTTGCGCGCTTTGAAGGCTGTGCAGGGGGTTCCTCTTCTGTCAAGTCGACAGCCTGGGATGCAGGCCGCTTCGTTGGTGGCTTGGCTACAGTGTCTGAGGCTGATTGTGTGCGCTTGCCGAAGAAGGATGTCAGCTTTGGCTGCTTCTTGCCTGATGATTGCATCGCTGCATCGCCTGTTTCAGCTGTTGTTGCGTCGTGCAGCACATCTCATAGCCTGATCAGCCCGACGGAGGTTTTGAGGAGTGTAAGAATTGCACTATACAGGTGCAAATGTGTTTTGTGACCTGTAGTTACTGTGCATTGCTACAAGCTGGCTGTAGCCCGTTCGCACATGTACTCGGGATTTCGGCCAGGACTCAGAAGCAGACGCCCGTCCTCGGGGTCGCTGGGCACTTTGCTGCTGCATGTGTGACGCCCTCCTCATCACGGTGCAGCAGTGTGTATCGAACCGTGTCCAAAGCTTGGCGCCGGCCGCGCCGCATGCAAAAGCATGGTGGCGGCGCACTTGTGTCGGCTGATGTCTTTCTGACAGCCTGTAAGTATTGTGCATTCAGCGTAGCGGTGGTTCAAGTGCCGAGCGCCAACTTGCTCGGCCCATGCATGATTGGTCTACTGCACAGCGCCAGGTACGAAAATGTACATCCTGCTTGCCCGATCACCACATAGGTGCGTGCATGATGTGTCCATGATGTGTTGGCCCGATAACTGAAAGTTGCCATGGTGAGCAACAATGTAGCCCCTGCTCTCTCCATGTTCACCGTTCAGCTGCAACATGCACGCACACTGCCAGACGAGGAGATGTGTGCACTCCGTTGGCGTCGCCGCGTATGAGTTGAGTCGACACTGAGCATGCATTCAACCATGTGTGCGTCACGAAGTGGAGCTTGCAACAGGGCCGCAGGCTGATCCAAAAGCAGTAAGCTCAGGGCACGTGCGTCGCCACGTCAGGCTGCTCAGTTCAGCGCTGTCCGGCACAGATCCTGTTGCTTTCACGGCGCTCGTGCGGGACGTGGCTTGTCTTGATCGTGCGGCAGCTCCGGGCCGCGCATACGTCGGTGCAGCTGCAGAGTACTCAGCCCAGGCTCACGTCGGGGCCACAGCTGGAGTGCACCGAAGCTTTTGCACGGGCGGTGGTGCTGTGCCAATGCGCGTCGATCTGCATTGAGCATGGGGCGCTGCTGTGACAGGCGACACTGATGATTTGCAGCCAAGCGAGGCTGTCTGGCCTGCAGCGCCAGCACCAGCCTGCGCACCTACTGGACAAATCTCTGGTGGGCACCAGGCCGTGCGGCCACTGCAGCTTCCGGAGTGGGCTGCGTCCGGGATCAGACCTGCGCGCTGAGCAGCATCGCAGGCTCTCGGCAGCCCGCAGGGGTGGCGCCGCAGTTGGCGCAGCAATCCACATACATGCTTCCGCAGCGCTCACATCCTGCAGCACACAATGCACCAGCCGCTCAGCACAGCGCAGTGTCTGGGGCGGTGGAGCGTGCAGCCCGCTGCTGCAAGGCAGGCAGCAACAGCAGCGGCTGTGCCGCACACATGCTGTGATCGAGACGGACAGCCTTGTGCCACTGGGCCTCGACTTTCTGACGTTCCTGGCAGCCACGGTGCTTGTCATCCCGCTCTTCAAGTCCGTCAAGGCGTCGCCTATCCTGGGCTTCCTGTTCTCGGGTCTGCTGCTGGGCCAGCTCGGGTAAGTCATTCCTCTGTGCGCCAGCTGCGTGAGAAAGTATTGTCCAGGACGGCTGTGCACCGCATTGCTCTGGCCGCCTGCTGAGTGGCCGGCGTTGCTGCGTGCAGGCTGTTTAGAAACATCTCGGAGATCGAGAAGCTCAGCGAGCTGGGTGTGCTATTTCTGCTGTTTGAGATGGGACTAGAGCTGTCGCTCGACCGCCTCAAGGTGCGCCGGCTGGGACGATGCGCTGTTTTGTAACAGCCTGGCCGTCAAGCACATCGAGTGCATTGCGACTGTGTGAGTTCAACACAGACAGATGGCAAGTGGCTGAGATTGAGCGCTGCCGTGATTGCAGGCTCTGGCCAGATATGCATTTGGCCTCGGCCTCACGCAGATGTTCCTGTGCACCCTGGCCTTCAGCCTGTTCTCCCTGCCAGTGGGCAAGGGCATTGGCACACAGATACTGGAAGTGGTGCGCTGCAGACATTGCCCGGCCGTGTGGTTGCTGTACAACCAGCTTGCACACTGCCTTGTACCCGAAACATATAACCTATGACATTATTGCTATGCCACGAAACGTGCCTCTGTGCACACCAATGCAGGTGTTCAGGGCGTCACCACAGCTGGCAGCTATTCGGTCGGTGGATGAGGCGGTGGTCATCGGCGTGGCGCTGTCGCTGTCGTCCTCTGCGTTCGTGCTGCAGCTGCTGAACGAGCGCGGGGAGATGGCCACCAAGTTCGGCAGCGCGACGCTCGGAATCCTGCTCATGCAGGTGCCGCACGCAGCTGCCACACCGATGCAGCCCGCCACTTATCTTGTGCCCGTGCCCATACACTGCTGCACGTGCCGCACATGGCTGCCACGCAAGCCAGCCTGCCACCTGGCTGATGTCTTTGCGAACACACAAACTGGCATGCAACGAGTCGGCCCTGTTTCCAAGGAGCAAGGCTGTGCAGCCGGAGGCCGTGTTCAGTGTGCACAACCCCGGCTGCAGGACATCGCGGTGGTGCCGTTCCTGGTGCTGCTGCCGCTGGTGGAGAGCAACGATGTGACGACCATGGGCGCCATGGACCTGCTCAGCCAGCTGGGGCCTACCGCGCTGCAGACAATAGGCTCCCTTGGCCTGCTGCTGCTGGGCGGCCGCACCATCCTGCGCCGTGTCTTTCAGGTCCATGAAGTCCAAGGCTGTTTGGGCGTGGCTGGTTTGCGGCGTTGTCCAAGTCCCTGTGGGTCGCTTGGGGCCTCAGCGCGTGCTTCCTCCCCTCTCCTAGCCCTGACAGCAGGTGGCACGCGCGCAGGTCGTGGCAGAGTCGCGCAGTGACGAGACATTCGTGGCGCTGTGCCTGCTGACAGTCACAGGCGCCTCGCTGCTCACCCAGAAGCTGGGCTTCTCAGACACAGCGGGCGCCTTTGCAGCGGGCGTGCTCCTCAGCGAGACCAACTTCCGGTCGCAGGTCGGTGGTGCTGACAGGGCCGCCTGTCATGGTGTATCAATCGAGCTACCTGTGCACTGTTAACAAATGGCAAGTTTGCCCCGACATGGGCCAGTCTGCAGCTCCTCATCAGCAGTCCTGTACCAGTGCACCTCCTGCAGTCCTTTTGAGCACTGGTCATGTTCAAAGCTGAGGCATCCCAGTAACTGGTGTAACACTGACTTGCAGGTGGAGGCAGACATCCGCCCGTTCCGTTCGTTGCTGCTGGGGCTGTTCTTCACCACCACAGGCAGCAGCATGGACCTCCAGCTGCTGTACCAGCAGTGGCCCATCGTCATAGCCCTGCTGGGCGGCCTGCTGGCCGTGAAAATCGGCATCATCGGCACAATCTCCCAGTGGTTCGGCCTGTCCAAGTAAGCTCGCACGCCTTGAGCTGCCCAGTCTGGGGATGCTATCGTATATGCACGATTGAAAGGTCTGCACACGGGTTGACTCTCTGAGCAACTTCGATCTCTGTCACGCCAGGCCGGAGGCCATCAGGACTGGCTTCCTGCTGAGCCAGGGCGGCGAGTTCGCCTTTGTGCTGCTGTCGCTGGCCAAGGAACTGCGCATCCTGCCGGACGAGCTCAACCGTCTGCTGATCATTGTGGTGGTGCGTGTTTGCGTCAGGAAGCTGTGATGTGTCGTGCGCCTGTTCCCCATAGCAGCCTGCGCGAAGGGACGACCTCTTGCAAACCTGCTGGCACCCGGCGATGCGCTGCAATGACTTGCGACTGCAATGCCTGTGCAGGTGCTGTCTATGGCTCTGACGCCGACACTGGCTGCGCTGGGTGCCAAGTTTGCGGGCATGCAGATGGAGGCAGACGCCGACGACTCACCAAGCAGCGCGGGTGTGCAGGCTGGGCCGCAGGCTCGCTGACATCGCTGCGGAGATGGCACTGCGACGCAGCACTGAGAGTGAGGGTGTGCCCCTCAAACATACAGCCTAAAGCCGGCGGCTCTGCTTGCAGGCGGCTTGACGGAGGTGCAGATGAAGGAGGGCCGGCAGACAGTGGTCATCTGCGGCTTTGGCGAGCTGGGGCAGACCATCGCGAACATGCTGGAGGTACCCACTGGGCTATGTGACTTTATGGTTCGCAGTGGCACAGTGATGGCCACAGCGCCGTCAGCCTGATGCGCCACTGTGCTTGCTGCAGAGCCCGCTTGCGGTGTCAGCGGGAGCGTCACCTCCGCAGTACATCGGCTTCGACATGCAGCTGGAACGCATCCAGGTGGGCTGATGGGCAGCATCGGGAGCTGTTGATTGTGCTCGCGTGTGCCAAAGGAGTAGGCAGTGTCGTGCATCATGTTCAAGACCAGGTTCAGTCACCCTGCGTCGCATGTGCTCGTACATGTGCTTGTGCATGCAACAGGCTGTGGTCCTGATACGTCTGAGGTACGAGGTGTCGATGTTGCTACAGGCCGCGAGGATAGCAGGCTTCAACGTGACCTATGGCGACGGCAGCCGCGCCTCTGTCATCAAGGCCTTTGGCGTCCAGGACGTGCGCGCATTTGTTGTGGTGTACACGGCGCGGCGGCGCTCTGTGGCGGCCGTCGACAACCTGCGGGCGGCCTTCCCAGACACCCCCATCTGGGCGCGCGCACTCGACCTCAGGTGCTGCCCTGCTGCCTACAGCTCCTGCTTGCCGGCGTGCCACGCCTGGGGCGCTGACATATTTATGCTGATCGTTGCCCTGGGCCCGCGCCGTGCACCGCACCCTTGAGCAGCCAGCGGCTGGACAGCTTCTGACGGCCCCACGTCACCTGCTTCTCGAGCGGTGCCCTGGGCGCACCCCCACACCGGCAGCGCCCCACCCTGTGGTGCGCCCGCAGGCACGCCGCGGAGCTGAAGCAGGCGGGCGCGACGTACCTGACCACCAACAACACGGAAGCGGGCACCGCGCTGGGCTCCGACCTGCTGCTCCGCCTGGGCATCGCGCGCCGCAACCAGCTGCAGCCGCTCGTGCGCGCCCTGCGCCGCCAGATGGACTCCCGGTGCGCCCCGGCCCGCCCCGGCGCCGGCACCCCACGCCGTGAACGCGGCGGCTGCCGCATCCTCGGCCTTGCAGTCACCAGGCCGGCTGCAGGCATTCTGCATGATGCGCCCAACGTGCTCTGCCAGGCTGTCGGGGGCGCCAGTCAACCACGGCGGGCCGCCTGCTAACCTACTAACAATATAGCAATCAGTTGCGTTGATTAATTGATTGGTGAATTGATGAATTGGTTGGTATATTCATACCATCATTTTCTCCCGCAGGGTGGTGGACCTGGTCAGCGATGTGGACCCGGGGCACGGCAGCGGGGACGACGACCCCAGCGTGTTCGTGCTGGACGAGCAGCAGTTCAGCGGCAGCCTGAGCTCCACCGACGAGGAGGCCTCGCCCGGCCTCAAGCAGGTGCTGCAGCCGCACCCCCTGGTCGCCGTGTGTGGTTTTTCTGCATGCTTCACGTGCGGCCGCGGTGCCCGGCTGCACACGCGTGTCCTGCTGCGTCACTGGCGCGTCGTGTGCATCTGATAGGTGGTGCCGGAGATCAAGGGAAGCGGGGAGATGGCAGCATCGAGTGGGGACGACCAACCTGCGGCCGGTGGCGGAGGCATCATTGAAGCGTCTGGGTTGCAGAGTCTGCTGGCATCCTCAGTGGACGAGCATAGCACCTAGGAGCTTGGATGATCACCTGCAGACCGAAGGGCCACTCTCTATCGCCGAGAAGAACATCAATGTCAGATAGTGAGAGCTGGGAGGGTTTGCCAATAATTTTGCTCTGGTGGCAGCAAACAATTGATTGGCAGCTCGGCTGGGTTCATGTCAGGTATTGCAACACTGTACTGTACGTGACGCTGAAATGGTTGCAAACAGCTGCATCGTATCAAGCGCATGATCGGCTGACGTTCCACCTCCCCATGTTTCATCCTGCAACATCCGGAGTGATGCAGCTTCAATAAACTAGAGCACAAATTAACGAGCAAGATGCGGAGGACGCTGTGTAGGTTGCTGCGAATCTGCACATTCCGCGCGGGGTGGCCGCAGCAATATGCTGCCTCTGACCCCACGAGTATATTAAGATAAGAGGTGCCCCGGATCAACCCCGCGGCAGCGACCAGGGCAGGGGTCTGTGCGGTGCACGGCTTACAGCGGCGAGCTGACGGTGAGAAAGGTGCGCCAGCGCCACACCCACATCATATCATCAGCTGCAACGGCAACTCCGCAATTGCCGGCTGCCTGCTGAAAGCACCCAGCCTGCCCAACGCCGGCCTGCCGTCCACTATGCAGTACCAGGCATAGTTGGCGAGCCCGACCGCACTGTTTGCTGCCGCCAAGACCTGCGATCAAGGCACACCAACACGGTCAGCTGCAAGAAGCGAGCTGATCCTGACCCGGTCACAGTAGCCTAAGTGCTCGTGACACCGAACATCATGCGTGCACGAGTGTGTCACCAGCACTGTGGCACGCAGCGCAGCGCCCAGCTTGCTGAGGCCCAGCCGCGGCACGGCCAGCGCCGCCACCCCCGCCAGCAGCCCCAGCAGCCCCACCTCCCGGCGCTGCCCAGCCTGCAGCCGCACCCGCAGCGCACCCACCTGCATGCAGTGGGTGCCCCTACTCTACGAGACCAGCCACGCTAGTGCTTTGCATGTGATGCAGTCGTATCGGTCCGTGGTGAACTGCTGGCTGGCTGGCGTGATATGAAGCGTGCGGCACCTGGGCGGTCAGGTTGGCAAGCTGAGTAGACGACAGGGCGTGTGCGGCGTGCGGGCCGTCAGGCAGGGCAGCCGCAGCCTCCAGAGATGCCACGCGCTGCCGCAGGGCGGCCAGCTCGGCGGCGGTGGCGGCGGCGCCGCTCTGCAGCTCCGCCACCAGCCGGGGCTGCGCCTTCTGCTGCACCTTGATCGCCTTGATCTCCTGCGAATGGCACCATTGCAACCTTGCATGTTTGTGCACCCGACACCCTTGTATACATGTGAGACGTTGTCATGGAAAATACAGATGATGACATGGTAAGTGGCAATTTGAGAGTGTGGCCTTCAACACTCGACCAAATTCCGACTGCACCTGTACGAGCAGGTCATAGACGCTCTTGCCCAGGCGCGAGCTCTGCAGCTGCAGCTGTAACTGCTTGTCATCAGCGTCGAGGGTCAGCAGCCGAGGCTCTGGCGGCATCTGCCTAACAGGCACAATCTGTGGCACCAGTGGCGCAGCTGGGCCGGCAGACACGGCGGCGGGGATCACAGCAGCTGCTGCAGGTGCCACAATTGCGCTGGCGTTGCCTGTACTGCTGGCAGCGGTCCTGTCCTGCAGCGTTCTGCCTCCGTCTGGCACAGCACTTGCTGAGGAATCGCTGGGTGTGCCGTGCCATACAATTTCTGGATACGGGGGTTTGCCCACGGCAGTGGCCGGTGCAGCATCCGCCACAGGCCTCGTCACAGCAGGCTGCTGGGTGGCGGCTGATTTTGTGTCTGCCGCAGCCGCCGACGCGGCTGCAGTTGCTGTAGATTGCTGCTGCGCATCAGCTGCTGCGGTCTGTTCCGCTGTCAGCAGGGCTGCTGGCTCGGCTGCCGCCGTTGCAGTGTCTGCCTGTAAGATGGTGGCGGGCTGTGGCTGCACAGTCTCCACTCCGCCACCAGCTGGCAGAGTACTAGTGCCGGTGGTGACTGGAGCTGGGCGCGCGCCAGCATCCTCGACTGCTGCGGCGACCAGCTGTGGCGCGGGCACAGCCGGCGGCGGCGCGGTCGGCGGCGGGGGCACCACCAGCGGCGGCGACGGCTGGCTGATGAGCGTGAGCGGGTCATGCACCAGCGCGTCCGGGACATCGTCGTCCCCCTCCTCAAACCGGAGCTGGTCCTCCAGATCCTCCGCAGCGCTCTTCCCGTACACTGCGGCCGTGAAGGACACCTCAGCTCGCATGTTACAGTTGTGTCTGTCTGCTGAGACTGGTCATGCTGCACAGCCACCGTGGTTCTTGCAAGCCATCGACACTGTTGAGATTGCCCTTCACCTGCAATGTCGTTGATGGTGCAGACCGGCTCGCTGCCGTGGGTCGTCAGGAAGCGCAGCAGCAGGTATTTCACCCACGGCGGGCTCTCCACCTGCAGGGCATCAGAGTGGTCACCTGTTACCAGACCATGCAGGAGGTGTGATCGCGAGCGCGTGCATGTGGGTGCAGTGGGGAGAGCCACCCTCTGTGAGCGAGTCCCATCGTTCGACATCCTGCCATGATGGGCGCTTTCAGGGGGGCGCACCTTGAACGACTGGGTGCCCTTGACTTTGGCGGCGGTGAAGTTGCCGACCAGCTTCCAGGCAGTGCTGTTGAGGCTGCGCCCATAGTCAGTGCCCTTGCCGGGCTCGCCACCACCAGACGCCGAGTCGTGGCGCGGGTGCTTCTGCCGGCCCCGAACCTCAAAGTCCCTGATGCGCGATGAGTACAGCTCATGCTGCGACACCTGCACGGCCGGCCACAGCTTGGCTGTGCGCATGTTCCTCCCTGGCAAGCTCGGCATGTCTGGATTGGCCAAACCTTTGCACGCAACTTCGGAGCTGTGATTTGCCTCATGTCTTTTGTGAGCGCCATTGGCTCACCCGCAGCGTGTCGGGGCGGATGACCTGCGGCAGCTCAATGATCAGCCACTTGTCTGCCTTGCAGTCGGTGCGCATGAAGGTGTCGCCATCGTTGTCCAGGATGGATGATGCCCGCTGCACACCAGAGAGTTTGCTGTGATTAACCAGGTCGAGGTCAATTTCATCCTGCTTGCATGTATCGCAGGAGCACCTCGGCCACTTCAGTCTACCTTGGCCTCCTTGTTGGCAGCCAACACTTTCGCGCCATCCTTTGCAGACGCAAAGTTGTGCCGGTCATGCACATCCTCATCATCGTCGGTAGCCTCGGTCGGCCCGGCTGCTGCCGCCGCAGCCGCCTGCTCTGCTGCCGCTGCTGTTGCCCGCTCTGCCAGCTGTGCTGCCGCGGCTGCCTCGGTGGAGTTGGGCGTTGCACACACGCCATGCATATCCTGCTGCTGTGCTGCACCCGTGGAGGAGTCGATGCTGAAGAGCCCACTGCTCGCGCCTGCTGCAGCCGCGAATACGTCCTGCAGACCTGGGACTGGACATGTGGGCTGAGTGAATGGCATTGGGTGGCCTGCATGCTGTGCTGTGTTCATGCCGCCATGGCTGCCTGCTGTTGCCGCTGCGGCAACAGGTTGCGCTGTCAGTAACACGGTTTTTGACGGCGTCACGAGTTCCGCTGGCTGTTGCTGCTGTTTCGCATTGCCGGGCATAGGCGCAGACGACTGCTGGTCTGCAACGGCAGCCGCTGCATCTGGATTGATATGAGATGAATGTACGCCGGGGTCGGCACCCCCCGACGGCGGTCCAGACTCCTGTGCTGTCGCTTGTATCGCTCGCGAGCTGCATGCTGATAGGAATAGCACGAGCAAGGCAGACGCAGCAATGCGCTGCCAGCGCTCACCCTGCAAGCTCATGCTACAGTGCCATTGCACGCAACAGTTGCATCAGTCGACATTTAACACGTGTTGCTCGCTCAAACGATGTGCATATGGAAACAGAGCTGTGTCTTCTGAGAAGCAAGGTTTTCGTAGCAGATTACAGTCGCATCGCTGGCTGCCTTGCCACTCTGTCCTGCCAACACTGCAGATGAACGGTGCTGCTAGACCTGATCAAACATCTGAACCGAGTAGTCGGTCAAGGTGTGTCGCAGAGGACTTGCAGCGGAGGCTTCGGTATTCTGCAACCTCATTGGCCACATCTCTGATGATCTCCGGATCTCCAACTTGGGTACGGCCAACAACACGTCTGTGCCAATACTCCAATCTTTCATGTCGTTGCTCACAGGACAGCCTGCCAAGCTTGGCATGCACTGCGCAGGCTGTTCTGCTGGTTTGCCAGCGCCACAAGATCCTCCAGCGCTTCAGCAAAATCTGCCTGCGCCTGCCGCAGATGAGGCGACGGCGCTGCTCCAAACATGCGGAGCGACAAAGCTGTGTCACCCTCTACCAGACACAGCTCCCCTGCTCCGGCCTCGTCTTCGCTCAGTCTGCCCAACGGCGGATCAGCAAGCTGCTTTGCGACGCCGTCCAGGCTTGCGTCGGACGGACTCGCAGCCTCTCTGCTGTCGTTGCCTGGAGGCGCTGTTCTGCTGCTGAGTCTGTGACCGTCTGCAGCAGCAGGACTGCCGCCTACGACAGCTGATGAGGTCGCCACCCCTGAAAGGGGTCCTGACAGCTCTATTGGCATGGTTACTGGCTGCCGCGAGGATAAACCTGCTGTGCTGTTTGCCACTGCCTGTCCGGCAGCCGGTGCACCACTCTCCACTTTCGGGACCACCCTAGCGCGAGCCTCCATGTGGCTGCTGTACATCGCCGAGCTGACCTGCAGGGAACGCATGCATGCAGGCTCAGCACCCAATCTGCATGGCACGAATGGACACATGCTAAGCACTGGCATGCAAGCCGTCCACATTCTCTGCACTGAGAGCTTGCAGCACTTGCCTGATGCATGCCCATTACATGCCGGGCGCGTGCAATGTTGAACCAGCCCCGTTTCAGGCAGGAGCACGCAGCCTCGTGCTTCTGCATGTACCCATCAGTTTGCTGCAGGACGCTGAGAAAGGCTTGTTCCATTGTTGCATCGTCTCCAGCTGGAGGCTGGATGGCTGACGCGGCCATGGCAGCGCCTGCAATGCAGACATATGCTTCAGATCTGTGTCGTCTGCTTCAAGATCTGGTGCAATGACATTGATTGCGTGATGGTTGATCATCAATAGGCACCAGAACGTTATGCAGCACACCTTTGCTAGAAGACCTTCGGCACCTTGACATATGGCCCCTCCATCTCAGGCATCTCTTTCAACAGGGTATCCCTGCACATGCAACCGCGAATTTAGCAGGCTGTCAATGACAATTCCTCACTGCGTACTCACATACAGCAGGACTTGCAGCTCATACAAGGTCTACCTCTGCTCAAATTCCTGCACAGTGTCGGGACGCAGCATGTTGCTCTCGTTCTTGATCGCAGCCTGCAATGCTGGCTCCACGCTGTCCGTGTTCACGCTTTGCAGCTGCCCGAACCTACGAGCCGAGCAATGCGCATCAGTGCAGAGTTGTAAAGGACATGTCTATGGTCCTGCCAGTCAGCATGCCGTCCAAGGCAGCGGACCAAGCTCACCAGTCAACTATCTCCGCAATCTTCGGGCCCCACTCCTCTGCCTATATCGTAAAGGCCAGAAAATTCTTACGTGTTTGTGACATTTGGCAGCTTGCGGGTGGGCTGAACTGCGCCCTCATGCGCATGCTCACCTCCTGCGGCGTGACCTCGATCTGCGAGAGTTCCGCCAGTCGCTGCACGTCTGGCAGATCGTCGCGAGCCTGACTGCCAGCTGCTATGTACCGCTGAGCCCTGCAAAAGGACGGCAGCGGCCGGGCAGTCCGCCAGAGTCTGCTCGCTGGCAGCATGCACTGGCCGCGATGAAGGAGCTGCGTGCCCGCGGTCGGCAGGATCGTCGACATGAAAATGAGCACTTTCAGATGCCAGTGTAAAGCGTGCTTGTGATGCTCCACTGAAACTCTGAAAGTCGAGAGAGCGACGGACGGACGGAGCCTGGGTCCCCCGACACCGGCAAGCTTTTGCCACCCTCCTGCACCTCAAAATTTGGTTCGCCAGGTTTGCGTCCATTGATGTGAGAGGAGCTGTGTAGTCTCTAAACTGCTGAGATCGCTTTCATCGGTATCTCTGTTGTGTGCGTGCCGGGGACTGCCTGCGTTCATTGACATTCATGCGCATGCCTGCTCCGTTATGCTTTGCTCGCCACAGGTGCCAGCAATCGGCCAGCCGCGCAACAACTTGGCTGAGCATCTGCAGAGGACTCAAAATGGCAGTCTTGACTATGGGCTAGTGTATGCAGGGCCAGAACAGCTGCAAGCAAACCTTGCGCCAAGGTGCTGACTACATGCATGAGTAGGGGCAAATGTCTTCCAGCAAGGAATTGAGTGTGATGTGCATGCACGATAATGTGCGTGGAGGAACATATATGACCATTTCCCATGCCTTGCAGTGCGGCGACGGGCGCAGTAAACCTCCAGGTGACGCACGAGACCAAGCAGGTGAGCTCGGCAAGTGACGGTCGCATTGCAACTGCGCGCACCTCGGACAGTAGTTGTTGCTCACTGTGAACAAGTTTCCGCAGGCGCTCCAACGCTTGCGCGACCTGGGCAAGGTCCCGCCGCAAGGTTAGCCAGCTGCGCCTGTGCATACCCACATCTCCGCAAGGCATGCACACGGTAGCATGTGCAAGTCCTATGCATGCAACCGTTCGATCCAAATTGTTTCATGTATCCGTTCTGCAGGCGCTGCAAGGCCACAAGGTCCGTCTGCTTCAGCAGCAGCGGCTGCCACGGCAGCGGCCGCAGCCGCTGCACCTGGGCAGCGTCCTGCAGAGCATCCGGCGCACCCGAGTCATGACAGTGCAGCTGTCAGCAGCCGGGTTGCTGGACCTCAGCCCAGCCGAGCCCTGCAAGGCCCAGCTGCACACGGTCCAACAGGGCAGGACAGATGGGCCAATCAAACTGCAGCGCCACAGCAGACCTTCCAGCAGCATGGCCAGCAAACACCCGCAATGGACACACAGCAGGCAGCTGCAGGCATGCGGCAACCGCCTGGCCCATCACGGCTGCAGAATGGCAGCATGCAGCAGGGTGGCATGCTGCATCATCCAGCGCAGGCTGGCAACCGGCAGCCGGCACCAGCACAGGGCAGCGGGCAGATGCCACGGCAAGGCACAGCTGCACCAGTCACGGATCCATGCGCAGCACCAGCACTGCAGCGGACTCCTACATCGTCCATAGGTACAATGCAGCAGCAGCAGCAGCACCAGCGGCATGCGCCAGGTCGGCCACCAGCAGCCACACCAGGCGTTCTTCTCTGCAAGCACAAACGTCCAGGAAGCAGCTGCGACACCTGCCGTGAGGAGCTTGTGTATGTGAAGGAGCGCCTGCTGGCAGTCATGTCACAGATTGTAGATCTGCCACCTGGCTCAGAGGGGCGCAAGCAGGCGCTGCTATTAGACCGGCAGGAGCTTGAAACAAAGCGGAGGGCACTAGAGGCGGCCATCAGCCCAAAAGGTGGCGCAGGTCCTGCAGCGAGCCGCTTCAGCAGCCCAGCAGCCGCTTCAGCGGTACCGCCGCAGCAGCAACCATGGGCCGGCCCAGCGGCTGCGAATCAGCAAGCGGCAGGAGTATCATGCCTGCCGGCTCAGCAGCCGCCCGCCTCAAACCTCTTCCGGGACATCACCAACAGCGGTAGCCATGCTGCAGCTGGCAGTGGCGGTCCCACACCAGGCAATGCATTCGCCTTTGCACCCAGCAGCACCAGCAGCAGCAGCTTGGGCTTTGCAGCCAACAGCATGCCGCCTGATGGCACTGGCCCACAGCCGGACGCGTCGCTGCGCAGTGCAGCAGCTGGCGTGTCGCTGGAGCCCTCGGACTGCAGGTATGCACATCATGTTCCAAATGAAGGCTGTGCATGCAAGTGGGTGCATTGTCAAGCCGCTGTAGCACACTGCATCATCGCCTTCTGGCGCATGCATGAGCAGGCGGAATGAGGGCACACAGGATGCACGGTGGAGGCGGCACTTCCCATGGTCCCAGGTGAAGCTAGTGCGAAACTCATTTGGACATAGGTTCGGATGTCGCACAGACCCCACATGCCCGAACATATTTGAACACACCACCGCAGGACATGGATGCCAAAAACACCCACTTCTTCGGCAACAGCAGCTACCGGCTGAACCAGAGGGAGGTGTGCAACGCAACACTGTCAGGCCAGGACACCTTCGTCCTCATGCCCACTGGCGGTGCGCAACGCCTTGTTCAACCTCCCTGCACTTGGAGTCGTTGTAGCGCCCAGCCGCTCTCCTAGCACACAAGGGCTCCCTTGCGAGGTATGCCAGCGCGTCGCAGGTGGCAAGAGTCTCTGCTATCAGCTGCCAGCTGTTGTCGCGCCAGGCGTCACAGTGGTCGTTTCCCCACTTGTGTCTCTCATCCAAGACCAGGTATCAATGACGACTTTTGACAGGCTGCCATGCAAGGCATGTCGTGTGGTGATATACTTTGCAACTGCCAAGCAACAACAGCACGTATTCTCGGTGCTGAAGCTTGTGCTGCTGCAGGTTTTCCACCTGCAGGAGGCGGACATCGGCTGCGCATATGTCAGCAGCGGCATGGACTGGACGGAGCAGCGCAACTCCTTTGACCGCGTGCGCAGCTGTGGCAGCCAGGAAACCATTGTGCTGTTCGTGACGCCTGAGAAGGTGACGCTCCGGTTGTTGGTGCCGACACCATGTGCCTGTGACTGTTGCCCGAGCAAGCAATCGTGCCCAAAAGATGGCAATTTGCACCCCTGGTCGCTCCATATATGACACAGCATGGGCGAACACTTCAGTGATATTTCAGGTGGCAGCCAGCGATGCGCTGATGCGGGTGCTGGACCACTGCCACTCGGCGGGCAGCCTGCGCCGCTTTGTGGTGGACGAGGCGCACTGCGTCTCTGCCTGGGGTGCGAGAACGCTCCAGTGGCGTGCCCTACTCCCATCATCACATGCACGATGTGTGCAGTGCATTGCGAGAGGATTTTGATCTCTACGCATAGGTCACGACTTCAGGCCAGATTTCCGTGGCTTGCGGGTGTTCAAGCAACGGCAAGTACATCTTTGCATGCATACTATTGATGAGTGCATGACTGGGATGCAGCGAATGTACCCGCCTGTCTGCCGGTCGTAAAAACATCATGTTGGCAGTGAAGACTCGTCTCTGCAGGTACCCTGATGTGCCCCTGATGGCGCTGACAGCCACGGCCACGCCCCGCGTGCAGCACGATGTGGTGCAGCAGCTGTGCCTGCGCAACTGCGTCATCTTTCGCTCCTCGTTCAATCGCGCCAACCTGCGGTGGGCCAACCTGTTGCTTTGAATTCCCTGACACCATGGGTGGCAGACAAGGGGATCTGGCTGTGCTGCTGTTGTGGGACCGTGCATCATGGCCTACATGTCATGGGCCCTCAAAGGCAAAGACGTACGAGCTCAAGACTGTGCATGTCTATGCAGGTACGAGGTGGTGAAGAAGAACAAGAAGTGTGTGGCGGAGATGGCCAAGACCATCGCAGAGCGCTTTGTCGAGCGGCGTGGCAACCGGCGGCGGGTGCACTGCGGCATCGTCTACTGCCTTTCCAGGAAGCAGTGCGAGGACATTGCTGGCCAACTCGAGGTGCAGCAAGTTGCTCCCGTGTGGCCGACTGAGCACCTCTGATCACTCACTGTGCAAGCCGCCGAGTCTTTTGCATGCCTCAAACCACATTCACAGCTCGAACATCTATCGACGGCCTTGTCCAACCCAGACTACGCCTCAATACCCTGGCTGTCTATGCACCACAGCATGCGCTGCGTAGCGAGCACCAGTGCGACGTCCGGGTGGCCTTCTACCATGCGGCGCTCAGCCCTCAGCAGCGGGAGCAGGTGCAGCACGCATGGACACACTCCACGACGCAGATCCTGTGCGCTACCATCGCCTTTGGCATGGGTGAGTGACTGTTGCTTGCAGTCGTCAGCTGCCTGCTGTTGACGGCCCTAGAAGCTGCATGTTCACCAGAAGTATCGGAAAAAGTGGCTGCACGGCTCAGCGAGTACAGGCTCCTTCCGGATGTGCAGGCATCAACAAGCCGGATGTGCGCTTTGTCATGCACTACAGCATGCCGAAGAGCCTGGAAGGCTATCACCAGGTGCATGACGCCAGCACCAGCAACCCGTATGTCATCAGCCACAGATGCAGTGTTCGTCGGTGCAGACAGCGCAACTTGTTGTTATACTACCGCTGTGTACCTGATACCCACAGGAGACCGGCAGGGCGGGGCGGGATGGTGCCCCCGCAGCGGCCATACTGTACTACTCATACGGGGACGCCAAGATCAGCCGCCACATGATCAAGCAGTCCGCCCAGGAGTCGGGCTGCGCGCCGGAGCAGCTGCAGTGCAACCTCGAGTCGCTGGACACAATGGTGGGCTCTGCCGGCTGCTCCCGTGGGTCCCCAGGCACAGTCACTTGCGATGAGAGCTTGCATCCCTGCACATCCGTCCGCATGCTTGCAACACATGCAGTGCACCGGGATTGCATGTCGCTGCAATGTTTCCCCTGATCCAACGGCGCCATCCTCATGGAAAACCAGACCGTTTGGCCCGCATCTGCAGGTGGCCTTTTGCGAGGAGCAGGTGGAGTGCAGGCGCGTGCTGCTGCTGAGCTACTTCGGGGAGCGCGGCTTCAGCAAGGAACGATGCGCCGCCACCTGTGACATCTGCCTGCGCAACGTGGGCCAGCGCTTCGAGGGTGTGTGGCACGCCCATTGAAGTTACCGACTGATGTATTGACATGACGGCACCAGCAGGACCCTGCTATGCAAGAGGGGTCTGGCACCGCAGAACGCCTGATACATGTATTGAGATACAGTTGGCGATCCCTGCAGAGCGTGACTTGACGGATGTGGCGTGCGCCGTGGCGGCGGTCGTGCAGGCCGTGGGATCGAATGCCAGCATGGGGCATGTGATCGACGTGTTCAGGGGTGAGGGAATTAAGTCTGTATATCGCTGATGTGGCCTTCAGGAGCGACTATCACAGTCACAGTCGTGCTGCTGGCACAGGTCATGAGACTGGTGCTGGTTGCAGGTGCAAACAATGCAGCCGTGCGCAAGCGGGGCCACGAGCAGCTGCCGGTGTGGGGCTCAGGCTCCCAGCTGACGTGCGGTTGCGACGTGCAACCAGTCTGGACTCAGCCATTCACCTGTCACGGTGGCAGTGTTAGTGATGTACGGCGTGAGGTTGGCTATGGTGTATGTACGTTCTTCCTGCAGGAAGAGCGATGCGGAGCGCATCATCCGGAAGATGGTGGCGGCGCACCTGCTGCAGGAGGTCACCACGCGCCAGGACAACCAGTATGGCTCCGTGGTACGGCTTTCACAAGTGCCTTCACAGCAGACAGCTGGCATCTGTGCACAAGGACGAATCCTGCCTGAATCAGGCCAAACCACACAGCATCTTTCGGCAGCTCGCAAGCATATGCACAAGCCCTCAGTTTGGGCTGCTGATCTGCCTCTGGTTCCAACGATGATGCTGTGATGCTGCAGGTGTCAGCGCTGCAAGTCGATCCTGCGGGCATGGCGGCACTGTCCGCTGGCCGCCTAAAGTTCCTGCTGCCCTTCCCCGTTGCTGGCGGCAGGTCAGTTGCATGCTTGAGCATTGGGGCAAAAGTGCACACTGCATGCATCCATGTGATAATACATGTCTCTGACAGTGCAGGGACCATGTTTGACACAGACGACATGTTGAGCATGACAGTGCCAGCATGGAGTAGGCATGAACTCTTATTTGGCTGATGCAGCGGCGGTGCCGGTGGCAGGTCGGCGGCAGCCGCGGCATCGCCGCCGGCGGGCCTCGGCACCCTGGACGACCCCATCGAGCTGTCGCAGCCCGCGTCCACGCTGCCGCGAGGTACGCTGCTGCTTGTCTGCTTCGCCAATGTGAGACACCTCTGCAGCCGCCTGCCTGCCGACAGTTGACTGCGCATTGTGTGCAAAGTGTGACCACTGTTGCGTCAAGAGTGTGCACTCAGCCTGAATTCGTGCCGTATCATAGACCAGCTGGATGTTCTGGAGACAGCCCTGGACCAGGTTGGTCATGCAGCGAAGCAAGCATTCATCTGTCAAAGCGTGCTTCAGCCATCCTGTCAGTCGACATGCTGGGTGACCCCGCTGATGGTCTTGCTGAGTCTCGTGTCCTGTCCCGTCCTGCAGCTGAACACAGCAGTAGAGGAGCTCAACCAGAAGTCCCGGCGGCCGCTGAGCCGCAAGGTGCTGCAGTCCATCGCGGCGGCGGACCCCGCCACCAATGCCGCCGTGCAGGAGCTCCAGATCCCCGGCTTCTCAAAGCGCGCCAGGGAACAGTACGGTGCGTGGTTTCTGACGCTTTTGGATCTTTGGCAGTTGTGTGGTCCAAGCTCATGGTGGCGAATCGAATGCTGGGCCTGTCAATGCTGAGTGTCCAACCATCTCAGGACACTCCCGGGAAGCTCATTGCTGAACAAAGCTGTCATCGCCTGACATCCTGCAGGAGCGCCAATCGTGTCCACCCTGGAGCAGGCACACGCATACCTTGCCGACAGGCAGTCGGGCCGCATCCCGCCGGTGCGCTGAGCTGCAGACATGTATGTTGACGCGCAGGTGTTGCATGCACTGTGCACCAGTCAGCCAGCTGCACTCAGGGAGGTGACTGCTGCGCATGCTACCCTGGGCGCCGCCGCGTGTGCTAGCAGGCACATGGCCTGTTCTATGTCCGACATCAGTGGTTGGCCGATCGCAGGACACACCTTTCGTCCTAGACGCGTCCACCTTCTTCAAGGGGGCCAAGCGCAAGCGTGCATCGGCAGCTGGTGCGGTGGCTCTGGCAGGCTACGTGCTGCACACTGCCCATCACGTCACCTGCACGCACGACTGCACGACGTTTTTCATCACCACCACACCACCAGCCGCTCCTGAGTGCAGGAGATGCCGGCGTCCAGCAGCCAGGCCAGCGGACCAGCAGTGGGGGCGGCGCCAGGCTCCCAGCAGCGGCTGCAGCGCACGTCAACGAAGGGGTGCTGGCCGATGATGACCAGGACGATGCCAATGTTTTCGGGGAGTTCCAGTACCTGGGCCTGCCGTGAGCGACCCTGGCCTTTAAGTAGAACTGCTGCATATATGATCTGCTCATCTACATCTGCATGCCACTGCAGCAGAGAGAGGAGCGTCGATTCCCTTGGCGAGTGCGCTGTAGCACAGGTATAGCTGTAGGCACAATCGGATTTGTATGATGACGAAAGGTTGAACGAAGCCTGGGCCTAAACGAACGACAACAAAAGAACTACGGTACTACCGTCATGAGCAGGTGGTGGCAGCTAAGCCTGCACGGCATCTCCCAATCAAAGCACCCCAATACAAACTTGACACAAAGCCTGTCAAATCAATGACGTCAACCAATGCAAGTCGCACAAACCACATCAGGGCTGCTTGGCCCAAACTTGACCCTATGGTACAGGAAGCGTCAAGTGCCGCCGGCTGGGCCCCCTAAATGCAAATGTAGGTTGCAGCACACCCACTGATCCCCAAGCAGTCACTGCAGGGCCTTGATGCCCATGGTTTGCGGTCCTAAGAACGGAGCAAGTGCCTCCTAGGGCTACAGTCCATGCAGGCAATCTCATGTCGGCGCAGGCCGCTGAATTGCACACAAATGTCCCGGTGGGCAATGGGTCATCGTGCCGCTCAAACCCCTCGTCCTATGTGATGCACAACAAAGCACTGGCATCGGCCGCAGGCACTGGACCACAGCGCGATGCCACACATGTCCTATGTAGCGCCACAGCATGCCCCGCCAGCTTGACACCTGTGGCCTTGCGCCAATCTGTTGTGCCGGTGGGTCCGCTCCCGGCCGCATGCCACAGGCTTGGTGGAGCGGCACGGCCACACCCCGGTCGATCGTGCACGCGGCACCAGGCGCCGCGCAGCTGCGGGCCCTCACTCCGTGAACGTCTGCAGCAGGCCGGCGAGCTCGGGCTCCAGGTCCAGCGCGGCGTCGTCCGCGAGGCAGGGGGCCAGGTCCCAGGGGGCGGGCGCACCGCAGCCGGTGCTGCCCAGGTGTCTGGCGGCGCCGCTGCTGTCCGCGGCCGGCTGCTGCAGGCTGGGCAGGCTGATGGAGCGGGCCGAGAAGGGCGGCAGGCTGATCTGGAAGCCCAGCAGCGACGGGGCGGGCGCCGACATGGCGTGGAACGAGGTGGCGGGTCCGCTGCAGGGGGGCCCGGGGGCATCGGCGTCCAGCGGCAGGTCCAGGTCGGAGCCATCGCTGCTGCAGTGCAGCCCCGCGGTATCGCACAGCAGGTCGCATATGCCGCTGTCGAAGTCTGCAGTGCAGGGTGCAGTTCCGCAAGTATCAGCAAACTGCCTGATGACGTCACGCAGGTGGTCTTTGTTGCCATTTAGACAGACAGCACCACCGGTCGCAGCATGCCCGAGCTGCGCAGCCACAGAGCACAGCACAGCACAGCGCTCAGGCACACACTGGGCATTCAAGTTCAGGCACACCGTGGTTCGCTTGCTCCAGCAGGGCTGGCGGCACGGGGCCCGCCAGCAGGCTGTGGCCGGAGGGGGGGGACCCCGCGGCGGAGGCCGCGCCAGGCGTCCCGGGGGCGGTCGCCAGCTCAGCGCCGAGGCCGCCGGCGTGGAAGTCGACCGCCACGGGCGGCGGCTGCGGCAGGGCGTGCCCGTCGCTGGAGCCGCTGCGGCGCATGGCCATGGCCGCCATGGCGGCGCTGCCGGCGAGTCCCTCGCCGCTGGACGCGTGCTGCAGCCGGGAGCGGAAGGCGGGCGGCGCCGCGCGGCCCCACAGGTGCGCCTGCAACCGCAGCAGCAGCGAAACGGTTCAGGGCACTGGCCGCCTGCTGTCTGCATGTTTTTGGGTCTTTATGAAGGTTGCATGCCTCCCCAGCAGTTGCAACTTGAAATTCTGGTAGGTGCTGTCACGCCTGATGCAAATGAACAAAGCACTCAGCATGGCACTCGACAACACTGAAATGGGTATACTGAAGGGCACCTGGGGTGGTGCGCCGGGGGCGCCGATGGGCCAGGCGCTGGAGAAGGGGCGGGGCGAGACGCGGCCCCCACCCTGCAGCGGGCCGCCGCCGTGCCGCGGTGACGCCAGCAGCAGCGGCGAGGCCGTGCGCTCCAGCGGCACGTCCGGCAGCGTGCCGTCCAGCGCCGCCGGCAGCGGCTGCGCGATTGACAACCACTCGGATCAGTTGGCACCAGCCGCAAGGTCCGCGCCCACAGAACACTGTCGAGCACACTGACACTGCTCATATGAGTGGGTGCAGGGTGGAGTCTGGCGCCCTCACAGTCAACTTGTTGCATGGTTGGTTGCAACTCAGAAGGGGCGGTCACCTGCGACAGGTCGGATGGCACGCCCCAGGCCAGCGCCTGCTGCGCGGGGGCGCCGCAGCCGGCCGGGTGGCGGCGGCCGCCCGCGGACCGCGACGCCAGGGGCAGCGCGTCGCCGACCCCCGGCGTGGAGTTCGCTCGCTCGAGGCCCGCCTGTGCAGGAGCACCCATGCCGGCCCTCAGCAACCGCCAGAGCGCCAGGCCGGGGCCACGACATGCGGCTTGCGCCCCCAACCATGCAGCTCAGCCACCCGCAGCCGCGGTGCGATGCACACCACGGGCCGCGCACGACAACAGGCTGACAGGTGGCGTGGGGGCGCACCGGGGGCGGGGGCGCGAGCCACTTGACGGCCTCCCCGCGCAGGGCCAGCGCCTCACGCTCCCCGTCCTCGTAGGCCAGCAGGTGGCGCCCGGTCACGTGCTCCCACGCGGCGCAGCGCGCCCTGTAGAACAGCCCGTCGTCGCGCCAGTACACCCCCAGCCGCCACCCCACCGCCGCCTCCCCCGCCGGCGGCTCCGTGCCTGCCGCCAGACGAGCACCAGGTGAGTACAGTGCCATACTCAGGGCAGCACCTGGGCTGGAAGGACTGGCGGGAGCTGGGGATCACGACCTCGAGCTGCATATGCTGCAGGACAAGCGCGGCAGCGTGAACGCATTCGCAGGCAGTGTTGGCAGGCGGCTCGTGCTTTCACCTGGCGGCAGGCCGCCGTGCATGGCGAGGCCCGCGACGGGCGGGCTCCACTCGGAAGCATCCGCCCCCAGGTCCAGCCACTCGTCCTGCAGCGTCCATAAGGGAGTCTGAGTTCACACATGGCCTCACCAGCAATCCTGAAAGTCAGGCAGGGTGTGTGCAGCTGAGCTGGCACCTGGCCGCAGTCACCACTGAGCAGTCTGCTGTGCTCGTGCCCACCTCTCCATCATCGTACAGCACATGGTGCTTGCCGGTCCCCGCGCTGTGCGCCAGCACCCAGCCCGCGTGCTGCAGGCCGTCGCCGGCGAACAGCACCACCACCCGCCCGCCCACTGCTGCGGAGCCTGTGGTGCAAAGTGCTGCGGTCATTGCCGAGCTCTGTGCCAGGTTCATGTGAAGTAGACAGCGAGCACGTTAGGCAGTTGCAGATGAGCTGCAGTCCCACAAACAGAGAACGGTCAGTCCAGCAGCTGGCCAGCCGCGAACCGCACCCAGGGGCGGCCGGGGCACCGCCTGCTCCGGCAGCAGGCCCGGCGGCAGGTCGGCCACCACGTTCAGCGCGCTGGCGTCGACCATCGCCGCCTGCAGCGTTCGAGCACCAGCGTCGTCAGAAGCCAGCAAAGCACCTCCCTCTGCCCACGCACTGCCCACGCAGAATGTTCCAAAGCCTCGGGTTGCCTTGCACCATGCACTGCTGCCCCGGTCTCAGGTCACACCCACTTCTGTCACCTTCATTGCGGGGGAGCTGCCGGCGGTGGCGGCGCGGGGCCCCAGCCACCGGAAGTGCTCCTGCTGCAGCGATAGCCACGCCTTGTCGCCCGCGTCAAAGCGCATGCAGCACTGCTGCTGCCGCTGGTCTGCCGCCACCACCTCCCCCTGCGTGTGCCATGCCCAGATGTTGCAGCATAGCTGCTGGCGGTCATCCGTCTCTGCGCTGCCCAATGCTGTGGACACAACAACGTTAATGTCACTCTGCAAGGGTGCTTGGCAGGTAGCCATGCAGCATGCTGTCGCTGTGATGTGGGACAACCAACGTGCTGGCAGCGTTATATCACCTTGCAGAAGGTGTGCATGTTGTCGCCCCGCACCCGCAGCACAGCAATCCGGGCGCCGACGACAGCCTGCAGGGCGACATGCAGCAGCGGTGATGATCCGATTCAAACCGTCACCACCCTGCTGCGGCAGCATGTGGAGGCCGCCGCACGGGGTCGCCACAGGCGGCACAGCTCCGGGGGGCGGTGATGTACAGCGGGGGGGCGCGCCTGCATGCCGGGGGCTGCGCAGCGGCGGGGGGAGGCGCTGCGGCTGAGCGGCTCCGAGTAGTCCTCGTCGCTGTCGTCGCCCGCCGCGTCGCCCTCCCCCGCCGACAGCTCGTCGCTGCGCTCCACGATGCGCACCGCGCGGCGGGCCGCGGCGCGCTGCGGCGGGCGCTGCGCCAGCTGCGCGGCCGCCTCCCGCCGCGCCAGCTGCTGCGCCGCCGCCACCAGGCGCACCGCCGTCGCGGCCTGCACAGGGTTCGAGACCAGGTCAGTGTGGCGTCCTCAAGGCGCCGTGCGGGGCCGCGGCGGCATCGGCGGTCGTACTGGACGGTGCGCCCGTGGAATCTTGGACTGTGACAGGGGCTGATGCGCCCGCCGCACCTTGCGCCGCGCCTCCGCCGCCGCCGCCGCCGCCTGCTGGCCCGCCACTGTGGCCTGCTGCCACTTGATGGCGCGATCGGTGCCTGCGGGGGGCCCAGGACACCCGGGGTAAGAGGTCAACAGCCCGGCTGGCCCCGGTCGTAGAAGTATCTTTGATCCAGGGTGCGGCAGGGGGGCCGACAGTGCGTGATCACCAACAGCCGGCTCACCCAATCCTGATGCGTGCCGCTGCCGCTTGCGCAGGCGGCTGCTGACGCGCTGGGAGCCGGTGTCGGAGGCTCTGGCTCCAGGTGGCGAGTGGGTGACTGACGCCGACTGCGGCGGCTGTGCGCCCGTGGCGTCGCTAGCGTCGGCGGCAGAATGCTCGTGCAGCTTGTAGACTGCCCCCTGCGGCTGGCCTTGCAGTTGCCCAGACTGCTGCCCGTGTTGCGGGACCAGCTGGATGCACTCCGTGATGCTGGACTGGCTGCTGGCGTTGTCGCTGAGGCACTGCTTGTGCGAGGTCACCCACGCTGCCTGCTGGCCCAACATGCCTGCGACGGGCATCTCCATTCGAGTCGGGAGCTGCCAGGAGCCTGCACTCCACCTGTCCACTGTTCACCCGTGCAGCCTGTCCTTGCGCCGCCTGCGACGACGGTGCGCATCGCGTTCGAAGGATTTTATGTTTGCGACCTCAAGGCCGGGACCTGAGCCATGACCAAGGCGATACCCGGTGCACCGGTGCGAGGATTGCGGGACACATCAAGGGGGTGGCACGTAACGAAGGCCGCAAACACGGACGCCGCTGCCATGCAAACGAGCTGTAAAGACGCCACAAAGCTCTTGGGTGGCGTCTGCACATGCATGGGGCCGGCCGGAGTGGGAGGTGTGCGGATGCTCAGTACCAACACCCAGGTTCCAGAAGAAAAGCTGATCACGCCGCTTGTGCTGCGTTATGATGCATTGGGTGACAAGATATTGCACAGGAGGCGAAATGGTACCTGAAATGATTGGGCGATCGCGGCGAGGCGCTCGATATCAGCCGCTGCAGTGGCCTAGCTTACGCCACTGCATGCAGAGAATGATGGCAGTTGGCAAACGGCGCCGCCGCTGCCCGCGGTCGCTTCCTCAGCTGGCTGCGCGCTGTTATGGCGGAGGGTCGGGCGGAGATACAGGTGTGGGGGCCCGCCAGCGAGGGATAGAACCGGCGTCATGGCGATCCATGACTCACCCATGTGATCTCAGGGGTCGATGATGCCTGCGCCTAGCTGCCGTACTGGCGTGTGGCGTTACTGATCGGGCTTCCAGCGTGGCTGGAGAAGTGTCTTGCCCTCGCCTGGAACTTCGTTCACCCACAGATACACAGCCGCCGGTGTCCACGACAGCCAGGGCCGCTCAACACCTGACACCAGTCCCTGACAGCGGCATGCAGCAGGCATGCCTGCGCTTTCTAACGCCTGCTACTGCGCCATGGCCTGCTTGGCGCTGGGGAACAGGGCGTCGACGAAGGCCGCGGCGTCAAAGGGCTGCAGGTCGTCCACCGTTTCCCCGACGCCCACGAACTTGATGGGGATGCCCAGCTCGTCCACCACGCTGCATCGACACCACGGCACGTGTTTGCCACCAATATGCTCTGCTCGCTCAGGCAATACAAAGTGAAAGTCCCCGAAGTCCTCTAACAGGAACATCTCATAACTTTGAGTTCATCTGTTATTTTTGGCTCATCCATGAGAGGCATGAACACCACATTCGATGCAGCGTTTCCACACAGAGTAGTTGAGGCGGCGCAGTCCAGCAGGTATTCGTGGAAGCATTTGGCACCGGGCGCTTTGGCAACATTGGCAGAAGGTGCGTTTGCTGCATGTCGGCCCCGCACGGCATGAAGCACCTGCCACTGCACTCGTCTCGATGGCCTTGTCGGCTTTAACGCGCACTGCCTCATCAGCGCAGCATTGTTTTGGGCAAGACTGCGGGGGCCGCACCTGATGACGGCGCCGCCCCGCGCTGTGCCGTCCAGCTTGGTCAGCACGAGGCCGTCCAGCGGCACGTGCTCATTGAACTCCCGCGCCTGGTTCAGCATGTTCAGGCCTGCGGCACAGCAGGCTTCTGGTTGCCAGCGCCTGTCGTCTCCAGTTCCCAGATTGCGCGTGGCGCTGCACATCAGAGCTTGCGGCTGGGGCCGCAAGGCCGCGGCACCGTCGAAGGCCCCAGCAATGGGGCCCACCAACAGGCGCGCACACAGCCTGCGGGGCACCTGTGGTGCCGTCCAGCACGAGGAGGGCCTGGTGGGGCGCCCCGGGCAGGCGCTTGCCCAGCGCCCGCCGGCACTTGGCCAGCTCCTCCATGAGGCCCAGGTTGGTGTGCAGCCGCCCGCTGGTGTCGCACACCACCAGGTCCAGGCCCCGGGTGACCGCCGCCTCCACCGCCTGCGCCCGCACGTGCGCCCAGCTCACTTGCGACGCCAGTACACCTCGCCAGAACAGGGTGGCAATTGCAGGAGATGCTGCCGGCAGCTGCCCCGGCGCCAGGCTTCACATGGCCCCAGATGACTGGGTGGCAGCAAGCAACTGCAGTGGTCCTGCAGCCACACGTTGATGGCTGTGTCCTCGCCTGGTACAGGAGGGCGTCGGGGCGCTGCTTGTCGCGCTGCGGGCCGAAGAACTCCGCGCCGGCGCGCTCCGCCCACGTCTGCAGCTGCTCCGCCGCCGCTGCCCGAAAGGTGTCGCCGGCCGCCAACAGCACCTGCAGCATGTGATGCATTGGCGTCACGGGTAGGTGCCTGCATTCGCCAACGGCCAGATCCGCATCTGTCGCTGGGTACCGCAGTGGCCAGGTGCCTCGTCAAGGCAGCTGTTCACAGCGACTCACCGTGGCGCCCTCGCCCACGAACTTGTGCGCCAGCTTGCCAATGGTGGTGGTCTTGCCGCCGCCGTTCACGCCCACAATGAACAGCACGCCCGGCTTGGCGTCGCCAAAGTCCAGGGCCGTGCTGCCGCCGCGGCTTTCCAACAGCCGCACGATGGACGCCTGCAGGCGCACCCACTACGCAGCTGCGCCGTATCTGCCGGCCAAATCAGTGCCCAGCCAGATTTCGCCAACCCTGAGCAATCATGATGCTCATACCATGTGGGCAGGAGAAGTGGCAGCAGCAGCACCTTCAGCTCTGCACGGATCGCATCGCCTGTTTTGAGCTTGCCGCCCATGATCTGGTCCCGCACGCCATCCACTACCTTCAGCGCTGTGCGTGGCCCAAAGTCCGCTGCCTGCGGCCAGGCACGCCGCACAGCCATGAAATTAGCATCCCAGGCGGCGCTGCCCATGCACTTTCCTGCATGACAGCTGCTCAATGCTGGCTGGTCCTTATGCACGTGCAACAAGCGGACGCGCACGATGAGGGCCTCTTCGAGCTCCTCGCAGGCCTCGTCTGTGCTGTCCAAATTCCAGTACGTGAACAGCTCCTCAACCACCTGCAAGCACGCAGGTTAGGTTCGCAGAGGAAGTGCGGCACAGCGAGGGCAGCCAGTCACGTCGCTGATATAGGTTATCAGCCTGACCAAGGTTGTAGCCGTTGACACCCCCATAGCAGAGCCAGCATGCTGGTCTTTAGAGCATGCCTTGCCGCACCCCAAGCTTTTCCCGCGTCTTTGATATGCCCTTGAACACGCGATCAAAGTCGCCGGTCGCCTTCTCCTTCAAAACACGCCCCAGTTTCTGCAGGACGCCCGGCGCGGCCGCGACCGTGCATATCCGACCCTGCTATGGCATGCGCCCATGCAATGTCAGGACGCCATGATCTGCATGCGGCTCTGATGCATGAGCACACCCGCCCGCATGGACATGTGTCTGCCTGTGACTACCTGTCTGTGGCGCTGTCTGCACTCTGGTTGCCTGAGAGCTGCAGCTCCAGATTGTGCCGTCCGGGAGTCACGTCTAACATGCGCGCCGCAGGCGCCGCGCCCATGCAGCACAGTGGGCATGGCCGCCTGACGACCCTTGCGGCAGGTGGCGGACCACAGTACACTCACGCACGTGCTAGCGCTCTAAGCTCGAAACAAGATGTGTGTGGAAGGTGTTGTATCAGGTTGTTGGTCCCAGGCGTAGCGACTTGCAATCGTGCTGGGCAGCGTGTACCAGCGAATCTCTTGCTCAAGATGATAGACAGCAAGCGTGTCCCTGGGCGATATGCAAGGTTTGGCTTCCTGCTGCAGTCTTTTTATTATACGCTGGAAACCTTCGAAATGATGTGCAACGACGCGAAATGACATGATCCGCCGAATGGATCAGGTAAAACGGCGGCCACTTGAGCAGCTGGTGAGTATCTGCGGTAGGCCCTGTTGCTCGTGGTTGCTCATGGATTGGAATTATATTTGCTTAGAGTCAGGCGTCGGAGATAGGCGTCGGAGCGGACGAATTGCTCGCTATTGTCAATATGCACTGATGGTGACTTGACCGCAAGGAAGACAGCGTGTTGCACAGCCGCCTGTGACGATCGATTCCTCAGGAAAAGGTTCTGCTGACCATGGGTTGCCAAGGTTTCATCCGAATACAACTGAACAACACGATGAGGCGGCAATTCCTGGACAACAGGTGTGCTGACAGGCAGCTGACTGCTTCTTCTCGCCTGCGCAGCGCCAACCCCGTCGCCTAGTACCGGAAGTCGCGAGCAGTCTGGAAGAACTTGGCGACCGACTCCTCTGGTGTGCCGACCTGCGGATGAGTGACCGTACCGTCATGTGGAGAACACGTCGCTGCGCTGGGCTTGCACTGGGCTTGTTGAACATCTGAAAGTGCAATGCTGTTGCATGCGCGCAGCGGCACACACCATGACGCCGTGTCCCAGGTTCATGATGTGGCGCTGGCCGCGGCCCTTCTCGATGGTCTCAACGACCCTCTGCTCGATCGTCTCCTCCGAGCCGAACAGCACGCCAGGGTCCATGTTGCCCT
Source organism: Diplosphaera chodatii (assembly GCA_032358165.1). NCBI lineage: Eukaryota > Viridiplantae > Chlorophyta > Trebouxiophyceae > Prasiolales > Stichococcaceae > Diplosphaera > Diplosphaera chodatii. The sequence goes on along the minus strand of JAALGY010000037.1, from coordinate 568,382 downwards.
GCGGCCCAGGGGCAGGTGGCAGTCGGACCTGGTGTGCGGTGCCGTCCCGCACTTCACGAGGCCCGGCAGGCGCATCAGGGCAGGCGGTGGTGGCAGCACCCAGACCCTCTTCCGGTGCACCCTGCAGCGCGGCGCGTGTGGCCCCACCTGGAAGGCGTAGCCAGCGCCGACGCGCTTCACGGCGTCCGTGAGGTCCACGCTGCCGTCGACCGACACGATGTCCGGGCCACACGCTGCCATGCGCTCCAGCAGGCCGCCTGGCATAGCGCAGGACGGGTGCTTCACACAAACATGTCTGGGATGGGGGTGCGCACTCTCCCTAGCATGCTGCCCAGGGTGGGCTTCTCCAGTCCGAGCTGCTCAGCTGACGAGTTTCTCCTGGCGCGCACCGCTGCCGCTGATGTAGAGGATGATGGGCAGGTCCGGGTGCGTGGACTTCACATCGTCGATGATGCGCTTAATGTACGGGCCCGCAAACACATCGAAGTCCTGCGGCGCCAGGTGGCTGGCCCAGGAGTCGAAGATCTGCACCGCCTGCGCGCCGCAGTCGGCCTGCAGGCAGCGACAACAGCTGTGTACGATGAGCTGGGATGTGGATGTTCTGCTGGCAGGACGCAGCAAGCCTGCGCCACTGGGCGACTGGTATTTGAGACAGCATTGTCATTCACATTGTTGTCCAGATGTGCTGACTCTTTCGGGCCTTCCGCAGACGCTGACAAGTGCTGCACCCTGCTGTCTGAGAGCAAGCACTGCCCGGCCTGCCCAGCTCACCTGGTACCGGACGTAGTCGGCCACTGAGTCGGCCAGCTTGCTGTTGAGCGCATGGAGCACCTCCGGGTTGGAGAACGCCATCTGCTTCACGTGCGCAAAGTTCTTGCTGGAGCCGCCCTCGATGATGTAGGAGGCCAGCGTGAACGGCGCGCCCACAAACCCAAGCACCTGCTCACCGCATGCAGCACCGCAGTGGAACACATGACCACGGCTGTAGGACTGCACTTACAGCACTTGCATGCACGGAGCACCATTAAGTGATCTCGAGTGTCAAACTCCACCCAGCACGGGGCCGCTGTGATCCTTGAGTGTCAGGCGTCCCAGGCTTCTCAACCCTCACCGTGGACGCGTTGCCGACCTCCTGCCGCAGCGTGCGCAGCGCCTCGCCCACAAAGGGGCACGTGCCGTCCGAGTCCAGCGGCGTCACCTTCTCCACTTGCTGCAGCGAACAACTGTACTGTGCTGCAGCCTCTGTGTCGATGCCCCCAGATTCGCAGTGCAATGCACGTGAGGCACAGGCTGTGACCCTTTCAGCAACCCAGCAATGCATCGGATACTGCCCACACCAGTTGCAACCCGCAAACTCGATCATGCAGCGTGTGCCTCATGCCGTGGTCCCACTGTTGCACCTCCATGCTGCGGATGGGGTCCGCAATGATGGGGCCCTTGCCCTGCACGATGTCGAAGGGGATGTTCATGCCGGACAGCGGCGTCAGGATGTCGCTGAACAGGATCACGCCGTCGGGCTTGAAGGCCTCCCACGGCTGCAGCGAGATCTCCACCTGGAACAGGCATGATGTAGGCCATGAGATCATTTGATCTGCCCTGAAGTATGCAGTGATGGCAGTGCTGTGATTTGAGTTTGCCAACGAGTGAGTGTGCATCACAATGAGTGTGGATCCGGCTCACCGCCAAGTCCACATTCTCAGAGCGCTCTCTGAAGGTCTTGTGCTTTCTGCACAGCTCCTGGTACACCTGCACGGCTAGGTCACGCCCATGTACACCTTGCGTAGGATGGCATCCGTGCACAGGTGCACCGTACAAACAATGCATGCGGAGTCGCAAGGCGCAGCACCTTCATGTAGCGTCCAGCCTGCCGCATCATCCATACAGGTGGCCGCTCCACCTTCTCGCCCCTCAGTGCCCGCACCATCAGCGGGTCAGCGCCCTGCACAGAAGGCGTTCGCTCATTCGTTGCCCAGATCGGCACAAAACCCAGGGGCAATGTCGCTACGCTGTGCAAGTGTCACGGTGCCTGCACACACCTGCGAGGAGCTTGGCGCCTGAGCTGGGGCGGCATCGACGGCCGCAGCTGCATGTGTGGCGAGTCTGTGCGCCCGGCATCGCCTTTGCAGCGGCCTTGAGGGCAGGCTGTGCTGGGCTGCGGACCGCTGCTGCTGCAGGTTGACAACAGCCTTCGCACAATCAGCGTCATCGTCATCACAACTAGCTGCTTTGACACGCACATGGACAAACAGACGTACCTGCAGCTGCGTGCCGACGTTTGCTCCCAGCTGCATGGCTTCACGCAGCGTGTCACGGCAAAGTGGGCTGCACCTTGGCCCCTGTGACTATGATCGGGTGCACAGCAGCTTTGGATAGGCCCTGTAGATGACGTTTCAGAGTTTACACACGTGTTTGCGATGCATGTGTGCAAGGAGTAACATGTTCCGGCTGGATGATCCTCGCAGCCGCACAAGATCGCGTTTGTCAGACAGGAACACCTTGTGAAATTAGATCTCAAAGCTACACACGCCTAGTGATGAACATGCGCAAGATGGAAACAGGATGCAGTTTGTGCAAACGGAAGCAGCAACGTGTTGTCCGACAACTCTCATCTGCACAGCCCGTGTATGGATGTCCGACGGTGATCGCTCGTGTCTGCGTGTTGCTAGGAAGTGCTGTCTTGCTGAGGGCAGGCGTAGTGATCTGTCCGCAAAAGGCCGGGTGCACCTGCAGCATGCACACCGTCAGTGCAAGGCCCCACATGCGGGCTTGCGGCACGTCAGGCGCGGTTGAAAGGCCGGCTATTGCGACTCCATTGCAATTTAGATCTGTCAGGCAGCTGTGTGCGACGGATCTACGGCAGCTGAGGGGTCCCATCAGGCAAAGATGTGCAACTGGTCGGCAGCCGTTCGTCACCCGGGCGACCAGCAGCACAGATAGCAGGCATGTTGTGTACTGGCTCATTTCGAGTGGTGCCGGGGATGGCATGCATGCTGCATCTACATCAAGCCTCCAGCATGCGGATGCCGCTGTGAAGTTGCCTGCACTAGAATGTGCTACCCCAGTTGCAGCAGCTGTGGGTGCTTGCTCCGGTTCTGGCAGCTGTCTCATGACTTGGTGCAAAGTATGTACGTGCGTGCTGCACAACAGGTCCTGGGCGAAGCCGCGCTTCATTCAGCACAAGAATGAGGCAAAGTGGTTCTACCGGTACCTCAGCATCGTGTACGACACGATAGTCAACCCGCCGCACTGGAACGAGGAGATGCGCACCGATGCCCTGGAGCCCGCAAAGCTCGACAGCCCAGACCTGAAGGCGCGCTGCCTGCTGTCCAGTCTCCAGTTTCCAGCCCTCAGTCCGTCTCACACCTGGCGTGCTCGTCCTAGCAGGACGTGCTTTTTGTGTGATGGTTCACGACCTCTCAGCTGTTCGATCGCCTTCGGCAGGTGGTGGACGTTGGTGGCGGCACAGGCTTCTGCACGCAGGGCATCGTGAAGCATGTGCAGCCGCAGAATGTGACGCTCATAGACCAGTCGCCCGACCAGCTGAACAAGGCGCGGCAGAAGGCGGACCTGCAGGGCGTCACTATCGTGGAGGTGCGCGGTGGTACAGCACCACGCTGCCCATGCACTGAGCCATTCCCGTGTCAGGCAGTGCAACGCTGCATCTATGCGCTTGCAGCACAACAGCTTGAGACGACATGTCAAGCTGTGAACCATGTGGTGCAGGGCGATGCAGAGGACCTTCCCTTTGCAACAGACAGCTTTGACCGCTATGTTTCAGCCGGCAGCATTGGTGAGCACGCTGCATCGCACGCCGAGGCTCCTGTGAATGGCATGGCAGGCAGTGCCCCGCTGCACATTGCTGCTGCTGTCGATGCTGTCAAGCTTGGTAGTATAGGCGGCCCACGCAGCTGGGGCAGTGTTGTTGCCATTACGACAAGCTGCTCTATGCTGCCTGACTCGAACCTCGTGCGTTGCAGAATACTGGCCAGAGCCGCAGCGAGGCATCAGGTGAGTGAGGGCTTCCTGCAGCAGCCCGGTGTGTCCAATTGTATCCCAGTCGAGGTATCATGCGCACTCAGAAAGCAACATTGTTGCAGGGAGGCATACCGGGTGGTGAAGGAGGGCGGCCTGGCGTGCATGATCGGGCCGGTGCACCCCACCTTCTTCATCTCCCGCTTCTTCGCCGATATGTGGATGCTGTTCCCAACAGAGCAGGAGTATGTTGACGTAAGTTATCTGGAACTTCATGATGCTTCACCATTGCACATCGGGACGACCGCAGCACTGTTGGCAAAGGCGTCTTGGCAGACTCGACCCGCGATGGAGCCTGCCTGCGCACTGCAGTGGTACACGAAGGCGGGCTTTGAGGACTTGAAGGTCAAGCGCATCGGGCCCAGGTTCTACCGGGGCGTGCGTGCCCACGGCCTCATCATGGGCTGCTCCGTGACCGGCATCAAGCCCAAGGTGCGCGGGGCCCCCCTGTGGCAGTTTGAGGGTTGCGGCCTCGACGTGGGGGACTGCGCTCTTTGCTAACGCAAGTGCAATGACCTGACCAGTTGCCAGCATGTGGGGTGCCGGCTCATGCCAGAGCGTCATCGTCTGTCGCTGTACGCACAAGCAGGGCAGAGGCGCAGTGTGTGCTGTATGCAGGCTGGCGACTCGCCGCTGCAGATGGGTCCCAAGCGCGAGGACTCGTCCAACAGCAACACCAACCCGCTGAGCTTCCTGTTCAACTTCATCGTCGGCACCGTGGCGGGCAGCTACTACTTCGTGCTGCCCATCGTTATGTGGATCCGCCACAGGCTTCTGCTGCTCGTTGGCCGATCATATCAGCACTGAATTGGGTGAATGGGGTTGCAGCACATCCTGGTCTGAGCTGCTGGTTTTGCCGACCTATACTCCGGCACATCTGCGCCCTTGTGTCAGACCCCAACAGGTGCCAAAATTGCACATCTCAGATGTGAAGGGACTGCGTCAGCACCATGTCGATTGGCATCTTGGCCTTCGGATCGGAGAATTGGCCAGGGCAGCCGGCGGCTATCTATCAGAATTTATTTGATATGAGCGGCACTGATCTGGTCCGGAAGACCGCACTTGAGCCCTTATGTGTAAACCATGAACTAAACCATCGCGTCAGCGGATTGCTGCTGCGAGGAGCGGCAGCATGTCAGGTGCCACCCCAGGCAGGGCAGTTGCCAGCGCTGCAGCTGCATGTGCCACATCATCCAGATGTGCAGCTCTGGCCGCTTTCGCAAGCATATGTGCCTCGGGCACACCCTTGGCTTCCAGAAACGCTAGATACATCTCTGCCGCCAGACCTGCATGCATGAGAATAGTGCATGACGGCCGAGAGGCACCAAGCAAGCACAATAATATGCTGTGTGTTCCCCAGCATCAATCTGTGGACTTGCGTGTGGCGATCGAACCTCACCTTCTGCATGAGGTCCAGCCTGGTCGGTGAGGCAGGAACTGCGCAGGCGCTGCAGGGCCGCGTCAGCACCGCCGACGCTGCTGGTGTCCATGATTTCCGCCCCAGCAGCACCAGCTGCTGCTCCGCCAGGCAGGAAGCCGAGCTGCACCCACAGCGCCTGCAGCCGCAGCTCTGCCGCTGCAACAGCGCCCAGCAGCAGCGGCGGCAGGTGCGCCGGAGGCGCAGCTGCGCCGCCGTCCATGGCTCCAGCGTCCGAGGCATCGCCGTGCGTCAGCGCCGCCCGGTGGGCGATGGCCTCGTGGAAGGCGGTTGCGAGCCGCAGCTCCGCCATGGGGATGGCGGGCGGCAGGCCCCCGCACAGGGACCGCCACGGCGCCGCCGCAGCGCCGTGGACCGCACGCCCATCCGCCGCCCCTGACGCGGCCATGGCCTGCGCACACAACGCTCGAATAACAGGGAAGCTGCCTGCATGTGCTGTGCAGCTTTTGCATGGGTCAGCTGTCCAGGGCGAAACGGCCACGGAACGTGTCATCGAGCATTCTCACCTGGACGAGGCAGTGCAGGAAGAGCTGCGGTGGCAGCAGCGAGGGCGCCTCCGCCGCGGTGCACTGCAGCAGCAGGTCCGCAGCCGCCTGGTGGAGGCTGCGGCCATCGGGCTGCTCCTCGAGTTCGCTCTGGACGGCCGTGGCTGTGTCTGCGTATGTGCCCCCTGATGCGAGTCCCGGCAGCGGCGTCGCAAAGAACTGGCACAGAGCAGACAGCGTGTCAGCCGAGCCTGTGCACGCGGAGCCTCGCACAGCACAGCACCAGCTGTCTGCAGCTCAGTGTAGACTCCGGGCTCCGGCAGGTAATTCACAGCCAAGAAACCCCGTTGCCCAACCAATCCCAGCACACCGGGTGCATCAGCGGCATCTGGAGGAGACTGTATGGACAAACATCTGATGGGAGCGAACAGACCTGTGCAAAGGCGGCAAGGAACGGCTGCTGCGCTGCGAGCGTGCCGCTCAGCTTTGCCAGGTCGGCAGGTGCACAGGCCGCGCCGGCAGCCTCCCCAAGCACCGCCGCTGCGGGCGAGGCCGCAAAGCCCAACCCGCCCGGCTCGTCGCCAGGTGCCTGCCCAGCAGGAGGCAGCAATATGACAGCGTGCCGGTGACCAAAGAGTCACCCGAATGCAACGTCCGATGTGCCCATGACGGCAGTCACATAGCATTCAAAATCGACCATGCCACACACATCGGAATGCTGCGGAGCAGCACAATCTACTGAGTGCAGTCGCCACCCAGGGTCCCCACCAGCGTGCCCAGCCGCCGCTGCACGTGCAGGGTCGCGCTCGCAGCCGCCGGCACCGCGGTGCGGCGGAACAGTGGCCAGAACTGCTGCTCGCGCGTCTCCACACCCACAACCTGCACGGCCAACTCAGCCTCTGCGACTCATACACATGCGGTCCCTCCGGCAGCCGTGGCCCGCGTGTCCGGGTTTTGGACGCAGGCTGCAGCAGGTGCACCGCGGGTTGGACTGCCATGCACACTGGTGCAGCGACACAGGTCTGAAGGAGGCGTGTTTTGCCATGGGCACGCCCCGCAAGGATCCACCTGATCGGAGCCAGGTACGAGGCAGGGCGCGTCCACGGCCACACTGGTCGGTCGCCCCCCCTGCTGCGGTGCTAGGTGCAGGCGCAGCGGCGCGGGCACCGCCGCCCGTGTCTCGACGTCTGTCGCGGCCAGGCACCGCGGCTCGGCGGCCAGCACGTACAGGTGGCGCATCGCCTGCCGGGTGCATGTGCGATGAAGCCAGGCACAGTGGTGGCAGCGTGAGTACAGTGCAGCAACGGCAGGCCAGCCCAGTCACGTCAGCACTGCACCTCGGATGCTGCCGCACCCGGTGGCAAGTCAACGAAAGCGGGATGTGGCAGCAGCCGACCTGCAGGTGGCAGCGGTTGTCCTGCGGCGTGGTGGGCAGCCGCGGGTACAGCGCCAGCAGCAGCGCGGCCACGGCCTCGTTGGAGGCGGCCAGCGACGCCGCCCCGCCGCCCAGGCACAGGATGCCCAGCGCCATGGACACCTGCGCCCCGCAGCGCCCCCGCGCGACTCGACGAGGTCGTTGTCAACAGAATGGTCTTGTTCGCCACGCAACAAGACGTCGCTTTGTGGTCAATCCTCATCTACACTCAAGTGTCATCTATATTTGAGGAGAAGATGTCACATCTTGGCAGCCCCTTGATGCCGTCCCACGAGCAGCAGCCGCAGTCTACATGTCTAGCTTTTGGGCAAAGTGGAGCTGGAGGATGTGAGAGCTGGGCAGGTGCCGCACCGCCGCATGGTGGCCGTAGGTGAGGCCGCCCGCACCGCTGAGCTCCTCCAGTGAGGCGCGGGACGTCGGGTGCAGCCGCCGGGCCAGCCCTGCGCACGACGCGTCGATGCACAGAGGCTGAAAGCATGCACGCAGGGTGCAGAAGCGCATGCCAGCATCCAAGCCATACATGGCACCGAACAGCGTGTCCAGTGGGTTCAGTCGACATGCTCATCGCTGTGGGCTGCCACGCGCACCCCGCAGCAGCTTGAGGGCGGGCAGGTCGCCGCTGCCGGCGAGGACGCAGGCCAGCGCCAGGGCCGCGGTGCAGGCGGCCCCCTCCAGCGCCTGCCGGTCCAGCCGCCCCGCCACCCCTGCGCAGTGTGTCGGTGCGTGCGTTTCAATAAGGGAGACCAAGAGCCAAAGCTCGGCCAGCACAACTGTTAAACGCAGCGCGGGGGGGCATCCTCCCTGACGACAGGCTGTGCACTGCCTGATCTGTGCAGGGTACATCGATGGAAGTGGTGTTGGTAATCTACCCTGTGCGGCATGCATATGCACAGCGCACCAGCATTGGCGTCTGGCACCAGTGCCTTGCAGCGCAGGAAGTGCAGCAGCTGCTGCTGTATCACGGCGGCGGCGGCTGCGCTCTGGCTGCCGGCATAGCGCAGGCCCATCGCCAGACAGCCGCCCACCAATATGGCAAGGTGTGCCTACACCAGGTTGACATGCTAACCGTCAGCATTCAGGCAGCCCTTGAGACTTCTGCCAAACACGATACAATTGGAGGCAGCGCTTCAGCAACAGCATAGCGCGGTGCAGTGCCTCAACAACTGGTAGCATCATGGTCACACCTCAGCTGCCGACTCGGGATCGACCCGCTTCTGTGCACGGCCCTTGAGCAAAGCCTCCAATGGAGTCTGCAGCCATGGCACAACCGGCCATCGATGACATACTGGGCAGTTCCTGGGACCAGCAGCCACACGTCCGCGGATCACAACTCGCAGAGCACACATGAGACCTCATGCGCGCACCCGCAGGATTGGCGGCAGCTGCGCCTGCAGCCACTCGCGCGTGGGCTGCACGCCGTCCCACAGCACCAGCGCACGCGCCACCACCCGCAGCAGCAGCTGGTCGGGCCGCACCTGCAGGCGCAGGTGGAGCCGCGACCAGGTTGGAGCAGCCGGGGTAACGTGCACTGCATGCTTACCCCCTGTAGTGTCAAGCAAGGCTCACGGCCCCGGAGCCAGACCACTGGACAGCTGCCTGGCACCGCACAGTGGTTGCCCCTCCTCCAGCAGGCACCTGCTACAACAGCAGGTGGGGTGTTGGGCCAGGCGCGCACCAGGTCCAGCGAGTGCGCGTCGTGGGGAAGCCGGAAGGAGGCCGCCACCGCGGCGTCGTTGGTGCGCAGGAACTGCAGCGCCAGCGCCAGCGTCGCCCCGGGGCCGCTCACCGCCACGTTGACCCGCTCGCCCTCCAGCACCACCTGCCGCACAGGGGGACGCCCCACAGCTGCATGGTGTGCCAGACTCGGGCACTTTGTTCACTGGCCCTGCCATCAGGTGGTTGCTGGATCGGTGACCATGTTTGAAAAGAGGCAGCGGCCACTGGGCTGGGCTGGCCGCGGCACCTGCGAGGCCCCGGTGGCGGCGCCGCCGCCTGCCTCCTCGTGTGCGCCCACAGCTGCGGGCGGCTTGTCGGCGGCGAGTTGCAGGCCAGCAAGCAGGTCGCTGGTCTGCGCACGCAAGCAGGTGCATGTTAAGCGCCCATGCAGCACCAGGTCGAATCACCAGCGCAGACAGGGCGCATGCAAGGCGGTGTGCTCCTCCGATGCCACACACCCTGCATCCCTACACCTGGCTCGCCTGCGTAGGGTCGAAGCCAATCACGGCTTCTGGGCCGAACAACGTGCTGGCAGGGGATACTGCTGGGCCGTCGGATGCATGCCGCTCCTGTGGCTGCAGGCCGCCCAGCATGTGGTGCCTGCGCCAACAAGACATCCCCAGGACTGTTGGGCCATGGGCTAATAAACCCTGTTTTTGCCTCACCACCCTTGACCCCTGCACTGAATGCCAACACACCTTCCAGGAGCCCGCCGATGGTTCAGTAGCAAATTGACAAACTTACCGCAGGCGGTCGTCCAGCCGCAGGTCCGCCACGCTGGGCGCCGAGTGCCCGGCGCCCAGCATGATGAGGCCCAGCGCGGCGCCGGCCGCCAGCGCGTACCCCTCCCGGTGCGAGCTGACGGGCACGCTGCAGCCATGGTCGGCCGACTCAGGCCTGGTGTGGCTTGGTTCGCAATCAGGGGAATGCTCGGTTGCAGGGTCCAGTCGCCTCCATGGGCATGGTTGCCGGACCGTGCACGGCTGCGATGGGGACGCACGGGTGGCAGCGGTGGTGACACACCTGCCAGTCACGCCGCTGTTCGCATTTGCACCAGCATCGTCTGATGCGCGCCGCCCAAGCTCTTGTATCATGATCTCTGCCATCCGCCTGCATCAGGACAGGTCCCCTGTCGCACATGAGCGGTCGCCGTCGACCGGTGCACGTTTTCAAGGTCATCAGTTGCAGCCATCATGCATACTTGTGTGCAGGTGCACGGTGCGGGCAGCTCTGAGACACGTCCATAGGCAAGTGATGGCTGTGGTGGGTCGTTATCAGACTGGCTGGTAGACGCACCTGTGGCAGGTGCCGCGGTGCAGCAGCCCTATGCCCAGCAGGGCTGCGGCCTGGACTGTGGGCGACACCTCCAGTTCGGGGTATGTCTGCAGGCATGAGCAGCGTGCGGGCTGTCAGGCGGCACTTCAAACATAACAATTTCCCCGTAGGTTTCCTTGCACAACGCCGCCAGCACAAAGCATACAGCACCAGGCACATGTGCAAACTTCGCATTGCTCGGCAGCGCTTGCACGTGTAGTGGGGTGGACACCTGTGGGTGCCGCGAGGGCACGTGCAGGAACATCATGGTGGATGTGGAGGCGTGGCTGGTGCCAGCATGCGCAGCAGCAAGGCCGAGCAGCAGCCCCACTGCACGCTGGCAAAGCGCAAATCAGTCGTACATCAACAGCATGCACGAAGGTGCTCACAAGGGCGCTCCTGCCCTTGACGGTGCCCACAGCACTGGGGACTTGCCGGTGGTGGCATCGTGCTCCTGGCGCAGGTACCGGTACACATCCGTGTCGCTGAGGCCCTTCAGGTGCCCTGCACAGTATGCTCAGAGCACACATGACTCGATGTGCCGCAGTGCGAAGCCCACAAGCAGCAACACTCGGGCCGCTCTTGCATGGTGCTTGGTAGTGTTCACTAGGTCAGTACTGAAGCGTAAAAGGTGATGACCGCTGCAGGGTGGGCCACCTGTGAGGCCAAGGCCCATCAGCACCCCGGCGTGCGCCCAGGTGGGCTCCTCCGGCTTGTTGTACACGATCCAGGTGCGACTGAGCTGCGTGCCGCCAGCCGCCAAGCGCAGCCCTGCATGGCAAGAAGCAGCAATGCCGGTGGGCCTCCAGATGCAGCTGTCCTCTTGACGATGGGTGTAGACCTTGCCCCCCTTGCAGCTTCATGACAAGGCGCAACCTCTGGTAAGGTTCCCTGCCGCAGTTCAAGGTCCTGTGCCTGCATGTTGCACTGCAAAGCGGTGTGGGAGGCCCACACACCTGCAGCGACACCGTTGTGGAACTCGGGCCACGCTGATAGGTCGCACATGGCGCCGCCGCCGGGGGCCTCAGGGAAGGCGTTGGTGACGAGCTGCATGATGGCGTCGTTGTGCTGCGTGAGGCGGCCGCCCAGCGCGAGCGGCGGCACACCCAGTCCTTGCGTCGGCAGCGGTTGCACCGTCCCTGCCAAACAGCAACCCAATCCTAGACCAGTAGCCCTGTGCAGGAGCAACAGCATCAGCACACCGTGGCGGCGCAGGTACGCAGCAGTCAGAGCCACATGGGTGGTGGTGCTGCAGGGGACTCAGCAGCGTGCAGCGCCACCAGCAGCCAGCGCACCCAGGGTGAGGGCTCCGCGGCCAAGGGGTCGGGCCATGGTGCGGCAGGCCAGCGCCAGCAGCCGGGACTGCTGCGCCGCCACCAGCTCCGGGTCCCCTGGCTCCTGCGGTGTGTGCAGCTGACCGATGCCACAACGGCTACAGTAGCTCAGACACTGCCCCTGTTGTTTTGCGGTCGTGTCCACAGGAAAGCAGTTGCACAAAGTATGACGCGTGCGCAAGGTGTTGTACCTGATCGCCACCCAGTGCGATCGGTGTCGGCATGTCTGATGCCAACAGCCGTTCCACCTGCAGAGTGGAGCACCAGGCATCGGTCCAACCGGGCAGCATCTGCTTCAGTCGGCAGAGTTAGACTGTGGTGCAGTGGACTTCTGCAGTTTGAGTTTGTAAGCATGGTCGCACGTGCAGCAGGTAGTAAAGCTACCTCGAGAAGGCGGAGGTCCCGTGCAAAGCGGCGGACTGCCGGCCCATGACCAACACCAGGCGGCATGTCCTCACTGGTCCCGTCCTCCTGGTCACCATCCCCGTCTGCTGCAGCACACAGCACCTACCCTTAACAGGCACGTGCAAAAGAGTTGTGCATCATGCAACATGCACAATACGTGGTGCGCAGGTACGTAGCAGGGTGCAACCTCATCGTGCGCCTGGATGGCAGCCGGGCCGCTGCACTCACCAGGCTGAAAGAGCCGCTGCTGGTAAGGTGGTATGACACTTCGGCCAGCTAACGCATGAGGCGTGGTGGCAGGTTCACTGGAGGCTGTCTGCGCCCTGGTGGTCGCTTTCGAGGACCTATGCTGCGCCCGCTGGAATGCTGGGGTGTCAGCAGCGGAGGGAAACCGCTCGATGAGGGTCGCAGCAGGTGGGGACCCATCCGCATGCTGGCCCCCCTCCGGCTGTGGCACTGCCGCCTGCGCCGCCAGGTCGGCACGCCCAACAAGCAGATACGCCGCAGGGGGCCAGCCTGCCGCACGCAAGCAAGCGTGGCGTCAGCATTGCCGTGGTCAAGCTGGTGTCGACCGGCCTCGACTTCCGCCTCGTGTGCCCACGATGCGCTGCTGCACATGTTTCAGGAAGTCCACAGACCTGTAAACTCCGATTCTCACATCACCTTCTGGAGGCTGTGCACGGCAAGCCAACAATGCGGCCCGCAGCGGCAGTGCCGTGCCGAATGGCAGGCTGTCAAGCTCTGTGAACGTCCAGCCGCGCTGCACCATTGCGGCAACGGTGCTCTCTGCTGCAGTCTGCACGGAAGGCGATGATGCGCCCTGCGCCGTATGCTGACCGGCAATAGCATGCCCTGACTGGGCATGTTGCGCTCCGGCCGTCTCGCCATGTGGCGCAGCTTCCGCTGCGCTGCCTGGGGACAGGCCAGGGGCCAGCAGGCTGTAGAAGTGCAGCAGATCTGATGACCGCTGCACAGATGGCGCTTCCGCCTGCATTCACAAACGTTCTGAAAGGTCTGTACTGTACCCCTGGCACCTGTTAACAGCACCGATGTCGAGGCCCGCTATGACTGCAGCCCAAGTGTGATGTGATACCACTTCGACCATGTGCATGCCTGTGCTAGGGCTGGCGCCCACTGCTGCTGCTCTGTTCTGCCCTGCAGCGCTGCCTGCAACGCTCTGTGCATGCACGCGGGCGCCGCTGCCGCTGGCTCCTTTCCGGCACCTGCATCTGGTGCGAGCAGACTCAGAATCAGCGAGCTGGGGCCCGGCAGCAGCGACACCTGGGCATATGGCTGCAGCCTGCAAAAACAACACTACCACTGCACGCCAGCACACTGCTCCGTTACTGCACCGTGCAGAATGCACATGACCTGAGCTGCCAGCTGCTGCTATGCTTGCGATGTCTAGCGCCAGGTCGCGCTGGTAGCGCTCCACATAGCAGCTGGCGCCCATGGCCTGCACGACAACGACAGGCAGCCCCGTGTCAAAATTGTACTTCTGACCACGCATGCCGGTCACATGGTGCGATCTGAACACAAATAGCGCACCTGAGCGATGTCTGCCAACATCCGGCCGAGGGGCTGCAGCAGGTGCCACCGCAGGAGGTCCAGCTTGCAGTCCTCGTAAAGCGCATGCAGACCCTCCAGCGCCTGCACACACGATGATGTGGGGACAAGTTCGCAGCGTGTGCACCAGCTTTCGTGTGCGCACACAGAAAACGACACAGGAAGAGGAGCTCCTCGTGCACAGGACAAGATGCTGCATTTACATGTCTGCTATTCGACTGTCATCTACCTGCCATGCTTCGGCGGGCAGTGCAGGTGCTGTCCTCATCTGCGCTGCATCTGCAGTATGGGGCGGCAGCTGCTGCTGCTGCTGCTGCGGCACCAATGCCGACAGCCAACCATAGGCTGGACGCTGGATCAAAGCCGCGTGCTCCCGAGACTGGAGCAGCTGCTGCCACGCCTCCTTGCCGTCTGCTGCCGCCGTCCGCCTGGCCTGCTTTGCCGGCGGCGTGGCACCACCACCACCCATGGCCGCCTGCGCTGCGGCCTCCGCTGACCGCCGTCGAGCGCTGCGAGTCGTCACGCCGGGCGAGGGCGTTGCGGCTGCGGCGTTGCCCGACGCCGCCGTCGAAGCTGTCGGAGAGCCTGCGATGATGCCAGCCATCAGCCGGTCGGGTCTGTGCAGCTGTGGGTGGTACCCAACCCCGCAGTTGACAGACAGCTGCATGGCCAAGCACGGCAAAGCACGTCAGTCACCACGCGTCGGACTGACTCCGCATAGCGGGCAGCAGCTGCCTTGCCTGCGGACTGATGGGCAGATGCATGGCCACGCACAGGCGTCTGAAAGTCGCTACTGCCTGAGCTGCCCTCAGCAGCCGGCATAGTCGGGACGCCCAGCCAACGGTGCAGACCCCAGGAGATGTCCGAGAGGCTCAGGGCCGCTGCTGGATGCGCATCTGCAGGGTTGCGTGAGAACAGTCGGATTGCAGCTTCCGTGAATCTCTGCGGCTTGACGATGGTGCAGTCGCCAGGTGATGAGCACGGAAGCAGGCTGAGATGTGACTCTGATGAGTATGAGCGATGCTCACTTTCTGATTGACAGACCAACGAGGCGACGGCTTGAAAGGCGCCAGGTGAGAGTGCATCACGCAGTGCATCCTGCAGATGCAGAGACATCAGATGCCAAGTGCTGCATGGAGGTGAGGCAGTGGACTCCACTGCCAAAGTGATATGGCAAATCACTATGGGCAGGGCAGCAACCTCACCATTGCAAGTGCAGTGATCGTGCCGGGCGGCGGCTGTGCCAGCCGGACACGCAGCATGCCACCTCGCTCCAGCTGCAGTGTCACACGGTTCCCAGCCGCATCCTGCATGTTGTCAGGTGCGTCATCTGCCATTGCCTGAGTGATGAATCCAGATGAATGCTAACGGAAAAGCGTAACCATGAACATGGCCATGAGCAGCTGCCAGGGCCGGACCTGCAAGCCTGTGACCGCTGGCTGGCTGCTGCGCTGGGGGCTGTCATGCTGTGCTCTGGACCGGCTGCTGGCCACCGGGGTGTCGATGGACATTGCGTCGACTTCGCTCATTGTATGGCGTGCATCACCTGCTACACCAACAGCACGGCTTGTCATGGCGGATCGCACAGCATAGCGCCACAGCCATATAATGCCACAGGCAGAATCCCACCTGCGTGCTTCGAGCCGAGCATCGCCTGGGCCCCCTGTGGCAGCTGCACGGCCACGTCAACCATGCGCTGCTTGCCGACATACAGCGCGAGCTGCCCGCTCTGATGCAACACCAGCAGATTCCGCGGCGACGCTGTCCGAGGCCACGACCCTGCAGCTGAGTTGCCCTTCGACTGCCGCGTTGCTGCCACTGATGTTGCTGCTGCCACTGAAGTCAGCTGGAACGCCACGTGCACCTGGGCACACCCAGTCTAGGCTGTCACATGAGCCTTTCCATATGCTGCATGACACGTTCCGACTGAGCAAGTGGGTGTTGGTGCTGCACAGCATGCAAGATGCATAGGCTTGCCTGGTTGATTGTCGAGGAGATGCGCAAGGCGGTCAGTGATGCAGAGCCAGCACTGAAGATGCACAGCATCGAGCACCCGTCTGCATTTTCTGCCAGGCACACCGATGTGGGCCCGTAGCCTGGACATGGGTACCCATTGTCAATGCAGACAGAAACCACAGGCACCAGGAACAGATGCACCATGTCACACAACAACATGAGGCGCATGGTGTGCGTCTGAGATTCACTTATGCACGGCCAAATGATATGGACCAAGGTCGCATGTCTGAGAGAAGCCGCTGCACCTGCTGAAACACGCTGTTGCCAGAGGGCCACTGCCTGCAGGCTGGGCGGTGGTGATGGCGCAAATGCGGGTGGCGGCGCAGGAGCGCCCGGCGTCCCAGCTGTCGCTCCAAAGCCAAGCGGCGAGAATGCCATCGGCGAGATGCCACCGTCAGGCAGCCGGATGCTGCATATCGGCAACATACAGTCTTGTGACGCGCTCGTGAGACCTGTTTTGCTCAGTGGCTGATCGCGCCAGCTTATGTAGCCTGGACCCTTGGCACCAGATGCAGGAGTTCCTCCACCATGCTCCACCTGGTGGCAGACCCAGGCACAGGGTTGGGTGGCAGTGGCGGCGTGGCGGGCGTGCGCGGGGCAGCTGGCGTGGCGGCTGTGCCCTGGGGGCCTGCCGCCACACCTCGGCCGTCCATGCGCCACACCGTGCATGTGCTGGCTGCCTGCTCGGTATGGATGTTTGCCTGTTGTTCATTTCTGTGGACATCCCTGCATGCACGACCTGCCGACGCAGGCGACAGAGAGACGCACATAAGTGCAGCCGGCAGTCACTGCTGCGAGCGCCCACCTGGTTGATCGTCACGGCCAGCGGCAGCTCCGCACTGGTCCACACCACGGACTCTGGCGCCCAGTCGCCTGGGGGCAGGCCGCCGCCGGGCTGCGTTGCCACCGGCTGCAGCTCCTCCAGCGGGTGCTGCAGCACCCTGGGCTCCACGCCGCCGCCCTGCCGTGCGCAGCAGTGTGCCGCACGCTTCAGCTGTGGCACAACCGTCCAGGCCGATGGCCCTCTTGCATGTTCGTTGGTCCGGTGCCACGATCAAGTGTACAGATGTTTGGCTCTGCTCAAATGGGAAACCATGGCTCGGCTTGATACGGCGCAGACATGGCGTTCCCTACTCACCGACAGCAGGACTGCGGTCGGCAGCGGATGCACACGCTGGAAGGCCTCGGGCAGCGGCACCTCTTGCACATCGCCCGCCGCGGTGATGACTGTCAGGTTTCCGGCCTGTACGCAGGACACGGCAGACGGTTGCCACATGGTACAGTGAACAAATACATCTACTGCACTGACGAGATGCAGCGACGATGTGCAAGGCCACCTGCAGAAGGCACAGTAGCCGCCGCTGCTGCTTGGCAAAACGACACCATGCTGCATCCAGGATCGCGCCTGGCGTGGTATACTGCGCTACATCAGTGCCGTTGAGGCGGCGGACGGCTCTGTGTACATCAGGATGGGTCTGGTGTTGCCAGTGAGTCATGGCACAGTTCAAGCACGTCAAGCGACAGATAGCCATGCGGGTCAAATCCAGGGGAGCATATTGGACATCAGGGCCTGCCACCTGCAACCATGCAGCTCGAGGACCTCATCCTGCGCCAGCAAGCCAGGAGGAGCCCGTGCTGCATCATACACAAGGATGCGCCCGCCCGCGGCCCCCTGCGCATGGGACATGTGTCAATTCTTCTCCCCGTTTGTCTTCAGGTTAGCCGTGAGGCGGCTGTTGCCTGTCAGCATGCATCAACACACGTTGTGCAGGACCCACCGTCGACTGCAGGCCTGGCTGGCAGTCTGTTGGTGTGGCGGTCATCGCCGCATGATGCGGCACGTTCATGTTTCACGGTTTCCCGACGCCAAATCTAGTAATGAAAGCCAACAAAACCCGCAGGCTGCGAGAGATATCAGGTACAAGCGAGCTGCTACAATCATGCATGCTGATCAAATGGTCGGGGCCATGCACCTCGACCTGATGTTGAACGTAGCATTCCTCGATCCACCCTGGGTAGTGTGTCCAGATCATATTGTGCACTCCGAAGCATGCATACATATCGCAAATGTCACCATACAGTGAGTGCAGATTCTCGTCGTATCTGACATGGGATCAAGGCGAGACCGCAAGAGGTGCATTGGGCAGCTGCTACTGGGTGGTTACGTCGCAGTGTCTGGAGTACTATATTTACAGTTCTTGAACATGTCCGTGCCACGTAGTAAATGGATATAGTAAGCAACTAATGCTGTGTCTGCCAGTCTGCTGATGCTGTTCCAATCTCATGCTGTGCGGCACAGATAGGCCGCTGTCTGCGCGTGCGACAGCCTGCCACGCACAGTAGGCCGCCTATTGTAGACAGGAACATACCTACTTCTTTGCTTTGCGCTGCTTTTTGTGTGGCTGCTCCCGCATGGAGTCAGCCATGGCATGCTGAAAGAGCGGCATGTTGGCCTTGATGGCAGTGGATGGTGTTGCTGCTGTCTGGGTTAGGCGATCCTGTTGGCAGATGCAGCGCAGCAGATCAGGTGGTGCATGGGACGATCTGGCCACATGCAGCAGGTGAAAACCTTGCATGGAGGTGACAATGGCATGCATAGCTGCATGCGTTATGGGGCTTGGCAGTGGGGCAAGGTGTGTGCTATATGGAGCATTTTGGCAACAGACCGAGCATGGTGGCTGCACCTCAATCGAAGCTTTGCCAGTGGGCCGAGGTGCCGCGGCCGTAGCTGGCTCCGCTGCATGTGCAGTCACGGCATCAGCATCGCCCTTGCTGTGCTTGCGCTTGCGCTTCTCCGGCCGCGGCTCGGGCGAGGCCGAACGTCGAGGCGCGGCCATCCCCAGCTGCGCTGCAGGCTCGTCCGCAGCATGGCTGCTGCGCTTGTTCCCTCGGCCACCCTGCAGCGGCTGCGGTGATGACCTGCGCTCCTGCTGTCTGGGCTGCGCTGCAGGCGAGTCAGATCGAGACAGCCTGGGCTGCGGCGAGGCGCTTGCATCCCTGCTGTGCTTGCGCCGCTTTTTGTCTTTGCCCTCCTTGCCATGCTTGTGCTTCTTCTTCTTGTGCTTCCGTGCCTTCCTGCCGCCACCGCTGTCAGGCGAGCTGCCCCGAGCATCGTCCTCCAGGCTGACAACGAACTTGCGTGGCATGATGCCAGGCAGCAGTGTTGCCGAACTGTGCTCCTCTGCCTTCCCCTGCAGCTACAACCTGGCATCTGGCAATGCTAGAAACACACTAGTAGCCCCTGCAAGGTGGCCAACAGCAGCCCACACCAAGCAGTTCCACAGCAGCAACGAGACCGGCGCAACCCAGTGTCTGCTCCTGCTGCATCTAATATTATGCACTCCAACCACACCTGCGGCGGCGATGCTGCCGCACTGTTTGCATGGAGCTGGGCGTCTGCGGTGGTCGCTGTACCTGCAGGGGATCTGCACAACAACAGCAGCGTTGACAGCAGCATACATTGATACACTCACTTTGAAGTATACACCAGAGGGAACAACAGCCACAGTACGACAGGTGTTCATGTGGGTGTTTGGCCAGGGGCTCTGCATTGAGCTTGAACTCAGCAAACTGATGCATTGGCGTCAGCAATCCCATGGAAGCCCTTCTGAGGTCCCACTGGCTCAGCTGAGCCAGTTGCCTCCTGTGGTCCCACCAGGCACCCTGGGATGCCTGGTCGCCACCAAGTAGCACGTCTGGGTAGAGCTTGACAAGGACATTGCAACAAAATAGAGGTTCCACCAAACTCAGGGTCCGAATACAGACGTCCAGCATGCTTTGTTGCTGCTTTGACCTGACTCCTGAGGCACAAGCTGCCTGCCTGCCGACAAACATATAATCGGAGCAGAGCCCCAGCAACAGCAGCCACCTGCTCACTGGCCCTGCCACTGCCAGCCCCCGCGCTATCTTCTGGCGCTCCCGTGCTGGACTGGCGCTCCTGCGGCCATCCTCCTCCCGAAGACGAGCGTCGTCATGTCGAAGCCCCTCGCTGTGCCTGGCGTCCTGCTTCTGTTGCCTGCTCCCCTTGGCAGTCTCATGGACGATAGCAGCACTGCTGTCCTTTCCCCGCTGAGTGGGGTGCATGCTGCGAGCCGAGCTGTCTGGTGCGCTGGAGCCCTCAGCACCTGCTGATGCCACACGATCAGGCACAGCAGCAGCCGCCTTTTGCACAGCTGTCTGCGGCGGCTGCGCACCAGCAGATGGCAGCGCGACTGGCCCCTCCTGCTGGTGCTGCTGCCGGCTGTCTGATGAGCGCTTTGGAGGCGCAATGGCCCTGGCCGCAGCCGCAGCATCTGCTGCTGCGCCGTCGTGCTCCCAGCGCTCCGCACTGCCAGGACGCCGGGGCACCGGCGAAGGTGCTCTGCCAGGCATACCCTGGGTAGGCACCACAACTCGTGTCAATCAGGGGTGTGCCCCAGTCTGGTCGTAACCCAGAGACTCCAAGCAGATGGAAAACGGGTCTGTGCAAAGGTGGCAAGCCAAGGATGTGCATGCTTGTGACTCACCGCAGGGCCAGCTCTGGACGGCCCCTGCTGCCGCTGATGAAACATAGGTGGCCGGGGCCCACGCGGCGGCGGCGGCTGGCTGGGGAAGAAGCCACCCCGAAACTCTGGCCGCGGCCCTGCGGGCCCATGGTAGGTGGGCGGACCAAAGCTGCCGCCTCGCTGCCCTGGGCTGCCGCTGCCACGGCCCTTGCGGTGCCGCCGCGGTGAGCGACTGCTGTCGCGGCTGCGGCGCCGGCTGCTGCGATGTCGTTTTGGCGACCTGCTGCGGCTGCTGAGCTTCCTGTGGCGCTTGGAGCGGCTGCGGCTTCTGCTGCGGCTCCGGCTGCGATGCCGGCTGCTGTGGCGCCCAGACGACGCATTTGCCTGCTGACGAGTGTCACAAGTAAGCACGTCTTAGCCGGCATAGGGCCGAAGCCATAACCTCACCATAACCTCATTCCTCCTGCATCGTGCAGAGCTCCAATCTGATTCATCACGACTTACAGGCAAACAGGAACCGCACACACCTGCTGTGCTGCCTTCAGCTGCTCATACTCTGCAGGCGTGAGCGGCCGGTCTGATGCAAAAGCCTGCATCACCAAGCCCATAGGCCCCTCTGGCAGCACGCCCGAAGGGAAGGGCAGCCCGCCGAATGGCGGCGGCAGCCCAAGAAACTCCTCACCGGCCAGCTGTGGCGGCGGCAGCATAGAGGCTGCATCTCTGATCGGGCTGGCAACCGCAGCTGCGGCGCTGGCGCCTTCGCCGTGAGGCGCCATAGTCAGCTGCAGCAATGGCTGTGCGGCAGGCTGCGGCTGCTGGGGCGCGGGCTGATCTGTGGGCTGGCTGACGCTGGGAAGGCCGGCAGGGCCGGCTGCCTGCTGTGTAGGTGCTTCAAGCGCAGGTGCACCCTGGCATCGCAGGTCGCACATCAATTGGAGGCATGCCTCGACTCCGATGCAGTGCCAAATGCTGAACGGATGCAAGAGTGTGTGACGCCTTTGTTAGCTGGTGGAGGAGACGGGATAACAGGTATCTACCTGTGGATTGGAGCCCTTGACTGCTAGCGGAGCAACAGCTTCATGAAAGGCGGCTTCATTTGGCTGCAGTGTCCCCATCATGCCATCGGGCAGCAGCAGGCCACCTGGGCAAGGGCAGCAACTTCATGAGCATGGCAACAGCCACTAGTGTTTCATGAGCAAAGCAATCAAGGAGCTGTCAGGCAGCATGGTAGCAAGTCACCTGTGCCGCTGGCTGTCAGTGCCTCCACAGGGATGCCGGCTGGCAGCCGCACACGCTTTTTGTCAAAGGCTGGGTCACCAATTGTGGGGCAGTTTCGGGCATCATGTCCCTTGTTTCCACAGCGATAGCACTCGCGCTCGGCAGGGTCGAACATGCCTGCAGGCATACAATATGATGAGGCCTCCAGGAGTGTGAAAGAGAACAATCATGAGTGATGTTGGCTTTGAGCTGAAACGGTCGGAAACATAGCAAGCATGACTTGTTCTGGGCCAGGTTGCTGCAACTGTGATCGTGCTGTCATGGTTGGCCAGGGTCCCATCCAGAAGGTTCGTCTATCTGCATGCATGCAAGCTGCTAGTTATGTGCTCACCTCGGCCGCCAGACCCAAAGCGGCCAGCGTCTCCCCTGCCGCCGAACCGGCCGCCACGGCCACGGCCATAACTCGCACGCGCACTGTCTGCCATTTCCTGCCGCCAGCTGTCATCTGCCTGCTGTAGCAATGCCTGCATCTCATCCTCGGCAGCGGGCACCGCCTCGGGCACCGCTTGCTCTGAGTACAAGTCGCCAAATGCAGCGTCGCCTGTGGCCCCATTCGCCTGTGGCGCTGCTGCCTGGCCTGCGGCTTGATCCTCTGCAGGCTTGGGAGCGGAAGCAGCCGCTGCAGGTGCTGCCGACACAGTGACTCCGCTGGCCGCCTGAAGGGCATTGGGCTTGAGGCCAGGGGTGCGCTTCACAACAACTGAGGAGTTGCGCGCAACCTGAGCTGCATCGTCATCGTAGGTCTGTCCCGTGCGGGGGTCAGACAGCGTCAGCTCCTCGATGGCCTCCTGGCCGAGACCCTTCTTCTCCGAGATGAGGGCCTTCAGCTCTCCGACCGAGAGGTAGTGGCCACTGAAGCTGACCGAGTCGAAGGCCTTCGTCGACTTGAACTTGAAGTGCACCTGCCCTTGCCCGGCCATGGCGAGCACTGCTGAACCAGCTTATCAGAGTCGAACAGCGATAGCCTCAGCAGCAGTCCGCCACGAAGGTGGCCGTTGCCGGCAGCTCTGCAGTTGCAGCATGGCCACGCCTGCTTGAACTGAACCAAGCTACAGTGCAAAGGGTGCAATGGTGTTGGGAGGCGAAGTAGTATGCCCGGCCACAGCCACGGACTCAGGGTGGTTTCCAGTCTTCAGCTCCCCTGATCCCTGGCGAGGTCACCAGATCGGACACAGCAGCGCCAGCACACATACTGCGCACTTGTTAGATCGCCAGTATGCATATCGTAGCTGTGTCTGCTGGGTGTTGGCGGTGTTGCGCCCCTGCTCGTTGACAACCTGCAAGAACACATCCACCCAACCCAGCTTGAAAGGTCGCTGCTTTGTATTGTTATAGATCGACTTCTGACGTACGCAAATCAACATGAACTTGCTGTCTTGTGGATTCCTGCCACTCATACCTCTAAGCAGCGTACAATGGACACGGCTGGTCCCACAGCACGGCGTCATGGGCCTCAGCCAGTGCAGCACAAGCGGCAGTCGACGAGCGGGAAGGCCCCTCATGGTCAAGGCCGCAACAGATGAAGGAAGCAGCCAGGCGTCAGAGAAGTGGCCCAGGCGTTCGCAGCCGGACAAGGCGGACAGCAATGGCGATGATGCCTCCTGGGCCAGCGCCCGCAGCATTGACGACGCACAGCTAGCAAAGAACCGCGAAACGTTTCTGCTGAGGCTAGCTTCTCTGGGCTTTGGGGTGAGGTCTTCGTCCAGTGGATGGTGACTTCCTCCTGTATTTACTGCCAGCTGAGACTGGCTGGTGTACATGCTGTGTGTGGTAACCCGCACTATATCAATGTCGTGGTGGTTTGGAATAATGCTGACATCGTTGTTGCACTTCCGACAGGCAGTTCTCGTAGGCGAGCGCATCACAGGCAGCGGCGTTGTGCAAGCACTTGGACATCCCACCGGCGTCTCACTGGTAGGTGCATCGTGTGCAAGACTTCTGGCCCAAGCATCCTCAGCAGTTGCCATAACCCTGTTTGCATTGTGTATAGAATCAAGCTCCCACGTATCGACGTGTATATCGCGTCCGTAATGCTGTAGTACGAGTTGGACCTGGCGCTGGGGGTCATCATCGGCGCGCTGTTTCTTGGTGGCCTAGCTCCCACACGCTTCATCTACTCCAGCGTCAAAGACGAGAACCCGCGGCCTATCTTTGATGATGTCCCAGCACTGCTCGGCCGGCTGTCCTGCATCGGTCTTGGCGCCACCATCCTGGCAGAGGCCGTCACTGGCAAGGTGTGATTAAGCTGCGTGATCGAGTGTGAGCCTGACGAATGTTGTTCATCTGTGTACATCAGCATATCCTTACAACCGTGTGTGTTGCAGGGGGTTTTGGGTCTCCTTCATCTGGAGACTGGCACAGAGTCGTTGACAGAGGCCGAGTTTGCGCTGGTGTTCCTCGTGCTGCTGGTTGCAACAAACCTGAAGAGCCCGGCAGACAGAAATGATTGATGTGACGCCCTGCTGGGTGGATCCCACGACTGTGGATTGCTCCACTGTGTATGGTGCATCGATGATGATGATGGTTTCAATCGTAGGCATACTTGCCCACTGGTTTATCCAAACGAGCAGAAAACTTGTGACAGGGAGCGGCAATGCGTTGCTGGCATCTTATGATCCTTCTTGTGGTTGCAAGCACAACCGGACTCGCTTTTGTTAGCAGGATTGTAGACCAATGAGTGACGCCACACTATATGAACCTGACAGCAGCCCGTCATTGCTCTGCGCCACTTGCGTGCTGCTGGACATGGTACTCATCTTCACGCCTTCACCTTGGGTGGCGGCCGGAACACACCCACAACCATGGCATGGTCCCGCTCATACGGCTCCAGTGTGACCTGCTCCTTTGGCTTCATCTGCATCTCCTGCAGCTTCTTGACCTCGCGTGCAAACACCGCCTCAGGCACCGCGGTCGAGTCAATGCACGATGCCTTGATTGAGATCACAAAGTTGCCACCATTCTTCAGGAAGTACTGGCCATTGAGGCCCACAATACGGGCCTGATCCGGCTGTGCAACATCTGCGAAGATGACGTCCACCATCGGCACCAGCATGCGGTACTTCTGTGGGTGGCGGGCATCCTCGATGATCGGCACGATGTTCGGCCGCTTCTTGGCCATGTTCACGAGGTCACGGCCACTGCGGTGTGAAAACTCGACAGCGTAGACTGTGCCGGTTGGTCCCACTATATCTGACACATGTGACACACTGGTGCCAGATGCTGCGCCAAGGTACAGCACCTTGGCTCCAGGCTTGATGTGCACGTTGTCCACGCCCGCCAGCACGGAGGCGGCCAGCTTGGAGCGGAAGGGGTTCCACACCCGGTACTCCACCTTCTCGCCCTCGCCCACCTCTACGCTGATGCGCTTCTCGCCATACACACTTTCGCCCACCACCATGTTCTTTGTCACCAGCGCGTCCTCCTTGCCGCGTGCGATGAAGATGCCCTCGTGCCTGTGGGCCTCGATAGCGACCTTTGCGCCGCCCTTCATGCCGCGGCCGCCCTTCTGCACGCCACCGCGGCCGCCCCGGCCGCCGCGCCCACCACCGCGACCCCCACCACGACCACCGCCCCTGCCGCCATCACGGCCACCTGTGCAATGCATGAGGGACCTCGTGAGCCACCTTGTCAGGCACTGTTTCACATGTCAGTGCGCAGTCCTGCCGCGATGCGCTTCCGCATGCATGTGTCAAGCACACCTACCTCGGCCACCAAATGACCTGCCGCCGCCCCCACGCCCTCCGCCACCAAAAGATCGGCCGCCTCCACGTCCGCCGCCGCCGCGGCCGCCGCCGAAGCCTCTGCCCGACATCAGGCTATGCTGCAGGAACAAGCTGCGTCGCTGCCTTCACAACAGCCGCCACGCCCCCCGCTCAACGGGCGGGCGGCGCTCGTACGTGATGCGTGCAAACTTTTGCTGCAGGCAACGATGCGCGATGCTCTGTCAACAGCGTTCTGAACGACCTCCGTTGAGCTGCACACGGATGTGGGGCGGGTCAGTCCTACTCTTCCTGTGGGTTATAGGAAAAGCTTACGCTGCTGACTCAGGCTTTCGACACTCGCAAGTGTTTTGCCAGAGATTTTGTCGAATGCACTCTAAGCGAGCATGCCTTCCCCCGGCGGCCTTGTAGCACTAGAGCAAGTACCCCGGGCAGCTAGTAGTATTAGCTCGGTCCCAAGTGCAGCTCGATGTGCAAGGCGTATCATGTAGTTGACCTCTTCGCACATCAGTATATGCTACACGCAGCAAACATCACCACTTCCGTGGCGTGCAAAATTGAGCGTTGTCATCGAGTTCCTGCAACTCTGCAAGAGTTTCTTGTCGAACAGCGCCAGATCATCACTTGAAGACAACCCTTGACAAGCGTTCAAATCAACGACGAGCATCTGAGCACTTTATCTGCGTTCAATGGCACCCACGAGTGAGGATGCAGACCCTGTGGGTGCCGCAGGTCCTCATGATGACAGTGATGGCAGCGGCTCGGACTCCGACAGCAGCGATGCCGATGCTTTCGAGCTCAGCGAGCAGGACATGGCTGCCATGCAGACGTTGGAGGAGGCCCTCAAGGCTGATCCATATAGCTACGACAACCATGTCAAGGTGGCAATGCTTCCCATGCATGCGCAGCTGCAGCATGTCGTCAAGAATGAAAAGTGCAAACAACCATCATAACGTGCCGGTCGCTGAAGGTTTGTCGTGTCGCCTGTGGGATGTCGCAGTACATCGCGGTGCTGCGGAAGGGTAAGTTGAAGGAGCGCCTGAAGGCCGCACGGCGGGCGATGCAGGAGCGCTTCCCGCTCACCGAGCAGCTGTGGACGGAATGGCTGGACGACGAGATGTCCGGCTCGTCGGCAGCAGAGATGACACAGCTGCACGAGATGTCGGTCGGCGACTACCTGTCTGTGCCGCTGTGGCGGAGACACCTCGAGTGAGATCAGTGGCCAGCCTGTGAAGTATCACTTCCAGCATTTGTCATCTTACAAGGTTGCACCTGAACAGGTATCTGCAGCTAGCTGAGGGACATGTGGCTTGAGTCAGGTATGTGCGGGACCAAGACGACACGTTGGCAGCAGGCAGTCCAGCGTCGCACGACAGCTTCCGGCAGCTGTATGAGCGTGCGCTCAGTGCTGGCGGCCTGCACGTGACACAAGGCTCCCAGCTATGGGCTGTTGCCAGGTGCACATGGGGTGGATGCCTCCTCTGCATGTGGTCTTTCATCATGCAGCAATGTCTGCCTCGCTGGTCAACAGGCCGTCTGCCTTGCAGCTTAGTTTGCTTGAAGTGCTCTCGAGTGCAAGCCTGTGCACCTGTGCACTTGCTGTCACACTGACATCTGCAGGGAATGGGAGATGTCATTGCTGGACCAGGCCCCTGACGACGTGAAGCAGCAGCAGCAAGTGCGGGCGCTGTTCCACCGGCAGCTGAAGGTGCCCCTGGCAGATGGGGACGCCACCCTCGCCGCATACCAGGCCTGGGAAGCCAAGCTGCAGTCAGGCGCAGAGGTGCCACACAAACACCTGCCTGGTCGGGCTGCAAGATTGTGATATCCTGTAATGTGATGGTTTGCAAGGTGCTGTCTGCATCGGCAGAATATCGGCTGCGTCTGTAGGTACCACAGAGTGTTACGCAAGGTCACGAAAAGGCGAAAGCAGCTGTGACGCTGCGAGCGGCCAGCGAGGCTTCTGTTGCGCCGGGGAAGCCAGCAGACGAGACGCTGCTTGCGGCGTATGCAGCGTACATCAGGCTGGAGAAGGGAGCGGATGATCCAGCGCGTGTGCAGGTATGCATGTAGGGGAGATCAAGAAGCAAATTTTGTAGTGGGATGTGCATCGTCCTCAACGCCGCTGTGAACTGCGCACACCATGTCACTTCTCCTTGATTGCTCCCTCATCAGGGCACTGTGTCGATGCAGATCATCTACGAGCGGGCGCTCACGGCGTTTCCTCTTACGCAGCACCTGTGGTTAGAGTACGCCCGCTATGTCGAGGCAAAGCTGCACAGGTGCCATGCTGCCCTGCTGCATGTGGGCGGAGTGCCCCTAGTTACGAACTGTGCAAAGGTCATATGGGTGCGACAAACCCCCACAAACCTTGCTGGCCCCTTGCTATTTTCTGAGGCACCAAACCATACAGTGCTTGTGCAGTGCAACAACCGCGGCGCCAATCTATGCACGCGCGGCACGCAACTGCCCCTGGGTGGGCACCATCTGGGGGCGCTACCTCAATGC
Organism: Diplosphaera chodatii; assembly: GCA_032358165.1. Taxonomy (NCBI): domain Eukaryota; kingdom Viridiplantae; phylum Chlorophyta; class Trebouxiophyceae; order Prasiolales; family Stichococcaceae; genus Diplosphaera; species Diplosphaera chodatii. The sequence goes on along the minus strand of JAALGY010000037.1, from coordinate 540,652 downwards.
TCTGGAGCGCCGGGGGGCGGATGATGCCGAGCATGCTGCCATCTACACACGCGCCCTTGGCTCGGGGCTGCAGGTGCTTCCTCTCGAGACTCCAAGCCTCTGGGGCCGCATGAAGGAAGCTGCATCGGCGAGCACAGGCTGCACATGTCTAAGAAGGCAGCCTGCTCCCTGCACACATCCTGGACGTTGTAGTCTGGCCCGTTGGCGGGGGCTGCAAGGAATTGACTGGCTTCACAAGCGAGGAGCTGAGCTAGGGCCCTAAATGCGTAGACCATGGAGGACTACCTGGAGGTGATCCTGGCACGTGTGGACGCCATCAGGCGGCGTGGGGCTGATGCGCTGCCTCAACTACGGGAGGCATTTGCAGCCGCCACCCAGACCCTGCAGGTGAAGCACACGGCAGACAGGCTCTTTATCTCCATGTCTATGCAGAGCAGCAACCGCACCTCCTTTGTAAGGTTGTTGAAAGCTGCTGTCCACTGGTGGCAGGGGGCTTTTGGTGAGGTTTCGGACCCATTGCTTCGGCTGCCAGCATACTGGGCGGACTGCGAGGCCCACCTTGCAAAGGATGTGGCTGCGGCGCGTGCAGTGTGGGAGGCTGTGCTGAAGACAGCCGCTGGCAAGTGAGCATACTCGCAAGACATGAGCTGACCAGGGCAGGCACAGGCATGTCGGACGTCTATCCCTGTCCAACCTTCACGTGTGCATATTATGTAGAGCACCGAATTTGCGTTGCCATATTCCAGGTCTTCGGAGGCATGGGCAGCGTACATTGCAATGGAGCGGGCGCTGCGCAACGTACGGGAGGCGCGCACGCTGTACAAGCGCTGCTATGCCCGAAAGTTCCCAGATGGCTCGCAGCCTGCAATGTGCCACGCCTGGCTGCGTTTCGAGCGTGAGGAGGGCAGGTGTGGACATATGTTGTGCTCCCATGAGCAGATGCCAGTTCGTTTCAATCCACTCATATGCATCGTCCGTATGCTTCAACTCGAGCGCATCACTGGCTGTCCGCTGAGAGGCAGTCGCTAGCAGAGCAGTACCTATTGTTGATGCAGCATTGTACTGCATGGTTGCATTGCGGAGGCGTGCCCTGGGGTGGCAGATCCTGGTGTACATCCGATATTGATACTATGGCTGTGTCTGCCTGCGCAGCGCTGAGGACCACTTGCAGGCTTGCCTCAAGGTGGAGCCAATCCTGAACGAGGTTGCCGCGGCGGCTGCTGCTGCTGCAGATGCAAATACCGCATCCCGTGCAAAGGTGTGGTTCACTCCTGCACAATCCTCGCTGGTAGGGTGGCTTCAGAAAACATGTACTTGAGGCGTCTGCCACAGACCCTTGCAGCTTTCGGAGTTCACCTCCCTATTTCTGTCATCTGCAAAGTTTTCATGAAACGGCAACTCGCATGCAGCACTTGATTCCACATGTGGCATTGGTGCACTTAGGAGGCCGTAGCGAAGGCGCCAGCGCTGACCAGAGAGGAGATGCGGCAGCTTCGCCAGCAGAAGGACCCCAACTGTGCGGCCTTGATCCTGTTGCATGACATGCCTGCGACTGTGAAGCGCTGCTATGCAAGGGCCCTGCTTGCATACAGGTGATGATGCTGAACCTGGATGCTCCACATCAAGTGCTGATTGTGGACAGTTGTTGCTCATGTGCAGTTGGCAAGAAGGCAGGGGACAGCCACCAGGCGGCGACTGGAGCAGGAAAGAAGCGGAGGCAGCAGGAGGGCCAGCAGCAAGTGCAACAGGGCAAGAGGGCCCGGACAGATGCAGCAGGCCCCGCAGCGGCTGACGGCGCTGCTGCAGACCATGCGGTGCCAATGGAAGGAGACCCGGCAGCACCCGATCCAGGTGGGGCATGTGGGAGATGGCGAGCCACCCTTCTGACTGCATCCTCCAGGGCTTCGTAATTTCCCGTCTGCAGTATCATCCTTGAGTTCCGAGGTTGGCAGGTGCAGCCGCTGCAGCGCCAGACGCTGTCCCAACAGCCACAGCAGCAGCAGCACAGCCAACCTCGCCCCGGGATGGCGGGGCGGCCTCGCCACGCAGTGGGCCGCAGACGACCGCCTTCGTGCGCAACATCCACCGCGACACCACAGACGAGGAGCTGCGGGATGTGTTCACGGAGTGCGGCGCCATCAAGGGAATGCGCCACGTTCGGCATCCCGCTGGCACCTCCAAGGTCTCTGCACTCTACGAGCCTCTCGGATTTGCAGTGTGAATGTGCTGTTCGATGTCCTTCCAAAACATGTTGTCCGGCCGCTGCAGGCAAGCAGGGCCTTTGAATAGACCTGGACCCATGGTCCGGCGCGCACACCGAGCATGTACACGATGCTTCCACAGGGCTTTGCCTTCGTGGACTTTGAGGACGAACAAGCACTGAAGGCGGCCATGGCCAAGTCAGGCACCGAACTCCGGGGTCAGCCGCTCAGCATCCTCGAGTCACAGCCGCCCAAGGTGCAGACTTTGGGGCAGGCACGCACGATGCACCGGGCACCTGCTGGCTTCTGACACCCGACCTGGTGTGAGAACCTGATGCAGCGACACTGCCTGTTTGTGTTGCCAGGGCGACAGGGGGCGTGGGCGGGGTGGCAGGGGCGGCGGCCGTGCTGGGGAGCGCGGACACGGGCAGAGCTGCCGGCAGAGGGGCCCCGCACGGCCGCGACGGCGGACATGGCCGGGGGCCACGCGGCCGCGAAGGCGGCCAAGGCCGAGGGGCACACGGCCGCGACGGAGGGCATGGCCGCGGACGCAATGACTCCCAGGGGCCCTCAGGGCTGGGTGGTGGCGCAGGTGATAGCCGTGTGCAAATGTTCTTGCAACGAGCATGGTGTGCTGCCGCTCCTGCAGCCTGATGCAGAGAGATGTACATAGGCTCTGTCGTCTTGTGACCATCACAGGGCGGGCCGGCTGGGGCGGCTCAGCGGCAGGTCACCAGCACCAGAAGATGGACCTACAGGCGGGCAACAAGCCGGGGCTGGGCTTGTTCAAGCCGCGTGCCGTTGCGGTCAGCAGCGAGGAGCACAACCCAGTGCGCACAAACGACGAGTTCAGGAGGATGCTCCTGGCAAAGAAGAAGCCGCCTGCTGCTGCTGCAGAGGGTGGTGGTGGACAGGATGAGCAGCAATGACTGAGCTCGTTGTGTATGTCATTGTGAGGAACAACTTTGAAGTCTGATTTGTTACGAAGAGGCATCATCCAAATGCAACATCTCCTCCGCAAAGAGATGCTGGCACTATGTCGTTCTCTGTCGCCATACGGTATGTTGGCATCTGGCTGCCTTCGACCAGCCCTTCAGCGAGGCCATGACAACAGGCGACTTGACCTGGGATGCACGGTGCTCTTCCAAAAGTTCTGAGCCCCACCAAACCCCTCTGATGCAGCAGCTATGACAGCTGCTCTGCTGGGATGCCCAACTCCTCGGTGGGCTCCTGTGACTGTGACACGCTGCTGTCTGGGACCTCCTCAAAGTTGCCTGCGGGCATACATGTAGGGCATTCGTCATTGGGCAGTACCAAAGTTGCATAAGCAAGCAACCAGCGAAGGCCTTGTCATGGTGGGTCAAACAGCAGAAGGTCTAGCAAGGAGCAGCCCATGACACATGCCAAAATGTGAAGTTGGTGCCAGAGACTCACCAAGGTCCGCAACCTCGCCAGTCTCCTGTGCAGAACCATACATTCACGTCAAATAAGTACGGCAGCGTTGCTTAAGCTATCAGACGATGGTCTTGTGCAGGAACATTGCAGGGTTTGACTTCATCAGCGCACAATGTGTGTGGACGTCCCACCTCATCGACAATGAAACCGAACTTCTTCACGATGGCGTCTAGCCTGAAGCGCTTCGTCTTGCTGACGGGAGCGCACGGCACGATGCGCACGTAGTCGCCCAGCCCCGCCTTGCCATCCTCGTCGTGCACGACGATGCGGCTGGTCTTCCGCACACGCTTGCGGTACAGCGGGTGCTCCTTGAAGCTGTCGAAGTTGACAATGATGGTCTTGTCGTTCTTCGCTGACACGACCTGTCACACAGCAGACCGCATGCTGGGAGTCCTCGCAACAATGTCTCACAGCAGCAGGGAGCACACAGTCACGGATGGCCACACGGCTCTTCACATGCCATCCGCATGCCGCAAGCGTGGTCATGCGAAGCGTTGTCAATTGCATCTCTCCGGAGTTGGACCAGATCTCCACGCCATTTGGTGACGAGAGAACAGCACAGGTGTCAGGACAGCAGCCCCGGCACCATGCGCCCGCGCCTCACCTTGCCCTGAAGCGCCTGCACTGCCTGGACCTGCAGCACAGCAGGCCGGTGGACCCTGCCAAGTGCGCTGCTGCGGTGCGTGACTGCGGCGCCCGCGATGGCGTCGCGCATGTGCAGGCTCTGCACGGAGCCCAGGCACGCCATGCTGACGGTCTTCCCAGCAGCAGCGCCCCAACGAAGCGCCTCTGTACCCGGCACACGCCCCACAAGCAGGCTTGCAGATGCAAAGCGGTGACAGGACGGGCTGTGATGTCCTCTGCTGATGCAGATTAGCTTTGCTGGTGTCGTTGCCAAGGTATGGGCGGCGGAAGCAGCAGCGTCCAGCAGCCGAGCTGCGGACCTCGGACCAGTCCGGCCTGGCGGCCAAGCCTTGCAGCGCCTATTGAGACGCCCACAGGCCACAGCTATTTGCAGTGTTGGAGGTTGATGTAGCCCGCAGCAGAGTACACGTCTGTTTGCCGCTGTTCTGCACTGTTTGCTACACCTTGAACCACAGCATCCGGTACAACTGGCCCGTTCCGGGATGGCTGGCAGGAAAACCAAGCGGGTGAGCTGACAAAACTGTACTCATGCTGGTGGTTCGTGCATGCACACGCGTTCCGTTTCGCATGCAGTTTCCCATGCTCTGTGCATTGCGCAGGGGACGTCCGGGAATGCGGCGCGCTATGTCACACGCAACCAGGCGCTGAAGAAGTTGCAGCTTCATCTGGGAGAGTTCAGGTAGTTAATCGGATGCGTTTGCTGCCGTGTGAACACAGCTTCATGCAGGCAGATGAGGTTGCAAGCATTGAGCTGGCGACCCACCTGCAACCCATCCTCTGCAGGCGGCTGTGTATCCTCAAGGGCATCCACCCACGTGAGCCGAATAAGAAGACGCAGGGACAGAACAAAACGTACTATCATGTCAAGGACCTGGCTTTCCTGGCGCACGAGCCGCTAATCCACAAGCTCAGGTCAGCTGATGCTGCAGTGCTGCACCGCCAAAAGTGTGCATGCTGTGTGGCTGCTGAGTGCGTTTATGCATCTGTACTCGGCACCTGAGCTGCTCTCCTTCGGCGGCCACAGGCAGCAGCATGCTTACGAAAAGAAGATCCGGAAGGCAAAGGCCAAGTGCAATGCAGACCTGGCACAGCAGCTGGCTGAGCGGAGGCCCACTTACACACTGGACCGGTTGATCAAGGAGCGGTGAGGACCTGGCGGCTTGCAAGAGGCGGCGCACTTGTTGAATGTGCTCATTCCACTAAGCAATGTCAATCCTTAACAGCCCGGCAGGACCGCCGAGCTGTTTGAGCTTTCAGTCCACTGATCCAATTCTGATGCGTGCAGGTATCCGTCGTTCATGGATGCGCTGCGGGATCTGGACGACCCTCTGACGCTGACGCACCTGTTTGCGGTGCTGCCGGCGGAGGGCGCGCACAGCATCCCGCCGCACCAGGTTCTGCACACCGTGCATGAACCTTGCAGCCGCTGGCGCCGGGCACTTGGGGCGCCATCAGCAAAGTATACACTGAAGCTGGCACGCTCCTTGTGACAGCATCTGGAAGCCTTCATGCAGGTGGCAATTGCGAGGCAGCTGGCGCTGGAGTGGCAGGCGTATGTGGTTCGGGCGCATGCGCTGCGCAAGGTCTTTGTGTCCGTGAAGGGCTTTTACTTCCAGGTACACCGCCATTCCTATGGGGCAGTTTGGTAGCAGCAGCCGGCCTGCTGCCACAATTGCAAATTACATCACCGGGAGCAGCTGCTGAGAGGTTTGTGCGCGTGTCGAAGGCTGAGGTGATGGGGCAGACGGTCACATGGCTGGTGCCGCACCAGCTGGCGCAGGTGAGTGAGCAGGGCCGGTGCTGCATCAGCGCAATGATTGCATACAGGTCAGATGTTGCTGGTTTTGATTGGCAAGTGTGTTGTGCGTCATAGCACCATTTGTTATGTTGCCACCATTGCCAGGTTCTGCCAACGGATGTGGACTACCGCGTCATGCTGACGTTCCTGGAATTCTACTCCACCATGCTGCGCTTTGTACACTTCAGACTGTACCACAGTGCGCCTCTCCCTCCATGCAGATATACTTCTGCGTGTGTGTGTGCACACAAGGCCAGTCATCCAAACGCTGATGGTCTGCCCGCCAGCAGCCTGGAGGTTACCGTCTGGCTGCGCATGCAGGCCTGGGAGCAACATACCCTCCCCGGGTCGACTCCAAGCTGGACGCAGCAGCCACCGGCATCGCAGCACTCATGACCGACTTGGCAGCAGCAGCCGCTCCGCCTACTGCAGGCAGTAAAACCCCAGCAAAGGTAAAATGGGTAATATCAGTTGATCACATCTCGTCGTGGTAAATGCAACCATAGCTTGCATCACAAGCTTCATGTGCATTGCCGCAGGCACAGCCAACAGCACACCCACTGGCCCTGCCGGTTGCCACAGCACAGCCAGCAACAGCAGCAGCGCCGGCGGCAACGCCGGCGGCGACAGCAGCCACAGACCCTCACAGTGAGGATGACAGCGCAGATGAGGCACCGCTCAGCATCGACTCTGGGGCAGAGGACTCTGATGAAGAGGAGCCAATGGCAAAGGCAGATGCAGCAGCCACCAGCCTAGAGGTTGGTGACACGGGACGGTGTGCTATCAGCACAGCATCCATGCCAGTGACCGGCATCCGTCATCGGTCTTGTTCTGGCCTGCTGACCATGCTGTTGTAATTTCAGCAGCTGGTCATTCCAAGGTGCTGCCTGTGGCACAGGCATCAGATGCCGAGGGGGCCGAGGCAGCCGCGCTGACCCAGCGGCATGGGGACACAGCCCGGCTCGGGGCGCACACAGACCCGCAGTCTGCTGTAGTCGCACAGGCCCAGGGCGCAGCGGCCGAGGTGTCGTCGACGCCGGCAGGCGGCGCCCTGATCGTACCACATGATGATGAGGCTGCAGTGTGCGCCACGCTGTTCCAGGGCCTCGTCTTCTACCTCGGGTGGGACAGTACTCAGCAAAGCATGTCAAACCGCAACAGCATGCGTGCCCGAGGGTCATGGTGCAACAGCGACTACATCTCCTGCACAGTCTCAACTTTGGAATTTACACGCATGCAATGCGGTGCAGGCGCGAGGTGCCACGGGAGCCGCTGCTGCTGGTCATCCGCTCGTTTGGCGGCGCAGCGGCCTGGGCCGGGGAAGGCTCGCCGCTGGACGAAGCCGACGAGTCCATCACGCACCAGGTGTGCCTCCTGCATGGTGTGTTTATCGGGTGCCTACAACAGGAAATCTGGACGATGCGGTCCCGAAACAAACCTGGTTGGCGACGGCAAGCCGTGGGCAGCTGATCACCCACAACGAGAACAGCTGAACCAGCTCTTCCCAGCACCATGGCGCAAAAGTGGAAGCTACTGTGTTGGTGTGTCACTGCAAACAGCGTGCTGGTGGCTGTAGCCCATAAGCGGTCCACATCAAACACAGTATGCCATACGACTCAGGGTGCATGTCACATGCAGGTCATCGATCGGCCAACACAGGGGCATCGCTTTCTGTCTCGGCAGTATGTGCAGCCTCAGTGGGTGTTCGACAGTGCCAACTTCAGAGTGCGCATTCGTCATCAGCCCCTTCGTCCCAAATCACGCCAGTTGTGTATGCGTGTGTGCGTGCCCTGGTGGACATCTCCTAACAATGGCTCCAATGCAGAACAGAGTCATCAAGCTGTGCTGACATTGCCGCAGGTGTTGGCAGATGCAGCAAAATATGCACCAGGCGCGACACTGCCCCCGCACCTGTCGCCCTTTGTCAAGGTGGAGGCTGGGGATGACGAGGAGCATGTGCCTGACTACGCTCTGGAGCTGCGCCGCCTGCAGGTACCGACCCTAACAGCAGCATGGCCTTACGGCTAGCTGAACTTACATGCTGCCATACCAGACGCGCAGCAGTATCCCATCAAGCAGCCTGCTGTATTCTATGCGCTCCAAGACTACGGTCACCCAGCAGATCTGCTCTCATCATACTCTGTTATGCAGTGTCAATGCTGGCATCCCAAACCTGTCCTCCGGTCAACTGCGTTTGCAATGTACGCAGGACATTGCCAAGGCGGCGCGGGAGCGAGCGGCGGTGCCAGCAGACCAGCAGTTTCTGGAGGAGGTGGCAGCCGCAGACGCGACAGCCAGCGATGCAGCTGCGCCAGCCGACCCTTCAACACCGGCAGCCGCCGTCGAGTCACAGTATGACGCTGAGCTGCGGTCTGAGCTGCAGGTGCTGGCAGAGATCTTCCGTGTGTCACATCTTCCGTGTGTCCTGTCCTCCCGCGGTGTGCAGGGGTGCTGTGAACTGCTTGAGCCTGTTCTCCCTACGTGGGTGTGCTCAACTGCTGCTCCTGCATGCTGCAGGCCGCACACGGGGAGGTTGGTGAGCCAGCAACGCCAGCGTCAGCGCCAGCAGCAGCGGTCATCGCGCTCCAGTCTGCTGAGGATGAGGAGGCGGCGATGGCGGACATCATGATGACGCGCAAGAAGCGCAAGCTGTACAACTCGGTGGTCAAGGCCAAATCCGCCAAGCGGGCACGTGCCGAGACGCTCAAGGCGCGTGCAGCGGCAGCGGGCACCAATAAGCAGGCTTGAACCAATGCAAGCCACCGTGTCGACCTATGGCGTTGTGACCGTCACCAACATCTGTTGGTGGGCATCTTGGCATGGGCCTCTTAGTAGCTACAGTGTCAGGCGACTTGGGGGTTGTCCCCATCAGGGTTTGTCAGACCAGGAAGACGTGACTGAAGGTGACTCGGAGTTGCCTCCACAACGTGACAGCGCTTGCAGCGGCCGCAGTCGACCCACCACGCGCTCGCCTATCAAGCATCGCTGTGTAGTTCATTCTGCTCCAGTCTCGAGCACTGCCTCCCATTGCAAAAACGCTCGGTGCCTAGGACTGACACCAGCCTGGGTGTTACGTGAGACGCCTCCGGTGCAGTCGGCCTCGAAGGCTGAAGCAGGCTGGCAACTGCGGCAAAGCAATATCACGATTGGCTCGCTGCTAGTAGGGGGTGCGTAGTCGGCCGCAGCGTCACGGAGTACAGCTCACGTCTGTCGGACCCATCCAAGCAGCATGGCCCCGGTGATGGTCGCCTGGTGACGGCGCGCAGCACGCGTGCTCCCAGCCACGCGTTATGGTGGGCTGGCTGAGCAGTCCCAGCGCTCCGGGGTACGAGGCTGTGCGCTCCAGCGAGGATGGCCTGGTGGAGGCAGAGCTGGGTGGCGCCGCAGCAGCAGGTCATTCCACAGCCACAGCAGCTGGACTGAACCCCCCGCGGGATGACAGCACTGAGGTGCCACTTCTGACTGGTCATCCCTACACCAATTGCAAGCCTTCAATACCGCCCCGAGCTGCACCTTCACGCATCAGTTCAGTGTGCGCGTGCCAGTGAGTTGACCCACTACCGCACTCCCCAGCCAGGTTCTTTGCTGGCCACCTGCTCTGCTCCATCCACGGTTGCCTGCCGTCCAGGCCGTGCAGCTGGAGGTGCTGGGCATGCACTGCTCGGCGTGCTCCTCGGCAGTGGAGTCGTCACTGGGCGAGCTGCCAGGCGTGCTGCGCTCCTCCATCTCGCTGATCCTCCGCAAGGCCATCGTCCGCATCGACCCCAGCCTCGTCAGCCACGTGAGTCACCATCGACAGGCTCGAAGCTGTCTGCTGAGCGTTTGTGTGTGCAGATGCGCATGCGCTGCTTTCCTGTCGCCCATAGTCCCTCTTGTCGCAGTCGATCAGCCACAATTTCGTTGCAGCTGACTCGACAGCTTGCTTGCGGCCCACAGGCACAGCTGGTGGATGCCATTGAGGACACCGGCTTCGAGGCAAAGGTCATTGGTCTCGCGGACAGCCGTGAGCTGGTCCTGGCGCTGGAGGGGTGGGCCGGCAAAGCATCGGAGGCCGATGGCGTGGCAGCAGCACTCATGCAGCAGCATGGCGTGCTGCACGCAGATGTAGACGTCGAGACTGGTGTTGCCAGGGTGCGTGGGACGTTTGTGTGCTTGCGCCATTTGAGACTGGGTTCGGGCAGTCTGAATGTGCAGTGCATGGCGGGTGGCTGCGGGGTTTGACAGGGGTTGTGCATGTACACAGGTCCAGTACGACCCCAACACCACAGGGCCCCGGGACATGCTCCACACGCTTTCAGATGCTGGCTACACAGCACACCTCGAGACTGCGAGGTACGTGGTGGCAACACTGAAATGCCATGCTTGTTTTTGGTGGTCGCAAGCGATTTTGTGGAGGTGCATGGCACAACGGCTGGAGTGTGTACATCACACCACAACATGGCTCCCCATCACTGTTGTGCGACATGTGCATCATTGCTGCAGGTGGCAGGGTACGCAGCAGGTGGAGGCAGAGCTCGCGCAGTGGCGCCGGCTGTTCTTGATCGCCACGGCTCTCACAGTGCCAGTGTTCCTGCTCACGGTGGTGTTCCCCATGATGCCGGCGACCCGTGCAGCGCTGCAACGCAATGTGTTTGGGTTCTCGCTGACGCCACTGTTGAAGTGGGCGTTCACAACACCAGTCCAGGTGTGTCGACTTCTTCGCCTGCACATACAGTATTGTCTGCTGCATGCGCCCCTGGTTTGATGAGCTCATACTCTGCCTGCTGCGCCATGACAGATGTGCGATTGACTGCGCAGTTCTGGGTGGCTTGGCGCTTCCATGTGGGCGCTTACAAGTCGCTGCGACGGGGGCAGGCCAACATGGACGTTTTGGTGTCCCTTGGCACCAACGCCTCCTACATCTTCTCAGTCATCACACTGTTCTGTGACCGGCAGCACCAGGTAGGTCGAGCGGCTTGGCGCCTGCCATGTGACGCGTGCACCCAGACTGCAGCGATTCTCAGTGTAGGGTGTACCTTGCAAGCACGTTCTTTTGCCCAGATCGGTGCAATGCTCCGCTTCAAATGCCGCAGGTGGCAATGGCAGGCACGCCATTCGAGTCTGCAGAGTTTTTCGAGACGTGCGCCATGCTCATCACCTTCATCTGCCTGGGAAAGTACCTGGAGTGCGCCGCAAAGGGGAAGACCAGCGCGGCAATAGCAGCACTCATGGGGCTGGCGCCGCCGACGGCGCTGCTACTGACCCTTGACGCCGATGGCAAGGTGCGGCGTCGTTGCAGCTGATAGCAGGGAGCTCATTCACGTCGTGCATCTACTGCTGGTCCTGCTGGTTCCTGCGTGCCATTCTAACCAACCAACCGCCTGATGATGATGCTGACTGCGTCATGTTCCTCCCTTCCGCAGGTGACAGCAGAGGAGGAGCTGCCGACCAGCCTGGTGCAGCGGGGAGACATCCTCAAGGTGCAGATGCCACTACGTGCTCGTGGCGCCCTGCCACGGCGGCACCGCTGCGCTCAGCTGTCGACATTCGCAAGGTGTCCGCGCGGTTCCAGGCTGGGCACACAAGGGCCAGTGCGGGGGTGCAGGTGATGCCGGGCGCCCGCATCGCGGTGGACGGCAACGTCACGGCCGGGCACTCGTACGTGGACGAGTCCATGCTGACGGGCGAGACGGCGGCGGTGCCCAAGGCGCCCGGCGACTCGGTGATGGGCGGCACCCTCAACACCGGCGGCACGCTGCACATGCGCTGCGAGCGGGTGCGCACCCTGGACACGGAACCTGGGCCGGCACACAGTCGAGTGCCCATCACATGCATGAGGCAACAGCCTTATATCCCTATGTGCCACCGAGATGTGACCGAGATGAGGGGCACCCTTGGCCTCACAAGATGCTCTGCCAGCAGCTGATGCCAGGGTTAAAGGGCCTGGTGATGGTCCGCAGGTGGGGTCTGACACGGCGCTGTCGCATATCGTGCGGCTGGTCGAGGCAGCGCAGCTGGCCAAGGCGCCCATCCAGAGCTTTGCTGACCGCGTGTCGGCTGTGTTCGTGCCCATCGTTGTTGGCACCGCGCTGCTTGTGTGGTCCAGCTGGTGAGGGCTTTACTGACGAGCACAGTCTTCTTCAGAATTGGTTATGCCAATTGTAGAGCGTGTGTGTGGTGTGGTCTTATGATTGCGAGCAGCTGCGTACATCGATGACAAGTGTTCATTGATCTTGTGATCGATGTGTGAATCTGGATTGCCTCTTGCACCCATGTCTGGCGTTGCAATCACTGCAGGTACTGCGCGGGGCTGGCGGGCATGTTCCCGGGCGCCTGGCTGCCAGAGGGCCACACGCACTTCATGTTCGCGCTGCTGTTCGGCATCAGCACCGTGGTGGTCGCCTGCCCCTGCGCGCTGGGCCTCGCCACGCCCACCGCCGTCATGGTGCGCCGGTTCCTCGCTCGTGTTGCTGTGTGTCATTCCTCTGTTTGTGGCTTTAATTGAATACGGTTTCCAGCTTGTGCTGTGGCCACGGAGCTGCATTTGGGGCTGCTTGGGCAGGCTGCATCTCCCTCTCTGCTGTTGAAGGCACTGATGGACCAGAGTGGCATGGTTGCAGGTGGGCACGGGCGTCGCCGCGCAGCTGGGGGTGCTGGTGAAGGGCGGCGACGTGCTGGAGCGCGCCAGCCAGGTCACGGCGGTGGTGTTCGACAAGACCGGCACGCTCACCTGCGGCCGCATGGCCGTCACCTCCGTGCACACCTTTGACGAGCGGGTGCGCCCTGTGCAGCGGCTCGGCGACCCTGCCTTGGGGAGCCTTGACAGTGCACCACATGGCACATCCTGAAGCTGCTGCTGACGATGCCGGTGTTCATGGCTGTCGCTCACGAAGCTCATACTGACGCCACCCCATCACGCAACCTCCTGCTGACGCGTCGTGCCCAACTTGCAGGTGCGGCAGGAGGACGCGCTCGCGCTGGCAGCAGCAATCGAGGTCGGCAACGACCACCCGATTGCGTCCGCCATCGTGGACCGCGCGCAGGCGCTGCTGGCGCCCGAGACGCTGTTTGGGGGCAGCGGGAAGGGGCAGACGCCCAAGGCGGCCGGCAGCGTACCCGGCAGTCCCGCAGCAGCCGGCAAGCACGCCCGCCAGCTGGACTGGGTGTGGCCAGCGCTCGACGCCGATGTTGTGCACGGTGCGTCTCCTGTGGACGCTCTCAGTGGCTTGGGCACCGGCCTTCAGCTGTATGTGTTGGTGAAGCTGTTGGAACACTGCACAAGCAAGCCTGTTTAGTTTCTTGCCTAAAGATTGCAATGGGGTCCTTGCTGCAGGCATGGGTGTGAGCGCGCACGTGCAGCTGCCCGCTGGCGATGTCCAGGCGCAGCAGCTGGCCAGCGCCATGCGGCAGCCGCAGCCGGGCAGCCCGGCGCGGTCGCAGCCCAGCCTGCGGGTCGCCGTGGGCAATGCAGCCATGATGCGGGGCGCCCGGGTGGAGGTGCCGCCCTCCGCAGAGGCAGTGCTCAGGGAGCTCGAGGTGAGCACACGTGCCCGTGGAATGTGCCTTGGTGTCTGACTTGGCCGTTCCAGACAGTTGCCGTGCTCAGACAGCAGCAGCATGTATCGGCGGCTGTCCAGGTTGTCACGGTCCCAAATGCATGGCACCACATGCCACCCGCTGCTTTGGGTGGTGATCCTCATGTCCCTTTCTGTGCACGGCCTGCAGTCCGATGGCCACACCTGCGTGATGGTGGCGGTGGAGGGCCGCCTCGCGGCGGCGGTCTCGCTGTTCGACCCCATCAAGCCGGAGGCGCGCGGCGTGGTGACCGCGCTGCACACCGCCGGCCTGCAGTGCCACCTGCTCACCGGGGACAACAGGTGCGCCAAGCCCCTGGGTGGCTCTGCATCTGGCGCTTGCAGCCCCTGCTCTGTGACCCTTGTCGATGCCACCATCGAGCGGGTCTGAGCTGCCGTGTGCTTCGTCACATCACAGGCGCACCGCATCAGCCATCGCGCAGCGGCTGGCCATCCAGCATGTCACAGCCGAGTGCCTGCCACAGGACAAGGCTGCGAAGATCCAGGTGTGGGCCTTTGCCTGATCTGATCCCCTGACATATGTGCTGCCCCATCCTCGGCATTGTGCTGCTGCCAAAGGCCGATCAGTGTTGCATTGCTTGACGGCACTTCTGCCGACTGTGCTCAGCATGATCTACTATGCTGTGCTGCAGGAGCTTCAGCAAAAGGGGCATGTGGTCGCGATGGTCGGCGATGGCGTCAACGACTCGCCGTGCCTTGCACAGGCAGATGTCGGCATCGCCGTCGGCTCCGGCTCAGACATCGCCATCGAGGTGATGAGGCCGCCGTGCGGGTACTATGCAGACACACCAACTGCGGTTCTGGCTGCTGTGTGGACCTGGCACGCCCTCCTCTACCGCTGTGTCACTGACAGTCTCCTGTGTGCTCAATCTGCAGGCGGCGGACTTTGTGCTGATGCGCAGCGACCTGGAGGATGTGCTGATCTCGGTGGATCTGGCGCGCAAGGTGCTGTCGCGCATCCGCCTGAACTACTGCTGGGCGCTGGGCTACAACCTGGCAATGCTGCCGCTCGCAGCGGGCTGCTTCTTCCCCCTGATGCACGTGCAGCTGCCGCCATGGCTTGCTGGCGCCGCCATGGCCTTTAGCTCCGTCAGCGTCGTGTGCAGCAGCCTGCTGCTGCGGCGGTACCAGCGGCCACCCGCTGTGCTGCGGGATATTGTGCTCGGATGAGGCTCATGTAGGGGTTTGACAGGAAGGCAGAATTGACAGCCTCTTGAGATTGATCAGGCGGTATGGGGTCGGCAGTTTATCTCGTTTTGCATGTCTGGATGTAAAGACTGCAGCAGTTGCAGCGGCATTCATTGAAGTTTGTCCGGGAGGAGAGGTGTATAGTTGCGTGGTGTTCAGCTGGTTCCTGGGGTAGGCACTTCATAACTCTGAGGGCTTTGCAAGCAGCTTGGACCAAGTGTGCATCACTTTGCGGCCTTGCTGGCTGCAAGCGCTGCACGTCTGGCAAGGGCATAGCTGGGCACTCGATCCCCTGCACGCAGGCAACACCGTCACCATCAGCATCTCCCGGAGACACTCGAGCAGCAACACCGCCACTCGGGCTTCACTACGCACCCTGTTCAGCATGCGGGCGCACCTGCTGGCGATACGAAGGATGCATCCACTGTAGAGCCCCGGGGTCGCAGCTCTACCGTCCATCCCGGCTGCAGTGAATCAATCTCTGCAAACCGCTCTCGCCGCGAAGCATGCTCGTCAGGCATGGCAGCTATGCTCCCAGCATACACCAGGTCGCCTGGCAGTGACAAGAACAGCATCATATGTTGTCTGGCTCAGACAAAAAGCAACATGCTAGCAGGGCGCAACATGGTCTTCGAACGCCACACCACGCTTAGCAAGTGCGCATGCAGATTGCACGGGTGTACTTCGTAGATATTCACCTGCGGCAGGTGCACCAGACGGTGCTGCGCCGTTGCTCCTGGGTGCGCTGGGCACTGCAGACGCCACAGGGGCAAAGCCGCTGCCGCCACCATGCGGCGCTGCGCGGACTGCTTCCTGCTGCCATCGCTGCTGGTCCTGTGGCTCTTCTGGCCTGCAATCGCCAGCAAAACTTCAGCCTCTCAAACAGCAGGCACCAGCTGACGCTCCAGCGTCAGGTTCATCAAGTGACAGGTACACAACTGCAAAGCATGAAATACCCTGCTTCATGCAATACAGCCGCATGGCACACTCACTCGGCTGGAGGCGTCGCAGGCGTAGTGTCTGACAGGTGCAGGCGCTGCGCCAGTGCAGCTGCATCCGGCTCCGCCGGCCGGGCGTCGCTCTCCTCAGACGCTGCCAGTGACAGCACCTGCAATGGGCTGCCATGATGATGAGCAGTGGGCTTGACCCCGCCTCTTGGCCTTGCCGTGTGCAATTCTGGGTGCACACCACCGTGAACTGCGGGACGGCGGGACCGGTGGTGCAGACCAGGGGCCGCGCACCTCCAGGCGGCCGGCGCCCCCCGCCGCGCCCTGCACGAAGCCGTGCAGGCTGCGGAAGCAGCCCGGCTCCGCCAGACACACCACCGTCACCTGCAGCGTCCAAATGGTCGTGCAGTGAGCCAGTAACGGCCATGCTTATGTCATGGCAGGTGGCGTTGCTTCGCAAGAACTGGCCTGGTATCGTGTGTAACAAGTGCCGAAGCCTGCCTGCGAGGGCGCTGCCTCCTGGGACTCTATGATCGCGTGCTGCTGGCGCAGCAGCAGCTCCAGGTCCTGCTCGGCCGCCGGCGCCACCTGCAGCCGCAGCCGCATGTTGGCGCGCCGCAGCGGGATGACCGCCTGCAGCACCGGCAGCGCCTGCGGGAACAGCACAGACATGTTGACGGACGAAGCGCTGCTAGAGCTGGTATGGGTGGCGTCGCACATGGCCCCTGACGAAGTGATCCATCAATGTCATCCGAAGTGCCAGCACCACATCTACGATGCGGTCACCATCAAACATGCTCATGCTGTGTATGTGAACCCGCTCTTGCTGCGGGACTCAGCAAGAGCGCATCGTTGGCCGACCTCCAGGGCCTGCTGCTTGGCGGTGCGCTTGGGGTCGACGGCGAAGTGGGCATCCCGCAGCGCGCGCTCCAGCATGGTGTTGGTGTACGGCCGGTTGGTGTCCGGGTTGACGCACTTCTGCACCAGCACGCTGGCCACGTCCTTGAACAGGGCGTCGTAGTGCACCTTGCGCTCCTTGTCCGACACCTGCGGGACCCGGGCCCCACCCGTCAGCGCCGCTGCTGCTCCCCCGGCAGCGGCGGCCGCCGGCGGGCTGGTGCGCAGCCCGCTCGGCTCGGCGGACCAGTGGCCGGCGTGCACTGCCGCCTCAGCCTGCCGACCACCTACAACCTTGTCACTGCACCGCAAACGAAGTGTGTCGACACGGCACCTGCAGGTCGCCGTCCTGCAGGATGCGGCGGCAGATGGCGTCCTCGTCTGTGCTGCCAAACACGGCCTGCATGTCCTCGTGCTTTGCCAGCACCCCCTTTGACACGTTCGCGAAGATGGTGGTCGTCTGCACCACCTCGTTCAGGTCCTTCTCCCTGCAAAACCCCCAGCAAGCTCGGCGCTCATGCATGCATGCATGCATGCATGCATGCGGTTGGACATCAGCGGGCGGCGTCGCCGGCATGCACAGGCAGGACAGCACCCCCACTCACACGCCGGTCCGCCAGTTGACGACGGTGTTCTTGTAGCACGCCACCTCGAAGCGTTTGCCCATCTTCTTGTATCTCACTACTGCCACATTGGTCAGCCGCTTCTGGCCTGCAGGTGCGGCACACATGTACATGGTGTAAGATGTTGCAGTCAGACCCTGGTTGCATTAATGTGCGTAGTTGCATGCTTAAAGTCAGAGCGTTTGCTTACCGATGGGCTGATTCACGACTCGTGACATGGTGGCACTTGGCGCAACAACCAACAAGTGTCTCGACTGTTCTTAGGGAGCCGCGACTTGCTGTGGTGACAGCATGAGTTGTGACAACGTCGCATTACTTTGAATCCACTTTAGCAAGTAAAGCATGCCTAGCCCAAGGTGGTGGAGTGCGCACACACTGCTCGGTGCCAGAACCCAGAAAGCCAGATCTTTCAACGGGGTCACCGAAAGGTTCTAACCCCTGTCTGACATCAAAGATACTGGTCTACCGCCGTACCACGGCCAGGATCTGAGCAGTCTGCGTCCCCAATTCCCAGCCTCAGACCCACCATCGGCGCTGTCTCGGTGCCTGCGGCCATAGGGCGGCCACTCAAGCGCCCTGTTGCAGCGTCTGCGGCGAAACATGGCTTCGCAGCAACTGCTAAGGCGGCTGGCCGCCCAGCGCCTGGGCCTGATCAACAGGGTCGCCCTCTCAAATGGCGGCAAGAGCTGCGGTGAGGCGCTCAAAAGCTCGGCAGCCGACGCTGGGCCGCTCAGGCGCCTGGCGGCTACAGCGGCAAACGCCACCAGCGTCGCGCACCTGGGCAGCCGGTTGACTGCCGGTGCGCGTCGTGTCAGTGCTCATGGTCGCTCTCATCTTCGTACCTGGCTGCGCTCTGCGTCGATGCAATGTCAGAGCGGTCTCAACGGCGTTGGAGGTTGCACGCCATCACATGATATTTTCACCGTTTAAAAGCAACTCCGACGCTTGCAGGCAAGGGCGCGGCAGCCCGACGGCTATCTTCAGCCGCACTGCCGCAGGTACGGACTCCTACTGTAGCCAGATCAGCGTTGCGGGGTGTGGTCAGACTAGTCTCCTGTCCTGCACGTGCCAGCCGCCGTAGTCTGACGTTCTACACATACCTGTCGCAGCCTGCGGACAGCGAGTCAGAGGGCGAGGACTCGGTTGTCACGCTGGACGACCGTATCGGCTTTGTGGGTGCCGGCGCAAGTGAGTGCAACCGTCCCCGGTTCCCCTGTTGATCTTTGAATACGATGTCGCTGCAACCATGTGCTTGCTGCACGCCTGCTTCACCTCCAGGCTGCACTGCTTGGTGCAGGAGCCTCATCCAGCTTCTAGCATCTCACACACGATCTGCTGACAACAGCGTATGTTGTCGGCCTGCAGTGGGTGAGGCGCTGATCCGCGGCTTCTGCGAGGCCGGCATCTCCTCAGCAGATCGGCTGTCTGCCAGCGTGCGCAGCTCGGAACGGCAGCAGAAGATGACCAGCCTGGGCGTCCGCGTGTTCCAGGATGCCACAAAGGGCGGCGCCCAACAGCTCGCTGCTGACAGGTGCAGACGGTGGTGGTCACATCAAGGCGTTGACATCTGCCACAGACATGCTGGACAGGATGAAGCGTTCGTTGGAAGCCTGATCATCTGATGGCTGCTATCCTACTGAGCTTGCATTGTGCCACGACCAAGCAACTGAAGCTTCGGGCGTGCCATGCACCGCAGCGACATCATCGTGCTGGGCGTGAAGCCGGTGTACATGAAGGGCGTGATGGCAGCCCTGGCACCGCACCTGGAGCCCCGCCACCTGGTCATCTCCATAGCCGCCGGCCTGAAGCTGGACAGCCTGCAGGCGGCGCTGCCGGAGGGCACCCGCGTCGTGCGCGTCATGCCCAACACGCCCTGCCTCATCGGCGCTGCAGCCTCCACCTACGTGATGGGCGACCACTCCACCGAGGAGGACAAGGAGAAGGTCGACGCCCTCATGAGCTCAGTCGGTGAGTCTCTTCACCAGTGCATCGCACCTGTTTGTTTACCAGCCTGGATGCCACCTGTCTGGCCAAAGCACGCCACATGTTCTATGGTTCGCTGATTGACACACCACGTGCCCGTGTCACCCGTGCAGGCATGGCGGTGTGCATCGAGGAGTGGCAGATGGACAGTGCCACAGCGCTCGCGGGCTCGGGCCCCGCGTACGTGTACCAGGTGCGTTGTGCTGCTCCGCCCACTGCTCGGCACCGCTGTGGGCGCCATTGACTGCCATCAGCAGCAACTGACAGCATGGCCAGCAGTCGTGCCTCCACCAGTTTTCTGACGGTCTCGCCACCATGTCGGCAGATGCTGGAGGCAATGGCAGATGGCGCTGTCAATGCTGGCTTGCCACGTGACAAGGCGCAGGCGCTCGCCGCCCAGACCCTCATCGGCGCTGCTCGCATGGTGGGTCCTGTTGCACCTGCAGTCGCAACACCCAGCTCTGTTGCACTCGTCTGGTGGACGCGCTTTGGTGGCACGCTATGGTGTGCCGAGGCTTCACCAGTCGATGACAGAGTGTTTTTGCGGGCCCCAGGTGTTCGAGGCTTCGGGCGACGGCGAGATGTCGCACCCAGGGGTACTCAAGGACCGCGTGACATCCCCGGCGGGCACCACCATCGCAGGCATTGCGGAGTTGGAGAACAGCGGTGTTCGCGGCGCATACATTCGCGCCATAAAGGCTGCCGCCAACAGATCTCGGGAGCTGAGCGAGTCCTGAGGTGCAGACTATCGGCAGCTCAGACCAGCCACAGCAGCAGCAGCAGTGGCGCAGCTCCAGCACAGGCAGCGGCTGGGCCCTTGGGGACCTGAAGCCGATATTTTTGTAGCAGTCCCTCGGCGTTGATGATGCACCCATTCTTGCCGCGCGGCAGGGCTGATAACCCTGGCGCGTGTGCTCTGCACACATTCTTGGCGGGGCTCGCCCTTCTGGCGCTCTGCTGCATGAGGTTGACTTTCCTATGCAATACTGTGGACCGTGTGTATGTTCGGGACCGTGGTGTTTTGGTCACGTTTGCATGCTTTTGTCGATGCTTGTTGCATGCGGCAGCCCCAATGCTGCCGCTTGCTCAATTTTGGCATTCTGCTCACTTTCGCTTGTTGCCGTGTTTGTCTGCAGTGCAGTCGTGTGGGTGGTTCGATAGCACAGTTCGTGTCGTTTGCCTACGGTAGTGGACTCAAAGCAAGCTGATGGTGTAATCCATGTCCTCAACCTCCATTGCCCGATCATCACCACCTTTCAACGGACAATCGACGATTCGACGTGCCTTCCACCATCCAGCTAGATATTGCCAATTGGCAGGTTTACATGCCACGGAGGCCCTCAGCTCGTAGCTCAACAATTCAACACACTGCAGAGTGCACTGGTCGCCAGGTTGTGACGTACTGTCGACTTTTCATCATACACTTGGCATCCCACCGGGGGTCAGCGCAACAGTAGCGACTTGCAAGCACGGCACGTGCAGTGGGTCTGACCCCAGCTGGAGTTGATGCCGTGGCTGCGATACAGGTTGGCAGCAGCTGTGCGTCACGGCCAGTCGTCTGCGGGCAGCTGTCGCAGCTGCCCCGCTGCCTTCAGCCAGGCCACGACTTGCAGTGCAAGCAGGAAGGGCAGGAGGCGCGCCCAGCGGCCCGGCCAGTTTGAAGTGCAGGTGCGGTCGGGCATGCAACGGACTCGTATGCACAGGACAGTGTGTGTTTCCAGGCTGTTATGGCTGCAGTGATGTCATGTGGCCTCTCTGGTCATCCATTCACCCATTGTAGATATCACCAGGAACGGTCATGTGGAAACATCACAGGTGAAGTCGCCACCTGTTAAATCGCTTGGCGTCCATGCGCTGCCACCCAGCACGCACAATGGCGACTTGATCGAGGTGAACCACCAGGAGCTGTTTGCGGAAGCAGAGCGCGCCTTGCACCATGGCGCACGAGCGCCCGTTTCCTTCACCGCATGGACTTCACGCAATTCCTTATGATCTGCAGGTAGCAGGTCAGGACTACATCGTGGACTCGCTGGTCATCCAGTACAAGCTTGTAAAGGGCCGCTATGAGCGCAGCCACCACCGCCTGGATGTGCTGTCTACCAGCCGCTACCTGCTCAACCGCAATCTGGAAAGCGCCTTCAGCGCTCCTAGTGCAGAGGACAGATTGTGACGCCACCTGTCAGGCGCTTTGTTGGCTCTTGTCACCCTAGGTGTGCACTTGCAAATGAGGTGATGCGGGTCTGCGACTGAGTATGGCACCTGACTGCGGGGTCAGCAAGCGGGGATTGTGATTCGGCTGTAGTGGTCACGAACGGACGGTGGGTTGTTGTACCAACAGGCATACGTTCACAGTTTCATGCCCTGAGGAATGCGCTCGCAAATGTTGGCTGTGCGGTCAAACCATATTCTTGACACAGCTGGTCAAGAGTCTGAGATGGCGGAGTGACGCTGCCGTTCCTCGCAATACCCAGTGCTGTTGCATGGATGCCCCCGCCGATGAACCACGAAGCAACACCGGCCAAAGCTGCTCCGGCTATGTCGTGCTCCTGCAGTCTATGAAGTGC
Organism: Diplosphaera chodatii; assembly: GCA_032358165.1. NCBI lineage: Eukaryota > Viridiplantae > Chlorophyta > Trebouxiophyceae > Prasiolales > Stichococcaceae > Diplosphaera > Diplosphaera chodatii. The sequence continues at coordinate 518,777 of JAALGY010000037.1, read as the reverse complement.
AATTAGATGCATGCCCTTGGTGAGCAGTACCTCACAGGTGCATACGCAATCTTTTCACCACACCATGTGTATGTGCACATATCGCACCAGCGAGTCGCCAATGGCAACCACCTCTGCCGGCTGTAAGCCCAGGAGCTGTAATGCCTCTTTGTAGATCACCAGCGCAGGCTTCCCCATGAGCTCAACCTACATTTACCGACAGTTCTCATCACACGAGGCCACGCAGGTGTGTGTAGAAGGGCACTGCTAACATGAGTGGACCAGCAAGCTGACCTGTCCCCCCAAAGAGGCATAGAACTTTCCCAATGCTCCTGGCATGGTCACCAGGGAGTCGCCACTGGTTGTGACGATGTCTGCAAGGAAGCAGGTGGCGAATCATCAGGCCGCCATAGTGGGCAGCCCTGTCTGTGCTGCTATACGATGACGACCGTGATGCTGACAAGCGGTTGCTCCAATGCAAGGTGTCCTGGTAGCTCCACCTGGGTTTGCTATAATCAGTGGCGGGCGGTGCGCTGCTGCTGCCCGTTCTAGAAGCTGCTCCAGGTCTGCTACTGACCGTGTCAACGCACTGCTGCTGGCGTCTGCTGCTGAGATTGCCTCGGTGCCATGTGCAAGGATGAAGTCAGCTTTCTCAGGGGATTCAGTGACCTGCAGAGCAAGAATGCAGGCAACGCCTTAGCATGACAGCATCAAAACTCAAGGCACTGCACACCCTTCTTGTGTCAGCACTTGTGCCTGCACTCCTAGCAGTTTGCAATGTCTCTGGCAGCTGTGCCTGATGGCCCACCTGCAGACCTAACGCTTCGTCCAGTACAACCTGGCCGCGTGTGTTCCAGGTAAAATGCAGCACACGGCTGCCAAGCCCCTGCCAAAATGCTGTCGGGCGCTGCTGCAGATGCTGGTGGGTGACCTGCAGTGGGATGCGTGTTGATGGCAGGAAGTTCTGGAGGTGTGTCACACGTCACAAACACTCACTCGTCTGGGTAAGACGTTCACTGTTGCTATGCAGGCGTACACCTCGCCTGAGGTGACCACGCCAAGGAACCAGTCGGGATCAAATCCCAGCTTTGCAATTTTGTCCAATGCTCCCGCTGAGCCTGCGTTACGTGATGCTGCCTTGCCCGTGCTTGACACGTGATCAAGTACACCAATGAACAAGGGTAACAGGTCGCACAGTCAGCTGCTGGACATGCATGCGCACGTCTGCTGGAGTTGGAAAGCAGCACAATCTTCAACCCGCGCTTGGCAAGCGTCCGCACTGCCTCGATTGCGCCTTCATATGGGGTCTGCCCGTCGTGCAGACAGCCATACTGGTCAAGCAGGACGCCCTGCACATCAAGGAACATGCGTTCGTCAGTGCACACCGTTTGCAGATGCGCGATGTTGGACTGTGGGACAGCAGCGTCACAACACCAGCTGTGCATGTACCATTTTTAAATAGCACACGAACGGTCATGACTGACCTTGTACCTGTCAGGAAGCTGCTGTACACCAGCTAAATGCTGGGTTCCCGTGTGCCATGCCGCCGGGACTGCTCCCGCCGGGACTGCTGCCGCCATGCAGGCCTGATGTGGGACAGCCAACGTGAGTGGGTTTTGCTACACTTGGTGTTGCTGATCGGCTCCCTGTCTTGCCTCAGATGACATGTGGAACGCAAGCTGCATCACCTGTTGCTGCAGGTTATGTGCGCCTGTAAGATGCCTTCGCCATCGACTTGCAACAGCGGCGGTCTGGGGCCAGATGGAGGCTTCAGATGGAAGCTGCACCAAGCATGGGCCTGCGAGTAGGCCTGTCATGTGTCACTTGCTCGCGCAAGCAGCTACGGTGGCATACTGCAGGCTGCAAATGACCCTGCATTTGGCAGGATCTCAGCTGCCTGCTGTGATTGCAAATCACAGCCTGGCACAGAAGCGCCAAGCAAGAATGGCATGCTAGATGGTGGCATTGGCCGTTACACCGCGTCAGGGCTGCTTGAACCTGCATTTGGCAGATCGTTTCGTAGCGTGTATTGCCAGCAGAGCCTGCAAGCTGCTCAAATCACGCCGGCGCGCGTGCAGCAGCATTCGTGGCGGATGTCAGATCTTGATACGTTCACAACGCCGGTACGCGTGTGCGTGTCAGCACGCCAAAAGGCGTTCTAGTGCCGACGGACGGTCAAATGCCCTTTAAAAAAATACTGTGCTGCGTGCAGAATGGCGAGTCACGCATCAAGGGCGGAGAAGTTGTCTGCCCAATCGTCATGGGAACAGTGGCATGGTATCTTGGCAAGAAGGTACGAATATCGCGTTCAGCACCCGGTATAACGGATGCGTGCACACCCCATCTCCTGGCGTGGATGCGGTGTCAGCAATCCCATGCTCCGCATGCTGTGCACAGGCCAGCGACACAATGACGCACAAATGGACCGTCTACGTGCGAGGAGCCCGCGGGCAGGACCTCTCTTATTGCATCAAAAAGGTGAGGCATGTGTCTGCAGAACATCTGCACCAACCAGGCTGCCTCGCCAGCGTCTTCAGTGCTGGTCCTGGCCAAAGCGCAAGCACCAGTACCAAAAGGTTCAATTTCCGCAGGTAGTGTTTCAGCTCCACTCTAGCTTCGCAGTCCCATTGCGGCCAGTGGAGCACCAGCCTTATGAGGTGGTAGAAGGGGGATGGGGTGAGTTTGAGATTGGCATCCAGGTGCGCATCTACTTGGTGTCAGCTCCCATCTGGAAGATGTCGAATGCGAACAAGCGCGTCTTGCTCGTGCTTTGCTGGGATGCTGCACGACGTAAGATCACCGCCAAAACCCACGCTATCTGACCGTTGCCTCATGTCCCTACCCTTGTAGCACTCCTTCTGTGGATTGCTTTGCAGCTGTATTTCCAGGACGACTGCTGTGAGAAGCCGCTGGAGCTTGCGCACAAGCTGAAGCTGTACACAGACGACGATCGACACCCGCAGCAGAGCAGCAAGAAGCCGGTATCCTAACATCGTCGTACCACCGCCAATGTCGAGCTCGTCATGAGTCACTCAAGATGCTACAGATGCCCACAAGAAGTGCTGGTGGCAAAAACCGCAGGAGACACTGGGGACCCAATCCATGTGCGCCTGGCTGCAGGTGGTGTCAGAGACTTATGAGGAGCTGGTATTCAGTGAGCCCACGGAGGCTTTCTGGCGGAGGGCGGGCGAGCAGGGCAGCCTGCCTGCGCCCGAGCCGCAGCTGTCCTGCAGCGCGTACGTTGGTGCCTTCAATCCCCAGGTGCAGTTCTGCGATGGACCCACTGTGTAATGTTGCCATCGGAGGGTACCGTTTCAACAGCAGGATGTGTGCGACTGGTGCAACTGTGCGATGTGCCGTCTTCGCTCAAATGGCTTTGCGAATGAGGTCCGCCGATGCAACCGCAGGACGACCTCAGGCGGATACACAACTCGCGCCAGCGGGTGGCCATGATGCAGGGGCCTTTGGCTACGCAGCCCTCAGCGGTCACCACATGAGAGATGCTGTGCATGATCGGGGTCAGTAGTGGTAGGTGTATGCTCGATAGACTTTCAACCCCGTTCAACGGTTTACAGGTTTGAAGTCAGAAGGTTAGTCGTAGTTGTCTCTGTGCAACCCATGCTGGCCAGTCACTGTCAATGGGCTGCAGCTGTGCCTGCCCCATCACTGTCATCTCTACTGCCACTCGGATCGTGTCGCTGTCTGTGCTGCTCTGGTCTGCGTCTGCTGGAGAGAGCACTGCCTCATATGAACCCTGCCCCGGAGGCTGGTTCTGAAAAGATTGCTGCAGCACCCTGTGCAGGACATCGCAAAGGATAGGCACCGATGGCCTGCGGATCGGTGTGCAATGCAAGATGCTGAAGGAGGTGTCGCTCGCATGGCAGTGGTTGTGCAAGGTGCAGAACCTAGTTCAGTAAGCAGGCTCACGGGAGGCGTTGCTGGCTGCCGGGTGCTGCGGTGCCGCCTGGTAGCTGCACAATGAGGGTGTAGGCGCGGCCCAACCATTGCTGCACAAGGTCCAGCCGCCCCTGAGCCAGTGCCTGCCGCACCTGCGAAGCTGCTGGCGGTTTCTGAGAGATTGTCTCCACAACTGATAGCCTCACATCACAGGCAGGTTGGTAGGCCCCTCCAGCAGGCGCCAGTTATACAATTTTGTCACGACAGCCAGCTCCAGGGTCTTCAGGGAGTCAGCGGCTTGCCTCAGAGCTGGAGACGTTGCCGTCTGCATTGCTGGCGTCGCCCAGCAGGTCCATGACCCGCACGCGCATGCCGTGCTGTGCCCCGAGCTCCCTCAGCGTGTCGGCTGTTCCCGCTGCCTGTGTGAGGTGTACGTAGATCTGAGTGGCAACATTCATGGCACCAGTTGACGGTAGTGAAACCGTCGACTGCGACTGCAGGAAGACATGGCGCAGTTCTGGAGATCAGCGCTCGCCTTGAAGCCGAATCTGTAATTGAGACCGACGACCACGCCGGACGCCCGCAAGTCCTCCGCAAGCGCCGACACAAAGTCCGCGGGGCTGAGCTGCCGCACCGCGCCGAAGGGCACGCACCGCATGCGGGGTGTCTTGCCGCCGCAGCGCGATGCCCAGCCGCGCAGCACGGCAGCCCGCTCTGATGGCGCCACCAGCGGCAACCGCACTTGCCAGCCTGTGGGTGCCGACGTCAATCTGGAGCTGCAGTATGACAGGGCCACGATCGTTCGTGTGAGATCACTGTTGCCATATGGGTGGTGAGGCCATGCTTAGCAAGTGCCTCACCCAGCTCCTGTGCCATGCCGCTGAAGCTGATGAGCCACGGCACATCGCCCATGCTGGCAGCCTGCTCCACCAGCAGCCTGTGCCCGCGGTGCAGCGCATCGAACTTGCCCAGTGCCACCACTGCTGCGCTGCTGCCGCCTGTGCTGGGTGATGCGCCGTGCTGCAGCGACCCCAGCGGCGACCGCCAATCGTCTGCTGTGCTCTCCTCGACCAGGTTTGCAGCTGATGCGCCTGCAGTCATCCGTAGACGTGGTTTCTGATTTGAAGCACACGCCGATGCTGATACTACGGGTCCTGCACAACACAATTGTGATCGGACCTGCATGGCGCTGTCTGGTGCATCGTGGTCGCGGTGCTTTGGCGGTGAAAGGGGCCCAAGGGATCCGCAGTGCGGTCCATGTCACCATACTCCTGGATTGGAGCAGGCAGCAAGATGCAGGGAATGGTTCTGATCGCATTGCACCTGCGATCTTGGTCGTGGGCTTCCGGAATTTTGCTCCGGAAGCAGTGCCAGCTGCTGACCAACTCCTGCCGCGCAGTGCCTTGCTGAGCAGACGCACAGTTGATTGATCTGCATTTGCACTTTTGGCTGCCTGCTATCGATGATGCAGCAACGTGCGCGATTGCACTTTCTACAAGACAGCTGCAACTTGCAGTTCCAATCTCTCGGTGCACCGGTTGCATGTCCATCAGTGCAGCATCAATAGCAGGGGCCAAAGCAAGGCATGCTAGAGTTTGACGTGCTCTCAGGTCTTTCGGCGGACTCGATGACAAGGCCGCTGACTGACCGACTGGGTCAGGCAATGCGCCAGCGCCATCTGCTGCCACAGAGGGGCCAGTAGTGTCCAACGGAAGAATGGCAGACAGCAAGCATGCGGAGCTGCCATTCCGCAGCAGGAAGGCGGCAGCCAGACCTGCAGCGAGCAAGCCTGCGGCAGAGGCCGCTTTGGACAAAGCGCCAGCCGGTCGCCAGCGCTCGGGGCCACTTGCTGCAGCTGTACCGAGTGGTGGCGAGGTGTGCACCTGCGCAGCAAGCGAGCTGCCATACAAAACGAAAGCCATCACGCGCGACACTGGCGACTGCCACCGCAGGGACTTGTGTTCATGGTGACCAACATTGATGAGGAGGCAAACGGGCGTTTTCACTTGTGGGGCGTGACACCAGCTGGGCACAGCGTGCTGGTGCGCGTGAACGACTTCCGGCCGTACTTCCTGATAGCAGCTCCAACATTCCAGGTTGGTGCCCTTGATGACGTGCATGCTGTACTGTATACGCTGCATTGGTGCCCTGTGCTGCGATCATGTGTTGTGACATCTTTGCATGCGGTGGCACAGGGCAGCAATGATGCGGTCGGTGCTCTCACCACTGAGGCGCTGGACACGCTGATGCAGCTGCTGAACAGGTGGAGTGCCGGAATCTGCATGTGGTGACAGCTATTGCATGCTGCGCACGAAGCTGTTGGCCGCCCTGGTGGAAGACTGTACCGGCGAGTGCTGGCGATGTGCAGGTCGATACCCCCTGACAGCCGCATTGTGAGCCTGACGCCGGACAAGCGCACCCCGATCATGTTCTACCGACCCAAGTCCCCCAGCCAGGTCCCAGCTCTCAAGGTAGGGTCAGCACAATTTTCACACCGGCCACGGAGGGATGGGATGCACGCCGCGATGCGGTTCTCCCAAACTTCGGCTGAGCGGAAGGCTGATTTGATATGCAGGTGACACTGACTCAAGGTGCATCCATGCGCAAAGCATCCAGCGCAGTGCACAAGACACTGGGCGCAGATGTCCTGCCATCTCATGGGTTTGAAGTGCGGGACAGCAACCTCTACGAGCATGAGGTATTGACAGCAGGTTTCTCGTATTGACAGCACCTTTTCATGCCTCATCTTTGCACACCTGCCCAAAGCTGATGACCCCATGCATGTGCAGGTTCACCTGCAGCAGCGCTTTCTCGTGGATGCCTCTGTGTCAGGAGGTGAGTCCAAGCAAGCGAACGGTCTTGATCCTTGTGTCATGCATACACCGATATGGCATGAACTTGGACTCTCACAACCTCACAGATCCATGCTACTTTGCACTTGTGCTGCAGGTGCCTGGATGTATATCCCATGCGGCCCCCCTTCACCTGGCAGATCGTCGTCAGGGGCACAGGCGGGCTTTGTGGTGGCACAGCAGCGGGCGTCCAACTGTGCCATCGAGGTCGATGCGCCATGGACCAGCCTGCGATGCCTCACGCCAGACGCCACCCAGCTGTCAGACACCAGCTGGCAGCCGCAAACACCGCATGGGCTGGCAGGTGTGACCCGTTTGCAACAGGCCTTTGACTAGAATATAGCTTTGCTGTGTGTTAAAGGCAAACAAAGAGTCCATCTATTGGGTGTGCTCGTGCAAGCATATCGGGTACCTGCTGCACATCCAGTCTCCAGCATCGTTCACAACAGAACGCACGGCCACAGGTCCAGCGGCAAAGCAGTGGCGGAGCGCGGTGGCCAGCGCCGCTGCCGGCGATATTGCAGCGCTGCGGCTGCTGACGATGGATGTCGTCCTCAGCCCTGGCGATGGCAAGGACAGGTGCTGTGCCAGGCACACGCAGGTGGTACAGCACTGTGGCTGTGGTGACACGTGGTCGAAGCAAGTGTCACCCCCAAGCTAAGGCTGAGGTGCTGTCCCACTACAGGGTGCCGGTCGCCAGTCAGGACCCCATCGTCGCCATCACCTGCGTCCTGCACAGCTCAGGCGATGCAGCATTGGCAGCGCCAGCAGGTGGACAGCCGGGCTTGCTGCGTGATGACGGTGGCCTGGACGATGATGAAGACGTGAGTCGAGGACCCGAGCGCGGTGCATCGTGCAGCAAGAAGCGTCCTGACTTTACACCATCGTATCCTGGGCCTGCCACACAGTCGCACAGCAAACTCGTCACCTATGTGACGCACGCACTTTGTCAAGCAGGGCGAAGGCGGCAATCTGGCTGACCAGAGCGCAGCCGAGGCTGTGCCGGAGACGGGCGCCAACGCAGGCGGCGTGTCATGTCGTGAAACGCCCGGCATCCAGGAGAAGGTGCCAGCAGGCATTCTGCTCGCGATCAACTGTGGACAATTGCTGACCAGCACACATTGCTTCTGAGGCAACCAGGATGCAGATGTGCATCTACCACCGTGCTGCGCTGCAGGTGGTGTTCATCTACGAGCGCGGCTGCGAGGCGGGCGAGCTGGCAGAGCGCGTGCACAGCGCGCGCGTGCACCGCTTCCCCTCGGAGATGGCGATGCTGCGCGCCTGGAAAGCCTGGCTACTGGACCGCGACCCCGATGCCTTTGTGCTCTTCGAGGTGCGCTCTGGTATCGAAAATGCCTGGACAAGCCTCAGCGTGTGCACTGAGTGCACACTAACTGACCTTTATAAATTAGCATCTGGTGTCCGACACCGAACGGCACAGTTTAACAGCATCATAACGCCAGCAGCCTGCTGTGCCCCGCCTCGAGCTACGGTCGACTGCTTTGCTGCAGGTGAAGGACACACTGGCCGCAGTGCAGGAGCGCTTCAAGGCGCTCAAACTGGACGGCGGCGGGCTGCCCATCTCCAGGCTGCAGGTGGTGCATCGACTCCTCGCGTTCTGAGTAACGACATGTTCGGCTTCTGCCCTCAGCCTACATACCACCTTTTCAGCATCAGCATGGTTCCATCACCATGCACTGCACCTATTGCATGCAACTATTGTACAAGCTATCACCACAGCATGGTGCAAGTTACAGATGAGCTGTCCCGATGCTGCACAGGGGATGCACACAAAGCCGGTGTCCATCAAGAAGGTGACGCAGTACAGCGCCAACTGGGTGAAAAGCCAGAGCCGCATGAGCAGTACCAGCAACCAGGAGACATGGCGCGCCGACATCGCCGGCCGCGTGGTCTTCGACCTGCTGCGCCAGGTGTACATTAGATGCACATAATGCGCTTGGTGAACGCTGCCGTGCAAACCTGCAGCATGTCCCTGCATGATGTTACTTTCAGGCTCCTGACACAGCTGCAGCCGCTTGATTCGAGTGAATATGGCGAGGCGTGAGGTTGCGTTATCCTGAATGTGCAGATACTCACTGCTTGCAACCTGGCGAGCTTCAGCCTGGTGGACGCCTGCCAGAGCCTGCTGGGCCGCAGGCTGGAGGTGCTGCCGCCGTCAGTCACCGCAGCGCTCGCCGGCCTCGCGCAGCCGCCCCCGGTCCTCACCACCGTCCCGTGAGTCTGCTGCCTTGCAATCGTTGCCGGTGCTCTTCATCTGCCGCAGTGGGTCGTCCGAGCATGGCTCGGAGTAAGGAGGAGTGCGCAACTGAAAGGGTCACTGGAAGGGTCACTGAAAGGGTGGATATACAATCGAGACGGCTTGAAAAGACAGTGCCTCACTGAGCCGCTCTTTCCAGGAATCCCAAAGGAATCATATCATGCGTGCAGGTTCGACAGTGATGCAGGCGCCATGCGGCTGGCTGCGTACTCTGCCACACGAGCGGCAGCGGTGTTCGCGCTGCTGGGCCGCATGTCCATCCTGGCGGAGTCTGTGGAGCTGGCACGTGCGACAGGGCTCACGCTTGCTAACGTGCTGTACAACGCCCAGGTTGGCGGATGGTCCTGGCGCCGCACGTCTATAATGCTGCAGATACAACATGATTGCTGTATGGGCTGTTCTCTCTTTGCACTCGTTGGCGGAGGCATCAGAGCACCCTGAGCGGATTTATATGTATGCTTTGACTGTGATCAGTGTGCTTGTGCGGGTTTGCAGATGATCAGGACCTGGAGCTTGTTGCTGCGCAACGCTCAGCGGCAGGGGTACATGGTCAGCGGCAGGGTCGACCCGCAGCAGCTGCAGGAGTCGCCGTACCTGATGCACCCCGTGGAAGCGGGTGCACAAATGGGCAGCCCAAGCTGATGCACTGGCCGATCATATGCAATCTCAACAATATGCATCAGGAGCACACCCCTTGAACGCTGAGTCGGCTGTATGTCGTGTGCAGGAACCACTGGCCTGTACCGCACGCCTGTCTGCATCCTCGACTTTGCCAGCCTGTGCGATCTGCGCTGCCAACCAGCAAAGCGCATTGCTTCCTGCTTCGTGCTGCTGTGACACCTCAACTTCATGCATGTGCATAACCAGAAACGTCTGCAAAGCTGCATGGTGTAAACTGCAGGTATCCTTCTCTATTTCGGGCACACAACCTGTGCTACACTACACTGCTGCACCCAGACGATGTGGCGGATTTGTCAGCTGACGATATCATAACCACACCCACTGGTGCGCTGTTTCGTTACCACCTCAGATCCTGTTAGCACCAGCCGGTTTTGTGCCGAAGCGCTGTGACATCACCGTTCTGATACCCTGCAGGTGACAAGTTTGTCAAGCCCAGCGTGCGCAAGGGTGTCCTCCCCAGCATCCTGGCAGCTCTCATCCAGGTGTGCTTTGGTCCGCATTGGGCTCATGCCAGACCATGGTTGCCGTTAACAGTGGAAAATTGATCAAACAAAAAAGAGAAAAAAAAAATCCCCCATACGAACTCAATGCTCACAGGCGCGCACGGCGACGAAAGCGATGCTGAAAGAGGCGCCAGACCCGGCACGGCGGGCGGTACTGGACAGCCGGCAGAAGGCGCTCAAGGTGCCCCAGTAGCATCTGCCCACCGCATCTTTGGCCCGCGCAATGCATACACGCCGTCGTTGAAACTCTCCCATATGCAGATGCGGACACGCTGGGCAGCACCGCTTGCATCACCATGTTCTAATTTCGGTCCCGCCTGACGTCTGGACTGTGGACACGCAGCTGTGCGCAAATGCGCTGTATGGCTTCACGGGCGCGCAGACGTCGATGCTGCAGTGCCTGCCGCTGGCGGACTCCTGCCTGGCGATGGGTGCAGCCTCCACACGACGTGCCGTGGAAGTCATCCACGAGCTGGCTGCTGACGGTGCGCCAAACACCCGAGCTCAGCAGCAGGTTGCATTTTTGGTGTTGCAATTTCATGACCTTAGGCAACTGTGCAGACTGCTGCAACCCTATTTCGAGGACAGGTGACGATACCCAACCTGTGGTGCAGGCAAGCTGGGGCCGAAAGGGTCCTCGGCACGCGTCATCTATGGGCAGACGGACAGCGTGTTTGTGCACCTCCCCGACTGCACCGCTGCGGAGGCGGTCAGCCTGGGCCAGCAGATCGGCAGCCTAGCCAGCCAGGCCTTCCCTCCAGAGATGAAGCTCGCATTCGAAAAGGTGCCCATGGTCCTCATCGTACTGGAGGCTCACACCTTGCAATGGTATCTGCTCCTATGCAACTGCTTCGGCTGTCCCTTCCTGCATCTAGCACCGTGGCCGTCCAACCTGCTGTGCAGGTGTTGTCGCCGTTCCTGCTGCTGCACGTCAACCGCTACGCAGGTATGGCGCCTCCTGCCGTCAGTTTGCCTGCACTGACAGGAGCCAGCGCCCATGCATGACGGCCGGGCGCCGGGCTGTGCAGGGCGCGCGTTCGAGACGGGGGCGGAGGTGGCGGAGGGGCGCGCGCAGCTGCTGGTGAAGGGGCTGAAGAGCATGTGGCGCATGGCGCCCGGCATCCTGCGCTCCACCCTGGGCGGCGCCGTCCACCGCATCATCCTCGACGACGACGTGGAGGTGCGCATGCCCCGCTGCAGAGCTGCAGGCGAAACTGCCTGTCTGCCGTTGTTTTGGTGCAGTTGATACGGCCGCAAGCTAACCTCGGCCGACTGACACGGACTGTTTGATGGTGCCACTAGCTGCGTCCCCGTACAAGATGCTGCGCATGTCGCTTTGCGTGACCCGCCAGAAAAAGGAGGTGTGGTTCTGCAGATGACGTGCGTAAATGGGTTTATGCACATGGCACATGCTCAGTGCTGTTGTGTTGTTGGGTGCAGGCGGCAGTGTCCTGGGTGGAGCATGAAGTGCGGCGACTGCTCAGCGGCGGCTGCGAGCTTTGGGAGCTGATCATGACGGTGCGAATGCTGTTGCTATGTCACAGTACAATGGGTTCTCGTGAAGCTTTGGCAATACTTCGCTTGAAGTGCATACCATATTGAGTCCTGATTCCTTGCCATCCTGCCAGGGCGGCCTGTGGCGCGTCACAGGGTCCCAAGTTGCTGCCGCTGCTGAAGGTAGGGTTCTAGGGCACACTGCAGCTCGCGATTGCAACGAATCCACATGCCTTCATGGGCAATAAGTCCGCCAATGCCAACAGCAGGGGCTCAAAGGTCGACAGCAAGCTTGATCAACTGCTGCAGGGGGCGGCGAGGAGATGCGTGGACCACACGCAGCCCTGGCGGCACGGCTAGCACAGCGTGACCCTGGCCGCAGTTTCGTGCTTGGTGCGGTGCTTCCCTTGCCTGCTAGCAAGGGAAGGTGTTTTCATGACATCAGACGCCTGATCAGCTGAACATGCGTCAGATGGGATGACACCTACCGACTGGTACACGCAGGCGAGAGGATACAGTATGTCCTGCTGCCCGGGACCCGGCTGCAGGACGACGCCAGCGAGGACCCACTCACAGCAGCGAAGGCGGGCGCGACAGGCGCCGCCGAGCTCTACTGGAAGCAGAAGATGGTGCCGTCCATCAAGGAGGTGTTCGCCACCTGCCTGTCCTCCGACGCTCTGCAGGTGAACACACGATGCTGCATCAGTGACGCTGCTAGCACGTGCCATTTCTGGTGTGTCTGTGCACTGACCACTGGTGATTCATTTACACTCGAAACTGTTGCGCCAAAACCCACATGGGGAGTGCAACAACATCACTGCATGTGCAGCACTGCCTCGTCTCCTGCAGGCGCTGCTGACGGGGCCGCACACCACGGTGCGGGAGGACCCGGCGTTCACCGGCGCGCAGGCGGCGCCGCCCAGCGGCAAGGACGGCGGCCGGCAGACCGCGCTGAAGACCTTCTTCCGGTCCAAGGTGCCCCACTGCGCGCTGGTGCCTTGGAAGGTTCAGCACTCGTCATGGCTGTGGGGCGCAGGCTCAGCCACTGCGGCAGTGGTGTTGTTGCCATGGGGGTCCCGACTCGGCGCCCGCCCCGGCGCAGGTGCGGTGTCTGGGCGGGTGCAGGCGCGCTGTGGACACGCCGCCCGGCGGGGTGCCGCCCCCCCTGTGCAGCTTCTGCGCCGCAGAAGAGGGCAAGGCAGCCGAGGTGCACGAGAGTTGCTGTTGAGTCGAACACGTCACCTCCCACCCAGCCAACTGTATCGAGTATACAGTACAAGTAGGTGGTATGCAGTGGCCATGCTGTACAATGATCGGCCTACAAGCCGTGTCGTGGCACGCAGGTGTGGATCGGCCTGACAGACCGCATCAACGAGGTTCGGCATCGGCAGCGGTTGGCGGTGTCAACCTGCGTGCGCTGCCACAGCGGCGGCATGATGGGGCCGGTCGCGTGCGAGAACGGGTGCGCCATATGTTCACAACATGCTCCTGCAATGTCTGCTGTGAAGTCTAATGAAAGCATTCAAGCAAGACGATCATTGTGCAACATTCAAGCTTGCTGTATAATACATCTGAGTAAAGTCACTCGAAAGGTAGGGACTGTGTGCTAAATGCAGCGAGTGCCCGGTGCTGTTCTCACGCTTGGCGGCCACCAAGCGATTGGACACACTGCTCAAGGCACAGGAGCGCCTGATTGATTGGTGACAGTCGAGGTCAGGGCCTGTGCCGGCAGCTGGACATTCAATTGTAATAGTTGGCTCATTTGCTTTGATCAGCAACCGAACCGTTGTGTGTGCTGCTGCCCAACATTGGATTGCAGTTCGTTGGTTGCTGATGTTGCCATGTAGACTATTGTTTAGGATGACCATTGCAAGCACGGTTGCAGAACAGGTTTGAGAGCTGAAAGAGCTTGTGACAGAAATCCAATCATGCAATATTGGGAACACTCGAACCGGAACACACACAGGACTTGAAGCAAGCGCTCCAGCCAACACCTCATCGTCAATGAGCAAAGCTGAACGACGAAAATGTGCACGTCGCCGCATGCTGACGTGCGACACCTCAGGCTCAGATGTCGAACGCATCGCTCTTGAAGGCAAGTTCCTGCAAGTGCAGGAGCATCGTCAGAGGCTGGTCCGTGGGCTCAAGATGAGTCTTCAGTCACTGAAAAGAGACACTGCAAGCAGGCTCAGGCAGGCATCACCTGGTCCCGCAGGGTCTGCATATGTTTGCAAGAGCCACATATCAGTAAGCCAGCAGCTAGCGACGTCACAACCTTATGAGCACGGGCAGCACAGCCGTGCAAGCAGCACGAACGTGCATGCAGACAGCATCATGCAGGCCGCACCACGAAGCGTGCTGCCCTGGCCCGCTTTCTCCGCCGGATGATGATACAGCACCTGCAAACAGCATTGCATCGGCGCCTCGCACATGGACCTTCCACATCGCCAGCACAGCACACGCGGCCGCCAACGTCGGCTATCATATAGTGAGGGCTGCCTCACCCGGTGATGCCCAGCGCGATGACGACCACAATCACAATGGCCGCGACCCATGACAGATTCCGATGCCCATTGTACTCTGCCGCTATGGCATCCTTGAAGCTCAGCGGCGGAGGCGCCGGAGCGCTGCAAAGGTGAGTGCCAGACAGGGTCTGAGCTTCCAAGCTCGCAGTGTCCATGTGCAATCGTCTGTGTCACTGTCTATGTGGGCATGGGCACTTCAGACTTAAGGTGTTGGCAGCGTGCAGAACAACACCTGCTGGACTTGGCTGCCGTGGGCGCATTGGTTGCCGTGCGCGCTGCTGTGGGCGCACGCGTTGGCGCGCTGGTGCGCACCGTCGTGGCTGTGGGCGGGCTGCCATCCTGCGTATCTGATGCGTCACTGCTGGGCCCCGTCGCCGTGTCAGCATCGGGTGCAGCTGCTGACGACGTGCTGCTGGTGGGCTTTGACGTCGACTGTGCCCCTGCCGTTGCTGCGCCTGCATTGCAGGGTCGCTGCCATTGCCAGGATATCGTGCTACCCAGTGCATTGAAAGACGGCATGCATGCAAGCTGCAGCAAGCCGCCAGAGAAGACAGCGGCGGACCTTGCAGCACGAGAAACGCTGCCAGCAGCATTGCTGCCATCTGCGACGGCACCTGCGGAGTTATAGTAGCGACACACTTCAGTTCGGGCCTCCATGCCCCAAAAGAGGCGCCTGGCTGGGCGTGATCTGGCACCACCATCATTCCCAACGATGCCAAACATCACCTGCTGGCCCCTTCTGCGCCTCATCGCTGCAACTCTGCTGTGTGCAATGGGCGAGGAATTTGATGCTGCTCAGCACGGATTCTGAGTTGCACCACGAGAGGATGTGGCCTGGCTCCAGCGGATGGGTGTGCTGGGGCGTTTGCCACCGAACTCGCTTTGTACCGGCGTGCTATACGGATTCACTTTGCAGTTCGTTGCTCACACGGCAATATGGCAACATGACTGGCATGCATTGATGCATAGAAGCAACATGCAAGCCAGGGCCTACTGCGATTACCTGTGTGATGATTGACTGAGCTGAAGCTCATGTCTTGGCTCCAGCACAACATTTACGGCGACGGTGGCTTGTAAGGCGCAACGTGTTGCCCATCTCAGAGCCGTTCGGGTGGGTCAAAGCACCATCAGGGCACACCTGCTGTGCCATTGGCACCATTGCGATTTCGACACAGATCGCCAGCCTGACTTGCCGACGTTTGCACAGCATCTGCACGGCGTGCCCTGCCAGCCATGCGTGGTCCTGGCTGGGCATGCTGCCTGCTCGTGCTGTTCACATGCAATGTAGCAGCAGGCGCACAGGATGGCGCATCCGCAGCAGATGTTGCCGCCATTCGAGGCGCAGCCCGCAGCCTGTTATTGGGGCATGCGCGACACTACAAAGCCGGAGATAAGATCAAGGTAGGGCTGCTTCTGCACATACATGTGAAGACTGTGCGGCCGGCGGCACAAGCCAATTCCCCGTCATATTCCACCGCCTTGTTTGGACGTGATGACCCTCTGGCTGCAGCTGTACGCCAACAAGGTGGGGCCATTCTCCAACTCAGCGGAGACGTACCAGTACTACTCGGAGCCCTTCTGCCAGCCGCCCGCGGGCAAGGAGTACAAGGCAGAGGGCCTGGGCGAGGTGCTGGAAGGCGATCGCCTGGTGCGATCCATACCGCCTGTCTGCACGGGATGTGAACAGATGATGAAGGCCACCGACCAGCCGGAGCTGCTTGCACCTGTCGGATGCTCCTTTGGATGCAGGCCTCCTCCTCTGCACTTGCAGGTGAACACGCCGTATGACATCCGGTTCCGGACAGACCGCGAGAACGAGGTGCTCTGCAGTAAGGAACTCACTGCAAAGGAGCTGCAGCGCTTTAGGAAGGCGGTCCAGCGCGACTTTTACTTCCAGGTGCAGATGCGCAGCCATCCATGGCCTGCCACTCAACGCTTTGCACGCATGTTGCAAACCTGGCGGTCCGGCGCTGGCGATGAGCGGCGCCACTGCCAACATGCAGATGTTTCTTGACGACCTGCCGATTTGGGGGTTCGTGGGCAAGGTGGAGAAGATCCTGCACGCGGGCGAGAAGTCGCTGTTCAAGTACTACCTGTTCACGCACATCCACTTTGAGATCCGATACAACGGTGCGATGATACATAACCTCTTTGTACCGTGCTGACAAGAGACAGTTTTCCTCAGTTTTCCTGATCCTCCCCGACAGCTGCAGATTCGAAGCAGGAGCAGCACGACTCTGAGCCTGCCACATTCCCTTTGCGCCCAGGTGATCAGGTGATTGAGGTGAATGTGAGCACGGACCCCAAGAAGACGCGGGACATCACGGGGGAGGAGTCGCAGGTCGTGGACTTTACCTATTCGGTCAAGTGGGAAGAGACGCAGATCCCCTTCGAGCGACGCATGCAAAAGTACAGCAAATACTCCTTCCTGCCTCAGCACCTGGAGGTGTGTGTAAGCGCGAGCGCATGAACCGCCAGCTGCCTCACGATTCGTCACGATGACAGGCATGCCCCTTGATCACCCCTCACGGCTGAACAGTACCTTGTGCCCGCAGATCCACTGGTTCAGCATCATCAACAGCTGCGTGACTGTGCTGCTGCTGACGGGCTTCCTGGCGACGATCCTCATGCGCGTGCTGAAGAATGACTTTCTCAAGTATTCACGCGACGAGGAAGCCGGTGCGCCACATCATGCCACTACTGCACGCCCATTGTCTGACAGGCTGTGCTGTCTGAGATGTGCTTGCGCAAGCAATCCAGACATCTGTGCCCTGCATCTGCAGCGGACGATGCAGAGGAGACGGGGTGGAAACTGCTGCACGGCGACGTCTTCCGCTTCCCGCCACACAGCAACCTCTTTGCAGCTATGGTCAGCATCACCAGCGCTCCTGGAAATGCTGCGCCACTGCATGCATGCCAAGGGTACGCATCATAACCGCCAAACTCCGAGATGGAACCTGCCTTGCCTGCGCAGGTGGGCACTGGCACACAGATCCTGGTGATGACGCTGCTGATTTTTGCGCTGGCGCTGCTGTCGGGGACGTTCCACCCATACTCCCGCGGCGCGCTGCTCAGCAGCATCATCGTGCTGTATGCCATCACAGCAGGTGCGTGCATACGTCATGATGTACCTTTCACACGCGCTGATGGTGGGCAGCCTTGTACAGCGCAAGCAGTGCGGGTGGTATATGAACTTGCGGGTCCATGGGCTATGCAGGGATTGCGGGATATGTGTCGGGGGCGCAGTACAAGATGTTTGGAGGCGGCAGCTGGGTGCGCAACGTGCTGCTGACAGCGACGCTGTTCTGCGGCCCACTGCTCGTCACCTTTTCGTTCCTGAACACGGTGGCCATTGCGTACCGCTCAACAGCGGCACTGCCTTTCGGCACCATCTGCATCATCGTGGTCATCTGGGTGCTGGTAAGCGGGCAGCTGTTGCCCTGTATTGTACCACTCTGGCGCCTTGACATGCGCGCTCTACACGATCATGGCGATATCTTCAGCGACCATGGCCCACCGCAGGTGACATTCCCGCTGACAGTCCTTGGCGGCATCATGGGGAAGAACACACGGATGGAGTTTAATCCGCCAACCCGGACAACCAAGTGCGCCATGATACTCTAGCTAAGAAGCTGGGCGGTCTTGTATACTGTGCACAGAGGCAAGTTGGTCAGACTGGATCAGTAATTCAAAAATTTGTCTGAATGCATGCTGTAGGTATCCAAGGGAGGTCCCGGAGCTGCCATGGTATCGCAGCACAGTGCCGCAGATGGTGATGGCGGGCTTCCTGGTGAGGCACTTCACTGCTGGACAAGCTCAAGGTTGCAATCGTGCATCCTCGTATGCGTGTGGCGTGCATGGTCTCGAGGGAGCTGGTGGGCCTGCCGCTTGAGTACTGATGCATGCTTTGAATACTGCAGCCTTTCAGCGCCATCTACATCGAGCTGTTCTATGTCTTCAGCAGCGTGTGGGGCCACAAGGCGAGGCTCTCCTGATGTTGCAGCTTGCCTGTCGATGCTCTGAGCATGCTGTATACAGCTGTGAAGCCGGCGCCCTGTAACTTTTCGATGTGCATGCCCAATGCTTGTAGATGCAGTGCAAAGGTGAGAGCAACCCGCCGTGTGCAGGTGTACACGATCTGGTCGATCCTGTTCATCGTGTTCATCATCCTGATCATCGTGACGGCGTTCATCACCATCGCGCTGACCTACTTCCAGCTGGCAGTGGAGGACCACCGCTGGTGGTGGCGCTCCTTCCTGTGCGGCGGCGCCACAGGTCGGTGCAGGCATGCCTTGCAATCGGTGTTAACTGTGCCTATACATGTGTCAGGTCCTTTGAGGTGTGGCACCATGCATCGCACTTTGCCAAGACTGCCTATAGGTTATGCAGCTCTCAATGCGGCCTGTGTCGCAGGCATCTTTGTGTATGGATACTGTTTCTACTATTTCTCCTTTAGGTGTGCATTCCTCATCCGTATAAACTGTTCCCATTCAAGCAAGCTGCTTAGGTCAATTGCGCCTGACAGCAGGACCCTGCCTGATTTGACACCAGGCCATTGCTTGATGTGGCTGTGGACATCAACCAAGACTATGTGCTGTCGATCCTTCACGAGGTCAAGTGTTTTTTGCACAGGTCGGACATGCATGGCTTCATGCAGACGTCATTTTTCTTCAGTAAGTTACTCGTCTTCAATTGTTGTTAAGCTTATCATTGTGTTTGGAGGAGATGTGCAATGCGCACTGAGGGGCGGTTCAGCCGGTCTCCACCTCACTGCTGCACTCGCAGGTTACATGGCATGCATCTGCTATGGGCTGTTCTTGATGCTTGGGGTGGTGGGGTGGAGGTCCAGCCTGTTGTTTACACGGCACATCTACAAGGTAGGTGCCAGCCACCTGTGGCGGAAGTCAGGCCTGGAACACATTACAATCAGACTACTCTGACTCCGCATCATCTGCTTCCAGCCAATGTACATGCTGCTGCAGGCCATCAAGTGCGACTAGATGGCAGACGGATTAGCCGCCTTGTCAGCAGGCATGTACTGACTGACTGTCAGGAAAAGAAAACCTGTAACAAACTTCTTTCAAGTGACAAGCGAGCCAGGTTTGACATCTTGCTCCCGCCGATGGGGCACCCATACAATGCCGCGTTCAGCGACCCAGTCGCAATTGCATACACAATTTGCATGACCGCTCCTACACAGGCCAGCGGAGATGGCATGCCAAAGGCATGCAATATTCCCACCCAAAGAATTGGTTCAGTCACCCAGCAGTACACAGTCTGCCAAAGCAGCAACTCTTCAGTGCCTGCTGGTCCAATCGATTTCCATGTCTGCTGCTAACCCTCTAGATCTGTCAAGGCTGACAGGAGACCCCTACACAACAGACTTCAATTATCTAGTGCCATGGATGCCGCCATCACTCAAGTGCTTCTCGGCTGGCCTCATACAGTGCAAAGGCAGCGGCATTAGCGATGAACGCCCGCATGAGCGCCGGCTGCATGCAGCAACATAACTTCAGGAGCGCCAGCGAGGTTAAGCTCGACATACTTCAGCAGCTTACTGCGAGTGGTGCCGCAAAGCTGTGTTTGGTTCCTCATCAACGTCTGCAGCATGGTGTGAACGTGTGTGGTGTGGCAACAGCCCCAAGCATACCTGTAGACCACAGAAGAGGGCGCTGACCCCACGCTCCGCATATACCTGTGCAGAAAACACAGCTGATGAACGCCAAGACATTCCGCTGACGGCCTGATATGACCGGATAACCATGCTGTTAAGACCAGAGGCACACCACTGCACCTGCCGAGCGCAGTCGAGCATGCCCCTGTATCGCCGATTGTGCAGGTCGTCTGTCTGAAGTTTGCTTTTGATTACATCAAATGGGAAGATCGCCAACCTGTGCGGCAAGCAGGCTGACGATCATACCGATGGTACATGGATATCCAGCCGGGGGCTGACACATGTCACAAATACAGCCATGCAAATCTGCCCACCAGAATGAGATGCCAGCAATGCCGCCAGCAGCAAGCAGCGAGCCAACATCCAGCTGTGCTGTGGCAATGCCCTGCATAGCACGGTATTTGCTGCTTGTCATGTAAACTTAGCACACGGACAGTGGCTGCTGCCTGAAGTGGCACGTGACTTGGGGCGCATAACCTTCCGACACACACCTGTGCCTGTGCAAGCTGCCGCTTTGTCAGCTCGTAGGTTGCAAACATTGCTGCGCTGCCGCCAATCTCCCGCCCCAGCGTCGGAAGTAGGCCTGCAATGTACAGTCAAACACTGCTTGCTTGCTAGTTAGCATGACAAGCTGCAGCTTCTGGTAGCTCCCTGCTAGCTGCCACCATCTGGCGGTGGCCCACCTCTATATAGGCTGCGCACACCGCCAGCGTCCACGACCTGCCGGATCACAGTCAGCGGCGAGGCTGCAGGCGCTGCCGCTAGTAGGGTCGGCGTCGGCAGCCCGGCAATGTTGACCGCTGGCGACAGCACCTGTCGGGGCTAGGACGGCATCTGAACCATGCAGAGCGCAAAGTGAGTGCCATTCGTCTACAGAATTTATGATACTAGGGATGGTATACAGCTCACCTGAGGCATGGCGCCGCTGCGTGCCTGCAGCCGGCACTTGATCAGCTCGGTAGGACACGCCACGAAGGAGCCCGCCAGCCCCGCGCCGGCGCCGCAGAGGAAGTGGTCCGTGATGGTCAGGGGCGAGCCTGTGGCATGTGATTCGCATTCATGCAGGTGATCTTCTTCTATGCGACTCGTGTGATGCAGAGCTATTGGCCATCACTGCAGGTGGAGGGCTTCATCACGGTGGCATTTCCGGTCGGCTGTGGAACTTCGCCAATCGACCTGGACCCACCATCTGGGTGTGCCAGCAGGCGCTCCATGCTGCCGCGAGATGCAAACAGGACGGCATTGTATGCCGCGACGGTGACGAGCGGCGTGCTGAGACCCTTGAAAAAGCCCTTGGGCCCGTGAGTCGCAAGGATCATCTGTGCCAGAACCAAATGTCTGTCATGACAATTATTCACCAGCTTCGGTGTGCAGCCGCCACACAGCATCCAAGGGTCAAGGCCGGCGGGCCACTTGCGCAACAATCCTCACCTTTCGGGCTGCATCAACGCCGCCAGTGTACTTGCCTGGCTGCGTCTGCAGCTTGACCTTGACCTGGCACGGTCATGCGGAGAGCGCACTCAGACTCGCTGCTGAGTACATGATAACCAATGGATC
Source organism: Diplosphaera chodatii (assembly GCA_032358165.1). Taxonomy (NCBI): domain Eukaryota; kingdom Viridiplantae; phylum Chlorophyta; class Trebouxiophyceae; order Prasiolales; family Stichococcaceae; genus Diplosphaera; species Diplosphaera chodatii. The sequence goes on along the minus strand of JAALGY010000037.1, from coordinate 497,337 downwards.
TGTGACACTAGCAAGCGCGCACTGCTGCGACGATGCAGGTTGCAACATGCATCTCACCGTGTCAAACGGATGGCCGACGACAAGCTGCCTGCAAAGCCAACAGGTGACCATTCCAGTTGCGCATAGCCTGATGCACCGCAGCAAAGCATGTCAAAACACCAAACTCACCCAGCTCCTGCAACGGTGCCAGCAACCAAGTCCTGCACATAGGTGGAAATAAACGCTCAGTGTCCGCAGATCTCTCGACGGTCAGCACAGACAAGACCATGCAGGACAACTCTGCATGCCGTGCGCAAGCTGAGCAAACAGCATCTGCATGTGACGGCGTGCTGGCCATGAGCGCACCTTTGCAGTCTTGGATGCATCATCGCCCATGTTGCCCACAAGGGCTCAACCTCTGGCAGTCCTAGCCATGTGTTTGCGGAGTTTGTCACGTGCAATCGGCAAACTCAGTCCGTTACATAAGAGACGTGTCACTGGCTAGGCATCTGCTCGTGCGCTGGCTCGCTGCCTAATAGTTTGATAGATGCAGCTTGTTATGACGATGATCAGCATCTTGCTTGCAGCCCACAACTGCAACGCCCACTCGCCCAGGCCAGTTGTTTGAAACAGTCAACAGCTCTCGAAACATGTTTAGAGTCCGTATACTTTGCCAGTTCCCACCGTGACTAGTACGTTGTAGGGAATAATTAGGCCCATACATAGAGGCAAGCCACGCCCTCTTGCGTCCCTCATGCTTCGACCTTCGAGCCAGCTTTGCGTACTCGATCGATCGTGGCTGTTAGACTTGCAGCGGTTTCTTCAATGGCGCTGTCGCAGTTGAGGTCCGCAGTGCTGTCGAAGTTGCGACTCCCGGTCGGCATCAGCGGGTGTGCACAGCAGGCAGTGGGCGGAGCGGCGTGCCTTACATTGCTACGGGGGTTTGCGGAAGGCACATACCTGGATAAGAACCAGGTGGACACCTGGACTGACGGAATCATACTATCATTCATAGTATGAAATGGCATGGGCAGGGCATGGCGGCACTGCATCATATATCGCAGATGGCTTGCAAAACCAAGGCAGCATGGTCGTCAGCACAAGCAGGGACGCATGATTCAGACATGCCACTCCGTTCCGCCCATGAAACTGAAGACGCACATAAACATGTGGACGCATGCTACACAGGTGACAGAGCGGATTCTTGATGTGGTCAAGAATTTCGACAAGGTGGAGCCCTCCAAGGTGAGAAGGGTTACATGCCATGCGCTGATCGCAGCGGCAGCAGCCTGTGATGTGCTGGCTCTGGAAGACAGGAACTGTCTGCTGGGTGCGTGCGATGCACCAGGGTGCTCACATCAGCGCAGCATATTTTGAGCAAGCCAGAGGGCGTGCAGCAGACCAGCACGGACGTCGGCATTGTCTGGAAGATGTGCAGTCGCACTGTGGTCAGCATATGCTCAGCTGCTTTCATGCGACCGCAGGTGACCCCAGATGCCAAGTTTAAGGACGACTTGGGGCTGGACAGTCTGGACACTGTCGAGGTGATCCATGGCTATATTGCCTGTCACCCTTGGTGTGGATGTTCTGCATTTGCAGATGCTGCGCCTCGTTCTGCAGGTCGGAACTTGCGTGCAAGGTGCAACCACATTGATGTACTGCCTGAACACGAGCGTACATGCGCTTCAGGTGGTGATGGCATTCGAGGAGGAGTTCAGCATTGAGATCCCCGACAGCGAGGCTGACAAGATCCTGTCCACCCGGGAAGCCATAGACTTCATTGCTTCACACCCGCAAGCGAAGTAGGAGGCGCGTCAGGAGTGTGCTGCTCGCCTGCTGCCGGTACATGGCAGCAACAGCCTGACGACAGCAGGGAAGCTGTGGCGGCCCAACTGGCTGCTGGTGCATCAGTCAGGGAACGTGCACGTGCTTTTCATAGCAAGCAGAACCGCCACGGGCGAGGCTTGTGGTACGGGCGGCCCACTGTTGAGAGCATGTCCTGGCTCTGGACACCACCAGCAACTGCTTGATTCCCACTAGCGCAACGGTGGCATGGCTGGCATTGGCTTTGGGCACCTGTGGATGGTTTATGCAGTCTGAACGTTGTATGGCTCCTCATTATATCCTGTGGGTGGTCTAGTGTACAGTCTGATGCACGGCTGAAGCGCGACAGCAAATACTGGCTTGGGCTAGATGCCTCTGGGCCTGTACCCGTAACTGTCCCATCTCATGCACACCAGAAATCACAAACTTGATGTACACGTGTTCATATCCGACAGTCCCGATGCCTTGGTCGGCAACGATCTCAGACATCAAACACTGTGCCGCGGATTTGACCAGCCATATGTACTCACCATTCGCACCTGTGCCAGTGTATACATTGCGCGAACCACCCGACCGTAGTCTGTACCGATGGACTTGACGGCCAGCTCCCCCGCAAAGAGAGCCCACATCACCGGGCCCAGCACCGACAGCATGCCGCGCGCTGCGCCATACCGGGCTGCCGCTGATGTCAGGCCTTGCTGGGACGCCCGCAGCGCTGCCTGACGCGTGGCAGAGGATGCCGCCGCCCCACGAAAGGCCGCATGGACGGCTGCATCATACTGCACTCGTGAGCGCAGCAACGCCACGCCCAGGTTTTGCAGGGTCGCCTTCTGCACCGAGGACATGCTGAGCGCAGAGCCGAGCTTGGCAAGCAGCGGCACAAGCTCCATGCTGCCCAGCTTCAGCGGCGCAGCAAGCTGCTCCAGGGCTTGTGCAACCCCGCGGCCGCCAAAATACTGCCTGGGTGGCGACTTGCCATCGCTGTTCACTGCGTACGCATTCATCCGGGCCCCGGCCTCATCCTGGGACGCTGCGACCTGGGGTTCGCTGTACATGAGCATCATGTGCATGAATATCTCGGCCTCCAGCTCCTGCGTCGTCAGCGTCGAGGGGCACTGCACCTTGAGCCGGTCGCGCACGCTCAACAGCGATTCGCGGTAGGATGGCCGCCGGCCTTGCAACATGGCTGTTGCATCTGCCGCAAGGAATCTGAAGCGGGACTCAATGCGGCGCATCAGGCCATCGCGGCCCCGTGTGTGTACCGCCGCTGGTTCACTGTCGGTCACGATGCTCTTCACCACCGGACTGAGGGGGCTGGCACCGAACAGAATGCCATGCAGCTCTTCCAGCTCCTCGACGGTGCAGAGGTCCAACACCTCCCACAGGTCCTGGTCCACGTCTGCCGGCAATTGCCGCTCAGCGCCCACCTCATTTGTGGGCGCTACATTGCGGATGCGGCGGATCGGCGGGAGCTGAGGGAGCCGTGCGCCGTCGCTGTGCGGCCTCTCGGCTGCTGAAGCTTCGCATGGGGCCAGCGGTACCCGTTTGCGACGAAGCTGTGATCCACAGGCACTGCTGGAGGCGACACCCGGCCAGGCGTGCCGCTGATCACATCGTCCTCCCCGGGCTACCGTGCCGACCACACCCCAGCAAGAGCTCTGCGTCATCGACATCACTGTGCGCATACTTGGAGACAAAACGGGCTGTTACCGCCCAAACAAGTCGTTCTGGCTTGCACCCCGCCCAGCAATTCAAAGTTGGGTGTGTCTCATGGTCGCACATCAACGTGCCTGTCAGCACAGATGACCACAACGCTGATTCAGGTAGGCGGATGCACAGTTCTACCTTGCAAACTGATCAGGATCGCGACGTTGCCGAGATCTGCATGCGTGTCCTTGCAGATGTACTGCTTGGATCTGCCAAGGCGAATTGAGGTGCAGAGCACCGATATGTCAGGATTCTTTCACGAGGGCAAGTAGCTTTTGGAACAGCTTTCAGCGAGACATGTGAAGCGCCACCCGGGACACCCGGAAGTCGCGGTGCTCAGCATCATCGTGCTCGACATGTGCACAATTGCAAAAGCCTCATTGGTTGTAATGCACATCCAACGTGCAGCCCCCACGTTGATAGCAAAACACTACCTTGGGTCCCTGCTGTGCTGGTGCCGTTGGCAAACCAGCATGCCGAGTGCACTGTATGCGGCACAGTCAGGCGCAGCTTTGGCCGATGCATAGGACATCAGAACACCGGCTTGCCTGAGGAAAGAGCACCATGCACATGTTCGTACGGACACTGCAACAGTCCACTGCTGTTTCATCAGCATGTTCTGTACTTGTGGACAATGTCGAGTCTGGCGGACACACTGCATGGATGTGCATCTGTCACCCTCGAGGCTGTGTGGAGCTGTGGGGCGAGACGAATGGCCAGGTGGTGCCGCACGGCAGTATACAGATTGGCGAAGCGGTGCAGCTGATTCCGCTGCCACCCCAGTTGCCCGGCTTGATTGCCATTGATGCAGAGGCCCGGTGAGGTTTTTGCACTGCTTGATATGCCTCCGCTCACAACAAAGTGTGTGAGGAGCTCAGTGGCAGCGTACCACGTTGCAATTTACTCGGGACACCCATGTGCAGGGTCACCCTGGTGATGCTACATGGGGGCCAGACCGATGATGGCACACCGAAGGTGCTCGAGTGTGGCACTGTGGACCTCACGGCAGACGGACGCTTGGTGAGTGCCGCCACACCTCTTGTTCAAACACAAATGTGACACGGTTCAAACAAAACCTCCTTGACCGGGATTTGAGATTTGCGCCAGGCAGATGTGTGCAGCATCGGTGGTGCGGTATGCAGCCAGGCAATCTTCCTGCACGGTGTGCCTGGCTTGGAGTTTCTGGGCGAAGCCATGCAGCAAAGCAGCGAAGCGCTGCCAATGGATGATGACGCACCTGAGCAGAGACCAGCAGCAGCAGCAGCAGCAGCAGCAGCAGCAGCTGCAGCAGCAGCATCATCGACCGCTCGGGCGGCATCAGAGGCGCCACAGCAAGAGCCCAGCCTCCTGTCACCCTCTGTAGCAGATATTGACGGAGTCGCTAGCGAGAGCATTTCACCGTTGTCCAGGCGGCCCGATCTGCTGGCTGACACTGCCACTGATCTGGACGACTGTGAGCAGACAGCTCAAGGGCCGACGCTTGCGCCGAAGGCTGCAAGGGCCTTGATGGTGCTCTGTGTCAGTCAGGTGAGATCCTGTTCGAGGGCCACCTGCAGCAACGTCAGGTAATGTCTTCGGAAAGCAGTGTGCAATTACATGCATTCACCTCTATGGCGACCTGTGTAACCCCACGTTCAAGTCATTCAGTGGTATGGCTGCAGGGCTTTTTGCATTTCCTCGAGGTGTTTGACGGTCCAGAGGTTTGCCTCGCCATGCACATTGTGAAGATACCTCCTCTACCCATCGACAACAGAATAGGAGGTGAGCACCGACTGTCAGCCGCGATGTATCATCGAGGTCACACTGCTCAGGGTGGATGGGCACACTCATACTGAGCACAATGAAGCCTCTGTGATGGTACTGCAAATCAGGTTCTGATGGCAAGGACGACGAGGTGGTGGCCTTGCAGCTACTGAAGCGTAAAGAAAAGGGCAGCCGTGTCATCGTCGACCTGATCATGCTGTGCTGCGCACCAGGCAAGTTGCCAGTCAGGTCCCAGCACATCTGCAGATGTAGGAAGCAAGTTGATGGTAGCAGTGTCACCCATCATGTTGACCACTGTGACTGACACCTCATGACAGTCGACTGAAGCTGACAGGCATGCGTAGGTGTAGCAAGAAATGGCAGGCCGGAGCGATACCTGCGCCTGGTACGTGTGCGCTTTGATAGCCTGACGCCATCAGCGGCGCCGTCCATCAACTGGCGTGTGGAAGCACCCTTCTTCAACAGGTGTCAGCTTCTTTGGCCTGCTGTTACGAACCTGTGGTTCACATCTTGAGATCTGTTGTCGCAGCTGAATCACCAACAGTATCGTTTCAATGCCAGCTTAGTGACATAGAGCGCATCCATGTGAGTACTGCAGGGTCGTTGACTCCACAGCATCTTTGCTACACGCTACCCGAGAAAGCATGCTCACCATTAGCCAGCGTCAGGTGTTCTTAACACACCTGCACATCTGCTATCGTACATTGACGAACCTCATCTGAGCAGCTTGAGGCCTTGCTGTTCTCATGGCATCTGCTGTGTGTAGGTACTGATTCACACACGGGGGTTGTTGGGTGAGCTGGCGTGTAATTTGCCAGCTCCGCCCGTGGCTGTATCATGCGCTTTGCCAAACCTGCACATCGTAGCTGACGCCGCTGGCGGCCTCCATGCATTGGACTCCAGCGGCAGCCAGGTGATTCACAACTTGCGGCAATGGCTTGCATCGTGTGCCTGCTCACCTGCTGCACTGATGCCGAGCTGATGCCTGTCGTGCACTGCAGCCTTCCTGGCGCGTCAGGCCCATTGCGTGCGGCTCGCAGTTGTCGGTTGCTGTCGCGCTGTGCTTCCTGCCATCCATGACCCCAGACGCACCGCATGCAGGTGTGGCCTCACCATTGGAAGTGCGTCCCGCGAATTCAAACCGTGCTTTGAGTCAGGGTCGCAGGGTTTCCCCACCATTTGGCCTTCCACAACTGCAGGCTGGCTGTTTCTGGGCAGTCACACGGGCGACTCTCAGCTCCTGACAGCGCCAAGGCAGCTGGCCGAAGAGCTTGCTGCCGGCATGCCAATCAGTGATGCAGCGCTTCAGTGGCAGGTGTGATGCGACATACTTCTTGCGGCACTGTGTATATCAAGTCTCTCTGCATGCACTAGCAGGAGATTCGATGCGTCAGAGCTCAGGGGCGTGCTTGTATTGCGTACTCAGGTGCTGAAACCGCACGCTATCGAGAACCTGGCACCAGTTCAGGACCAGTTGGCATTTGAGCACCCTTCAGGTGGCATGGCTGTGTTGCCTGATCGGCTGCTGGGTGTATGCTGCATGGGGTGGCAGGCGTCAGCACTTGCAGGACCAAGGGCCGAGGGTCGCGAGTGGCTCGCGAGTGGCTGAAAACATCTGGCACCTGCTGCAGGGAGTGGAGAGCAGCGGCTGGCGCTGTGCTGTGGTGCTGCGCCAACAGGTGCTTTGCGCGTCGCCAAGCTGGGAGTTGGCCTGCTGCCCAAGGCTCGGTTTGAAGTGGGCGCTGTGGTGAGGCATCACGTCATGATAATATGCGTGTGCTCCCAGTTGCTGGCTGTCATGTGATCGTGTGCCCAACGGCACACTCTACCCCTTGGCATTCCTGCGATCTTTCTCTCACCTGCATCCAAGCATATGGATACGAGCAGGTGAGCACCATGCATGCAGGTCCGGCCAAACCTATGGGCTGTGAAGCAGTCGACAGGTGTTCGAACGCGGTACCTCGTGCTCTCATCTGAGCTCGCAGGCGCCACCAGCCTGCTAGAGGTCACAGGCTCTCAGGTGAAGCGGCGTAGCTGTATGCTGAGCAATGTTGTCACCCGTACATGCACCGCACATCTGGTCGCCTGTCGTGCTGGACCTGCTGGAATGGCGCCTGTGCATGGATACAGGTGCAGCCTGCAGGACCAGTCAGCGCACTGAGGCTGGATGTGCCTACACTGCTGGTTGCGACTGTGCATGACAGCATCATGCTGCAGGTCACGACGCAGGTACGCAACTGCAGCAATGGTGCTGTGCCCATGCCAGTGATGTGATCTGACCTGTCTGTATGTTTGGCAGCACATCTGTATGCGATGCCGCCACAGGAAGCGCAGTGTGATCAGGCCTGATCGCCAATATGTGTGACTGGTGCCTACCATCTTTGCAGCATGTGTGGGCCATGCCACTGCCAGGAGCAAGCGGGCCCATCAAGCGATGGGGACCTCCCACAGGCAGCGGGCCCATCACCATGGCGGCATCGCATGACTGCCATGTGGTGTTGGCGTGCGGCAGCCAGATCCATCACCTGAAGCTCCATGGGCCAAAGGACACAGCCGAGGATGTGAAGCCGCACGATATCATGTGAGTGGTGCTGTGTGACCCATGTGTGAAAGCTGTGCCAGCGTTCCTGCAATGTGCCCTTGCCCCTCACTCACACGTGTCTGTCCCATTGTTCCCACTTTGGACAGGCACGTTTGCATGGTGGTTTCTTCACAGCAGGTTGCGGCGCTCACCATGTTTGAGACGCAACAAGTAGGTGTTGCACAGCACCAGCAAAGACACGTGTGCGTCACTCTGTGATGCCCATGATCTTCTCGTTGACATACGAACAGGGTCAATCACTGGGTGCGGATTCTATGGACTGACTCGAGCTTCGATCTGGCTGCTGCAGGGAGCTGTGTACGCTGTTGTTGGCACCTGGGTCACCAATGAGGTGGACCTGCTGCTGCTGCAGCAGCAAGCAGGTGCTGCAGAAGCAGCATCGCAGCCCCCAGCGTTGGGTGTTGAGTCAGCTGACGCCCCGCTGCCGCTGCTGTGGCTGCCGAATGGCACACCACGGTCTCTGCTGGTGCGTCAAGACCCTGTCAAGTTTTGGTAGCTGTGCTAGCTTCCCAACCTTCCCGGCAACCCTGCACACAGCTGTTGCAAGTGTACACTGCAAACTCTGCAGGTGTGCTACTTTTGGCCCGACAGGCTTCCCGTGCTGTTTGTGGGCACATCTCACGGCGAGGTCATCTTCAGCTTCCTTGACACTGGCAGCGCCAAGGGCCGCATCGCCCTGGGTGAGCGGCAAACTGCATTCTAATTGCAATTGTATGGGCAGCATTGCAGCTGTCCAACACCAATGTAGAGCCAGTCAGCTCACAGTGTGTCGAAATGTCGTCGATTTTCCCATGAGCATGGTGCAGGGACGAACCGGGTTGTGCAGGTGGGTCAAGCAGAGGTGCAGCTGGTCAAAGTGCCAGCGGGCATCCTGGCGGTGTCGGACCAGGCAGTCTTGTTGCGCAGCGATCCCGAGTATGCAGCGTCATCCATAGAAGTGACCGATCAGCCATCGGGTATGCCTGCCCTGACACCCGACGCCAGCTCTGCTACCCCTGTTGGCGCGCATGGCCAAAGCTTTGCAAACTCAATGGTTGTGAGCATCTGCTCCGACAACCCAATTGAATGTGTATGTGCAGGTCCACTCAAAACTATCGATGTGCAGCGGGTGCATGCAAGCGATGCAGTGAGAGCAGTTGTGGGCCTAGGCTCCCCGGCTGCGCCAGGCTTGCTTGCTTGGCTGACGGGTATGCCTATCATGCGCGTCCAGACCATGAAGCCATGAGCAGAATGGCAACAAGAAGACATGCCATCATGCAGCCGGTCTGCCATCCAGGTCCCTCCTCATGACGTTGTGCATATAGCCGCGCTCCCTGATACCCTGTGATGGGCTGCAGATCGAGACCTCATCCTCGGAGAGGTCGATCCACAGGTGCAGCTCCGGTGGGAGACAGCCCGCATCGGCGACACGCCGCTGCACATCCAGATGCTGCCGAGATCCAGCACGCTCTTGGTTGCGACACAGTCAGCGGAGGGCGGCAGCCGCCTCCGGTTGTTCCAACCTTTCATACTCCAGCAGGTGACTCTTCGAACGGGTTACTTGTGACTCTATGGCGCTGCAGAATAGCTTGCAGCACGGTGTGGAGCAGCTTATCGAAACCCAGCTGCCTTTTGCTGTGCAGGTAGCGGAGGTGCAGCTGAGGCAAGGGCAGCAGCACACAGCGCTGCACGCCCTGCAGGTACCACTGTCACCTGGACGCAGTGCGCCAGCTGCGGACGCTGACAGAGGCACTCCAGGGGCCAAGCCGGCTCCGCATCCCGCAGCAGCTTCACCTGCAGCTGCACGCTGTACAGCAGAGGCACTCGACCTCGCCATCGTGGCGCACCATGCATCCGGCAGACCAGTGCCGGCCCTGCATACCCTCAGCAGCTGGCTGTCGTTTTTTACAGTGCAGCATCGTGCATGCGAGGATGCCGCCGAGGACCAGTACGTCTGCAGTGTTGCTGACTCTTCATACGCAGCTATGTGCTCGTTGATGTGTGCTGTACACTCTCCTGTTTCAAGGGGTGCACATGTCACCTGTGAACGACCCGTGCTGTTCTGGCATGAACAGGTACGAGCTGCAGCTGGTGGGGAAGCAGCAAGTGCCCAGCATCTGCCATGCCATTGCAGTGCTGCAGGCTGGCGACGGCAACAAACCATGCCAACTCGCAGTGGCATGCCACGGCAGCCTGCAGGTGCAATCTGCCCTGTGGTGATGTGTTGAGGTGTGAGGTAGGTTGTTGTCTCCCCCTGCTGGCAATGCACCCCTCTATGCAACCTCAGCAGCACGTACCGGCTCTTGCAGGTCTGTGCACTGCAAGTCAGCGTGAATGGCAAATCAGATGGCAGCCCCTACGGTATCAGCCTCCATAGCTTGTACCAGGTGTGTGTTATGTGCATGCGATTTGCCTGCTTGTGGGCACTGCACCATTGGCCGTTGCAGACGGGATTTTCACGCACACTGCACTGGGCTGACGACAGATGCACTCTGCAGCTGGAAGGCGGCCTGGGGTGTATTGCAATGCTTCGTGCCCTGGGTGGCGGAGAACTGGCCGCTGCACCGCTTCTAGGCTCTGTGGTCGTCTGCAGCCCTGATGCCAGCGGTGCGCGTGCGGAAGCCGTGGTGCGGGCAGCAGCATTTGGTGCACCACCCGGCGACAGCACACATCCGACACAGGGCGCAGACCCCAGCAGCTGGGCCCCATCACTCCAGGGTGATTCCGGGAACAATGCCGTCAGCGACATGGTGGAGGGCTCACAGTCAGAGGCGGCCACGCAGCAGCTGCGGTTGCGGCCGCGGTCAGCAGACGTCAGCGGCCTGTATGCTGTGGACTGCCTGCCGCTGGCGCACAATCGCTTCCTGGCGGCCACTCACCCTTCTGGCCTGCTTGTCATGCGCAGGTGCCCATCAAGCTTGCACACTTGTGCATCGCACCGGCAGCAGCCGCTGGTTGTGTAACTGAAAAGTCCTGAAACCTCTGTCACAAAAGCCGAGCAACACAGTGGGCTCAGTCGTCTCATCTTGCATATGCCGCTCTGGTGCGCAGGTACAGGGAATTCGAGGCCGAGGCCGAAGCAGAGGTCGTCAGCTATATCCAGCAGGCGGTCGAGGCTGGGCACAGGCAGGACCCAGGTGCCATGGCCGAGCCCGAGGTGCAGCCGAACCTGGTGCCGCTGGGGCTTGAAGGCGGCTGCAGGTATGCCGTCACATGTCCTGTGCCGGAGCAGCCACTTTTGCATAGCATGAACAGAAGCAGGTGACAGAACCACCAGAACTGTCCACATACACTTCCGATCAAGACAGTCCCTCCTGGTGTGGTGCACAGGACGCAGCACAACATTGTGGGGCTGACATGCGGCCGGCTGGGCGTCCCAATTGGGGTGCTTCACTGCTGCCCGATGGAACGCAGTATCACATGCGGCTTTCCCGGCAGCACAGACCCTTGTCTGCGGCATCCCCTCGACTTCGGAAACCAGCAGTGCGCGCTCTTTGCGTCACGCGATGGCGCTGTTGGATACATCCAGGAGCTGGACTCCTACCAGGAGGAGGTGCTGTACCGGGCGCAGCGCTGTGCGCGACAACAGGGCAACAGCAGCCAAGATGACGGCGATGTCAGCCAGCACCAGGCGGCCTGGAGACTGCACAGCCACAGTGAGGACGAGATGAATTCAGGGCTGGGCAGCTTCATTGATGGCGACCTGCTGGCAGCTGCGCTCAAAGCGCTGCCAGGGGATGATTCACAGAGCCACGGGATTTGTACAGATGGGACCCCGAGTCTTGTGTACCAGTTTTCGTTAGGGATGCTTGACACCAGCTGGCGGTAGATGCTGTTGGCAATGGCATGTGTGATGGGCCTTGCACGGCCTGCCGCACAACCTTTCTGATGTGTCATATCAGCATGATTCTGCTGTTGTGCATACCGGTAGTGGGATTATTGGAGACCACTGTCGTGGCACATGCAGTTGAGGAAGAGAGGAAAGGACACAGTGCTATGTCGGCACCCTGCATACGCCACTTGCTTTGCTATGGGACGCTGTTACGCACTGCAACCAGTTGGGGGGATTGACCATGTTCTGACACCTCCCTGAACCTCGACCAAACCCCACCGAATCCGACAAGCACCGGGACGCCATGCCGCGACCACGCCGCGACCACGGCTGACCAGTGTTCCAATTGACCACCGCCCGGCGGGTGGCCACGTTGCCCCTGTTTTGTATCAGACCACGCACATGCTACGGGGCGGTGGGTGCTATAAAAAAAGGGTAATGTGGTCATACTATGGCAGTCCGTGTAACTGTCTGGTTAACTCTTTGGGCAGTCTTCTGTTTCAGTCGACCAGTGTCGTCCATTTGACCAGTGTCCCCCCCTTTCTGTTTGACCACTGTTCAACTGATGACCACTTTCCCCTTTTTTTATTGACTCACGTTTGCTATTGTCTCACGTTACCCCTTTTTTTAGACCACGCGTGTTTGAAAGGGACTGTGGTTGTAAAAAAAGGGTAATGTGGTCATACTAGCACCGGGGATCGTATCGCCCACCCCCCCGGTCCAACCATGGCTTGGAGCCTGGTCAAAACGCAATTTCCCGTGGTGAAAGTGCTCGGTCGGCCGCCGTTTGTTTAATGCTGGCGCTCCGCACCTGCTCAATCGCCTTCAACCATTCGCTCCGCACTGGAAAGGGGCTGGCGGCTCTCGATCAACAGCCCTCGCGGCACATGCTTTTCCACCAGCCAGACTCATTGCTTGCGTCCATTGAGTTGTATCCCCGTGTGCTTCGGCACATCCAGGACAGATTCGCTTGCAGTCTAGACTGGTGCTCCACAGTTCTTGGTTGCCAGCATTCACTTGTTGTGTGACCAGTGGAGTATATGGGTGTAACCACCATCATCATCATCAACGGCTCTCTCTCGATCAAACAGCAGGGAGGCGTGGATGTAAGCGCGTTCGGCAAACCAAAAGGGGACTGTCTCGATGGTCGATTCAAAAAGGGAAACGTGGAGAAGCATGACCGGCGCCGAAGTCTTGTAAGAAAGGGGTAACGATAGACTGATGGGTGACCACGTTCCCCTTTTCTTGCTGCACCACGCACAACTGATGACCACGTTTCCTCGATGCAGTGCTAGCATGACCACGTTACCCTTTTTTCATTGCCCACATTGTTATTACGGACACAACAGGTCTACGTGGCCGATACCAAAAAGGGGAAACGTGAGACTGTCTTGCCAACCGAACACTAAACGAATGCAGTGTGCGCGACAAAAAAGGGAAAATGTGAGATTGCGATGCTGACTCACCGCAGACTTCCCCTGTTTTGTTGCGAAATGTCCCGGTAGCATGACCACTTTCCCCTTTTTTTATTTCGCACAACGTTGCTGCTTAACCAATTTCCATCTTTTCATCGAGACTATGGGCGTGGCGCCTGCAATGATGACAGGCACGCATGATGATCATTGTACGATGACCACTGTCCCCTTTTCATTGCTTACATGTTTTGAAGACCACGTTTCCCTTTTTTTGATTGCACCACGCCCAACTGATGACCACTTCACCCCTTGATTATTGCACACATGTTATTGATGACCACTTGACCCCTTTTTCAAAATAGACGTTGCTGTGAAGAGGCAACGGTGTGTGCAATAGAAAAGGGGGAATGTGAGACCTGTTGTGCTGTGCGCGGGTACTGCAAGAGAGCTGCTATGGAGTGGCTCAATAAAAAAGGGAAACGTGAGACCAGGGCAGAAGTGTGCAGGTATATCGAGGGCCGCTATGTGAGTGGCTCAGTAAAAACAAGTAACGTGAGAGACCGGTGATGAATGGTGCTAGTATGACCACATTCCCCTTTTGTTATTGCACCACGCCCGGCTGATGACCACCTTTCCCTTTTCTGATGAAACACGCCGTCAAAAGGACCACACTTTGGGCAATAAAAAAAGGGAAACGTGAGATGCACATCGAGAAGGCTGCTATGGGATTGTGACTCAATAAAACAAGGGTAATGTGAGAGACCGGTGATGAACGGCCATAGCATGACTACATTACCCTTTTTCTATTGCACCACTCCCATAGGATGACCACATTACCCTTTTTTAACAGAACACGCCGTGAACAGGACCACAGTTTGGGCAACAAAAAAAGGGTAATGTGAGAGACCAGTTTATGCGCATCGAGGGCTGCTATGGGGGTGGTGGCTCAATAAAAAAAGGGTAATGTGAGGCGAGTATGATGAACGGCATGTAGAAGTGCCTGCAATGATGCCAGGCACGTATAGCTGATGGCTACGTTACCCCTCCACACGCCGTTACTGATGACCACATTACCCTTTTTTAACGCCCACATGTTACTGAAGACCACATTCCCCTTTTTTTAATTGCACCACGTGAGAACAGTGATGCAGGTCGGGCGTGGCTCAGTTAAACAAAGGGGAATGTGAGACCAGTTTATGCACATCGAGGCCAGCTATGGGCGTGGTGCAATAAAAAAAGGGCAATGTGAGAGACCAGTTGAGCAAACCGAGAGCTGCTATGGGGGTGGTGGCTCAATTAAAAAAAGGGTAATGTGAGACCAGTTTATGCACATCGAGGGCCGCTATGTGAGTGGCTCAATGTGAAAAGGGAAACGTGAGAGACCGGTGATGAATGGTGCTAGCATGACCACATTCCCCTTTTTTTATTGCACCACTCCCATAGGATGACCAGTTTACCCTTTTTTTACAGAACACGTTGTACCAAGGAAGTTTCCAGGCACACTCGAGCAGTTATGGCCATCTTCGATGGACAAATCCCCTGTGGCGATTCATGTTGTGCTACTGGGTGGGCCCATTTGGCACACACACACACACACACACTGCTTGGTCGCGCCTCAAACGCAAATTGCAGCTTACATGCGCGAGCAAACACGTGCGCTCAAGTCCCCGTGCGTTGCTTCGTTCTTATCACGGTTTGCAGCAGCGTTTCAGAAAAGAAGTTCAGCATTCATTGCAGGATCACACGTCACTGCCAGTCCCGTTCCTGAGGCCCGACAGCGGCAGTCTGTATCCTACAGCTTTCTGAGGCTCAGGGGGTCCTTCCATGGGTGACACAGACCAGGGCACCGCTGCACCACCCAACAACGATGCAGACATGAAGGATGCAGAGCGCGAGCAGAGGCGAGGCATGACGGACTACAGCAAGCTAGAAGAGCAGATAGCCGCGCACAAAGCATCTGCAAAGCAGGTAACGTGCAAGCACACCCGTCGTATCAGTAAGCTGTGGCGCCTTCCGTGTGCATTGCAGTTTCACAGTGGGTGCAAACTTCTCTGATCCGGAGCATTGTGGCGTCCTGCAAGGGCCAGAAGGCAGAGGCTGTGGACGCCCTGCTGAACTTGGAGAAAACACAGCGGCTAGCGGAGGATGTGGGCGGCACCCGGCGGGCTTGCCAAGCCATCCTGGAGGTGACTTGGAGGAGCGAGCCGGCCATCGTCACGCTTGGAGCTGCGCACGCATGGCACGGTCGCAGAACGTTTGTCAGCCCACCCTTTCTACGCAGGTCTTACGGGAGGCAAACGACTGGCCGGGCCTGAATGAGCACATCCTGCTGCTGGCCAAGCGGCGCTCGCAGCTGAAGCAGGCCGTGCAGGCCTGTGTGCGACAGGCCATGGGGTACGTGGACGAGGCACCGGATGAGGCTGCCCGTGTGGAGCTCATCAAGACGCTGCAGTCTGTTACGGAGGGCAAGGTGATGCCCATAGAGTACCCTGGTTTCGACCAAACAGTTTGATGACTGGTTTATGCGTCAGGTACCTGGTCGTTTGGATGCACGCTCGTGCCCACTCACGTCCTTTGCCGACGTTCAGATCTATGTGGAGATCGAGCGGGCGCGGCTGACAAAGCGCCTGGCAAAGATCAAGGAAGCGGGCGGTGATGTCAATGAGGCGGCAGACACGCTGCAGGAGGTTGCTGTGGTGCGCATGTTGTGCTGACCGCCTCCACAGCATGGCCTGCCAAACGACACGACCCATCTGCGGGCAGCTGCACTGTCATGTCTGTCAACGGTTGCAATACTGCTATAGTGTCCATCGTGGCTCCCCTGTCCAAGTCGTCCGCTCTATGCGTAGGAGACATTCGGCGCAATGGCCAAGACCGAGAAGATCCACTTCATCCTGGAACAAGTGCGGCAAAGCATCTGCTGACCTGCTAGCCTGCGAGATCCTGCAGCAGACTCATGTGCAGTCACATACTTTGCACCCGAGGACGCTGGGCTGATCCATGGTACCTGCTGCTGGCAGGTGCGGCTGTGCCTCATACGGAAGGACTTTATGCGCGCCCAGATCCTCATCCGCAAGGTGCGCATCTGTTCGTGGAGGTGGTGTCACGCAGCTGGTGGCACCCACCCATGAGACTGCAGTGCGTAGCTCAGCTGCTGATGCGCCGCTCATGCTGCCCCAGGTGTCGGCGCGTGCCTTTGCGCCACGGCCCGACAAGAAGGGGCAGGAGGCCGGCGAGGTCGGCATCGAGGGCACCACCATCGAGGAGCCCGAGCCGGTGAGCTGTGTGCAGAGGAGGGACGCCCCGCGCTCCTAGCCTGACGGTGTAGGGATGGTGCTGTGAAGCGGACATGACACTAGCGCAGACATTCAGTCAGAGGGATGGCGTTTGAAGCAAGGAGGTCGAACGCTTGTTGGCATGTGCACAGGGTACGCCCAGCCTTGAGGAGCTGAAGCTGCAGTACTACCGGCTGTACATTCAGTACTACCAGCAGGAGCACAACTACCTGGAGATCTGCCGCTGCTACCGCGCCATCTACGACACGCCCTCCATTCTGGCCGACCCAGCCGAATGGCAGCCGGTGTGGCTCGCTTGAGAACGTGCCGTCCGCATGCAGACATGACAACCGTGCCATATGACTCCTGCGCTGGCATTGGGTTGACTGAGGTGCAGCTTTCTCCCGTGCAGGTGCTGAAGCTGATCTGTTGGTACGCCGTGCTGGCACCCTCAGGCAGCGAGCAGATCACGCTGCTGAACACCACAGCCCAGGTGTGCCATTGGCGTGACTGCATGAATGTCACAACTCAACCTTGCAATGGCTCCTGCTTTGTGGGCCGGGCTTGGCAGACAAGGACGTCGTCGTCACCCCAAAAGCCGATGCAAACACAGGACAAGCGGCTAGAGGAGCTGCCCCTGTACCACGACCTGCTGCAGAGCTTCACCACGAAGGAGGTGGGGCTGGAATAAACATCGGATTGAAGGCTATCCAAGTGGCGCTCGTATGCTGCACAAGCCTGCTGCCAAATATGCTCCCCGCCCCAGTGTACACATGACGCCCTATGCCAGTGAGTGTATCGCAGCATGTCCAGACCGTTTATACACTGTGACTCCATCCCAATGCATGCAGGTGGTGTGGTGGTCCACCCTCAGCGAGAAGTACACAGCGGAGATGCAGGCGCAGCAGGGCGTCTTTGGCGGGGAGTATGGCGAGCAGGCGCACACCGACTTCAGGTGTGTCCGCCACACATTGCTGCTGTCAGCTGTGAGGCGATGCAGCCAAGCTGCAGGACAACTGCCACCTGTGTGATAGTCGCCGCCAAGGAAGTGGGAAGGCGCTGCGGCTTCGTTGAGTGTCATCATTGCGCGATGCAGCGATGTTCCCCCTGCAGGCTGCGTGTGACGGAGCACAACATCCTGGTGGTTGCCAAGTACTACTCACACATCCGCATGGAGCGCCTGGCCATGCTGCTGGACCTCCCAGCTGCAGAAGCGGAGAAGCACCTGTCCGACATGGTCGTGGCGGGCCACGTCACTGCAAAGATCGACCGCCCCGCCGGTGCGTACACTGTGCTTGCTTGTTGCTTTACCTTGATTAGGGCGGTGCACTCGGTCACTGTGATCGTTTTGAGGACGGAGCTGGGTGTCAGAGAATTAGAATGCGGTGAACGATGGCGCACGGCTGACATGTTGCTGTGGGTCTGCAGGCGTGGTGCGATTCTCTCCACTCCGTGGCGTAGACGCCATCCTGAACGACTGGGCTGGCAACATCTCCAAGCTGCTGACCAAAGTGGAGAAGGCGACGCAGCAGATCAGCAAGGAGTCGATGGTACACCGGGTGCCAATCGATGGGGTGTCATGATCGCAGACTGGTATGTGTGGGACAACACCTGCTGCAGTCCACTCTTTCCATAGGTACACATACAGAAGCATGGGAAGCGCAACCCATGCACCAATTGACTCGCAAACCCCGAGTTGGCTCATGGTTCATGGCAAGCTCATAGCAGTATTAAACAATCATGAAGTTTGGCTGTTACCCTTGCGCCTCTATGAGGGGTTGCCGATCACTGCTGCTCAGCTCTGCCTCCCACCGGCTCACATTGCCGCCCGCGAGCTCCTCCAGCTTGCTCACGGCTTCAGCGTCGGTAGCGCTGCACAGTGACTCACGTCCACTCAGCTACTGGATCCAAGATAAGTCGGGACTGCATAAGCTCCCGGCTTTGCACTGCAATCATGCCAGCAGCTGCACCTCACCTGTCCCACAGGATCGATGCAATCTCAGCATGCGCATCGTCATGGCCGTTTCTGAGTAACCGCTCCAGCAGTCCGATGCTGTCCAGGTCCTCGCCGCGTGCCTGTCCACAAAGCGGTACAGCATGGACCCCAGTCGTCGTCCACCTCCCTATACATGGACATGCCCTGGACATGACATGCTCACGCTGCGCTGGACGGCCGACTCACCTCGTCGACGAGGTCCATTCGTGTTGCAATGAGCGGGTGCGCCTCGCTCTTGCTCTGGAACAGGTTCTGCGGCAGCGGCCTGTATCTGTTGAACCACCCAACGTGGCCTGGCAGGAAGTAGAAGGCCTTCCGCCGCCCCTGCACCAAACGTGAGAAGCTGGTCACAACCACCACTGTCACAACCCATCTGCCACATGTTCCTGTTATTGCTGTGGCTGAGCACGATTCTACATCCGCTTCTGAGATGCAACAATGCAGCAGACTCACCAGGGCGTCATCACCCAGGTACTGCTTCATGTGGGACACCAGCTGCCTGTAGTACAGGAGCCATGTGCCTGAGTGGTGCTGCAAAAGAACAGCAAGTACAGCGTGCACCACACAGTAATCTCTCACAACCTCCCTGATCAGCGTGCTGCCACACATCGGCACGCACCTGTAGATGCCGACCCGCTCGGCAGCGGTGGGGAACAGCTCCTGCTGCGTGCGCCACTCCTCGAACAGCCAGGGCCTCGTCAGGGCTCCCCGCCCAGCCAGCACCGCCAAGCACTCCTTCTGCTGCAGCCGCCTGTCCGCCTGGGCACAGCAGTGGGGCAGGCGTCAGCAGGGACTCGACGCCAAGTGGGGGGTGGCGCAAGCTTGGTGCCCCTTTGCAGGCTTGTGGCGCATCGGGGGTGCCGCGGGCGTCACCTCAAACAGTGTGAGCACGTCGCCGTTGCCAATGACGGGTATGGACGCTGCGCCGGCGACCTGGGAGATGAGGGCCCAGTCGGCCGCCTTGTTGTAGCGCTGCTCCTGGGTGCGGCCGTGGATCAGCACCGCCGAGGCGCCCGCCGCCTGCAGAGCCGCCACCACCTGCACCAACGCCCGTCATCATGCAAGACAGAAGTCTCCACAGCAGCTGTCCAGCGCCTGTGGACTGTGCACCCTGGCCAGCTGTGCCGTGCTCATCACCTTTTCCACGTTGATCTTCGATGCTGAGATGCCGATCCGGATCTTCACCGTCCTGCAGGTGCAATAGCGCAACGCATGGTCACATGGTTGCCGTCAGCCGGTCATTAGTGACGCAGCCAGCAGATGCACTAGGTGTCTCTGCTGCATGGGTAACATAGGTCAGCATCGGCGATCTCGGTCGGGGCAGCAAGGTGCTCACAATGGCAAGTCGATGCCCTCAGCAATGCCCGCCACCAGGCGCTGCAGCTTGGCCGGCCTGCGACAGCGGCAGAGCGGGCATCAGAGCAGCTGGCAGGCTCTGGTCCCATGGCAGGCATGCAACGTGGCACCAGTCGACCCCAGGGAGCAAGGTGGCCGCGGCGCTTTTCACTTTGTGAGCAGCCGTGCGCCGCAGCCGCGCTTGGTCGCCTCGTAGATGGGGCAGGCAGCGTTGAGGTCCAGCCAGGTGGCCCCCGCCTCCTTGGCCATGGCGCCAGCCCTGACGCCCTCGTCAATGGTCTTTGTTGCTATCTGTGCACCTGCGGGTCGTTTGGGAGCTCATAACAGGTCTCCTTGCCGACTGCATTGGTGCCCGCACGTGGTGTTGCATGATCCGCAAGCGCGCGCACCGAAGCACTGCTCGTTCTCGGCACGTCGCAGCCGCGCCTTCTCTGAGCGGTTCTTGGGATTCAGCAGCTCCCTCGCGTACATCATCTCCCCCATGGTGACGTTCACCCCGAAGTCGGCGCACAGCCGCCTGAACGGCAGGTTGCCGTATTTTGTGAGCGGCGCCAGGATCAGCTGCCCGCGCAGCCGCTCCACGAACTCTGGGTGCGGCTGAGAGTACGGCCCAGTGAGAGCTGGCGCAGTCTCCTGGTCGCCTTGCAACGCTTCTTCGGCATCGCTGTGCGATCCTTTTCGTCCATCTGGTGCGGCTGTCGCTTCTGCTGGCGCGTCAATGACTGCCCCGTCTGTCGCCACCGCCTGCAATGGCCCGGTATGACGTAACCTACCGCATTCCGCCGCAGGGCACGAACTGTAGGATCTGCTGTGAGTGATACAGAAGGCAAGACGTTTGCTGGGCCATGCGCCGCGCATCAAATGTGTGCGGAGTTGCTGGGGCGTCGCTGGCACATGTGCATGCATTGCCGTGTCGATGGAATAAGAGCCGGTCAACCTAATGACATTCAAGCGCTCAGCCAGAGGCAGCAGCTCACCACACCACTCTTACAGTGAATGTGCCTGCAAGTTGTTGTCCGGCAAGTGTGCCAAATTTAGCACCCGTACTGCCGTACATGTTCACAGTTGGGCAGATCCAAGATGCAGCGGCGGAGTGCAGACAGTTGTTCGCTTACACGTCAGTGCCAAGTCACGTGTGCTGCCAATCAAGGCAGCGAATGCGCCGTTTTGTTCTGTGCATCTACAGTCGCACAGCTGCAAGTCTGCTCTTGTTTGCTGCACCGCGGCACCCTACCGTTTGATTGGAGACAAAGGCGGCGGGCATTTCAAGTGCAAACAGGTCACATGTCGCAGTGAGCCACAGTGCTCCAGCAGCCATGGCAGAAGCGGCGGCTGAGCGGGAGCCCGATGGCAATGCCGCAGAGCCGCCGCCGTCAGAAGGCGGCAAGAAGAGGTAACTCTGGTGCCTATGGAGCCCTGGATGAAGCGCAGCGCTAAATGCTGAAATGCTTTATTCAGAGTTTCACCCCAACTCGGACTGCAGGCGGCGGGCGAATGAAAAGCAGGGCACCGGCGCGCCTAAGTTTCGCCGCGGGCTGCCAATTGCAACACGCAGACTGGTAGACAAGAAGCTCAAGGGCCGGCTCAAGCACACGGAGGCTCTGGCGGAGGAGGCCGCCGCAAGCGCGGCCAAGGCGCATCAGTGGCTGCTGCCGGATGCCGCCGGCAGCTTGGAGGCAGAGGGCCTGGAGCGCACCTGGCGCTTTGGGCAGTCCGACATCGTGCAGGGTGAGAGCGCTTGATCTCGCATTCGTGACAGTATACGTACTGCAGTCGCTGCAGCGTGCATGCAGAGGCAGCGTCTGGCAGCTGGTGCCCGTGCAGCACGGCATCATGAACAGCAAGCACGTACTTCGGTTGCAACAGCGCTACTGCAGTAGGGACACCCCTTTGGGGTTTAACTCCCTGCAGCTTTGTGCAGTCACCATTCCTGCATGCTTGTCCAGACCATCAGTACGGTCTTCACAACCACCTTGCCATGCGTTCGGGCAACAGAGGTGGAGGAGGGAGCAGGGCGAAAGGTCTTCGACCTCAGCCTCCCGGGGCTTGGGCCCTACAGACTGGATTTCACGCGCAGCGGGCGCTTGGTGGTGCTTGGCGGTCGCAAGGGTCACCTGGCGATGCTGGACTGGCACCAGCTGCATACCATCTGCGAGCTGCAGGTGAGGAATGCGGCGACGGCCTTCCCTGTGACACGGGCGTACAGACAGGACTTGCTGTTATGCCCCTCGTGCAGCAGCTGTCATGATGAACACGCCACCTATGCTGGGCAATCTCCACAGCCAAGTGCAGCTGTGAGCTGACTTGAAACTTGACTTCTTCTCGGATGCCGCAGGTCAAAGAGACAGTGCGGGACGTGCGCTTCCTGCACAACGAGCTGTTCTTTGCAGCAGCGCAGCGGAAGTATGTGTACATCTATGACAAGCGTGGCATCGAGGTCCACTGCCTGAAGGTATTTGCCCACACTGCAACTGTCGGCTGCACGAGCCATGAGCGCAGCAGGTTGACTGACACATAACATTCAGCGAATGGTGGTGACTCCCTGACCATAGTGCACGATTTGGCAGCACCTCAGCCTGAGTTGGGACTCAGAGCTAACTCCAGCAAACTTTTCCCACTTGGCTGGTCGCAGGACCACACGGAGCCAAAGCGCCTGGAGTTCCTGCCATACCATTTCCTGCTGGCATCGGTTGGCGAGCCCGGGGTGCTGACATATCAGGTGCTTTCTCTGGGCTAGTGCTGTACTGCCCATGCACCTTAGCTGCTGAAGTCCTACTCTTGTATCATGCCAGCACTCGTGTGTGATGGCTGGTGCGCGCCCCACGCTGCTGACTCGCTGGTGTGCCATGGGGGCAACGTGTCACCACCCGAGAGCCTCTTGCTCTGCAGGACACGAGCACAGGGCAGCTGGTCGCACAGCACAAGACGCGGTTGGGGCCGTGCGGCGTCATGGCGCAGAACCCCTGGAACGCGGTGCTGCAGCTGGGCCATGCGAACGGCACCGTCACCTGCTGGACGCCCAACCTCAGCACGCCCGCCGTGCGGCTGCTCGCCCACCGGGTGCGCCTCACCACGCATTCCATAATTATCTGCTGGGCGGAGCTGGGAGTTGACCTGATGCGGGCTTGTCAGTGGCTTCAGCTGAGGGGGTTTGCAGATGGTCGATGCTGTGTCGCCAAGGCAACATTTGCAGGGCTTGACGTCAGGAAGCATTGTGCGAACGAGCTTGATGGTGGTCAGGAGGTGGTGATCGGGGCTAGAGTTGTAATTGCAATGGTGTGATGCTGGCCATGCAGGGGCCAGTCTCAGCAATAGCCGTGGAGCCAGGCGGCAATCAGATGGTCACAGCCGGGGTGGATGGCCAGGTGGGCCAGCCACCCCATCTCTGCTGTCGTGCAGAAGCTCAGTTGTTCAATGGCTAGCATGAATAGCTTCCCGCATGCACGCTGAGAGTCACACCTGCAATGCACGGGATGCGAAGAAATCCTCACAGAGCGCATTGATGAAGTTCAGATATGCTTGTGTTGCAGGTGAGGGTGTGGGATGTGCGGAAGCTGGCGCCCATGCACACCTACTTCTCGCGTGCGCCCGCCACGGAGCTCGACATCAGCCAGCGCGGCCTGCTGGCCGTC
The DNA here is from genome assembly GCA_032358165.1 of Diplosphaera chodatii. NCBI lineage: Eukaryota > Viridiplantae > Chlorophyta > Trebouxiophyceae > Prasiolales > Stichococcaceae > Diplosphaera > Diplosphaera chodatii. Next base: position 473,976 of record JAALGY010000037.1, on the reverse strand, counting down.
GGCAGCAACCGCCGGGTGCAGGTGCCAGGCCCTCTCCAGCCCAGCCCGCAAGTCCCAGAGCTTTGCTTGCATCTGTGCGACGGGTCTGTGGTGATGTCGCCGATCACCGCTGTGCCGGTGTGCAGCTGGAAGCGTAACGCCCAACAGCACCTGTGAGTGAGCTTAATAGAAAGCCCAGGAAGTGAGCTGCTTCCAGCCACATGATACGCTGCAGGTGTGGAAGGATGCGGTGTCTCAGAAGGCGGCATCCCCATACCTCGTGCACGAGCTGCCGGAGGCGCCGCTGGCGGGGCTGGCGTTCCGGCCGTACGAGGACACGCTGCTGGCGGGCCACGGCGGCGGGGTGACCTCCGTGCTGGTGCCGGGCGCGGGCGAGCCCCACTTCGACTCCCGCGTCGCCGACCCCTTCCAGGTGTGCGCCGGCGGCTGCGGGTCCCAGTGACACCAGATCATCCCCGTGACTGCATGTCGGCAGCGACTGACAATGCCATGCTGCTGATTGCTGCTGTCATGGACATTGCAAATATCCATCAGCACCGTTACCTCCAGCTACAAAGTAGTAAATCTGTTGCGCCACGCCACAATCCAGAGGAAGGAGACAGGGGCCGGCAGCTGATGGCTGAATAATCACCTGCGCAGGCAAAGAAGGCGAGGCAGGAGATGGAGGTGGCGCAACTGCTGGACAAGCTGCAGCCGGCGATGATCACGCTCGACGCCGCCACCATTGGCCAGGTGAGCCTGGAGTCGTGCAGCACTGAAGTGCCAGTCACCTCAAGGTACTGGTACTATGTGATCGAGCACTTCAGGGCTCGACCCCAGCATCTTGCACAACCGTGTACGTGAGCAAAACACGAATGTGCAGGTGCGGAAGGAGCCGAAGGAGGTGCAGAGGGAGCGGCAGCTCGAGGCGGCGGCCGCCAATGCAGCACAGCGCGCCAAGCAGCGGGAGTCCGCCGACAAGAAGACGCGCATGAAGGTGCAACATCAGCTGCGGGCATCAGCTGTTGCCTGCTGTGGCAGCGCCTCAGTGCTGCAACCCCTGGCATTGATGCGCGTGCTTCCACTCTGCAAGCTTGCTCGTGAGCGCTTGGTGCCAGAAAAACCTGGGGTGAGCCTTGCGAGCTGCACGTCGGCAAGTTCTTGGCATGTGCATGCTGCAGGGCAAGAACCGGCCCACCCGGCGTGCGGCGCGCAAGAAGGACAACATTATCGAGGAGAAGAAGGCGACCGCGAAGCAACGCCTGGCCGAGGAGCAGCAGCAACGACAGCTAGAGCAGCGGCAGAAGGCAGAAGCGGCGGCTCCACCAGAGGGCGTGCCTCGAGCTCTGCACACATTCTACCGAAAGGCCTGACACGTTGTGGACCTCCCGCAAACCAGGCTGGATTCCGACGTTTGCGTTCACAACGTCACACTGCAGTTGTGGTCATTCAGGCTGGCAAAATGCATCGCCGTGCAACGCGTCAGTAGATTTGTGATGTCGGCACATATAGATGGTCAGCTGTGTTGTTGGCCGTCCGGCTCAACTCGAAACTTTACCCACAAAGCAGGGCATTGCTACAATATGAATAATGTCAGTGCTTACAACAATGCTGATGGTACAAACCGCAGCGGGAGCAACGGCGTGATCAGTGTGCACAGCATGTGCTCTTGACACGTTGGCCTCCAGACCCCTCCAGTAACGTCACATACCCAGACCAGACTCCAGCTGGTTCAGGACGAATGTGCAGGTGCTGCAGGTGATGGCCACGCCAGAGACGTCCATCACAACCTACAGAAATCACCTTCAGCCTCAGCCTCCAATGCTGCAGACCAGCGTGCAGCAGGCCAGCTGTCCGTGCACAGGATGCGAGCTCACCTGAATGGTTGTCCCAGCATTGGCAGGATCAAAGCCGACCTGCGACACAGTGCCACGCGTCAGCATCTGTTTGATGGTTGATGACCATCTTGTGGGGTGCACAAGTGCTACGAAGCCCTGAACCTGCCAAGACGTTTCTCACCTTTGCCATACCGTATGGCAATATCGTGCCTATGAAGATGCCTGCGCAGTGCATGCAGCGTGCTGCTTAGCCTCTTCATGTGTGCAAGTGCACTTTGCTCATCTCATCTGATAAACCAAGATGCAACCTCGCATACAACCTACTTGTCAGCACGATGAACAGCAGTGACGCTGTGATGGCTGCAGCGCTGATGACATTGTGGGTGCTGAGGTACACACGCACAAAGCCGCCAGCAGACAGGCCCGCGCCCAGCAACAGAGCCACAACGAGCTGCAAGATGGGAGGATCCCCCGCTCAATATGTGCACTTGCAGATTACATTTGCGCAAGTGCATGGGACAGGGACAATGCTGTCTGACTCTTCACGATCTACTCGCCTGCTGCCGTAGGGACCGCTGCAGGCAGTCAAACGTGGGCTCCAGCACCCCAGTGGCCAGGCCGCGTATGACTTTGATGGCTGACTGATTGCCGGCATTCCCGCCAGCACCGACTAGCATGGTGAGGAATAGCGTCACGAAGATGTGCTCCCTGAGCAGGCCCTCGTACCGATCCAGCACGAAGGAGGAGCTGCTCTGCAGCACCAGCAGCCCCAGCAGCCACCGACTGTATGCAGAGACGTGGGATTGGTGTGCCTGAAGGCGTCTGGCGACAGGTGCGAGCATGGCATGCATCACATCTCTTGGCAACCAGCACATCCGGGCCAGCACCCTCTGCTCCACGCCTCCTGCACAGAGCTCATCACCACTGGCGGCGTAGTGAGCCCGCTGCATATCTCGCTGTCTGGCAGCCCCAGATCGCATGCCCCTGCATGCGGATGCATGTTGACACTTTTACCTTGTCAGTGCTGCAGTCAGCTGCATGACGCCCCAGTCAAAGCAGACTTGCCTGCGTGCTCTGCGTCCTGGGGGTCCTCAAAGTCCAAGGACGAGAGCAAACCCTGCAGGCGGCAGGCAGAGGGTCGCCCCACACGCACACGCACATACACATACAGTGCATGGCGCAGCATGCTGATGCCCTGCAAGGTGACACACCTGCCGATACTCTCGCTCAATATCTGCGCGACCTATGCGTCTCCGTGTCGGCTTCTGCATGCTGCCGCTGTCTGCTGCCTTTCCTGCAAGAAGGCAACTGGCAACAGCATGTAGAGCATCAAGTAGCCCCTCTGTAGATCACAGCTTGCAAAGGACGCTCACGCGCATGCCCGAGTCCGGTGCAGATCCGGGAGGAACGCTGCCATGCGTGATGTCTGTCGGCACCTGACGCGCCCTCCGCCACATCATAGTCCGCGCCTTGCACAGCCCTACAGTGCAGTCCTCCTCGCCGTGCGACGCAGCTGTTCGATGCGCGCAGCTTATCTGCACATTGTTCTGGAGATCGCAACCGTCTGCCATGAGGGACTTGCTGACGTCGCTGATGTGGCTGCACAGCCAGTCTCTGCGCAGAGTTGCATTGGCAGATCTGGGTAGGGCCGCCGCTGTCACAACGCAAGTCACCGGACATCATGGTGGATCACAATTGCACTAAGCGTAAGCGTAAGCCATCGCATCTTGTGACGGGCTCGGACCACAGAACGTGTTTTCGCAGTACGCATTGCCAGCTGCCAGCTCATACTGACGTCATCATCTCGTCTACCAAGATCGCCGTTGCCTGCACGCTTCTGTTTTGTGTCAGCCTCTGTTGATCGGCCTAGTGGATTGTTTAATACCCACGTACTCATGTGAGCGACAACCGGCGTAGTTTGCTCGAATTCTCAGCCTCGAGACTTGACGTTCCAACTTCACACACATTCAACTTGCAATCAAGCCAAGACTCTCACGCTGCGTCCTGCGCAAGTGTTCCTTCAGCCACTTGCTATCCTTCTTGTAATAAGGGTAACGTTGCAATAGATTGGGCATCCGATAGCAGCGTTGATTGCATGTGCCATGCGGAAGCGGTGTGATTGATCGCGTCATACCTTTCTGATGCCACCATGGCTGGCACCATACCCCGTCACAGCGAGCAGGAGGTTGCAGCGCGGGCCTGCGGCCTACCAGAACGCTCTTCATCCATCGATTACCGCGCACCCAGGTGCGCCTGCATTTGTGGGATGCTCTACGTCGAACTGTCGGCCATTCCATGTGTACCGTCCTGACGAGTGAATCGGCCTGCACTGCAGGGTGTCAGTGACCCTGGCAGACTTCGACGTCCTCCGCCGCATCGGCGATGGGAGCTACTCAGAGGTCATGCAGGTGCAGCATGCCTGCCATGGTTCATGCGAGCATGTTCAGTGCGGGACGTGCTGCTGTGCACCGATGTCGGGGAAGCAACCGTGTTGGCACGCCATTCGCAGGTCCGGCACAAGGGCACAGGTGCAGAGTATGCTCTCAAGATGGTGGACAAGCACCTGATCGTGCGCCACCGCATGGTGGGCCACATCAAGCAGGAGCGCAACATCCTGGATGAGTGCGACTACCCGGGCATCGCCAGACTGTACTTCACCTTTCAGGTGCTGCAGGCTCAACATCAATGACTCTGCTGGGGTATATTCCCAAAGGCAATATCTGCTGCTGGTAGCCTACGCCAGACATTGCCTTGGTCTGCCGCCTGACCGTGAACTACCTCGCCGATGCAGGACGAGGCGAGTCTGTACCTGGGACTGGAGCTGTGTCCCAATGGTGTGTCTTTGTGGCCCTCATGGTAGTCCATGTGCAGTGCATCTGCTGCACCATCGCTGGTACCCAACTTGTGCTGTGAGTGCAGGTGAGCTGTACGATCAGATCCGGCTGGCAAAGCGGCTGCCACTGGCGCACGCTCAGTTCTACGCTGCCGAGGTGGTCCTGATGCTGGAGTACCTGCAGGTGGCGCCCAGTGCCTCTGTTGAGCTGCTGTACACCTGCGCTGCCACGGATTTCCCTGATCTGTTGCCCTATGTCTGTAATGTCGATTGGGCGCTGCCTATGAGTTTCTTGAGGGTGTGCATGGTCACTATTGCTCCACTGTGCATATCATATACACCGCACACCCACACAGGACAAGCACGTGGTGCACCGGGACCTGAAGCCAGAAAACTTGCTGTTGGATGCAAAAGGCCACCTGAAGCTGATCGACTTCGGCAGTGCCATGCAGCTGCAGGCAGACGGCCGGGCAAGTCATGCTAGAATATGGAATGCCATCCTGCATGACTTGACAGTGCTGCTGATGAGCACTGTTGGGCCCAATGAGTGATATGCGCGCTTGCTTGTCCGCGACCCGGCAGCTTGCCATGCACAGGAGGCAGAGCGCGCAGCGGGGCAGCGGAAGACATCGCTTGTTGGGACCGCAGACTATGTTGCGCCTGAGGTGCTTGCCCAGACGACAACATGTTGTCAGTAAACACAACAAGTTGTGTCTCACTCTCAAGAAGATGAGCTTGAGTACTGATAAATGTCTCGCTTAGCAGGTGCTCAGCAATGAGGAGGTCAGCAGCGCAGTTGACCTGTGGGCACTGGGCTGCATCGTATTCCAAATGCTGGTCGGGAAGCCACCCTTCAAGGTGCAGGCGGCCCTTTTGTACCATGCCGCCCCCAGCTGCGATGCAGACCATCTTCATGCATGAGGGCCACGGCAAGCTGGAGGCCGGTGGCAAGCCTCTTCACCCGTCATCCGCCTCTGACGACACCACTGCACCTGCACCGCAGGCAGCCAGCGAGTACCTCACCTTCCAGCGGGTCGCAGTCTGTGAGTATTCCTTGCCTACAGAGGCCAAGCTGGCGCCTGAGGCCGAGGACCTGATTAGGCGGCTGCTGGTGCTCGAGCCATCGCAGCGGCTTGGTGAGCGCTGCGCAATCACATCGATGGGCTGCAACACACGAGTCCGCACATGCACAAGTGGCAGGCATCGCTGATGCTCCCACCGTGGTCATGCGCAATGTTATGTTCTTGCACTTGCATCAACGCACATGGCGCTCCTGTGACCATGGCGGTGCTACTTGGTCGCAGGCGCAGGTGATGGCGGTCTGCAGGCCTTGAAGGCCCACCCATTCTTTGCCGGCATCAGCTGGGACAATCTGCGAGAGCAGGACGCACCTGCTTTCACCCGGCCGCAGGGTGATCCAGGCGTGGAAGAGGTATCGTACCGACGAGGGTCTCCTGGCTGCCAGAGGCTACTGGGTTGGTAGACACATGCCGGCTCAACCTCCCCCACTGCAAAACCGCTGCTCATCCCCGCAGGTGGGCCTGGATTGGGAGATGACGTCCATCTTGGCAGCGCTGCCAGTGCAGTACAGCTCAGATGTCAGTGGTGCAGCCCCCATGGTGGCAAATGGCGGCGCGGCGTTGCGGCGCGTGGCATCACCAGGCCAGGCAGCAGTGAAGGCCCGCAGCCGCTCCAGCCTCAGCCTGGTCTCCCACGGTGACGACCGCAGTAGCAGCCCTGTGCCCAACCAGGCGCACGACGGATTACCAGAGCAGGACGGAACCACTGCAGGTGATGGCCAGCTCAGGGCGTCTGCGGCTGGGCTACCGCAGTCGTCTGGCACGCTTGCTGGCAGCAGAGGTGCCTCAGCAGAGTTGTCACCCTCCAAGCAGCAGAAACAGTCAGTTCGTCGGCTGAGCCCCTTTGCAGCTGATGCTGCTCAGGGCGATGCTGATGCAGCTGTCAGCGCTGTGCGGAGGGAGACAAATTGAAGTACTGCACAAAGACGCAGTCCAAGCCTACATTGAAGTGTCTTCAGGGGTAGCAGGTTCTGATATATTTTCAGATAGCAGTGAGTGCACGTATGCCTATGAGCTTCTCAGGATGAAACGCTCTGACGACAATGCAAAAACAGGTGCAACCTTGTCAACTGCGGCCACCTGTACAACCTGCTAGAGAGCGATCACCTGCCCCACAAGGAGCCACAGTGCTCCTGAGTCCACTGCAGCCCAGGATCCGGCAACGCCTGCCTCAACTCTGGTACATACCGGCAGGGCAGCCCTGACGATTTGTGAACAAATGCCAAACATGAACCCTAGCTGCAAAATTGCTGTGCTGCCCAACTGCTGATTGCGCCATACAATGCTAGGACCTCCGCATTCAAGGCAGCGGCTCCTGGACGTTGCCAAGGCGGTTCAGGTGCAGATACGCATCTGTCCCGTAGCCCTCCATGGAGATGATCTGCAAGTCGCCGCCGAAGTAGCGGGCGTACAGGCGGCTGATGGGCAGGCCGTAGCCGTAGCCGGCCAGCACGGCGGGGCCGTCCGACTCGCCGCTGGGCTCCATGTCTGTCAGCGGCGAGCTGGCTGTGCTGTACAGGTACGTCCAGATGCGAGGGAGACCGCTGCGTGGGATGCCGCCGCCCTCGTCTGACACCTTGATGGTGACGTCTTCACCGCCTTCGGCCACCACCACACGTATGTTTGGCGGCAGGTCGTCAGAGTCCTGATATTTGTCGTTGACAGCCCGCAGCGAGTTTTTCACCAGCTCAAACACCATGTGATGCAGATGTGACGGCACATATGCAAAAGCAAAGCCTGGGTCCCCGTACACATTGACATCAGGGGCATCTCCATATTCTCGCAAGCAGATGGCCCGTGCATCCTCGATTGCATCATTGACCACCTGGTGTGGCTGACAATCGGTGCATATGAGGCCTATGTGATCTGGCTTCTTGTCCTCGTGCAGGGCAATGTGCTGGCCGATCAGGATACGAATGCCGATACGCGACAGATAAAAGCCATCCAAAAACTGGTGGATCTCGGGCAAGTCCCCCAGGCCCACGTTGTGAGCCAGCTCCTCCTTCAGCTCTGCCACGCCCATGGCCATCACCGGCACCACATTCCTGTGCCTGTTGTAGATAGCCTTCAGTAGCGAGGTGAACTGCAGCTCTGTATGGCTGTCTTTCACCTCTGGAAACTGCCGCAGCTCCTTGAAGGAGTCCACATACCAGTCCCTGACCTTGAGGACATGCGGCTTGGCGCTCAGGCCATAGGGCAGGTTCTCCAGCTCTGCAACCCTGTGCGCCAGTCGAATGGGCAGTTCTGCTCGCAGAAACTGCGCTGACATGATGAGCTGTCGCTCCACTGGGTTGGCACCAAAGTCCAGCATGTGCCTCAGGGTGACGCCAGTCTGCTTCTTCAGTGCGCAGGAGAAGATGTCGTCCACGATCTCGCGCGGCAACGAGTCCACCAGCCTGATGCTGGCGCCGGCTGCTGCCTTTGCCAAGCCGTGCCGCATCGCAGCCAGGCGTCCGGCCATAGCTGACGCCATGGCCGGCCAGCTGCAGCAGCGATCGAGGGCGTCTGATCAGGTTGCGCGCCCCAGCGGTTCCAAGGCGCCGCGCCCCGTGTGAAGTCAGTTCCGGATGAGGGTTCCTGTACCACGCCGACGCCCTCCGCAAGTTTGGCGTTGGGAAGGTCAACAAAATTTAGGTCAGGTGGGCGTGGCTGGCGGTCAACAAACGATGCCGCCGGCTCAGTGGAGCCTTGACATGCGCATCATGCACCGCAAAGGTCACCAGTGCCAGCCGATCGTGGGTGCTACCGAAAATCAGGCCTTGCTGACTCATCATGTCACTGCAGGGTGCCCACAGGGCCGGGACTATACACTGCAGGCTGCAGGAACCAGATACAATCAGGATCAAGGGGCGCGCAGGTTCCTTCTTGTTACCTGAGCGGCAGAACTGCAAACTGCTAGCACTCATAACGCAGCAAAGCGTGTTACCGACGACTCACGAAGACCTTGTTTGCTGCAACACGTTGCACATACAGCAACTCTATATTTGCAGAGTATCCGTGACAGTTCAGCAGCCACCATCAACACCGCACCTGCAAGCAGCGGCATGGGCGGTCTCACATGCCGCCCGAAACCACATACAGTGCTACAGACAAATCCTTCACAACCGCTACTTCGCAACGGCCGTTCGGCATGCCCAAGGAAGCGGTGCACTTCCGTGCACATCGCCGCGGCTGCACAGCAGGATCCGTTGCTGCTGAGGGTGGCACGGGGCGAAGGTACGCATTCATCCCGTCAATCAACGATTCCGTTGTCGCATGTTGCAAACAAGGCTGGTGCTACATCGTTCTGCTTGTGTGTGGCGCAGATGCAGAGCGGACGCCCGTGTGGCTGATGCGTCAAGCAGGCAGATACATGGCAGACTTCAGGAAGTGAGTGAAGTGCACTGGCAGGGGCTACTTGCGGCCCAGGCACATGTTTGATCCAGCTCCGCAGCATGCCCACTGCTGATGCTCGTCGGGCGTGATGCAGGTTTTCAGACAGAATACCGTTCAGGGAGCGCTCAGAGACGGCGAGCATCGCCGTAGAGCTGTCAATGCAGCCGTGGGAGGCGTTCCGACCTGACGGTGTCATCATGTTCAGCGACATCCTGACGCCGCTGCCAGCGCTTGGCATTGAGTTCGATGTGGTCAAGGGCAAGGGGCCCATCATCGCCTCGCCGGTCAGGAGGTGCGCCTTGCCGACCAGGACGGAGGTCTCAGGAGCAACGACAGCAGGCGATTTCGAAGCGCAGCATGCACATATGGCGGTCTGGCAAGTGCGCTCCTGTCTGCTGGTGCAGCTTGGATGCTGTGCGCCGGATGAGGCCACTGGATGATCCAGACAGCAGCCTGCCATTCATCCGGGAGATTTTGTCGACGTTGCGACAGAACGTGGGCAGTGCCTCGACAGTCCTCGGCTTCATCGGCGCCCCCTGGACGCTGGCAGCCTATGCGATGGAGGGCCAGGCAGACAGGTGTGGTCACAGCACTGCCATGGCTGGGTGTAGGCAGCTTTTGCGTGGAGGCAGTCGATCATAGGAGTCTGAATAATGTTTCCACAGAGCCTGTGGAAACGTTCAGGCGAAGAGGCTCATTCAGAAGGAACCATTGTGCATGTTCCTGTGCAGACACTGCCTGCACACGAAGCGCATCATGATGAACAGCCCAGAGGTCCTCCGGGAGTTGCTGGAGCGGCTCACAGATGCGCTGATCGTGTACGTCTGCCACCAGATTGACAGCGGCGCTCAGGTGACAAGTTACTGCATGTTGTGCGACACGTCGTTGAGCAGTGAGCAGGACAGCCGCAGGCTGGTGCAGCCATTGTTTCTGGAAGATAGTGGCTTGCCTGCAATGCCTGGCATGGTGCCGACATCGTCACGTGTCGACCGGCCTACTATTTTGCAGGTGGTGCAGCTGTTCGACTCGTGGGCGCACCACCTGTCACCACAGCAGTTCCGCGAGTTCAGCCTGCCGTACGCACAGCGCGTCATTGACGGCGTCAAAGCACGGCACCCAGACACACCCCTCATCTTCCACGCCAATGGAGGTACTCTTGTTCGTTTGTAGAGCGCTGCTGATCAGCATGAGCCGACGCTGCGGTGCCGTGAAAGCCTTCAGCCTTCAGGCCGTTTCCATCCAACTGATGCTGGCCCACAGGCACGGGCAAGCTGGAGTCGATGCGCGCGTGCAGTGCCGATGTGATCGGGCTTGACTGGGCAGTGGACATCGCAGACGCACGTGCCACATTTGGACAGCAGCGCACCATTCAGGTGCTGCGCATGCTGCTTCCGTCTCATGATGCAACTGATTTGGCACGTGGCCTCTGTTGTGCAGCTACTGATGGTGATGACAGCGTGCAGAGATGAGTGACTGCTGTGCTACAGGGCAACATGGACCCGATGGTGCTGTTTGGCAGCGAGGCCGTCATTCGGGAGGCGGTGGCCAGGACGCTGGCGGGTGCCGGCAGCCGGCGACACATCCTCAATGTTGGCCACGGTGTCGTACAGGTGAATGCTCGGTCGCATCATTCAGCACCCTGCAGCAATTTACTGGCCCCATAACAATGAGATTTGCTGATGGCTCCATGCGCTGCTTCTGCACAGGGCACGCCAGAGGAGAATGTGGGGCTGTTCTGCCAGCTGGCACATGAATCAGGCAGTGCGGCCCGGAAAGTGGAAGAGCCAGTGCTGGTCGCATAATGTTGCAACATCGGCTTGCATACACATGGAGCTTTGGCGACGGAAGTTGACTCTCTCAATGTACAGCTGCAGTCGTTGGGCCACATGGACTACACATGTACACTCTCTGGGATCCCGGCACTGCTGCTGTAGGTGCAGCAGTGCGGTCAGTAAGGAAGCGACACACGACTTGCGACTGGCTGATCCCATGCACCTCAGCATTCAGGGGCAGAATGGGTCCTGTGCGGTCAACTGCAAAGGGACACACGAAGACTTGCGGCTCACTGATCCCTACGCACTTCGGCATTCAGGGACGGGAATGCTTCGCGCCGCTCAGCCGCTGGTACCAGCAGTGGTGCCCGCAGCTTGCTGGGGTCCCGCTCGCTAGGAGGATAATACGTTCCCTGCAGAACACAGTATGCATGCTGGATGAGGTCGTGCAGCTGTGCGCACAAGTGCTTGCGCAGCAGCGGCAGGGCAGGTCCGCCAGGTCTCAGGGGCAGCATTATGGGCACACCTGCAGCGAAATAATTACATCCAGCAGAACGACGCCCAAGCTGCCAAGCAGCCAGGGTATCGAGTCGTTGAGGTCGTCCCAACTGTACGTCCTGATGAGGATGCCTAGACCATAGCTCACCTACATAGGCAGTGGTGCATGTCAACAAGCACGCCGCATCACATGGTTGTTGTGGTGTGATGACAGAAATGGTGAGGCATGGAGCGCAGTGTAGAGGGCCTCACATTTGCACTGATAGCCATGAGAAACATGGCAACTGAGAGCCCCTCAGTGCACTTCCGCATGTAGTTTTTGTAGATCTGCGACAGGCGAGAGGACAGGTAGAAGACCGACGAGATGTAGCCCAGCCACACGCCTGCCGCCCTGCGGGACAATGCATTGACTGCTCTTCACTGGGGTCTCCTGGCAGGACTCAACGTTGCTGTTCAAAACAGTGCAGCCATGCCCTGGTGGACATAGCAAGAAGCACATGCACGCACTTTGCCCACTGCGGCAAGCTCTCCGTCAGAGCAAAGACTGCATTGGGGTGTGGGCTGCGGAGGCTCAACAGCGCACGCCCGGTGCTTCGAATAGCACTGCCACTCTGCCAGTTCACCGTCGTGTAGGACTGGTGCACCAGCACCAACACAGCCAGCGAGGCTAGGGTCCTGCATAGTCGATCATCAGGTTGACGGTGCCCATGGTTGACAGTGCCCTTCAAGACCGACAACTGCACATCATCTGGCTGCAGTTCTGCACTGTGGAAAGACCCATCAGTAGGCACCTGCTGACGATGCCTCGCTGCTTGTTGCCGGCAACAGGCCGTGCACTGGTGGTCTGCATGTGTCCGCTGCTGATGCCCACAGGGCCGGACTCCTGCAACCAGCACAGCTGCTGATGTGCTGAGGGACTGAGGAGTTGCCCAAAGTTCCTTGACAGCTCATGACGCTGAGGCCGTAGAATGTGCCCTGCTGTCAAACAGTGCTGCCCTCTCTGACCAGCCCACCTCGTCGGCTGATGCGCGGCCGCCGGCTGTGACCAGTGGCAGCACGCTGTCTGGATCGCTGCCATGACGGTGCATGTAGTGCAGGTGCCGCTGTTGCCGCACGAGGCGGCGTGCCAGAATGCGCTCCTGCTGTCTCTGAAGCGCCATGTAATAGATGTACTGCGAGAGAGAATCGATGGACACAATCATTCAAGTGACATGCGTAGCATTACGTGCTCATACCTGAGATTTCACTACCAGTCAGTGCACACAAGCACAGCAACATGCAATTCAGTGGCACCTGCACCATCATGAACCTGCAGTGCACGACGCCACCCTTAGTTTCTACTGAGTCGCTTTCGAACTGTCAAATTGAGATACGCGGCACAGATGTGGCATGGTCCAGTGGCGGGCGGGTTTCCAAGTCACTCACATGTCCGCCAAGATGAAGTACATAGCAGTGTATGTCTGCGTTGGCAGCTGGCTGTTTGTCAGCAGGCACCCGACGAGGTTGCAGGTGTCTCCTAGCAGCCACTGGGCCAGAAACCAGCTGCTGAGAGCCTCCACTGATTGGTTGCGGATGTTGAGCAGAAATTGCGGCAGCTGCGCGACCAGCCAGCAGCAAATCGACGCCATGCCGAATGAGAATCCAACCGCGTCCCGCGTCGTGTACACACAATCCCTGAAGTAGCGATCGATGAAGGCATTTGCGCCTGCATCGCACATCCCAGCTGGTGGCGCAGCGCGCCACACGGCCTTGCACCGGGCCTCTCGGAACGTGTCACATGCGAGCTGCCGGATCAAGCTGCTCCTCAGTCAGTTGCCACAATCGGAGCGCTGTTGGAATCAGCAGGTAGATCGTCGAGCAAAGGCTGAGCCCGAGTCCTTATGTACACGTTGACCACGATGACAGCCGCGTGCGAGAAAGGCGGTGTGGATCGCTAATTCCGTTTGCCCAGCACCCCACAGACTGGATGTGATCTGTAAGCATTGTAAATGCGCTGATGCACATTACTGATGTGGTGCTGGCATGCGGATCACATGGCCTCGCCAGGAGGAGATGCATGTGTGCACGTCGTGCACAGCTCGAGATGTATGATGGCGTTGTCTTGGTTGTAGCAGGACACCCCCACGTAGTCATCAGTGATACTTGAGGTCCTACGTACCGCACGAGCTTCAGAAGGTATTGGAGTTTACTGGGACATCAGAGCTATGCAGTCCGACTCTGGAGTCCTCAGGGGGTGCATGCATGGTTCATATCACCATGCTGTCAGCTTGACCAGGTTCAGGATTCCTTTCGTGACAGCGACGGTCACCAAGTGTCGTCGGCGACGTTTGAAAAAGCCTGTGCATGCTGTGGCGCGGACCGACCGCATTGGCGCAGATGTGGAGGCATTAACGCCACATAGCGGATATCACTATGATGACAGACGGAGCAGGTTCTTTGAAGGCTGGTACTTCAAGGTGAGTATGCATGCTGTGAATACTCTGAAAAGTATCTCTGAGCTTGCATCATTTGTGCCGCCAGGTCAGACAGGAGAGTTACTGCACGCAGGTTGCATTACCGGGCCCTGGCCAGAGCTTTGCTTGGATGTACTCGATCGAGAACCCTTCCGGTGAAGGCAGGCTCCCGGGCGTGGGTGCACAGGTGCTGTCGCCCGCCTGCAGCTGCTGCCGTTGCATTGTATCACGAGTAGATTGCTGCCCTCGGCACCCTCTGATCAGTTCAGCCAGCGCGTGCAGGTGATGGGCCCAGACGACTCCTACCTAGTGCAGTACAGCGAAGATGTCGAGACTTTCTGGGCAGACAGCAGCAGCCTGGCGCTCGGCGCCTGCTTCAAGCGTGCAGGGCCGTCAGCGCCGCCTCGTGTGGCCGTCACTGAGGTATACAACGATGGTGTCTGTGTCAACCTCCAGCAACTCTGCCAGCTCGTCAGCTCAAGGCTGACACGGCACTTTGCGTCACATGCAGCGGCAGTTTAGCGGGGCTGTTGTGGAGGGTTTCCAGGCCACACTGACATCGACACAAGGTGCGGAGGGCGGATGCTTGTTTGTGACTGCGCGACGCCTCCAAGCATGGTGGTGCATTTTGCAGTGCCTGCCAGCATCAAAGAGGACCTTGCGTGCCTGTAGGCAGCCTCAGGAGGCAACAGCATGAAAGGGCGCCGGGCAACCTGCCGTCAACTGTGGACTCCTGCCGGTGGTCCATCGAAGTCGAGCCCACATATGGGTGGGGACCGCAGTCCGGCAGGCAGCAGTCCACCGCTGGCTGGCTGGCAGCGCTGCCAGTGTTTGAGCCGCACTGGCAGGTAGAGCAACTGGCATGAAACAGCCCAACAAGAGCTCGCTGCATGCATGCACACTAGCCAGCAGCTTGCCGGCAACCTCGAGCAGCAAGAGCGTGCCGACAGGGGCAGACGTGCACGATGTAGTCATGTTCCAATGCAGATCATGATGGCGCGGGGTCTGGCATCCGGCTGGGTGGAGTGGGACGGGAAGCGCACCGAGTTCACACAGGCACCAGCATACTGGGAGAAGAACTGGGGCGGCGGCTTCCCCGACAAATGGTTCTGGGTGCAGTGCAACAGCTGGGATGATGCGGAGTGCGACGCCGCCCTGACTGCCGTCGGTGCGCTGTTGCCCAGATGTGCCACGTGTTGCTTGGCGTCTCTGCTCTGAGATGCCCGCTGAAGGCTCTTCGACGAAGATCATGACAAGCTGAATGCTGCCGACAACGTCCAGGAAATCTTCTTGATCCTTTGTTCGGAGACCTGACCTTGAGTCCTCGTCTGCTGTTAGGTGCCAAGCGGGGCATCCTGAACCTGCCGGGCGTCAAGGAGGACGTCGGCCTGGTGGGCGTGCACTTCCGTGGCCAGTTTGTGGAGCTGGTGCCCTGGAACGGCTCCGTCTCCTGGGATGTGGCCCCTTGGGGCAGGTGTGTCTTGTTGGCACTGGTCTGCAGTCAGGTGCTGCTTTGCACAGGGTGCGCAGCGCCGCTGCAACCCAGTGCTGCGAGTGCGTGCAGGTGGGACATTGCCGGCAGGTCTGACGACTACGAGGCAGCCGTGGAGGCGACGTGTCGCAACAGCGGCACGCCGCTGCGTGCTCCAACAGCGGACGATGGCCTGGCGCCACGCTGCCGTGACAGGTCAGCGACCGCCTGTCTGCCTGCTGCATCTGCACAAGCGTTCAAGGTGGGATCGGACACGTAATGTTGGTGTTGTGCGCAGCTTCTTTGGGGACGTGCGCCTCCGGGTCTGGCGTCTTGGCAGCGATGGCGCAAGGCTCGAGCCACCTCTGCTGGACGCGCACTCCACCTCAGGTCCGCCCGTCCAACCTCAATCAGGAGCTGATGTTCCGACTGGCTTGTTCATCCGCTTCCTGCCTGATTTGTTATCAACACTCATGACCGCGTGGGTGCAGCGGCCGTCGAGATTGGCGGCGGACCCTGGGATGAATCATGGAACACAGAGGCTCGCATGCGCGAGCCGCTGAAGTCGCTGGTCAAGCTGCCTGTTGATGTTGAGGGCGCCACGTCGCTGCTGCCACCCCGTCTGAGGCCGCCCGGCATCTGATCGTTGCGCAGCTTCACTGCTCTTCAAAAGAAGGCTGAGGCAGAGTCTTTGTTGCCTGTTTGCAACCCCTGTTTGGCAGCCTGCAGACCAGTCTCAACCTGATCGACCGAGCAAGTTGTCATGTTTATGTAGCGCTCACATGTGCTGACAATGCAAGCTGCCCATCTGCTGACGGAATGGGACGCCACGGGGCGTCAGCAACTGCTGCCGCAGCTGCTTCCTTGGCTGCCGCGATCACAGAGATGTGTTGCGCCCTGCAACGCTGGTCAAGGCTGCGCAGTGGGGCGTTGCCGTGAGCCATGCACACCGCATTTGCCCCGACAGAGCAATGTCGAGATTGCTGACAGGTCCGCCACGAATGTATGCGGCGGATTTGCTTGCCAACCGGAGACCGACGAGTCTGGCCTGAGGTCATATAACACCCCAGCGGTCGCAACGTCCAGAGCGTCAGCTGGCTGCGTACGCAGCGACATCAGTATCGGACCTGCTGCCTGCTGGCCGCTGGACGTCAGTCCGAGGACGTGGTCGCGTCGAACTTCAAGCGCAGTGCTGCAACACAGGACTTGAAGTCGCCAACTGGCGGGTGAGCAGATGTCACCCCCACCGGCCACTGATCAGATGCCATAGCATGCAGGAAACGCTACGCCGCAGCGACCAGCTGGACCAACACTTTCATTTATTCAAGTCCATTCTTGTCATCACAGCACTTCCATCCAGGCATAACGTACGCTGGCGAGTGCTAGGCGTGTGTACTTCCGTCGGTCTTTCCTTACATGATCGTGTTGGAACCAGTGGCACGGTCATCCGGTGTATCTGCAGCGTCTGCGCTGTACATGTGCTGGACATCAGTAGATAGTGCCCTGCGTCGCTGCAGTGCAGGGGCCAGCAGGGCGGCCGGCCGTGAGCTGCAGCCATGGCAAGCGGGCCGCCGCTGCAGACCTGGAAGACTGACAGCCTTGAGGGGCTGGACCGGGGGTCCCGCGTGTGGTGGAAGAGCTCGCCAACAGCTTGGCTGCCAGCAACGCTGCAGAATGTTGGCTCCAAGGAGTGCACCATCGCCTTGGACACAGACAGCGGGCCTGGCACCGGCCAGGTGCGGCATTATGCTCGCGAGGCACACACAGCTGCGTTGAAATCGTATTTTGCGATCAGTAACCACCATGAATACGCTGTGTGCAGCGGGTGCGAGTTGCCTTTGACCATCATACAGGCCACGGACGCCTGTCAGTCTGGCTTGCAGGTCGTCAAGGCAAAGCCAGACTTGCTGGTGCCAGCAAACCCACCGATCCTGGACGGCGTGAATGACCTGACCAGCCTCAGTTACCTGAATGAGCCTTCAATCCTGCACGATCTGCGGCAGCGCTACGACCAGGATCAGGTAAGGGCACATGCTGCTTGCTTGGCCTGCTGTCGTGGCTGACCACGGTCCCGCCTCGCACCGATGTGAGATGCTAGATGCACAGTTGAGGGTATGATGCAAGCCTTTTCTTGGGCGTGTGCACAGATTTACACGCACGCGGGGCCTGTTCTGATCGCGGTCAACCCGTTCAAGGCGGTGCAAAAGCTGTACACACGGGAGGTGCTGCAGCACTACACCGCACGCACCAGCCGCGAGCAGCATGGCTATGAGCCACACATATTTCTGACAGCGGACAAGGCATACAAGGAGATGTGCCGTGCTGGTGCCAGCCAGTCCATCGTCATCAATGGTGAATCGGGTGCCGGCAAAACGGAGACCACCAAGATTGCCATGCGCTACCTGGCAGGCCTAGCAGGTGCGCTGGTGTTGAGCGCAACGTGTCAAACCTTGCTGGCAGCACGATGTGCGCACAAAAGCAAGGGCAGGCATGCGTGCCGGGCGCTCTGTGCAAACATGTGAGCACAACCCTGCAAACTCTGATCTCACTGTATGTAGGCGGCACTGGTGTGGAGGATCAGGTGCTGGAGACCAACCCGCTGCTCGAGGCATTTGGCAACGCCAAGACGCTGCGCAACAACAACTCCTCGCGGTTCGGCAAGCTGATTCAGATTTACTTCAACAATGCACGCCACATCTGCGGGGCGCTCATCCAAACATACCTGCTGGAGAAGTCGCGTGTCACGCACCAGCTGCCGGGGGAGCGCAACTACCATATCTTCTACCAGGTTGGTGCACTGGCATGCGAAAGCCACCCTGTGGCATCGTGTTGCCAACTGCTAGGGTATGCGGGCACTGTGAACCCCTAGCACATGGGTGGCCTGGCTGACACTCGCCGGAGCTGGTGTCGTGCAGCTGTGTCGGGGCGCAAGCGCAGAAGAGCGCAAGAGGTTCTCCATCCCTGACAACCTGGAGGACTTTGCGTACCTCAGCGCCAGTGGCTGCTCCCAGATTGCGGGCACGGATGACGCGGCAGACTTTGTGCATGTCAAGCACTCCATGTCGGTCGTTGGCATCGATGAGGCCTCTCAGGTCAGCACTGCCCACCCTGAAGAGTATGACAACCCTCGCAATGGCCAGACACAGTCAGACACCTCCGTACTGCCTTGGATCTCATGGTCTGGTTGTCTCAGCAGCTGACCTGGTCACCGTCTGTCGCAGGATCTCATGTTCTCGCTGCTGTCTGCCACCCTGTGGCTGGGCAACGTCCAGTACCGCACCAAAACGGCAGACAGCGTTGAGGTGGTGCCCTCGGCGGCGCTCTCCACCGCAGCCGCGCTGCTGCGGGTGCCGGAGGAGCGCCTGGTCTTTGCGCTGTCAAAGCGCAAGATCACCGCAGGTACGAGCAGCATGCGCCAGCTGCAGCATGTCATACATGCACATGATCCTACGGGCATCTGCAGGATGCACACACCCGGCAGCTCGTATGCACCTGTGCAAATATGCATTGCTTTCCGGCAGGTGGCGAGGTCATAGACATGGACCTCAAGATGGAGGCGGCCCTCGACACTCGCGACGCCCTGGCCAAGTCCATCTACGCTGCGCTTTTCAGGTGCTCGAGATGACGTTCGTCAGTTGTAAGCATGCCGCATCTTTGAGTGGTGCCTCGAGACCTTCTGCTCTGGATGCACTCAAGTGCAGGTTTTGATTGACGAGGTGGCATGCCGCAGGTGGCTGGTGGACAAGATCAACAAGGCGCTGGCGGTGGGCAACAAGCGCACCAGCGGTACCAGCCTGTCCATTCTGGACATCTACGGCTTCGAGTGCTTCAAGGAGAACTCCTTCGAGCAGCTGTGCATCAACTATGCCAACGAGCGACTGCAGCAGCAGTTCAACAGGTACTGCATGTGCTCACCATGCCTGAGACGTCGTGTTTTGGATGGGTTTCAGAGCCCACACTGGCTCTTGGGCCAACTTGCTTTGCGGATGTCACGACATACATGCTGCTGAGTGCTGACAGGCTGCTGTCGCCCGCAGGCACCTGTTCAAGCTGGAGCAGGAGGTGTACGCGACAGAGGGCATCGACTGGACGCACGTCGACTTTGAGGACAACCAGCTGTGCGTTGATCTCATAGAGTCGCGCCCGCCCAAGGGCATCGGCATTCTGTCCCTGCTGGACGAGGAGTGCATCTATCCGAAGGTGGGTGCCAGCACGTGCATGTCTGTCCACTTCCACAGATTGCTGCAGCTTTTCACACTCCAGGGTGTCGACTACGCCATGACCGTTGCCAAGATGACCCCCTGAACCACACCACTGACAGCAGCCCTGGTGTGCGACTTGCAGGCCACAGACTCAACGTTCAGCGCCAAGCTGCGGAGCAACCTCATGAAGAACCCGCACTTCGGGTACGACAAGCGCTCCACAGGCGGCGATTTCCTGATCGACCACTTTGCAGGCGATGTCGTATACTCCTGCCACAAGTTCCTGGACAAGAACAGGGACACCCTCAGCCCAGGTGCTGAAACTGTCTGCTGTGGCCCTGCCCTGCTCCACATGAAGCTATTTGATGCTGGTACATCTCTGGCGAATGCCAGCATGCAATACACTTGCGCCCTGCCCTCTTGGCTTCTGGGGCTGCAGCAACTGACCAAAGCTGTGTCCTCATTGTCCTGCAGACCTTGTGCAGCTCATGCTGGGCAGCCAGCATCCGCTCTTGGCAAGTCTTGCGGTGGACGTCGCAGCGGCACAGGACAAAAGGGGCAGCCAGACCGTCGGCAACCGCTTCCGAGAGCAGCTGCAGGACCTCATCACCCGCCTGGACGAGTGAGTCGAGCAGCTTGCGGCATCAGCAGCAGCTTGCCTGTGGTTGGCATCTGCCATAGCTGCATGATGCTGCATGATCCTGGTGAGGCGCCAAATGGCCATGGCCAGCAAGTGTGTGCGTGTCCATTGATGGTAGTTGCTGGGGTGTCCGCAGGACGGAGCTGCACTTTGTGCGGTGCATCAAGCCCAACGGGCTGCAGGTGGCGGCGACTTTCGACGCGCCGCTGACGCTGCACCAGCTGCGGTGCTGCGGCGTGCTGGAGGTCACCCGCATCGCGCGCGCCGGCTACCCCACCCGCTACCTGCACCGCAACTTTGCAGAGCGCTACCATGTGCTGCTGCATGGCGCGGGTGCAGGTGGGTTGCTGCTGACCGCTTGCCGACATCACTCCTGCCAGCGGTCCATGCTGATGTGCTGTTTTGTGGCTGCCCAACGCTGACTGCCAGATAGCACGGCGCGACATACCCATGCAGCTGCGACCACAGTGTAGGACTTGAGGGGAGGACTGATTGCGCACACCCCTGCCATTGCGAGCGCAGACTGGGAGGGGCGCAGCCCGCTGGAGGTGTGCAAGGAGCTGCTGCTGGAGTTCCGCATCCCGCCGGACATGTACCAGGTCGGCCGCACCAAGCTGTTCTTCCGGGCGGGCGTGCTGGGCCACCTGGAGGACACCTCCGCGCGCATCAACCGGTGCGCACGCCTGGTTCCCTGGCTCGACCCCGGCAGCCATGTGCAAGAGTGAAATCTCAAAGTGTCAAGCGAGATCAGCCGCGTGGGCAGTGCAGGGTTCCTGTCGTGGCTGCACTTTACCTTGCCTGTGCGTTTGCAGGGCGGTGCTGTACATGCAGAGCCGGTTCCGCATGGTGCGCGAGCGCCGGGCATTCCTCAAACAGAAGCGGTCTGCAACGACCATCCAGTCGCATGCCCGCGGCAAGCAGGTACGCCACCATCACGGTCTGGTTCGTGCAATGCTTGCTGTTACCGGAGGTGCACTGCACCCTTATCATGCACTACGGTGTACCGCTGAGCGTCTGGCAATACATGAACATGTGTGCTGGTGTGCACAGGCGAGGACTCGATATGCCGAGATGCTACGGCAGCACAAGGCAGCAATCCGCATACAGTCACAGCAGCGCGGTCGCAGCGCACGGAGGCAGTATCGCAACAGCTTGGCAGCAGTTGTGCGCCTGCAGATGGGCCTGCGCCGTTGGCAGGTAGGGCATGCTGAACGTATGGCCATGCAGCATTTGTATGGCAGCATAGAAGTCAGCGCCTTCAGCCGGCAAAAGTACACTTCGTGTCCTGACGAGTGTGCGGCGTGTGCTGTCCCAGCTGTCAAAAAGGATGGCAGTGCGTCTGGAGGCAAGGCGGAAGCGGGAAGCCGAGGAAGCCCGCATCGCAGCCATCAAGCGGACAGAGGCAGAGCAGTGGGAGGCCGTGCAGGTATCAGCTCTCTTGCACACCCCAGCCGCACACACGTGCAGTGGTTCAAGCATCCCCCTGACACTTGACAGGCATACCAGAAGCAAATGGTTTCGGGCCTGCAGAAACGCTTCGGCAAGGATGCCGGCCAGATCATCGAAGTCCTGGAGCTCTGGGAGGAGCATGGCACGGACTTCATGGTGTGGAAGGAGTCGCCGCCTGCGCCGCCGCCGCCTCCGCCCCAGCAGCAGCAGTCGCATGCGGCTGTCGCCACGCTGGCAGCTGCCGTGCCAGCCGCTGCAGTTGGCGGCGCTGCAGCCGGCGTGCTCGCCAGCAGGGCCAGCCCACCCGCGGCAGCCATTGCAGGTGGGCTCAATGGGTGTTGGACATGCTGGCATCACTCGCAAAGCCATGTGCTTGCACCTAGCGCATCGGCTAGATCATTTGGTGACTGAGTTGGGTGTCTGAACCCTGCTGTGCTGACCCACAACAGAGCCGAGGCAACTGCATCCACAGCCAGAAGCGCAGCCGCCGGCAACTCCGGAGCCTGCAGGTGGCGCACCGGCAGACGACCTGGGCGGCCTCTCCGTCCCCGAGTCTGCACTGGAGCAGGTCTGCTCGAGCGCCCCCCACACCTTTGTGTCCTGCGTCTGCAGACTGACTGCAAGGCTGCTTTGAGCGTGGCTGTTACTGCTGTGGAGATCTAGCACCCCACACTCCGTGCTCTCACAAACAAGTCGATCTGTTCACGTCCATGACTGTAATTTTGGCGCAGATCGCACTGTGGGAGGAGTACAGCTGCAAACTGGAGCAGCGGGTGCACGCCCTCACACACGAGAACGATGCCCTGCAGCGCCAGATTGCTGGTGTGCAGGAAACTCTCGCAGCAGCTGGTGAGGTTCCTTGACCCCGCTTGTGTGCATGTCAGTGCTGCCGCTTGCAGTTACTGCTTGGACGTCGGTTTTTGGCACGTCACATGGCACATCGACACTGTGATGATACAGTGGCCCCCTCCTCTGCAGCAAGCTGTGCTGAGCCTGAGCAAAGCTGCCAGCATGTGCATCATAGAGGCATCTGCGCCCCTTTCACCTCTGTCAAACCCACCCACCGATGTCTCACTGCAGCTGGTGTGGACAGCACGCCGGCGATGGGCCAGAGCGCGACCAGCACGCGCTCCGTGCTGACGCCCGCAGACGGGTCGACGACCTCAGACCAGCCCGAGGGTGCGCCACCTGGGGGTGCACTTCACCCGGCACCATCGCTTTGTGGATCCATTGTGAAACCGCTGCTGCAGGCACTCACTGTCATTACAGGTGTCATGACAAATCTGCTCATTGCCAGGGCATTGCCCAGCACACTGTGCTTGCACCAGAGCATCTATACAGGCACTTCGACATCTCTGCCCTTGACAGCAAGTTTCTGTCGGGCGCAGACTTCGAGGACACGTCGGCAAGGAACCAGCGGGAGGCGGTGGCCAGCGGCGAGCGCTACGTGGACAAGCTCAACGAGGAGCTGGGCAAGCGCGCGCCCATGTTCGTCGACGATGCCAACTTCATCCGGTGCGCCTGCTGTGCACCTGGTCAGCTGCAGGGACTGCCGCCACACGGACGACTGCCTGTAGTATGCCTGGTTGCCCCGATTGCATTGCGTGTATGTCCCTGTCGCTGTCCCTGCTCTGCGTGGCACTCTCCTAATCACTGATGGTTGCGGCTGTACTGACATGCAGGGAGGTGAAGGAGGGCGTGTCGCAGACGCTGTACCCGATGGACCCGGACTCGGAGCTGCGCAACCTGCTGCGCACCTGGACCGAGTTCAAGCGCGACTTCGAGGTGCGCCACCCTCGTTGCATGCCCTATCAACAGTCGCAACCACCGTCCACTCGTCAGCCTGGCCCTCATGCTCTGCCCTGTCCCGGCATTCTGGCGTCCTTCCCCCATGTCAACGGCAGCACTTTCACATCCTTGACCATGTGCGCCGCCCCTGGGGCGCAGGTGCGGCTGGAGGACACGGCCAAGGTGCTGCGGAAGGTGGACAAGGAGCGGGGGCCGCGCCCCGCCCGCTCCCCCCGCGCCAGCAACGGCACCCGCGCCCCGCCCGCCCCCGCCGACTTCCCGTCGCCGCCCCCGCGCGTCGGTGCGCGGGCAACCCGGGCATCATGCACAAGTAGATCGCCATCATCAGGCTGCCTCTGCGGCTCTGGGCTTTGGGGCCCCTACCACGTGCTCTTCCCCATGCTGGCTGGGTTTGTCTTTCCAAGGTATTGACGGCACGCTGCATGGTTTCAGGTTCGGGGCGGCCAGGGACAGCGGACTTGGCAGAGAGCGCAGAGGACGGCCGCAAGCGACCGCACAAGGGCAGCCTCATGTCCAAGTTTTCCTTTTCACGCAAGGGCGGCTCATCCCCTTCCAGCCCCTCGCCAAAGCATTGATGAAGCATTGGTGGCGGGCGTGCTGTGGACACATGTGGTAGCCGCACAGCACGGACCCAGCGCAACAGTGAATTGACGACATTGCAATACATCTGCGCTGTGCTCCTCGACAAACCGCGACATGTCGAAGCTGCAGAAATGCGCCTTCTGTGGGGGCGCTGTCGATTGGCAGAGTTGAAACACAGCGTGCAAGTGGTTTGT
Organism: Diplosphaera chodatii; assembly: GCA_032358165.1. NCBI lineage: Eukaryota > Viridiplantae > Chlorophyta > Trebouxiophyceae > Prasiolales > Stichococcaceae > Diplosphaera > Diplosphaera chodatii. The sequence goes on along the minus strand of JAALGY010000037.1, from coordinate 449,802 downwards.
TCATTCATCTTGTGTTGACTGCAATGGTTGTCGGGTTGCGCACATGGGATGCAGACATTGTTGAAAGGCTGAATAGTCCACAAGCCATGGTGATGCAGACGCACAGCTGCAAGAATTCCAGCAAAGCGTTTTACATCATGTGCAGCAATCTCAATACGCAACAACCAACCTGGGAACGAGACAGATTGCGTCGTGATGACGGTACCAGAACACATCCAAAACGTGCACTGCTTCAGTACCGCGTTTCCTATCAATAGCTGATGAAGCTGCACACGCAAAATGTTGAGGCCTAAACACGGCAAAATGTGCTGCACCTCCTGAAGTGTGCACGCCCAAAAACGCTACCATACTGAGCAATGAGCTGTGGTTGGCCGTCAAAAGCGGTGGGTGTTGCCACTCTATCGCTCAAAACTGTTCGTTTGGCCGCTCAAACGGCATGAAAGTCAAGCGAAGTCGTGAGGTCGACTTTGCAGATGTTGCAGTGGTCGACTGCCCTCGCACACTCTACAGGCCCATTTACAGGCCCAGGAAGCCTAGGCCGAACAACCCAGAGCGCTGCCTGTCAGCGCGGCCGGCCTGCTCCTCTGCGGACATCCAGCTCGCCTGCTCCAGGGCGCTGCGGAAGTTGGCCTTGTTGTCGCCGGCACCGTTGGCGATGCCGTTGCCGCCGTTGCTGCTGGCGCGCACCGGCTTGACTGCCCACATGGCGGGCGCCTCGTCATCCGAGTCTGGCGGCACGTCAGGCCGGACGAAGCCCGGCGCCGCCGCGTCCAGCTGGTTGGTCGCAGCCATGAAGAAGCGCTGCGGCTGCGGCTTGGCAGCCTGTGCACCGCGGGCCATGCCGAGCGGCTTGGTGAGCGGCAGCTCGTGTGGCATGATGCCCCGGTGCGATGGCGTGCCTGACGGCGACTGGCCGACCTGGCACGTCGTCCTCACGGCGAGGGCGGCCATGCTGATGTAGGCGTCCTGCAGATGCGGACAGGTTGACGGTGGCGCGGGTCGGCTGCAGTGCTTACCCTCGACAGCTCAGCTTGCAGCGCGTGCCGTGCGAGTAAGCTCGGTATCTGTGTTGCCAACGACTGCGACACGGCCGGCGCAGTCGCAGCGGGCAAGGGGACCCGCCACAACAACCCGACGTACCCTGGTGTGCACGTACTGATAGTTCCCCCTTGCAGGCAAGGCCGACAGCCACCAAGCTGGCCTGGAGCCCTTCAACATGCAGAAGCTGCTGTTGCACCTGTTGCTCGGGTGCGTACGCAGGCAGGGCCGCAGGCCTGCAGGGGCTGACGCTGCAGTCGGTACTCTGGTCTCCGACACAGGTGGCAGCCTGTGTCTGCACGTGCTGCGGGCCGCGCGCAAGTTTCGCACTTCTTGTGTGAGCCGCGTGCGTGGCGGGCAAAGGTGTGTCGACGCTGTGAGGGGCGGCGGCCGCGTTGCTGAGCACTTTCTGGCAGAGGAGGGACACGAGTGCCACGTCGGACTACGCGCCGGGGTGACAAGCAGTGCACTCGCAAGCAACGGGGGCGCAAGGCCATCTGCGGTGCGTGCGGCCGTGCGCTGCCGTGCGCCACGCTCCAGAGCTGATCGCCCAGGACCGCATCATAGAGTTGTTGATGTGCGCTGGCTGATATGGTTGCAGGCGACATCCTCGACAACCTGCTGCACGGCCTTGGCACCGCTCGTGAGCGCATGTGTGCATGCGGTGCCGGTGACCACCAGTGCCCACGATCACGTGTCCAATTGCATGCATAACATGGAATTTATTATACTCGTGTAGGAAGTGATGGGGGACCAGGGTCAAGCACGGTGAACGTACGCATCAGTACCGATTGTGCATGCGGCAGGTACACCATGTTCAAAGTATGCCATCACGCACAGGTTTGGTGCTGGTAGATCCATGTCTGGCTTTCTGACAGCTGCATCCGTCGCCACAGGGGCCTCGTAGCAGCACGACCGCTTCAGCAGGGGGACACCGCTGTTGCAGTTCCCTTGCGCTGCGCTCGGACGGTCAGCACGTCTGTCATATGCCTGCGCTCCGCCCGCAAAGGTGCGAATGTAGTCATGCATGACGACAACGCAACATCCCGGTACCGACCATCCAGGTGTATCCATGTCATCGTCACGGCGAGTGCACGAGTTGCAGAGTTGCAACCCTATGTCTGCCACAGGTATTCTGGGAGCGATGTTAGACGATCTGCAAGCAGCGCTGGCCGCATGCGCCTGCCTACTGCCAGGCGAGACGCAGTCTGTGCTCCTGCTGGCGCTGAGCCTGCTGGCAGAGCTTCGGGACAGCAAGTCTGCGGCGCGGCCCGACCTCCAGCTGCTGCCGGCACCCCCCGGGTCGCCGCTGGCTGCGCTTTGTGCGGATGGTCAACCAGCCACCGATTTGCTGCAGTTCAGGTGCGGCTGAAGATATACGAAGCACATGCATGGTGTCGGCATATGCGCGACCATTGCTGCAGCTGTTTTCATGCCGACCAGCCGTTGGATGTAACAGTGACCCACCCAAAGCTCGAGGCTCAATGTTGCTGTGCAGCATGAAGGAGCTGGGGCAGCTGCAGTGCCCGCCCCTGGAGGCAGTTGTGATGCAGGAGCGGTTGCGGCTGGCCGCTCTGCACAGCCGGCTCTTTCCAGGTCTAGCCTGGATACATTTGCTTCAGCTCGATCGGTGTGTCGACAACAATGTTCAACGGTGTAAGCTGTCGGGTGTGCTTCATACCCTGTCTCTGTTCCAAGTCGGCACGTGCTCTGGCGTGCAGGCCTGCAGCCGGCGGTCAGCCTGCACAGCTTCATCTGGGCGCACTGTCTGGTCCGCAGCCGCGCCCTCAGCCTGCGGCTGCCAGATGGGGCGGGTGGCATCGATGGGACCGCCAGCAGCAGCAAGGGCGGCCTGCAGCAGCTGGGGCTGTGCATGATCCCGCTGCTGGACCTGGCCAACCACCGCAGCGGGGCTGGTGCCACGTGCAACGTTCGTTTGCATGTGCGACCAGGCGGCAACAGGCATGGCAGCACATTGGCCACTGCAGTTGCGATGCATGCGCTCTGCTTCGGCTGTGGGAACCCTCAGAGCTGCTCGAGCTTGTGCACAGCACGTCTGTCCCAAAATGCTTACCTGCTTGCAGCACAGTGGAGCTGGTCGCTGCGCGAGGCATCGCAGAAGGCGGTGAAGTGAGCATCAGCTACGGTGACCGCCCGCTGCGCGACTTCCTGCGCGGCTATGCCTTCATGCCGAGCGATTGCGGCTTTGAGGTAGGCCTAAGATGCAGGATTTTGTGCCAGGTGTGACCTCAGTACATGTCTTGAGTTTGTCAAGGCTACTTGTGGTTTTGATCTTTTATCACGAAACATGTCCTTGTCCTGATGACGGTGTGTCTTGCCGCAGGTGTTTGAGGACTTTGGCAGCGAGCATGAGGCGCTGGTCGTGCGGGAAGCTGTGCCGAGCCACTGCGCAGGAGAGCCCCTCATCTCTGCAGACTCGCAGGCCGCAGCAAGCGGGCCCACGGCGCAGCACGCAGCAGCAGACGGCTCAGCAGAACAGCCTGACAAAACAGCCGCAGTGGCAGCGGCTGCACCAGCGAATGGCAGTCTGGCCTGCAGCTCGCCCAGCTTGCTGCTGCAGGATGTCCGCATACTGGCCACACCTGGCGCCGACAGCCTGCTGGACTTCAGCAAAGCAAGCGTGTGCTACAGCGTGGGCAACACACCTCGGCACGGCAGCCAGTACGGTCCTGGCCTCACAGTGGACGGCACATCTGCAGCGGCTGGCATTCAGGGCGCGGAGCCTGCCAACTGCATGAGCGACAGGCCACCCGTGCAACACGACGGAGGCAGCAACACTGCGGGGCGCAGTGGCGCTGGGCTGCATGGCAGTTGCACGGAGTCCGAGATCTGCCACGAGCACACCTCGGCATGCCTGGATGCTGGAGTCGAGGCACCAGTCTGCCGACGTGTGGCCGCAGAAGCACGTGCGCTGCTGTCGTCTTTCCGTACCAGCATCGAAGCCGACCAGGCGCTGCTGCAGGAGGCAGGCCCTGAGCCGTGCGTCGTCTCGGCAGCAGACGCAGACAGCGCTGCTTCATGGTTGGCCTGGTCCCACATGCACCTAGCTGTGCGCTACCGGCTTGCTCGCAAGTACCTGCTGCAGCGCATTGCCGCTGATCTGGAATGTCAGGCGTGCATGGTGACGGAGGCGGGGTCATGATGCCTTTGTGCGGTTGGAGCACTGTCAGAAAATCTGTAAGCAAGGTATTGTTACCGTCTAACCCCAATCTTGTACCATAGCCCTGTCAAGACCCTGCTTGTGCTGATCCACACACATACGGATGCCGTGTCATGTCCTCCTGAGCTGAACCACCATCAAAACACAACGAAGGCAAGGTGCAGGAGCACCATGTACAGCACGACAAGCGCCCTGGCCACTGGCCGCTGACTGAGGGTGACAGCCAGCCGGTCCAGCTGGTGTGCGGCCGCCACAGCCGCCGGCGCGTTCAGCGGCGGCCGGGCGCCGCGCACGATGCCAGCCAGCGGCGTGAACCCACGGCCGCCGCCTGCGTAGCGCAACACGATGTGTTGCGCATGCACACAGTATTTCGAAGAAAGTTGCTGTGGCTTGTGAGAGAACGTCGTGAACACGCCCATTCGCCAGAACGTGAATGGGAATGTGTATGCTCTGCATGACCATGACATCGTCGACGTTTCTGAGGAGGCCAGCATGTGTAGACGTGAAGCAGGCGTACCAGTAAGCACGGCAGCCTCCACGTCGAAGGTGTCGTCCTCGTTCTTCTTGTTGCTGAGGAAGGCGGCGGCGCCGTGGCGGGAGTGCGGGCCGCCGCCCGACCGCGCCGCCATGGACGCATCCATGAGCTGCTGCTGCTGCGCCGACAGCTCCGCCCGCAGCGCGTGGTTCTCCGCCCGCAGGTTGGTCATCGCCAGCTCCTGGTGGACCGTCAAAGGGCATCTTGTTTGCGGACGAGTTGACCACTGGCTGTCAAGCAGCTTGCCACCATAGGAATGTGGCAACTGGCAAACCAGAGGGTGAGGAACGGAGCAGATTTACTGAAGATGCTGCGAGCAAACCGTGATGGTGTCTCGGCTTCAGCTGTTTGTGGACCCACGGAGCTGTAGGCAGGCCAGCAATGCACCTGCTCAGACAGCTGCTGGTGGACTTCGCGCAGGCGCGCCGCCACATCGCCCTCACGGCTGTGGGAGCCCGGCGTTGATGGCGGCCCACTGGCTGCGCTGTGCTGCCCGTGCCGCTGTGCTGTCAGCGCCTCAACACTGGCATGCGCCTCCTGAGGATACGCCCACACGGATGTCTAAGCGATCTGACACACCAACAGCTTGAAAGGGCTTCATTCATGCATTCGTGGGCTCATGTCTGGCGGCATCCCCAACAGAGGGCTAGATGCAGGCAGCAAAACCACAGCGCTGCCACACGGAGCAGCAGCGTCGCACCTGCAGCGCCACATCCAGGCGCTGCTTCTCGGCGGCCACCTGCTGCAGCCGCTCGCGCAGCTGCCCCGCCTCCTGCCGGCCGGCCGCCGCGGAGCGCTGCGCCTCTGCTGCCGCCTGCTGCGCAGCCTCGCACTGCTGCCTGCAAAGTCAACCGACATGCTCAGTGCGGCTGCCAAACCACGGAGTGTGTGGGACTTTTGTGGCAAGCTGGGCCCAGAGCTTTGCTGTCGTTCAAGGGTGTGCAGGTTGTGCTATATGCTGGTGTGCACGACATACAGCACCCCAGCAGCCGCACTTGACGGGATGTTATCATAAACTGTACAAGACATGTGGCCCAATGCCAGTGTGGCAATCAACAAAACCGTACAAAGCGCACCTGAGCTGCTGAGTCTCAGCCTCCAGCTGCGCCAGATGCTGTGCTGTGGCACCATCCGACTGCTGCGCCGCCGCCTGCTGCTGCTCCAGCACCGCGCAGCGCTCCTGGTGGTGCGCGGCCGCCGCCTCGGCTGCCGCCGCGGCCTCGTCCGCGCGAGCGCTGCAGCACGGCTGGCACCTGGTCAAGGCCTTACTGCTTGCAACGAACGTGATGCAAAGCAGCCCACACCCGACAATGATCGTCGGGGAACATCGCAGCATGACCAACGCCAAGATTCCTGAGGTGTCAGCCACCTCACCTGGCGGCTTGTGCAGCTTCCAGCTGCCCTGTCAGCTGCTCCAGGCGCTCGGCACCTGCGGTCTGGTGCCGCAGCTGCTCGGCGGCTGCCGCCGCCTCCGCCACCGCAGCAGCCCGCGCTGCCTGCTCTGCCGCCAGCACCTGCTGCGCCTCGGCCACCTGCTCGCGAAGCCGTGCCAGCTCCCCCTGCAGCGTCATGCACTCGGCGTTCAGTGGGCACCAGGCACAGGACTGGAAGCTGGATTTGGCCACTGTGATAGCACACAGCAAATTCATTCGAAGCAGGCACATACGTCAGGCCCAGTGAGACGCTTACCTCAGAGGCAGCCTGCGCCTGACGCGCGGCATCGCGCTCACTAATGGCTGCCTCGCACTGCTCTATCAGGCCGTCCAGCTCCTGCGACAACCCCTCCTTCTCCTGCGCAGCAGCACAGCAGTGATCTGCCTCGTGCAACAAGCCTCCCAACAGGCCCCATCCTAGTATTTGTGGCACGGCCCACCAGCACCTGATGTGTGGCGGAACACTCTCACATGCACTGTACACTTGCCAGGCTGTGGACGGTTCTGTGCCTGACAGCTCACCGAGGTTGCCTGCTGCAGCTGCTCGCGCAGCGAGGCGGCCTCATCTGCAGCGGCTTGCACGGACGCCAGTTGATCGCGCAGCGCTGCAACCTCCGCATCGTGGTACGCCTGCCACTCCCCCGCCAGCGACTCCAGCTGGGCTTTGGCCGCCTGCAGCCACGCGACACGTGCAGCTCAGTTACTGCACCCCATTCAGCAGTTGGCTGAAGTGCGCCAGATGAAGATCGACGTTAGATTGCCAACAATATGCCCAGCAATCTGCATACCTCGTGGGCTTGCTGCTCAGCCTGCAGCTGGCTGCGGAGCTCGTCCACTTCAGCTACTGCTGCCTCGTCCCTGTGGCAGGGCAGATGCACCCTTTGCCATGACACCCAAGGCACACAAGACCACGCCGCACAGCACAGACTGATGCTGGCTTAGCGGGCAGCATGGCATGCTGGGTGCCAATAATGCCAAGCGTGAACACCCTGAGCATGCCTGCTGTCCATGCGCTCGCGCAGGCTGCTGAGCTCATCGCCGGCAGACTGCGCCTCCTGCTGCGCTGCCTGCGCAGCCGCCTCTGCGGCTGCCAGCCGCTCGGCCAGCTGGCACCGCTCCGCCTCACCAGCCTCCACTTCCTGCTGCCGCTGCTGCACCTGCTGCTGTGCGGCGTCTGCAGCGGAGCGGGCATCAGCCGCAGCAGACTCCGCTTCGCTCAGGCCTTGCCGCAACTCCGTGACCTCGCTCTGCGCCGCCGCAAGCTCCTGCCGCAGCTGCTCCGCCTGCTGCGACGACCCAGCACCCGCATCCAGCTGCTCCTGCAGCTGCGCTGCCTGCCGCTGAGCGCCCTCCGCTGCGGCTCCTGCTTCGCGCAGCTGCTGCTGCAGCTGCGCCGCCTCCTGGCGTGCCGCCTCCGCGGCAGCCTCAGCAGCGGCCGCACGCTCATGCGCCGGCGCAGCATCCTCAGCCGCTGCCTCCGCGACCGCAACCGCCTCGTCAAGCTGTTCCTGTACAATTGGGCACGCGAACATTCCGTAAGGTGAGCACTGGACCAAGTGCTGATTCATGAGCGGTGGATGGTGAGTGACTGCCAGCCGATCTGCTTGCTCGAGCAATTGGCCGAAGGGGCTGCAAACTACATTCAGCCACCTGCAGATGGGCTGCTGAGTCCCGGGCCTGCTTAAGCTCCGAGTGCAGGTGCTCCTGCTGCGTGGCGGCGTCCATGAGCTGCTGGCTGAGCTCCCGCGCCTCCCGCTGGGCCGCCTGTGCAGCAGCTTCAGACTCGGCAGCCTGCTGCTCAGAGGAAGATAGCTGCTGGCGCGACTCTGTAAGCATCCGCTGCGCTTCAGACAGCTGCTGCTGCGCATCTTCCAGCTCCGCCTGCAGGCATCGAGCAGTGGCGCTCATGCACATTCACTGCAGCCATGCAAACACACAGCGCAATACCAGCGCATGTGAAACATGGCAATATCTTACACCCGAGCATAGCGCAGGAGTGCAGCCTCTGTTCGTGCCTGCTTTGCAACCCTGAGTGCCCTCACCTGCATGGTGGCGGAGGCATCACCCGCCTGCGCTGCGGCTGCAAGCTGCTGCTGAACATCGGACAGTTCCTGCTGGGCATGCGACAGCTGCTGCTGCACCTCTGCTGCCTCCGCCTGTGCCGACTCGAGGCGCTGCTGCAGTGACTGCTCCGCTTGGTACAATGTTCAGGACGGGTGTTTCAGAAAAGAGCATGACACTTGCTGTGCACCTGGCCGCTCGCAGGTCGTCCAGGGTCAACATAAGAGTGTCAGCATCGCGTGTGAGTGTCACATTGCATAGTCAGCACCCTGACAGCAGGCCCCAACCCACCTGTGTTGCAGCAGCCAGCTGGTCACGCAGCTCGTCGGCTTCCTGCTTGGCGGTGGAGATCTGCAGGAACAGGGCCTCCTGCTCCGCAAGCTCCCCCCGCAGCTGCTCCGCCTCGTCCGCTGCCTTGCGCAGCACCTGCCCATTGGCAAGCCACTGTGGACTGTGCACATCATGTTGCCTGCGTGCTGATAGGCCTGCAAACCTTGCTGAAGCATGTTCAACACAAGCTCGCTGGCTGCGCTTTTGCAGCTCCTGGTGTGTGCAAGCCTTCAGGCCGCCATCAGGAACTTCCAACCTCCTGATCCGCGCGGCCAGTGTGGGCAGGACTCGAGGGGCACCATTGCAGCAGCGGACCTCGTTCTCGGCGTCGCGCTCGGCGAGCTGCTCGGTGATGCGGCGCTGCGCGTCCATGAGCTGCTGCAGGTGGCCGTGGTACTCGTCCGCCTCCCCGCGTGCCTCCTCCAGCGCCCGCTCCGTCTCCTGGTTCCGGTCGTCCGCCGCCTCCAGGTCCGCCGACACCTCCATCATGCGCGCCTGCAGGTGGTTCGGGTTCAGCACAGGCCCTCAGCAATCTGCAGGACCTTTTCGGGGCGATGTTGTGCAAGCTGACAGTTGATACAATAGGTAACATCATGCCGCAGCAGGATGGCAGATGCAGCGACTGGACATAAACTTCCATGACATGCCAAGTGCTGTGTCACCATCAACTGCAGCAAGTAGTACGTGCGCCATGGTCTGAGGGCACCTTGATGGCGGCGAGCGCGGTCTCCTTGTCGCCGACGGCCGACCGCAGGGCGCGCACCTCCTGGCTGAGCTGCGCGGAGCCGGTGGCCTGCGCCTCCTGCGCGTCTCGCAGCTGGCCCGCCAGCGCCGCCACCTCTGCCTGTCCATTCGACAGGGTGCACCCTCTCGCTCAGCAGTACAGGCTGCCGCTGCAGGCCTGCCTCCTCTACAGAATGCCGAACTGCGATGGAGGATGTGCTTGCACACTGCTGCGCGCACAGCTGTCGGTCGGCACTACTTGAGCAGCGCACCTGCAGCTGTGTGACAGTGCCCTCCAGTCGAGTGTTGTTGTCGTCCAGGTCCAGGTTTGCCGCTTCTGTTGCCTCCAGCTGCGGGAGGCAAGACCTAAAACATCAGGCCACGCGCACAAGGCACCCAGCTCGGCGTCCACTCACAAGCAGCGCAACTCATGTTCGGACCTGCTGCTGCGCCTCCTGCAGTTGGGCAGCCGCCTGTGAAGCCGCCGCCTGCTCAGCTTCAAGCTGCTGTCGCAAGTTGCTGCTATCATCAACCTGCGATGAAAATCACGTAGATGCTGAAAATGTAGCAGTGAAGGACACCGCAAGGCCATGCTTAACACCTGTACCACACAGCATCAAGGCTGTTCACCTGCTGCTGCAGGGCCGCCAGCTGCTGGCTTTGCTCCCGCAGCTGCGCTTCCGCTTGCTGAAGGGCATTCTGCGCCTGCTGCGCGGTCGCTTCCGCCTCTGAACGCGCTGTCATTGCTGCAGCCAGCTGCTCTGCGCCTGCAGTGCTGCTTGTGGCCGCCTCACTGGCGGCAGCCAGCCGGGTGTGCAGCTCCTGTTGTGCCTCTGCTGCCTGGCGTGCGTCTGCTCCGTGCTGCTCCTGGGCAGTGGACAGCTCGTGTCGCAGTGCCGACAGCTCGGCCTCCTGCTCAGCGGCTTGCTGCGCTGTGGCAGCCCTAGCCTGCCGCTCCTGCCCCAGAGCATCGGTGGCCTGCTGTAGCTCTGACTGCACGACACGCAGGGACTCGGCAGATATATCCTGCTGCCGCTGCTGGTCCTCATGCGCAGCCTGCAGGGCTGCGGCCTGCTCACTCAGCTGCTGCTGGACGGCCTGCAGCTCCCCTGCCAGCCTGCTGTCCTGCTGCTGCAGGCGGCGCGTCAGCTCCTCAACCTGCTCCTGCAAATCCTCGTTGTCCGCCATCTGGTTGCCATATGCCCGCTGCAACTCGACGAGCTCTGGGCTGGCTGTCGCCCCACCATCCTGCTGTCGCAGGCCGTCCTCTACAGGAGTGTCCTCACTGAACAGCGGGTTTACAGCCAGAGTCTGCGTCGACGCTGCCACATGATCGGCCGTCTGGTTGGATGCACCGTTTGTGCGGCCTTGCGCACTTGCTGCAGGGCCACCAGCTGCTGCTTCATGTCCATGTGCAGGCAGTCTCTGTTGCGGTGATGACTGCGCGGGCCGTGCTGGCTGCACAGCTGCGGGGGATGCAGCAGCCGCTGGCAACACACTTGCAGCCAGAAGTGGGCCTGGCCGCTTGACCGGGCTGGCTGCGGGCTGCACAGGCCTAGTGACAGGTGGGGCGGCGGGCTTCACAGGACTGGCAGCGGGCGTCTGAGGAGCGCCAAGAGGTTGAGCTGCGGTGGTGCCGCCTCCAGACGCAGCCTGCTGCTTGGCGGCCGCTGCTGCTGCTTTCTTGCGCCGAAACTCTTCAAGCTGCAGGGTTCAGCAGAGATGTTCATGATGCGCTCGAGGCTTGACGCCGCAGCTGTCAGGGCCCACACAGCAGCCCGCAGCCGTGCAGGGCGACCTACCTTTTTCTTGCCGGCATCCAGTGTCGCCTGCTTCCGCACGTCCATGCTGGTTGCTCGCACCGGCTGCAACCCAAGGCCTATCGCTGAATACTCTTTCCTGTACCGTGCACAACAGCAGTGGCTGGCAACGATGTCAGCGACGGTGCAGAGCACCGCAGCTAGAGCTTGGAAGCTGCACAGAGCAGTACCGTAGCTTCCTCACACTGCGGCGCGCCCGATCAAGGGTGCGAGATTTTGTACAGAGTTCATGTGCTTAGATCAACAGGCATCACAACATCCATCCCCCATTAGCAGGGAAGCAGGAGTTCGGCAGCACCGCCTGCATGCTTGTGATCACAGAAACAGCAAGTGATACTCAAACGCTGTAGCAATGTGCAAACCTGCTCAAACTCTGTGCCACACTGCCACTGACATCTCCGTACAGTAGAACGCCTGAAAGGGGCTTGTACAGCGCATCTGCAAAGGAGCAACCGGTCCCTGCTCGATCGGCTCGGCTGGAAGGGGCAAAATCTTGGACACTGAAACAGCGACGTCTCACCTGCTTGCTCCTTGGTGCGAGTGTTGAGCAACTGGGACCGCAGAAGGAATCACTTGAAGTGACGACGTCAGTCATTGATTGCGTGCGGCGGTGCTGGTCGAGGCATCCAAACCTGCATGCGTCAGGCAGGCGGTCCAGCGAGCGTGCAGGGTTGAAATTGCTGCGTTATACCGTGTAGTGATCGGGCAGGCATAGGCATTACAACTGAGATTGGAAGATAATCGTCAGGTCGTATGGTCCAGCCGATCGACAGCAAGGACCCTTGGTCACAGGTGCATGGCGCACGCACACAATGCGTGGCAGCCAGATCATCTGCATGACGGCAGGCAAATAGACCGATCGAAGATAGTGTCCAAAAGTGAGGTTGGTTAATTTTTTGTAGGTAGAGGATCTGTACGGCGACGCGAGGTATCGAGCGCTAGGCATTCGGCCTAATGCAACACAACAGGAAGTGCGGCAGGTGTGCCCCCCTCTGGATGCTTCGACTTCATTTGCAGATATGTCCTGAAAGTCTTACTGTCGATCTTTCATATCTCGCTCGTGCTCATGCAGGCATACCGGAAGCTTGCAAAGCAACAGCATCCTGACAAAGGAGGCTCTGCAGCCGCGTTCACTCAGCTGCAGGATGCCTTTCTAGTACTGTCGGATCCCCGAAAGCGGTCAGTTTACGATGCCTGGGCGAAGGAGCTGCAGTTTCGCTATGTACAGGGAGTTGCTGCAAAGGTGTGGACCATTCGGCAGTTGCCCGCAACCATGATCAGGTTGTACCTGCCAGGCGAATCCCTGATGTGCCTTTTGTGGGAAACAATGTGTTTCTGCATGGACGCCATGTTTCACTGGAAAACACTGACATCCAGGTGCATGGCGGTGAAGGCATACTGCTCGACCAGCTTGATGCCTTGGGCATGCACCGCGATGCAGACACGCAGCTGGTGGTGCTCTGCGAGGTGTGCAATCATGATGGCCCCGCATATCAGATGTGGTCAACGTGTGGTCCTTCTGTAGTTTGCCACCTGCTCTCCGTATGAGGGCGGCGCACAGTTTGGTGTTGCTGTGCAGGTGTGCGCACGACCAGCCACGAAGGACTGCTGGACATGCGGCATGAAAATTTGTGACTTCTGCACTCTGAAGCGCCACTGGAAGGTGACAGTGCTTCTTTTTGGCAAAGCATCCTGCTGAACGGTCTTAGGTGGTTGTCTGACTGCCCGCTGACAGCGGAATCACTGCTGAATGCTTCTTGACTTTCGCTGTGCGGGTGCTCGATCATGGACCGTGTCCAGCGCAGGATACCTTCCCGCTGCACTGGCCGCTCATCAACTCCGACCACATGCAGACGCAGCTGGCAAAGCGCGAGCTGGAGCGGAAGCGCATCGAGGATGCCCACAGGCAAGCCTGCATGTCAACTAGCGCTAGCAGAAGCATAGCATCGTCGATTTGCCAAAGCTGCTGGAAATAGGCGGGGCAAGATGGCAGTTCACCTGATTTCAGGCTTCCCATCACAAGCATGAGTGAAGGGTCTTGACTCTGCCACCTGATGTGTAGGCTGGAGGCCAGGGACCCGGGCTTCCGCAGCCTGCAGCAGCGACGGGAGATGCGCGACTTCCAGGAGGCCGCCTGCCGGGCAGCTGCCAACCCTGAGCGTCTGGTGGGTTGGCTGGATGGGTTAATCACCGGCATCACACCTGTGCATCTGTATGCGCGCTTGCTTATGAACCTCCCATGCGTGCCGCAGGTCACGTACACCCAAGAACTGGGGCGGTTCTACATGTGGGCACAGACAAGCGCTTCGGTGTTCATTGTCTGCCACGTGCCAACTGGTGGGGACACACATGCATTCGCAGTTGAGACGCTGGAGCTGCTTGTCTAAGGGATTGCGCAATGTCCCACTGCCTTCCTGCAGGCCACCAGGATCAACAGCTGCTTGTGGATTGCACCGCACATGCCCTGACGCTCCAGGTGGTTGCTGAGTCTTCCCGGCGCTGATGACGCAAGATCGCATGGCTTAACAGATGTTGCGCACTGTGCCTGCTGCTCAACAGTGATGTGTGGCTTGGCAATGACTCCAGGCGCTTGGCGAGATGCAACCGCTCATAGAGCGGACGCTTGATGGCGGCATCGACACCTCGACACCACTGGAGACTTACAGGTGTATCATCCTTGTCAGATCTTAACGTGCTTGACGTCGCCACTGAAGATGGGTGTGGTCTCATCACAAGCCTGTTGCTCTTTCAGAACAGCAGACAACCGGCAGATGGCGCTGACGCTTCCAAAAGAGCAGTATGGTACAATTTGGCGGCGGTTGTTTCGGGGGGACTCTGATGGGGCGCGCTGCATGCAGCCGCAGTGCCTCATCACAGGTACTCATACATTGTACCAGCAATCCAGCATAGCCGATGACACATCAATGCTGCTCACAGCCTGTGCATGCCTGCCATATCGTACGAGCTTGATTGTCCCAATGGGGTGCCCTACATTACAGAGACAGACAGTGAGGTGACGCTTGAGTTCGAGCTGCCGTTCTGGATCGAGGAGGAGGATGTTCAGGTGAACATCAGCAGCAGGCAGCTATCCATCGTCGTCCGCAATGAGCTGTCGTTCTGCCGTAATTACTGGCGAAACAGGTTTGCTGGTTCTCCCCATCTGTGCTGCAGTCTTCCAATGCACTGCCCTACAGTGCACACCATGACGGGGCTGAGCATTGACATGTTGCTATGACCTGCCAAAATGCTGACACCCAAAGCCCTTCTGTGTTGCTTGATCGCAGTGAGGAGGAGCAGAGCAGTGCCGACTATGCTGTGGTGGACGTCACTGAGAGTCTGTGGTCATTGGACGCTGACTCCAAGTCTGATGGACAGAAAGTGCAGCTGCTGACGGTCAGCCTCGCGCGGCCGCCGCTCACAGCTGATGAGGTCATGTGGAAGAAAGGTGGGTGACAGTCAGCGCCAGCTCAGCGTCCATTCTGCTGGTGCAGGTCAATGCCAAACTTGAAGTCTGGCACCTTGATGGTCACGCAGGCAGGCGGATGGACAACAGGGCGCAGGAGCGTCCTGGCGGTCTGCACCAGAAAGGCGTGCGTTTCTTCGTGGAAGACGAGGACGAGTTTGGCCTAGAAGACACGCTGCAGGTGCCACTTTGGGGTGGAGGTTCGCTGCAAGCCTTGTCAGTGCACGTCTTTCATGATTTCAAGAGCACAGTGCTGGTGAACTTGGTTGGCGCAGGCACTGTGCATCCAGCAGAGTGGCAGCACATTTGTGCCAGCCAAGCCATGGCAGCAGGGTGTACCCAGCAAGCTTGTATCGCAAAGGAATTTGCTGAACGCTAGTGTCCAACAGCAACTGCAATTGCTGGGCACGCACAGAAGCTCCATTGATGAGGGAAGTTGAGGCAAGTCTTTGTGCCAGATTGCGGCACAATGACAGTGGCTGTGGCACTTGCGGGAAGCCTGGTCATCAAATGCAAGGGCAGGTGGCAAGTGGAAGCTTGCAATTTTGAGTGAGTTGTGCCATACTCTGTAGTGGTCGCTGATCTTCTTCTTACAGCATCCCAAATAGCAGTGTTTCACAGCTCATCATGCACAGGCCCAGCTGTTGGCACAGACTGCTCTTGCACCGGTGCCTGCGCGGGGGCCTCATCATCTGGCTGTTCATGCACCATCGTGTCTGTGCCGGCAGCATACAACTTCCACCTGCCTGCAGTGCCTGCCTCGGGATGCCAGCGCCACTCAAACTTGTTTCCCTGCTCGTCGTATATCACAGAGGCTGGATCAGCGTCCGGCCCAGGCATGCCCTCCTGCTCATCTGCTGCACCCATGCTGCTCTCGCCTGCAGAGCAAAAGTTCGATCAGTCACGTTGCATCAGTGCTACCTTCTACCCAAACCCAAGCAGCTGCAATGAGTGTGCAAACAGGTAAGCTCCCACTGTCAGGTGGTGGTTGAACGCAGTCCCACCTGGCTGCCGTGGCATGTCCAGGCCTGTGCCGTCTGAGGTTGCAGCTGCAGGCTGCGTCTCCGGCAGTAACTCGCTGTTGGGCGGCGGTGCCACTGCAGCCTCCACCTCCGGCACTGGCTCTGCAGGCAGCGAAGGCTCAGCAGACCGCGAAGGCTCTGCCGGCGCCTCCTGTTGCACGTCTCCTGTTGGCGGCATGGCCGCATCGTCCACAGCCACAGTCGGTGGCGGCTCCTTCTGGCTGGCAGCCTCACCCGCCGCGGCAGCCGCCGCGCCGCGCTCCTCAGACTCCATCACTGGTGCCTTGTGGTCCTTGGCTGTGGGTCCAGCAGCCGGCTCTGCAGCCAGCGTGCCACCTCCTGCTGTGGTGCTGTCGGCCTCCGCTGTGGTCGGCAGCTTGGGCTCCATTGCTGCTGCTGTCCCTTCTCCCTCAGCGTCAGCGTCAGCATCCCCTGGCTGGAGCTGTTCTGTGCTGCCTTCAGGCCCCGCAGCCTGGCTGATGCCGTCCGACGCAGCAGCAGCCTGCGCTGTCACCGGCGTGGCTTCATGCGCTGCCAAAGGCTCGTCTCCCGAAATGCCAGCAGGCGCATCGCCTGCATTCTTGCTGCTGGGCATCGAGCTGTCGGCAGGCGAGGGCGCTGTGGCTGCAGTGAAGCCGTCCTCGGCCTGTGCAAGCACGGCAGCATTGTGTCAGGACAGAGCTGCAAACATGCGGAGTTTAAGCACCGTTTGCCATCGCACATCCGAGTCCAAATCAGCACCTGAGTGTCTGCTGGGATGACAGCTGGAGAAGCGGCCAGCTGCTCTGCGATAGCACTGTGATCGGATGACGCATCTGCGGCTGGCGGCAGGGCTGCTGACTCGCTGGTGGACGGGGCGCTGCCCGCCTCTGTGGCGGGTGCAGGCACTGGGAGGTCGACCTCTGCCTCGTCCGAGGCCTCATCAGTGCCACCTGCTCTGGCACCACCCGCTGCCAGCGGCTCTGCGACAGGCTTTGCCTTGTGAGCTGCGGCAGGCATTGCATCAGCTGCCTTGTTCACAGCTTCCCCACCAGCAGAGCTGCCATGTGGCCCCTCTTCGTCCTGCTGTCCTTCTACCTCTGATGGTTGGGGCTGCACACCCAGCTTGCCACTGTCAGATGCAGCCCCGCCAGATGGCGCATCAGCAGCAGCGGCAGCCGGAGCATGACCGGCGTCATTCCGCTGCAGCTCTGCCTCAGGTGCCGCTGCTGGCGCAGGGTCTGGGGCGACTGCCGTCATCATGCCTGCAGCACCACCCGCTGCAGGCTCGCCAGGCTGGTCATCTGATGTTGGCACAGGAGTCTTGCCTACTGGTCTGCCGTCTTCTGCGAGCACAGCTGCCTCGTCACTGGCTGGGACGTCTGAAGGCTGCACTCCTGCACTGTCATCCGCTGGCTCAACTGGCATGCCAACTGTTCCTGGCTGCTCGGCCGAGGCGGCTGATGGACTGGCCGGTGCCGCCGCAGGGACGTTGCTGCCGACATTGCCTTCGCCGGCACTATCTGCAGGGGGCTGAATCTTGCTTTGCACGCCACGCTGCACATTGGCGAGATCCGCATCTGGCGCACTAGGCGGTTCAGCTGCATCTGGCAGCTCCTCTGGATTTGGTCCCGTGCCCAAAGGCGCCTGTTCATCAATGGACTGGGCACCTGCCGCAGGGCCATCTGGCAGTGCACGACTGTCTGCCAGTGAGTCGGGCTCTGCCTCCACCCACTGCTGCGTGCTGTCGTCTGATGAGCTGCTGGCGCCTGCATCCGCTTCCGGCCGCTCATCAGGCGGAGGGGATTGCTGCTTCCAGGCCTCGTCCAAATGACTGTCCCCTGAGGTGTTTATGTGCCAGATGTGTCAGGCCATGCATTCAAAAGGCACAGCAGGATGCCTGTGGTCAATTGCAGCGGACCTGTTGGGTCTTCCTGCAGAAGCCGGTCCACTGATGCAGGCAGCTCCTCATCGACCAGCAGCGGCGCCCCATGCCCCTTCGCATTGAGCCGCCTGTGGTAGGTTGAAGGGCACTTCTAGTACAGGCTCAAGTGGGCAGTGCAGGGCAGCTGCACTGGTGCCAACACGCCATCATTTGCAAATAAACACATTTGCACCAGCATGGAATGCTAGATGGAACAAAGACCTCCACGTGCACAGTTCATTTGCACACGTGTTTAGTGGGAGGCAGGCACCTGTGCAGGGCCAAGACGGCGCTGGGCAGCTGCCCCGCACGCTGGGCCGCAGAACGGGAGGCATTCCAGGCGGTGCCTGCCACTGGCGCCATGACCTTGCCGATTGGCGCAAAGTACAGCGTCCGCTTCTGCACAGATGTTCCGCCCCCATCAACTCAACATCATGAAGTGGTTGACTCAGGAGCAAGGCAGAGCCCTTGCAAGCCACCGCTGCAGCACACCTGCAGGATGTAGGCGACGACCAGGAAGAAGATCGCCAGCCCACCGTACAGCGATATGCTGTCCAGAACGCTGGACCGGAAGAGTGCCCGCAGCAGCTGACGCGAGCCGCTGCATGCACCAACCAGCAAAACCTCAGGCTTCAACAGGCTATCCTCTGCTGCGCCTATATGACAGTCGCAAGGCGGACATACTGGGCATCCCAACACATCGTGGGACAAACAGTGCACTGCCTTGTGGTGTTAAAAACCTGAAGAGGCTGCGGTGGCCGCGTAGCTCCTCACGGCCCTCTGCCAGGCGCTCGTTGCTGGCATCCATGGCCGCCAGCGTCGCACTTGTGTGCTCTAGCTCCTGTCATGACGCCAGCAGCTCACAAATCAGGGCATGCTATCCTTGATGGCAAACCATGCTAATGGCACGCATGCTCCATATGCCTAGGCCAGGCTGCTGCGGCCGACCTGCGCCATGAGCTGCCGCGTCCGCAGCAGGCTTTTCGTGATGCCCTGCGATGCTGCCACCGCATCTGCCTGGCCCGCAGCGCGCGCCGGCGCAGTGTGCGCCTGACCCCCAGCCAGCATCGCCTTTCGCGCCTCGACCGCAGCTGCCTCAGTGTTGCGGCGTGCCTGCACAGCATGAACCTCGCTGTCAGCAGCACTGCTGTGAATGTGCCGCGTGTGGGTGTGTTGTGTGGATTGCTCGTGGTACAGCATGTGGCGGTATCCCCTGACACCTGTTGGCACGCTTGCACGTGCTCAGCGCATACCTGGACATTGGCTTGCTTGAAGGCGGTCTGCAGCTTCTCATACTCTGCCTGGTGACCGTTGAGCGCCTCAGCGAGCCGCGACGCTTGTTCCTCCCTGCAAGAGACCATACACAGTGGTCACCGCATTGCGATGCATGGGTGAGTGGCAAGCGGCACTGCCGCACATGGCATATGTTGCTGTCGATGGTTCATTGATAGGCCAGATGATGACTACGTCGAGCAGCAGCGCACGTGTCCTGCTCCTCGGCAAGAATCGCGAGATCACGGGTGGCAGCACGCAGCGCTGCCAGGTCCTCCCGTATCCGTGTCGACTGTGCGTTGAAGGCTGCACGATCGTCCAGCGAGCTACCGAACAGCTCAGTGATGTGGCGCGATGTGGTGCCCTCCAGTGATGACAGTGTGGTCATCAGCTGCACCTCCTCATCATGCGGCGGATCCATGCTCTGCTGCCGGAGCGGCGTGCTGTGAGCCCGTGATGGGCAGCGACTGCGTCTGATCACTCAAGCATGTAGTGCTGCCAGGCAGAACTCACGAAGCGTCCGTGAACGCACGTGCATATACTGGCTTGGCTGTAGCCATCAGATGTGATCTGTGCAAACCACCATCACATTGGATTGCGCAAAGCAGCGTTCAGCGTATGGTAGGCGATATGGAGGTATATATGTCGGCGTGCAGGAGCCTCTCTGACAAACATCAAAGCGCCAGCAGAAGAGCAGATGCATGGCGAGGGAAGCTGTGAATGCTGCTGGCTGGATGCTGACTCGCCTGGAACTTGCACGCTGTTGCGATCTTGTTGGTATGCATTGTTCGCGATGTCAACAAACGTCAGCCCAGACGATCGATTCGCAGTCCAATTGATGGTAGTACCGGCTCTCGAGATTCACTGTGTTCAGCGAGCATCAGCACCCTAGCGCCGTGGGCTCCTGGAAGCGCAATAGGTTGCAGAACGGAAGATCTGGTGCTGTGCTATATTGGAGGTGCATCACCAGTCGCGATTATGGACAGATGGAGCGGTCGCGACGGCCGCGACGATGGCGACAACGCTGCAGCACAAAGACCCGCTGGCCAGGTTGCAAGGACCGGGCTTCAGGCGTTCATAAAGGCTGACACAGGTGGTGGTGGCGTCTTGCGAATGCACAGCTACAACTGCAATATCGTTTGCAGAGCAGACTGACACGGCCGTTATTATGCGCAAATCAGGCATGGGATCCAGCGAAACAGTGCAGCACCGCCCAGCGACTGTAACGTTGTCACGGCGAGCGCAGGCGCAAGTACAGCAGGTGGATACACCGAAGTACCTGCCGAACTGCAGCTTCACCATGCCTTGCCCTCACCCATGTGGATGCTGTGAACATCGATGCACGAGTGTTTGCCCTGCCACAGCCCTTCCCTCACCCGCAGGCCTCGCAAACCGCAGCTCGCATGACTGCATCAGTGACGGAGCGTCCGGCAGCGCATGTGCCTGCAGCCGCTGTACCACCTGGACCGAAGCTGCCGCCGTGGGCTGCAGAACCGCCGCCTGGCATGATGCTGCAGGCGACAAAAGATGCAGTAGTCGTGCAGACATTGCCAGTCCAGGAGAAGGGCACGCTTTTCGGCAGGTGTGGCCGTTTGGCAAGCAACGGGTTTGGTTGTCGTTGATGTCACATCAGGCTCAGTTCATTCGGCACCCTCACTGCAGGCTGAGGCTGTCCTGGGGAGTGGTTATTTGACGTGTCAAGCTGCTCACCTGCAGGCTGGCATCAGCAGATGTACAGCTGGAGCATGCCAGCATCAGCCGGCAGCACGCCTTACTGTGCTTCAGGCCAGACGGGCAGGCAGTTTTAATGGACATGGACTCAGCGCACGGCACCTTTGTGGGGAGTGAGCGCCTTACCAAGGTCTGGCACTGGTTACGTACAACATGCGTACAACACGGTTTGGACAGCCGATCAAACACTCAACATTGGCGGTCTGGGTGACAACATGCAGTATGTGCCGAGGGATCTACGTGAGGGTGACGAACTGCACTTTGGCGCGTCCACACGCCGGTATACACTGAAGCGCCGGCCCAGCAGCAACGATGACAGGAGCAGAAAGCGCAGCGTATCCTGGCCGGATGAGGCAGATGCTGCAGGTGTGCTGTGCTTGTACGTCTGGGTTGCGTCCAGCGCGACTTGTCTGTAGCGGCTGGGCCTGGGAGCAGTCTGAAGTGAATGCGTCTAATCCGACGGCAGGTCCAGATGAGAAGCGGCAAAATGCCACCACTCGCCTGGAGGAGGTCATCACGTTCGGCAATGGCATGCCACCTCCCGCCAACGTGGGCCCAGTTGCTGCTTCGGCGCAGCAGCCGGAAGGTCGCTTCGCCAGCCTAGTCTCGCAGGTGGTGCGGCCAGCCCCTGCCAAGGCTGCACCGGAGGCTGATGGAGAGGCCGCACCTTCGGCTGCACGGCCCAAGCTGGCTGCAGCTGAGGTCAGCCACGCTGAAAAGGTCAAACGCCTGGCGCAGGAGGAGTTCAGGAAGTTTGTGGAACACCAAGGGCGTTCCAGTAGCTTCTACGATGATCTGCCCCCGCCGTCAAAGGATCTGTAACAAACACACATGAGCGGCACTGTAGAGGTGTTTGGAACTTCAGCGGTATAGCAGCATGTTGACCATAGTCGACCAAAACCTTCGGCTGCAGGTACGGAAACATCATGGCAAGACCGTAGACACAGCGCGCATTAACCTGCTGCATGAGTTTCGCTTCGCCCTGTGCGCCAACATGGCACAACATGTCCTAGCGTGATGAGTCCCTTGCTGTGCAGGTATTCCATGTGCTGCAGGGCAGACTGAGGTGAAGCATGAGTGGCACCACACTGACGTGCAAGATGCAGGTGGAGCCTGGCTTCAGCGAACCCTAGCTAGCATGAAATGCCGCTGATGACTAACGGACAGACTCGTCCTGTCGTCCATTGTAGAGTGTCGCCGTGCGTCAACACAGCACTCTCATGCTTCTACACTGCCGAATTCAACAGCCTTGATACAAAAGCGAGCGTGATCAGCGTGATGATCGATCGTGAAGATCGACTGACTCGCCTGTTGATTGCAGACAAGTTCAGAGCCGCTCCTGTCGGGTGCAGCAACCTGCAGTGCTAATTGTAGATGCTCCATCTTGGGCCAGACCATAGGGAGATCGGACATCTCGCTGTCTGGACGGTGAACCGCGTGCCCTGCACCCGGCCTGACAGATGATCGTTGCTGCAGCGGAGGCACATGCACCTCCCTTTCCTGCCAGTATTGCATGCACCCCGCTGAATGCACAGTCTTCAGTTCAGGTCACCAGTGCAAAGCCGGGCAACGGAGTAGAGGCGCTGCGCGACGGCAAAGACGACACCTACTGGCAGAGCGACGGCGCGCAACCACACCTGGTTAACATCCAATTCCAGCGGAAGGTGCAACCGCATCCAGTATCACAGTATCATCCTGGAGGTCCCCACTTCAATCACGGTGAAGCATGTGCTGGTGTCGACATCAAGGTTGTGCCAAAGCTGGTCACGCCATGACGCTCTTCAATGACATCACATGCAGGTCAGGCTGAGCGCTATTGCGCTGCTGCTGGATTTCAAGCTCGACGAGAGTTACACGCCGAGCAAGATAGCGATCCGTGCTGGCACCACATATGCTGACTTGAAGGAGGTGGGGATTCCAGCAACATTGAGAACGATGTTGTACTGCCATTGCGCTTTACTAACTTCAGCCCGTGAGGGCACTCATGTTGCTTCGAGCTGCACAGGTGCACCTGCAGACGCTGACGAACCCACAGGGCTGGTGCAACATCCCGCTTTGTCCGCACGACCAGCCGTGAGTGTGCCTTGCTATGACAGCTGTAGTCTGGTGCATGCCTTCCACATTGCTGACTCCGCTGACAGCAGCTCGACTGTGGTGCTGTGCAGGGACGGCACACCCTTGAAGGCGTTCCTGGTGCAGGTGGCAGTGCTGCTGAACCATCAGAACGGGCGGGACACCCACCTGCGACAGATTCGCATCTTTGGTCCTCGGGAGCTGCCCACCCTGTGCACGGACGGCCTGGAAAACTTGTCACCCGAGTTCGCCATGTACTCCTGTGTCAGGTGAGGACGCATGTGCGCCACCAGCCGCTGTCACGCTCGTGAGATGTCGTTTGCACAGTATTGGGCGTCTTTGTGCAGGTGACGCCGCAAGTTGAGGGCAGGGGAGGTGATGGGGGCGAAGCTGAGGGTGGCATTCTGCCATCCCGACCTGGGTATCGGCGGTAAGCACAGCGATGCACCAAGTTCCTGGCCTCTCGACAGTTCTGCTACCAACAAGACCACTAACACAATCATCAACGCAGCTGTTGATTGGCACATGAGCAACAAGCTTGCATGCAGGTGCTGAGCGGCTGATTGTAGATGCAGCCTGCGAGCTGTCACGCTTGGGACACACGGTGAGCAGAGTTTACAAGCTTGTAAGCTGACGAGGCACACATCACGATGCTCACAGTGCTATCATCTTAGCACGTGCCACCTGCCATTGCAGGTGGATGTCTACACCGCGCACCATGACCAGAAGCACTGCTTCGAGGAGACCCTGTCTGGCGCATTTCATGTGACGGTGGCGGGGAGCTGGTTCCCGCGGCATGTGCTTTACAGAGCAATGGCACTGTGTGCCTACATCCGCTGCATCCTGGTCGCGCTCTGGCTTGCCTGGACATCACTTTGGTGAGCTCAGTGCAGCTTACGGTGATGAACATCTGAACACAGAGGGATCTGCTTGTGCTTCGTGGTCATCACCGTGCTGTAACTTGTATGAGCATGCGAGTCAGCAGATTGCATGTATAGTTCAAGCTGGAGGCTCACTGACTTGGCGTTTGCAGGACGAGGCAGCAGTATGACGTCACAATTGTGGACCAGGTGTCGGTGGTTGTGCCCATTCTGAAGCTGCTCACCCGAGCCAAGGTAAAAGCTGCACAGATGATGTCACCTCGTTCAAACAGTGCAGCACACTGCTCGCGGACTAGACAGCGGTGGCTGACACAGGCTCACACGGTGCATCAGGTGGTGTTCTACTGCCACTTTCCAGATCTGCTGCTGTCTCAGCGGCACTCGGTGCTGCACTCGCTGTACCGCCTGCCGCTAGACTTTGCGGAACAGTCCTCCACTGGCGCCGCCGACTGCATCCTCGTGAACAGCAAGTTCACCAGAGGTGCAACCATGCAGCTGTGAGCTGCATGTTTGTACTGCCTCGCCATGCCTCTGGCAGCTTTCAAGCCAGGCAAGACGCCATGTTACCTCTCAAGAAAAGGGGCGCGATGCTTGAAACGTCTGCTGCCTTGCTGCAGGCGTGTTTGCAGACACATTCCGGCGGCTGCAGCGGCGGGGCATTGTGCCTGGCGTGCTGTACCCAGCCGTCAGCATTCCGTCAGACGAGGAGCTGGCGGAGAGCCGACAGCGGGCCGCGGCACCTGACTTTCTGCCGCTGCTGGGCACTGGCTGCTGCTTCCTCTCCATCAACCGTTTCGAACGAAAGAAGGTGTGTGTTTGTAAATTCCCCCGTCTTCTCCTCCAGGGGTGCCACTGCACTCCAGAGAGTGCACACTACAGTACACTACCTCACCCAGCCAGTCTTACTTGTCCACCGACATGACAAGGTCAGCACCACGGGTGCTATGGCTGCTGTGGGACCGAGCCTGATCAGGCTGGGGTGCTGCCGAGCAGAATGTCGAGCTGGCGGTTCGGGCGCTGGCACGCCTGAATGCGGGGCTGGCGGCGGAGGGCAGGGAGCCCAGCAGCCTGGTGCTGGCGGGCGGGTATGACGAGCGGCTGCTGGAGGCGCGGCAGTACCTGCAGGAGCTGCGGGCGCTGGTCGACGAGCTGGGCCTGGCCAAGCAGGTCCGCCCGCTGGCTGCATGTGGCACGAGCCACGCGCAGGCGCTCGCTCATACTGTGGGAGCTGCAACTGCTCGTCACGAGCTGGACACCGTTCAGCAAGCACGATCGGCCAAGGGGACATCTGAACGCTGACCTGCTGTGTGTGACAGCTTGTAGTGACTGCAGTTGACGTTTTGCTTCGCAGGTGCGGTTGCTGCCCTCGTTCTCGCATGAGACGAAGGGCATGCTGCTGGCTGCTGCGGCCGCTGTCCTGTACACGCCCACCGATGAGCACTTTGGCATCGTGCCTCTGGAGGTGAATTCCCTGCTGTGCCCTCTGCTGCTTTGATGTTGCAGTGTGGCTTTGGTGACCGCTCTGGTGAATGTGTGCCCTGCGCTTTCTCAGCCATGCCGGTAACCTTCGCCACTGTGCCACGCTGAACCGATGCAGGCTATGGCGGCGGGGCGGCCAGTGGTTGCATGCAACAGCGGGGGTCCGCGTGAGAGCGTGGTGCACGGCCGCACCGGCTTCCTGTGCGAGCCGACGCCCGCCAGCTTTGCGGCGGCAATGCTGCAGCTGCAGGTGCGGTGGTCAGCTGCGGCCCGGTGTGGCATATTGCCTCACCTGTGACCTTGCATGCATGCTGTGCCCAATGCACATCCTCAAACGGGTGTTCAAGCGCAGCTGCAATCTGTGAGGTTGGTTGATTGTCACACGACGTTGCAGGATGAGGAGATGGCCGAAGACATGGGGCGGCAGGCGCGTGAGCATGTGGAAGGCAACTTCTCCAGGGCGAAATTTGGCGCAGCATTGGAGACCATCATCCGACGGATGCTGGCGTGAGTAGGCAACTTGAAAAGCAGCGTACATTCTCCGTCCGTAGCAGCGTACATTCTCCGTCCGTAGCAGTCTTGAATGTATAGGCAACTGATATCCAGAACTGCTGACCAACTTCAAGTAGGTTGTCAAGTCCATCGCACATCAAAATCACAAAACAGATTATATGCATGCATCAAATCACAGGGCACCGCACAAGTGTTCTGGACCAAATTCGGTCAAAGCAGACAGCAGCAGTCAGTCGAAATATTTATTGCAGTCAGAATGCATGCGAGCTCGATGAAGCACTGTGTGCTGCACTGTTGCACAGCTCTTCAGGGTCGCTTGAAGATGCGCAGCTGACTGATAAGTAGTTGCCGGGGCAGGCCCCCATATCAAGTCCGTGGCAGCAGCTGCTGGGCTAACGACGTGATACTGCTGATGACGAGCATCGTATCCGAGCAAGTGCGTTGTTGGTACTGCTACTCTCTCGTCTACTCGCTGGGCATGCTGGCAGAGGCGCGCCGTCGCAGCAGCCCATGGCGGTGCTCCTCCTCCTCAGGCGCTGGCTCACCCGCATGGGCTGACGGGTCGTCCGCCTGCGCAGCACAGCGTCACCTTCAACGACTGCCACAGTGCCTCCAGTTCAAGTTGGAGGTAATGCACGCAATTCCACCTGGTTGGTGACAGATAGCAGAGCCACCAGCTGGGCCAACGTGCTGCGTCAGATATGGTACGAATTCCGGATTGGTCAACCTTGGGATCTTTCAGCTCCGCCTCCCGCCGCTTCGCCCGCGCCATGAGGTCCTGCCAGCACTTCTCGTGCGGCTGCTGCTGCCCGAGCCGGTCGACGAACTGCACGCAGAGGGTTCAGCAGTCGCACTGCAGCTGCTCGGTGCCTGACTCAGCTGCTCGTGCCAGGCAGCATTAGCAGACAAGTGTTGTGTGCGCAGCGCCCGACTGCTCTTCTCAGCTTTGCAGCACCAGCGGCAAGTTGGACCGGGCCGCTCCCACTCTAGCAGCATTGCGCAAAGGGTGTCTCAGGCAGTCACCTCGATGACGTCGGCGCACAGGTCGTGTTGCAGGTGCGGGTGCGAGTTCAGCAGCGGGTGCAGGTCCGACATGCGCAGCTCCCACAGCATCGACAGCGACATCGCCCTGCACAAGGACAGATCACATGCTGCACGCTTGGTCGCCTCCACATGTGGCACACAGCAGCTGGTGGTCCACACCTGGTCTGGTCTGGTCTGGATAGTCGCTCAGTTGTACAGGTCAAGATGGGGAGGTTTGCGGGACCTGATTGCACGGGCCCAGCCTACCTTACGCACACTGGGTGCCGGACCGGAGGCTCATCGTCGTCTTCGGGAGCCAGGACGTTCAGCACCGACAGCTCGCCTAAAGCACAGAAGATCGCATGAGGATGCTGTCAGAAGGAATGCCTTGCACTTCACCTGGGCATGTCTACCTAAAGCATAGGCGGTACCCACCAACGAGGTAGGGAGCGCCGATGCGCTCAATCTCGATTGTGTTTCTGTACACTGCCAACTGCAGCATGGAGGCATACCAAATTTCAGTGTCAGAAGTCTTGAACACATGTGTGCAGCAGCCGGTGGTGGTCCGCTGCTTGGAACAGGCACATGGTCTTATGGCAGACGGTGTTGGAGTGCAGCGTTATTGTGGCCCTCATACCTCCCCATCCTGCAGCACGTACAGGCAGTCGGCATGGGCGCCCTGCGGGAACAGGTCGTGCCCCGGCGCCGTGGGCACCGGCCTGAACATGGCCGCGATCTGCAGTGCAGTTCCACTTTTGGTTGAGCAAAACGAGCTGAAGGTGTCCAGCTGCTGCGGATGCATGCAGAGTTACCGCCTTCAGGCGCTGCCATATCGTCTACTGGATGACCTTTCATGCTGAGCTCAAGAACACAGGCAGAGCTACATCACCCAAGGGACACGGCAACTGTCACAGAAGTTACCAGGCGTCGGGATGCTGAGTCCAGGTTGCCAAATGCACGAGAGTCGCGCAGCATCTCGTCTGTCAGGAAGGTGGCCACCTCGCCACGGAGGTAGTGTGGCAGCTGGTCAAACAGCAGCCGCTCGTCCACCTGTCAGACACAGCACACGCATGCTTCAGTTGCCTCGTGTCACGGATGTTCAACGCCATTGCATGCCCAATGAAGCTGTCCTCTGGGGTCCCTCGGCACCGCAGCCACGCACCTCTTCGTGGCGCGTCCACACCTCTGCGTAGTACCCGCGGATCTTCTCCCGCAGGTACGAAGGCAGCTCTGAGTACCGCATCCATGCCTCAACATCTGCAAAGACGGCGCACCAACATCAGTTTGCACACAGGTTTGTCACACCATGCCTCTGACAGCGTGCGGCTGACATCCCTGCACTGACCAGTTGTCAGTGCCACTCACTGCTGGCAGGCCACCAGCTGCGATACCTGGAAGCCGGGATCTGAAAAGGTCTGCTCGTCTGCCAGATCGACCGCCGCGCTGAATCACCTGTCAACGAAGAGGTGCCACCTTGTGCTCAGCACGTTGTCTCGGCTCTGTCACATCAGGCGAATATATGCGAGCAGCTCTGCAGCAATGTCCCTGCAGCTGCATACCGTCTGCATCACTCCCAATAGGAAACCAAAGAACGAAATACCTGCACACAGAGGCACAAGCACACATCTGCAGTTGTCCGTCACATCCCATTCTGTCTGCCTTAGAGGCGCTGTGTTGTGCATGCACTTGGAGTTGCGCACCGACGAACATCATGATGGTTGCCACGATGCGCTCGGCATTGGTGGTGGCAGTGATATCGCCAAAGCCGACGGTCGACAAGAATGTGGTCACATAGTAGAAAGCAGCAATGTATTTTGTAACGCCAGATGCTGTGGTCAGGTCGTCCGACACGCTGCCTGCAAACAATTGCCAGCACAGCAGCATGTCACCAGCTTGACTGTCATGCGGTCATGGCTAGGCGCGAGGTTGCAGTGTCGGGCACACGCTGGGCGCCTGGCATCAGGCAGGCTTGCCTACGCTCCGCAGCCAAGAATTCTCGAGCCCTTCTGCAACTGCCGTGTAGTACCTACAGGCATTAACACCAGAACGCTCAACGTCTCGCTTGGTGTGGGGCAACGTGCAGATGCTGCCAGGCATGTGCAGTGCCAAATGCAGTCATTGCAGGATGATGCCATGCTCACCAGACGCAGTCCAAGAAGTTGGCGAGAAACAGATACATGTACAGCACATGCAACGCCAGCAATGGCGATGACGGCATGTAGTGCAGCATCTTCCGGTTGTAGTGGCCCTGCCAACGAGCAATGGCACGTCATTAGTGTGCTTGCATCCAGTTGGCATCTGTGCCCAAAAGGTGATGCTTCTGCCAGGCATCAGCTATCAGCAGGTGAGTCCCGGCGCAGTGTGTTGCGGCTGTCTGCTATAAACGCACCGTGAGACTTAGCACCACCAACGAGCGCAGCAGTGGGTACAGCCGCAACAACCGGACAAGCCGCAGCCACGAGGTCAGCTCCGACAGCCACTTCAACTGACTGTCTGACGTGCTGCATTGCAGATGGGCACCGTAATGATGGCTTGGAGTGTGTACGATGCAGATGACATGGAGTGCAGCAGCAGCATCAGGCAGGATGCCAAGACATGACTCCCTGCACAGGTGCTGAATTGAGACGTACTTGATGAGCAGGAGCGCCACCTGCATCAATATACTTGGTGTGTCAAACAGATGAACCCAGCTGATGCTCTATTGCTCACGGTCCGACATGGCAAAAGTTTGTCCAATGCATCACCTCTAGAGGGAGTGGGACTGCTGCGACGAGGTCAACGAAGAAGGTCGAGTGTTTGACATACAACCTCGCCACCAGCAGGCCGTCAAGCACCAGCCGCGAGTGCAGCGACTTGGTCAGGACGATACCAATGTGAAAATTGAACAAGACGTCCAGCAAATACATAATACCTGCAAAGGTTGAGGGTGATAAGGTGGACCCTACTGCCGCAGAATGCAGCAGCACGCCTTTGCAGGCACCAGAAAACCACGGGCACAGCAACCTGGGGAGCGCTGCAACTTACTGCCGATGATGTCGAGCACACTCATCCAGTTGAATATACGGACATCATGAAAGTATGCGAAGCTCAGTGGCACAAGGTAGGCCGTGTATGTGATATCCACGATGGACATGATGCCCTTCCATATCACTGCCACCCGACCTTCTGGCCGCAGCATCGGCAACCCGAGCACAGACTTGCAGCTGTGAAACACACCAGCATGTGATCAGGTATCCAGCAGGAACACCCATGTCTCATACCGCACACATCAGGCAGCACTCGAATGCAAGGGCGAATCAGCACTGGCACAGTCTCACCTTTTGCCCTTTGAAAGGCTGCGACAACGAATTTCCTCCTGCAGAGCAGCGCAGACGACACTACAGCACATGCTTGACGACTCACCCGATGTCAGGCAATGTGCAGCATCATTGCTTTCGAGCTTACCTGGTAGGGTGCTTTGGGCGCAGAAGTCTTCGACTCAGCATGCCGCGGCAGCTTCGTTGGCTCGGAGAAGGCTTGCCACAAGGCCTCGTCCACGCTTTTGCACCGCGTGAGGTTGGCCGTCGTTGCATACTCGTCTGTGAAAGGCACAAAGCGCAAGCTCGAACACTCTCCCGGTCGGTGAAGATGCATCCACTGCAGTCAGTACAGGGCTGCAGGTCGCTTAAAAACGAACGCCTCACATTTCGGGACGTCGACTGCCAGCCGCTGCTTATGAGCGGTGTGCTGCACCGATCCCGCCATCAGCGCCCCATCCAGCAGCTGCCCTGACTTTGACCTGGGCAGCGGCTCAGCACGTGACTTGCTGGTCCCATACAAGCACTTGAAGTGTCACAACATCGACCATGCGTCTGTGCAAGTGCTGATTGGTGGTTGCCTTGCAGGCCAACAGACGGCGCCACCTCTCAGTAACCCAACATAGTAACGACGTTCAGAGCTGGAACATCTTTTCCTTGGACCCGGCAGATGAGTGAAAGTGTTGGGTAGAGGGCATCGACACAGGAGAGCATGTGTGGGGTGGTCTGTGATAGGTGCTGCGGACCTGTCACGTTCAGTGCCACCCTCCATCCGGAAATCGCTGCCGCCGCTGGGGCGCCCCTGCACCTTGCTGTGCAGCATCCGCTTCAGGCCCTTGCCTTCTGCATGCGTGACGGTGTCATCCATCTGTCCTGACTGCCCCCTCTCCTCTGTGTCCAAGGCCTGCGACCCTGCGGACCGCATACCGTTGGCAGCGGTGCGTGGGGCTTCGTCCTGATGCATCACTTGCTCTGCTCCTTACAGCAGATCACATGGACGTGCTGATGTCTGCATGTTGACGCGCAACATTCCAGACTAGCTACAAAACCATGTAACTGCTATGGGTCTCGGAGATCGCGGAGTGACAGGGATCGATATTTCTGCGAGTCAACCTGACAGCAGATGCTCGGGGTGTAACCTGGACACGATATGCTGGGTTCAGAGACACAAGCAACAGCGTTTCACTGTGGTCCGTCTTGGTAGCATGCTGTGCTTGCACGGGCTTTTTGCCCGTCAGCTTCCAGCAATGTTGCTCAAGGGGGGCCGCACCGTGTGGGCGCGCCTACACACCGCCACAAACTGGCCTCAGCTGTTACTTGTACCGAGCACGGGAGAGCCCGCAACCTGCATTGCGTCACGGCCTCGACACGTCCGTGTCCTGTGCTTTGCTTCCTGACTTGTGTTTGCATGATGCAGTGGTCCACATATCGGACTCGGCGACACTTGCAACTGAGCCGATAAACCATGCTGATCACCAGCACCGACAGCTTGGTGTACACAAGTGCAAAGTATGCAGGCCAAGCCATCAGTAGAGCAGCCGCAGCAGTATGCGTCGTCTGCAACACGCATGCTGGAGCGGCGGCGGCAGATGATCGAGCTGCAGCAGGAGCTGGCCATGCAGCAAGCTGTGTATGCGGACAAGGCAGGTTGCATCGACTGGAGCAGTGATGTGTTCATCAACTCAGTGCTAGTACAGGACCAAGCAATTGTGCAATCATGGCAGCAGAGCCTACCTTGATGCTGTGCGCGTACTGCATGTGCACCTGCCAGCAGGGCGCTCTTTTGGTGCTTGCAGGATAGGCAGCTGACACTGCGGGAGCAGGCCCTCAAGCAGAGCGACGTGGACTTTCAAGATCATCTATGCCGCTTCATCCGCTTCCTGCAGGCATGTCCTATGCTCATGCTGTGTGACAACCTCGTGCCCACATTGGCGAGGCACCCATTGAAGACAGTGGGATAGCGCATCTGCGGACGCCCAACCCAACACTCGACGGAGGGAGTCTTGCAGTCCTCATGTAGGACAGTGATGCAAAGCGGGCCAGGGCTGAAAAAAAGGAGCGTGCGGAGCTCAACCTTCAGGCCAAGAAGCAGGCGGAGATAGACCAGCTGGTGTGGACTGGCACCCGCAGCGATGCACTGCCATGCATGCAGAGTCGTCTGCACACACGTTTGCGTACAACTCCGTGCTGCAGACCGTTGATCCCGTTACTGCACAGCTGGAAGACATCAGAACGCGGACTACGCAGCGAAACCAGCTTGGGCTGGAGGTGGAGGGCAACCTGAAGTGCGTGCCCTGCGACTTGGTGCGTGTGTCCTCATCCAGCGTCACGACGTCACTGATGCATCCGCTTGCCAGCGCAGGTATCGCGACTACCTGGACAGCTGCCTGCTGGAGGGCGAGGGGTTCCATGATATTGCTGCCATCATGGTGCAGCATGCCAACTTGGTTGCAGCGGAAGCGGATATAGCAGCGCGGCATGCGTCGTGCCTGACGACACTGCAGTGCGAACGGTCTGTCTGCTTGCTTCAGACGGATCAAATCAATGTGCAGACCCATGGCACTGTGCCGACCTTCCGCAAGAGTGGTGAAGATCTGATGGAGTTGCGCTCCTGCAAACAATGCAGGGAGCAGCTGGATGCTCACGTTGCGGAGAAGCGTGCGCACATCACTGAGCTGCGGAGCGCTGTGGCCACCCTCACCGGCGAGGCTGCGGCCAGCAAACCTTAGGCACGCACCACAATTGCAGCCGGTGTGGCAGCACGCCATCGACGCCCCCAGGTCTTCTGCTGTCTATGCACCACCTCCAATACTGATTTAGATGTCTACACGATGCTCTCAAGATATTTTGACACCTTTGAAACCACATTATTGTTCGGCCAACCATCAAAACCCTGCCATACAAGGTCTACCCATCACTGCTTGAAGCCTATCAAGTATGTAAAACGGATGTACAGGTACATTCCCGTGAAGATGCATCCCACGAGCAGCAGCGCCAAGCATGTTTTGCAGAAGCCAATGCGGTTCCTGCATGCATGTCCCAGCCTGTCAATGAGCAGCACGGACCACTGCAGCGTCTGTCTGCTTATCAGGCACCTGATGTCACAACGGAAGGCGTCAAGTCAGCACAGGTGCACACCTGGAGTGGATCTCTTTGGCCCGCTGCTTGCTCTTGCGAGCCTGCTGCAAACTGTGTTCCAACGCAGCATCTGTGTCGTCCAGCAGGGTTTCCCTGCATAAAGACACCATTGTCGTTGCCTGCAGCACTGCTGGCACAGCTTTCAATCAGTCTCATAATCTCGCATCTCGCCACGCATCGCACCGATGCCGTAGCTGGCTTTCCATGGCCAGCGTGTTGGTCTTCATGCCTGCTGCCATGCCCACTAGTTCGTCGGTGATCATGTCCTGCAGAAAGAGGACATGTATTGAGACAGGTGTCAGACCCGTGTATGCCTGATGAGGCTATGTGATCACTTGGCATGATTGAGAGCACACCTGCAACTGCTCCTGTGTGTCCAGCGTCCTGCGTGCTGCCTCTGTGAGTTGGCCGCCGTTTGCAGCGTGCGCTCCGTCTGCTTGTGCAGGGGCCGAGTTGCCTGGCTGCAACCGCCTGCAGGTGACCTTCCTGAATTGCCTCGCCATGCCAAATGCTTTGGCAGGGGCTGCAACGCAAGAGCCTGTGAATCGGAAGGCACGCAGCAGTAATCCTTGATACGCAGCAAACTCACGAGAACAGCTCGGCTCGCGCTGCTCGCTGCTGTGCCGCATCAGTTGAAGGCTTTGCCGCTGTGCTGGGCTCCTGCAATTGCTGCGTCAGCCGCTGGACGTGCTCCTGGTACTGCTGCAACACAGCGTCGTCGACCCTGCATATTCGCTCACGGTCAAACATGAGATCGACGTCTGCTAAGGCTCGTGAACTTGTGTGCAGGGAGCTGTGCCGACGACTGTGCCGCTAGCACCTGTTTGTTGGGCTCTGTCGCAAGCCCTCCAGCTGCTCCGACAAGGTCTCGACGTACTGCATGTTGCATTGCAGCGAACCATCAGGCAGCTTGTATGTGACCCCTTGGCACCGCAGCACCTTGTACCAGAAGCCGTGAGTTTGCCCAAACGCACATGGCGGAACAGCGGGCTGGTTCGCCACGCCACCAGCTCCTTCTTGCGGACGGGAGCTTGGCCGCCAGCGATGTCGTAGCAGCTCTTTAACAGTTTGCGGAAGCTGACTTCAAGGAACTGGCCCGATTTGGGGGTTGGCAAGTCCAGTTGCATTGGGTGCACGCAGATGTGCTGAAAATGCAACCCAACTACGGAGCATCCACAGGGTGATCAACCGCTCCAAGCAACCCTCTTGACATCAAAACATCGTATGACAGTGTGCAAACGACGGTTGATCGGGTGTGGCCCGCACTTGGCCACTTGCAGCATGCATGGCACCAGGGGTTCCAGCCATTGACATGACGAGGCTTCAAACACAGATCCAACAGCTTGCTGTGCATCATGCGCGACGGGGCGATCACCGCGGCATAGGTTAGGCCCTCGCGGCGTCGGGGCGGGACCAGAACTGTCATGCAGGCCTCTAGCGGCTCTGCAATGCTTTTGTCCGTGCTGGATCCACCGGCGCCCCCCAGCGAGCGCTGGTCTGCAGCCCTGTTTCAGCAGCCATCAAGTGCGATGGTGCCAGGCAGCCCCTGCACCTCGGACGCCTCAGCGTCAACAGCCTTCTGGGCGTCTCCTATATGCAGCCAGACGATGATTCTGCAGCCGGAAGACATCATGATCATGCCCAACAGCCCGCTGGAAAACAGCCCAGCTGCAGCACAGACCGATCCAGCCTATACCAGACTCCTGGCCAAGTTGCAGCGCCAGAGCGCTCAGCGCCGCATGCTGTACGGATCACCAGCTTCAAAGCCCCACCAGCCATCCTGCGCCCGGGCTGCTGATGCCTCGTATCGCATGGACAGGGTTGCAACTCCTCCACTTCAGCGGGAGCCCAGCAACATCATGCTGCCTTCCCGCCTACAGCGTGGTGCGTATATCTCTGTTAACGCGTCCTGGTTGCCTGCGCATGATGCTCTGATGCGCTGGTTGTCGTTGCGGGGAAGATGTGGAGCTTCAGTGCTGCAGCTGTCACAGCATGAACATGCCATTATTCTATGGCCCTGCTTCTGCTGACACAGTGTCGTCGACGCTATCGACCGCACCTAGGCGCACGGACAGCGGCGACCTACAGCACAGCGCCGACGACGGCATTGAAAACAGCAGCTATGTGCGTTACCGGGGGGTCCGGCAGCGCGCCTGGGGCAAGTTTGCTGCAGAGATCCGGGACCCCGCAAAGAACGTCCGCCAGTGGCTAGGGTGCGTGCTGCATGGCTAGCCCTGTCCCAGATGTGCAATACTTGCAAGTCTACCCAGAAAGGTTGCTGGGATCAGAGTGCTGATTTGGCACAGCGTACAGTTGCGATGTCGCGGTCAGCGGACATCTGGATATCTGCTGGATGAGCTGCTTGTGCTGCACGCTGACAGGACCTTTCCCACAGCAGAAGAGGCAGCTAGGGTGTACGACCTGGCAGCAATACAGCTGAAGGGCCCCTCGGCGCAGCTGAACTTCCCACTCGACGGCAGCGGGGAACCTAGCGCAGCTCGCTGTGCGGTGCGTGACATATGCATCTGTGCTGTGGCTGCTCATGAACTGGCTGTGCCGACGTCATGATCGTGTCCGGTCCACGTACACATGCAGCTGGATCTGACGCCCTGTCGTGTGTCAATGCATAGACGACGATCATGCGGCGGAACAGCCAGCGAGCGTCAAAATCGAAGGCGCGCGAGGGTTTGAAGGAGCTGACACTCAATGCTCTGCGCGATCTGTAGCTTCGGCGTTGGTGGTTTGGGGGGGTTTGGGGGTTGGGGAGGTTATCACCATGTGTTTGGGGTCTGACATGTTGGTCCTTTTGCATGGACTTCACGGCTGGCCAGTAGTTGCGAGGCTTGTCCATGGGCAAGACCATGCGACTTGTTGCGACTGGCAATGAGCCACCATATTGAGGCTGCAGCAGCTTTGCTGAACAGCAAAGCTGCCAATGGGCCCGTTGTTCCCGTAGTTGACACGCATTGAAACACAAAGGGGCACTGCAATGCCCCGCTGTTTGTGCCTAGACCGGTGATTGTGCTGTGCCAAACAGGCCGTGACCATACAGTGAACCCATTGGGCTGGATCACCACCATACCTTACAGCACGTGACGTCTGCCCAGCGCCATGAACCTGTACAGTGGCATCCTCAAGCTGCAGACTGCGTGATGAAGACACGGTACGTAGGCCCAGCAAGTCGGCGGCCCAATGTCCCTGCACAGCACTTGCCGGGACTGCGTCAACCCAAGGCCTCGCGAGAATCATCTCTCAACTGATGTCAACCTAGGGTGTTCAGAAGGGTCACGCTGATTCGGTGGCATGCTAGCTGCCTTCAGTTAGTTTAGCCGTTGGTGAATTGACACTCTCAACCTGCAGTTGAACTGCCACAAGCTCGCTGGACCAAGCACAGAGGTTCACAGGCGTGCTGCACGCTTGCATACCACAATCCGTAGGGTCAGGCGCTGCCGCCGTCACCGCTAATCAAAGGCAAACTTTCTAGGACATCACAGTTATGATGGTTCGACCAAGCCCGCCTGAAACCGATACACAGTGCAACCAATGTATGAGCCAATGCACAGATGGATCAAGTGAGTGATCGATTGTCAACAATCCAATTGCTGGCATCAGCCCACTGACTTCGGGCCATTCTCCTGCGGGACGGCGCCATTCTGTTCGTACTCCTCCAGAAAGTTTCTGGACATCTCCAGATATGGCTGAAACCGTGGGCCATCTCGAAAGCCCTGATAATCCCAGTCCCCGTGCAGGAGGTGACGCAGCTCGGGCACCCAGACATACACCTCCGCCTCTATGATGCTGCCGTCCTGGAGAGCAAAACCTTTGGCATTGAATACTGTATGCCCATGGCTGTCGCTGCACAGTGGCAGCAGTAACTGGGTCATACCTCGAGAATTGGCCGCTCAGTTGTTCTGTAGTAGTCCACATCTTCATACTCTGTAGGCAGCAGCTGAGTTTTACTTGGTCGGTGGTGTCAACTCATGCAGCTCAGCCGTCATGTTGCCACATTGCTAACTGCGTACCATCCAGAATGTGCAGCTCCCGGTGATTGAGGCCAAGCAACACCTGCAAGATCATCTCAACAGAGCTCAACATGATCATGGCTGCGGTGCTGCGTGATATGCCTTGCTGCAGCACAGTGTATAGTGCGCCCGCACCCAGCCACGGACGCTGTCAGTAGGCAACCCTGGTGCGATTGCCGGGTATACACGCTTTTGGATTCTGGACCTCTTGTAGCCATGTAAAGTCGCCTGCCTCCTTTCTGGTTGCCTTCTGAGCAGCACCTGTCGACTGAACAGCTTGAAGGTGACCAGGTCATTCATAAGCGGACATGCACCATGACTGCGCCCTGCCTTGTGCAATGCGATGTGCACCACGGCAAGTCACCTGCACGACCTCCTCGGCCATGAGAGAGCCGTACACAAATACGGTACCCGTCATCGAGTGCCGATCGCATCGGCTCTAGGTCATGCGCTATGCAAGGCCATCACATGTGAGTTGCTGCCTGACGCTGCCGGCGTCTCAACAGATGATGCGTCGCCACATGCAACTGCCAGCAGCCAGCAAATCTGTTTAACATGCAAGCAAGCACTGCGGTGCTGTTGACACTGTACTGGAAGGTGGAGGTGGTCGTCAGCAATGTTGGATGTCCCTCCAGGTCATGTCAAAAGCTACATGCAGGTTGATGCCACATCCCCTCTGGTCTCGCAACATTGCTCACTGTCAGCGCTTCCTCTATCTGCCTCCGATGCGCATGAGCGCGTTGGAAGTCTTGCGTGGCTATGCATGTCCGCTAAAGGATTTCCCCGCAACTGACAAGCATCGCAACGGTCGACATAAGCCAGGACCTGTGCCGCGTAAGCTGTCAACGCACCTGTGTCCTAGGGTCTAGAGTTTCGAGCACATGAAACGGAGCTACGCATGCTTGTGTTTGAGTAAGATACTGCCGTAACAGGGGGTTCTCGGCGACGCTTGAGGACCCCTTGCTGTGACATCTGCAGCAGGTCTCTTCTGCAGTGCTATGCGAGCGGTCGGAACAGCATGGAGTTTCACTGCCAGTCATGTCACGTTCGGCTCCAGCTGACTGGTGTCGAGGCGCTCAGAGAGGTGGCAGCCGCAGCGGCACAACCAGGGTCATCATCCCGACAGCAAGCTCAGCTTGAACAGCGTGATGGCTCCGCAGCAGCTCAGCCACAGCCATCGGAGCGGCGCCGCTCGGCTGGCATGCCTCCGCCTAGACTGGATGAGTCGTTTGTGGTGCTGGACGGCGCGCAACGCAATGCAGTCGGCCACGCCAACGCGCCAGGTGCATCTGACTAAGCATTGCAGGCGGTGTGCTGTCAGGGCTGTACCGTGGTGCACCGCATTGAGCTGTTGCGGCAGGCACCGGCGGTGTCAGCAGCCAATGCTGTCAATGCTGCTGGACACAGGGGAGCACGTCTGACTTGCAGCTGCTGTGCAACACTGCGCAGGTGCTGCAGCGCCACGCGGCCTGGAGGAGTCGTTTGTGGTGTTGATGAATGCCGCTGGTGGCCGTGGGACCGCCGGCGGGGCGCCTGGCCCGGCGATGCTGGCGCAGCAGCAGGCGCACCAGCAAGGACTGCATGACCTGTTTGCGACATGTGCCCGCACCTTCGAGCTGGCGTCCACATCCACCCAGGTGACCGCCCGTCTGAGTGAGACAGTGTCTCATCAGGTCTCGAGCCATGTCATGTCGGTGTATGGGCAGCAGGTGCCCGACCACCATGCTGCAAGCGCATCCATCCATCAGCTGCATCCTACCTGTAGTAGATGCAACGCGTGGACTTGACCTGTTGATTAGAGGGTTTTTTACCCGTCTGCAGGTGGACCAGCCGCTGTGCGTGGAGTGCGCTAGCAAGGTGGTGGCCGAGGTTGACGCCACAACGCGTGCAGCGGAGGAAGAGGCAGCCGCCTATGAGGCCGCACTAGAGCGTCTGCAGGTGATCGCACAACGCATATTCCCTTCCTGTGCACCCTAGCATGTTTGGTGCATCGGAACATCAGGGCAGCTCCTCACCAACCTCTTGCACCTCTGTCGCTTCCAGGACATCTACGTTCAGGTGTCGTTCGTGGTGTGTTGCAGGCGGAACCAGACGAAGCATTGCCAGACGCAGTGTTCAAGGCGCGTCTTGCTGCCGCAGAAGCAGAAGCACAGCAAGAGAGGTGTGCGGTCAGCACCTGGCAGATCTGCACACCACCATTCCTGCAAGTGCATGGTTTTGTGGGTGCGGTGTCGCAGGCTGGACATGTTGCAGCATGTGCTCGCATATCTGATTAGGGTCCTGGCATCTCCATAACGAGGCCCTCAATCTCCAACCTGGGCCAATGCGCTCTAGGGACAAGGCCGATCAGGCAGAGGCAGAGCTGGCCGAAGCTGAGCGGGAGCTGACTGGACTGCAGGTACCGTCTGTGCATATCATCAGACTGTGCAGCTGCTGCAGTGCCATTCATGTTATTACTAGAGTGCGTCCTGCAGCGAGCAGTCTTGTGCTGGGATACCATCTGCCTCACCAAGCAAAATGTGCGGAGGAAGCTGTCAATCGTACAGGAGGCAGCGGGGGCGGTGGCCGCTCTGGAGGAGCGCTACTGGCACGCCTTCAACGATCTCAGCCTGCAGCTGGGCACGCACCTGCAGGAGCGCGACGCGACCCTTGCCAAGGTGGGTGACAAGCTTGCAGCGGCAAGACTGCGACGCTGTGATGCTGCAGGGCAGTGCGTTTGCAGGCAAGTCATCAGCTGTGAGGGTGGCTGCTTGGCTGTCAACATAATCAGGCTGCGTGCGAGCTGCATGCCATTTTGCTGCATTGCAACTGCATCAGGCACTGGAGCGCAGCTGAAGAAGCAGATATAGAATGACTAAGATGGCAGGTACCCATCTGCACGCATCCCGCTGCAACACAGATCGAGGTGGCGGACGCACAGCTGGAGGCGCTGCGCCGCACCAGCGTGTGGAATGACGTCTTCCACATCTGGCACACGAATGCTTTCGGCACCATCGGCGGCTTCCGCCTGGGGCGCACCGCCGCGGAGCCCGTGCCCTGGGAGGAGATCAACGCTGCCTGGGGCCATGCGGTGCTGCTGCTGCACACGCTGGCGCAGGTGCGGCTTCAATCGCTGTGTCCATCTGTGCATCGCGTGCCTGCTCCCCAGGCTGGAAGCCCAGCAAAACTCAGGACATAAGCATGTATAGGGCTGTGGAGGGGTGACTCTCAGAAAAGTGGGGAACTGATGGGCTGCGTTCATGTCCCGAGCAGACTTGCCAGCTGTCTTTCGAGCCGAACCGGCTGCTGCCCATGGGGAGCTACCCGCGCGTGGCGGACAAGCATGCGACGCACGACCTGTACGGCCCAGTGAACCGCTTTGTGTGCACTGGGTACGACCGCGCGCAGGTCGCCTTCCTGGCGTGCCTCAAGGTGCTTCGACCTCGGATTTAGTGCTGTCGTGCCATCTTACACCCTGCAACACAAACCTGCAAAGTACAGCGTGTTGTACGCCAGGGCCTGATCAAGTGACCCTCGTCCAAGGTACGACCCAGATTATGCCTTGACCTTCAGGACTTCGCAGCATTCGCGCGGGCACGCGACGTTGCTGAGAAGCGCAAGGAGGCCTTTGAGCTGCCGTACGCCATTGATGGCGACCGGGTGGGCGGCCTCACCATCAAGCTCATCTTCAACAAGCTGGACAAGTGGTCGAAAGCCCTCAAGTACATGGTCGCCGATCTCAAATGGGCCCTCAAATGTGAGCGCTTGTTGTCACCTGAGTTTGGTCACATTGTGTGCTGATGAGCCTCTGATATCCCCATCCGGCTCAACCTGGCAGTGTAAACATTGTGGGCCTTTGCTATTTTTTCGGTTAGTGAAGGTATGGTGCTATGCAGGGATGATTGCTGCGAACGACGGTGCACTGGCTGCATCGTTGTCAGGCGCGGCTGCCGCTTCCCGAACTAACAGCGTGGCTGGTTTATAAGCTACCACGAGCAGTCTTCGATTACGCTTGGCACAAGCGTAGTCTTTTCCAAATGCAAGCCACTGGCTCTTCCTGGTTTCTTTCGTGCCAGAGGTTGCATCGTCCTGCCTGTACTGTAGTGTATTGTGCTAGTGTTGTTATTTCTATTGTAGACACAGGGTGTGCTGCATCATACAGCATATGCCACATGCGCCCCAGCTTCTTGCGGGGTGCATGGTGCATGCTGCACTGTCTTGGTTCCAAGGTCGTCACATCAGTTCAGTTGACCAGGGTGCTGTAAACACGCTATGAAATCACAGTATATAACATACATCCGAGACATCCAGGTCAGTCCTCGTCCCTGCCGCTAGCTGGGGGCACGCCGCATGGCAGCAGCATCTTCTGCAGAAACTCATAGCGCACGCGACCAACAGACTCGTTCTGTGCGATGGCAAAGTATTGTAACATGGGGTGGTGCCCCGTGTACGATGCATAGCTGTCCCGCGCAATGTTCACTGCCCACTCAAAGCGCTGGAGGTCGGCATGGCCGGTGCCAATATACTTCGCCTGCAGGTGCTCGAGCTGGCTGTTGATGTTGAAGCGGTCCTGAAGCGTTGCCATGACGGCGGGTGCTGCCGCAGCACGTCAACGGTGGGCACCTGCGGCTCTGAGGCACGAGCTGTTGCTGTCACCGTCAGCAAGCTGCTCTGCTGCCAGCCACCCGCCTTGCACGAGTGGCTCGCTCTGTTGCCCACTATCGGGTGGTCTCTGCACTGCCACCCTGCAGCCAGCCCTGGGCACCGAGCGAGCCTTAGGTAACGCAGAGCACGGGCCGAGCACGTACCGAAAGATTGCAGAGGGGTAATTCTGACAACCAGCATGGCCATCTTGCAGCAGTGAATTTGGCGGGGGCACAGGGGGCCGACAGTCGGCGTTTGCACCCGCTCCACGGGTGCAACACAACTGCAAGGGTGTCTCGAGAAAGTGATCAGGTGTTGATACGGAAGCACTTTGCAGTTGACAACGGCGTTTGCACCCGCACACTCTGGCTGGGTGTTTGCTGCATACCGGGCCATCAGTGCAGGTGCCGAGCATGCACAGCTTGCTGCAGCATGCTGCGCAGCGCTCGGTCATCAGCAGCTGGTGCATAGGTCACATGCACGGAGCGGCACCCCTCGCTGTTGTGGCCATGCTATCCCATGCACATCATGCGTCCACGGCTTTTGCGGCGTCGGCCTCCCCTGCTGTGCGGCGCATCTCATCGGCGGGAGCCCGCGAGAGCACTTCGGCAACCAGCGGCTGCACAGCAGCACGTCACAGCCCGCCGCTCATGGCGGCATGCCACAGCCTTGCTGCATGGCGGCTTGCAGCTGCAGCGTCATGTGGCGTCCCGAGCGCCTGCGCTGCAGCCCTCAGACCCAGCGCATCCTGTCAGCTTGCAACTGCAGGACAGCGCAGCAGCCAGCGCACGTTCGCGGCCGCTGCAGCCGAGGAGTCAGCAGCCGTTGCCTCCCAGCCTCCAGCTCGTGAGCCGTCAGCGAACCCGGGGCCCGGTCAGCCGCCGCCACCCTGGACCTTCACGCGGCTGCTGCAGAAACGCAAGACGTTGCCGAAGCGCATGGGCAACATGCTGCAGGTCAGTTATCCGAACGATCTGTCCACTGAACCTCAAGCATCCTCTCGATTGATGATACTGCTGGCAGCAACCTATGGACATACCACTAGTTACCGCTTTGTTGACCATTTCCACAGTGTACAAGGCTGGTGTATATGATTGCCAGATTGGAGTCTGCAGCACTTGTGTTGTATGCGCAGGTGCTGGAGGGCGAACAGGTGAAGCAGCGGGTGGCAGCATCCAACATCCCAGACTTTGGGCCCGGTTCTGTGCTGGAGGTCAAGCTGGTAAGCTGCCTGTCCACAAGTACCTGCCCTCATGCTACAGCCCGTGCCACGGTGCCGTGGCACATGGTGACAGTCGGCTTCATCAGGCAGTTGCAACCAATGGCGGCAACAGTGGCTGCTTCAACCTTGCACAGGTCATCCCGGAGAACAGGCGACGGGTGGCTATCACCAAGGGCCTGTGCATCGCCCGCCGCAACCGTGGCATACGCACCACCTTCACCATTCGCAACCACATGGGCACGGCTGGCGGCATGGAGCGTACCTTCCCGCTGTAAGTGTCGTGGCACTGCAGTCTCAGATTCTGCCTTTTCTTGCAGAGCCGACTGGCAGACCCAGCTGGTTCTGGTGCAAAACGGCAATGGCTGTGTCGCATCAACATACCACAAACTTTCCGGTCCGTGTGTCCCTGTAGGTTCTCACCGCAGATTCAGGAGATCAAGGTGCTGGCGCAGCGGAAGGTCCGCCGCGCCAAGCTGTACTACCTGCGGGACAGGTGATGGGCTTTCGTGTCACCTGCACGTGCCGTTCGCAAGTTCTGTTTGTGAAGCGCCTGTCGGCCCGGTTGCCTTGCTGCTGCTGATGATGATCTGCTGCTGATGACAGGCCGCCGCGGGAGTACCGTACCAATTGATGTGGCGTGATGGGGCATGGGTCATCAGCGCCGGCAAGATAGACCCTTTATGCAACAGAGCATGCTGCTTGCTGTGGTTGTCCAGCTGAGCTCTGCTGACCATCGAGCAAACATGATGTCACCCTATTGGTCGAAATGGCCAATGTCCGCTCCAATCAGACCAGCGCAGCATACACTAGGACTGGTCCAGTGTCCAAAGTTGGATGCCCATTGTCCAACCTGCAAAGATCAGGCCGCACGTGCCTGGCGGACAAGATCAAGCCGGGTTGCAACATGTTTGCAAACCGGCCCTCACCTCAGGGTGCTCCTTTGTATAATACCTGCTGACAGATTTAGCCTGTGTGATCTGGCTGCACACCTGAACTGCTGATACCCAGTCAGTGATAAATGGTGTCGGCCATGTCGAGCCATCTGCAACCGGGTTGTGGCCATAGAGTATGCCAACACACGGTGCCTGCTACACCGTGCATTCGGCAACGGACAGCTTCTTTGACACACCGTAGTCACCGCCTCTGTGCGGGCGGCGGCCGCCACACTTGGCAGCCTCCACCATGCCAGCAGATCTGCCAGCCTGCCGCAAGGCATGCCGTTATTGCAGCAGCGGTGGACACGCTGACATATGGCGCAGAATGGACAACGCCGAGGGACTCGTACGTCGTACTGGTGAGCATATCAGGCGTTCAGCTGAATATTTGCGACATGGCGCAACCGCGCTGCTGCATCGAGGACCAGATTAGAGGATTCCAAAACGCATCCCGTGTGAAGTAATCCGTCGAGTGATCTTCTCTGATGCTTGGGCTGCAGGGTCTGGCGCACTGTTTCGAGCGCGGCGAGGACGGCGGCAAGCTGCAGGACGTGTTCGTCATTGAGCCGGTGTCCGCCAACTCGCTGGAGTGCATGGTGGCAGGCGAGCGCCGTTCTCCAAGCTGGGATACATCGTCGCGCGTGCAACCTTTGAAGCCAGCAAATTCTTCGACGGCAGCATGAGCACATGGCATGCCGCACCGCCCCACCAGGAAAGCGCACCCCACCACGTAACACACATCTTGACCTCTGCAGGTGCACAGACATGCTTCAAGGCAGTGGCAGGAGTGACGCTGGGCGACGCGATGGCGCGGGACAAGTCCAAGCTGCCTGAGGAGTTTGCGGAGGCCGCCTTCTGCGATGACTATGACTTCCGATGCGACGCCACCGCTCGGACTTGGCTGCGGCCCCATGCCCAGGACAACCTGCTGTGAGTGTACACGGTTCCTGACAGAATCTGCTTCAAGCTGCAAAAGCGCAGTTGCCTTGTTCCACTGCATCGCAGACGCATGCATCTCATGTGTCTGAGGC
Source organism: Diplosphaera chodatii (assembly GCA_032358165.1). Taxonomy (NCBI): domain Eukaryota; kingdom Viridiplantae; phylum Chlorophyta; class Trebouxiophyceae; order Prasiolales; family Stichococcaceae; genus Diplosphaera; species Diplosphaera chodatii. Next base: position 405,054 of record JAALGY010000037.1, on the reverse strand, counting down.
TGGTGCTGATGTCTGCAGGGGTGGATTGTCCCCTGCCAATATCACTCACCCTCCCGCCACTGCCTGCAGGGATATTGTGCCGCTTGGGGCAAGCAGGTCAAACTTCAACTACAGCGTTGATCAGAAGCGAGTGCTGAACATGGAAAACGTTGTCAACGATGCTGACAACATCAAGCAGGCGAGTTCGGGCTACCTGCACGTGTGTGTAACCCCACACATGCGCTCCTGGCGCTGTGTGTGGGCTAGCGTAAACTATTGCTGTTTGTGCTGCAGGACATGTCGATCGATGTGTACGGTCGAAAGGAGGAGGATGCTCCGGAGCAAGAGACGCCCAGCAGCAGCAATGGGGTGTGCCATCTGACCACTTGCTACCCCGAGCGCCGCATCGCTGCCCACCTGTCCCATGCCGTCGGTCAATAAGGTCCTTGCATGGGTGCCAGTCTATATACCATTGTCTGTATGCAGGCCGCAGAGCAGACACCAGCAAAGGACGATGAGGACGATGATGGGCTGGACGATTTGTTCGCTGAGTGACTGCAAAGCTGGCACGGCTCAGCATGGGGCTGCTCAAACCTGGATCTGACTGTGACTGGTTCGCACGGGCAAGGCAGGCGGAACTTGGGCAGCTTCGGAAAACTTTGTCTGAACCAATGCACATGCTCAGACGTGCAGCATGTCAGCTCAGGCGCTTAGGACCTAGGCCTGGTTTGTGTGCAGAAGCTCGAACGGCAGACATTCTTTGCAGACATCTGGCAATAAAGCGGGAGCATCAAAGAGGTCGTCACACCCTCAAGTATGTGCACGTCCGACACATGTTCCACCAGCAGATCTACCCGTGGACATTTGTCTGATGTGCTGTAGGTACCTCCCCCACACACACAAAGAATGGTAAACAGTGCGGTCTCCCTGCAGTACATGAATACCTCGAGCGCAAAATTGATGCACAAGCGCCACTGATGCATTCAAGATGTTGCGGCGGTCATGAAGCGCTTTTCTTGGCAGCCGCTTCGGCCTTTGTCAAGCCCTCTGCATACCAAAAGAATATACCAGACAGCACGTAGCAGCTGGGCACCAGCAGCATTGCGTGCTGCAGGCCCACTCGTTCGCTGAGCCATGCCACACCTACGGGTGAAGAGGCACTCACAATCAGTGTCGATACGCCTGCAAACCCTCACCCTTTCCTGTGGAAGGGTGAGGACACGTTCGAGATGTGCAAATGTGCAACCGGTATGTATGGTGTGAATGCGCACCCAGGGGTCCACAGCCACCAACGAAGTTGCGGATGCACAGGTGGATAGCCGACGCCGTTGACCCAGCGTTCGGCGGTGACACATCTCGCACCTGCAGGTACGCCACCCCACTTGGGCACAGCCTCAAGAGAGATGCGTCTCTGCTAGTTGCAACAGGGATGCATGTTCATGAAACATGTCAGCAGGTCATCTTGGTGCCGCACCATGATGGCACTAGGAGCCCGCCAGCACTCTGACAGCGCAAACCCAATGAGCAGCGCAGCAAAGGACTGCTGGTAGTCAGGGGCCAATATGGACACCGCAAGCACAGGGCCCGCTGCAATGGAAGCGCCTGTGCACAGGCATTATTCCCATTTGGTGGTCATGCAACAGCCCAGCACGCCATTCTGGCCTTGATCACTACCCATCGGCAGGCCAGACCTGCGGGAGTCCAAGCCACATGCATGCTGTTGCATGTCAAACAATGTAGCATCGAGCCGACAGCGGAAGGGGTTTTCACCAGAGGTGAGCCAGGCACGGCTGCCCTTGCGGGACAGCCAGTCGCCAGCCAGGCCGCCGCCCACGCCGCCAATGATCCCGCCCACCGGGATGATGGCCGCCAGCAGTGGCGCATACACATCGGGCCCCAGCTCGAAAACACGCTGTACGTGGGACGAAGCAGGAACATTATGATGGTCACCAAGGGCAGGTCCCCATTGTTTCTCGAGCCGTGGGCCTGCTCGACATCTTGGTAGTGACCAGACAGCTCACCTGGTAGAATGTGGCTTGCCAGGCCACAAGCGCCCAGCTGCCAACATCATTCATGGCGCTCGCCCATGTCACAGCCTGCATGCAAGGTGGGCGTTCCTTTCTTTCAATTTAGTAACACTCATCGGTATGTCACATGCACACGTTGACTTTGGGCTGCATCGTGCCCGCCAGCAGTCAACCAGAGCAAGGTACCTGGAAGCCTGGCGATGTTAGCAGCGTCTTCACCATCTGCCAAGTCTGCGTGGAATCCTTGGACTCAGTTTGCGCTGCCACTGCCGCACTTGCTGCTCCTGCTGCTGGTGCAACAGGTCCGCTGCCCATGCTGCTGGATCCGCCTGTGCCTGCCTTCTGGCTGAGTGCGTCCCGCTTCTGGGACCTGTGGCCCCAAAGCAGGCATGAGCATGGCCAGTGGGAAGCCGACCTGTTGGTTGACCAAGTGGTGGGGACGAGCAGCAAAACCAGGCACGAGGACATGGCTTTGGTTTACGTGGAGTTGGAGGAGGACGAAGATGGCAGGAAGCGTGAGGAGGCTGCCGGGGGCCCCGTCAGCCCGGCGCCTGGGGGCGCCCGCGGCTCATCCAGCGTCAGCAGAGCGAGGCAGGCGATTGCCAGCCCTGGGGGCCCGACCCACCTGCAATGTAGACATGGATATTATGGCATGTTGCCGAGTGTCCTCCATGCTCCAGCAGCAGGTTTGCCAGGTAGCCATCTGGCATGCAAGGGTGCACAAGTCAAGCCAGAGCACCTACGCACCACAGGATCTCACGCCAGGAGGACTGGGCGGCAGCGCCATACAGGATGGAGAAGTCATAGTCGTAGATTGGCGTCACTGCCGCCTGGTCGCCCTGTGTGTACAGCAGGCTCTGCCGTGATGGGTCCACCGCATCCAGTGGCACCTGCAGTGCATACGATAACGGATTGAGGGCGCTGCCGAATCCACCAAGTCCGATGCAACCACTGACACGACAAACTGAGCTGGCACATGACCGGCAACAGTACCAGTCGCTGTCACATGGCACAGCGTCCTCACCATCCGGATGCCGATGTCGCCGGTCGGGATGCCAAGCTGGCCCGCCAGGATGACTGCGCCAAACGACAGGGCTCGCCCCATGTAGATGGCAGAGTTGTAGGCTGCCATTGCTGTTGTGCGCTGCTCAGGAAACAGCTCGGGGATCAAGCCTGCATGCAGTACACACCTTGAGATAGGCTGTGCACCACAAATCACTCTGACAGTTGTCGACACGTGTGACTGCATCCCCAGCAAATTCCCACACACCCAGCACCCACCAAAGCAGACAGGGTTCTGAGCGGCCTGTGCGATTGCAAAGCCAACCCGCAAGATGATGAGCGCTGCAAAACCATTGACCTGCATGATGCTGCCAGGATGATCAACAGGACATGTAGGTTGCACACATGAGCCTGCACCCCTATGCTTGCAGGCTGAAATGCCTTGAAACACATGCACAGCACATACAGACACAATCTGTGTACCTGAGATGCAGCCATGGTCAATACAGACCACGCAGCAATGCCAGCAGCCAGCAGGCGTGGGCGATCAGCCTTGTCAGCCAGAAGGCCCACTGGCACCAGAGCAGCCGCATACAGCACCTGTGCCGCATGTGCAAAACACCGTCAAAGTTTTGCAATGCTCTGCACCATAGTCCTCGGACCCTTACCTGATGTATGCAACACTACCGCATGTCACCAAGCGGTGCACAAGGCAACTCACAGTGTAGCCGGATGTGAGCAGCGCCCCCTGTGCGTCTGTCAGATGCAGGTCCTCATTGATGAGCGGTAACAATGCCGGGAGGGCAAACCCTGCAGGAAGAAGCCATGCTCATTTTACAACTTCGAACCAAGAAAAGCAAACCCACGACCATGACTGCCCGCAGTTACACGGGTAGAGTTGCGAGAGCCTCTCAGCGCATGCACAGGTGACATCATGCATACCTGTAGTGCTGTGGTGCACGTAGGCCAGGCCCAACACCAATAAGCCCCACAATGTGCCTATGTCTGGTCTTCGCGCCTTGGTCGCCTTGCCACTGCCGCCGCTGCCGCCACCGCTACCGTGCGACTCTGGCTGCCCTGCCACCGCCTGAGCTGTGGCACCCGGCGGTCTCAAGGCCCCACCTTTGCTGCTGTTGCTGCCGGTGCTGCTGCTAGTCTGGCCTTGGGCACCAAGTGCCAAGACTGTTGGGTGCTGTGGTGCAGCGGGCCCTGCCGAGTCTGACTGCTGGCAGATGTCGGCTGCTCCCACTGCCGATATTTGTGTGGCACTGCACCCGGAGCGCAGCAGGTATAGCATCAGCAGCGTTTGCTGGGCACTGTTTCCTACACGCTGCAGCGCCAATGCTGCTGAGGCATCGCTGGGCGTATGGCTGCCTGCAGCATCCAGCAGGTCCCGCCAGACGCACTGGACGAGGTGCCAAGCTTGCTGCACATCGGCTGAGTCTGCTGAGGGCGGCACCGCAGAAACTGCTCTTGTGCGAAACAGTCTCCGCCGACGTGTGCATCGGATCTGTTGTGCACAGCTGCTGGTGCACCGCACATGCCTGGTGCCAGTACTGCAGGTCCTGGGGATACTATACGGCACCGTGCCAAGATGGGCACTTGTCAAGGACCGCAGCTCCTCTGCTGGTGTGGCCGGTAGGCTGCAACTTGTGCTGCCTGCTGGTGACAGCAGCATCACGGAGTTTCTGGTCAGTGCACCTCGCTATGCCATTGAGACGCCGTAGGGTAGCTGCGCTGCAGGCTGAGCAATCTACAGAATGACGTTCGGCCAGCGACAACGCTTTCGAAGGCTAAGCCGGACTTGTTGTAGAATTTGATCACACAGAACACCCGCCAACGCTCAGGTGTTAAGAGATCACATGTGCTGTTGGGCGCTGGGAGGTGTCGACATGCTGGCACTATCTAAGCAGCCCACGCTACCGGCATGCACCGCCCTGCACCTCACAAACTCAACCTGTATCCCGTTTGCTCTGCCGCCTAGAGTGCCTGCATGACTGCATCATGCCATTGCAGAGACGCTGCACATGTTGCTGACATGGCACTTGCCAGCGATATGCTGCAGGGCGCTCAAAACAACCCATCACACAGGCCAGCGTGGGCAACGTCGCATATATAGTGCATGCTTTCATTGCTTTGCGCCATGCCTTCAGACCATTGATCTCCTCATAGGTATTGGAACCTGCGCATGGACGTAGCGCACTGGCGTTGAGCTTTCTGGCAGCATGTGTGGGAACGTGGAACAGCTGCTACGAGAGCGCTGCCCACGTATATCTGAGGAGTTCCTGCCCGACCTGCTTGGGAAACTTCACAAACATGACATCGATGCTTCCATGCTGCTCGCTGGGGAGTTGACTGACGAGGATTTACAGGCCATCGGTGCGCTATGCATGCTATGTGCCCTGCACAGCATCGCCGTGATCTCAGAAGAGCAAGTCAAGTCGTCAGCGCATGTTCAAGGGCAGTTCTACATCAGTGCAGGCGTACATCAGCTGGGTGTGCGCAAAAAGCTGCTCAAGGCCTTTGGCGCCCCCGACTTTACAGCAGCAGCGCCCGGTGAGCCAGGGCGAAAGCTGTGCAGCTGTTCCACGTGCTACCATCGTGCTAACATTCCTTGCGCTGCTGACGCGCCTTGGGCTGACATTAGCTCGTGCTGATCGTTAATTGGGTGAGAGCCAAATCCTCATGGCTCATGTATTGCAGCAGGCGCACCAGCACAGCAGTCGGAGCGCTGGGACTGGGCCCAGCCACCGCAGCTCCGCCATGGTTCACAGCCAGCATTCGCACAGCGCCACACAATTCATCCGTCATCAGCAGCTCAGGCGCAGGCAGCAGCAGCACCAGCGTCAGCTGCAGCACCAGCAGCACCAGCAGCCTCGCCAGGGGCGGCGGCGCCAACAGCGCAGCCCAAGGTTCGGCGGCGCGCCATCATGCCGCCGCCGAGCTCGCCACCAGATATGGATCCAGTATTCGCACGCGTGCACGAACGCCGCCTGAAGGCAAATGCGGTGCGAACTTGTGACAGCCATGTTGCAAGAGGTGTCTGCAATGCAAGGTGACGGCATGGCCTCCCAAATGATGTGTTACCGTCGAACGGCTACTACAGCCGCTCATGCTGAAGCATTTGCTTGTGTTATTGATGTTTTACATTCGGCTATGGCACGCAGGCAGCACATGCGCGGCAGCAGGCAGCGGAGCAGCAGCAGCAGCAGCAGCAGCAGCAGGGGCACTTGCCACCGCAGGCCATTCAGCCGGACCAGCGGCTGCAGCCTCCTGTACCAGCGCAGGTCAGGCCGCAGCCTGTGGTAGCCTCTACACAGGTACGGTGCCTGGTGTTCGATGTCGATGTTGTTGCAACGCTCTGACACAACTGCTGCCAGATGTGCGGCATCCTTTACAACAGCAGATGCAGGCGTTGGTCCATTAAGGCCACCTGCCACCACGCAGGGCACCCGTGCGGGCTCTGAGGGTTCCGGAAACGAGGATGGCGCAACTCAGCCTAAGAAGCCACGGCGCACCGCCAGCAGCCTATCTGCCAAGGAGGCCAAGGAGTTGCAGTCGCAGCGTGAGACGGTATGTCCACCGGCAGCATGCTGTAGCCTCTGCTGACCGAGACCCTGCACGCAAGACTGACATCATTGCAGACATGCTCTACAATCGCTGCACAAAACCCTTGACCTCCAGCGGCTGCATGCACACAGGAGATCATCGCCCTGGTGGAGGCCTACAGCTGGGCGCAGCTGAAGTGGGCGCAGCTCACGAATGTTGGCAGCGACAGCAGCAAGGTGTGATCATCGTCCTCATCGTGACACGCGTTCTGTGACCTCAGCCTGTGCAAGCCATGTGCTCAACTCAAAGCTGCATGCCTGGCAATGGTCAGTCAGTACGGTTGGCCGTGATCTGCAGGCGCTGCAGAAGGCTGTCAAGGGGTTGGCCCGCCGATACACCGGCATCGATGGCCGCAACCGGGATGAGCGGGAGAAGCTCTACCTCGACAGGTTCAGGCTTGCGCACAAGCGGGCGCGCCATCGCATCACTGCCGCAGCAGGCCCTTCACAGCAGCAGCCAGCAGGGCGCGCCTCTTCAGGTGTGCAACATTCGTGGCAGTCATATGGACCAGGAGCAACTGTCAAACTCATGCCAAGGCAAAGAGCAGGTCGATGTGAATATGTGTCATTTGTCATTGCAATTGCAGGCACACCGCCGCAGGAGGCCATGCTGACACCAGGCAACCTGCTGCACGTGCACAGCCAGCCGGTGGCAGTGAAGCGCGAGGCAGTAGCTGCAGGGCCCCCAGGTGCACCTGGAGGGCAGTAGCTGTGCTGGGCTGCGGGGATGTGCTGCACTCTTACCCCGATGACGTGCTTGGCCATTTTGATGCAGCCCAAGGCATTGGTCGATTGCGCTCAGTCTGTGTACCTTACTGACATACGTGCCTGGTGCTGCACTTCAGCAAACCTGTACTTTATAGTATTATACTGCTTCGTAAGGACAACTCTAGCGCCACGTCATATCAGTGCAATAGCATAGGCACAACATCAACAGTGTAAACAGTAGACCCTCGGTGGCCTTCTCGTAGAATCAAATGGAGAATATGTTGCCCTGACAGCAGCCTGCAGCGCCCTGCCCCGACATCAGGATGACTTCCACAAACAATACAAGTGTTCTCTATTGCGGTGCAAGGTATGCTGATAGCTGTCACCAAGCGGCGGCCTGCACCATGAGGCGGGCCTTCTCCAGCAGGACCGCCAGATCCACCTCCAGGGGGCTGCCGCGCAGATGCTGCAGCACATGCATCATATCTCAGAGTGAACAGCGTGCCAAAGCTGAGGATCGTCACAGGATGTTGAACAAACTTGGGGCATACAAATTGCTGATCGAGACTGCGTCAGCAAGCAATGCTGTCACGATCAGGTCTGCACCTCAGGAGTGCGCTCGGCGGCGTGGCCCAGCTCCTGCCACGCCTCCTCAGCATTGCCCGCCAGGTGCTGCAGCACCCCCAGCTGCACCTGTGCCTCCCTGCGCAGACGCACGTCCTGTGGTCGTGGCGTGTGCAACGCCCGGCGACTCTGGCACAGGGGAGCTGCATGCAGCTTGTCAGTCAGCAAGGCGCACCACAAGCAGCTGTGCATGCAGTCATACCCAGCGTGCAGACGCACCAGTCATCGGGAAGTACGACGCAGCGGCGCTCAGCGGCCGCAAGCGCCCGGCCCAACGCGTACGGCGCCAGTGGCCGGGGCCGCTTGGAGGCGGTGTCCCCCCGGCGGCTGGAGTCCAGGGCCAGCGCCGTGGCGGGCGTCAGCGGCGTGAGCAAAGCCGGCTCGGGGCGGCTGCCACACGCTTCCGCCCAGTGCGCATCACGCAGCCCTGCAGAGGCACACATAAATAGAAATTGCCAGCATTCGGGATGCCTGCACTCGAATGAAGTGCTGCCATGGTCTGCATGAAGAGGTTAAGGAGGGTGGTGCCAACTTGTAGCGAGTGCAGTGCAACAGCAGACCTGCAAGAAGCACTGCCGCAAGCTGCCGTGGTGTTGCTGGCTGGAAAGCTGTCGTGCTGCCCGCGCCCAGCTCAAACAGCTCCTGCACCTGCACGAGGGCGTCTGGGGTTGTCTTCCCAACGCAGTCGGACAACAGCTGATGTGTGCATGTCGATTTGTGCAGGACCTGCCAAGAACTGCTATTCAGCTGCTATGAAGTGACGCCACCTCGGCTGCCCCAAGCAGGTTGCCCTTGTCATAGGCATCAATGAGCAGCTGCGGCCGTGGAGGCAGACTGGACCCGGCCAGACCAGCTGGCATCCCATCGTCAGGGTACAGCAGGCAGTAGCGGCCTGGAATGCAAAACAGTGGCTATCGTCAGATGAAACTCTGTCTGAAACCGCTGGCCCAAGTGCACTCAACACTGCCTGCAATCTGTACGGGATGTGCTCCACACGAAGTGTGCAAAGTCCACACCGCCATCCAGCAGCACAGGCGCGAGACGCAGTCCCACACGCGTCGCCACCTCCATGTACAGCATTGCCATGACGACAGGCGACCCCAGGCCGTGCTCCATAACATTGTGCAGCTGCGACGCCCTGCGCATGCCTCAGCACGATCAGCAATGGTCGACATGAAGCGGTGCTGCGCTGTGTCCAGCCCCGGCTGTGCATGGTGTTGCACAGGCATGATAGATTGACTGCCAGCTTTCACTCACTGCGGGGTGCCGTGCCGGGCCATGCGCTTGTAGCCCTGCCGCTGGTACAGCACGGCATTCAGCGTTGCAACCAGGGTGAAGGGGAAAGCGGGGCCAGTGCCCCCGGATATGCTGCCGCTGCCTCTGGTGTCAGCTGTTGACTGCTGTTCCGGGGCAGCGCCATCCTTTGGCGCTCGAGGCCTGCGCACTTCGGGAAGTTGCGCCTGCCCCTGGACGTCTGCCGTGCTGTCCGGGGGCACGCTGCTGGGCGGCCTGCTGTCCGGCAGCGGCTCGGCCGCTGTGCTGGCCCCGTTTCGAGCACCCGGCAGGCAGCTCAGCACCTCCTGAGCGAGCAGCTCGAAGCGGTTTAAGTCCCATGTGCTGGGGCTGCCGACACCCCTGCGCAGCACAGGGCCAGCCGTGCAGTCATGCCGACGCAGCTTCAGGTCGCTGATAATGGCAGTTGCTGCAGTGTGGGGCCTGCACAGAGGCACCTTCAGTGTACCTAGCCAGTTGACGGCGTAGAATGAGCAGGTCTGGCAACAGGGTGGTCGGGTCATTGGCCGCGCGATGCGCCTGAGCAGCGGCCTCCTCCTCGAGCGAGATCAGCAGCCCGACTTTCGCAAGGTTGATCCGATCATCCGGCTGTGCCACCTCCGATAGGAAGATGGCCCGGGCCCACTCCGCCACCGCGTCTGGAGCTGCATCAGGATCTGGCGGGGGCGGCGGCAACCCCGCAGATTGGCCGCCGCTGTTCGAGGCGGCTCCACAGCGCAACCGGGAGCTGCGCCTGTGTAGATGATTACGATGCTGCGGACAGTCAGCCCTAACGCCAGCAAAGGGCGCACGGTTCCGGACAGAGTACTGCGGTGGTCGTCTACATGCACACGCTGTGAAGTGGCTCAATGACAGCGTCAGGAGGCGATTGCACATCAATGTGGAGTGGGTAGTACTGAGAATGGTGCCGGGCATGCAATAAAGACACTGCAAATGGTGCTCGTCCCAGCAAATGTTACTCTTACTGCCAAGAACACATGCCAGCCTGGCGTTGCCATGTGCAGTGAGTAGTGTTGTTGGCGCATGTGAATCAGATAGATGTTGGATGCCCGGTCAACGGATGAACCTTACACTTCAGACAGTCAATCAGGCAATTCTGGATAGATCCTCAACTCTAATATCCAATTTCTCTCGTCTGAGGCGTGCAACTGACATGCAGTAGCCAGGCCACCGCTGTGCCACTTTGGTTGCAGGCCCCACTGCTGAGTCTTTCTGATCATGCTCAAGAAGGCGGCGGGTTGCTACTGCCTGACGTCCCATCTTCTCGCTGTGGGTCGTCTCGCTCCATCCTAGCTAGGTCGTACACCTGCAGACCACAGCAACCGCTGTCGGCGAGTTTGCCGTGGAGTAGGTTTCAAGCGACATAGACCCTTGCAAGTGAGAGGCCACAATCTCGGGAACAGACTGTGCACACCTGGCGCATGTTTCCGGAAGAGAGCAGCCACTCCTTGAAGTGGGCCTGGATGACCGAATGCAGCTCCCGCTTGCGCTCATCATCCAGCTGTGCCTGCGCATGTGAAGGGATGGTATCAGCACGAATGTGTGCACTGAGATCTCACAGCCGCCAGGAACACATATGCTCATGCCTCGGGTCAGCACGTGGAACACTGCAATGTGCACTTTGCGCCCATGGCTGCTGCCCTTAAAAGCTGCAATGATGGGATGCAGTACTGCGGCAGTGTGCCGCACCGTTTTCACAGCGTTGCGCAGGTCGGCGACGGAGGCGACCTTGCGCTCCTTGGCCTCCTCGTACTCGGGCGGCAGCGGGAACACGGGCTGCGCCGCCGCGTGCGGGCTGCCGCCCGCACTGGTGGGGGTGTCCCCCTCCATGCCCATCAGGCTGCCCAGGTCCGCCGACCACCTGCAGCCGTGTGCACAAGGACTGTTCCAACGGTGTGCGTGTGGCAAGCGCAGCTGGGCAAGAGGGGCAAAGCGCGACATGCAGTTTCCGATGATGGCCGCAGGGCCACCAATGCACTTGTGAAGCAAGTCTCAAGGTGCACCTGCCGCTGGCTGCGGTGGCGGCGCCGCCGCACAGCGGCCCCAGCCCCCCGCGGAAGGGCACCATGAAGGGCAGCAGCTTGTCGGGCGGCAGCAAACTGACGGCGGCGGGCGGCGGCGAGCCGGACCCGCTGGCAGGGCTGCCGGGCGACTGCGGGGTGCCGCCGCCCCCGCCGCCGCCGCCGCCGCCCGTGGGGCTCCCCCCGGCTGCCCTGCAGTCGCAGCAACGAGGCTATGTCGACCAGGTCCTGCAGCTCCACTTCGCAGAGGCTGCACGTCTTGGTCACCAGCCCTCGGCAGGAATGCACTGGACAGGGGTGCACCTGCCGCCATTGGAGCTGCCTCCGGCAGAGGTGGGGGTGTCGGGTGTCGCCCGGCCGTGCTCACGCGCCAGCGAGACCGGCGAGTCCCACAGGTTGGGCTCTGGGAACACGCCTGCCGCCTCCATGTGCGCCGCTAATCGCTCATACTGCGTGTTGTACGGCGCCAGCTGCGCCAAGCAGTACGTCACATTCAAAGTGGGATCTGGCGCAGCATCTGAACTGTTTGAGGACAAGTTCCTGTGGTGCTCAAGCATGCTGAACGTGTTGTACGGCTGTTGTCGCAGCCATGCGCCACATGCAACGTGCACAGATGCGGGTATACAAGGCGCAACCTGCAGAAAGCGATTGTCGCCGATGAGCAACGGGGCGCGATTGATGCCCAGGTGCAGGATGCAGTCGTGACAGGAGCTGACGATGATGCGTGCTGCCGTCGCAATTAGCTGCACTCCCTCGCACCGCTCGATACGCACCTAGCGACAAGGAGAAAAGCATTGGCCAATGCCACCCTGAAAGTCATACCCAGTCAGCAGCATACATGAAGGTGTTGCAGACCAGGTTCTCCAGTGACATGGTGGATTTGGCACTAGGTACGCACCATGCGGCCAACGGCGCCGAGCACTATGGTGCAGTCTGAGCACGCAAAGATGGAGGCAAACTGCAGCGGCGCAAGCGCATACACCACGGTGTCGTGGCAGTCGGACACTCGCAGAGTGCCGCTCGGAAACCCATCCTCGCCGCGCACCACCGTGCTCTTGCACACGCCCTGCACATCCACGACGCCGCCTGCACGCAACATCATCTCCGGTGTTTGTCAGGAATGCTGGCATGGGTATTGTCCACATCTGGCTCGCAGCGCATGCCCAGTCGACTGGACAGCATGCAAGATGCCCCATCCACCAGAACCCGGCGCCAAAAATGCTTACCCTGCACGATTTGGCCGGCGGGTGGCAAGCTGTCTATAGAGCCCGCACTCCTTGCCGAGTGTGTCGGGCTACTGACCATTGACTCTGCAGGTGAATAGTTGCAGCTTTCAGCACTCTGTTGTGGCGACCTTGATAGGGATGTTCAGGTGATAAGAAGAATTTGAGTGATGTGCTTCAGAGGCCTGCGGCTGGAGTGGTGTATGTGGTGGTGGACCTGGCAAGCTCGAGTCGTCGACAAGGTTGGCCGCAAGCCACTCGGCGACTGCAGCAAGCGGCGCCTGCGCCTCTGGCGGCTGATCTCTGAACATCGGCATTGCGGAGCTGAGCCGCCAGGTGTTCGCTGCACAGAGACATGCATTCTGGCCTCAAGCCGAGGGATTCGCACAGCAGTTTGCGATCGTCTAGCAGTGAAATGTTGCTTCTGCCTCCCAGGCACAACCTGCGCAGGGTGCCTGTTCTTGCTGGTGTTTCGCAAGGTGGACACGTGCTGCTCGACTGCGCTGGTCACTCTGAATCAGCATGTGTGGCGTGCCTGTGAAGGGGGTGGGGGTGGCGTCCATGGGGCTGCCGCCCTCCTCGCCCCGCTCCCCCGGCAGCGGCGCCAGCAGCAGCCCCGCACGGTCCACCTCCGCCGCCGATATGAGCAGCCCCTCCAGCGACGCCTCGCCCGCCGGCGGCGGCCGCGAGAGGCACAGCGCCAGCAGCTGCGGCGCGGAGCGCTGCAGGAACTCCAGGTACCCGGCGAGCAGCGCGTGCTGCTGCGCCAGGTGCGCCGCCAGCTCCTTGCGCACGACCGCATTGCTGCGCTGCTGCAGGAAGTGCGCTGCGCAGCACACGACATGTAGAGAGTCGGTCACGGGGCACCTACGTGGCGTTTGCTACTGGCCAGCTCTGAGAGCCAAGTCCGGCAAGTGCAAGCTTGATGCTGCGGTCACTGTTTTCACGTGGTCCATGTTTTTACCGACCTGTGTGGTTTGTGCGGGCTCTGGGCGAGCCGGACTCGGCCGGAGCGGCTTCTGCGGGGGCCGACTGCGGAGGCCACACATCCAGTGCTGGCTGCTGCGATGCTGCATTGTGCCGCCGCACATAAACTTGTGCGAACATGAACAGCACGACTGCATGGGCGTCGACCGCCTCTGCGTTGGCGGCGCCTGCATCATGACATTTGGTATGATGTCCCCAAGTGCTGACAGTCGTAAGTCGTGCTACTGAATGGTGGACAAGTGGATTGTACACTTGCAGTGATCCAGTTGCACCTGGTCCCAGCTGTGTGACAACTGGCTGCAGGTCCTGAGTCGGTCGGACTGATGTCAACACATCTACGAGGGCCTGCAGGGCATATCCCACACGATATGCATGATAGCCATCCCCTAGATGGGCATGCTCCTCCACTGTGTGCGGTAACTGCCGTGGGTGGGCTGGCGCACCGAGACGTGGACGGACGACACGTCCAGACATCGTGTCAGAGTCGGGCTGTCAACCAGATCTGTACCATCAGGAAGCACATCTCGTGGCCATCCTACTGTGTTGAATAAGCTCAGGCAGTGCACGCATCCCATGCTGGCTGCACCGCTTGCATGCGAACCCTCACATTGTTGTTGGTCATTTTGCACGGCCGAGTCCAAGAGGCTGTGCAGAAGGTGCAGCACGGCAGCCGGGCCTTCGTCCCCTCCCAGCCATTTGGCGATGGGCAGGGCACCAAACTCGATCAGCTCCCTGTGGAACTTGACACGCTGGCCCATGCCCTGCGGGCCTGTTCCCCTTCAGCGGATCCAACCAGCAGCACGGACCGATTGTTGACTCTATAATGGCTGCCTGCAAGCCGCTTGCTGAGTTGTGTTTGCTCAAGTGCAGTGGGCCACGGCTCCTCAGCAAACTAACGGAATTGCATGATCGGAGCCAGTGCTGCTGCTGTGTACTTGTCGTGCTAAATTGGGCCAAGCTACATCATAGCACCGATCACACCGTCTGCCTTTGCGGTGGGGTGACAACACTTCGCTCTACCGACGGCTTCTGGGTCAGCTGCTCAATGTGCTGACAAATTGAGGAAGCACAACGACTGGACTTCGATCTGTAGCAGCTCTCTAGATTGACGTCCGTCGCTGCATACTGCGCTGTATCCTTGCGATGAGTTCCTGCCCGCACCTCGCACGGGTGAGCTTTAGGTCCAACCCCTAATCCTCTTGCCGGTTGTTCCCGCCAGATGAAGATTTCACGCGCGGCTCGACTCCGCTACTCGATGTGCATGAGGTTGCGGAGTCAGCCTTGGCACAGTCAACGGTCAAAGGACGGCTTGTCATTCGTGGACGGATTTCTCTCGTCAAAGCCAGCAGCTTTGGCACAGTTGTGTGCTCTTACCGGTGGGCAGATGGCCTCATGCATGCGGCTAGGCCAGTTAGGATGCATGGGAAACGTGCCAGACTTGCGATGATGACTGTATGTCACATACGAAATTGATCGTGCAAGTGTCATATCTGGATTCAAACAGGCGGCTGGAGACGCTGCTTACTGTCTGCCTGGCCATGACGAGTGCCGACCCGCAGCGTGCATTCTAGCATACATGCTGGACAGCGCCCGCAACTTTTCACGAACACTAGATGGACGATCTGAACATCACTACTACTTATGTATGCTCCCTGCCGCTTGATCGCCTGCGGCTGCGGGTGACACTCAGGCGTGTGGACGGCTGCGTCAGCGGCAATGCTATCAGCAACAGTTCCACCAGGCGGAGCACTAGCCATCAGGTTTGCACCCGCAGCATGGCATACCACCATGCCTGCTGTGTTCCAGTCCACGTTCAGCTCTTTCGGTTTTGTTGGTGCAGGACCGATGCGGACAAGAGGCACTGGTGACGCTGGATGTAGGATGGCAGGAAAAGCTGGAGCCAGCCGGCAATGGGCCCCGCCAGGTGCAGCGGCCGCTGCGGACAACGAAGTGTTTTGTGACAGCCACTGCGCTGACTCCATGCTCTGTTGACCGCATGTCATTCCCTTTGGCAGGGTGTGATGCAGCAGCAGTCAAAGAAGGATGGCCCTGACATCTGCAGACGGCTTCTCGGATGGGTGCCCTTCACGAAGCAGCGCCATCTGCCACACTTGACTCACAAGGCATGTCCCTCTGTGGCATCTGCATTGGCTACTTTGCGCCCATCGCTCACTGAGCCAAACAACTCGATGTATAAAGTTGCAATTTGCAGGTGGAGGTGCCGCACGTACAGCCACACATCTTCACGCACACGCACGACGAGGGGGTGCTGCACCGCACAGAGCTGCAGCGTGCTGTTGTCAGCACGCCACAGCCGCGCTCCCAACCGACCGCTCTGGCGCTTGCTGTGCGCGCCGATGCAGCCGCGCAGGTGCCGCCGTGCTCCCAACACTCTTGCAGAGCTTTCGTCAAGGATGGAGCTGATATGCAGCTCATGTGGCAGAACACTGCTACATGGTGATGACCAGGACGTGCACCCGATGCTGTGGCCGATGTGTATTGCAGTCGAAGCGGGACAGCCAGATGTTCGGCATCCTGGCGGACTGTGGCGCGCTGGGCGGCCGCATGCTGCTGACGCTGGTGACATCACACCGTGATGGCAGCTTCGACATGCGGCCCGGCTTCTCTGTGCCTGGCTGCTGGTATCGGCAGCAGGACCGAACAGGTCCGCGCCACGAACGTCGTCTACAAGCCCGCCTGGAATGTGCTCCCAAGTGAATTGCCTGAATTGCTAGATGAGCAGTCGCAATCATGCTGTAGGTGTGTTGTGGGAGTGGCAGCTAGATTTGGAGCCTGGTGATGTGGAGGTCCTTCCCAGGGCTGCTCTGCTGGGGTTCGGTCCACCCGACTTGTCCGTCAGCAAGGTGCAGGTGAGATGGGTTGCAGCCGCACCAGTGGCAGTGACGTGCTGCCGAGGGAATTGCACCATTTTAGCACCTTCTGCTAGACGACTTGGTATCTCAATATCGATATCTTATGCAGGATGTAACAGTGGCACCAGTCGAGCCACCACAGGGGAGTGCGCTGCGCGTCCTGCTGGCAGGGGAGCTGCTTGCGGGCTGGGACTTCCCCCGGCGCCAACTGTATGTGGAATACCGCATCCTGTTCGACCCGAAAGTCTGGCGTCTGCTGCCGCGCGGCCGCCTAGGGTTCAAGGACACGACTCATCCTCGTCCTGGCGTCATCAGGGTGCAGAGTGTATCGCCATCTTGCTGCGTACTTGCCTCATGTGGCATGCAGGATGCCCAAATGTCTAATTGGGAACCGTTTAGATGCATGTTCTGATGCACACTGCAGGGCGTGACGCATGTGTCACGGGTGCCACGGTGCAGACGGCGCCCCAGAGCACACTTTGCCCACCCCCTGGAGTATGACTTCGAGCTGCTGGTGAAGGAGCTGCCTGCACCGCCATTCTGGCCCACGATTTTCTTTCAGGTGATGCCGACCAGGATGACAGCAGCAGTATGGCTGAGCCATCTCCACATGAACAGAAGCGCATGCATGATGGGCGTGCCCACAATACTGTGCTGAGAGCCTATCAGGTGTGCGCATGGCGCCGCTTCAGCAGACATACAACAGAGGGCTATGGCTGGCTCAGCATCGCCAGCGGGCTGCCAGCTACACAGAGTGTGAGTTCGTACAACTGAAAGTACTGACAACTGTGACATCGAGCATTCGGCTACAAGCTCTATAAGCCCTCTCACCGGCCATGGCACCATGGCTGCAGCTGACAACCTGGCGACCCGCCCGCTCCTACGGCCAGGCACTGCGCTCGGCATGCTGCGGCGGGTCCCGTCAGCTGGCAGATGTATCCTATGTTCGTGCACCAACACCGGTGGCCACCGGAGTCCTGAGCCGCTTTGGCTTTCAGACGCAATCATCCGGCACTCTGCAGGCAAGGTCCCCAGCAGGGCTTGGTAGATTCATGGCTGGTGGCATCTACCGTGAAGACCAGTCCATTTGGCCTTGCCTGCCCGCCCATGCTGAGCTCAACAACACGATCTCGTGGAGCAGGTCAGGGTGCAGCAGCTGCGCCGCTGGGTGCAGCGCCCGCCGCGAGCGCAGCCGATGCATCCAGCGCCGCAGGCTGCAGATGCCAGCGTGGTTCAGGGCAAGTCGCACCTCGTTGCTCAGGTGCTCAGCATGTCCTACCAGCATGCACCGCAAGATGTGTATTTGTGTTGTATGATATTTGAGCCTGCAGGGCACAGAATAAGCGGGTTCTGGGGACCTTTACCATCCCTGTTCAACATTTCCTACTGCAGGTGCAGCCGCAGGGGGCCCTTCCGCCGCGACAGTTGCAGCCTCCGGTGCTGGTGTTGCAGCCTGCGGATGCAAGGATCACGCTGGGCCGGGTGGCAGAGTTCTGCGTGCATGCAACGGTTTGTGGCTTCACCTCACAATGACGCCAAGGCAGTTTCGGCAGATTGCCACCCCAAGAAAGCACGAGTGCCGATCGCCAGCACTCCTCATACCTACATGACAATGTGTTGCAGGGTGCAGAGCCATTGCATTACCATTGGAGCAAAGATGGGCAGCCGCTGGAATCACACACGGCACACACCCGCATCCTGTGCATCAGCCATGCCGGGCTGGCCGACGCTGGAGAGTACATTTGCAGGGTGTACAACACTGATGGCACGTCCATCTCTCATGTGGCCAGGTAGCCGCATGCAGTTTGCCATGGATAATGCCTTGCGCCACGACTGGAAGGCACAGTAACACATTGCTTGTTCTGCGTGTCAGGCTGGATATTGACGAGCCAGATCTGCTGCCTATGGCAAGCACGGCCAACACGCAGACACTCCAGGATGACGCCGGCGATGCCACGCAGACAGACGAGCCCATGTGGGCAACTGATGACGTGACGCAAACTGACATGCAGCTTGACGCCGCAGACGCAACACAAACCGAGGGTCGTGCAACCGAAGACAGCACGCAGACCATTCTGACGTGAACTGATCCTGTTTCTGGAGATTCGTCTGTCATGCTTCGTTTGACATGTGGCGTGCACTCGCACTGAGGCCCTGCATTGCGAAACATCTTCCAGCCGAAGTGGGTCGCTGCACCCCTCTTACTGTCTGCATACTGGTTGCTGCAGGCCGCCCCGCATTCTGCAACACCCAGTAGACGCTTGTGTGATGGAGGGCGATCCGGTTAAGCTGCACGTCGAGGCAGAGGGCCACCCACCGCTCAGATATCAGTGGCTGCGTGCCGGCATGCCATTGCGGCAGCATTCGACTTCGGTCATGCAGTTGCAGGGGGCCTCTCTTGAGGATGCTGCGAGCTATGCCTGTCAGGTTTGTGCTGCTCTTCTGAGCACAGTGTCAATAGGCTGTGAAACACTTACTTGATCCTGAGGTGCTGGTCAATGTGCAGGTTTGGAATGAGCAGGGTAGTTTGGTGACAAACACAGCGACAGTAACAGTGCGGGAAAGGGGCCACCCACCCTTCATCAGCACACAGCCCAGGTGCATGTCAGTTGGAAGTCTGATGCATGCAGAAGTTCTTGCCCAGATCCAGAATTGCAGTCGTCAGGGTGTGTCAGCTGCAGCTTGAGCTGCATGTGCTTTGTGGCTTCGGCTGAGGACGACCCTGCAGCACCCTCTGTCGTGCACGAGTCGCAGGCACCAACTCGAGGTGGTTGAGGGAGACCCAACAAGCCTGGAATTTGCTGCTGAGGGTAGTGTGCCGCTGACATACTGTTGGCAGCGCAATGGGCGGGATCTACGGGACCAGATTGCTGCGGAGTTGAGCATCCCACAAGCTGAGATGACTGATGCCGGCGCCTATTGCTGCCGTGTGTCGAATGAATGGTGCGACTGACTGCCGACTCCTGCAAACCTTCCAGTACCTTCTAGTTGCACTGTTGCTGCGGAGCCTGTAGGCCGTACTGCAGTATGTCTCTCTGCACTGGCACATGTCAGGTTGTGCAGCTGTGCAGGGGATCGACAGCCTGTGATGCTGTGGTGACGGTGCTGGCAGCCGGGCCGGCTTTCGAGACACACCCTCAGTAAGCATGGCCAAATTGTGAAGCGGCATCATCCCTGGCCGACAGGCCTTCGTCATGCTGCACGCAGTACTGGCTGCCGAGTGTGTAACACCTGCATGCAGGAGCACGACCGGGGAGGAGGGACGCCCTGCAGCACTGCGAGCAAAGGCTGTGGCCAGGCGCAGCTTTGACTACAGGTGCTGTTGTGCTGCCAAACGCATTCACAACGCTGTACTGGCCATACAGCTGCAGTCCAGAGCATGTGGCCTGTCACTGTGAGCAGGTGGTTGCGGGAAGGTGTGGCAGTCCCAGGTGCAAACACAGCCCAGCTGCGCTTCAGCAGCGTGGTGTCAGCAGACAGTGGGAACTATGCATGCCAGGCATACAATCAATGGGGCATTGCCACCTCGGAACCTGCACTGCTGGAAGTAGATGACATCGGCGGCGAGCCCGTCTTCCTACAGCACCCCAGGTCAGCAGACAGCGGTTCGTGCCGTGTGTGCATCGTGCTCAGCAAGCAAGCCAGTCATGACAGTGCACCAGCACATCGTCCCAGCAGCCGTGAATCGCAGGGACACCCAGCTGGAGGAAGGAAGCTTGCTGCGCCTGTCAGCACGTGCTGAGGGCCGGGGCGACATCAGCCTGCAGTGGCTACGGGATGGTCGCCCCATCCCGGGCGCAGTTGGCCCAAGCCTGCGAATTCAGGTGCAAATATTCATGACAAGGTCGCACGGACTCCCGATAAGGATGTTGAACCAACAGATGAATGGTCGGTGTTCTTTGATCTAGTGGGCAGCCTATCAGCGTACTTAGGTCCGTAGGGTTGTGAGACGATCAGTATCCTTGCTGCGGGTGCTGCAGGACATGGGTCTAGCAGATAGCGGTACCTTCGCTTGTCGAGCGGTCAATGCGCACGGCACTGCCACCTCCAGGAGCGCCATCGTCAATGTGGAGCCCAGGTGGAGGCCATCAGGCACTAGCCAAACAGCTGTGTTGTCAGCCTGCTGGTAGTATGCTGGCGCGTGCCAACTTGCCTGGCAGGACTCTCAGACACTCACCTGCGCAGGCCATGGCCGCCGGTGATCGTACAGCAGCCGCAGGGAGCGGACCTGCAACAGGGCCAGCCCTTCATGCTCAGCGTCAAAGCAGAGGGGAGTCCGCCGTTGTCATATCAGTGGCAGTGCAGCAATCGCCGCCTGCCTGACGAGACCAGCACAGAATATCATGTGCAGGTGGGCCTGAACAGCTTCTCTCGGCTCTTGGGCAGCATCCCTCATCGGAGCAGGAAACCGGTGGTAGCATGCCGTACAACCCGTACAAGGTTCATCTTGTCGGCTGCTCGGCTCAGGCTGCGATGGAGGCGGACTCAGGAGCCTACACCTGCACCGTTCGCAATCCAGCGGGAGCAGCCACATCTCAGAGCGCGCTCGTCAACGTACGGCCCAGGTACACATGCACGTATTCCAGACTTATCCCTCTTTAAGCTGGTATGAGTCACAACGCTTGATGAGTGCTCCATGCAGTGCCAGTCTCGACCTGTGCCGGCGCAGGGGCCTGCCGCCGCGCATCTTGCTGCACCCAGTGGACGCCAGGTTGGAGGACGGGCAGCCTCTGAGGCTTACAGTCGAAGCAGCAGGCGACCCGCCGCTGCAGTTCCAGTGGCTGCGTGAAGCCGTGCCGCTTCCAGCAGAGTGCCATGCGGCACTGGAGGCTGCTGCCATTGCTGCAGGGGATTCCGGCACCTACAGCTGCAGGGTGTGTACACACCGCCCAAATACTGAGTTGCTGCCCTCAAGCTAAAGTATGCCGTGCTAACACACCTTCGCATGATCTTGCACATGACAAACCCTGCTCACCGCAGGTGACCAATGACTATGGCAGCGTGATGAGCAATGGCGCCCGTGTCGAGGTTGTGCTGCCACCAGGGCGCCCTGTCATCCTGCGCCAACCCACTGGCTGCTTGGTACCGCACCTCAGCTCATTCGGCCTATCGGTGAGGGCAGTCCTCATCTGCCTGTTCCAGATGCCAAGCATATTCAAATCTGTACTCCTTGCTTGCGGACCCTTATGCGCAGTACAAAACTCACGTGGTATCCTTTCATACTGGCACAACAGTCAACCCCATGCTTCTGCATACCCTTGGCGTCCGCAGGTGCTAGCTGCCGGGGATGCGCCATTGGCGTACCAGTGGTGGCAGGGCAGCACGCCTGTGGCGGGCGCCACGTCCCCAATCCTAGCCGTGGCAGGCGCCCGCAAAGCGCTGCACCAGGGCGTGTACACCGTCCAGGTCAGTTCATGATGAACGTCTTCAGTGTTGCATTCTGGTGATGTGTGGTTGAGCTACTGCCCCCGGCAAGGACTGTGCAGTGATGCAGCAGTGCCAAGCCCTGCCGACTGTGCAATGGTGGAGTGCCGGCAGGTCAGCAATGCCATTGGGTCGGTGGTGTCGGAGGAGGCGCTGGTGGAGGTGGAGGCGCTGGACATCCTGTCCATCATCGAGCACTTCGTGGAGGACCGCCAGATCACTTTCCGCACGCTGTTCATGCAGTACAATCGCAGCACTGTGCGTTGCTCGGGGCCACGAAAGCTGCAGAGTGCTCCCTGTGCACGGATGCATTGGGCAGGCAGATATGCGTCAAGGGCACGCGGGTAAGACAGCAATGTACATGTGCAATTGTCCATGCAGGAACTGGAGCTTGGGCCCAGGGAGCTGGAGGCACTTGTGGCGGCCGTCTACCCCGAGTGCCTGCCGTCGGAGTTTCGCCACTTCCAGGTCTGATTGCATGCCACGCACCTGTATGGAGGGAGGGACCCCGTCCACCCACCGTGTAATTGATGAAGATCAAGTCAGCAACCCCTGCAGCTGCGTGACCGAGCTGCTCTGCAGGTGGTGCTGGACACGGAGGGGCGGGGGCGGTACAGCTACAAGCAGCTGATGATGGCGCTGAAGGAGGCCAAGGTGGCAGGGCACTGGCTGGAGGGCTCCCCTGACATCCGCGCGCTGCTGTCCGCGCTGGCGGTGCGGCTGCAGGAGCAGGGCCGCGACTTCCGCAAGGTGCCGCCCTGCGTGCAGAGCACCTGCATACCCGCCACACTTGCACCGGGCTAGGCGACGGATAGATTTACTGACGGCTCAGATCTTTCTGCTCAGGGCTTGCTGCCGTTGCTGCTGCAGTTTCCCTGTGAGCACTTGCCCTGAGTATACATCCGTAGACGACGCTTGTACTGCTGTCGAATGAGCCCTGCAACCCGGATTCTGCTCGGCAGCTCCATGTCAGTACAAGCATTCGATATGCACAAAGGCCAGACTGTGCTGGTGCAGGTGTTCGAGGCATTTGACGTGGAGGGGGAAGGGTGGCTCGGTTATGAGGGCGTGGCGGCGCTGGTGCGACGGCAGCTGCCCGACATCACATCCGCAGAGCTGCGCAGCATCATGGGCCACATCCACCTGCTGGACAAGGACGGTAGGGTTAAGCTGCGGACAACCCGTCAAGGCTGGGTTGTGCAAATAAAGAGCACAGGACGACATGCACGGACTTGTGGCATCTGCAGTGAGTTGAGGCTATCACACTAATTGAAGTGGAGGCTCAGTGCAGGCTAACACTGGTACACGTCTTGACAGGCGATGGGCGGCTGACGTGTGATGAGCTGTGGGAGGCGGTGCGGCATGCGCCGGTGGGTCCCGCTGCGCGGCGGGACCTGAGGCGAGTGGCAGGCCTCGCCAAGACGCCGGCAGAGAAGGAGATGGCGCTGCGGAGGAGCGGATCCGTGCGGCACAAACCATGACATGTTTTCTGTCAAGCCCTCACAACAAGGATAGGTGATAACCTTCCTGTTCGAACCTACGCAAGCCCCCGTCTCAGAATTTGATCCAATCACAGGAGCAAGACCTGTTGTGTATGACCTTCCACCAAGGCCTTAGGGGCTGCTCCAAGGCTTCGCCGAATGAAGCTGCACCGCCATGTGATGACGAAGCACGGCTGCTAGCTGCACTTCGGACGTCATACATCCTCATCCAGAGGAGTAGGATCAGCGGATTGGACAGCACAATCTGCGGCAGACGATGTGTTGAACGCGAGCTAGGGCTGGCAGCGCCGCCACTTATTACACTGCTGCTTCCTCTCCTTCCCATGACTAATCCAGCAGAGCGGACTGGGACGCAAGCAGGCAGCGTTACAGAGTGTTGAGGCTTTGCAGGTCTTGCTGCGCAAAACATACATTCGCTGTGCTGCACTGCCCTCGGGTGGTCCAACCTTTTCATTAGCAGTCAACGGCCTGACATTGCAGTCCGTCTCTACTGCTGGCATCAAGAGCACTCGCAGTCAGGACCGTCTTGAGTCATTCGGTTCACCGGCAAACCAAGGCGAGCCTCTCCAGTTGTTGAAGGGTCAGCGCGTGGCCTGCCTGTGCATAGTCAGAAGGGGAGTTCCTTCGTGGTCAGCGGTGTGCCGCCGCAACACTGTCAAGTGTGCTCGCTGCGTTCGGGCCAGACTGCGGACTGTACAGCTACCCCCAGAGGTCGTCAGTTGGAGCGCAAAAAGGATTGGCCGCTGCTTCGTACCTTGACCGTCGGCCGGCAGAGCCTACGGCACCGCATCGGCATTGCCAGCCCATCAGAAAGCTCACATGGTGCAGGAGTTTGTAGGGCGGGTGAGCGCACGTACAGTGGCATGCGGATTGTTGTGCTGCCCGGCACAGAGGGCCCACTTCGCAGAGATTTGCTTGGAGGTTGCACGTCTCACTGATCGCACCTGCGCACCTGTAGGTGGTGTCTAACCGCATGAAGAACTCCATTTTGGTGGCGGTGGACCGGTTTCACCTCAGCAGCAAATACAAAGTGAAGGTCAAAAGAACGTCAAAGATCATGGTACGTAGCCGCAGGGGTTCATCTTGGTATGCCAGCAGGTTGATGTGCTGGCGCCGAAGCGCAGCTGGTTGCCAGGTCTCCTGGGACGCACCGCCAGTCAGCTCTGAGAGTCGGTGCGGTCCATGATATTGCGCAGGCCCATGATGAGGGCAACGAATGCAACGTAGGCGACCGTGTGAAGATCACCAGCACCAGGTGGGGCCCTGGACGGCTGCATGGTCCCTCAAAGCGTCCACACTCTACTGTGACCACCTTGTCACCGCATGTGTCATGTTGCCTGCTGCAGGCCGCTGAGCAAGCGGAAAGCCTTCATGTTGAAGGAGGTCATCCATCGAGAAAACATCTACGATGCGAAGGCAGCGCTGACCTCTGTGGAGGGGGCCAACCCGCCACATGCAGTCACAGCTCGGGGTTTTGCAGCATCAGCAGTGTCATGATGAGATCGAGTCATTCATTTCTGCCGGGGCCTGCATCACTGCTTGTTAGATCGTTTGCCAAACGAGTCTTATACTACTACATCAGCATGCCGCCACAGCAGCCTGGTGGCGACAGCTATATGTGGCATGGTTGCTGCAGTCCTCTTCACTTCGTGTGGCTGTATACAGCTACTCTTCATTAAATTCAACCATCATAGGCAGTGCTCAGTGCTGCTTGCAGTGGTCTCCTGTGCTGAAACAACAAGTGTACAACATGCTGTACTGCACAATGTCGCCCTTCATACCGCCAGCAAGGACTGCAGGCCACACTACGCTTGACGCTCGAAAGCGTATGTTGTAAATCGTTTCATGCATCTCAGTGATAAGGCCAGCAGCATTGCGTGCATGGCGAAGGCGGGTGCCGATGGTGGGCACGCTGATGGCAAGAGCCGAAAGAGGAAGCGCAAGGGGGCATCAATTGAGCCTGTCAACGAAACTGCAACAGAAGCAGGCAACACCAAGTTTGCCAGGGCGCTGGCGTCCAGTGACTACAGCACGCGGGACAAGGGGCTGCAGGTCCTGACGCTGTGGCTGAAGCGGCGGCCCAACATCGTGGACGCTGACCTCAGCAAGATCTGGAAGGGGCTGTTCTACGCCTTCTGGCACGCTGATAAGGCGCATGTGCAGGTGCGCAGGCTCATCTTTGTGGTGGTGCCTGTGCATGCACCTGTGGTACGATGCCGGCGGCGCCGGCGGCTGACTCTCATGTTGGATACGTAGGAAGCACTTGCCCAGCGCCTGGCGGAGATACTGCCGCAGCTCAGTGAGGAGGCAAGTCGCTTGTGCTGCCGGCAGGCACCCAGACAAAGTTGTGACATGCGGCAACGCGCCATATGCAGATCCGTGGCATCTGGATGCGCAGGTTGCACTTGGGTACTTTCGGGTGTTTCTTGCCACCATGCGGCGAGAGTGGTTCGGCATCGACCGCCTGCGGCTCGACAAATTCATGATGCTTGTGCGCAAGTTCATGCAGCAGACGTTTGTGCACCTGCGGAACGCCAACTGGTGCGCTTGGTGTTACAACCCGACGCTGCGTTGGAGACCCAGCTGACGGGCTGTGCAACAACTTGATGGTCCTGTCAACCTATACTAAAGTTATGCAATGCAATGTGATCATATGACTCACAGGGATGAGCAGCGCATGGAGTCTTTCATGGACACGCTTGCTGAGGAGGCTCTTTTGAAGGAGGACGGGCCGCCGGCGCTGGGCCTCGTCTACCACCTGGCAGGTCAGGGCCACGTCAGCAGGAGTGTGCTGCTGCTGGTCCCGCATTCGGTACCGCATGTGAGCAGTGGCTAGTGTCCACCCACCGCATTGCTCGACATTTGTGTCGTGCTGCACAGACTGCTACACACCAGAGCTGCTGGCAGCGGACAGCGACGAGGCCATTCCAGAGGGTGCGGTGTCGCTGCTCGTGTCGCCCTTCATGCGGCTGCTGGCCGAGCTGCGACAGCCCGCAGGCATCAGCCGCGTCATGTGAGTGCAGTGTGGGAGGTCCCGCAAGGCTCCACTGTCTGATTCCTCCTAACTGCATGGTCCGGCTGCTGTCCCATATATGGCAACGTTTGCTGTTAACATGCTGTTGGCCGTCCATTGCGTCTCTTGCTCCGGCAGCCGACAGCACTGGTGACTGTGTCGATGGATTGGCCATCGCTGCAGAGGCAGCACCTTCGGCCCGCTGCTGTCGGCGTGCGAGTCCCGCGGGGACGCCCGCCCCGGCTTTGCGAGCGCACCCCTGCTGGCCGGCATGGCGCGCACCGCCTTCGAGCTTGGTGAGCAGCTGTGCTGAGCACTTTCCTGCCACGCGTGTGGCTGTTGCTGCAGACTGGGAAGTGGTGTACAAGATCGGTGTCGTGAACCCCTGTGCATGCATGCTCGCTGTGCAGGCGCGCAGGCCGAGGTGCGCACCAGAAACCGTGAGGCGCTGTACTCGCTCAGCAAGCAGCTGCAGAAGGCGGCCAAAAGGGTGGCCGGCAGCAGGCCGGCTGCCGCGGACGGCGCGACGCCCCGCCCTGCACAGCCGAAGCGGTCCGCGGCCGCGCTGCCGGCAGATGCTGCTGCGGTGCGCGTGGCGGCAGCAGGAGGCATTGCTGCGGGCACCCCTGCCGCCAAGCGGGCGGCCAAAAAGGCGCTCAGCCGTCTGGCGCGTGCGTCCGTGGCAGCAGACGTCGCTGCAGCGGCCGACGAACTGGCGCAGGCTGTGCCATCTGCACATGTTGCTGCGTCATTGAAGGTGGACGCAGCGGCTGCCGTGCTAGCCACACCCATCTCGGCAAAGAAGGCAAAGCGGATGAAGCAGCAAACGGGCGGCCAGCATGCGCCCGCATCAGTGCCAACGAACGGCAGCGCAGCATCGGCAGCGGTCGGCACCGAGGCTGGTTCAAAGGTCCACCGCACTCGCAGCGCCACGAACGCAAATGGTGCTGCGCCGCCTGAGAGCGATGCCACGCCTGGTGAGCAACTGGGTGCAAATGCTGATCCGCGATGCTTGAGCTCGGCATGACTAGATCATAATCGCTTGGCATGCGTTTCTCTTGCGACGCGACTCACGCTGTGATGCTCGAATCGCAGGCGCAGCTGCAGTGAAAGGCTCGAGGCCGAGCACTGCCAGCCGCCTTGCAGCCGGGAGTGCCACCGCAATTATTGACCGCAAGAGCGTACACTTTCGGCTGAAGCAAAACCTGCACTTCGACTATGGAGGTGCACTGGTGTTTACAGACTGCATACATGGTTCTTTTCTCATCGCCATAGTGTTGCATGTTTGAGATGTGCACCTCTGCATCCGTTGCAGGTCCAGTGCCATCGCCAGAGGTCAGGACACCGCCAGGAGCCAGGCCCAAGGTGGGCGCAGACCTTGCTCGACTCTTCTTTGGATCGTGGCTTGGTGGTAGCCGTTATATCCACAGCGTCTGTGCGTGACCTCACATCTCAGCTACTGGGTACTGTTGCAGGGTCCGGCGCTCAGGGCACAGCCAGCAACAGACCCTGGGCATGGGGCATCGACAGCCAGCAAGCGGCAGAAGAGGCAGTTGATGAGCCCCACCAGCATCCCACGCCCAAGGGCTGCCGAGTTCTTCTGATTGACTGCCAAATCCTGGGTGCAGGCGTGACATCCGCTGCTGGGTGCTGACTGGTTCAATGTGACGGCTGTAAACGGTGCATGAACACACGATGTGCAGCTGAGCCCCGTTCCAATTGGTCTGCACAGCATCTCAGTGGCTGTGCATCTCAATGCTGACCAGAACAGAGCAATGCCAAAGGTGTGGCATGCACAACATCATCAGTACCTATTCAAGAGACCCTGACCTATAAGTTCGCCAGCGTGCACCTAGCTCATGTGCGCTGGGAAAACACAGCAAGACAAGCCAGACTGCCTAGAAGACCCCAAAGTCGAGCATGCAGTTCCTGCCAGCGCATGCCATGCCTCCAGCGACTGGTCCCTTGTTGGAGCCCAGTGCAGCGCAGCAAGCAGCCAGCCCCCTGGTTCCATTACAACTTACTTCTCGTGCTCCCGCATCTGGACGCCAAACAGTTTCAACATCAGAATGTGCTCAGCAGAAGCACACAGATGGACACACACTGCACCGTTGAAGTACGAGAAGCTCAAGCACACATAGCAAAGCCCAACAAACGTGCAACGTGGGCGGAGCAGCGCACCGCATTGAGTGCGCTGCCGGCCTTGAACCACTTGATCTGGTTGTCGTTGAAGGTGTGCGCCAGGGGAATCGAGTATGTGGACCCGTCCTCCTTCTTGCCCTCGAGCGTCACAGAGCTGCCCTCTGCCAGTCCCTGCACAGTCAGGAATGCCACATCGCACGGCATATCTGGTGGGCAAGCACGTGTGACAATGCAGAGTAATGAAGCCTGTTGCACCTGTGCGCTTGCAGGCCAGGTGTGCTAGGTGGGCTGAACCACGCACCGTCAAGCCCTTCAGGGAAACCTTGTCCATCGGGCCGACCTTGTCGTAGTCTGACGGGTTCTCGAAGGTCAGCGGCAGCATGCCCTGCTTCCTGCACGGGAACCGGTTCCAATGCTGAACGCCGGCCAGGAGCTGCGTGGCGGTAAGCAAGTGAACACCATGAGCCTTGCCGTGGTAACAGTGCGGCTACACGAGAAGGTGCAACACGCACTTGAGGTTGGTCTCGTGGATGCGGGCGAAAGACTTGACGATGATGGCACGGCCGCCCAGGTGGCGCGGCTCCAGGGCAGCGTGCTCCCGGGAGGAGCCCTCCCCGTAGTTGTCATCACCGACCACCACCCACGGCTTGCCTGCTGCCTGCAGTTTCGACGTGAACAACGAGAGATGTGCCTCGCAAGCCGCTTGTGCAATCAGCCTTCGCAGTTCAAAGGGCAGGAATCTGCCAGAGATCAACCTGAAGTAAGCGTCGAGCAGCAGCATACTCTGGCACTTGCACAGACCAGAAGACCATAATCATGCAGGCGCTGGGGTACATGGGGCCGCCGAGGTGAGTGTACCTTGTATGCACGAGCCACGTTGGGCACGGCGTCATACTCGCCGGTGAGCTGGTTCTTCACGCTGTTGATCTTGTCGTTCTCCGCGTTCACCGCTCCAATGAGCTGCAGCCAGGATGAGCTACGTTCACAGGTGGCATGCCGAGCTTTGGCTCTGGCGCTGATACGGGCAAGCGGCACAAGACCCCTAAAGTGCCTACAGGGTTTGCGACACACAGCAGGCAGCACAGAGGAGCGTGCCATGTTGTTGCTGATGTTGTCCAGGTGGCCGCGGTACTTGAGCCATGGGCCAGCCATGGAGATGTGGTCCGTCGTGCACTTGCCCTTGGCCTTGATCAGCACCAGGGCGTCCTGCAGCGACAGACGCACCCTGTCAGCATCCGGCACAGCAAGCTGAAACGTGCAGCAGCACGGAAGCAGGCTGCTTCCGTGGGAATGGGCAGGCCATCCTGATGACGGTAAGACGGCCATGTGCCACATTGCAGCGGATGGCACAGTTCTCAGCACGGTGCTGCCGGGGCACCTCCAGGTCCCTGCCGTCCCACGGCTTGAAGGGCTCCAGCAGCTGCAGCCGCTTGCTGTTGGGGTCCACCACCACGTCGAAGTTGCCCTCCGGGTTCGGCGGCTGGTATGTGTCCACACCTGCGCAGAAAATGGTGGGTCATATGCTGCACCATAAGACAGCTAGAGCGGTTGAGGGTGCTACTGCGACAGCCACCACTTGACCCGTTGAAGAAGGCAGGCTGCACAGGATGGCTCACGGGGGCCATCCATGCGGCGAGTCAATTGCAGGACAACTTGCCGTCAGAAATCAGCAGCAGCACTCCCAGTGTGCTGGCAGGTGCTTCGCGCCGCACCTGCGTCAAAGCCCTTCGAGGGCAGCTCCTCGCCCTGCGGGATCTGCAGCTTGATCTCCTTGCCATCGGCACCCACCAGCGTGTCCTGCACAGCCAAGTGGATGGTCAGCGTGCTGCTGCATCAAATGTGGAACCACATCGGACATATATTTTCCAGGTTTGTGGCAGCAATGAATTGAGTTGGAAACGGATCTGAAGCACCATTCATGCAGAGCACCTTCTCAGGGTTGAAGCTGAGGTCGCCGGCAATGGCAAATGCTGTTGTGAGCTCGGGGCTGGTCACGAAGCAGTGCGTCGATGGGTTGCCGTCGTTGCGCGCCGCGAAGTTGCGGTTGTAGGACGTGACGATCGAGTTGGCCTCACCTGCATTGCGACACAGCCAAGGGTCTTCCGTGCCAGTGCGCAGGCGTCTATGCTTCAGGTACGAGGCAGGGGGCCAAACAGTGATGACCGAGTGCGGGCAGGCAGCACAGAGCACCAGGAAGTCCTCCAGGACACACAGCAGCCGCACCCTTCTTCATCTCCGTGCGCTTCCACTGGCCGATGCAGGGGCCGCACGCATTGGCCAGCACCGTGCCGCCGACCTTCTCGAACACCTCCATCAGGCCATCGCGCTCGATGGTCGCCCGAATCTGCTCGCTGCCTGGTGTGATGGTGAATGGCACCTGTGGCAGCACTCAGCACGCCCACGTCACGCCCTGTGGCCTTTGCCCAAGCAACGCCCACAGTCTTCACACAACCCTCCCGAGCTCTGTCGCCGCTGTGGGAGCCGCTGTTGCATACAAAGACGGCCACTTTAAGAAAGCAGTGTCAACAGCGAGACGAGCGCAGCACCTTGGCCTTGATGCCGGCCTCCAGCGCCTGCTTGGCGATGCTGGCGGAGCGCGTCATGTCCTCGTACGAGCTGTTGGTGCAGCTGCCGATCAGGCTCGCCGTCAGCTGGCTCGGCCACCCGTTCTCCTTGATGGCATCCGCCAGCTGTGCATGCGCCACGTGATGTGTCAGCCTTCACAAACGTTCCTTACATGCTGCATGCGGTGGCGCATCGACCACTGACGTGGCAGTAGGCGCACGCGCATGCACCTTGTATGCGGTGTGCAAATGCACTCGGGCACACCAACCGTTAACGCACATCATTGGCAGTTTGCTTTT
The DNA here is from genome assembly GCA_032358165.1 of Diplosphaera chodatii. NCBI lineage: Eukaryota > Viridiplantae > Chlorophyta > Trebouxiophyceae > Prasiolales > Stichococcaceae > Diplosphaera > Diplosphaera chodatii. The sequence continues at coordinate 373,764 of JAALGY010000037.1, read as the reverse complement.
TAAGGAGCCACCGACCTCGGAGATAGGGTGCGCCAGGTCGGGGGTGAAGGGGCCGTTGACGTGCGGCTCCAGCTCTGACAGGTTGATGTCGATGATGCGGTCGTACTCCGCGCCCTCATCCGACCGCAGGTTCTCCCTGCAGGTACATGTGCCACACCAGTGCACATCTGGAGAAACGCTGTGAAAGCCCGGCAGCTGAGTCAGCCAGGCAGACAACTCAACCATGGCTTTCAAGTCCTGCATCGGTTGCCGTGCAGCAGCTGCAATTGCATTGTGGTGACAAGGCAGTGGGTCTCACCTGAAAGAGTCAGCCAGTGAGGCTGCTGCAGCGCGCCCTGTCGCGGCCAGGTAGTCATGCATACGTGCATTGTATGGGAACATGCTGGTTGTTGCGCCGATCTCTGCACCCATGTTGCAGATGGTGCCCATGCCTATGACCAAACAGCATCCGATTCAGTTTCTACCGATGCGCGAATACATTCTTGTGTAAATCAGCACTTGCGGAAAGCCAGGGCACCGCCCAGAAGATGACAATATGGCCCACTTGCTGCACGCCAGGTCTGCCGCGCTCACCGGTGCAGGAGATGTTGTCAACGCCGGGACCAAAGTACTCGATGATGGCGCCGGTGCCACCCTTGACCGTCAGGATGCCAGCCAGCTTGCAGATGACATCCTTGGGTGCCGTCCAGTTGGACATCTTGCCCGTCAGTCGCACGCCAATGACCTGATGTGACACACATGGACGTGAGCACTGCTGCCGTCAAAAGGTCGGCAAACGACATTTGTACGACTGCGTAGCCAACACAGAAACCGACCTTGGGGGCCTTCAGCTCCCAGGGCAAGCCGGCCATCACATCCACTGCATCAGCGCCGCCCACGCCCACAGCGCACATGCCGAGCCCACCGGCATTCACCGTGTGCGAATCCGTGCCGATCATCATGCCGCCTGGGAACGCATAGTTCTCCAGCACGATCTGCAGACGGCGGCACAGTGCACATGAAGACACCATTGATATGCCATTGTGCTCTGCAAATCGTGGTTCTGGTCATGCACTGACAAGGACAGCAGCGTGTGGGCTATGGATGTCTATGCAAACAAGCTGCAAGATTTATCATGCGCATCTGACGCCTTTTCACGGTGCTGCCGCACACCTGGTGGATGATGCCAGAGCCAGGCTTCCAGAAGCCGATGCCATACTTGGAGCCGGCCGATGCCAGGAAATCGTACACTTCCTTGTTGGTCTTGATGGCAGCCGCCAGGTCAGCAACGCCACCAAACTTGCCTTCCCTGCGTGCCGGCAGGACACTTACATCTGTGGCGGAAGTGCAGGTGGCGGCAGGTGCAAGTAAGTGGGATACTTGCCAGAACCAGATCAGACAGCAGGAGGTGCACAACGTTGACGACTCCACGACTATCTACTGTGTGCTGAGTAAAGTCAACTCGCCGGTCATCCTGCGGCGTGGTGGTGCCCTCAATCAGGTGGTCGCAGTGGATGGTGGACGGCACCCGTGTCTCCGGCAGCCCCGAGGAGATGAACTGCAGCACCGCCATCTGTGCTGTCGCATCCTGCATCGCCACGCGGTCTGCACACAGCACCCACCCGGAGTGAGCACTTGATTAAGTTGATGGTCGAGGGGAATGGTGAGTGGTTCGGCGCTCAACGGTCGCAGCACCTGGGCGCAGCTGCAGGTAGCTCTTCCCCCGCACGATCTCCTGGTGGTGCGGGTCGTCAAGGTGCCCATACACCACCTTCTCCGCAAAGTTCATCGGCCTGTTGAGGCGCTTCCTGACCACCTGCACATAATGGGCCGCAACCTTGCCGCAGTGACTAGACTGACGCCACGCTGCGGCTAGGACCTGGTAGCATGGCATGGGAACCGTCGCGACCAGGACATGCGGAGCATCAGCTGAAGAATGGAATAAAGCCATCTGAACCAGCTTGACGAAAAGGATGACTTGGGCAAACTCAATCATGCGCACCGCTAGGCGGTCCTCCATGGCTTCATACCGGTCGTTCAGGTGCTGACCCTCCTCCAAGCGGCTGAGCGGCGTCTGCACATCACGGTGAAGCACTTTCGCGTCTGATTGACTGCACGTCTTGCGGTAAGTCATGCCAACATGGCACCAGCCCATTTAGTCACATGACTGCGGCTGCCGCCGCACACAAGGTGTGACGGAAACAAGCATCATCTTTTCACCTTCTCTGCGCCTGAGATCGACGATGCGGCACGGACGTGAGCATAGCTGTCAGCCGCGGCAGCACGTCGGACCTGCAAATGTGGGAGGAAGGGGGCTTGGTGATGGTGATGGCTCGTGTCAGCAGGTCAACTGCACACGATTGTTGCGGAAGGACCGTGACCCCGGGTGATGAACATGTTCTGAAGTGGCAAAGTGTAGCCCTCAACTGGGTGCACTGATCATGTTGAAACTTCTGCAGACACTTTGCCCTAACCTTCTTGTGCAATTAGACAATGGTCGAAATCTAACGACAGTGTTGCACGTAGGGAGGTGTTCGAAACATGCAAGCAGGCGTTAGGGTGGTGTGCGGCATCCAACGATGTCCCAAAGCATCGGATGCACTGCCGCGAAGGTTGACATCTACCTCAGCGAGGACGCGGCGCGCCGCCTGGCAACGCATCTTGCCGCCGCTGCCGCCTATGCGCACAGCTACGGATCGATTGAGTGCTAGTGTCGTGGGCTCCAGGATGCTTGCGGGCTGCAACTCCTACTTTTCGTGCCGCTCCCTACGCCTAAGTTCGTCCAAGCTGAGATTCCCTGGCATTGCAGTCCCGGGCGTCTTGTGCGTCTTGTCGCACTGCAAAGTGCACAACAGCACAAGCATAGCCCCTGATCCGTTACGTAGCGGACTTCACAAGTGGTGAGTGCTGGCACACCAGCGATCACGGGGTCCGCGATTGATAGTCAGATCGCCTGATGTGACAGGGTATCGACCTGCTTAGCACCTCCTGCCGATGTAGGGATCCGCGCATGTTTGTCGGCTAGCTTCGCAACACAGTTTCAGAGCAGTATCACACAAGCTGGGCGCTATGCTGCGGCGATCAGCTAACCATGGCACACTGCTCAAGCTGCGACATGCACTTGCCGGTGCGCTGGCGCTGGTATTTGCTGTTCTGAGGCACTGCTAGTCAGCAGCTGAGACTCTCTGTGCCCAGCCGCAGAAACTCTTTTGTACACCTGCACTGCCGGGGCCGGCTCTAATCCGGCAGGTCATTGGCGTCAGATGTGCACCTGCTGTTGTGATTCCGCAGGTGCTGCTGTCGCGCCCAACACCAGCAGCAGCAGGCAGTATGCAACCGACCTGCAGACTGAGGTGGCGCACATCGGCACGTCGCTGACCAATGCTGGGGCGCGTGCTGGACCCGGCGGCCGGGCCTCGGTGTGGCAATGCTGTGCCTGCTGTACGCCGTCGCAAACTTGTGCCTGCGCCAAAGGTGGTCAACCGGTGCTCTCTGACAAGCAGATTCTTCACGCTGCAGATCAGCGGCATTACAGCCACGATCTTCGGGGCGACCGGCTTTCTTGGCCGGTACTTTGGAGCGGCGCTGGCGAAGCGCGGGTCGATGGTCGTGTGCCCCTACCGCTGCGACAACCTGGACATACAGCACCTGCGCGTCATGGGCGACCTGGGCCAGGCAAGATGCTGCTCTCGCTTGGCGTTGGTTGAGCCTGCCGGTGGGACATTCAGTCACTCTGCATGACCATTGAGATGATGCGGTCACAGGTTGTGAATCTGCCAGACTTCAGCGCACGGGATGACGCCTTCATCAGGAAGGCAGTCTCGCAATCAAATGTTGTCATCAACTTGATTGGAGAGGAGCGCGAGACGCCGCGCTTCAAGTTCGAGGAGGTGGCTGCCCTGTTTGACATACACCACGAGCATGCGACTCTTTTGATGAAGACAGGCCGGAAGACACAGGCACCATGGTAAATGGAATCGCAGCTGAGTGCAGCTGCATTGGTCTTCGCAGGTGCATGTGGACATAGCGCAGCGCATTGCAGAGGCAGCTGCTGACAGTGGCGTGTGCGAGCGCCTCATCCATGTCAGCTGCCTGGGCGCGTCTCCCGACGCGCCCTCACGGCGGCTGCGGACAAAGGTGCCAACTGTTTTTGTGTGATGTGTCCTGTAAGACTTGCAACTTGGCAACAAAGGCAAGTGGCTGGGTGTCAAGAACATCGTGTGCACACCATAGCCAACCATCTGTTACATGTCGTACGCAGGCAGCAGGGGAGGAGGCGGTGCGGAAGGCGTTCCCAACCGCCACCATCATGAAGCCAGCAGTGCTGGTCGGCACCGAGGACCGAATGTTCAACTCCTGGGCACGGCTGGCCATGAACCTGCCGTACCTGCCGCTCACGGGGGGCGACGGCCAAGTGCAGGTGTGCAGTTGTACAGCACTGTCCTGCAGCAAGCCGAGCTCATCCTCAGCATCACCTCTGCTGTTCATGCTGCCGCACGTGCTGGCTGCCACCTCCTCTCACTGACCTGATGGTTGCTTTGCGCAGCCGGTGTATGTGCGCGATGTGACGGAGGCACTGGAAGCCATCCTGAAGGACAAGGCCACCATCGGGAAGACCTATGCCCTGGCTGGGCCGCGCACCTACACGTGCGCACGCAATTTCCGAGTGGTGTCCAGGTCCCAGCAGGTTCTGTGCTGCACATATCCCGGCTGTTTGCACAGGCGCTTGCCGCCGTGCGAACTACACGCCACGTCAGCAGGTATGCTTCATGACCACCTGCAGGCGGCAGGAACTGGTGCAGCTGGTGTACAACACAGTGAGGGAAAAGTACTCAGCCTTCAACTTGCCCGACAGCCTGGCGCTGTTGTTAGCAAAGCCACGGGAGTTCCTCCTGCGAAGGGTGCGCAATGCATGACTGTGCAAGACCCTTGCAATGGCGTGCTGGCGATGGCATGCGCCGCTGGCTGCCACGCTGCTTTGTGGTGCCTCTTGCTGCTGGTTCAGATTGAGTAACGGACTCAGTGTGATGCAGGGCATCGCCATCCCAGCGCACACCATGTTCACAGAGGACTACATCCTGGAGGCGAGCATGGACAACGTGCTGCAGACGTCGACGGCGGACGGCACCTTTGCGGACCTGGGCATCAGCCCGCAGCGCATCGACGTGGGCCTGCCCATCGAGCACGTCCGCTACTACAGGGTTGGCGGCTATGATGTCGGTGCGTACCCCTGTACCTGGTCGTGTGCACCACACATGTGTTCCTCTGCACTGTGCATGGCCCTGCACCTGCTGCCGGCTCCTGTCTGTCATCGAGAGCCTGCGACTGCCATCACGGTTGCACGCGATGCTGACGAGCGAGCAGTTGAGCCCTCCATGCACAACAACATTGACAGCCGACAGTCTTTGCATTGTGCACAGGTACCACAAGCGGGACTGAGGCTTCGCCCACTGGCGCCGCTGCATCCCAGGCAACGCTGTAGGCTGTTGATATATGATGGTGTTTGGCTGCATCGAATTTATCTGCCAACAGCTTCAGCTGTAAACTCTGTAACGAGCAGTAGTATCATGGTCTGCACTCCCATGCACCTCGGCTGGAGGTACTTCTTGTCATCAGGAGTTTGCAGCATTCAACGCTTTGTGAGATGGCAGAAGAGGTGCTGGGTTGCCCGGCGAGGTTGTGGGAGTCAATCCGGATACACATGCACCGTAGCTGACGGACTTGATCATGGTTGAACGTCAACAACATACTGCAGCCAGGTGTAGCATTCGCCGATGCTGCAGGTTTACGGGACAATCCCTTATTGGTTGCGCTGCTTTCTCTGCGCCAGTACTCACAGCAGCAAAAGAACACCATACTGCACTCACAACTCTCGTCAAGCTTGCTCACGGTGTGTGGCAGGCCCGGTTCACACTGTTTCCCTGACGACCAGAGTGGGCATGTGCCCATGTCACCCGGTCACTTGCGGCTCCGTTTGCTGGCTCGCTTGGCAGCCTGCTCCACGATTGATATGTTCTGCAGGGAATGGACATTCCAGTCACCGTCAGCTGTCAAAGCAACATGCATCACAGTGCTATGCCCGTCTGCAGCGCACGCCAGGCGCCTGAAACGCGTGCACTTCACACAGGAACAGCATCCCTCCAGCACACACGGGTCATCCACACCTTTGTGGATGGTGGCGGCTTGGCCAGCTCATCAGCATGCGATGGGATGAAGCCTGCATGTTCATCAACGTACATGTCAAAACATCTACAGTCGACACATTGCTGGCTGCTAGGAGCTGCAGCAGGCCAGCAGCTTCTAGCAGCAGGCGCAGCTGCCGCGCCTGTGTCCACGTTGCCGTCCCGGAAGTCCTTGGTGTCCAGGATGAGCTGGTGGTAGTCGATCGTGGTCGGCACGCCGCTGATGACGGTCTCGCTGAGGGCGCGCTTCATGCGGGCGATGGCCTGGTCCCGGTCCTCCGCCCACACGATCAGCTTGCCCAGTAGCGAGTCGTAGTTGGGCGGCACCTGCAGGGACGATGAGGAGGTGGGCTCGCCCCTTCCACCGGTGTGCATGGCGTGCGGGCATGGTACAACGTGCAACGGACGCGCCTTACACCTATTTAAGCAGGTGGACTTGTGCCTCGTCGCTGGCGCATCACACACAGCATGCCTGCGGATCCAGACCCGTCTGCCTGGGCTCGTTTGCCAAGGCATGTGGGAGGTGGCGCACCAGGTAGTCCGGGTACATGTGGCTGTCCATGCGCACGTGGGGGCCGCCGGGCGCCAGGTAGCCCATCACCCGCCCCGGCCCCGGCCGGAAGTTCTTGAAGGGGTCCTCCGCGTTGATGCGGCACTCAATGGAATGTCCCTGTTGAGCAGGTGTTTGTGCCATTAGAGATAACGCACGTGCAGCGGCATGTGGGACTGGCGATGGCCGCAGCGTTGGATAGCTCACTGGGGTGGCGGCTCAAGACTGCAACATGCAGCAGTGGCTGCCCACTGGTGCTCCCACCTTCAACTTGATGTCTTCTTGCTTGAAGCGCAGAGTTTTGCCCATGGCTGCTCGGATCTGTGCAGCTCACAGCACCATTTGACATACTGCATGAGATAGCAGGTCGATCACACAACGCGCAGGAGTTGACAGGGCAAATCCGCACCTGCTCCTGGATCAGGTCGATACCTGTGATCATTTCTGTCACTGGGTGCTCCACCTGCAACACCACCACAGGCGGTCTGCTGCCTACGCACGATGCGCTAGAAGTTGGGCAGTGAGGCCTGCCTGCACCATGCTGTTTCTGCATGATGGGCTCACCTGGATCCGAGTGTTCATCTCCATGAAGTAAAAGCCCTTCTGCTCCCACAGGAACTCGATGGTTCCTACGCCCTGGTAGCCGATCGCGGCTGCTGCGTTTGTGGCGGCGTCACCCATGGCCTTACGCACCTGCAAGGATGTGTACCCTTCCCATGATATAGCACTCAGCAACCTGGGTGCAGCTCCTGGATCGTGCCAACCACCTCAGCATCAGTGCGTGCGCCGAGCCCACGCCGATGCCACCCCACACTCTGCTGTAGACAGGTGCCAGCCCGCAAGGTAACGGCCGCGAGCGCACCTCGGGCGTCAGGGCGGGGGACGGAGCCTCCTCCAACAGCTTCTGGTTGCGCCGCTGGATGCTGCAGTCCCGCTCGAACAGGTGCACCACGTTGCCGTGCTTGTCAGCCAGCACCTGCCCACATCAACACCCACCCTCTGTGGACTGAAACTCTGCAACGCTGTATTGAGTACACATGCCGTGAGCTGTAGCCAGTTGGAGACGGACAGGAACATGGGTCAATTCATTGCAAGCTGCTGCAACTCAGCACGTCATGCCCTGTCCTTCGCTGAGCAAGTCGTCTGCCCGACCTGGAACTCGATATGGCGCGGGTTCTGCACGTAGCGCTCCAGGTACACGGCGCCGTTGCCGAAGGCTGCCTCCGCCTCCTGCGACGCCTGCCGCATGAGTGTGAGAAACTCCTCCTCCTTCATCGCCAGCCGCATGCCCCGCCCGCCGCCGCCCGCCGTGGCCTTGATCATGATGGGGAAGCCCACCTGCACGGCCGAGGCGGCACAGCCGTTGCAGGGTCTGCACTGCCTCCCACCCGCTTCAGCCGGCCTGTCACATTTCCAGGTCCTGCCAAACGCTCACTCGCGGTGTCTGCGGGGCTCTGTATGCAGCGGTCAGCACCCCACCTGATTTGCTACCGTAATGGCCTCCTCCTCGCTGTTGATCAAGCCATTGCTGCCAGGTACTGTTGGCACGCCTGCAGCCTGCAGAGTGCAAACGGGAGCTGCTGATCCGTTATCCTCCACCAGAACCCAGCTTGCTTCCACGGCGTATGATGGTCATCAAACATGAGCATGGTCAACAGGTGCACCTTCATGGTGTCCCTGGCCGTGGACTTGTCGCCCATGATGCGGATGTGCTCTGCCTTTGGACCGATGAACTCGATGCCATGGTCGGCGCAGATGTCCACAAATGTGGCATTCTCCGAGAGGAAGCCGTAGCCCTGGAGCACACGTCGGTGAAGGCAGTCGAGTCTTTGGCCGTGCCAAGGTGATGGGAGTGAACGACACTGTCATGGCGTGGCCGCTGACTCACGGGGTGGATGGCGTCTGCGCCGCGGCTGACAGCTGCTGCAATGATGTTTGGCACGTTCAGATACGACTCCGAACTCTGGGCCTCGCCGATGCAGACGGCCTCGTCTGCTAGCTGTACGTGCAGCGACTCCTTGTCTGCAATGGAGTAGACTGCCTGCATAGGCAGCAGTCAGGGGTCTAAATGCGCAGGCCAATGGTAGACCATGAGCGCAAGGTTGTGCGTGTGCTCCTGGTGCTGCACTCGTGCTGGGTCAGCGGAGGTGGCCATGCCCGTCTCGTCAGCACGACAGTGCACGCACCACTGTGTGGAGCCCCAGCTCTTTACAGGCGCGGATGACGCGCACCGCGATCTCTCCGCGGTTCGCCACCAGCACCTGCACGGTCATACAGCACAGATCATGGGATGTCTGGGTTCACGACGCGTCATGGTGCACGGTACTCCGGTGCTCCTGGCCTGTTGTTTCGCATGAATGGCGCACAGCTTGCGCCCTCTGTCATCCGGCAGATGCAACTATCATGCTCCTGTGTCGCGCTGGATCGCCACATGGTCCGGTGCTGTAGATGGACATGTGCTGCTGTGTTTCGATTGCTGGCACACCTTGGTGAAGGTGTTTTGCTGCTCTGCATTGGTGATCTGGGCAGCAGATCGCAAGGACCCGGTCCGCCGGCCGGCGCACGGCCTGGCCAGCTGCAGCAGCTGATCATGCGTGTGTCTGTGCAGCAGCTGCTGGCAGCGCGCGGGGCTGTGGCTGTGCTGCTGCTCGCGGCCGACCCTGCCCTGGACGGCTGGTGCTGGTGCTGACCTGTGCACAGCCAGCACCCGGCCCGCACCCCCGGCCTGCAGCGCCTGCTGGGATCCAGCGTCATGCTTCAGGAATTCTCAATCATGACGACGGATCCACTTCGCATGCACGATATGCAGCGGTGCCCCACCTGCATGCTGGGCCTCAACACGGCGCTCCTCGGTCGTGGCAGGGGGTGTCGTGCGGGGAAGATGTGTCACTGTGCCTGGTTTACTGCCATCCGCGTGTTGATCAGCATGTGCTGCGGTTAGGCGCCTGAGTGACTCACACACTCACTTTGCTGGCCAGCGGTGCACAATTCAGTGGAGGATTTGACGTGCTGTGTTTAGTGAAGTCCGTACCTTTGCGTCTTGCTCTCCCCCTTAAATCGAGCACGCTATCACCTCTGCGACTTGCTCACTTGCAGCCAGTGACAAGCTTTACCAACGCAATCGCGGTCTTCAACATAGTCAGATGCCTCGCTTCTCCGTGTCGCTGTAGCATAACAGCTGCGAATGGGGACCTGGTGCGATGGTGCACCCTGACAGGTCGAACGTGCGATCTGGAGGTGCAGCCCTCGTGTGGATCACCGCGGCTGACGCCGACCGCAGCAAAGCAGCATTGTGTCCGTTTCATCTTCACAAGGACGGCCGCACCACCCTCAGCGGCTCAGGTGGTGCAGCATCGTTTCGAGTGCGAGTGGCTGCGTGCTTTCGCCGTGCAGCTATGCAATATGACAGTCTGTCTTGGTTGCAGGTGTCATATGGGCACATTGCAAGGGCGAAGTGGTGGTGCTGACGTTGGCAGCAGCGTATCAGCCCTTTATTAACAGTGGTTTCGGCGCGGCGCGCACGGCAGCAGAGCTGACACCCAGTGCCAGGCAAGACACTCCAGTTGCTACTACCTATCGTGGTGCTCCCTTGCGAGTTGGTAAGGGCTGAGCAGCAATTCTGAGCCGAATGCTCCATTCATTGCAGCATCCTCGTGCAAGTGGGCGGTCGGTCGCTTCAGGGCCGCTGCACCGCCATTGTCAGGGTACCAGCAGCGGCCAGGGCAGCACAGCAGCTGCTGGCTGCACGCACCGTTGGAGGTAACAGTCTATTGGTCATTGGCATTTATCTCATAGCTTTCTGCCCACCTGAATCTGCTGAGCTATGTTGTGACCAATCACAGGCTCGGGCGCATTCAGATGGAGGCTGACACCCAGCGGGGCACAGCCAGCCGATGTGTCGCTAGTGGTGGTGATCACCTGCAGTGTGTCAATCGATCCGAACTCCAGCAGCACAACACCACCACCAGTCAGCTCCATGACACCCAGCCCGGGCGCAGCGCTCACGGCGGTGGGCTGCCCATTCGGTGCCACTGCGCCCCAGCACTTCGCCGAGCTGCACTACAACGGCATCATATCCAAAGTCGTTCAGGTCAGGCGCTGGCCACAGTGTGTCCAAATAGCATTTGGACGCATGACAGTCCGATCGTGGACTGTCACAAAACTCTGTCGTCATCCCTGTGCTCATGCAAGCAGGATAATGGCGAGGCGGGCCTGCTGCTGGCGGACTTCAGGGCTCTGCCCGGCATGGAAGGGGGGCCCGTGTACGACAGCGGCGGCGCGCTTGTGGGCATGGTGGCCACGCCGCTGTGCATCAATGGCTACGAGTTGCCAGTGGTGCTGCCCGCTGCGGCCCTGAGTTTAGCATTTTCGAACAGCTTGTTGGAAGTGGCCAGCATCAGGCAGCACCCCGCCTCCAGCACCGCTGCCACAGCCGTGTGTTGCAGCAGTACCGATTGCCGGTCTCATCAGCAACAGGCACAGCTGCGGCACGTGGATCCAGAAGCGCAGCTCGAGTGCCGCGCCTGCTCCGCAGCAGATGGTGCCACCGTGCCGTGGGGGATGGCCCCAGCGGTCAAGGGCCTCAGTGTTCCAGCGCAAAGTGCAGCCCTTCTACAAGGTGCACGTGGTGTGGTCGGCTGCAGCCTCAGCAATGGTCAATGGGCCTCGGGCATCGTGGTAAGCAGGTGGGTCGCCTCATACACGATGTTGACGAAGTACGATAGTGCCAACTGCTCCAGAACACTGCCACTCACCTGTCAGACAGACACACGATCCGATTGCGTACGTTGTCCCAATCCCTGCTGCAGATGGGGAACAGTGCTGACGAATGCACACCTATTCGATACGGGCAGCGCATCGAACAGCATACGTATCAGAGTCACAGCGCAGTCGGATGCTGGGCTCCAGACGTATGACACGGCACTTGTACACTTATTCACCGGTGGGTGTTCCAGCTATCAGCCAGACTGTAAAGGGCACAAGGTGCTTCATGATGGCTGCTGCAGTGCTGCACCGGCGTCCCACAGCAGTCAAGCTCACATGTCATGCAGGTGCTCTGGACATTGCAATAGTGCAGATGCTGCGACCGCCGTCCGACCTGCAGCCTTTGCAATTGAGTCATGGGATGCCTGAGCGCGGCGCTGGGTGCTATGTTGCTGGACATGCACTGTTCAACCCCAGCAGCCGCTTCGCCCCGCTGCTGACCCGTGGCAATGTGGCTCAGGTGCGCAACCACCTGGGTCAACTGCACATGTTGCTTTTGGACGCCAGCTGACATTTGAGCCCATCAGCCCATGTGTCTCCTGCGTCCAGGTCTTGCGGCTACAATGTACAGGCCAGCAGCGAGCCGCGATGCTGCTGACCACAGCGGCGGTGCATTCGGGCGCCAGCGGCGGCGCTGTCCTCAGTGCAGAGGGCCACCTGCTGGGCATGGTCACCAGCAACGCGCGGCACATATCAGGTGCAATGCGCGCAAGACGGGGATGCATGTGAACATGCCTTTTTCTGTGCATGTGAAGTCCGTTGGATGATGCCAATTGCAGCGCAGCCTACATCATATTCACCCTGTAGCACACTGTGGCTTCAAAATGCCACAGGCCAGACAGTACCGCATCTCAACTTCAGCATTGCCAGTGAGTGGCTGCAGCCGCTGTGGCAGCACCTTCTGCGGCAACCTCAGGTGCGGGTACATGCAGAACCCGTACGCTACTCGTTGTCGAGTCGTTCGCTGAGGCTGCTAGGCACTGTTGTTATGTTCGACTCCGTGCAGCTGCAGGAGCTGGGGGATCTCGCAGCATTTGACACTGCAGAGGAGCAACTTGTGCGTCTGTGGACGCTGCAAAACTATATAAAGCAGCCCGACACTGTGGTTTCCAAGCTTTGAGATATTCACGCGGTGCTCTGAGGTTCAGCATGAGGCCGCCCATTCCGATGCTTTAGTCACGACTGTCACCGATATACTGCACAGCATACGGAAGTGCATGCCTCATTGACACCCACTGTGCCAATGAAGACATGATGAGCCTATCGCTGGTGTATCTATCATGTCCCATAGTCAATCTCCTCTTCTGCATTGTCTGCTGGACTGCCGCTCCTGCCGCGACTCCTTGCAACTGCTGCACCCGCACCTGATGTCGACTGCTGCGCTGCGGAGGCTGATGCCGTTGCAGCTGCTTGTCTGGGGACGTCTGCGGGGCTGGCGGCTGCTGGGCTGACTCCGGCGGCCTGCGCATCTGGCTGGCGCTGTTCGCCGTCGTCATCTGATTCGCTGCCGTATGCCCCCAGCAGGTCCCCCAGGCCTGCTCCGTTGTCTGCACCCGCGTCTGGTGCACCTGATGAGGCATGTGGCCCCTCTGGCTGTGACGCTGCCTCAGCACCTGCACGAGGCGCCGCCGCTGTGCCAGCTGCTTTTGGGACCTTGACAATCCGCTGCAGCACCTTGGGTGCCAACCTGCATTGCATCAATCACCATTGGCGTGGACTGCACTTTGCAGCAGAGGAATCTCCAGCAACGCTGTCACAGGACAACAGGAACCAAGTTGCGGACACCTTGACTTCTCCTTGTCTATCTTTTTAGCGACGCCAAGTGACCCAGCAGCCAGACCCCCGCCCGGACGCTGCTTTTCTGTCCGCATCCGCAGCTGTGCATACTGCTGCACCTCCCTGTCATGCAGCTCTATCTCCGTATGTCTTGACTTCTCCTCTTGGTCCCTGCAGTACATGCGGTGATGTGGTAGGCCATGCTCATTTCTCGTCAGAGAGGGGCCATATCTGGCAAGCAAAGGGCTTGAACGCAGCATTGGGCCCAGGAAGAGGATTTACCGTAGGTACAGAAGGTCCGTTTTATCGAACGCTGCATAGCACACATGTTTCGTCAGCCTTCAACCGTGAGCTCATGGTGTACCGCTGGCTGCAGACTCTTGTGACTGCAGACGCTCACCTCCGCGTCCAAACAGCCACCCCTGTGTCTGCTGCGCATCCTCAATCTGCGTTGCGACAGTACTGTATATTACTTCGGCTCGGTCACACCACAGCTTGTCTGACATTCGAGTGCTGGTTCAGATGTACCATGGCATGTGCCTTGACTCACATCCTGCACGGCACGCTGGTAGTCACGGTCCGACTCGAGGCCCTCCACGTTCTCGGAGAAGTGGTCGGTGATCCTGTTGCGGGTAGGGTCCGGCGGCCTCAGGCTGCCGGGCCTTGGCGCAGCCTTGCCCAGGCGGTTGATGCCCTGCGGCAGATGCGGATGCAACATTTGCCGGCAACGCATGCACACGGTGGTGTTTCCAAACACGGACCGGCTTGGGAAGCACAACCCCGAATGAACTCACCGCCATGCTTTGCTTGAGACCTGGCAGGTGCCCAGGTGCCCAGGGTACTATCTGCAATGTGCCTCAACACTAAGCAGTGTCGATGCGCGGCTGGCGCACTGATATGATCCTTCTCTGCTGCGACGGTAGACTGCCGTTGTAGCTTCACACCGGAATTGACAATTCGGCACGAGCAATGCTTATTGCAGCGTTACACCGAGCTGTTCATGATCGCATTTGCCTGGTGCATCCAGCTGCCTGCATGAGAAGAGACCAGGACTCCAGGGCCCCAGGGGCCTCGAGGGGGGACAGTCAACGTTTGCGACACCAAGAGCACGCAGGCGACTTGAGTCAAGCTTGCGGGGTGCGCGCAGCGTGCAGACTCTGTCAGGTTGATCAAGGCGCATGTATTAATCTGCACAGCACAGTGTTGACGCCTGTGCATGCGTCGCCGCAGCATTGGCACTTTTGCACGTACGCCTTGAGTTATGCATGTGACCCAATGTAGACTTGCAGACTGGTCACTGGGTGGTTCCAGTGGTATCAACAGCGCTTGCGAGCACTGGCATTGCCTCGGCCCCGTGTGATTGCCAGCTCCGCAGTGGTGACGCTTGCCAGGTCCTTGAAAGCGATCCAGTAACGGTGGCAGACCGCTGTACAACGCAGCAATGGCTGCTACAGAGCCGCAGCATATGCAGGAAGCCAATGGTGTTGATGACATGGTGCGGCGATCAGCAAAGCGCCTGGCAGCATGCCTCGCGTGTGACATCTGCTGCGGGCTGCTGGTGGAGCCGCTGACGTCGCCACAGTGCATGCACTGCTTCTGTCGCGAGTGCATCACCGGCTTCATCACGCCTGGCCAGGTGCGCCCAGGTGCACAGCCTGTGGCACGCTCCACCTTTGCATCATAACAAGCGAGCTGATAAGTTCATGATGCACAAGCAGCCTGTGACAGCTGCATCACATGCATAGCCTATTCCCATCTGGCATATATGGTCCATGCCACATCGCATGCTGCATGTAGCCAAAGTGAATCTGATCAGGATGTCCTGTTGCAAGTGGATATTGAATGGTGATGTACAGAGTACCAGCTGCCCGGTGTGCACAGCGGAGGGTGTTGATACGCCGCTTGGTCCCGAACCGCTGCGGGAACAGTTGCGAGTCGACTTCATGATCACCGACCTGCTGCGCAAGGTTGTAGAGATAGTGTATGATGCCATCGATCTGATGGAATGAAGCTGGAGTGTTGCCTGCAAACCACATTTGCTGCCAGCAACGAAGCACATTGGCCGAGCAAAACCTCAAGCTTGGATCTGACACCTCGCAGATATCAGGGCAGCTAGCGCCGCTGGCCACCAGCCGGGAGGCGCGCGTGCTGCAGTGGCAGGCGCTGAACCGGGAGCTCCGGGAGCGCACCAGCGCCCTCAAGGTTGCCGAGCCGGCAGCCAAGCCGCTGAGGGTGCTGCCTGCGGACAGCGCCGGCTGCATTGAGCTGTTCGTCACAGCGCCAGGCGGGTGCCTGCCGTAGAGGACGTGCATAGCTGCCGACACAGGCAACTACACTGCAGGAGAGCTCCTTCCTGCAGCATGGGCAGGTGCATCCGAGCATCAAGTGCAGCAATGCATGTCAAACATCGGTGCCACTGACCCGTGCAGCAGCTTTGATGCTGCAGTGGAGCATGAGTTGGAGCAGCCCTTCATCAGGTGCCACGAGAGCGTGACTGTGGCAGCGCTAGCCCGCTTTCTGCAAGAGCGCATCCTTTCAGTGGCGCCTGGCGACCTGACGGTGAACCACCCCCATCCTGCAATATCCTACATCCAGGCCTCGTGTAACACTGCTGTCGGCCTGAGAAGGAACGACACTACATGAACTGGCGGTGCTGATGACTGTCCAGGTGGAGCTGCGGTGTCGCGGGGAGCTGCTGCAGAAGGACATAACTTTGGCTGAGGTGCAGCAGCTCCTCTGGAGGCCCCATGCGATCAGTGGCCAGCTTCTCCAGCTTTCATTGAGTTGGCATGCGGCAAAGGATGCTCCAGGCTGACACTCACACAGCTACTTAAGCAGCACGATAATTAGTTGTCAAAGGTTATGGAAGCAGCATCAACAGTGTGTAGGCATGCTGTTCCTCAGCAACAAACGTTCAAAACAACATTCTGAAGCGAAGACGACCCTATGCTTGGCATTGTTTCACCATGGGCATGCTGCAGGCTCTGCAGTTCGGAGCCTAGAAACCAATCCGCTTGCCCACGGGGACGCTGCAGGAGACGTCATCCGGGGGTTGGATATCCTTGCAAAACAGCCTCGAGCTCTGACCAGGGTCGACCTCGGCAGCCCGGCAGCTGGGCATGAGGCCCGCATTTGCCTGCGCTGGCCCGGCGTCCTGTCGCAGTAACCACCAATTTAGTTCATCACACGCTCACAAACCCGTGCATGCATGTGATTCTTGCCAACTGCAGCAGAGCATCGTAGGCTGCGGCTCCCGAGAATGCAGCGTTTGCCTGTGTCAGCAACCGCACCTCGAAGCTGCGCTCGAGGAACCAGTCGGGTGACGACAGAATGGCTGGCCCTGACAGGAAGAAGAGGCGACGTATGCACTCCTCCCGTGCTGTCTGTTCCACATAGTCCTACGGCGAGAAGGAAGCATGAGGAGCTCCTCGTGTCCTCCATGCAAAGTCGGGCGACAAATGATACGGCGAGGGCGCTGCTGTGCATCAGGACTGCAGCGAGATGGGACAACTTACGAGCAGGCTGTCGGTGCGGCCAGCGCCCCGGTATGCGGGGTGCACACAGAACGCTGTCAGCTCGGCGCAGGGCAAGCCGTCCTCCTCTGCCTCGCCGACAAAGTCCATGACCGCACAGCCCAACACCTGAAAGACATATATTGATTGCACTCGGGTTTTGGCACCAACCAGGTGCCCAATCGCATGCATGCACACAGCCGACGTGATTAGTGTTGCTCCTCGCTTGGCTCCACCCCACCTGCCCCTCCCGCTCAATGACGAAGATGCGCGACAGCGGCGACGCGAAGTCATCGTCGGACAGGCTGTTAAGCATGAGGCCCAGATCCAGCGTCAGCGACTGGTACAGCCGCTTGATGCCCGACAAGTCCTGTGGGCCTGCCGCCCTGATACCCTCGAAGAAGTCGCCTGCGTAATGCAGACTGGGCATCTCGAGTGGTCAAGTACCACCTGCTGCCACATCCTGTCTCTAAAACCCTCTATCCCAGACGTGTGCCAAGCCAGCAGCACACAGTGACAGGCCGCTGCTGATGATGCAGAGGCACACCTGACACCATGACGCCCAGGCCGTCACGTGAATACAGCTCCACCAGAAGCGCGCCCGGCGTGCGTGCGTAGATGACATGCGTGCGCTTGACGCCATGCTTGCACGCACGGACGGCTGCTGTCAGCGAGTTGGGGAACCCCCCTGCCACAAGACTTGAAATTGTCGTGCCACCGTTCCAAATGCGACCTTTCATGCTATGCTGCAGATATAATGCCTTCCAAGTATGCACGGATGTGACGGACCACCTTGAGCAGAGACGTCTGGATAGGTTGCCAAGCTGTCTGTTGCAGGGTCCTCGCGCAGAAGGTGAATGGCGTCGTTGAGAGGTAGCCAGGGTGGCACGCCTGACGCCTGCAATGCAACAGGGCAGCTGTTGGTGGTGACTTGGAGGTCAGTTCAGTCTGTGAATTCACACAGCTGCTTGGCATTCTAGCGTGCTTGTTGTAATTACAATAACACTTGCGGCAACAGGGCAGTTCAGTTTCCACACCTGCAGATCATCTGCGGTCATAACGATGAACTTGTCTGCTGCCAGCTCCACCGCTGCGTGTGTTGCAATGTCATACACATTGCAGTTCAGCACCTCACCTACGTCCACACGCTCGTGCGGTAAGAGGTGTACACTGCACACACTCCAACACGCGACCCTCACCAACCTATCACATACACACTGCAACCGCCAGCTCACCCGCAAGGCTGTAGGCCATGCTGGTGAGCAGCACGATGTTGCCAGACTGCAGCTGCGAGTTGATGCTCTCAGTGTTCAGCGACCTGACCCTGCCGGTGTACACATAGTCGACTCCCTCCACCACACCACGGCGCTTGCCATTCACCCAGTTGCCATAGACCGCCTGCACAGGATGCACTGGAACACTAGTCCCCGCCTGGATGTGGCGCTGCAAGCACCCTGCTGTCCCACCCCAGTCCAGCACGCTAGTCCACATCAGACAGCATGCACTGACCAGCAGTCACGGTACAGTGCTGGACCATGCTGCTTCCAACCCTACCTCCACAGGCGGCCCACGCCGCACGCCGGCGCTGCTGCGGTTATGTCGGCGCAGCACCTGGGTTGAGAGCGCCTGCACAAAGCAGACACGGCTGGCGACAACCACACTTGGTGCGCTCCACCTCGTCGTGAATGTGACGCCACGCTGCAGCGACACAGAGAGGCGGACACCTTGGACAGGGCGGCCTCCACTTCGACGCGGGCGGCGCCGGTCGCCTCCGCGGCCGCCGTCATCACCTCCATGTCCGTGACCCTGTAGCCACCCACGTACTGCGGCGCGATGCCCCGCGCCGCCAGCAGCCCGTCCATCTGCAGCCGCACGCCCAGCACCAGCACCAACCGCACATTCATGTCTGCAGAGGGACGACCAACGCTGTGCTATTGTGGGAGCAAGCGGCAACCCAAGGCAGAGGCATCAGCTCGCAGATCAAGGTGCACATAGTCGCAGGCTCGAAGCTCACTGTGCAGCAGCACGAGGTCTGCCAGCACCGAGTTCAGCAGCTGCTTCTCGATCATGACCTGCACATGCGCCACACCGGTTACCAGTGGTTGCCTTGTACACCCCGTCCACCTGCGCCTGCGTATGCACGGCCATGTGCAGGCGCTCACCTCTGACGGCAGGCACACCACGCACGTGCTGTTGCGGTGGCTCTGCACATACGGAGCTGCGCCGCGCAGGACTTCCACGAAGCTTGGCTTCCCGAGGCTGGCCTGCACATGCTCCGCAGCAGCCGCTCGTGCGACCGCATGACTGGCGCTGCGCCATTTCTGAGAGCTTGCATATCTTGCACGCTGATGCTGGTGCACAGCTGCCATGAGCTTGTGCCATGCTGGGGGCTGCTGGGGTTGCAGAGGAATGCTGCCATGTAATCGGCGCAGGACGGATGAACACGCCATTTCAGCATGGCATTATTCAGCGTGATGCAGGCTATCGATGTCGCTCTCTGTAGCTTACACCAATATCCTTGATTCTGCTGCCGCACGGGTTACATTGCAGCGGTGCAATGCAATTGTACGTCGCTCAGATGCGCACATCGATCATGCAGCATTGATGCAGAGATGCATTGCGAGCGCAAGTCATGCACACTGACGAGCTTGCTATGCAAAGCAGAGTGCAACACTGTTATGACATTGTTGATCAATCAAAGCCAGATGCAATGATGCATGATGACTGTGCATCATGCCAGCTTGGCAGCTTGGCTCAACATGATGCAAGCGAGTACATTTTGCGTGCAAAACTGTCTCAGCTGCTGCAGAAACCGTGTTGCTGAGCAGACAAGGATGTGCAAGTCGCAGTGCACGCTGTTCTCAACGCGAAACAGATGCTGGCGCTGCCAATGTGATGCTGCAAAAGCATAGCTGGCACCTCTGCCGACAGCTGGCGATCAGGCTGCATCCCTGCCAGGCTGCCGCGAGAAGCGCGACCACCTTGCTGCAGCCGTCAGCACGGCAAGCAGATCAGGCACCTCGGGTGCCGAGGCCGTGCGGCAGCCGCTGGCTGCGGCGCCATTGCGGCATCGCCCCACTGCCATCGTGCAGGGGCATGACGGCTGCAGAGCCGCAAGATGTGCCGCAGCTGGATCGTGACCAGTTCACCAGCACTCTGCACCTGAAGGCGCTGCGGTTGGACGCTTGCCAATGCCACCAGTACATGCAGGCCATGCAAGGGTGCGGCAGGGCGGCTCATTGGCTCGCTGCATGGCGTGTACAGGCATATTCACCCGGTGGTGCCGTGACTCTCATCCTTCGGCACCTGCTGCAGGCACATACTGCACCGCACACGTATGAAGGCAGTTGTACGAGATGACACGGATACCTCAAAGCGGCTGCTGCTGCTGCATGAGGATGTCACTGGTCCCGGTAAGACCCACATCTGTCGGCACTTCGGGCCAGCTGTCGCTGTGGCCTTGCCCGCATCCGAACCCGAGCTAGCAGCGGCGTGCGCTTTGGTTTACCTATTCGCTGCCTGTCTCAAGCCATGCAGACCTGGAGGGTTTACCGGACCACCTGAGGCAGCTGGTGCGCCAGGACGGCCTGGAAGTCGTGGATCACCCGCTGGTGCTGGACTACCAGTACTGGCCGGCAGACCACATACTGAGGGTGAATACTGGCACGTATTGCTGTATGCGGCCATGGAGTGGCAGGTTGTCGGCGCATGATAATGCCCTGCAGCAGCCTTGATTGGAGCATGCATCCTGTCCTGCAGAGGCTGCTGCCCGAGGGGTCAGATGTGCCCAGCAGCTTTGAGACGGTCGGCCACGTTGCTCACCTCAACATACGCGACGAGCTCATCCCCTTCAAGCACCTGATCGGCCAAGTCATCCTGGACAAGAACCTCAACATCCGCACCGTGGTCAACAAGGTCTGTGCCAGATCTGGCGCGTTTGTACCTGTGCCGGGACGAAGTGCAGGCCCTGTTGCAAGGATGAGGCCCCATCTGTTGCAGGTGGGCACAATCACAAACGATTATAGGGTGTTCCAGATGGAAGTCATTGCTGGAGACGCGCAAACAGAGACAGAGGTGGTGCAGCACAAGGCGCGCTTCAAGCTGGATTTCTCGAAGGTAGCAATTGCCTCTGGAACTCAGTTCCTGATGTGGACACCCCCAACTCACCGCTGCTGACATCACACGAGGCTGTTGCTGGCGGTCCACTGATCCGATGCAATTTTGCACACAAGGTGTACTGGAACTCTCGGCTGGAGCACGAGCACCTGCGCCTGGTGCAGACCTTCAGGCCATCAGACATCATCCTGGACGTCATGGCTGGCATTGGGCCATTTGCTGTGCCAGCAGCACAGCGCGGCTGCAAGGTACATCCAGCATGTGACATACCATTAAGTGCATAGGAGATTATAGCCTGCATGACCATCAACCCTTGACTGTTTCTGCAGGTATATGCAAATGACCTCAATCCTGATAGCTACCACTACCTCAAAGAGAATGTACGAATCAACAAGGTAATCGATCAGAAATGCATCGTCAACCAGGAAATCGATTCTCCCGCATATCCTTACTGAGCACACTGCTGTGCGGTGAGACTGCTACCATGCGCAGGTTGGTGACCGCATAGAGATGTATAATGAGGACGGCAGAGAATTCATTCGGAGATTCAGCACATGTGCGCCAGCTTCAGCACCTTGTGCTCGTGTCAAGTTGTCGCCACGTGCAATGCACCTATACAGCATGCCATACGGCAGAAAGATTTCTGGTCTGCATCTGCAGCGGGTGGCCCGCTCTACAGCCAGGTCGTCATGAACCTACCAGCGTCAGCGGTGTCTTTCCTCGATGCCTTCCGGGGAGCCTGCACTGACACTAGATGGCAGGGCCACTTGCCCCACGTGAACGTCTACACATTTTCCAAAGGCGATGAGGACGATGCTGGTGCGCACATTTGCACTGTGGCGGTTCTTGCAGATGCCCGATGTCCGTGTTTCACCTGGCGCTCATGCTGACGTACTTGCATGCAGGCGTCCGGCACAGAGTTGAGGATGCACTGGGTGCCCCTCTGGAGGGAGAGCCCAGGATACACTTTGTGCGGGAGGTGGCGCCAAACAAGAGGATGCTCTGCGTCAGCTTCCGCTTGCCGCAGGCTGTTGCAGTTGCCAGCAGCAGCAGTGATGTAGCCCAGCAGCCAGCAGAAGCAGCCCAGAATGGTGCCGCAGACCTAGAGCTACACCATCCACCAGCGAAACGGCTGCGGACTTCACCAGCAGCTGAATGATGCCGGTAAGACATTCTGCTGCTCATCTCGACAGCAGCTGCTGATCTGCTCCAGGGTGCCCATTTGCATCGCACGAAATTCCTGCCTTGAACGCTCGTGTGCCACAGCAGTACGCATGTCGCGTAGTGTAGTTGTCCGCAAACTATACGGTCCATGCTCCTGTTGCGACATCGCATCATGCGCGATACTTTGTAAGAAGCAGCATCCAAGATGAGTCGAACCACAGCAGCTTCCGCAGTCCACACCTACCAAGCTTCGAATAATGTCGACAACCCAGTGAGCCAAATTTGCGAGGAGAATAACTGAAGCCGCTGCATCAGTGCTCAAAGCATGAGTTGCAAGCAAAATGCCAAAGAGGCACAGGCGCAGCAAACCGCATGCTCCGCCACCTGAAAGGGCTCGTGACTTGGAGACTGTACAAATCGTTAACGAAGTGTTGTCGAAATCGCCGGTAAGTTCATGTGCACGTCATGAGGGCTGCATCGTGGGATGGTCGGGCATTGGATGGCAAAGCGCCATGCCGTGCTGGTCACCGTGGATGCAGGTCGACCTTGCACAGCTCAGGAAGCTTGCTGCCGTCCGGGGCCTTGTCAACAGCCACCTGCGCCGGCGTGTCTGGCCGCTGCTCTTGGGCATCAATGCTGCGTCAGACGACGACGGACCAACATACACTACCATTGCTGCGGGCACCCATCGTGACACCCAGGTTGATGCCGGCAACGTGCAACTCGTGGACTGTAAGTGCATGCGACGAATCTGAGCGCCGGTTTCTTACTAACACAATCACTGGTGTATTCTCATTGGTTTGGCACTCGCAGGTGGTCAAGGTTGATGTTGAGCGGTCGCTGTGGGCATACACAGTCGGTTGGTCAGATGAGCAGCGTGACGAAAAGCGAGCAGCGCTCAAGCGGCTGCTAACAGCAGTCGTAACCCGGTCTGGTGGCGATGTGCATTACTATCAGGTGTGCTGCAGCATGCCTTCCACTGGTCAGAGCCGAGTGTATGCACACATTAGATTGGGTCACACCAAGCCCAGTCTGCTTTCATGTGCAGGGCCTGCACGACATCGCGTCTGTGCTGCTCATGACTGTGGGCGAAGGCATGGCATATTGCCTGTTGGTGCACTTGACCACATGTCAGCTGCGGGACTGCACCAGGTAGTGTATGTGTAGGTGGTTGGCCTATCGTCAATGGCACTGCAGGTCTGCTGTGGAACGTGCTGAGATGTCGTGTGCGGGGTACAGGCCATCGTTGGATGCTATACTGGAGCAGCTGCCAATGGTCGTACACATCTTGCAGCATGTGTGCTGTCGACGGCTCTCCATCCAATGCGCTCTGTTGTTTCATTGCTATGTGTATGGCCACAGACCAGCAGTAGTGGACAGAACATATCCAGCACTTGACTGCACGACACAAAGTCATACCGTCCTGATGCCACAGGCCGATGAGGCACTGGCGCAGTACATACTGAAGGCGGGGGTCCTCCCATACTTCGCCCTGAGCTGGTACATCACCTGGTTTGCACACGAGGTGCAGAGCCTGCCGCAGATCGCCCGCCTCTTCGACTTGTTCATGGCTTCGCACCCCCTCATGCCGCTGTATGTTGGTGCCGCTGCCATGAAGGTGAGTGTCGATAGAGCACTGGGCTACGCTTGCTGATTGTGTGCAGTTAGCTTGTCATGCCCACCATGCTGTCACAGAGCAGTGGCACCACCCATGTCTACTGCTATCGGTCCCCCAGCTTACGCACATAGATACGAACAGCATTCACGGAAGTCATCTGTTCCAGTACCCCTTTTGTGAATGCCCAGGCATCGCGGGAAAAGCTGCTGGCGGTGGGAGCTGATGACGCTGAGATGCACTCGGCATTGAGCAAGCTTTCCATTTTGGGGGTGCTGTCGACAGAGGACCTTGCTGTGCACGCTGTGGCACTGTTCAAGCTGTGCCCGCCTGAACAGCTGCTGCACAGCGGGCGCTTCCAGCTGCAATGGTGCGACATGCGGCATGAGTCACACCAATGCCTTTGCATCTGATGTCACCCTGTGCAGCAGGCAGAGCAAGCAGTTTTTGGTGACCAGCATTGCTTCATGCCTCATGCACCACGTTCTGCTTTGGCCAGGTCAGTTGCGCCTGCAGCAGAGCTGCGCGATGACCATTGGTGGGTGCCAGAGCAGCCGCGGCGCATGGGTGAGCAGGTTGCATGCACATGTTCGTCATAAGGGGCAGGCGGCATGGATTCAGGTCTTTTATGCTTGTGCTTACCCTGATTTGCGCTGTCTTGCATTGCAGGCCGAGGGCCCAGGGGCAAATGGTTGAAGGACAAGCCATTGACAACGGCAGCGCTTCTGTCTGCCTCCACATTCGCTGCAGTGGTTGGCGCGGCAATCCTCATGCAACTGGAGTCCGGGTCGTTGAGCCACCTCTTCTTGAAGCTGTAGAGGATAGCTGCAAATTAGGGCGTTTGGAGCGTGACTGAACGTCAGGGTGTAGACAGTGTGGTTTGTGTGATTAGATTCAACAAGCCGCTGGGCTTGCCAGCATATGGCCACGTGACTGTGAGGTTTTGCTGCTGTAGTTTGCGCATGTGTGATTCGCGTGTGCACGGGTGTTATGTCCCGACGCTCGTTGCCTTGGCACGTCAGCTTGTACAGGCTGACTAGGCGTCCTGAAAACATACGAGTCGTGGAAGTGACCAAAACTGGTGCGCAGCACGTGCAATGGGTGCCAAAATTGGTATTAGTCTGCGAACTGCGAGCCACAAGTCAATAGATAGGAGTGTAAGTGAAGCCCAGGGCATGCTGACAGAAACTGCCGGGGTGTGCTGACACATATGCTGCAGCCACCCTGCTGAGCAACGCCGGCTTGTCAGACTGCGGGATCACACGTTTAGCTCTGCACATGCACACAGCAGTCTGACCTTCCCACCTGTTTGACGACACGGTGACGGGTTGAACCACATGCAGCACAACAGAGTGCACATTTCTAGGGCATGTGGTCACCTTTGAGAAGCCCAGCTCCTTCTCCTCGGCATACCGCTCCATGAAGCGCTGCAAGGTCAGCCAACAGCTGACGCTAGATGACTCATGTGCCAGTACACCTCGTAGCTGACAGTGTGCAATTGTGAAAAGCTGATCGGGTGATCAGCTCAGATCAGGCTGCCGTTTACAAAGCAAGGGACAGCAGCACCGCCATCACTCACCATGAAACGATCCCACTCCAGGCTGCTGCGCATGATGTACCGCGCCTCGATACGGTCTGGCTTCCCATTCACAAACTTTGCCTGCAGTTGCGACTGGATGTGATCAAGGAGTGTGGAGGTGCATCCGCAACAAATCAAACACCAAGTCAGGGCATGCCACTGTGGTGCGATGAATGTGGAGGTTATGAATGTGGGCATGGCAGATGTACCTGCACATCGACGGTGGACAGCTCGCCCTCAGCGTCCCGCATGTACAGCCCCGTGATGTCGCCCAGGTCCTCGCTGGCCTCGAAAACGCTGGGCTCCGAGAACACGAAGGTGGCGGTGCCGGAGGAGCCGTCCTTTGCCCGTGTCAACTTCACATCCGGGACCGTCGGCTCCGAGATGCCACGAATGAACTGCAAAGGAGCATTTAAGAGAACTCAGTGCGAATGACTGACGGCACCCTGCTTGGCAACAAGATCCCAGTCTGAAGAGACGCTCTGTGCAGGTTTTGGTCGCCGGTCATGCTGCTGGTCTCCGAGCAGTACATGATCATCATGCCGGAAGGCACACCTCCAGTGCTGTGTCGGCGGCAACCATGACGCTGCGCCGCATCTGACACCGCTGCGGACGGGCTGCTACGCACCGCTGCTGACGCACTGCTGTCCCTGCAGCACGTGTGTATCGGGTCCGTGAGGGACATGTCCACCGCGATGGCAGCGGTGCAGCAAACCAGCAAACTACACAGGCGGCACACTGCGAGAGGGCACAGCATGCAGATTGAGCTCCACTATATGGTTCAGATGGATGCCTAGTATCACCTGCGAAGCGCCTGTGGGGCAGCAGGCCGCTGGACTGCATGTGTGCACAGGACATCATGATGATGTGAGGTCCTGGAAAATTCTGCCTGGGGGCTGCTGTAACCCCGAGTGTAGAGTAGCCTGTTCTTGCTCGCTACCGACAGACAATTAAGCAGCTGAAAGACACGTTGGGGGTTGAGCTGCCAATGGTGAAGTGAGCACTAACCAGATCATAGGGTGGTGGGCTGGTGGCTGATGACAGCAGGGCAGCCACGAATGCTACCCCGAAGCTGTGTTTGATCTTTGCGTTCGCAACATGCGTCTCAGCGCGTGTGAATCGGTGGCTGCGTACACACTGACGACCGATCCGCGGTTGGCAAGCAGAGAAAGTGCGGGCTGCGCCAGCCTGACACGCGCATTTTGCATGTGCTTGAACTGCTGGTCAAGATCAGCCCTGCTGCATGCAGGCCCTCGATCTGTACTTCCGAGAGCCTGATGACGCCGCAGCATGCAGTCAGGCCGATGTAGATGCCAGACGCCAGCAACTGGATGCCCTTCATGCTGCCGCAGCGGAGGCGCTGGAGGTGAACCCACAACACATAACATGTTGCATTTACATTTGAAGATCAGCTGGACTGCAACCGTTAGTGCCATATGTGGTGACGCGACCGTCTTCAGTTCTGTTGATCATAGGATCGGAACAACAGGCAGGAGGCCTTGACATGGGCCGTCGACCATGTCGCCAGGCTGCCTGCCCCATCAGCGCAGCACTGGCCTCGGGTGCTGTGTAGCCCGCTGCAGGACGATGCAACGGCACGTTCAGACAGCCCATCCGCTGCACTGTATGGGTTGGAGCTGCTGCGCATGTTCTGTGAGTCCCGGCCAGCCAACGCCACAGCGTTGTTGTGGCGCTACCGCATTGAGGTAGGGATGCTGGTGGACAGGAAGATGACTGCAAGGCCTGCCTTCCTTAGAAAGCGTGCCCAAGTCACTACGCAACTCTGACATCACGGCTGACCTGTGCACAGGCATTTGAACGGTTGTTTCAGAGTACCAATGGTGAGCGGCACATCCTGACATGGTTCGGCCGCTTCAGTGCAAGCGGCGGCGGGGAGGCCGGCGCTGCGGCACTGACCTCCTACGCCCTGGCGCATCGTGGTCAGCTTCCTGTCCCTGCTCCCCAGCTTGCCCGGAACGTCACTGCATGGACCAGCGACGTTTTGTGACTGCCCTGGCCTTGCCACTTCCACAGGCGAAGTGTGGGACCTGCTGGCCTGGCGCAGCCCGCACCCCCACGCACCAGTGACCGTCGCTGCATCGCCACACTACTGGGCACAGCTGGACGTGCCAGCGACAGTGCACAGCCTCCTGCGGAACTGCCCGCGATTTTGGACTTCTGATGAGCTGCACCAAACGCTGCGCGACGGGCAGCTCGTGCGGCTGGACAGCAGGGTCTTTGCACAGGAGCTGCTGGACCTGCTGCACGCCAGCAGCGGCAGCAGATCTGGCAGCAGCAGAGGGCACGATGGCAGAGACAGGAGGAACGACAGCAGCAGAGACCGGCGAGCGGCTGAGCGGCTGCTGGCAGATGTGGGCGACTGGCTGGGCAGCACGCCGCACGCGCCGGTGTGCCGGCGGCTGATGCACCTGCTGCCGGAGCCCGCCCTGCTGTCGGCCTTCAGCCAGACAGTCAAGCAGTCGGCCAGCGATAGCAGAGATTGCAGTGGCACTGCTACAGCAGAGGCGACGGCTGCGCGCCTCGTGTTCGGCACGCAGTGGCGCAGCCTTGACGACCTCCTCCTGGCGTGTGCCATGGCCTTCAGGGCAGTGGACCTGTGGCACTGGCTGCAGGAGGACAGCGCGAGCCTTCAGGTGCAATCATGTGTGCGCACCTGGCCATGTCTGTGTTTTGAATCCAGATAATTACCGACTGGAAATGCATCTCTGCGATTAATCACGGTCCCCAACTGCGTCTGTACAGGCGGCAAAGCGAGCCCTGAGAGCTCTGCAAGATCGGGATGCTTTGCCAGCACTCTGGGCTGTGCAGCGCCAAGCCACTGATCTGCCCGCAGCAGCGTCGATGCGGCTGCTGCTGGCCGAGAAGCTGTCCGCGCATCTGTTTTTGCACAACGACATCGGCGAGGATGCAGCGAACTTGGAGCACCTGCTGCAGCTGTGCCGCATATCCTACCGCCAGCTTCCCAGTGTTCTGCAGCACCAGCTGCTGCCAGAGCCAGCCAGAGACAAGCGCAAGAAACACAAACACAGGCACAAGAAGGGCAGCAAGAAGCGGAAGCGATCTGCCAGTGTTGAGGCTGTGATGCCTGTCGCAGACAGTCCACAGGCAGCAATCACATGGGAGTTGCTGCTGGGGCCCAATGCCGATCAGAAGCAGATCTGCTCAGTCCAGCAGCTGCATGCAGTGATTGCGCTCCAGATGCTGATGGCTTGGCTCGAATAGGCAACAAGGTCGTTTGAGCATCCCGAATGATGTCGCCTTCAATCACACGATTGCACTTCTGTGGACTTTTATTCCGTCATTGGCCTTGATCCATAACGTGTACCTGAGAAAATGCTGAAACTGACACACACAGATGCTGAGCCCCTGAGCATGCTACCACGTGTTCTGTAGCAGCCTCTCTACAGCTTTGCAAACTCATCGGCCCTGTTTGTGGCTGCACACACCGCCGTGATGAACGCCTGCCGGAGGCCGGCCTTCTCAAGCTCATAGACGCCTGCGATTGTGGTACCTGCATGGAGATGGCGGCTTCATGTCAAGATGGTGATTCCGACTGCACAATCAATAACAGCATCCTGTCATGCCGTCACCCTGCAAGAACCATACAGCAGGGAATGCAGCAGTAGCTGACCTGCTGGGGAGGTGACCATGTCTTTCAGGACGCCGGGGTGGCGGCCGGTCTCCAGCACCATCTTGGCAGCACCCAGCACCGTCTGCGCTGCCAGCTGCTGCGCGATGTCCCGCGGCAGACCCGCCTGCACACACATGACGGCTGGCATTGCATGTCGGCCAGCAGTGCCAACTACACAGAGCTCGACCGCGGTCCTGCTTCACAGCTGCTGTTGCGCAGGATTGCTGTGTACCTTGACACCACCGTCTGAGAGCGCCTCAATGGCGACAAAGATGTAGGCGGGCCCGCTGCCGCTGAGGCCCGTCACGGCACTGAGCAGCTTCTCGTCCACCTGCACAGCCAACAAAGCCATGTGCCTGGCGATAATGTTGACGGAAATGGCTGGTTGCGGCAATGCCCTAGTTGATCATCAGTGAGCATATCTACTGCGCACAGATGCCACGTTCCAGGTGTAAGCTGACCTTGAAGATCTTGCCCACAGCCGCAAAGAGCGTGTGCACATCCTCGCCGTCCTTCTCGTTGGCCTTGCCGCCCAGGCACATGGCCGACGCGCTCTCGCCCACCAGGCACGGCGTGTTGGGCATCACGCGGATCAGGTGAGCATTGCTGCCTGCAGCAGCCTGCAAAGAAAACCACCGTGGCATCTCCAAAGCTGAAACAGTGTGCTGCGGCCGCATTCCGCACAACACAACGGCGTGACTAGTCACTGCCGTCGCGGCCCGGTTCAACCGTGCCAACAGCTGGATGTCCTGTGCCCAGGCACTGCCAGACCGACACTGCAGACGGTGGCCTCACCTCCAGAACTGAGAGCGGCACACCGGCGGCGATGGACACGATGACATGCTCGTCGCTGAGCTGCCCCTTCACCTCCTCCAGTACCGTCTTCACGTACTGGGGCTTCACGGCGATGAATATGAGGCGGCCCTTGCTGACGACCTCCTTGCTGTCAGTGCACGGCGTGACGCCAAACTCTTTGAACACTTGCTTACGCTCCTCTGATGGATCGAAGCAAAACATGTTGTCCGCTGAAGCAACATTCTTGGAGACGAAACCACGCGCCAACGCCTCCGCCATCTGCGCAAACCAACAGGGATGCGTTGGGTAAGCATGATCCCAAGCCTGTACGACTCTCGCATGGTTGCATCCATATGTGACACCCCACCTGGCCGGCACCAATGAAGCCGATGGACCGTGCAACCTTCTTGGAGCCTTTGCTGTCACCCATGTTGCCCGTTGGAGTGTTCACAACACACACTGTGCAGGTGAGTCAGAGCCGCCTCGCACTTCAAGAAAGGCGACGCAGTTCACAGCAAAGCCGATGGCGCGATTCGGTCGTTGAGACGGTGATCGCAAGCAACACAGTTCCTGCACAGGTCTGTGATTGCTTGGCTGCGGGTGGGCAGCGCTGTGAAGAAGCTCGAGTTCGCAGCCCTGAACCGAATTCTGGGAGGGGCCACAGGTCCATGGTCATGCTGTGTCACAGGCTGGCGGTGCGGACGTTGAGGCTGACAACATCGTGGCAATACTTCCCGCAACAAGCCTGTGAAGAGATCCAGAGCCATCGATCACGTTCAGCTGCGGGTACTACGTTGGGCCAGGTGCAGCGGGTATTTGTGCACATCATGTCTCAGCAGGCAGCCAATCCAACGCTGATCATGTCACGGCTGCGCTCGCGTGTGACGGACCTTGAGAAGGATGCTGAAACGATGGCAGCCAGGCTTGCCCGCGCACAGCAGCAGCTGCAGGCGG
The DNA here is from genome assembly GCA_032358165.1 of Diplosphaera chodatii. Taxonomy (NCBI): domain Eukaryota; kingdom Viridiplantae; phylum Chlorophyta; class Trebouxiophyceae; order Prasiolales; family Stichococcaceae; genus Diplosphaera; species Diplosphaera chodatii. Next base: position 343,126 of record JAALGY010000037.1, on the reverse strand, counting down.
TCAGCAAGGTGATGACATGATGACGGCAGCACGCTGATGCTGTGGTGAGGGCCTGATATCACATCACATGATACTTGTTGCAAATTGCCATTAGTATGAAGCTCGATGCGTCAGGAGAAGCAGCAACTGGGCGAAGCATTGGGAGGCTTCAAGGATGCGCATGCGCAGGCGGGCAAGCAGCATGCAGCCGAGGTTGTCAAGATGCAGGAACAGGTGGGACCGATGCACCAGCATGACGAAGAGCGCGAATAACTTCACATCAAATCATGCAGAATGCATGCATACCCCTCAATGACACGCTGCAGGTAGAGGCATCTCGGCAACAGGCAGCAGAGGCCAAGCTGGAGCTGGATGCTCGGACACAGGAGCTGAAGCTGGTGCTGTCGCGATTCTCCACATCAGAAGAAGGTAGCAAGGTCAGCAAGCATCTCTGATTTTGCATATTTTCGCATTTCGCTGATGCCGCACTCCCATGTTGTGTGTTGCGCATGTCCGATGCTAGTATCTGCCTGCAGGTGCAGTGCATGGAGTTGCAGCAGCAACTGCAAGCCAAGCAGGAGGATCTGACATCGCTGCAGGCAAAATGCCAATCGCATCGGCAGCTTGTGGATGCTGTAGCAGGTGCGTAACCCAGTGCATGTGTGCATCTGGGTATGTTTGCTGTATGCAGAAGACTTGGGTCCAAACTTGCGATGACTTGCTGCCCTGCAGGGGAAGTTGCATCTGTGAAGCAAACTCTCGCAGTGCTACAGAAAGAAAGCGAGCAGCACGATGCACGCGGTGATCGTTGCTCGTTACTTTCACAGCAAACAATGCACGTCCAGCAATGACACAACCATCATAGCATGTGTGACTCTTGCGCAGTGATGGCGCATCAGGAGCGCATGAAGCATGTTGTCGCAGTGAATGACACCTTGACAGGTGAGAAGCGGATCCATGCATGTGCATACTACAGGCGTGTGGAACGTGCTTCTGAACTCATGTTACAGCGCAGGCCAGCTTGCAAAGCGGCAACAGGCCTTCAGCAGCCTCAAGGCAGCCCTCCGCAAGGAGCAGAAGCAGCATGCAGACAAGCAGGCTAGCCTGCAGAATGCAGTGCAACGAGTAGATGATGCAGCAAGGTGAAATGTCTGCTGTGCAAGGTATCCTACCACACACATGCGGAGGAGGTGTGCGGACAGACAGCTTAACAATGCTGCTTGCTGCGCATGCAGGAGAGCTCGATGCCTTGAGGAACAGAAGAGCGTGCTAGACGAGCGGGTGTCAGCACTGTGGAAGGAGCGCACCTTCCTGATGCAGCAGATCAAGGTGCGTCATGCATGGCTCGTGTTTCTCAGACATCCCTTGGCAACCTGCTTCCTGGCATATTTTCGAAAGACAGGGTCACCACCAACAAGTGCTTCCCTTGACAAAAGGTAATAAGCAGAATGTTGTGTCATGAGGTGCAAGGGCAGCTGCTGGAGAAGCTGATGCAGAGCGGGCAGGAGACCAGCAGACAGCTTGCTGCACTGCGTGCTACAGTGGATCAGAGCATGCAGGCTGCACCCTCAGCCAAGCGTGATGGAGCTACTGAGGCCAGCACAATGATGGCAGCTCACATTGCCCTACTGTCAATTGGCATGCATCATCATGTCTGTTTTCAGACACACGGAAGCATCAGCCGAGTGGCACTGGTTGTCCTGCATGCACCCCAGACAAGGCATCCTCATCTGTGCAGCGACGCCAGCCCATGACGGGGTCGTTGGCTTGCAGGAGCCATATGACCATCAAAACGCAGCCAGCAGGGCATAGGCCCAAACAGCAGGACACATGATCTTGCCACCTTGCAGGGCACAGGGCCCGGACCAGCACCCCAGGCAGCGGAGGGGCGCAGTGACGCCACCCCACAGGATCTAGGTGAGTAGGATGGTTGTCTAACTGCAGCTCTGCTGCTGGCAGGCCAGGTCTGCTCGGTCAGCATCATGGCTACAGGCAGCAGCCGACCACCTGCACTGGCACTGCAGCGCATGAAGGAATGCCTCCATGTGCTACTGGCGTGACACCGGCTGGCATGTCTGTCAGATGTGAGCGCTGACGACAAGGGCACACCAGCTGGCAAGCAGAGGGCACAGCAAGTGTCACCAAGGGCTGTACCAGTCCAGCAGCCGGTGTCTCCACCAGGTGAGATGCTAGCCCTCTCTGTGCTGCACTGTCTAACTAGTGAAGGAGCAGCTGCACTGCAACTTGAAATTGCCATTTATAGTGTCTTGTGCAAGCAAGTGCACTCTGTCGAACAGGAGGGGCCATGATTTTCACAGCTGTAAAACGAAAACACTGTGGAGACGACATTGATGGCGAGCGGACAGAAGGCGAGCAGCCAGAGGGTAGCAGCAAGAAGTGCCATGGCAAGGACGCCTTCTAAACCGTTTGCCGAACACCTTTGCACAGTTCTGAGACTCGATGTACCGGGCTTCAAAACATAATGGCACTAGTAGCAACACTGATGAAGCTCAGTTGACCACCCACAACACAGGCGACATACACTTTGAGGGTGTGACTTGCTGCCTGATACCAACCCTGATCTGTCTTGCTTACTCCATCTTCTTCGGTGGTGCCGATGGTGCTGTGTCAGCATCCAGGGGCAGCTCCGATGCACGCTTATCCTCTGGCAATGGGCCGCCCTTCAGGGCCATGTTCTCATCGTTCAGCAGCACCAGGCGCCGCACGACCACATACAGGCGGGCCAGAACCCTGCAGTGCAAACCCCCGAGTGTCCTTGGCCATATGTCGTTGACCATGTGCAGGGCACGCCTACGACAACCATAAGGTTGACACACAGGCAGATGGCAGATCTGTATGTGCAAAAGTGCCACAAGATCAACTCCGCACATCCAGCTGAAGAAGGTGAGGAAGCTGATCCAGAAGTTCCTTTCAGCACGCCAGCGCTTCCCCAGCGAGGCGCTCAGCATGTTTGGCACCGCATTGACCATTGGATCATGCGAGTCCTTGCTGGCATACAGCTGCGCTGTCGTCCGAGTTGAAGCTGCAGCAAACATGATCATCATACCTCAGTGAGGTACAGCCTACCCTGCCATCCGAGCTGCTTCACCCTGTGCCTCATGCGCAATTCGCTGCACCACCTGAACTGTCATATACTAGGCACAAACAGCGGTGCTGCTTACCAAGGAATGTGGCGCCGCTGATGAACAGCATGACGTGCAGCAATTTGAAGGTGTGGACTGCAGGCCACAAGTAAGATGTAAGTACAAGTCTCATGGCGTGCTTGTAAACATGAGCATCAGCCCATCGAGTAGCACACCCGACAGTGGTCTGCCGCAGAAGCAATGCTGTGGCTTGACATGCAATATTCAGGGTGTGAGAAGGACTCACAGAACTCAAGGCCGAGTGTGCGCTCGACCAGCTGCAGCACGCCCCTTGTGAACCATCTGAGGGCAGAGGACGCATAGCCAACTGCTCAGCAATCACTTCTGTCATGCCTCGAGTCTTTCCGCAACTGCCCCGCATGCGGTCGATATGGTGTTGACCATGCAGCGCACCGTGGTGCCGGCGCCAGCAGCAAAGCGGTGGCGACAATCGGGATCGGCAGGCAAAAGTCGACCTGCGTGGTTGACAATGTGATCAATGTTCTGCACGTTCAGCTGCAAAGTCGGGATGTCAAGGCAGAGGGCATTATGCTGTGCGGTTAAGGCTGGGAAGCAAGATACGATGAAGGCGGCCAACATGCCAAGCACAGGTCAGATATCGTGCTCACGATCAGCCTCCAGCTCATCTTGCTGGTGTCGGAGTGTAGATCGAAGCTGACGCCAGCGGCTGGACACACAGATACCGCACACTTGCACGCAGCAACAGCGGCTGGCAGTGTCGCACCAGCTATCGTTTGTCGAGGAGGCTGTCACTAGAACATACCGTTGTCGGTACGTGCACCGCCAGACTCCTGCATATTGGTCGAGACCTCCTGGAAGCAGCGACGAAGCCAGCAGGAAGCAGCGGCGAAGAGCTTTTTAAACCCCTGGTACTGAGATCAAGCCAGATATTGCATGCAGAGCGCGGGTGCAGCGCAATCCGTGCCAGCACTTTGCTAAGCAATCCATACTACCATTAAAAGGTCAGCAACAGGGCCGCAGTGCCGGCGGGGCGGCGCTGATAAGACCAGGTCCGTTTGGCATTCGGGCCGGGTGCGCCTCCGCCACACAGCACAGCGGGCTGACATGGCTCTGGCGACCGCGCAGCAGCGGACGGCGGTGACCGGCGCCTCCCACGTACTGCATCAGAGGCTGCCCGACGGCGCGCGGCTGCCCGTTGCAGCTGCCCAGCGGTGCCGCCCGCAGTTCGTGGCACGTCACAGGCCAGCCACCAGACCTGGGGCCGTCATCGCGCAGGCCAGTAGGTGGGCTCAGCTGTGTGGCCGTTGTCACATCGCTTTGAATGATCGAAGCTAATGTGGTGGATGTGCGCAAGTCTGCGTGGCTGCACACGCCTTCGCCTTTGAAGGTCTGTACATTTTATCAAGAGGATGCCGGGGTGTAGTGGCTCAGCATGTCACAATCGCACATGGCAGTGCCGACTGCTCTATATCACGAGCGATTTGCGTTTGCTGCCTGTACTACTTGCTCAGTTCTGAAATACATGCACATGGTAAGTTCCTCCACCTGAGCGACCGCGCCGTGGGTCCCTGAGAGGTGCTGATGCGTGACGTGCCCCACGCAGAGTTGCAGCTGCAGCGGCGGCAGAGGTGGCAGAGGCTCCGGCGGATCTGATCAGCAGCCCCGATGCCCCCAATGCCCACAACATGTCGCCGCTGTCGCCCGACACCAGCGGCCTGCCAGCGCGCATCCCAGCGACGTTTGGGCAGCTGTCCTACAGCAAGCAGTATGACCACCTGTTTGCCACGATGCCACTGGACGTGAAGAAACCGGTGCCAAAGCCCAACCCTGCGGCGCAGCAGGTATACCACTTGGCATGCATCACTGTTCTGCGGCGCAGGCTGCATGTTGTTGTGCAGCCACTCTCAGGGGCTCCATGGAGATCAAATCCGTCACGCCGGATTCCTGCTTCTCGCAGGCGGAGCCAGATGCGAAGCGGGTGCTGCTGTCGACAGTCGCGGCGACACGCAAGCGCAACAGGTGGCTGCAGCGGACGTGGGAGAAGACGGACTTCATCTACATTGGCTTCATGGCTGTGATGCACGGGCTGTGCCTGCTGGCGCCCGCCACGTTCTCCTGGCCCATGGTCGGCCTGTTTTTTGCATCCTACTTCGTCACAGGGTGAGCAGACCTTGCAGCGTCTGCAGCTGCCCCTGTGTTCTCCAGTGACACCCCCTGCTGAGCTGCTCATGATTGGCAAACACGGCACGTGGACGGCGGCATGCTCAGCTTCCACTGGCGTGTGTAAACCCGCGTTCACCTGACCCTGCAGGTGCCTGGGCATCACGCTGTCGTTCCACCGGCAGCTGTCGCACCGCAGCTTCCAGACGCCCAAGTGGCTCGAGTACGCGCTCGCCTACTGCGGCGTGCTCGCCGTGCAGGTGGGCTTCCATCAGCTGTGCGGGCCCGGGTCACTCCTGTGCACACACTGATTCTGGCAGGTGGCTCACTTGGCAGCATGTCCAGGGTGCCGTGAAGGAGTGCATGTCTGCAGAGCAGGGAGGTGAAGGCCACTGCTAGTGGTCCCGCTGCAGGGTGACCCGACGGAGTGGGTGTCCAGCCACCGCTTCCACCACCTGCACACGGACACGCCGCTGGACCCGCACTCCCCCTACGAGGGCTTCTGGTGGTCCCACATGGGCTGGCTGCTCGACGAGAAGGTGGGCCCCTTGCAGTTGCACTTTGTGGGTTGCATGCTGCAGGCAGTCGCCCTCTGGCGTCGTGCTGAGTTGCGACAAAGTGTGACTCCTGTGCCTTGCGCCTGGTGCGATGCCTCACTGCCAACTGCCGGCCCCCGACGCGGTGCAGTCGACCATGGAGCGGGTGGGGTGCCGCGGCAACACCAGCGACATGGACGTGCAGCCTTTCTACAGCTTCATCCAGCGCACGTACCCGTGGCACGTGGTCGCCAGCTTCGCAGCCCTGTACGCCCTGGGCGGCCTGCCCGCCCTGGTGCGGCGCGACATGTGCTGTTGTGCACCACACGGCCGCCCTTCGCCCTGCTAGTTCCTGTGCAGACTAGTGGGTGGCACGTACTCTCAGTCTCCCAAGTAGCACAGCAGTAGTGCACTCGTGTGTTGACACCTCATACCACATTGCAGCAAAGAAGTCACGACTTGGGGCAAGCTTTGCTGTCGCGACAACCTTCCAACCTTAGCTGGCGTGGCATGTGCTCAGGTGTGGGGCGGGGCGCTGCGGGCTGTGTGGGTGTACCACATCACCTGGTTCGTCAACTCAGCATCGCACGTGTGGGGCAGCCAGAGCTTCAACACCGGCGACCAGTCGCGCAACAACTGGTGCGGCCACATGCATCACGTCACCTGTACAGGCTCAGTGGACCAGCGTCAGTGTGCAATAGTGCAGTCTTGCTTGGTGAGCAATTTGTCAATGGTGTGTGCCGCGCGTGCACAGGTGGGTTGCAGTGCTGGCGTTTGGTGAGGGCTGGCACAACAACCACCACGGTGAGCTTTTGTCAATGTGCACGAGGAGCAGCGTAATCAGGGGTGCCACCATGTGCAAGTCTGACAGTCTCGTAGAATCTGGACGGAGTGTACACACGAGCTGCATTGTCTGTGTGCAGCTTTTGAGTATTCAGCGCGTCATGGCTTCGAGAAGGGCCAGGTGAGTGCAATTTAGCGAACCTGAGGGCAACACCAACTAGCTAGTGTGCTTGATTGATGTGCTGGCCAATCCTTCATCTTGCTGCCTACTACTACGTCAACTTGTGGTTGTTGTTTTGCGCAGTTCGACATGACATGGCAGGTCGTCAGCTTGCTGCGACGGCTGGGCCTGGCCAGCAATGTCAAGCTGCCGTGCGTCTTTCTTCTCAGCCCCATTAGTCGCGGTCCTGCTTCCATCAGGCGCACTTGGTCAACATGCCATTCCAAGCCTTCCAGGACATGCTGTGATGCCATTTGTCTGGATGCTCTGCAGGAGCGAGAAGGCACAGGAGAGGCTCAGGTTTACACCTGCTGCTGCACCTTGAACGCAGCTGGCACGCCACCATTAGGCGGAGAACATGTGCTGAAGGGAGAGAAGAGAGTGAGTTGGGGTGTGGCTGCGCCAAGTGATGTTCCCGCAGGAAGCCGCTGATGTTCTGCGTCAGTCGGAAAGCAGGCATCCCGGTTGTCGGTGACAGCGGACACTGTGTGACGTGTGTTCGAATAGCTGTTTGTAATATTCAAGGGGTTTGAGTGTGAGGGCGCACGCAGTATATCATGGGTAGCCTGCTTGCATGCTTGCAGCAATTTTGAGGGCCCTGAAACGGTGATGGTTGGAGCTAGCACCTCACCAGCGAACGCACCATGAGTGCGTGTCATTGGCTTGCTATAGTGCGAGCAACTGCAGATTGTGTGAGTCGCAGCGGTTTGGTGATGAGTCTATTCTCCTGTCTTGAAGTCTTTGTTATGGCAGTAAACCAGACAATCAGCCAAAAGATTCGTGCCACAGCGCTGTCCACATGCTTACACCCTGCGCACGGTGCTCAAAAGTCACACGTGCGAAACTAACAATGCATGCAGTGTCCTGTTGTAACCTTGTACAGGGAAGCAGTAACCCTATGTTTGTAATGCCCGCTGCTTGAATCCCAGCATTGATATGCCAGAGCCGGAATGAGCCCATGAGCCCATGCAGTGCACCGTCCCAGCTAATTGCTATGCTTGCTCCCGACACTATGCCGTTTGCACCCACTGCTCTGCTGTAGGTGGACAGATCTGACTTGGCTCACAGTGTGTTTGGCTCCGCTGTCATCGTCTTCTGGGCTGCCGGCAGGAGGCTGCCTCTGCCCGCTGCCGGCGGTTGTACTCCTTGGATGTCTCTGCCACGAACGGCTTGACAGGCTTCGGCGTGCGCTTCTTGTACCAGAGCTCTGACACCTCTGGTGCTGCCATTACCCCATTCCCAGCTGTATGCACCGCAGGAAACAGCCCGGCTAGCCCTCCTGTCGACCTGCGGCGCTTGACAGGGTGGCTGGCCGGTTGATTGATGGGGTTCTCCAGTGGCGCGCCCCCGCGCTTGGGCTGCGTGTGCCGGCCTGCCGCCTGGCAGGCTGCTGGTGATGTGCCAGCAGCAGCAACAGCAGCAGACGCCACTCGCCGCACACTCCTGGGCGCCTCAGCTGCTGCTGGAGACGCTGCCATGTTGCTGCAGAACCTCCTGAGGCGCCCTGGGGGTGCGGCAGCTGGTGAGATGGGCGCTGTTGTCGCGCCCGCTGGCTGCGGCGCCTGTTCGGTGGCTGCCAAGCGCGGCGCGGCAGATGGGATGCCATGAGCCGGGGCGGGTGCCAGTGCTGCAGCCAGGGAGGCCGGCGCGCGCGGCTGCGGGGCTGGCTGCGGGTCTTGGGGCCTGGCCAGGCCAGGGGCTGGGCGCATGCCACCAAGCGAGGCCCAGGACGCTGCAAAGGACGGGCAGGGCTGAAGCATTGTTGCAAGTCTGGGGCTCACCATCGGCAGGCCAGCCTGCCTGGGGCCCACGCTGCCACCCGCTGGCTGTGATGGCGCCTGCTCTGCTGGGTGCATCACTGGGGTCTGACCTGTGGGCAGGCAAGCAAGCGACATCTCTGATGACATTGCCGGATATCTGTTCGTCACCAAAGTCGCCAATCAGCACGCATCATTCCCTGGCAGAAAGCATTAGGTACCCGATGGCAATGGCGCAGCTGCAGGACATAGGTCTGCTGCCGAGGGCCTCGACCCAGCTGGGCTGGCCGTGCTCCCACCGGGCCGCCTGATCGCTTCTGGTGGCAGTCCACTGCCTCGCGCCGGCGACTCTGTCGTGGGCGTTGCCACAACAGGCTTTGGTGCTGCCGCCTGGACAGCTGTGGCAGGCACAACCACAGCGTGCTGCTTGCCGACAACCGCAGGTGTTGCCTTGGTCCACTGCAGGTCCTGTGGCTGATCTGCCGCCAGCTTCGGCACTTGCGGCGGCGGTGCGGCTGCTGCAGCAGGTTCTGGCTGCTGTAACGTCTGCAGGCCAGCTGGCAGCGGTTGGTCAGGCGGCGGCTGGAGCTGCTCCGCACCGCTGCTGCTGTTTCGCTGCGCATGCTCAGGCGGCCTGCCCTCTGTTACATCACACGAAGCCTGTCTCGCTGGCGACTGCTGGCTGATGGGCTGGGTACCGCCTCCAGTAGCACAGAAGTCTCTGCTGCCTACCGCCAACACTGCCCCATCCACTGGTGGGGGCATCGTAGCTGTGTCCTGCCGTGCGTCTGGCTGCTTCGAGCTGGCACCTGCTGCAGCTGTTGGCATGGAAGGGTGTGCCGCGAGCGTGCCTGCAAGCGCCGCTGTGGGGTTCTGACCCGTGCAATCTGGTGCCCGGCTGCACCAGCTGCGCCGCTCCATGCCTGCTGGCTGCCCCACTGGCGCTGCTGGTGCAGCTGCTGGGGAAATCATGCGAGCCGCTGCGTCTCCAAGTGCGGGACCGTCGTACGGGACGCCCTTGGCAATCTCATCGTGGCCATACCCCAGGCGGTTCCGCATGGCCATCAGCAGCGGGTCACATGTATGATCCTTGCCTCGTGCCTGTGTGAGCAGCCCAGATGGCACGTCATAAGGGGTCCAACAACCCGATGCGCAGCACAATTTTCAGCTCTCCTTGTGCGATGCTGATATCCCATGTCAGCAGCATGCCGGCCTCACCTCGAGCCAGTGGACTCTGGCTGTGCGACAGCAGCGACATCCGGATTGTCCTCCGCGGCACTTTGCACACCCCAGCCCAGGGCCACTGTGAGGGTCACGCTGCTGCTGTGTGGCCATGGCCTGTGCGGGCTGCACGGCCTTGCGCCGCTTCGGCTGCGGGGCTGCACCTGCCGTAGGCACGCTGCTGAGTGCCCCTTGACTCGCAGGCACCGCGCCCAGAGTGCTGTCAGCTGCTGCGCGGCTCCGCCTGCGCTTTGCAGCTGGGACTGCTGTACCAGGTGCTGCAGTACGCTTCTGTCGTGCTGCGACGCGGGATGTCCTGCCAAAGGATGCAGCATGTGCAGGTGCGCATGCTGCCTGTGTTGGTCGCTGCGGAGGCAGCCTGCCGCTGGCCTCCAACTCCACTGGCCTGGGTGGACCAGCAGCAGCCGCCCCAGGCGCGGGCCTGCCAGCTGTTGGCTGTGGCTGGCTGTTGTGCTCTGGCTGCGAGGGTGACTTCGGCGCGCTGCAAGGCATAGCGCATACGGGAGGACTTGCCAGCACCGCCTGGCCAGGCTGCTGGCCTGCAGGCTGCCGCTCCGCCGCAAGAGGCGTGCCCTGGACGCTGGGCAGTGCAAATGGCGACAGGATGACTGGCTGCGAAGCGCTGCATGGCCTCTGTGGTGTGCGCTCATGCGGAGGTGGTGGGGAACGCCGCAGCTGGTGCGGTGAGGGCTGCCCTGCCGGCGGCGATGCAGCTGAGCCAATGCCGCCAGGTGCAATGCCGTGAACGCCTGCTGCCCCGGCCGCCGGGGGGTGGTGGCCCCCCAGCGGGGAGCGCATGCTGGCGCCCGGCGAGAACAGGGCCCGCGTCGCTCGCAAGGGGCGGCTCGGGGTGGAGGCATCCGTCGGGCTGATGCACCGCTGCGGCTGCGGATCCGGCTTGGCTGCGAGTGGCGAGGCGCCTGGCGGGCTGCCCACCGCCTGTACCGCACGTGAGTGCATACTTCTGTTGGCGTTTCAATAAAGGTCTGGAGGCGTGTGACATGTCAGCGCCTACTGCTGTTTGGACAGGTGATGCTGGATCCGAGTGGAGCAGGAACTGCAACACGCGCGCTGCATGAGCACGCCTGACCTGGGCGCTGGCGAGGGCGGCGGCCAGCTGCCCGCGCCGCCGAGCGGGCGAGCGCAGCGCATCGATCCCCGACGGCGACTGCTGGATGGTGGCCAGCGGCCGCCGCGCGGAGGACTGCAGCTTGGACCTGCTGCGCTTCTGCCGCTCGCCTGACCCGCCGCCGCCTGCGGGTGGCAGAGCTCAGACATGAGTCCAGCTCGTGTGGACGGCTGTGCTCAACTCTGCTTGCTGCTTGCAAAGTGCTGCGCGGTAACAGTGCACACGCCTGGCGCTTTTGCGTTGATAGGGGTGCAGAGGGCAGACGGCACCCAGTCGTCATCGACAGCACCATGTGCCTCCCCCACAGCGCCCGGCTGAGCTGGCCTGCAGCCAGGTGATCATAGGGATGTCGACCGATGTGTTTCCCATAACAGGCCAGCGCAGCAACAGTGGTGAATGCATTGCAGCAACGCCTCGATCCGTGTACCTGCTGTTGGATGGCGGGCATGATCCCACTGGCTGCAGCCAGCCACTGGGCCGCTGAGTGTCGATGCTAGGTAGCCGGTCACCTGCTGAACAGACGATAAGGTGGTGAGAAGGCACCATGCCATGTTCCACCATGCATGCAGGTCGCTGCAGACCATCACCTGCCGCAGGAGCATCCTGCTGCCGTGAAGACGTGCCAAAGTCACCTGCGAAAGTATGAATCCATGAGCGCTGCAATACTTATGGTGGTGGTCCCCGCAGTCGTGTTGTGTTCAACCACCGTAGCCGTGTTGCAGAGAGCGTCCTCACCAACGCCAAAGTTGAGCTTCTGCGGCTTCGGCAGAGCGGCTTGCGGCCGGCGCCGGTAGGGACCCGTCGCCGAGTCTGGCACCTCCTCCATCTGCATCATTGAATCAGCCTCCAGAGGGTCCGCAGCCCTGCACAGCGTTCAGGCAGCTATTTCGTCTGGCTCTGCAGGATTTCCTGACTTCCGAAGCTGTGGACGGCATGCGAGACACCACACCTGCGCTGCTGCAGCAGCAGGCCGCCCCGGGCGCTGCATGACCGCTGGAGCCCTGCAGCACAACAGCAGCTGATTTTCTCTGGTGCTATCAGCTGTGAAGGCTGACAGGTTCCCCTTTGCTGCTATGTGTGCGTTCACAACGATGTCGATAGATGCCAACCTGAGGGCTTGCTGGCGCGTTTGGGCAGGGATATGCGCACGCGCGGCTGCAGGGAGCTCTGCCTGGTTGCTTGCTGCCTGCGGCTTGCAACACCATGCAATTGGTGCACCTGATCACCTGAGTGAGAGTACCAGAACCCAGAATAGTGGAGCATGCACAAGCTTGGAGTGTTCACCTGGCAGTGGCCTGGGCAGCTTTGGCGGTGCCACCCGCTGAGCTGAAAGAGTTCATACGCTGCAGCGGCACCGAGCCCGACCTGCAAGCAACATCGCAGCACCCTCCAGCGGCTGTGGTTGGAGGTACAGAATTTCTCGACATTGAAATACGCTGTGAACATGTCGCCTTGAGTGGGGCGCAGTTGCCTCACCCAGCTCTGCCAGTTGCCCCCTTGCTGGCCAGACGCACGCGCATGTGTGGCGCTTGTGAAGCGCTCTTGGTGCGATTCTTCCGCACGAGCAGCTGCCGCTGCATCGACGTGTGAGCGCCACCTGCCTCACCAGCTGTGGCATCCGACCCTGCACCTGACACGTCATCTGCAGCGCCGTCCGCTGCGATTGAGGCTGGTGCTGCAGGCGCCGCTGCTGCATCGGCCTGGCTGGTTGGATGCTTGCACTCCGCTGCAGGGGCTGCCGGCGCAGTGGCTGGGGCTGTCAATGAGACACCTGCCGCCTTTGCCACGAGAGTCACAGCTGCCCTGGCGCTTGTGCCTGCATGCAGCAAGGCAGTCAGCGCACGTTGCATTTTATGGACACGACATATGCAAGCCCGGCGTGCTGCAGGTGCCAGCATCATCGCACCACGCAACAAGCGCGACCCACCAAAGACGGGACGGACGTGCTGCTGGACGAATTTGCGAAGCCCCTCTGGCATCGGCTGCAGCTCCTGGAGCAGCACCTCCACCAGCACGCGCAGGTCCTTGCGGTCCGCCTTTGACAGCTCTGCAGTACCGTTCCCTGCAAGGTGTGCACTTGCAGTTTCCGCACAGCGCCTGAGGCTGCATGTGGCCTTTGATCATCTGAACCTCGCTCGACACCAGCCGTCCGGTGCCCAGCACAGCAACATCGCACATGCACAGCTGAGCCCGGTGTGCTACTCACCGCAGGGCAGCGCAAACATCCACAGGCGAAGCAGCAGCTGCGCAACCGCCTCTATGCAAAGCTGCGGCTCGCCCGACGCGTAGCGCTCGCCCAGGGATCGCCCTGGCAGCAGCAACTGCCGCAGGACCGCAGTAGTGCTGGTGCCGTCCCTCCTGCCGGCACCATTCCCCGAGCAGCCCGATTCCCCTGGTGAAGCACAATCAGCTGCCAGCTGGGACGCTGCTGCTGTCGGCCTGTGTATGTGGACAAGCAATTGTCAGGGACGTGTCAATCAACCATGCGATTCATGGCAGGACTACTTGCCACAACCCAAAATCTGTCTCGATGATGGACCGCCAACATGTTTGGGCGCACCTGCTGAGGGTTGTGTGTAGCTCAGTGGCGAGCGCCTCGACCTCGCGGCATAGCACGCTGAGGTCCGGCTGTTCAGAGGCACCAAGCGCTTCGGCGTGGCGCCTGTTGCCCAGCAGACAACAAATGATTTTACATGCGTGTGGGTTCATCTGCGGTTGACTTGCGCAAGCATGTCACATGGACTCGGAACTCACTGGATGAGTGCCTCGTAACGCTGCTTGATGCCACCATTGTCAGAAGTACCGCCCTGCACTGCGGCTGCGCTGTTGGCCATCGTGCCAGTCATGTAGCGACATAACGCATTCGTCGGGCAAGGTGTGCAGGGGCCAGGTTGACGGAAACGTTGGATTGTCGTGCAGCTCGTGACATGCTCGTTGACACTATCATGCTGAAGAAATAAATGGTCTGAACGCAGGTGCGCGGGTGATATTGGGTGAGACGTGCAGTCGAGCTGCCATTGCAAGTCTCTTCAAAATTTGCAGCGGGGAAGCAGCAGGCTGTGCTGGCAGCAGTTGCGCTGCCAGCGTGTCCTCTCGTGTCACAACAGGGTTGGACTGGATGAGTAATGTTTACAACGAGGAACCGGACACAAGCTGAGTGCAAAGGTGCTGTCTTGACAACAACAGTCAAGCTTTGCAGCTGCTTTGCACGCTTGTGACTGACGGCTGAGAAGCACCGGGTGTGCGCACGTCATTTTCCACAGCAGCTGTGTTTGCTTACAGACATAGCGTCCAAATACGCTGATTTGTTTGACCTGGACACCCACCAACGCATCTGATCAGCCGTCGACTCGGGTAGGCTCATTTTATCAGATCTACTGGGCACCGCAATTGCGAGTTATTGGGCACAGCAAGCATGTCAGCAGAAGCGGCGCCGGCAGCCGCCGCTGCCGCACTGCCTGATGGTGCAGGGCGTGCAGAACAGGCGGATGCGCCAATGAAGGTCACCAACGAGCAGCTTGGCATCGATCCAGCGTACGCCACTCGATTTTGCCTCCGTGGACATGTGGGTGCCATGCTGCTGACCATACGCACCGCATGTTGGACTCTGAACATTACTGACCTTGCCGGTCTCTTTGACACACCAAGCGTGCGCTCTCGGCAGGTCGCGTGCGCCGGAGGGCGTGGAGCTGGACCTGGGCAACCTGTTGGCATTCGATCCCAGCGCGCCGGCGACCCGCGACGAGGCGGAGGCCAAGGCGCAGGCGACCGCGCTGATGCAGGCCCTGATGAACGCGCTGCTGCAGCTGCCGTCCGAGTCGACGCCGGTGGGGCGGGTGGCTGCGCTGCCGCCGCCGTCCACGCCGCTGCCGCGTGCCAAGCCGCTGCCCAAGCCGCGCGAGCCGACCAAGTGGGAGAAGTTCGCGCAGCAGAAGGGCATCGTCAAGCGCAAGCGCTCGGCGCTGGTGTTCGACGAAGCCGAGCAGGGCTTCAAGCGCCGGTACGGCTACCAGCGCGCCAATGAGGGGCCGCCCATCCTGGAGGCCAAGGCTGGCGATGAGGTGGGTGTCATTGCCAAGCCAGATGTTGTTGTTGTCCTCACAGTGTGTTGGCGCTGCCGCCTCACCTTTAGCTATCAGATGCCGTCAGATCGCACCATCAACCCATATTCCAGCGGCCGTACTGATGTCCAGCATGCATGGACACTGCAGGTGGGTGCTGACCCCTTCGCGGAGGAGAAGGCAAAGAAGCGGGAGCGGGTGAAGCGCAACAAGGCATCACAGCTAGCCAATCTGGCGGGGAGCAGCGGGAAGATTGGTGGTGCACCCGCCAGCATCCCAGCCAGCGTGCAGCTTGCAGGCAAGCTGCCGGAGCACGGGCGCGGGCGGCCAACCAAGCGGAAGGAGATGCAGCCCATGGTGAGCTTGCGTTCACAGGGAGATCAGCAGCCGGCAAAATTCACGCCCGTGCACCATATTATGGAAGACACACAAATCATTTCGCAAGCATTGGCAACTTTGTGACTGATGTATGTGCGCCTGCAGATTGCATCGGCAGCGGCGCGCGCGGGCAAGTCCACAGCGTCGATGGGCAAGTTCGACAAGCAGCCGGCGGGTGTGAAGCCCCCCAAGCCAGGCAAAGGGCAAAAGGCGCTGCCAGTCGCCACGAAGACTGGCTCAGAGCGATCTGCGCAGAAAGCATTCGCAGAACAGCTGATCCGAGAACGTGGATGATCATCCGGGCCAGGTTTAGACGCTGTGTTTTCCCAGGGTTGCAAAAGCTCGTGCAGTGGCTGTGCACGCTGCGCTTCTTGCTGTGTGCTCAGAGAACGAAGTGACCACTATCCTGAATTGCTAGCACCTGAGTGTGTTGAGTAGCTACGATGTGACGGTCAGCTGATGACATCGGACCAAGTGCGTACATAAACCATTCCAAAATCGTTGACCCGGCGCTCGAAGCTGGTCCTTCAGCAGCACACTTCTGAAAGCTGTAACTCCGGCAGCAGTGCGGCAAGGCAGCTCGTGCCTGAACTTGCCTTGCACAGCCCTCACGACACAGCGGGCTGCAGCAGCCGCAGCACGGCAGCATTGGCATGGATTGGCGGCAGGTACTGGTGCTCCGGCAGGAGGGGCACCAGGAACAGGTCGTCCCGCACAGCCTCCGCCCCGCCCTGCTGCACCTGGTACTCCAGCGCCTGCCAGCAGCAGCACAGCTCTTCGTTTGACACTGTTGCAGCGGACACAAGACCAGGCCCGCTTTCGGCAGCAGACTAAGCGCTCTACCCGCTGACCAGCACCAAGCAGTGGCCGGGTGCGGCTGCGCCTGCACCATGCCTGACCGTGCAAAACATGACCTTCCGCATACTATCAACTTCCCCATGCCTGAGGGTGGCTTTGGTTGTTGGACACTCGAGTACTGTAGTGCACCACTCATGGTGCACAGAAGCATGCAGGGTATGGAAGCGCAGGACTGCAATGCATATATTGAAAGCTGCTCACCATGTCGGCATCGATGCGCTCTACATACTCAGCCAGCGCATCTGCAAGTGTGTCTTCGTGAACCTGTGCATTCACACACAGAAGGATATGTGAGCAGTGTGGCCCACAACCACAACAGTCGGGCGAGGTTTTCTCAGACCTGAGATAACATGTCAGGCGGACCTCCTCCCGGCGCACGGATGGCAGCAGCTCATCGTGCTCCGCCTCCAGGCGCTGCCGCTTGGCACCACGTGCTGCGGACTCGGTCATTGCCTCCAAGACCTGCAAGCGGTGAGAGCTTGCAGAGATGGAGCATGCCAACAACGTTTATGGAACATCGTATCATGCATGGTCCTCCAGCCTGACTCTCTGCATGCAAGCACGGTAGATACAGCTGAGGATGGAGGCGATGTGCATTGGGAATACTGTAACAGCAGGAGGTATGTGTCCGCACCGTGAAGATGGCTGCAGCAGCGTTGGGGATGTACTTCGTGAGGTTTTTCCGCCGCGCCTTCTGCTCCCTGATTGCCATCTGCTTTTGGATCTTCACTCGCAGCTGTAGCATGCAAGGTGTGCTCATGTCAGAACATGCTGCGCGGGAATGCAGATGTGTAGCAAACCGTTTAGCGATTGCCATGCTGCATGCTTGCCTGCAAGCAGCATTGCTGTAGCGCATGCTTCGTGGCCTGCACCATCTCCTCAATGTCATCAGCTGCATGCAGGAACACAGGCACTGTGACGGTGCTGCGCATGGCCATGTGCACCTGTTTCAATGTAGATGAACAGAGGGGGCCAACACGATGCTGCTTCGACAATGGCAACACATACCAATGTACTCCTTGCCGGCGCCCTTGAAAGGAATCTTGGTGCTGACAATGCTGACAAAGACGCCAATACGGTCCTGCGTCTGGTTGATCTTGTACAGCGCCCAGTTGATCCGCTTCATCGCTGTCTTCGTAATGACATCCGAGCCCCCCTGTTGATGGAGGCATCCATCCTTCATCCTTGCTGCTGCTCTGCCTGCTGTGCGGGGCCAGCAGATGTTGCAGGTAGGTGGTGATTGAACTGCAGCACAGGCTTGGAGCCGCAGTGCCTGGCACCTCAAAGAGCAATGGGATGCGGTTGGCAAAGCGGTACACGTTGAGGCCGGGCTTGAGGTCCCGCCCGCCTAGGCTGACGGCAGCCTCCACAATGAAGGCATGCCCCTCAAGCACCCGCACATCTCCTGCGAACTTGCAACCGCAGTTGGAACCTGCATAATCGACGAGTCTCATGGCATGTGTGGCGCTTTGATCACAAAGCTGCGCAGACTGCTGCTGCATTGCCGCAACGCACCCTGGTAGGTGGACACCATGTCGGGCGCCAGCTCCTTCATGATGCCGAGGCGCAGGTTGTACTCCCCTGCAGCGGCACACGCACAATATTACACAGCCGTCCCCTGCCAAAAGGGCGTGTGCATGGCGCCTCAAGCAGCGTGTTGCCAGAAGGACGACAGGCGCAGCACCTGCCGGGCTGAGGTGGGCGCCATCCGGGTCCTTGAACTTGGCCTCGTGCAGCAGCTGGTGCAGCCTGCATGCATTGTAGGAGTTGGTGGCCAGCCGGCCGTCACAACCGCTGTCTGGCGGACTTCTTCGAGATTGAAGCGACCTGTATGCAAACCACGAATGGCCCAAGCACGCCCAGGGCGCACCGGGTCAGCTGCTTGGTGTCCAGCTCCGCGGGGTGCGTCGCCGGCGTGACGCCGCTGCGCAGCTCCTCCACCAGACGCTCTGCGGGTACAGCCATGATTGTGTACAGGACCGTTCTCTGACAAGACAAGAGGCCGGACTTGGCCTGTCAGCATCTCTGCAGGTTTGCAGCCAGTTTCGTACCCAGTGCACATTGGATCTATACGACTTTGGGCGGCAAACGAGAGCGCGCAACATGAGGCTTGATTTGGCAGCATGATGCATACCTGCCAGTGCCTTTGGGATGCATGAAAACTCCTTGACAAGGAACTGCAGCAGCGTCGGACGGTGGGTGATGGCCGCCAGCCGCTTGACCAGCTCCAGGTCCACAGACGAGGGGTGGTACTTCACCTCCTGCGACATCGCTGGGCAGTGAACTTACGGTTGCCCCAGTGCATGCACCCACACAATCTAAGCATCATTGCCTCGGATCAGGAGTGGAGTCTATGCATGTGTACAGCATGTGATAGAGGTTGTCTTCGACATGCCTTGGGCGGCTCTGGCATCTTGTCAGCGCGCCGGCGGAAGGTAAGGTCGATGTTGCCTTTCTCGTCACTGGCGCCGGTGTACTTGAAGGTGAAGCGCAGGTACGGCGTGATCACAGCGACCTGGCGCAGGTACTTCAGTATCTTCGCACGGTAGTACTGCGCAACACAAGCTGGCATCAGCATGTCTGAGGTACGAAGCTTCGTGTTGTGATGTTCACCCTCCGGTCAGATGGCGCCACAGCAGACCATCGGCAGTCTGCGAAGACACGGATGCAGCTTGTGATCGGGCACACGGAGGAGGCTGCAGGCACTGCAGGCCTGACCTGCCAGTGGCCTGCAATGATGAGCGTGAGCTGCGCCCCATGCCACTTGCCACTGTTGCTGAGCTTTTTCACCTCGTGCACGTTCGGCTGGTTTCTGCAATGCGCGAGCTTCACGTCACCACTCCAGTACATCCAAACATGTGGCCACGGCTGCGATGCCTTACTGATGCACATTGGCAATCTCAGTGGTGATCACCAACACAAATGACCTGCGTACTTGTGGATGTCGATGTCCAGCTTGTAGTACGACATGAACGACTGCCCCGGCTTGGCGCTCAGCACCTCCACCGGCATGCCTGTGCTCATCTGCCGACAGCCAAACAGTGTACCCTCATATGCATGTTGAATAGCAATCCAGTTTGCATATGCTGCAGTGCTTGGTGCCAGATCACGGAATGAGGGCCGAGCAAAAGCAGGCACCTTGGACCAGATGAGCGCCATCTTGGCACCGAGGCCGAACTTGCCGCGCGTCTGCCTGACCCCGAACTTCGTGCCCGACAGCACCCGCCCCAGCATCTCTGGTATGTCCTCGTGTCGCATGCCGCCGCCATTGTCCTGCGGGCAGGAGACGTCAGCTGACAACTGCTCGCGCTCACACACGCTTGCCAGGTTGATTCAGCATATACCTCCAGCAGATTGCATCGCCAGTTTGCACCCTCGAGCGAGCACCTTCACAGTGACCTTGTAGAATTGTTTGGCACGCCGGACGTTGCTGGACAGCAATGCAGCCTGCAGCTGCTTCCGCTTTGCCTCCACAGCTGGCGCGTCCTCGCCATGCTGCACGTGGCCACCAAGCCGTCAACACCGTGTACGCCAGACATGCACAAGCGTACGCATGCTGGCATGGCAGCAGGCGGGCCCTCACCTTGGCAATGAGCTTGTCGAGTGCCTGCTGGTCTTTGGACTCCTTTGCCTCGCGCTTCTGTTGCAAGGGCGCATCGGAGTGATGGTACCAGTGTGTTACACATGACCCAGGGAGGCCTCTGCAGCGAGGGCCGTCAGCCAACTGAGTGAGACACACCCGCCTGACATTGCACGTGCAGATACACCAGCCTACCTTGCACTCCGCCTCGGTTTCGTGGTCATGGTACAGCGCCTCATCCACCCGACTCAGGTTGGCCATGCCGCGGATGTCATTGAGTGCCGTCTGCGCCATCTCTGAGCTGCAGCAGATGCACAAGTGCAAGTCTCGCTGAAGCTGCATGGCTTGTGCGCTGCTAACAGCATGCAAGGCAGTGACCCTCAGCCGCTTTTCTGACGTACATGTCGACGTCTATGTCCGGTAACATGCCGATGCTTTCGGCAGCATCGAGCGAGTTCTCCACCAGCTCCCGCACTGTCGTGTACAGACATCTTCCAGGCTGCAATCAGGCAGATAGCCGTTCAAATGAAAGTGCGCCAGCTGCCAACAGAGCGATCAAGGCAATCTACTTACAAACAAGCACCCACATTGTCGAAGCCTGCGATGTTCTTGTTCTCTGCAAAGAACTCTGCCGGGCTTTTCTGCTCCAATTTTGCTTTCACCATGGTGCGGCATCACTGACACAATGCCACTCAGATCCAGTTGCTCGCTTTTCCCAACGACGCGGGATGTACGTCAGGCGTCATACTCATGTGCATTCAGCTGCGCTCAGAATAGTGCGACACCCCGACTTTTCGCAGACGCAGCGAAGCAAGCAGCAACCATGTACTCAAATTATGTGACGGCAGCAGACATATCCGTGGTGTGAGACAAGCATATATGAACGAAGGATGAGATATCAGGATTCGTCCGAAGGGATGGGTGCTGAATGTGTTACGCCGGTCTGCATTTGCATGGAGTGATGGCATGTGCAAGCCACTGTTTGCCCGTACATGACAGCTGGAAACAGCGGTACATACAAGCAACATGTACTCATCTCTCTATGCTCTATGCCGAGGCGGCGCAGCCATGGCGCAGGGAACAACGCACAAGCCACTTGAAATTGCTAACATGCGCTATCCGCCGGCCTACAAATGAGACTCAATGCTATCACTGTCAAGCACGCAGACATTGTTCATGGGCGCTCAATCGCTGCCGACAGCAAATGCCTCCAGTCCAGACCAAATTCCCTTGTCACACCCAGAAGTACAGCGGGCATCCCCCTCCACCCATCATCACTTGATGTACTGCGCAACCCAGCGGAAGCCGTCGCCATAGCCCATGCGCCGCACCTGCAGACCAGAAGGTCGTGACCAAATGTGGGATGCCACAGGGAATGCCAACACCCTCGACTGCAGCAAACTCAGTTTCAGCAGCAAGGCGATGGTCCAACACAGAAGCAATCACAAGCACCATGCGCCACCCACCACGCTGCACATGAAGACTTCGATGGGGCGCATGGCGGTGTCCTTCATGTCCACCTTGCCCTTGCCGGTGGTGTAGCTGGACAGGCCCAGCGCATAGCGCAGCTCATCCTCTGACGCTGCCTGCAGCCATGATGACACACGCGGCGTTGACAATCTGCATGCAGGTGCGCATAAGCTGAGCTGCGCAAAACGACACATGCAACCCGCCAGGTGTAACCAGACATGCAGGCCTCACCTGCGGGATGTCGATCTTGTTGCCGAGCACCAGGAACGGCACATCAGCAAGCGCGTCGTCGGACAGCAGCGAGTCCAGCTCCTTCTTGGACTCGGGGAAGCGCTCCCGGTCCACCGCATCCACCAGAAACACAATAGCATCCACCTGCGGCAGTGCCCACCTCTCCATTTTGAGCCGTTACAGAGTATGTATGATTCAGTGCAAGGGCTGGCGCCATACGTGAGCGCAGCACAGCACAAGGATGTGCAACCTCAGATGGCCACTGCATGCACTGCCGAAAGCCCGTCAGGACTGCCAGTTCAGGTGCAAGAGGGGCAAAAGCCATCGCCTAGTGCACAACCATCACCTTTGCGTAGTAATCCTTCCACACCCTCCTGGCAATCTCGTGACCGCCCAGGTCGAAGGCCTTGAAGTTGATGCCGCCCATCTGCAGCTCCTCCGAGGTGGGGTACTGCGTGGGCTGGTGCTGCGCGAGCCGCTCATCCTTCAGCATGTGCATGAGCGTCGTCTTGCCTGCATTGTCCAGCCCCTGCACCGCATGCAAGCAAGCATCGCATACAGTCGGGGACGGTGCACTTTTGTACGTCAGTGGACAGTGTACGGTTGACTTGAGACCAGATGCAGGCATTGGAAGGTGAAGTTTCGGTGCAGGGGCCGCGTCTCAGTTCCGCACCAGGAAGAGGACTGCAAGGCAAAACCAACAAGTTTTGGTGATGTGGACGACGGTGTCTCACGGTGTGAACCCGCGTCATGCAGAGCAGTTGCATTCAGTCGTCAGCCTCATGCAATCTGACCAACCATCCAGTGCTAGAGTGCCAGCGCTTACTTTTGCCAGACTTCTGTGCCAGACCTAGAGAATTGAGGATGCCCCATACCCTGCAGAAGCAATAGAGCTATTGGCTTCGAATGGTGAAGTAGGTGGCTATCAGGGCTGTATATGCTACAGGGATGCAGGCAGAGTTGCGCGGCGCTCTTCAACAGTCGGCGCTCTGTTACAGTCCAACAAGCGTTCCGCGATGTTGGGCTTCTCTAGCTATGTTCACTTTGCCGTTTTAACCATCTGATGTCACAGACCGGCATATGCGGTTGGGACTGGAGAGCTGAGCAGGGTCTGCACACTAGCTGATGAAGTACAGTGCACAGCAGCCATTGTCGATCTATGCGTGCACACGCCATTCAATGTGTGCACACTTCACGCAACGGTGTCAGACAGGCGCTCCGCCCGCCTGCCGGGCCGATATTGATGGCCTGCAGTCGAACGTGTAGCGAAGCCAAGGCATGCGTCCCAAAAGCACAGCGCACAGCGTGAATGGCCTGCCTAATCTGGTGCGGAATGTGACCTACCAGTTGATGAGGAACATTGTGCGCTTGTGCTGACAGGGCGGACGTATACGGCACCGACTGCAAATGGCTGTGTGGATCACCAGACAACAACTCGCCTCGCAGCTTTCCGCGCACAACGGCACCCACAGGCAATGCAATTCACAGACACTTGCACAGGCAATTCACGCTACTGACGTGGTTGCAAAACGGCAACTGCGCTTGTATACGAGCACGCCCTCGAGTTCGCTGCTCCAAAGCCCTTCATGCTGGACACAAAGTAGTCCTGCCCCTGGTCGGCTCGCCAGTGCCTGCCTCGCGAACGAGGCGTCGACTGTCCTGTAACCTCAAAAGCATCAGCATCGCACCATGTGCATCCGCACGGGCTGGCTGCGACCGCAGCGCATGCCGTCGCCATAATTTAACGTGTGCGCAGCAGCGGCGGAATTGGCAGCATATGAGAGCACACGACCAGCATGCCGTCAATCATCACTCCCAGGGAGCAGCCAGCTCGTCAGCTCAGAGTCACCGTAGCGTCAACCGTGTTCTGCATGTAAGCATTGCATGTGGTCCAAGCCAGGTCCTTCATTGACGCATCAACCTGCAGTCACTCCGGTGCATGGATGCGGTGTCTCACGTGGAGTCATGTGACAGCCCATTCTACGCAGTTTTCTCGTTTTCTTTGGGTTGTACCAGCTCGTCCATCACTGGAAGGAGATTGTTCATCGGCATCCTGCCATCATGGCTGCCATGCCGCTCTTCGGGGTGAGGTATCATGCTGTGTCGTTTGGCTGACAGTCGGTGCGGCTCAGCAGCTCAGTTGGTTGCCCAGACTTGCATTCGCCCAGTGCTTTGCAGCACGCTGCCTCGTAGGCTCATCCACATGAGCTCGAGCAACCACCGATGCCCCTGCTGCTGCTTGCCGTGCAGATGGGCACCATGGCTGCACTCTTGCCGCTTGGGCTGAAGCTGGTGTACCTGCAGGAGCTGGCTCACCTGAACCCGCTCATTCCATCCCAGTATCTGCAGCTGTGCAGGCGCATATACCGAATCCTCAATGAAAACTCTGGCAAGGTGAACTGCGCAGCAATGTGCTCACTTAGCGCAGGTGGCGCACTGTGGCAATGAGCTTGCCGTCAAGGCGGCGGCAGACCATCCATTGCGTGGTGCTCTGCAGATTTCAGACAAGGATCTGTAGCGTCGGACTGGACATATGTGTCTGAGGGCAATACAGCGGGGCCATATACAGCAGGTGCAATGCCCTGCAAAACATGTGCACCGCCAGCACCCCCTTTGCACAAGCACATGTTGACCTGTTGTCACCTGGCTGGGGTAGGTTGCGCACCCATGCAGCTTGATGAAGTGTGCAGATCACCCGAAGGGGCAAGCTGCGGCCATGTCAGTGGAGACGTCAACCTGTATAAGCTCCGCGGTCTGTCAAGTGGCAAAGCAACATTCACGGTGTCTACACCATCCAATGTGCAGTTTCATGAGAGGAGGGTTCACTTTCGGCTCTGTGCACTCGCTGTTGTGTTGCTGTGTCTCGTTTCAGTTCAGCTGCCGTATTCACACTGATTGTAGCATTGCAGCATCACACTAAAGTGCAAATTACTGCTTCAGTGTATCTGCCTACTCCTGCTTCTGAGCCCGTCTCCTACTCTTCACGATCGTACTACACAACAACCCGCTGAACACCATTGCAACTGCCGCCCACTGCTGTGCAAGCAGGGGCGTGCCAAGCCACAACACTGACAGCAAGATGTTGAAGAATTTGCGTGTGGTTGTCACGATGGTGGTCACCAGCGTGCCAAAGCGCCTGATCGAAAAGAAGATGAACAGCTGTCCGACAGCCCCGCACAGACAGAACAGCAGCAGGTATGTGCCTGCCTCATGGTGTGCGGCACAGAAACGGATCATGTCCACGCCGATGCTGGTGGCGCCGAACAGGTACACCCCATAGTACAACCCACACCAGAAGTTCATCCAGCACATCGTGTGCAATGCGGTGGTCGCGGTGTATTTGCGATGAATCTCGTCCTGAAGGCGAAACAAAGTGTAATGACAATGTTGATGTTTGCAGTTCAAAGGCTGTCACAACCAAGCAACCCCATGCATACGCCATGCACACCAGATGGTGCATTCCACTCGATAGTATCAGGCACGTGCGACAGCAAGGAGTGAGTTGCAGCACGGTCTACCTGAGCTGCATTGGTGTAGCCATCAAAGGTGAGGTTGATGAGACAAAGTGCGTAGCCCAGCGGCGCGTTGGGCGCAGCCAGCTTCCGGGCCACTTTGCCCGAGCCCTGCAGAGCGCATGGCGCATGCTCAGTGTTGCTGCTGACAGGTCCGCCTTGCGCCTTTGCACTGCTGTCAGGGCATGCGCCACGATCGGTCCCAGGGCAGTTATCTAGGCAGCTGCATGTTGCAGAGAGACAGCAAGGTGTTGCGGCTCACCTGCGCTGCAAACAGGGAGATGCCACCAGCAATCAGGCCCGCGCACATGTACTCAATTACGCTGTACCGC
The DNA here is from genome assembly GCA_032358165.1 of Diplosphaera chodatii. Lineage (NCBI taxonomy): Eukaryota > Viridiplantae > Chlorophyta > Trebouxiophyceae > Prasiolales > Stichococcaceae > Diplosphaera > Diplosphaera chodatii. Next base: position 317,773 of record JAALGY010000037.1, on the reverse strand, counting down.
TTGCCGCCAACCAGTGTGCCCATGATCATGACTGGGATCATCTTGCACGACTTTGCCAGCACCTGCGCACAGCAAGGACCCGGCTCCCATGTGCTACATACGCCAACCATCTCACTATGACCTCATTGTCACTGTGCATACAGCCAGATGAAGTGTGATCAGGCTAGAGGCACGACACCTCAGAGGTACACGACAAGGATCATTACCTGAGCTGGGTAGCTGATATTTTTCAGTGCCTCATAGCCGCATGCAGGGCCGATTGCATTGGTGAGTCCAGGCTTCCAGTACGCCCACATGGGTGGCATGCGTCCCCGCTTGCCAGTGCCGATGATCAGCAGCAGTAAGCCCGCCCATAGGAAGCATGCGAGACTCTGCACGCCGTTGAGGGCTTTCAGGTAGGGAAATTGCTCCTGATCTACCCCAAAGCGCTTTGTAGATAGCGCCTCCTGCACAACGCCCTGTCGATGGCAGCAGCAGTCTCAGACTCACTGCAGTGCGATGTTTATGAGATGTGACGTTCGTGACCACAATCAGGCATCGACGGAGGCCCTGCACAACTGCTGCGTCACCTGGGTCAAGTAGGACGCATATATGCCACCTGCTGCTGCCAGTAAAGTGGCGGCTGTGCTGACAGAGCTGGCCATGTGACGCCTCTGTTGACGGTTGACGGACAGTGACTCGAGGTTGGTGATGCGGCCTGTGCTGTCGAACAAGGAGGGGGGAAATGCGCAGCACTGAAGGCCTTGCTGATACAAGCGGGGATGACGGCTGCCTTGTCACCCGCCGCGATTCGCTGCTGACACTTGAAAGGCGTACTGCAGCAGACGCGCGATCTGCGCTTGCTTCGTCTGACCGTTTGGCGCACAAGATGTGCTTCTGCTGCATTGGCCGAGGCTCAAATCCAAATTCATCCGGCGACGGGGTGCCACGGCCGGCATTCTCTACCCCTAATGCCACCCCGCAGGGTGTCAAAATTTGATCAATTGTAAGCCAGCGGGGTAGGAGGGCCTCCCCCAGCTGCATGGGGCGACGTCGGTTATGTCGCCGCCGCTGAAACGATCGGCGCCGCAGTCATCTTGACTGGGCCCCGGCTTCCTTATGTCAACCTGCCCCACTCGGCAAATCTGGTGATGAACACAGCACATAATGGCCAATACCCAAAATGTGGTGATACGGTATGCAACGGCTTACAGTTGCGCATGCGTCACTGTCTGTTGCATCACTGTTTGTGTTCACTTGTGGACCCGGACGGCACTCTGCATGCTGAGCCTGGACTCGGAGCACGAGGTGTGAATGTACACCTCTGTGCATGACAGCTTAGAGGCGCAGACGAGCGCAGAGCAAGGTCAGCCCAAGTGCATGTATCGGTATCTGCAAAAATCGACCAGCAAGACTGGCGTAGCAGGTTGCTGGCATACTGTGGATATGATTTTGTTGAATGCCGGCAAGCACAGGATCTTGACACTGTTCAGGTGTGCAGACGACACGAAGGCAACATCGTGTCGAATTGCCACGTGTTTCTGACATGTGTCTAGATGTGAAGGCAGATGCCAAGTCTGAACGGCGTCAGTGCATGTCAGCAGCAATGTTCTGCAGTAAGGCACCCTCACACATCACACCACAGACACGGTCATGTCCTGCCTCAGAAGCGGTCTTGGTTTGCGTAGCTGCCACCACTGGCCCCGCCGGCTTGGTCTGCAATATCCCACCATGAGAACATCAGAAACAGTCCACGATGGTGTGTTGAATGCCCCAACTATCTCCTGCATACGTTGTCACACAACACCACCAAAGCTTGCAATTATGCAGGAGGAGGACTTACAGTCACCACCAGCAAAGTCTCCGCTGCCGCCAAAGTCTGCAAGAGAGGATGTCATGTCAACAGCCCAGGTGATGGCTCGCCTATGCAGCCGAAGCATGCAGTGTCGTGCTGCCATACATGCATCGAGTCAGCTCACTTTCAAAGCCACCGCCACCACGGCCGCCACCACGGCCACCAGAAGCACGCTCCTGCACATTGCAGAGGTCGCTGTGATCGCACCGTTTCAAGAGCAGACTGTCTGCATGCTGCTACTTTCAAAGGACTTGAAATCACCTGGTACCCGCCGAAGCCGCCACCTCCACCACTACCGCCGCCGTAGCTGTACGTTGTCAGCCACAGAAGACGATTAGTCACTTGTGTACAAGTGTGCAAAGGGTACAACAGGCTGCACCTCCAAGTGTTTCGAACACCTCAAAGACTGCGCACCCCTGGCCGCCGCCGCCGCCGCCGCCGTAGTTATCATATCCCCCACCGCCGCCATAGCCGCCCTGCTGACCGCCATAGCCGCCGCCGCCATCTGGGTAGCCCCTGCCGCCTCGGCCGCCACCGCCGCCGCGGCCGCCATAGCTGCATAAGATGAGCACGCCACTCGCAAGACATGCTGCTGGACGTTGTCCTGGCAGCAAATGTCACCCAGCCCCTTGCAGTGACAGTGGAAGGTGTGTGCAATCACCCGCCGCCGCCTCGGCCGCCGCCGCCGCCGCCACTGTACTGCTGCGGCGGGCCGCCCATACCAGGGTAGGCATCATAGCCGCCTTGGTCAGCGCCGCCGTAGCCGGGGCCCCCCTGCTGCTGCACACCGCGAACAGCCCTCAGTTGCTTACATTGGACAACCGCAACCTCGGCATGCTCGAGTGCTGCAGGAACAGGATACACAGCAGCCGCAGCACTCAGTGAATGCAGGACGAAGGAAACATGGGCAGCAGCGTGTGGCACCTGCTGCTGGGCCTCGAGGGCAGCACGCCGCTCACTAGGACGCTGGATCTCTCCTCGAGCTGCCGCGTCAAGGGTGAGCTTCTGCACATATGCAACACTGGCAGATGAACAGGAGCTACACACGCGCCACAGTGACCTAAAGCAGGTTGCTTGCACCATGAACCATGTATCATCGTGCAACGCACACATATATGTTGCAGTGATGGCCATTTCCGTACCCTGACGCTGTCCATGAGAGCATCCAGCTTCTCCTGGCCCGCTGTCAGCTCCTCCTGGAGGGTGGCCTTCTTCTCGTCATCCTCTTCCAACGAGATGGCCTCCTTCAGCTCGCCCAGCTGCGTCTCTATGCCCTCCTTCTCCTGAGCCTGCTCCGGTGTCAGCCGCAGCTGCATGCGAGGGGGCAGAGAAGTCAAAGATGGGTCCGAGCGTGCACCATGTTGTGCATGGCGTGCAGACGTTCACGGCAATGCACCCCTTTCAGTCTTGGCAGCACCTTCAGCTTTTCCTTGGCGACCTCCTCCTGCAGGATCTCGCTCTCAGTCTTGCCGCTGCGATCAGCCAGCACTGCCTCGCGTGGCTTCGCTGCGCCAAAGGGATTCTGCAAAACGAGCAGTTGGCGCAACAGTCACACAGGCAGGAAGTACAGCTATGCGTGGGCGAAAGACCAACAGCAACAGCTGCTGCTTTACTGTTCTGCAGTGACGCGCTGGGCAGGCGACCAGCAGGCCGGCCAGCAACCCAACTGCATCAGTTCCACATTCCAGACAAACTGTACACTTGGTGGCATTGGCGGATACGTCGGTTGGCATATACAGGCATAACATGCATGCAAATTCACCGATTTTGCGCTGTGAGCCCTGTCGAGCTCGGCCTTCTTCGCAGCAGACTCATCTCGGGGCTTGAGATTGAGACGCGGGCGCTCGCGGGGTGCTTCCGACATACCGCTGTTGTGAATGACTTGACTGTATTGGATCTGGCTTGATGATCGGCACTGTGTACACGCGTTGTGCTTGCTGCATGGAAAGCTGCTGCGAGTTGCCACTCGGTGTTAGGTCATATCCCCTGACCACCTGGGCATCAATTTCAGCCGAAGCCCCTCTGCATTGCCATTTGGATCTCTCACCCGCCCTCGACTCGAGGGCGGGTACAGATGCAGCTTAAATTCCAAACACGCAGCATGGAAAAGGCCGCACGGTTGCATGCTCTTGCAACGGTTGTACAGCTGCAGGACTTTCTGGATGTGTGAGCCGCATGACAGCGCACTCATGATGCTGTAGTTGGAGGCTCGCAGGCGCTGCTGGACACCCTTGGAGCCCTCCCAACGTCACAGCCGCAGTGCTTGTTCCTTTACACAGCTCAGTTGTACTGCGTCCCATGATGCTACACTCATGAGGGTGCTGCTATGGACAGCATAGACAAGCTGTTGGATGAGGCATACGGCGTGCAGGACGAAGCTGAGAGCAATGCCGCGCTGCTCCCAGGTGCAGGCGCCTGGTCAGCACAAGCGAAACTGACACGAAACTTGCTGTGAAGTCTGCTGCACAGCTGGTATCTGGGTGCTTGTTCTGCACACTGTGATGTGGCTCTGGGACATTTGATTGCAGGCGCACCTGCAAAGCGCCCACTGACTGAAATCCAGCCCCACCAGGGCGTGCACGTATACACAGAAACAGGTACAGCACGCAGTGAAGCACCGCGTGCAGTGATCATGATCTGGCTGCTGCTGCTTAGTCATGATGGCCAGGTGCCCGTTCACCCACAGGGAGGTTTGCAAAGCGATCATGTTCCGAGACAGCTTGCGTCAATGTCCACGGCCATCAATACAGCCAGTGCCTCAGCAGCAGCAGCAGCGCAGATGCGTTCAAGGTCGCCAACAACGGTCACACAGGGAATGGGGTTGATCTCGACGATGACGATGAGCTCGTGGCAATGGCAGCAGAGCATTTTGAGGTCGAAGCACCGCCCCCAGCTTCGGCTGGAAGTTTTCAACATCATACACATGGGCAAGCAGTCGGCACAGGCCAGCTATCCCAGGCTTCCACCTACTCGCAGGTGGGTGTGCGACATTGATGCTTCTGCTGAGCCAGTTGCGGAGTGCACCTGCAGTCCTCCTGTTTCATGTCAACGGTGTCATTCCAACCACCGACCGCCATGTGCAGGATGACGAGTTGGACGCACTGCTGGACGCAGCATATGGCAGCCAGGTAGATGGTGACCTTCTGCTCGACAGTGAGTGCATAGCCGCGGCAGCCGCAGCAGAGGCAGCAGAAGCTGCTGACGCAGCCGCAGCACTCGAGAGCTCCATCGCCGAGCTGACATATGTGCCGCCGGTGTTTGAGGCGCACAAGCTGGATGGCGAGGTGCATACAAACGACTTCTGCATCAGTAAGCTCGATCCAGTTGCATATGCAACATGTTTCCCGACGACCTTGCAACAACTCATCACCGTGGCGTTGAACACGGCAGGTGATGCCGGTAACCCTGGACAATGGGCTGCGAGCCTACTGTCGACTTCTCGAGCCGGCCCCTGCAGAGCGACCAGCACCTGTGTCGGCTGCAGCTGGTGGCTGCCTGTTGGCCCAGCCAATATCCCAGCTCATGCGGCAGGTCAACAAAGGAAATGGTCACTTGGTGTTTGGTGCACTGGGTGATGCAACCTGCAACCTGCTCCCCGCGGCCACACTGTCTGGAAGCTTGATTTGTGCCTGGTCCAGGTGGAAGACGAGGCATTCGCCCGCGCTGTGGCTGTGTCTGAGCGCGCAGAGCAGCTCGCCAGGGACGATGACACCGCCGGTGCGCATGCTTGTGTGGTGGTGTCCATGATGCTGCTGCGGTCGTTACTGTCAACTCTGAGTGCCCCGTGCAGTGGGTCTCCACGCCATAGAAGCCCAATGTTGAAAGTGCTGGCATGTGGGTGCCGCAGGGGCAGCAACCGAGGCGGCCTGGGTTGACAAGTACAGGCCGCGCACGTTCCTTGACCTGCTGAGCGATGAGCAGATCAACCGCAGCGTGGTGCGCGCCCTGCTGTGTGTGAAGGGCCAGGTCAAGCAGCCTCAGCCTCGTTGCAGATGCGGATCAGGTTCTTGGCTTGCAAAATCTGAGGTTTGAGTGCACAATGCATATAATACGGTGCCTGTCTAGGTGCGCTGGCTGCGGTCATGGGATGCAGCCGTGTTTGGGCGCGGAGGCAAGAAGGGAGTGGACAGCAGGCCGGAGCACCGCATCCTCCTTATGTCTGGGCCGCCAGGTACTGCAGATCTTCCGGCGGCAGCAGCACCCGCTGCTGGCAAAGTAGTGAGAGGTTGCCTGCTGCATGCCGCTCATCTGTCGGCAACAAGCGGTACGAAGTTGCGGTGCAGGCCTGGGGAAGACCACGCTGGCGCATGTGGCTGCGCAACACTGCGGATACCAGCCGTACGAGATCAACGCGAGCGACGACCGCACTGCAGCATCGCTAGTCAGGCGCATCCAGGTGCAATGGACACTGACTTCATGAAGGCACGGTGATCTGGTGCCGTGTCCTGCTGGCGCATCGGCACCCATCCATGTTGACAATTACCACAACACCTTCATTGTGATTGCGACACTGCAGGATGCCGCACAGATGCAGTCAGTCATGGGCTCCCGCAAGCCCAACTGCATCATTGTTGATGAAGTCGACGGCACAGCAGGTGATACAGATACCATGCAAGAGCACAACATCTCAACTCTCTCGGCACCAACAGTCCATTACAACCCTGCACCAGCAACTGTGGTGAGGCTGTGGTTCACATACGCAGGCGGCAGCGAATCGAAGAATGCTGTGATAGCCCTGCTCAAGCTCGTATACGGTGGGGCAGGTGTGCTAAGACTGACATCAGGCAGCCATCTTAGGAGTTTGGTCCTATGATTGACGATCAAGTGACCACACAGTCCTTCTACACATGTCAACTGGTGCAACAGGGGCTGCAACAGATGCCGACGCGGCAGTCGCAGGCGGGAAGAAGCGCAGGAAGCCACGGCAGCTGGCACGACCTGTCATCTGCATCTGCAACGATCTGTATGCGCCCGTCGTGCGACCGCTGCGCGCACGCGCCGCCGTCTTCCAGTTCAAGCAGCCGTCGGTGCGCTGCCTTCCCTCCTGAATGTGATGCCGTGTCCCAGCTCTCAGCGCAGCCCAGACTGTGGTCATGACGAGCCTAATGACCTGCCCCGCATTTAGCCTCATGACACCACCCTGACACTGGGCCATTCACTTCCCTGACAGGCGACCAGGTTGATCAGCCGCATGAAGCTCATATGCAGCAAGGAGAAGCTGGGCGCCGATCGGCAGGTGGGCTATGGCTTTGGACACCACGCATTGACACAGCAGCACCCGTATACGCAGGAGCAGGTGTCTCGACACTTGTGCCTGCAGCGGATGTGAAGCATCGCATCTTTCAACAGCTCTCGTGCCGAGCCGTGCGACGGCCGCCCGCAGGCGCTGGTCGTGCTGGCGGACAGGACGGAGGGCGATGTGCGGTGCTGCCTCAACACGCTGCAGTTCCTGGGGCGGCAGCGGGGCGTGGTGCGCACCGCCGACGCCGCCTCCGCCTGCGCCGGACACAAAGACATCGCCACCTCCGCCTTCGCCGTGTGGCAGCAGCTCCTGTGGCTGCGGGTATGGCGCCGCAATACTCTGGTTGCACGCAAGTGTACCCATGAGTGACGAGGTTGTCGGTAACCGTGTGGACACTGCATCCTCAAGCTGTGGGCGCTTGCAACAGCATATCCAGCTGACATGTAGTGACACGAGGGGCTGTGGCCATGCCACGCTTGCTGTGCCGCAGGGGACGAAGGTGACGCGGGCGGAGACTGCGAATGCGCGCACCAACCGGCTGCTGGGGTTGCTGGCAGACTTTGGCGAGCACGAGCTCGTCATGGCGGGCTGCCACGAGAATGTGCTGAAGCTGCGCTCCTGCAGTGCTGGCATGGTGCGGCTGTGCTCTGAACCCAGTGGTGCCTCTTGCAGCGTGTTTGCAGTGCTGCGCTTTGGCCTGCATGCAAGCATGCAGTGAGTTGACAGGGCACAGCCCAGCGCTGGTGTTTTGCCATAACACCTGCGAGTCGGCAGGATGACATATGCCCGGCAGCAACCGTCATACACATCCTTCCTGTGTGCTGCTATGCTACCGTTTAAAATGCTGCGCAGATCAAGGCGGCGGGCATGGTGGCAGGCATGGGCGACGCGGACCTGCTGCACGCCGCCATGCAGCGCACCGGCGACTACGGCCTGCTGCGCTTCCTGCCCGCCGCCACGCTGGCCGTCACCAGCCCCGCCGCCGGCCCCGAGAGGTAGTCCCCAACGTGTTGCGGTTGCGTTGTCAAGCCTGCCTGCTGCTCTTCTGCATCAAGTTTTGTTGCCCAGGCTGCCATCAAGATGTCAGGTGTTTAAAGCCATGCTGTTTGGTGGGGTGCAGCATCGAATTACGTTTAGTCGCGAAACCAGCGTAGGTATAGTCGTTGGCCTACAGCTGCGTCAATGTCATGCACAGGGTGCAGCTGGCATGGCCCAAGGCGCAGGGGGACGCGCGCCGGGCGCAGGCCTCCAACGAGGCGATGCTGCGCGCCTGGGCCGGCGACACCGCCGCCGCCGTGCTCAGCTGCCTCACCGTGCAGGCAGCTGCGCAGGTGCTGCTGCATGGGGAGAAGCTGCAGGGCTGCTCTTGGGATACCGTGGCAGCCGGCCACCTGACCGCAGATGTCGGCAACATGCGACATCCTTCATCTGCATGCAACCCTGCTGCTGAATGCTGCGGTGTTGACCCGGGTGCAGGTGGTGCTGCCGGCGCTGATGCACCTGCTTGCGCCGCCGCTGCGGCCGGTCGCCGCCAACCTGCAGAGCGCCGAGGAGCGCAGCACGCTGGCGTCCCTGACGGACACCATGCTGGCATACAACCTGCGGTATGAGGCGGCGACGGGCGGGCCCCTGCCTGCGGCGGCTGCGCCCCCTGCCGCCACAGCCGCCACGCCGCTGCTGCCAGCGGTCGACGCCTTGTGCCAGTTTGAGGTAGGCGTCAGCCGGCAGTCACGCTCCTCACAGGTTGCCGCAGGAAACCTGAGATCTGTCCTAAAGTGCTACAGCTAATGCGTCGCACCCACCCAGCTCCAGCTGACGTCCGCTTGGCCCACTGCGTCGCAGCAGGGCTCGTCGCCCACCAGGAGGCAGCTGTCTGCAGCGCAGCAGCAGGTCATCGTGGCGTCGCTGCAGGCCGAGGTCATCCGCCGCCGCATGGCGGTGCGGGTTCTACCGATTCACAGCTGTTGCAACCCAAGTGGCGTGCGCATTTGGCACAACACAGTGTGGCGTGGGGGCCGGCGCTGCCGAGCCATACCAGTATCTTGAAGGCCCTCCTGCATGCTGAGGTTGCACTGGTGTCGGCTGCCTGCCACAGGCGCAGGGCGTGGAGGCGGACCAGCCGCTCGCGTCGCCCAGCGGGCAGGCAGGGGCCAAAGCAGCGCAGCCGACTGCAGCCCCGGGTGTCATCCCCCTGACTGTGTCGCAGCGTGCCAAGCAGACACTAGGCTCAGGTGAGCTGACAACGCAACAGTGTTGCCGCAGCATCGCTCTGTAACCTCAGGTAGCAATGCAACCATCCTGACCTGTGCCGAGAACGCCGGTCAACACATGCCAGCCACAGAGAACCATGCCAGGGCACCCAGGCTTGGCTTGGGTTACATTTGGTCTGACAGGCACACCTGCCATGAATTTCCTCACGTCACAGACAACAACTGCTTTGCAGGGGGCGCCGTGCCCAGCAAAGCTCGCAAGGGCAACTGGCTGGAGCAGCTGCGCAGCAAGAAGGCGCGCGTGGGAGGCAAGCCCTCACCATCGCAGGCTGCTGGCGGAGGTGTGCTTCCATCAGCAGGCCCATGCACGAAGCTATGCATCCGCTGCGCTCTGCTGCCAGTTGCCGCTGTCATGCTTCACCTCAACTGCTGGCGTTGCTAGTCTGCAACCCACTTGCTTGCACTGCAGGGCCTGTGAAGGCAGCGGCATCGCTCCTGTTCAAGTTCAACGAGGGCTACACTAATGCCATCAAGCGCCCGGTGCTCATGCACGAGCTGCTGCAGAGCCTGTGCAGCACCATCATACCGTGACCATGCAGGTTGCTTGCTTCCTCAAGCGCCTTTCAGTAAGGCATGGCCGTAAAGTAGGAGCAGCATCGACTGCATTACTGAATGCCACAGGACCTTGTAAGAGCATCTGAAACGAAGGGCCACGTGCATCTGCACGCCATTTACACATGGCATATGAAGTCAACATGCAAGCATGCTGCTCAAAGATTTGCAGCCCACAGTACTCTGAGAAAAGACAGATCTGATTGCTCAAAGGTGCACGCCACCGTATCCGAATCTGATCCGAGGAATCCGAGTTGCAGCCGATCAGTAATGTTGCGCGAACATATTATAAGCAATGCAAAGGTGCTGCTCCCGCTGTTTGCTTCAAAATCAGTTGATGTAGCTGAGGCCAGCGAGGCCACCGCCAGAGCGCGCCAGCTCGTTGGTGACCACATTGTTCTCTGCATCGAACAGTCTGAAATTGGGAACTTGCAAGCGGCAGACATCACAGGCAGTATGGCATGCGACACCACTGCGACAGGTTGGCGCCAAGGGTATGCCTAAGGGCTGTGGACACTTTGCGCAGGGGGTGTCGGAACGCACTCCATGGGTCTGCCAGGTGTGCGCTGAGGTTGCCCAGTGGCGTGGAGTCCGTCACGATGTGCTGCGCAATGAAGCCGGCATATGCCTGCAGACCCACAGCGCTGTATCAGGGGTGCTCCAGTCCGCATGCAAGTGACATGTCATGCAACTGCTCGGCGAAGTGCTATTCACCAGAACGTACCAGCATAGCCAGGCGGGCATTCTTGATCTCCTTCAGCTTCAGGCTGGCCATGTCGCCCTTCGAGAAGCCAGCAGGGTCGAAGATGCCGCCTACAGATGATGGTGCCAGATTCAGCTTCGAAGCCCACGTGCACATGTCCCTCCATAGGCCGGGAATGCCAGGTGTATCAAGTGTTGTGTGACTACATCACGACTGACACTGTGCGCACCCGGGTACCCAGGCTCGTTGCCATCTGCAGGACGCAATGACAAGGGGTGAGGGACCGTTGCGCTGAGCACGCTCACATGAGGCTACAGGCGTGATAGACTCATAACATGCCTCTGCCGGATGAGGGAGATTGTATACCTGGCAGCTTGTTGCTAGTGAAGATAGGGTCCTGGTTGGCCGAGCCTGCATATGGTCAGTACACATATCAGCACACCCCAAGCGTGCATAGCTGCCTGAAGACAAGCGCATATATATTTTCGGCCGGGCAAGCGAAGTTGACTGAAGACATACCTGGCTTGTTGTAGTCTTGCAGACGGCGGCCCTCGACCCAGGCGAAGAGGAACAGCTGGATGGCAAACAGTGTGGAGGACGGCGCAAAGTAGCTGCCTGCGCCCGCGTCGTACCAGGCCTGTGTGTCGGCAAAACCTGATCATCGACTTCCTGGCAAACCAATTGTTACCATGACAGCTTGGCGTCTGACATTTCGCCGTCACTGTGACACAGCAACGCATGCAGCCACAATGGCATGCAAGCGCAGCGTCGCTGTGCACACCTGCTGGGCTGCGGGGCCGCCGGTGCCCAGGTTGCTCAGGATCTCTGGGAACAGCACGCCCGCCGTGCCCAGCATCGCCCACCTGCCGTTCTGCAGCTCTGCCTGCTGATACCTGTGAAGCGAGACAGCGGATCCCCGATCATGCACTCTGACCTTCAGGGGTAGACCAGCTTGTCATCTGGCAGGCTGACACTCTCAATTAATTGGCCGGGCTGATCTTACCACTTGAGGGCGGCGGGGTTCCTGCCCAGGCCGAACGGATCAAAACCTGCGTGATACGCAGTGATCAGTGTAAATGCACGGCAGGCAAAGGCTTGGGGGAAACGGTCCGGGCAATTCAATTGCAACATGAAAACCAGAGCACTATATCATTCACTGTCGGACAGCCGCTCACCAAAGTCGCCCGGCATGGAGCCATCGAGGTGCTCCGGGGTGTCGTAGCCAGGCAGCCAGTGTCTACATCACAAGGAAACCCAACTAAGATATCTCTTGAGCAATGTGTGAAAAGGTGCTCAGCAAGCAGATCTTACTGCAGAACGCACCCAGCACGTGCGGCATTGACGACCACCACCGGGCGCACGCCAGCCTGCACGCACAGAACTAGCTGACATATATGTGGTCAACATCAACCGTCGAGCAGCTGGCAACTGCCACTCTATCCGAGTGCACAGCACAGGAAACACAGTTGATGCGCTACTGGTTGTCCAGCTTGCTCGGCCTGATGACCCCACGTCTGCTCAATCAAAAAGATTTTCAAGTGTTGCATGAACTAGCAGCATCATCAACCGTGCGATCCTGTGAATGCGAATGGCAACATGGCCGTCAGCCGAAACCATCTCAGCCGCACCAAAAAGCCTGTGGGAGACTCGCAACTTTCGACCCGCAAGAGGCACACATCCGTCGACACAAAAGCATGACGGCATATCGTCTCAGTCCCAGGCCTCGTCACTGACGCTCTTCCGGATCGCGCGAGAAGCAGCCAGCGAAACAGGCCGTGCTGGGAGGGCAGACCGGTCGGCAGCTGGCGCAAGGGCCGAAGCCCCTTCAAATATGAATGTCCTGCAGACCACTTATAGCACGAAAAGAGACCCCTGCACACAGCAGAAGTACGCGGATCTCACCGGGCGCAGGCCCTTGGAGCCGATAGCGGCCGGAGCCGGACCCGCGCCGGCCACAATGCTGCGGGAAGCCAGGATAGTCGCCATCCTGTTACCCTCTTGTAGCTGACGAGCTGAGCAGGTGAAGGGAGCAAGCAGCGGTGTGCACGCGAGGGGCGACGCGCTTGCGACTGTTGGGAGATCAAGCGTGATCTGCAAAGGGCCACCTTGACGACCCTTTGCTGGTCGATCTGATGCCTCATCCAAAACTGCCCAAGCGGCGATCCACAGCCAGGGTGCCTTCAGCTTCGCTTGCTCGCACCTGCTTGTGCCGACTGTCAACAGGCAGCATGGCAGCGCTCCTGGCGAGCCATCAGGCCGCATTCTGTGTCGGCACCTCGCTCGCCCGCAAGGCAGTCCAGAATGGCTCGCGCGTGAAGTGCGCGGCCGCAGGTGCGGCTGTGTGGGCAGCCATCCGGCATGTTAGATCCGGCATGTAGCACAGCAGGCCGATCGGTGGTATACCTCACCCTTCAGGAAGCAGCTTCACCATGATGATCGGCCCCAGCTGCATGTCACTTGGGGCCAAGCTACAGCACTTGATGTCCGTCGACTTGCTCCGCGCTTGGCAAGGGTGACTGGCAGCTTGCGTGCCGGCCGAGGCTTCTAGCTTCGTCCGCTGCAGCAGCACGGCTCATGCCATGCCGCGGCGGGGTCCTGGACTGCCATGGCCTTGGTGGCGTGTAGTGCCCGTCACTGCTTGGGCCGAGCTTACAATGATTGGCTTTCCCCAGCAACCTCAGTGAATACAGGCGATGGCAGCAGGATGACCTCGGTGGCAAGATCGCATGGTGCTTGGGCTGCGACGGCCGCACAGCACAGTCGTGTCAGGCGGCTTGCACCCACGTAATAAAATGCCTGACAGGCTGCAACGAAAGAAATTGATGGTATTGGGTGCTGTGCAGGCAACTGGCTGCCGGGGTCCACGCCCCCGAAGCACCTCACGGAGGGCGTCGGCGCCACCCTGCCAGCCAACTTCGGGTGGGACCCGCTGGGCCTGGGCGCCAACGAGGAGCGCCTGACATGGTTCGCGGAGGCGGAGCGGGTGCATGCGCGGTGGGCCATGCTGGCGGTCGCCGGCATCCTGGTGCAGGAGATTGTCAGGCCCAACACCTTCTGGTATAGCGCGGCGACGACGATCGACCTGCCGTTCAACATCGTCGGCCTGGTCCTCTTCCAGCTCGTCACCATGCACTGGGTGGAGACCAAGCGCGGCCTGGACATCCAGAAGCCAAACTCGCAGAACCGGGACCCCATCTTCACGAACTACTCGCTGCCAGAGCACACGCCCGGCTACCCGGGCGGCATCTTTGCGCCCGTCATCCCGGGTGACCTGGAGGAGCTGAAGCTGAAGGAGCTGAAGAATGGCCGCCTGGCCATGCTGGCCTTCGTGGGCTTCACCATGGCAGCACAGGTGACCGGCAAGGGCCCGCTCGCCGCGCTCGGCGAGCACCTGGCAGACCCCATCAACACCACCATCTTCAGCAAGGCGGCGGTGATCCCGACTCAGGCAATTGGTCCAGCCTGCAAAATTCCATCGTCGGTCGAGTTCCAGGGGCTCACCATCCCAACGCCGTGCTTCCTTTCTAGCCTGTGGCCTTGAACTGGGCATCCGTATTGGCATGCCGACATGTTGTTGAGAAGAGCAGCGCCTGAAGCGCTGATGGGTTGGGCAGCTTGTCTGTACCTAAGTCGCAGAGATATCAGCAGTTGCTGCAGTAGGCGTTGCTTGGGACTGTACACTGCAACGTCAAGGGCAATTTCCTAAACACACGAAGCCTGAAAACGTACGCGGATGCACTTCTCTTGCCCCACTTGTTTCAAGTGTGTTCAGGCGCCTGTATCAAGGTGTCTGCACCCCATGCACCAGGTCCAGTGCCCAAGCGGCTGACTGCAGCAGCACACTCAGTGCTCCAGGGGCGTGGTAGTGGTGCACGCCAACAGCATCGATCAGGCTGTCATCTGACGGGCAGGGACGTCGATCTAGCAGCATGATTGGGAAATACTCGACAGGATGACTCAGATCCACCTCACGTGCACACACTGTACAATTAGGGTTCAGAAAGGCTGAGTAAGAGCGTCGATGCCCCGGCAGTTCCGCAGGCTCAGGGTCCTGCAGCGCCTTGCGTTTGCAAAAGGCCGCGCAGACGCGCAGGCGGGTTCAGGCTGCAGTGGGCCAGGGGTGTTTGCAACGGCAGATCAGTGGGCAAGTGGGTTGAATCCGAAAGCAACCTATACGCCATGTCGTGGCGCCAGGGCCTGCGCCTAGCACGACTATCATTGTGCCTGCAGGATCTTTCGGCATCACGACCGCTGGCATCCGTCAGTTTTCCGCATATCAGCACAGGGGCAGCTGCAAGGTCGACGGACCATGGCAGGAGTAGTACAGTGGCAGGGCTGCACTTGGTTGGCTTGCAACACCGGCTGCTGCAGACATCAGCTCCGATCTGGAAGGATGTCACAATCCTCGTCCCTTCTATGGGTGACTCCATCACGGAGGGTACCATTGCAGGCGTGGAGCGGCAGCAAGGCGACACCGTCAAGGACGGCGATGTGCTGGCCCAGATTGAGACCGACAAGGTCACGATCGATGTGAAGTACACGGAGGGGCAGCCGGGCGTCGTCAGCAAGGTCCTGGTGAAGGAGGAGGACACCGTGGAGGTGGGCCAGGAGTGCTTCGTGGTGGACGTGGGCGCGTCCGGCGGCAACGAGGCGGGCGGCGGCGACGCCAAACCGCAGGAGGCAGCGCCGGCGAAGCAGGAGGCGCCGAAGAAGGAGGAGAAGCAGGAGCCAACGCGGGCGGAAGCACCAAAGCAGCCGCCGCCGGCGCAGAAGCCTGCGGAGCAGCCAAAGCAGCAGCCAAAGGCGGCGCCGCCCACGCCGCCGCCCAGCGATGTGAGCTCTCAAGTGTGATATGTGCCGAGAAGATGCATGCCTGAAGTCGTCAATAGCTGTCACGCATATGCAAACGCGTGGTGCGTGGCGACAGCAATGCCGTGACCTGTGCTCACGCAGGATCTGGGTGCAAAGCAAGCATCGTCTGAGTGCTGACGCCCTTGCTTGCAGGCCACGCCGAAGGCTGGGGGGCCCAGGCCACAGCGGTGAGCTGGGTCTGCGATGCATGTGCATGGCATCCTGCTGTTGGCCTGTGCATCACCAGGCCACCTCGAGTTGTTGCCCTTGGACCCGCCGGCCACTGACATGCAGGCGCGTGAAGATGACGCGGTTGCGCATGCGGGTGGCGGACCGCCTGAAGGGCGCCCAGAACACCTATGCCATGCTCAGCACCTTCAACGAGATCGACATGACGGGCCTCATGCAGCTGCGCTCTGACTACAAGGTGTGGCAATGGAGAGAGCTGGC
The DNA here is from genome assembly GCA_032358165.1 of Diplosphaera chodatii. Taxonomy (NCBI): domain Eukaryota; kingdom Viridiplantae; phylum Chlorophyta; class Trebouxiophyceae; order Prasiolales; family Stichococcaceae; genus Diplosphaera; species Diplosphaera chodatii. The sequence continues at coordinate 301,871 of JAALGY010000037.1, read as the reverse complement.
AGTAGACATCAAGCATTTTGAGTGCCTTGCCAGTGCTGTCGAGGTGTCTGCCTGAAATGGAGGCAGCCAGCAACTCGCAACCCAGTAAACTCCTAGGGAATGCCTATCGTTGAACCTATGCGGTTGCAGCAGCATTCTCACATCTCCAGATACAATGCAGGATGCCTTCCTGGAGAAGCACGGCGTGAAGCTGGGTTTCATGTCGGCGTTTGTGAAGGCGAGCAGCGAGGCGCTGCTGGCCATCCCCGCGGTGGGTGGTGCTGTGCCCGGGCACTTCACACTCATGTGGACAGCGGCCATGCAATGGCAGCTGACGAAGTGTGCCCCTGTTGTAATGGCCAGGTGAATGGCGTCATCGACGGCACCGACATCATCTACCGCGACTACTGCGACATCAGCATCGCGGTCGCCACGCCCAAGGGGCTGGTCGTGCCGGTGCTGCGGGACGCCGACAAGCTGGACTTCGCGGGCGTGGAGCGGGTGCGGTTGATCAAATGCATGGCCTTGTCACATTGCACCGGCTGCGTTTGCTACCCAGGGGTCCTGCTTGCATCAATGGTACTGCGGCACGCGGCGGCTCATGCGTTGCATGCCGCTCGACCCAGACACCGGCGAGCATGGCTGATCATCAGGCTGGCATCATGCCGCTCTCAACACCGATGCAGGCCATTGCGGCGCTGGGGAAGAAGGCGCGCGACGGCACCATCTCCATCGATGACATGGCGGGCGGCACCTTCACCATCTCCAATGGTGGCGTGTACGGCAGCATGCTGTCCACGCCCATCATCAACCCCCCGCAGTCGGCCATCCTGGGCATGCACGCCATCACGCAGCGTGCGATGGTCGTCGGCAAGGAGATACTGCCGCGCCCCGTCATGAATGTGGCCCTCACATATGACCACCGCCTGATCGACGGCCGCGAGGTGGGTGGCAGCCCAGCGGGGCCTGCTGATGCGGTACCCTGCTGTACAGTGGTTTCTGTCATGTGTTCCATGCAGACGCTCAGCAACTTTTTTGAACCATTCGCAGGCAGTGACCTTCTTGAAGCGGCTCAAGGAGGTCATTGAGGATCCACGTCGGATGCTGCTGGGGGTGTGAGCAGGAGGCTTTGTGGTTGGCACTGTGACCTAACTAGGTTCGAGGCTTTGCTAGATGTATGCCTGCCGCAACATACAAGATGGCATCACTTCGTGCGCGGCTGAAGTCCAGCTAGTAGTATTCTGCAGTGCGAAGTCACTGAGACCCGCATCGGATGTAACAGTAGTGACACTGATCAGTTCTTAAATCTAAGCCGATTTCAGGAATCGTGTTGATAGACCTGCGTGTATAGTCCTCGATTCGATAAGACCAAATTGAGGCACTTCGAAGCGCCTCAACCCGCAGCGCCCGCACCCACACGCCCACTCCGCCGTCCCGCATCTGTCACCATGGCCGCTCTCATGGCGAACCGCGTGCTGGTCAACAACAAGGTGGGCAACGACGCTCATCGGCGCTCAGGCTGGGGATGCGCATTCTTCCGTGCCGGATTGTGCACCGTGCCAGCTGCAGCACTTTGCACCACTAGCAGGCTTTATACAGGAACACTCGTGGCCAACTGCCGGTTGGTGTTTTTTCATTAGCGTGGCGCCGATGCCGCTGCATATCCTTGCCAAGTTGAGACCTTGTTGTGCAGGAGGCGATGCGGGTGCGGCCCGCGGCAGCACAGCCCGCCCGCACAGCGCCCCGCGTGGCCCGGCGGACGGTGTGCGCCGCCCAGCCCGAGCGCCCAGCCCTGGCGACCACCCTCGCAGCCGCAGCCCTGGCAGCAGCCGTGAGCCTGGGCGCCGTGGACGCAGCGCAGGCCGACGTGTCGGGCCTGACGCCCTGCAAGGACAGCAAGCAGTTCGCAAAGCGGCAGAAGAATGAGCTGAAGGCGCTCGACAAGCGCCTCAAGCTGGTGGGTCAACTTGCAGTTTTTCCGATCAGCACGTAAACACGTCACGCTTTGCGCTGGTGGCGATGCAGTTGCCATGTCATGCGCCCTTGTACGTATGTGGGCACTGGCACAGTTGCCAGCGTTGCAGGAGGCACGTGATGGGCTGCTCTGCTGGTGCGTGACGCTGCTAGGCAGCGCAGGTTTCCAGCAGCACGTATTGCATAGCGACATACTGGTTTGCTGCTCATAAGTCTGCTGCTTGCTGCTGCTGCTGCAGTACGAGGAGGGCTCCGCCCCGGCGCTGGCGCTGCAGGCCACCAAGCAGCGGACAGAGAAGCGGTTTGCCAACTATGCGGGCTCCAACCTGCTGTGCGGCACCGATGGCCTCCCGCACCTGATTGCCGACCCCGGACTGGCGCTGCGCTTCGGCCACGCCGGCGAGGTCTTCGTGAGTCCTTTCTTCATCTAGCTGCACTCCCAGGCTTCCTTGCCTGCTGAACAACCTACACACCCGCGGCCCGGCTCCCGGAAGGAGGCCACATGGCCTCCTCCTTTGCAGTGGACGGCCGTGTCTCATCTGAGTTATTTCAGAAGTGTCTGATGCGCGGTTTGGCAACTGCAGATCCCGACCTTCGGCTTCCTGTACGTGGCGGGCTGGATCGGCTATGTCGGCCGTGACTACCTGATCCGCGTGCGCTCAGAGAGCAAGCCGCGTGACAAGGAGTACATCATCGATGTTCCGCTGGCGGCCAAGGTGTGCCTGGGCGGCTTCGGCTGGCCCGCCAAGGCCATCGCAGAGCTGCGCAACGGCACCCTGCTGGAGTCCGACAGCAAGATCACTGTGTCCCCCCGCTGAGTGTTGCACCTGGCAGCCGCGCACACCGCCGCTAGTGCCCTCTGCAGCCTTGGGCACGCCAGATGCAGGAGCAGCAGCGTAGCGCGGTCACATCTACACAGCGTCAGGCCTGGCTGCGAGTCTGGCGAGATTGCAGCCCTTGGGGTTGGAGCTACAGTTGATCATTGGCATATTGTTGCTCAAAATGCCGTGAACGCTGGGCAGCCAGGCCTACAGCTTGGTCTTTGAAGTTGCGCTGTTTGACTCTGCAAACCACAGTGGACTTGCAGCAGCAGCAGTGTGCGGTGTACACCATGAGGAGATGAACAGTTGGGGCTTCTTTGACGGGCAATCTGTAAACTTGCATGCATTGCCACCGATATGGGATTTGACACTTCGCCCTGCCACCAAGGCAATCCCTGGCCATTGCGCCTGCTCTGCATGCGTCTGCTCTGCATGCGCGTTCAAGCATGTTCTGCCCTAGCATGCCGAAAGTATGCGTCATGCTCAGTGCTGCTGACATATGCTGTACATCTGGTGTCTCGGAGATCGAACATGTGCGGAAAACATGCCGCCATTAGCAGGTGAATATGTTACAAGACAGAGCTGATGTGCCTGTTGCAATGCGCTCAGCATTGCAAGCTATCAGTCCCCGCCTGGCAGTTCCTCATCAGAATCATTGCCATCTCCTTCGCCCGACCCTGGGGGAAGCTTTTTGTCAGAATCCACTGGCTGCTTGGAGTTGCCGGGCGGGAGCCTGCTGTTCAGCTCCTCCGGCTGCGTGGGGATGCGCGGCGGCTGGTCATCCGGACCATATGCCTGCACGCAACGCCATGTGTTGGCCTCAGGTTGTGTGGCTCGCACTGATGTGGTGCGGCTCACTAACCCATGCACTGGTGCTGGCGGAGGCCCACAAGCAACCCTGCATACTGCACCAGATAGATGCAGTGCAAAGCTGGTGAGGTAGGCGTCTTCAGCGTGACGATGTGCCCAGCAAGCAGTCGCTGCGTACCCAGTCGTTGACCAGCGGCGCCACGACCATGAGGGTGAAGCCAAACTCGGCTGCGGAGGCACCCACAAAGGTACCCACTCCTGGTCTGTTGACAGGCTGGAATAACAAGGCGCCCAAGCCCGCACCTGCAGCAGCGATGCCAAGCCTGACAATATGACAGCACGCCCTTGCAGCAGCTGCGTGAATGCTGCCCATCTGCGAGTTGCTTGCATCAATGCAGCTTTTACGGCGCAATATGATGCATGCGCACCAACAGAAGCCACCACCAGGCAAGTGCTGCAGCGGAATGTGTTGGCAGCGCAGATCCGCAGGAAACGCCGCAGTACCATCGTATGATCCCTCCTGACCTCGCCATTATGCGCCGGTTTATATATAACCCTGTATAATTGTGGCAGAGAACTCGAAGAATGACTTCGACCCCACGCCGCAGGTGAAGGAATGGGCACGGTAGAGCTGCACCTGTATGTGTCCACTGCGACCGACACGGTGCAGTCTGCTGCAGCTCCCAGGACGTTGGCACGGAAATACGTCTGGGGAATGCGGTACAATCGCTTCTGCCATGGCAAGTACATCTTCCTGACTGTTGATTCCCTTGCATCTACAGCCAGAAGACCAGTAAGTGACTGCTTGAGGGCGTCATATTGTGACTCCAAAATCGTTGTGGCAGTGGGGGGGCAGTGCAGCACTTGCCTTTGAGGAGCTTTGTGGTGGTGGGCAGCGAGCAGTGTTCTGCTGCTAGTCTCTCATACACACGCCTGTGGGGAGCAGTGGAGCAGATTCAGCATTCGAACAGCTGTTCCGTATATGCATCAGGCTGTACATATGCTGCACAATGTGTCCTGGTGTCAAGGCCTCAACCTGACGGTGAGGGTAGCCAGGTCACGCAGCGACATCCACACGCTGCGGTGCAGCGCCGGGCGCAGCTGCTCCCTTGGGAAGGGCGGCCACTCCTCCAGGGGCTCCAGGCCCTGGCGACAGTGGTGACCATGTCATGACGTGTGCTCAGCCCACCAATCTGACAAGAGCAGCAACAATGAGCGAAGTGTCCATCTGCTTTGGGAAGCAGACAGCATGCCAGGGAGGTGCTGTCGCTGGTTCCTGTTTCCGCAGCTTGCACACAGAGCACAGGATCCACCTGTGCAAATGCTGCCTCCTCTGCCGCCTCCACTTGCCGGAAGTAATCGTTCCAAATTGGAAGCAAATTGAAGAATGCACTGCAAAGTAGTGACAATGCACGTGTTGTCACAGTAAATGAATGCTTGACACACACTGGCTCATGGCAGACTCATCATGCACCAGCCCTGACAACATCATAGGCAAGTAGGCGGTCAATGCTTGAGCAGGGACCTGCGGAATGCTGTGAAGGCCAGGTTGTACGGGGAGTACACCGACCACACGGTCTTCAGCTTGAACTACAGCAGCCTCGGAGCACGGCATCAGTACAGAGCATATAAGATGGATCACCACCAGCGCATGTTGCTGCAGACCGTTAGCGACATGTGGCATGCATGCTGCATTGTGTGCAATCAGTGGCTCTACACAGCGAAACCTGTACTCATTGAACCGCCTTGCGCAGTGTGTCGCTCACCAGTTCCTCCCTCGTGGCTAGTTTTGCTCCCGCCGTACTGCTATACTGCTGGGTCGGTTGATCATACGGCCATGCGCTGCTCTGCTCATTGGCAAGGCTCAACTCCGCACAGCTAGCAACAGGGCGGTACAGCATCGCTGCCGACACCGCTGCCACTGCTGAGGTACATGCTGCCGAGGAACTTGCCAGCTCATACACAAGACTCAGGCCCAGGCCCCTGGCTGCGGACCCCGTCATGCTCGCAGAGGCGCGCGTCGATACGTCCGCTGTCCTGGACGTGCCGTTCTGATTGTGCAAGCTGCGGACGGGTCGCCTCGCCTGCCCGTGCTATGGCCGAGATGCCAACCGCTGCAGGGCGGGAGGCCCCAGGAATTCGTTCATGAGGTCCGTCGCTTGCTGTGCATGGTAAAACACTTCGAATGGCCCAGTTCTCTTGCAATCGTGCAAGTGGACAACGGGGGATGGGCCTGCCCATACGCATTCTGCAATACCTTCCGAGTACATTACACTGTTGGTGTGGAGCAGGATCATTTCTGGAAGGTAGAGCGCGGTGTGCGCCGCCTCACACGTAAGCCTCGCAGCTACTGTAGCATCACACTATCTGCTGCAGTCCAGCAACCCCTGTATGTACAAGGCACGGCTGCACTACAACAATTCACTCTGACCAGACTATTGCGCCCTCCGTCAGAAGAATCTGTTGGTCAGGTAGTCGTTCTGCACGCAGCAAAGAGCACGACCTTGCGTCATGGTTGCAAAACTTCAGGCATGGTTGCTGATGAGGATTGGAGGGGGGTCCAGATCTCAGCACAGTGCCTGCCATTGCAAAGGCAGGCTGTGCAACATACTCCGCCCGCACCTCAAGGTGCTGCAACCGCACGTAGCCATCCTCTCCTCCAGTGGCAAACATACGGCCATCGGGCCTGAATGCGATGGCGTTGATCGGCCCGAAGTGGCCACGCACGCTGCCAAACCGCTCCTCGTACACCTTGTGGAAGAAGTCTGTTTCAAACTTGCCCTGCCGTGAGCCTGTCAGCGTTACCTGCAATGGAAATGTCCACTAGCCTGATGATCCTTTGCGCCTGCTTGCTGCTCTGGGTTCAAGGATGCAGCAGATTGACAGCGCATGGTAGGGTGCTTGCCATGACGAAGCCTAGGCAAGCTGCTTGAGTGCACCTGCGATGCCTCTTGACCACCACCCATGATGACATGGTCGAAGATGGGGGAGATGTCAGCCGAGTTGATAGGCCGATCCGACTGGTATGTTTTGAGCACCTGGGCAATGGTCAAGCTGAAGTCATGGCACCGAGCGATTTGGGGATTGGTTTTCGTGATGTGCAGTGCGCATCCAGAATCTTAATGCAAGCCTCCTGATGCAGGCCACTCGGTTGACAGAATAGTGTTCATGGGAACCGCGGACCTCCAGTGTCTGGGAGTCGACCAGCTTGGCGGTCTTGTCGGACGACGCAGTGATGAGATGCGTGCCGTCAGGTGACAGCTTCAGGTCGTTGATCTGCTTCTCGTGGATCTCCCGTTCCTCCTTTACCTGCCCCGTCTGCATCAGAGGAAGCAGAGCTGGGTCAGATAGTGGACAGCGGTACAGGTCATCGGGCCTGGCATGCAGAGCCAAGCAAAAATGTACACAGCCTGGAGGCATGCCTCCAGCAGAGACATGCCCAGCAGCTGGAGTCGTGCAACTGGGCGACACAAAACAGGCTGTAGTGCGCACCTCCACATCCCACCGCCGCACGGTGCCGTCCTCGCCCGCGGAGATGAGCGTGCGGTTGAGGTCTGTCCACTCGACCCGCTGTATCCTGCCGGTGGGCCCCTTCAGCTGCTGCAGGATGGTGGTGTTCTGCTCCGCAGCGTCCTCGGCGATGGTGACGAGGTAGATGCAGGCTGGGACGCCCATGAAGGGGTCGCTGCTGATGGCTGCCATCGCGTCGCCAACCGCAAACTTCACGCCGCGGCACGGCTCATTGAACTTGAACGTGTGCAACGACTTGCCGGTCTGCAGGTCCCAGAGCCGCGCCGAGGAGTCCGCTGAGCCGGTGATGAGCTTAGCCGAGTCCCCTGCAAGCAGCCGCTATGAAACATGATGGAGCGCTCTACGAGCCTGTTGGTAGGTGCGTGTGACGCATGTGTGAGGGCAGGCGCAGGTGTGACAGGTGCACCCTCACAGTTGGCATGCAGTCCAGTTGCGGCACGCAGCACTTACATGTGATGTCGCAGGTCCACACTGTGCCGTTGTGCCCATTGAATGAACCAACACGCACGCCATCATCAGAGTACCAAAGGTTTGGCGACAAATCCTTTGCACAGCTGACGAACAAATCACCTTCCCGGTTGAACCTGCAGAACATATTGCCTGCTGTTGGTACGTTGCACTGTGTGTCACCCTACATTCAACATGCGGTGCGAAGGCTGCCGCGCTGCGCACTTGATCTGTGTCAGAGGCCGCTCGTGTCCCTTGAGCAGATACGGCCTCATGGTGGCTGCCTGGGCCGCCTGCAGCTGCGTGAGCTATTCGTGCAGATCCGACTGAAAGGCCAGCTGATGTTGGAGCTCGTCCCACCAAATGCTCAAAACCTCACTGTTTGCCGCCCTGCGAGAAAGTAGCAGCTTACAGAATGACACACTGTGTATGCAAACGTTGCTAACAGCTGTCCAATGTTGGTTGCAAAGCCATGCTGGCCGGTTGAGGCATTCCTCGCAGAGGCTGCGGAGCAACATCCCGCTTCCTTTGGTGGACCGTACAGCTGCCTCCGGCCTCCCGTACACAATGGTTGCAATGAGCCTGGCCTTCGTAAGCATTGCAACAGCATGCTCAGTGTATTCATCACAATTCTGCGCCTTGCTTGTTGCTCAGGGTAGCAACCCACTGCGAATTGGTTGGCGTGTCATCTCCGTATTGTGTTGCTGTACCATCACAATAATAAACAGGTCTGTCAGCTCTCATTGTGCCGTAACGTGTTGAGCATTGTCAGTGCACAACAAGCCGTGATGAAGCAGCCAACTACCAACGCCCAGCAGGTTTAGTCAGGGACCACGTTGCTAACGTCTGCAGGCACACTCGTGAAGCCAGGTCGTCCTGCGCAAGGGCGGTGTGCAGCATGAGCAGAACAGAGTGGTGGATCAGTCTGTACGTCGCGCTGCTGTGCTTCCTCTCATACCGCCTCACGCTTGAGGTCAAGTATCTCAAGGAGGACGGCGTGACCATCCGGAATGCGCCATGGAGCGTGCTGCAGCCAGCGGTCAGCATGTGGCAGCGGCCGCGGAGAGCTGCGGCAGCGCACAGTAGTCACAGCATTGCGACCATGGAAATCACGGCCTCAGAGGAACTGTCATCCCCGGCCACTGCACCGCCTGGGCTGCACTTGCATGATGACAATGGCACCTGCAGCTGCAAGGTGTGCAGAAGCTGTTATCAGCTTGGTGTTGCTCATATCAGCAGTCCAGCTGCCAAATTCAGCGAGCCAACATCATTGACCGGATGTAGCTGGCCAATTTCAATGTGCCCGTACTGTCTACTGCAGGTTGCAAGCAGCGAAGCAGCTGCCTGCCAGCTTGCTGGAGCTGTGCGGGATTGCTGTGAGTGTCACCAGAGTTTGCCATGCACCTGTCTATATTGCACCTGGCGCTTTCTGTGCTGTTGCGGTGTCAGCAGGCATCTCCAGATGGGTGTGTCGTCGATGCACACAGGCTGCGACTACGCTTCGGTCGAGCAGGTCAATAGAGACACAGTGAACCCTTTGCTGCGGCAGCTGGTCCAGACGCCTTTCATGCGGTACTTCAAGGTGGCCTGCAGCTAATTGTACGCTTACAGCAGTCAGCACTCCGCAATCCTCATATGTGCAGCAGCACACGTTTCAATGCACAGGGTGCATATTCATCGTATTCTCACTCAAACTATGCAGGTGACGCTGTACTGCGACTGCCCGTTCTGGCCAGATGACGGGATGTGCGCTATGCGGGATTGCAGCGTGTGCGAGTGCCCGCCGGATGAGGTGCCGCAGTTGTGGAAGGATGCAGAGGCGGGCGCCGCTGGCGATGGGGCCTGCCTGTCAAGTGCGAACTTCAAGTCACAGCACCTCCACTGTCGTTGGACGACTGAAAGACTTGGCACCCATCGCCTGCGACGTAGCATGTCATCCAGGCTGCATGCAGACGCTCGTGGCCGCACTGCACGGAGCCTGTGTGCTCACCATCCTGCAGGGTCTGCCACAGCAGCGGCATCGGTGCAGCGGGTTGATGAGGGCACCAGGTCGCGGCTGTTGAGCATCCACGGCTGGCGCGGCTTCAACAACCCCTGGATGCCCCTGGACGAGGAGGACGTCGACTTCTCGTACATCAATTTGCAGCAGAACCCAGAGCGCTACACCGGCTACAAGGTCACACCATTTTCATGCTGTGCGAGGTACAGCCAGCAGCTAGCAAGTCGGTGATTGTCGTATATCTATCACCAGTGCCTACTTCTCGTGCCTATCTCCCCCAGGGTGAAGCAGCGGCACGCATCTGGAACGCAATCTACACCCAGAGCTGCTTTGCAAACATTCATGCAAACGACACATGCACCGAGCGGCGGATCTTCTACCGTCTGGTGTCTGGTGAGCAATGCATGCCACAACATCGAGCTTGTCCAGCAGAGGCTGCATCCACAGCGCTGCATGTGTCAACATCACTGGCAGTCAAAACACGCATTGCAACATCTGCCCCTGCACCGCAGGCATGCATGCATCCATCAGCGCCCACATTGCCAACGACTACCTGCTGGATGAGTTCCGGGGGCATTGGGGAGCCAACCTGGGGGAGTTTGAGCGTCGGCTTGGCAATCCAGAGGTTTTGGCTTCGTTTGCGCAAATTGTTCAACGACAACAGCAGCATGCCCTTGCGGCCGCAATGATACATGCCATTGCATCTGATGCAACCCGAGTAAACCTCCCAAATTACAGGTAGCGTCACGAGTGGAGAACCTGTATTTCACATACCTGTTCACCTTGCGGGCGGTGCAAAAGGCAGCGCCGCTGCTCCAGGCGTTGCGGTATGACTCGGGCTATGCTGCCGAGGACGATCAGACAGCGCAGCTCGTCAGCAAGCTGGTGCGCTGCTTCTGACCATAGTGCCTAAAATGTGTGCGATACTAAGACCACCCACCTCAAAGCACCAACGTGACCACATGTTCACGTTCATGAAAGTCACAACAGGCGTCGATGTAGTGGTAAGGGTTTCGGCTCGGTAGTGCCTTTCATTTCTCTCCTTTCTATAATGCGAGTGTGAACGTCAGGTCACGCCAGCCCTGAAATCGCTGGTATGCTGCTCGAATAACCCTTCAGAAACCAGTCAGGAGGCTCACGTGTCGCTGACTATCCTTTGCAGGTGAACAGTGAAGCGCTCCTCAAGGCATGTCCAATCCCATTCCACGAGGGGCGACTTTGGAAGGGTGAGGACGCACCGGCGCTACGGCAGCAGCTGCAGGCCTCCTTCCAGAACATCACCAGCATCATGGACTGCGTCGGCTGTGAAAAGTGCAAGCTGTGGGGCAAGTTGCAGCTCCTAGGTGAGTGCACTTTGGGCTGCAAGCTGCCACAATCATATGGCCTTTAACGCCTTCCAGGGAAAATTGCTGTAGAAGGTAGTTGTTGCACCATCCTAGCCATGCCAACCCGTTGTTGTACGACATTGCAGGCATTGCGACCTCGCTCAAGATCCTGTTCGACAGCAGCAACTGTGGCGCAGCGGGCATCGGGCAATCCGACCTGGTCCTTGAACGCAACGAGGTCATTGCACTGTTCAACCTGCTGGAGCGGCTGTCGACTTCCATTGAAGTTGTGCGGCGCATGAGCCTGCAATTGCTGGCTGACGAAGTCCAGGCAGGGCACTCGCCGCTGGGTGCCATTCAGGACGTCACTGAGACGTTGCCATTGTTCTCAATGTTCACGAAATAAGCTCGAGCCGTGTATTCAGTGTAGACTAGTGTAAAGCAAGCACCCCTTGCTGGCAACCCTGCTCCACCCTGCGACCTTATGCCAACAGGACTCGTGCAGCCACAATGCCCGCGGCTGCTTGCTTCCTGCAGAGTGACAGGCATGAACACATGTGCAGAGGGTTTAGCAGCCAGAAGCAAGACATGTTGGACAGCAGATGTAGGATTGCACTGCCAGAAGGTCGGATATATGGCTGCGTCACCCACCGCATGACACTTCGGAAGGCGGCCAAAACTGTGTAGCGTTGGTCAGCTTAACCTCGTGTCGTTCGTCAGTGCTTGGGAGTCCTCAGGGGGCTGGGCCGCCTTGCGGGGCTGCGCAGCAGAATGGGGCTCGGCGCCTCTGATGCAGTCATGGACGGTGTGTACGACCTCTCGGTGCGGCGCGGCACAGCTGATGGCAGCGCATCCTTCTCGACATCGTTGCACAGCGCTACAAGCCCGCAATGGCCTGCAGCAGGACACCAAACCGTCGATGTCACTCCATCTGACATACACGGCGTCATGCTAGGTTCCAAAACAAGCAGCAATGGGTCACCTTCCCAAGGCGGCTCCATATTGGCCGTGCGATACTCTGTAGCTTCAATCTGACTTTCTGCTGCCTGCAAGATGCGGTCTGGATCAAACATGGACGACCTTGGTGCCGCCATGCAAGCAGACCAGACTCCTAACTTTACGATGTGCAAAGCCGTGCGGCAGCCCGAATATAGCGTGCTCGTGCCAAAGTTCAAGGAACAAGAGTGCGGATGATATGAAGGGTGGCAAAACGTTGCACGGGTGCAAATGTAGGAGAAGGAGGAACGCCAAATCCTTGCATGCAGGCTGAAATAGTCAGTTCCAAGTAATTTGTGAAGTCGCGAACAGGCAACACTTACAGCGTTTCCGCATCATCAAGCGCAGGAGATGAAGTAACATGCATCTGGTCGTTCGTCTCGAAAGCATGGCGGCGTGCACAATCTGCCTTGGGTATTCGAGTCATCAGCCATGCTAGGATGTAGCAAACACACAGCGCAGCGTTGGGCCTTGCAGATAGGGCTTCAGACCAGGATGAAGGACGCGTGTACCACTTTGCGATGCCGTCAGCATCGCTATAGGGCTCAGCACCCCATGCAGACGCTGACCGAGCCAGGGATACAGTAGCGGGTGACCACTGCAGATGCCGGCCCGAGGCAGTGAAATGCGTGAGATGGGCTCAGTCATCGGCGAGCAGCGGCAGGGCCTCCTGATGTCGCACAGTGGTAGCCTGTCTGCGCCGCCAAGCGCGCCATCAAACCTCCGGCCAAGCAGCCTGGAGTATCCAGCGGGGGTGGCCTCAGCCATACTGGGCGTTTCAGCGTCGGGATACCTCAGCGGGTGATTCTTCTGCTGTGACACATCCGCGCCCAACACGAACACCGACGAGTCGACAGGCACATGCATGCGTGCATTTGTCCGTCCACAGGCTCGCAGAGCGGCAATGGTGGTTCCAGCTGGGTTTCTGGGGCCTGGTGGCTTTGTCGCTGGTGCTGCTGCTACTGGTCAATCAGGTCGACGCTGGCAGCATCGTGCCTGGTACATCCGTTGGTGCGTCGAGCCATTACCCACAGTGACAAGCACATGCACAGGAGCAGTACGTAGCCACACACATGCAGTGCATACAGGGCAGGATGCACATGTCCAGACGCTCCAAAGCGGCTCATCTCACGACCATGCAGATGCGCTGGTGGAGGCCCTCGATGCAGGCACGGTGCAGCTGGAGCGTAATGGGCCAATCCAAAAGTCGCCACGCGGCATCTGGATGCGCTATGATTTCCAAGCAGCAGGTGGATGTTCATACGAGTCACTTGAGCCACTTGAGATGTGCAGAGGCATGTAGCCTGCCAATAGCTGCTTCGGCTACCAGGGAAGCAGGCTATGCTGTAGCAGCTGATCAAGCATGTCTCAACGATGCAGGCTGGTCTAAATGGTGCAGAACCTGCAACATCTGGCGACCGCCCCGCTCCAGCCATTGCAATATCTGCAACATGTGTGTGGTGAGCAGACATATCGTGTGTGCAATAAGTTAGTGTATGCTTAGAAGTAGTGCAGGCCTCTCTGTGAAAGCAGGCAAAATGAACCAGCGCATGCTCAATGCATGCTGATGGGGCAACAGGGCTGGTGAGCATTTCCTGCTCCTTGCAGAGGCGTTTTGACCATCATTGCTTGCTGGTCGGAAACTGCATCGGCAATGACAACCACAGATTCTTTGCAGGTGAACTGCTTGCTCAGCAGTTTGCATGTGCCATCATGTTGAGGATGCCCGGCTTTAGCATAGTGAACAACAACAATTATGTGCACATTGCAGCCTTCCTGATGGTGCTGCAAGTGTGCTCGTGTATTCTGGCGTTGGTGGCGTCGCAAAAGCTGCATAGGCACTTCATCAGGTAAGTGCAACACGAGCATGCCACTGCAATCTGGGTAGGTTGTGCTCACAAGTGTGGGCTGCTGCACCCACCTTTGGAGCCTTGGCTAGCAACGTTTGGGCTGGTGCATTTCAGGCATCGGCAAGCATGGCGGCAGGTCAATACTTACCTGCTGCTGGGCCTGGACAGCATCTATGTATATGTCTGCCTTCTCCTGCTGTTTGGCTGCGGGTGCGCGGAACTCTGCCCTGCCTTCCATTCTGAGGCTTCCCAGAATTGCATGACGACATGGTGCAACCCCCTGCCAACATCGTGATGGTCAGGCAGCCTGGTTTCCTGCTTGCAGGCACCTCTTCTCGATTCTTTGTGGTAAGGCAACATCAAATGGTTCATCTGCTCTGGTTTCGTGATGATCCAAGCCGTTATCAGCACCTGGAATACTGTATGGAGTGCTATGCTGTGGGCTGCGATTGTACAATGCAACCCTGTTTCACTGCAGATGTCACGACGAAGGACCTTGTTTCGACAAACTCGTGGCAGGAAAACCCGCCGTGCACGGGCAGGCGGCGTTGCACCAACCTAGTCAGGGCCTGGCGCACGGTCTGCTGCGCAGAAGTACATTGGAAGTACAATTCAATGCTCAGACATGTCGACACGTCAGGGGTTTGCCCTGATGTCTGTCATCCTGATGCTTTAGTCTGAGACCGTAACGCAGTGCTGAGTGATGTTTGGAAGCTGAAGTTCAATACGCTGCTGTCTGTTCACAACTACAGTGGCCCAAAACTCAGTGCAAGCCCCCTCCACCAAACATCCTTGCCACTATGAGTCAGAGCTGAAACAGCGTCACTCAGATGGCGGGGGTGCTGCCTGATCCCTTGCTGCCTGAACGTCCTCTGCTGGGAAGAGCCGCAAGAACTCTGCCAGTTTAGTCTGCACCGTGCGCATTGCCAAGGGATTGAGAGGTCGTTGGATGAGCGAGAAGCACACATTCGGCAGGCTCGCACGGAGTGTTTCACTGGCAGCTCCATACAAATGTCAATGATGCACCCTTGCCTGGGTCGCTTTGACTGAAGATGCTGAAAAGTCCACAAACTCCTGGTTCCGCCTGCCGCCCAGGCCACTGCGGCTGCCTTGCGTGTCAAAGTATTTGTTGAAGTCAATTTGGGCCACGTACTCCATGACATCGGCCGCAAGTGTCTTCGCTTTGTCACGTCTGCTCCCGTCCTGCAAAACTGCATCACAGCCAGGAGGAAAATATTGTCGGTATTGCTCCCTATTGGAAAGCATGAGATCAAAACCTTAATAAACCATATTGATAATTGAAATGATAGAGCAAACCTGCTGCCGCGCTGAACAGGTTATCCCTGATGTTGTTTGGCGGCCCCTGTATCCGCTCCAAAACGAAGCGGAGGTCTGCACAGCACATCCAGAGGCACGCATCTGATACTTCTTGCCCGTCATAGTGCCAAGAGTCCGTCGTACAAAGGTCACATCAATACACTTACCGTCCCACTGAGCGTCCTGCACGATGCCGCTAGCTTCCTGTAGGAGTGCCTAGGAGTCACAGGGCGAGGTCTGGTAAGGACTCGGGCTCACCAGGTGCGCTGTGTGGTACATGAAGGCGTGCCATGCCTGCCCGCCCCGAATACTGTGCTCACCTCGACTCGCACAAGCGGCGTGAGGTACAGGAACAGCGGTTTGCTGGGCGCTGGCGTGAGGACATCCAGGGGCACCAGCGCAAGCCCGCCCAACACAACAACTGCCCCGAGACCGAGCAGCAGCCGCCTCTGCATGTGGAACTCCACATTGATATGCTCGGAGCATTTCGGAGCACTGGGTGTCATGCAACCGCAATGTAATGGTGTGTTACACCGGGCACCTGCACGGTCGCCTTTTCTGCTGCTGTGGCCGCCTGGCCGCCCTCCGATGGGCCATCTGTTGACCGCCAGAACAGCTCCTCCAAATCCTTCTCCGCCACCCAGCTGCCCCGCTCCTTCCTGCCATTGCAGTGAGATAGTCGCCACTTGCAGAAAGTGTCGGTCAAGGCTGTGCAGCATGTCATCAGGAGCGAGTTGATGCGAGGACTTGCGACGACGCGCACATGTAGCTCCTCAGACCGCCACCGCTCAGCAGATTCTCCCGCTTCAGCACCTCCCCCGCGTCGATGCGGGGCCCCCGCCGCTTGGGCGCCCCGCTGGCGGGCTGATCACCCCTCTCCGCCTGAGAGCGCATATACACATTCCATCAGTGGCATGCAGATGCCATGCTACACACCTCACCATGGGACTGCGAAAGTACCGCATGATGCATAACGTTGAAGCCGATCGCACCTGTATCTGCTGCGCCAGCTTGAGCTGCTCCCGCAGCGAGGCGGCCTCCCGCTCCACCTTCTCGAGCCTGGCCAGCTGGGATTCCGTCAAGTCGCCTCCAGACGGTGTGTCCCCATCGCTAGGTTCTGCCAAAGCTCTGATGACCGGTGGCGATCGCGAAGGACGCCACGGTGACAGGCGCAGCATCATGTGCTGGCAGCGCAGGCTACCGACTGTCGGTCCACATCGCCAGCCGCTCACCGGGGTGCCAGCTGCACCGAACACCATGGCTTTTATAATTAAAATCGGTGGATACCACTGCACAACGCGACTGTCGCATGCAGTGGGGGATAGCCTGGACTTGCACGAGTTTCCAGCTGGCGTGACGTCAGCATACCCAGCTGCTGAACAGCTCCTACAGCTATCTGGCGGGGTCAAAGTTGGATGCATTCGCAATAAATGTGAAGGAAGTACCAGCATGTCAAGGTTTGATCTGTGTTCCACCGTCGTGTTTCCATCATGTACCGATCAGAGTACGTTGTAGTGTGTTACAGACCATAGACGTCCCAACATAACCACCATCGAGGTGCACATGCGAGTGCAGCCAGCCGTGTAGTGAGCAAATATCACAGCAGGTTCCAGTAACATGTCAGCCTTACATGGCGACCCGCATGCCAGCGCGACAGCTGATGTTCCCGTGCCTCAGCAGCCGACGCCCGGTGACGGCGGCACCCCAGTCATGGTGATGATCCTTTTGCAACGTGACCAACCGGCATTGACCCTTGGGAAGTTTCAACTCGCAGCTCATGGCAGTTTCCCGTCATGCTGCCCGCAGGAGCAACAGCAGCGCAACTGGTCGCTGTCACCGCAGCAGGCGCCGACGGCTGCCAGGCGGCTCGGCAAGCGGGTGCAGCGCAGGGTCAGCAGCATGGGCAAATCCGCAGTACGCCGCATCAGACACCCTATCTCTGGTGGCGACAACAATTCGGAGGCGGGCAGCAGCAGTGCCAGCGAGGATCTGGCCACTGACAGCGAAGCCTCTGAAGACACAGAGGTAGAGGCATGATGTGAACAGGAGCAGAGTGTTGCCCTGGAGTTCCACAATCGTACCGGCATAGCCAGAGTTTTAGACTGGTGGTGTGCTGGTGATGTACAACCGTGTGTTATGCAAGTAGGTCAGGCTCAGACGGCTGCAGAGGCGACAGCAGCACCCCAGCGACAGTGCGCAGCAGGCGACCTTGGGACACACCGGCACAACAGCTGCTGGGTCCGGCAGGACGTTGGCGGTACAGGTGCGCACAGCCATGCGCTGCTCAGGTCGCACTGCTGTCTGGCCCTGGCTTTGCAGCCAGCAGTCGCCCAAAAATCATGACATGACGACTGGGCATATATCTGCAGGTATTGATGGCACGGGGACTGCCTCCGTCGGACCTGAACGGCCTGGCGGACCCCTACTGCAGCGTGCTATGCGGCAGCGAGGAGGGCCTCACCGCGCCCATCTTTAACACGCTGGAGCCGCGCTGGAGCGAGACCTTCGTCTTTGCAAACTCGGACATCGCGGATGAGGCGTGGCCCAGCAACCAGCGGGTCCAGCTCACGGTCAAGGACTCCAACAAGCATATGCCAGACGATCACCTCGGCAAGGTGCCCGAAATGGCCTTCTTTGGCAGCAGATTGGCTACTTGTGCATGTCACTTTGCTGCAATCGCTTCCCTGCTGCGCGCACATGCCACCATGTACAGATCAGCAACAGCGGCATCCCCGGCGTGCAGGCGGAAGTGTCGCTGGCACAGTTCATTGACTCGCCAGCGCCACAGTGGGTGACCCTGGAGCGACCCAGGGGCAGCATTGCAGAGAAGGGTCAGAGCTGTGGCCAGATCTGCGTGGCATTGTGGCACGGCCCTGAGCTCGAGCCGCAGCCTCAAGGTGCCGAGGCATTCTGCCAGACCTGAACTATGTTGCAAGTCAGTGCAAGCACTGAACTGAGCTGAGCTCATACTCTCTGCTATGCCAGGCCATGGGCAGCGACCAGTGGTGTCGACCCTGGACTTTCCAGTGGGCGCCTGCAAGCCGCTGCCCAGCGTGATACACAGCCAGGTGCCTACCGCAGCCAATATAGTTGCCTTGCGTCTGGGTAGAGGGGTCAGTTTGCTAGGAACAGGACACTCCATCGTGGACCTCGTTGACAGCATGAAGCACATGCTCCAACTTCTCTGCAGAAGCATGCGCTGTACGAGGAGCCGGCCTCTGTGTACCTGGACCTCAGCCTGGAGCAGCTGCGCATCAGTGACGCCAATGCGCTGCTGCTGGAGGACCAAAAGAGCCGCCGCAGCAAGAAGCACCGGCAGTACAACATGCCGGCACAGGAGCCCAGCATGGCGAGGCTGCAGCGCAGCATACCAAGCGGCGCTGCGCCGGCAGACCCTCCAGTGGGCATGCTGCCATCACACTGTGTCCATGCATCGCCTTGCAAAACTTTGATCTGGGATGCCAACTGGACTTCCGAGGCGTTTTAGTTAGCATGTCTCGCAAATGAATGCAACTGCAGGGTCCGGACGGTGCAGTACAGCCCACCTTTGCGCCTGAGGATGATGCGGCATCCTCATCCGATGCTACAGTTGCCCCAGACGCCTCGTCTGATGATGAGTGAGCGCGGCGAGCACAGTCTAACACAATATTTGTCCAAGTTGTTCGTGCGAGGGTCATATGTAGATGTAGATGATAATCCTGCTGCAGGGGAGAGGAAGACGACGAGCAGGGTTCCCGTGGTTTCGACTTCAGCAGCATAGCAGACCCATTTGGGGACCAGGACTCAGGCAGCAGCGGCAAGAGGAAACGTGGCAACAGCCAGGATGACCACGGTCAGCATGGTAAACCTCAGGCTTCAGACCATGGCAACAGCAGCCGGCCAGGGCACCGCGATCAGGCAGAGGGTGACACTGACGATGGGCAGACGATGCTCTTCCTGAAGGTGGGCGCGAGGGTCCAGCTGGGGCGGGCGCTGCTTTTCACTCACCTTTGCAGTCCTGCCACCTTGGAACCTCGGTGCTTCGTTGTGGGTGCTGCATGTGTACCACCGTCGTGATAGTTGCACTAACGCTGAGGTGCCTCGTAGGTCATCCTGTCAGATCAGCAGCAGAAGTCGTCAATGAAACTGCTGAGCTCCGACACCATCCGGTGGCGTGCTCACTTTCCGTTTGTGGTGCGCGCAATACCTAGGACGTCCATGCCTGCCATAACGGCAACATGCTGTCAGCACGACTCAACCATTCGCGACTGTATGCCTGGGAGTCATCGTCACATAGGTTCACCGCTGCACAGGTGACAGCGCCAATCCGGCATCAGGTCGTGGAGTTGCAGCTGTACCGGGCGGTGGCTGACCAGTCGAGGGGCCGGAGTGTTGGGGGTGCCCTCATCCCCCTCATCGACCTGATGGACAGCTCAGCGCCCGTCGGTAAGGGGCCAGGACAATGCCAAGGCGTTGGTGACCAGAAACGCCACCCTTACACCTGGACTCCTGGGAAGCAGTACCGTTCTGACAGAAGCGCGTCCCTGCAAGCAGGAGAGCCGGGCATTGAAGCCTCCCGAGTCAGCAGTAGGGGCATGCGCTCATTCGAGCTGCACCGGGGCAGCACTAGGGACGCAGCATTCGGCAGTGTGCGGTTGGGCATGACTGCTGTGGATGCAGATGACAGGCGGCAGCTGTATCGGCAGCCGCTGCTTGATCTGCAGGACCTGGTGTCAGGTTGGGGCCACTGTCATTCTGACCTGACCTGACCTCACCTGGCTCCTGCTGGCAGCTGGGCATATGACTGAAAACCCGCCCCACTTCCTCAGCACTCGTACTGCAGGCCCACAGCACAGCAGCCTGATTTCGGCATATGGCGGCACAAGCTCGGCAGTCAAGATGGCAGCGGCTACGCCGCGGCCCCTGCCTTTTGTCGTCAAGCCGTACGTCCAACAAAGACCAGCTAGCTCGTCAGACTGTTTGGGTCTGCTCCTGCTGTAGTACCGAGCGGAAAGCTGTCATGAAATAATGCACGACCTTATCCTGAGTTCAGCCAGTGGTTCAGCCAGTGGTTCGCTAGGCTAGCTGTGATTCTGCTCTGCAGGCCACTTGCCACCCTCAGCTTCACGCTCAGCCGCATCGAACTGGCAGAGCCGGCTCACTCCTTTGCCGTCATCAGCTGCGGGCCGCACTGGGGCATGACGCCGGTTGTGGCAAACTCAGACGAGCCGTGGTTCAATTGGCAGGTCTGCATCCTGGCTTTGGGCGCATACTCCGCAGTGCAAATGACTGTGGTCCTTTCAAGGCTGCGTGGCTCAAGCATGAAGTGTGACATGTAGGTGCGCCTGCCAATTCATGACGTCTACACGCTGTTCCAGCTAGGCGTGTTCAGAAGGCGAGCTGCTTCCTTCCTGAGCCCCACACTTCGTAGTTGTGCGTAGCCCAGACGAAATCAAGCATGCCACACTTTCAGCCAGGCAGGTCAGTCCCACAACTTGCTTATGTGGCAATGCGCAGTGGTGATCCAGGCGGGATTGCGGCCGTCAGGCAGCGCATGCCCTTTAAAAAGAGCAAGCCGCTCCTGCTGGGCAAGCTGCGTGTGCGGCTGTCGACCGTCGCCCCAGGGACGACCTGGACGGTTGCGCTGCCGATGCTGGCAGGCCGGCGCAACGGTGGCCAGCACACCGCCACCGCCCACCTGTCCATGCGGGTTGGTGTCCAACTCCATCTTCTGATGGTCGAGCATGGCTGTGTTTGGGGTAGCATCACGAGCTGCTGCATGTATGAGCTGTTGGGCCATGCCCTGTGTGCTGGGGAGCGACCATCGACAATAGTCCTAGCGAATGCAGGTCGACTACCGCAGCCGTAAGGACCAATTGGCATCGTACACAAAGCCACCATTGAAGAAGGAGGCGTACACCTCCGCCATCGCCTCTCTGGCCAACAATAAAGAGGCATTAGCAGAGAGCGAAACTGTCTGGAATTGGCATGTGCACTTGCAACACTTGACTGCAGGATGCAACGAAGACTTCAGGCCCAGGCTAACTTGGTGCATGTGCCGCAGATGAACATCAAGGGCCGGGATATTGTTGCGACCTGGCTAGAGGCAGTGCTGCCTTCGATGCCCGCCAGCGTCGCCAATAGCATGGCGGATGATGCCAGGTCAGCTGCCACATGCCACAAGAAATGCATCACCCGCAGGATGGCCTACAAGCAGGGCTCAGCAGAATGACCTCCATGCAGGGACGAGTTTTCACTGCCGCGTGCACATGTCAACTTCCGGAGGTGTTCAGAGGCGCTGAGTGGCTTCAAACGGCTGGGGGTGGGTGCTGCTGTGTGTGACTCGGCGGGCTTTGCAACATGCACATCGTTTGCCATTTCATCTGTACTCAACGCTTTTGTGCCATGCATCAGGCCCTGTACCAGCATGCCAAGAGCTGGCGTAACCCACTGCTCAGTATCTGGATGCACATGGTGGCCTGGCTGATGTGCTTCCAGCCCACCATCTTTGCTCTGCTGTGCATCGGCGGGTCGCTGTACCACGCGGTTCGCCGTGCAGACCCGCAGAAAGGCGAGCTGCAAGCAAACTGAAGCAGCCTGCTGTCCTAGCAGCACCTGCTCTGGGCATCAAGTTCTGCTGGAGTACCGTTGCCAAGTCCACCGGCTACCATCTGTACATGCAGGTGCACCAGAGCCCATGGATGACGATCCAACTGGCCTGAAGAGCGAAGGTATGTGCACCAGCCGACCTGCAACTTGTCGGGGCAAACATGCCTTCAATGATTCGGGCTGGTGGCGAGGTGAAACTATTCGATGTACGAAGTGTGGTATTGTAAAATCCATAGTATTTTTTGTGTGCCGTTATCTGCAGGTGGTGATGACGATGAAGACCGCCAGAAGTCTCTCAGCCTGAAGATCAAGGCATGCACTCTCCTGATATTGATGTGTGGTGGATCATGCCCGTTCAGTCTAACAACAGTTCAAACTGGAGACCAAGCAATAATGAATAGCACCTGCTGCAGGTCAAGGGCAAGTACGACCACCTCGTCGAAGTGTGCCTGAATTTCAGCAACGGCCTAGATGATGTGGCGTGCTTCTTTGAGAGGTACTGCTGCAAAGCTGTGGCATGCAGCCAGGCAGCTGTCACGTGGCTTCGGGCAACACATATGACAGCGCACCCTCTTATCGCAGGACTCCAGTTGCTTCCTACATACACGCATATGGCATACTGCATGCAGGTGGCAGGCTGCATTGAACTGGAGCGACCCAACGGCCACGGCCGTGTGTGTGTGCGTGCTGGTGCTGCTTGGCACGGCATCCGCCATCTTCGGCTTCCCGACTGTTCTGTTCACTATCCTCTGCATCATGGTGGGTGCAGCCAGCCACTCTGCACTGGTCGGCAACTCGTGGTTTTCACCACTCTGTCTTCATCAATACTTCTGCAGCTGCTGTCTTTGCTGGGTGCCAAATATGAAGTGCATTTTGTTGTGCCGTGTTGCTGACATAGTTCTACTGCCACTCCTACAGCTGCGGCACCCTGCATTGCGGAGCCCCGCCCCACCGGTACCCCTCAACTTCTTCATGCGTCTTCCAACACGGAGTGACGTGATCATGTGATGTACACCGGATGTTACATCGCAGCCGCTTCCAGCTTCAGCTTGAGTTCGATCACCACCAGAGGATACCGTATCAGATATTGTACAAAGACTAAGGAAAATCTCGGTGAAAGCATGCATTCCGAGCGTGTTGTGTCCTTCTGCTTTTGCTGGTGGTTTAACACTTGAGCAGGCATACGCCCCTTGCAATGTCCTGTGGCCTCCGCGTCATGTCCACTGGGTCTCCCAGCAACCCTGGACTTTAACTGCAGCTGCACCAAACAGCATCGCAATCGGACCAAGAAACAAACCAGACTAGTGCGCAACCTGTCAACACACGGTACAGTATGCTGGTCGTTGGTACCTGGTCACAACACAAACTCACCCTCCAGTGGATGGGAAATGCCGACAAAAACTGGGCTGGACCAGTGACCGCCGATCGCCGAAAAGGAATACGGAGTGTCAAGCTGCATTTCTGCCTGACTCCATTTCACCTGCAGCCATAAGTCATTGCAGTTGTTCAGGATGACGCAGGATCCTGCACACAAGTATAACCCAGGCCTGTCCGCATTGGCAAGAGGCCCACCAATCACTTGCTCAAGCTTTGAAGCCAGCGCCAGATTGGCTTCTGACCGTTGTTGTGCAGCAGCAAAGGCGCGCTTGATGGCGACCCTGTCCTGCAGGCCACTTCTGGTAGGTCAAGAACCAGCCGAAATGAGGCAGTGGCATATCTGAAAGCCTGCTGCACGTGGCCTATCTGCTAGTGGTACAAGCATTCATGGCTGTCGCCAGATGCCTGCAGCAGGCGCCTGGCCTCGTCCTCCTGCTCCGCCTTCATGTGGCGCAGCGCGGCATCCTCTATGCCCTCCAGCTTCACCGCCAGCCGCATCCGCTTGTCTGAGCACTTGCGTGCTGCAGGATACAATCACCCAGGGTGTGATGCCACTGCACATGATTGCGATGAATGATCCAGAAGTGACCCGACCACAAACGTGTTTGTTCACCCGGCTGCAGAGCCCTGTCGCGCTCGTCATGCAGCGCTGCCAGGTGCGCTTTCAGCGGTACTGCCGTACCTGCATGTGGGGACAGCAGCAAGCAGGTGGTTGTGTGCAGATCTCGTGAGTGATTCGCAACAGCCACTTGTTCTGAGACATTCGTAGCTGGGTGCAGCAAGAGCCTACCGTGATTGTCCGTCTGCGAGTACGCCAGCGCACATGCGCGATTGCATCGCAACCGGCAAGACGTCGGTGTTGCGGCCAGCGTGGGTGCACGATATGATTGTTCTATGATGGACCGCTGCAGACAAGCCATGCACCAGCGTGTCTGCTGCCGCAACCGCTACAGGGATTGCTCTCAAAATCCTCGCGCTCTTAGCTGCAGACTTCGAGCTCACGTCCGAACAAAGTCAGCAGCCAGTGAACGTTGAATCTGCAGGTCATGTCAAGGTAGTAATGCCTCAGTGGGGTCGCCGTTGGCCAGCATTTGCGCAGAGCAGGTTCCGGTGAGGAATGCTGACAGGGCGGACCTACAGACTACTGGCCGCTAATCAGACTAGGCCATGCATGGGCGGCTGCCAGTCGGCTTTATAGCACGTCATTGCTGCATCCAAGCATTGTATACTTCGAATGCATCGCTGGGTGGATTTGCTTGGGTCGAGCTGCCGCCAGCGCACCAACGAGTCGTAAGCGAAAGGTTGAAGCAGCGGATTCATCAGACATTGTGAAGCTTAAAAGTGGCATTTACTCAGGTCAAGCATACATCAGCCGCTTTGCAGGCACAGTATCATGGCCGAGGGTAGCGCCGTGCCCCTGGCAGGCGATCTCACCCAGCAGCTGGCCAAACATTTGGACAGGCACCTGGTCTTCCCGCTGCTGGAATTCCTGCATCACAGGCAGCTGTACGATGAGGCAGACATCCAGAAGGCCAAGATTGCGCTGTTAGATCACACCAACATGGTAGACTTTGCCATGGACATTCACGAAACCCTGTACGGCAAGGGCAGCGTGCCGCAGGCGATGAACGACCGGAGAGAAGAGGTGCAGCAATAACAGCACGGACTTCCACATGCTGAGCATGTGCTGTAGCAGGACTTGCTGTTGCACAGAGAAAGAAGTTGGGCCATTCAGATTGTGTCTGCTGCCTGCAGGTCATTGGGCGGCTCAAGTCGCTACAGGCAGATGCAGAGACGATCGTGGGCTTCCTGTCCAACGAGGCCTCTGTGAAGCAGCTGAAGCAGGACAAGACGTACAACTTGAAGTTCCTGCAGGAGGTGAAAAACATGGCGCCATGCCCTGGTGGATGGCTGTGCGCCTTGGACATGCACTGTGTTGTGACACTGGGACACATGGGTGCGCTTTGCGTTCAGGAGTTCAACATTGGGCCGCACCAGATTGATGCGCTGTACCACTACGCGAAGTTCCAGTTCGAGTGCGGGAACTACAGCGCAGCGTCGGAGTTCCTGTACCACTACCGCACGCTGTCCACCGACAGCGAGCGCAACCTGTCGGCCCTGTGGGGCAAGCTTGCAGCCGAGATCCTGCTGCAGGTGCGCCATCCTGCGGGCAGGGTCGACCTGATTGACTTCAGTCAAGTGTTGTGGGCTTGGCGCCAGCAGCTGCAGGCAACAGAGTAGTTGGAGAGTACGTCACTCACCCGCGCAGGACTGGGACTCGGCGCTGGATGAGCTGCTGAAGCTGAAGGAGCTGATCGACGCCAACACCTTCATGCCGGTGCTGCAGCAGCTGCAGCAGCGCACCTGGCTCATGCACTGGGGCCTCTTCGTGTTCTTCAACCACGAGAACGGCCGCAACCTCATCATCGACAACCTGTTTCAGGACCGGTGCGTTGGTACTAGCTTCGTGGGGACAGTGACGACCACCATCCTGCCGCCCTTCTCGTCGTGTTGGCCCAGACTGGACACTTATGTGGCCATATGTTGCCCCAAGCCTGCTGCTCTGGTGTCGCCATGGTTTACATGCCTGGGGCAGGTACCTGAATGCGGTGCAGACGACCAGCCAGCACCTGCTGCGGTACCTGGCGGTGGCGGTGGTCGTCAACAAGCGCCGCCGCAACGTCATGAAGGACCTCGTCAAGGTCCTGCAGCAGGTGCCCGGCATTGTGTCAGAACTGGCTGCCGCAAAAGTGCTCGTCCACAGGCTACAGCAGTTTTCGAGTTTGGCCCATCTGTTCAGTATATGCGCTGCCGTGCACAGAAGTGACTACGCAATGCTCGACTGCAGCATGCTGAGGCGCTATGGCAGCGTTTCAAATGCTGTATGTTTCATACCGCAGGAGCAATATGAGTACCAGGATGCGGTGACGCAGTTCCTGATCAACCTGTATGTGGACTTCGACTTCGAGGGCGCACAGCAGAAGCTGGCCGAGTGCGAGACGGTGCTTGAGAACGACTTCTTCCTCACCGCGCTCAAGGTGAATTTCTACTCGGCAGACCCGGATCACTGCCTCCGGTCTGCACGCCATGCCATACTGGCGATTGTGCTGGAAGCCGGTGGTGGGCACCAAGGTCTGACCTACTAAATGTCTCATTATGTGATGCCTGCTACTGCGCAGGACGACTTCATGGAGAACGCGCGGCTGCTGGTCTTCGAGACGTACTGCAGGATACACCAGTGCATCGACTTGCAGATGCTTGCAGACAAGCTGGGCATGGACAAGCAGGCAGCCGAGACCTGGGTCGTGAACCTCATCCGCAATGCACGCCTCAATGCCAAGATCGACTCGAAGGTGTTCCTATTGCTGGCTGTGGCTGCACACTTACCCACTGTGCACTTATAACTGCACTCATGCCGGCAGCCGCTACATGACAATGCGACGGTATGGTGCTGTAACTCGTCGCCATCGATGTCGGACTTTAAGCGTTCTCATCTCCGTTCCATACTTCCTGCAGGCGGGCACGGTTGTGATGGGCACCAGCTTCCCAACGCCATACGAGGCAGTGGTCGACAAGACCAAGGGCTTATCGGTGCGTTTCCTGCAGCAAGCTGCACTGTCAGCATGTGTGAGCGCAGCTGTGTCGATGTGTCTAGGTGTCCGTCTGGCAATGATAAATGGACACCAGGGTGTTGACGAGGTAACTGTTCTGCCTGCAGGTCCGCACATTCATGCTGGCCAACGCAGTGGTCGGCACGCAGCCAGTGGCACAGCCTGCCTGAGCTTGAAACTTGAAACTGTTCGCTGCTGACAGTTTCAGCAAGTTCGGTCATGTAGCGTGTTGTAGCGTGTTTTGTGAGCCAGTCTTTAGCCAGTCTGCTGAACTGAAATCTGCTGGCGGGATCTTCTCACACACACTTACACACGCTGACACTCATCCCACCACTGTGCGGGCACCTGCTGTACTTTGTTGCATAACAAGCATGAGGTCTGGCGACAATCGGGTGCTCGGGACATGTGTGTGCCACAGCCACCACCCGTCTTCTTTACTCATCAGCTCTCGCACGTTGGTGTGCTTGTACCAGCCTGGTGTCTGCGTTGATCACCCACTGCATGCGAACCATTTCTGACAGCTGTTTGACTGAAACACACACAGTCTGAGCGCGGACATTCCAACTTCATCATACTAAGCCGCTCAGACATTCGAGCACTGCATTCAGTCGCTATGCTATGAGTTGTCCTCGCTGTCGAACAGGTCGTCCAGACCATCGTCCGCCACTGCTTTGCCAGCTGCATCCTCCTGCATCGGCACAGTTGCGTTTGCATTGGTGATCAAGTGACATAGGACCGCCCAGAAGCACTTGCAGATGACTTCGGAACCCGACAATGCTCTTCATCGAGCGCTCCTCTGCAAACACGAGAACTTTGTCAAGCAGAGCCGGCAGTCTTGGTGCAGCAAGGCCTGTACTGCTGAGTTATACCTGTGGCACATCTACCATTGATGCATCGCCGGGGTCTGTTGGAGGTTCTGCTGCAAGCTCTGGCGCAGCCTGCGGCTCATCCTCGTCCGAGTCTTCCAGCAGTGCCGCCTGCCGGGGCCGCGCCGCAGCGCCGGCATCCGCTGTTTGGGGCCCGCCGGCTGCATCAGCGGCGCTGGGCGGCGCCAGATCGTCCTCGATGTCAGCTGCCGCCGCGTCGGCGCCGCCCGCTTCTGCGGCAGCAAAGCCCACTTGTTGTCGCTTAAAGAATGAGGCCAACGACTGCTGGCTCATCTCAGGGGTAAATGCTCATGTTTCCATGTGCTGGCAGCCATTTTTGGCAGTCTTCAAAAGGCTGCATATGTGCAATGTGCATGCAGGTTGCATTAGACGCTCAAGTGTAATCAGAACTGTGGATGCAAGCAGCAAGAGCTGGCGAGGGTCACCTGCAACGCGCAGGCGCTTTAGCCGGCCACCAGGGCTGCGCTGGCCCTTCGGCTTGGCCGCCTTGCGGGGGCCGCCGCTGCTGCTGTCCGCACCCTCGCCCTTGGCCTTGCGCTTCTTCTTGCGCTTTTTGTTGGCGCCGTTCAGCTTCTTGCTTCCATCGCCGCCGGAGCCAGCGCCGCCATCCGTGCCCGTGTCCTCCTCGTCCGAGAGCAACCCCGCCTGCAGAGCGCAGAAGCTGGCCGCTGTCAGCCTTGGCAACCCGTCGCTCATGTGTCAGTTTGTGGAGGCCTCCTTGCCGCTGAGCTGCTGGGGGTTTCCATGTCCCCGAACCGCACCACCGCCGACCAGCCGCACGCACCTCGGCCAGCGCCCCCCGCTCGGCGTCGCCGTCCGACACATACTCCGCCTCCTCGTCGTCCCCGGGGGTGCCCGCAGCGCCGCCGCCGGTGTCCGCCAGCGGGTCCGGCGCATTGGGGTCGTAGTCCTCGTCGCCCGACGACTCCCCAAACAGCGCGTCCATGTCCTCGTCTGCCTTGTCCTGCCGCTGCAGTCGCACAGCAGTGCTACACTTCGGCGAACCCTTCTGCACCGGCTGTGCATTCACAGCTTCAAAGATGGACAAGCTCGCACGTTCACCAACCCTGCCCAGGTGTCAGCCAGCGTTGGCAGTCTGAGCTGCTAAAGTCCCAAGGCACACCTTCTTCTTGCCGACGGCGCTGGAGTCGCCGGCGGCGGCGGCGGCCTGCAGCACCTGGTTCTCCTTCCAGCCCGCCTTGAGGCGCTCCAGCTTCGCGACTGCTGCCGATGCGCGGGCCTCCCTGTCCTGCTTGAACGCCGCCTCCATGGCCGCCTTGCGCTTCTCGTCTGCATGGATGCGGTGTGACGCAGTGTGACCAGCCACATGTGTGTGACGAATACATGCTCGACTGCAGTGCGCATGGTTGCATTGCCTGTTGCAAATGCGTGCAAGAAGCCTGGCACCCGTCACAGGACAGTCTCACGAGCAGGAACAAGCCGTGAGGCAACTCAGCTCGTATGTCGCACCTGCAATGCGGGCAGCCTCAGCTGCCTTCATGCGCAGGTCTTGCTCCTTCCGCCTGGCATCTGCGATGGCTGCCTCTCTTTGCGCTGTTTCCACATACGCCTGCGTGCACGAGCCATAGCAGATGGTTGATGGCGCATCCTAAAACCGTGACATCAAAGGTTCTGTGTGACACAACCTGCAGACAATCAGCACACTGTGAAGTGTCGTGACAGCTGCAGCGCCACGTCCCGCTTGATTGGCAGCATCCATCGGCAACAGCCGACTTTGAATTGCAGATGCGTGGCGTGCACATTGCCGCCGCTCGCACCGTGGCCTTGCGCAGCGTGTTCTGGCAGAAGTCGATGTGGGCGTCCAGCTTCTTGGCCTCCACGCGGCTGCGGGCGTAGGGCAGGCGGCGCAGGTGCATGAAGGAGGAGGCGGCGGTGGACAGCCCCTCCGCCGCCGCCTCGTAGTCCTCCAGCTTGCCCAGGTCCCCCGCGCCCCGCTCCTTCTTCAGCGCCCGCACCGCCGCTTGCTGCACCCACACCGCAGCACCACGTGCTCCACTGTCTGAGCCTCTGGAGGCAGCGTGCCGCCTCCCTCGGCAGTACTGACATACCTTGGTGCCAACGTGCTGGGACACGACCATGTGCCCAGCTTGACCCACATCGGAAGAGCACACTGCACAGCCGTCAAAGCAGACTTGGGCTGTGCGCACCTGCATGACGGCTGCGATGTTGAAGCGCAGGATCGGCTGGCCTGGCGCCAGGTGCAGCGCCTTCTGCAGCCAGCGCCGCGCCGCCTGCAGGTCGTCCGCATCGTAGAATGCCCTGCAGCAGCCCCCGGACCTTCGTTTACTCCCATGCGGACGTGCGGGACATACCACCAGAAGCAGCCAGATGCTACATCATTGCGAGCCATCATCGGCTCACTTCTGCCAATGGCAGCTCCCCAGGAGGAGGCACGGCAATGCACGGCGGCGGGGGGGCGACCGCACCGTGCCTTCCACCACAGCAGCTTGGAGTCGTGGTTGTTGTGGAAGCGGCGCAGAGCGGTGGTGAACTGCTGCACGGCGGCGCCGGTGTCCCGCAGCGCCAGCGCCGCGCCCCCCGCATTGGCCCACACCTCCGGCAGCCGCAGCCGCCCCTCCGCCGCCGCCGCCTCTTGCACCTGCCATGGTGCCGGTGCTTCGCACTCAGCTGGTGCACGTGATCATGCTGCGACGAGCCAGCACCGTGGCGGGCTGCCCCAAGGTGCCGAGACATGCACCACGAGCCGCAAGCGAAGCGATGGGTGCAGGAGTGTCTGCCAGCAGGGCATGGTTGCTGCACCTCAGTGAATATCTCGCGAGCCTCAGCAAAGCGCCCCTGCTCCGCGAGAACCGCGCCAACCCCATTGGCAGCGTACACATTGCCTAGCACGAGCGAGGAGTGAAACCGTCACTGACGTGTCCACAACTGCTTGTGCATCCTTGATGATTGAGCAACAGTCTCTGTGGCAAGAAACCTGCGAATGGTGCATGCCACAGCACAGGCCAGCACAGCACCTGGGTGCTTGGCAAGAATGTCGCGGTACAGCTTCAAGGCCTGAGCCAGGCGGGATTGGCGCTTGGCCCGTGCATTCTCCTGCATGCTTGCAGTTCCCATGGGTCACAGCAGCGAGTTTGCACGTATGTGGCTTACGTGCATCAATGTCAGCTCAAATGCTCTTGCAACACCAAGCTGTGTCAGGAGGCAGCCTTTCATGATGGCTGCTGCCTAACAGTGCAGCCACCTTGTTGCTGTCTGCCTGCACGCTGATAAGCTGGAGGTTGGCCAGGCCAAGGCGCGCGTATGCATCGTCGCGGGCCTCACGCACCGCCACAAGCTGCTCCCACGCCTCCCCCGCCTCTGAATATTCCTTTGCCTCGAAGTGCAGCTGGCCTGCGAACAGGCTCAGCACGCTGGTCACAAGGCGCTCTGGCACACTTGCACCTCCGTTGCAGACTACCAGGTACAAAGGGTTGCACAAGGACAGCTACTGTCCGCCACCGACCAGCTTGGGCATGGACAGCTAACTGAGCATGGCGGATGCATCTGAGCTTTCGTGATCTTGGCGATGTTGACTGCTGTAGGAGAAGAAGTTAGACAGGACTGCACCCATGAAGGCCAAAGCATCGGCGTTGCCGGGCTTCTGCTTGAGCACTGCACGCAGGTGGGTAAGGGCCTCGTCCCGCTTGCCGCCGCGTGCCGCGATGGCCGCCAGCCGCAGCTCGCAGTCGGTGTACTCCGGGAAGTTCTCCAGCATACCCTGCAGAAGCATGTGTTTGGGCGGTCACTACAGTGTCCTTTCTTTGCCAACATACCTCAGCCACAGGCAGGTTGCAGAACGTGTCCGAGCCTGATGCAAAGGCTGCTCCCCCAAGTGATTGCTACTGCAGGCTGCCGCAATGGCCACCTTGTACTCCTGGGCGGCGGTCTGCACATCCCCCGCAGCCTCCCGCATGCGGGCCATGTTGAAGCCCACCGTCAGGCGTGCAGCTGTCGGGCCCTCTGCTGCCCCCTGCAACAACGATGTGGCAGCTTCAGCCTTGCTTGCAGATACATTGTTTGCTCGAAGCTCACAGCTAGCTGGTGCAGCGTGGCGTCAGGAAGTACCACAAAGGGTCAGGCTCTGCAGGGAGGGAGCATACCTCGACTGCCTCCTCCATGAGGGGGAGTGCAGCTGCCAGGTTGCCGTAGCGCAGGTGCAGCACCGCAGCGTTGTTCAGCAGCCGCACCGGCGGCCCAGCGGGCGGCGGCGGCTCCTGGGCTGCACCGCCGTCTGGGGCGCCGAACCCATTAGTCAGCGGCCCCGCTTGGGCGGCCCGCCTATGCAGCTCGATAGCTTTGTCGTAGGCTGTGAGGGCACCTGCACACGGCATCACGCGGCTTACCGTATAGAACACCACCCGAAAGCGTGCATGTGTGGTCAGCAGCCTGCCATCAGCCTGCTCGTGCACACTTGGCAGCAGCAGACACACTTGGCAGCAGCTAAACTGAGGAGTAGGAACACAGCAGACCTGCAGGGTCTGTGGGGGCCAGCAGCTCAGCCAGCATGAACCAGACGTCGCCAGAGGCGCTGGCCTTGTTCGCTGCCTCCCGGAACTGCGACACAGCTGCGCTGCGCTTGCCGGGCGCCGCTGGGTACAAACCTGCCAGCACCTGCCCAATGCAGTTGCTTTGAGCGTCAGCATGGCCAAGAGTCTGCATTGAGAGCAGGCAGATACCGCTGCATAGCTATGTACGACCACGCTATTAGGCTGCAACCCATATGCTGCTATCTCCAGTGCGCTGATGGTGTGATTCCTCTCTGGTGCTCATACCGTCAAGGCGTCAGCCCACGCGGGCGCAGCTACAAGTGCTGACTCCAGGAGGCTAATGGCATTGGGTATCTCGCCCTGCCCCTGAAGCAGCGTCATCTGCGCCAGGCCGAACTGTGCGACAGGCAGCCTGCGATCTACTGCCAGGGCCTGCACATAGAAGCAACATGCAATACCTCAAACACAGCCATTTGCATGTATTGCACATAAGCTCACAGCCTTGTGCAACGGCCAGCATGTGTGGTGTTTTTACTTGCCCACCTGACGGTAGTGGGCAAACGCTTTGTGCAAGTCGTTCTGCGCATGAGCCGCCCGGGCTAGCAGCGTCTCAGCATCTGCCCGCAGCTGCTCGGAGTCTGCTGTTTGGAGCGCTGCTTCTGCCATTGCTGCCGCCTGTGTTCGTTGACAGCGCATCAGCCATGGATTGTTCTATGTTGCAGCAACATGGGTGGCGGGCGGCCTGCAAACATGAGGAGAACAGACGAGCATACTGAAGCTGCGTGCCTTGTCGTAGTCGCCGCGCAGCAGGCAGTGGTGGGCCAGCAGGTTGAGCACGATGGCTGTGCCCGGCGCCAGGTCATACGCCCGGCACAGCAGCTGCAGTGCCTCCGCCAGTCGCT
This sequence comes from Diplosphaera chodatii, assembly GCA_032358165.1. Classification (NCBI taxonomy): domain Eukaryota; kingdom Viridiplantae; phylum Chlorophyta; class Trebouxiophyceae; order Prasiolales; family Stichococcaceae; genus Diplosphaera; species Diplosphaera chodatii. The sequence continues at coordinate 268,949 of JAALGY010000037.1, read as the reverse complement.
GCACATTCCGGCAGGTGGACTCAGGTGACACAAAGCTCCAACTAGCTGTTTGTCTCCAGCAACCCATGGTCATGGACCGCCAGGCGCTGTCGCAATCGGCAGCAGCAAAATGTGCCCAATCGGTATTGTGTATACTGCAGTGCCCCGCTCACATTGCCAGAGGGGGGCCCGTGCATCGCCAGCACCGCGAGGCCAGTCAGCGCGGGCACGCAGCGGGGCTGCAGCTGCAGGGCGCGCTGGAAGGCGGCCCGCGCCATGTCCAGCCGCCCCAGCTTGAAGGCCGCGGCGCCGATGCCCAGCCGCACCTCTGCCGGCGCGTCAGGGTGCATGCGCAGCGCCCTCCGGAACCTGAGCAACACCCAGCTCGGTTTTGTGGCACATGCCAAGTCAGCAAGTGCATACCCTATTGAGGGGCCAGTGTCTGGCACTTGGTCTAGACAAAGCCACAGTCCCAGTCACGAGAAGCGACGAATAAAATGCCAAGACCGTATGCCAGCTTGCAAACAACAAAAGCCACCCACATGGTGAGGGCTGCCCCGTAGTTGCCCTGGTTGTAGGCGAGGGTGGCGAGGCCCAGCAGCGGCGCAATGTTCTGCCGGCCGCCTGACGCCTGCTTGAGAGCCCTCTCGTACTCTCGCTTTGCACCTTCCACGTCACCCTGCTGGTGAACAGGACAGCTTTGAGTTTCACGTGGAAGACAGGGTCCACGCTGCGAAGGGACCTCATGTCAGCCAGGCGGACATACGGCTGCGGCCACGACACATGACTGGTGCAGACGACAGGCAACAGCAGCTGCCGCGCCTTGGCGAGGGACAGCTGCGCATTGCCCAGCGAGGGCAGCTGGTCGTCAAAGTCCAGGGCGCGGGCCTGCGACAGCAGTCCTCCGGCGCGCGCGAAGATCTCGTTGCGGGCGCCGCGGTCCCGCTGGCCACGCCCGAGCGCCGTGTCGAATGCTGCCGCCGCGCACAGCAGCTGCACGCGCTGCGGGATGGCCTTGTCCTCTGGCCGTTCCTGGGCGCTGAAGTGCTGCTCCACCTGCGCGCGCCACTGTCGGCGGTGAGCAGCTGACTGGGTGCTGTGCATCTCTGAAGGCGGTCGGTACAGAGTGCCGGCTGTAGCCGGGACTACATCTGGTACACAACTTCCAGCTCGGCGCCACATCAGTGATGAGGCGCGCAGGCTGTTGTGGGGCAGTAACAAACCTCGGCGCCGGTGCCCTCCCGCAACATCTTCTCTGCATGCACGGTGTGCCCCGCCGCCAGGTACGCCTTCACGACGTCCAGCCAAAGACTGAGGGGCGCCTCCTCCGCCTTGAGGCACTCCAGCACCTGCTCACATGCGATGTCGATCACACACCGGAGATGGATGGCCCCGCTATAGATGCTTGCCCGGCATCGTGGCAGAGGTGACAGCACACCTCCTCGGGGTCCGCGGCATGACTCAAGCCAATGGGCACCGCGATCACATCCTCGCTGTCAAACACGGGGATGTAGATCGTTTCCTCTTCCATGCCTGCGGCTGCTGCGGCAGCGCTGGGTGCAGGCGGGAGCCTCACTGCTGGTTGAGACGTGTGCAATCGTCGACAGTCTCGGTCAGCAATGCTTGAACAGACTGGAATTGTCTGACGAGACGCACGGTCACTGCAATGCCTGATGGCATGATGGAACGCTACCCTGCCACAACAGTTGCATGTCTTCGTTGCATCTGCCGCAAAAGGGAAGACAATCGTACTACATCGCTATCACCAAGTTTTGAATTGAATAAATCTACAACCGAACCCAGCAACTCAGCAGATAGCAGATTGAAGCTTGAGCATCAGAATGTAAGCTCGAGGAAGTCAAGTGAAACGAAGGGCTTGAACTCCCAAGTCAGATCTTAGACTGCACGTGGACACTGGTGAGGTGTAAGTCTCACACCGTGGTTGCAGGCAGACATGCGTCACGTTGAAGAAGAGCAGCACGGCACAATTTGCCGAATTTGCAACAAGCATGAATTTCAATTTATGATATCCAGTATCGTCACCCTCCCCTGGCCCCAAGGAGGTGTAACACGGTTGGTTGTCAGGCCCCCTATCATGACAACACAGAGCTTCGCGGCCTTGGTCGCAGCGGCGCTCCCACACGTTCACACAAACATGTAGGGAGTTTGAGGCCACGGGCCTGTGACCTCATGCGAGAGCATGTCGCGTGCTGCGCTCGCGTCCCAACTTTGAACAATCTGCGTTCGCAAGGCGAAACGCGAATTTGACCCCCGTTCTGTTGAGTCTAACCCCGGATGATGTCACAGCAGCATAAAGTTCATCGCAGGCGGGCTCTGCACTGTATACCCGAATCTGTGCAGTGTTATACCTACACCACCATCGCCAAACCTCCGACAAAGCCCGTTCGGCCGTTGTCTCGTGACTCAAAGCGTGTCCTACCGATAGGCAACGCGTGTTATCATTATATACGTTTGATGTGCGGTGTGCAACCCGCGGACCTCGTGTCTCTGAGTTGCGCAGCCTGCTGTACACCTTCACACCGTAAACATCCTCAACCCTTAATTCTTCGTAGTTTACAACGTTTGAACCAAGGGCGACTTTAAGGCAAAAAGTCGATGCGCGCGACGGCGCCGTCACGACATTGCTGCCCAAGGCCATCCCAACATGGCATCATTGACATGTCACGACCTTGTGGCCTGCCGCCTGCCGCCACATCGCGTGAGTTGCGACCGGCAGCTTGCCGATTCGATGCCACCCCATCGACCCTCTAGGGCTTTGTTCGGCACGCGCAACCATCGCTACAAATTTGACCCCCTTTGGGGGTCAAATTAAAGGGAAGACGAAAGGAGCACTAGACGGACCTTCTATTGTAGTGCCGAACATCTCCTTCCCATCTTCGGAGAGAATCGAATCGAGGCGCGCGTCGACTCTCGTGTGGCGGTGCGGGTCGCCAATGCCGCAAAGCAGTTGGCAAAGTCACGTGGGCTTGCTTACATCATACTGAAGAAGAACACAGCTCGATCACAGCGTCGGCCTGGGCTCGCAGACCGTTCCAGCACGCCGCTGTTCAATTGACCTTTTGGTGATCTGTGCAGCAGAAGTGGCATCGGCGTGCAGGGGCTGTATCAAACAGTGCTGGCAACAGTGCCTTAACTCGAATGAGATCGCATGTGCCGGCTATGCGGCGCGGGTGAGCCACAAGCATGGCAGCTTCGCACTGTCAAGGTCACTGCTGCGGGGCTGCGGGCGCCTCCGCAAGCGGCAAGCCTGACAAGGGTCTGGAGGCCTTCTGGAACAAGCTGCCCCTCCAGCAACGGCGGCAGCTGTGCACCATCCCGCGCCGCACGCTGTGAGTGACATGCTTTCGTTGTGATTTGGGCTTGTTGGGGCAACCTCATGTTGCAGAGGCGTGTGAATTGGCACACAGGCCCCGCTTGTTAGCCTTCAGCCCTATAGCTTGTGATGGGTGTGGCCGTGCACCCCCTCTGCCGTCAGCAGCGGAGGTCCGAAATGTTTTGTGTGATTGCTCACCCAGGTTCGAGGCAATTCGCAGCCGCTACTGCTCGCGGTGCTTCGGGTTGTTTGCGCTCAGGTGAGTCTGGAATCTCTGTCGAATGCGTTAGGAAGCGTTTGTTGGCCGGATGGTGGCACTGTTCAGCACTCACCCCGCCCCTGCCGCAGGTATGAGGAGCTGCGGTGCAGCAATGGCACCCCCGAGAGCGACGGCTGCCCGGCATGCAAGGCCTGCCCCGCCTGTCAGGACTTCTTCCTGGGCCTCGAGGCCGACGCCAAGTCTGTGTACCTGGAGGCATCCATGCTGCAAGGCAGCCCTTTCGACATGTTTGCCCAGAGCAAGGCACGCGAGCGGGAGCGTGACCTGCAGGTGGGACCCGCTTCTTTGTCCTGCTGACTGCGTGTCAGCACGAGACTAGTAGTCCACACAATGTGTGTTCATAGTTACGTTAGGTTTGGCCCATGCTGCTTGCCATGATTACCCCACGGCCCCCTTCCAGCAGTTGCAGACATCCTCGGTGCTGCTTGCTGCGCAGTTCATGACAGCGGGCGATGTGTGCGGCAGCGGCTTCAGTACTCGGCGAAACGGCAAGGTGTGCGCTCTGCACACCACGCGCGTCAGCCCAGAGACGTTGCTCGCCTACTGGGGCCAGCTGCCAGCCGAGCACTGCACCGCGTTGTTCAGCCTGCCGCGCCACGACTTCGAGGCCGAACTGGACTCCTGCTGCAGGTGCAGTGGCCTTGAACCATCGTCCTTAGGCGCTGACCTGCTGTGCTCTCTGCCATGTTCAAAAACGTTGAACAGCAATGCATTTCGACGCCGGCTGAGCACATGTCTTCTGTTTCCTCTGCAGCATGCAGCTGCGCATCTGCAAGGACTGCCGCTACAACGTGCTGGCGCAGTACAAGCTGGCGCTGTCGGCTGGGCGGAAGGCAGCAGGACAGACCCGTGGCGTGGTGGACGGTGACGGCAGCAGAGTGTCCAGCGGCGATGGCGACAGCATCGAAGCAGCCCCTGGCACCGCCAACGGCTCTAGCCAGGAGGATGGTTCTGCAGCCAGCAGCAACGGTGACGCCCCCGCTGCAGCCACGGACATGTCGCTGGCCATGGTGCCCGCTCAGCCGCTGCTGCCGGTGTGCGAGGGCTTCTCGCTGCGGGTGACGGACGCCACGGTGGAGCTCGTTGGCACCGACGCCGCCATGCTGCTGGAGGAGGCCGAGGAGATTGAGGACCTCAAGGTGTGCATCATGTCATCAATTTGTGTGCAGTTGTTTTGATTTTGATGTGAAGTGCCCAGAGCCCCGACTGCACTGGGCTTGCTGCATTCCATGCGTCGGTTTCATGTCAGCATGGTTTTGCGGACGTGCTTCGGCGGGCGCGCAGGGTGACGACGGTGGCGAGGTGCGGCATGCGGAGACGCCCGAGCTGGCGCAGGAGGCGCTGATCGATGCCGTCATCCTCATTTTCAAGGCCCAGGTCAGCGCAGCCAGCACGGCGTTGTCATCGGCAGCAGTGGAGCTGCTGTACTTTCAACCAGTGGTCCCCAGCCCTGCTAGCAGCTTCCGACATGCCGTGGTGCGTGTGGCCCTGCAGGTGGAGGTGGCGTTCAGGGAGCAGACTGCCGGCCACAATGCCCTGCTGTTGCTGGTGGCGCTGAGCCACGAGCTGCTGGAGGAGCGGCTGCGCAACGCCTTCCTGGACGTGCACGCCCGCGCCGCTGAGGTGGCTCTTCCTCCACTTGTCTCTGTCCTGCCAGCAGCCAGGCGCTTGCTCAGTTAGAGCAGTACCCCACCAAGTGCTCCAGCTTGAACACGAAGTGTAATGGCATGACTGTCATCCCATGACATGCTGCAGTCTTTGGACTACCGAGCACCGCTTACGTCCTCTGCTTGATTGTTATAGGCGGAGCTGCTGGAGCTGGTTGCGGAGGACGAGAAGCGCCTCGCGGCGCGCTCCTCCCGCAGCCGCCGCCGCAAGAAAGGCGGCGCCGCCAGTGGGTCCCCTGCCACCAGCCCCTCGCAGCAGCCAGTGGATGCCGACTGCCGTGCCGCCACCCCACACCCCACCAGCCATGATGGCGCAGCACACCCCGACCAACAACACGACGATGCTGCGCCGTCCACGCCGTGCAAGGCAGAGCCGCCCCTGCCCGCGGCCGAGGACTGGTCAGAGGACGCGAGCCCCTGTGCACGCACAGCCCCCGAGCCGCAGCCCTCCTGCCTGCACTCCGACGCCGAGGCAGAGCAGCACACGCAGTGGGAGGTGCAGCAGCGCAGCCGCAAGTCGCGACGGGGCTCCAGGCAGCCCGACCAGGGGAGGCCGTCTGCCTCACCCTCACCGCTGGGGGACCCAAGCGCCACCGCCGCTGCACAGGCCCGCGCCACCCCGCCGCCGCCGCCGCCGCCGCCAGCCACATCGACACCTCGGCAGCAACCTCGTGGCGGGGGGCAGCAGGCCGGCTGGGCGTCGGTCGTCTCCGGCGCCGGAGTGGGTGCTGCCGCCTCATGGGCGCCCCCGGTGTCGCCGGATCAGCGGCATGACACGCCGCTGGCGTGGCCGCAGCTGCCGGCAACCCGCCCGCAGCCTGTGGTGCCCCCGCCGCAGCTGGTCCGGCTGAGGGCTGACAGCCGGCAGCAGCCAATTGCGCCCGCCTCCCGGCAACCGCCGCCAGGGTTTGCAGCGTGCATGCCGTCCACTGCGCTGCAGCAGCAGCACCAGCCACCGTCAAGGACAGGCGCCAGCGTGAGCCGGCGCAGCAGCACCGAGTACAGCCTGTGGGGCGAGGACGGCAGCGGCAGGGTGCCGCTCAGCCTGTCGGCATCGCACGAGTCGCTGGCATCGGCATCCGACATGTCTTTCGGCTCGCCGCCGCTGGCGGGCAGCCATGGGCCGAGTTTGGCAGCAGTCGGCCAGTGCACTGCCCCCACGGGCTGCCTCTCCGCCGGCAACCCCCTCTGCAAGCAGCTGCCCAACAGCACGCCGCTTTCAGCCGCCAAGCCCAGCCTCTTTCAGCACTTCGGCTCCTTCGTGCCGTCAGCGCCGCAACCACCTGTCGTGCCGGGTGCATCGGCCCCTGGGCAGGGCAAAGAGGTCGATGCCTTCTCGCTGTTCTCAAGCTTCCCGGCAGCCGGCAGCCAGCACGCAGGCGGCAATGTCTCTGGTGGCAGCCACAGCGCCTGGCCGCAAGCAGTTTTCACCTCGATGTTCGAGGGCAGCAGCATCCTCGGCCGCCACAAGACCATGGCACAGACGATGCTTGCTTGAGTCTAGAGCTTCTGGCCTATCTGCAGCGACGTTGTCAGCGCCTCTCTGTGACGCTGTGCTTTTTGGTGTGCTTTATTCAGGAGTTTTGCAGCGACTCGGCTCGCACGTCAGGTTTTGGTGTGAACAGGATGCAGGGTGTCAGGCGACCTCAATCTTAAACACCGTTGTTTTTGTGAAGGATAGCAGAGTGATATGTACAGGACAAAACACAGCACAGCATGGCCAGCAGTTATGACTGGGCTGGGATAGTTTCCTAGAAGGCTTCCCCAGCAGTTCTCTCCCCCCATCAGCTAGGAAGCAAGCTGTCACAAGACTATCTGAGCCATCGAGATGTGGCACCGCATGGTGTTTGTACACGATCTGCCATGGCGGCCAGTCACATCGAATGCGGGCGCCTCATTGACGCTTGCATGCATGCCTGATTGTTCTGATGTATAACCGCATTCCACCCAAGCAGCCTGCTTCGCATCACCTGCTCAACCGGTTGAAAGCAGCCTTGAGCGAAACCTGCTCTGCTTTGCTGCTGGCTGCGTCTATATTGTCGCTGGCATGACTGCTGTGCAATGGTCCATCGAAGTCTGGCCAGGCGCCAAGACCTGTCAAGGTACACCGAAGCATCACGTGTCATGTTGTTGCGTTTGTATGACGAGCACGATGTGGGTTGTGCAGGGCATGCTGGTTGTTGAGGTGACGTGGACGTCTTGCACAATCACCTCTCCCCATCTCTGACTGAGCCTGTCGCTGCTCTTCCTCTCGCGCATGCTCCTCCTGCATACCCCCAAAATTGCGGTATAGATATGGTTGTTTGTACGTGCCTTGGGCAGCGTGTGCAGGTCTGAAACATACACCATGCAGATGCTCACCTGCCGCTGCACAAAGTGCGCCAATAGCCGATCAAACCCAATCTGCTTGGCTGCTGCCGCCTGCGCAGGGACAAAAGGATTGCAGACGAACCCGGGAAGCGTGTGGCAAGCGTCCATGGCCATGCTTAATTTACTTGCACATCTCGGCACATTATATGTGCAGGCCCCACCTCTGCAGGGGATTTGTCCGCCGCGCCGTTGCCTGTCTGGCTGTGTGGCGGCGACAGCTGCAGGAGCGCTGCTGTCGGCGCTGCATGCAGCCTGGCGTGCAGCGTTCTGAACGCATCGCTTTGCGGCAGCAGTTGCAGCAGGCCGTACATCGCCCTGCAAGGATGCAGAAAGTTCTGCTCGTCAGGCAGGCGGATGGTGCCACACATGCTGCACTAGATCCCTCACGATGAAGATAGAGGACCTTCAGTGACTGCAGCAGTGGTGCGAGGGCAGGGAGAGGTGTTCACTGGAGGAGGTGCGGGTGGCGGCCGGGCTGCAGCAGGTGCAGGCGCAGGAAGGTGAAGGCGGGCGTCTCCAGCAGCCCCACCAGCCGGTCCATCTGCAACACGCCAGGAAGTTAGCCTAACCACTCGCAGCTTGTTGCCATCTTACATATGCCCTGGCACCGCGCCACGAGGATCACAGCGTGCACCACATTGCCGATGAGGAATGGACAGTGACCTCAATGCATGATCGTGGGAGTGACAGGGTGTCATGTGGGGCGGCAGCAGTGGCAGGCGGCAGCGGCGGCACCTGCATCAGGACCTCCACGGTGACGGGGATGTCGGCGAAGGCGGCGACGACGGCGGCGGCGTGCTCGTACGCGCGCGCCAGGAGGCACAGCGACAGCGTGGCGCCCGCCGAGTGCGCCCAGCTGCGGTACAGCGCCGCGAGCAGGCGGCCCCCCTCCGCGCTCTGCAGCGCCCTCCGCAGCAGGCCCCGCAGCTCCGCCGCCTGCCGCACCCAGCAGCAGCTGGGTGATGTGCTGTGTTCACGTGTGCATGAGTGGCCTACACAAGCCTCAAAGGCCGGCTGTGATGCCAGCGATACACACATGCCATACTGTGTTGTGTCACCAGGGCGTGGAAAGGCTTGGGCCGCGGCGGCACACCTCGGGCACGGTGAGCAGCAGCAGGTTGAGCGCCTGCACCAGGGTGGCGGCGAAATGCAGGTCGGCCTCCTGCTCCAGGGCCGCCGCCAGGGCGCAGAACACGCGCTGCGCCCCCAGCCGCGCCGCCAGGCCCCGCACCTGCCACCCGTGCGACCCGTCTTAAGGTCAGTGCCTGGCACACATCAGAGCGCCAGCTCGCAGGTGCCTGCTCCGGCACCGAATCATGCTTTCGGGGCTGCACAAGAAGCAGCGTCATGCCGCTGTGACGTGCCCGGCTGCGTATGCCTAAGCAACAAGCTGGCATGCACGGGCGCGGCCAGCAGCGAAAAGGGCAGATGGCAGTGTGCGAAGGCACGCACCACGGAGGCGCCGCGGCGGGCGAGCAGGCGGGCGCCGGGCGGCCCCTGGAACTGCGCCACCAGCGCCTCCACCACCCGCCGGAACTGCTCCTCGTCCTCCGCCACCGTCGCCTGCGCCGCGGAGTGCCAAGTGTACAGCAGGAGTGTCCAATCCTCACATGCCGCGTCGCAGTCTGCTCATCGGTGGAGCACCGCACAACGCGGCCAGCACTCCTGCAAGGGTTTGACGGCCTCCAGTCGAGCGGCTGGTCCAAGCCCGGCACCGCACAAGCTCTGCCGTGGCCGACTCACCAGGGCGCGGATGGCCTCGGTGGCGACGGCGGGGCTGGGCGCCGCCAACGCGGCCAGCAGCGGCGGCAGCAGCAGCGGGGTGTGGGCCAGCACCCGGCGCCGGGCGCACCCCAGCAGCCCCGCCGCCCACGCCAGCGCCGCCAGCCGCGTCGCATCTGCCTGCGCACCCATAGGCAATCTGAGAGACTGCTCGCAATCACGCTGCGCAGCTGGCCGTGCAGGTGCCGCTGCTCCCTGTCGTTGTCAGTGTCCTTTGTGGCGGCACAACAACACGGCAGCGTTTGCTGGCGCCCACCGTGCTGCTGAGCTGGCCGCCGATGACGAGGAGCAGGTCCGCCACCTCCAGCCGCTCCGCCTCAGCCTCCGCCGCAGAGCTCACCAGCTGCAGGAGCTCGTTGTTGGCATCCTGGGCTGCCTGCAACCGGGCACAGCCGATGGCTCAAGAGCACCAGGATGACTGCAGCACATGTGCAGCTATCTTGCTCTGCGGAATGACGACACTGCGGGGGCCCTTTTGCATGTTGTGCCACAGCCGTCGACATTCAACCATGTGACCCCGCCCACACCTGTGCAATCTCGGTGGCTGGGTGCGCGATGCAGGGCAGCACAGCAGCCAGCACTGGTGCCGCCAGCGGCAGCATCTCCTGTTGAGCCAAGGAAACAAAGCCCGCCAGCCACCGCAGCGCAAGTGCCCGAGTCCCAGCATCTGCATGAGAGGCCCTGCTCAGCTGAGGTGCAATAGACCACTCCGTGACACATTTGGGCATTGACGGTGTGTTCGGTAGAGCTGAAGCAGTCGTGAACGTGTTGTGCAATGCAAGCAGAGGCAGGGCTGACCCTGTGATTGCGCATAGTCGACGAGGATGCGGGTCAGGGCTGCAAAGTCCACATTGCGGGTTGCTTCGATCTCCGCATAGAAGTCCTGCAAGTGAAGCACTGTTGCCACGGTGACAAGGCTCAACCCTTTGCAGACATCAACCTGTCCCTGAGCATCATTCAACACCTACGGGGCGTACATTCGGAAGACAAAGTAATGTCACAACCTGCAGAGTCTTCAGCACCGCCTGGCGCAGTTCTCGGTTGGCGTCCGATAACATTGCTAGCAGCGGTCCGAGCAGCTGGGGCAGCGCTGGCAGCAGGTCTGAGTCGGGCACGCTGCACATGACCCAGTGCCAGTGCGTCTCACATGTGTGTGTACAATTTGCATGGTAAGCACCAATAGCGCATGGGTCCTACCTGAGCTCTGAAGAGACACAGCGCACCTGTCGAGAACAGCAACCCAGGACACGAGAAACTGCCGCTTATAAGGGTTGACGACCTGCATATGCAGCCAGCGTCTGAGCCAAGCTACTTGGTGCAGTTCGTCCTTGTCGGCATGGGCAGACATAGCATTGATCACAGCATGCTTGGGGGCTGCGGCAAGGGAAGGGCAGACATACCGTCAAGTACTGCCGCAGCACGGGAACAAATGCCACAACATCGAAGCTGGGGCTGGCTGTGATGATGTCCTGCACAGCAGTGCAGAGTGCAGCAGATCGAACAGTGACATCATGTCAAGGCGCAGCCTGTCAGGTGTCCATGCCAGGCGCACGCTTGCTTCGACGCGGCAGACCAGACGAGGCGGGCACACACCTTTATGAGGTTGTCCAAGAACTGGGCGGCGTTCTGGACGTTGCGTTCTGAGTCCGCGCACAGCTTGAACAGTGCCTCGAACACCTCCGGAAAGAAGGTGATGAACTCCTCCCGTGCGACTTTGGCTATGTTGTACAGCGCCTACAGCAGCACGGTGTGTGCCAGGATCAGCAGCCATGGGCATCCAGCAGAACAAGGATGTTCTTTTAGACTCCAGAAGCTGAAGCAGCACTCGGTGTGCACTGCAGCAGGGCTGCACAGGGCACCTCGCAGGCATAGTACCGCACGCGGCTGTCCTGGTCCGTGAAGGAATCGAGCACCGGCGGCACGATGGACTGGAGGTGTGCGGAACCCGCATCACCCAGTCCCACCGCCGCAGCGGCCAAGCACAGCAGGCCGCCCTTGCGTTGGTTCGCCTGTGGACTCAGCGCATAGTCCTGCGCGCAGGCCGCCTCAGAGTGCGTGCTGAGCGTGGAAGACCTGCACCTCACATCGGGCAGCCGCTGCATGCTTTCATGCATGTTGCCGCCATGCTGGTGGTCACATCCACCTCAGCAAGCTTCGTGATTATGGCACCAATGCGCGCATCGTTGCCTGCCGCCACAAGCTTCTTCATGATCTGCAGCAGCAGCGTGCCCAGTGTGACATGCATGGCATGAGAGCACACGCGCGCAGGTCATGCGCGCTTTTGGTACCAGTGCACCGCACTGAGACCTCATCGATTTCAGGTGCCCTGACCTGCTCCACCTCCAGGGCTGCATGCTTGCGCTTATCGTACAGCTTGTCGCCGATGCCTCGCAGCACAGTCTGCGGCAACAGAGGATCGGCCATGCTGCAGATTGCAGGAGAGGATCGCTGATCCGCCCGGTTCGCTGCCCAAGCGTTTTACACATGCATCTTATATGCTTGCTGCCGCACACGTGTCTGGATCAGCTGGTTAGTACCCCAACCGCCGCAGCAGTGCTGCATGCTGATGCTGCTTGTTCGCCGCGATGGCATGCGTGGGGTGGCTCGCTATCACACGTTCATCGAATTGATTGTGTAGCAGCTTAGCAGTGGTGCAAGGCTCAGCAATGCATTCCACGCTAACTGCACCCTCGCTTTCAGGATATGACACTGGGGTTCTGAGAAGCAGATGATCGACTACACAGGACACTGCAACTGCTCATGCGTTCTTGTGCCTGGCACCCGAAGCAGTTTCTGACGCTGCAGGTGTGCTACGTTGGCCTGAAGAGTTTCTGCACCCCTCAGGACCTAAGCTCCCTCCCGCCAAATGATGCAAATTTGAATGGCGCCAACGCAGATGCTAACCCACTCCATTGTATGATCTACGCTTTGCAGCCGCTGGCGCAGTCGATCAGTGCTGCTTGCCACACATCATATATGTGGGCGTTGCATATCTTCATGAAGGCAGGCCGGCACTGCGACTCCGTGCAGTGGATACGGTGCTGCTGACATCCCATGCACACGATCGGCCATGAGGCGGGCAAGCGGCAGGCAACACCCAAAACATACGCCATCAGCTCCAAGCACACGTCAATGCCCACTAGTCAGCCGGTTTTCGCAGCGCTCAAGGAGCCGGTGACCAGGGTGTTTGCACGCAACAAGCGCACCAGGCAAGGCGACCTGCCGCAAGCGAGCTTTCGGGGCATCCATGGCACCATCTGAACCTTGAATCGAATGCATCGTCCTTCTCGTCGCAGACCTGAGGGACAAGGTGACGATCGCCAAGCTACGAGCTTGATGGGCATGGGCGCCAGCATGCCATCATCTCGACAGCCAGCAGCGATTACAGCGACAACACCAGCTCGGCGCTCCACAGCTGCAGTCACCGGCTGCAGGCATCGCGCACCGCCGACGGGTGCCAAGAAGGCGACACAGCTGTACCTGAACTGCGGCCAGGTGAGATCCACTAGCAACAGCACAACTGAGCAGGCATTGCCTGGCTGTATTGCGCTGCAGATGTCAGAGCTGCCATGGCCACCTTTTCGACGTGCCCGCAGGTGGACTTCGATGGCACGACGTGCCCGCAGTGTGGGATGTACTATGCGCCTGGCGTGAAACAGGACATGCAGGAGCACGCCAAGTACCACGCCAATGTCACCAGGGGCATCAAGGCACACGTGCGAGAGCTACGTGATGGTTCCAGCTGCGCACAGCCTGCCTGCAGCGCCAATGTCGCTAGCATATAATGACGTTTGGTGTTGGTTTGAAACAGACTGCCCGCTTTGCAGGGTCTGCATGACGCAGGTGTCCTTCCCAATGCAGCGAACCACCGCAGGCTGCTGGTGGTGTCGCATGATAGCCAGCTGGGCACAGTGCAAAGGAAGGTGAGCGCTGCCGGGGCAGCAGCTGCACCACGGGCTGGTCTTGCTGCCGTCAAACCCGACTTGCACACTGTGGGCACTCTCCACAGGCCTGTGCCAATGGTGCACACGCAGGTGCAGCAAGTCAGCGACATGGTGACCGAGCAGCTCAATCTATCAAACCCCGACTGGCTGCTATCAGTCAACAGCAAGGTGGAGCTGTGGATGCCAGAGGCGGCTTGTGCACTTGCGAGTCACAATGGACATGCGGGCCAACAAGCTGGCCTGCTGTGCAGGTCTACCTGTGCATCGCTAGGGGCCGCCCGGACACAGAGCAGATAGTGGGCGTCGCAGTTGCGCAGCGCATCACACGTGCATGGCGCTGCACAGACGAGTCGCAGCAGCTGGCAACGCCAGCAGTGGATGGGAAGGCAGGCGACACTCCAGCCCGTGCCGGCCAGCGCAGCAGACTGCTCTGCTCTCGTGTCGGGACAAACCCAGCAGGCTACGCAGCAGACAGCGAACACGGTGACAGGCAGGCAGCGCCGTCAGGGTGCTGTACACCAGCGCAGCGCAGCTTTGTCCCAGGCGATGCCGCATCTCCGTCAGGCGCCTCGACGTCTGATGCACGGGGTGACCCCGCGGCGGTTGCAGCACCACTGGCGACTCCCTGCAGACTGATGTTTGACAGCAACCAGCAGCACACCGCATGCGGCAGCTCAGCCAGGCGGAGAAAGCTGAACACCCTGGCTCGTTGTTGGGGCAGCAAGCAGTCAGCAGGGGCCACCGGCAGCACACCAGCACAGCCAGCAGCACTGGGCGGCTCCGAGGCGGCTTCGCAGCAGCTACAGCGGAGACTGGTGGCGGCGGCTGATGGCGAGGTGACAAGCCCCCGGGTGCTGCGGCAGCCCCTCACCCCGCTGCCGCTGGCCACCCCGGCATCCGCGGGCGCCTGTGAGCACCCAGCTGCACGCGCGACCGCCTTGCCGCCTGCACCTCGCTGCCTGGACGCCGCTCAGGGCAGCACAGCATCACCCGCGAGGACAGCGGGGCAGCTCGGCGCGCTGCCACCTGCGGATGCCCTGGTGGCGGGTCGAGTCCCCGGCAGCGGTGCTGCAGCAGCGCCACTGCAGCACATCCAGGAGCGGCTGAAGTTGCCTGGCCAGCAGCACAGGCGCTGGGAGCGTGCTGATTGTGGGGTGCGGGCACTGTGGGTGGCGGTCGGCTCGCGCCGGCAGGGCATCGCCAGGGCCTTGCTTGATGCTGCCAGGTGCTGGCTAACTGATGTGGAGGCTGAAACCTGCCAGTTGCCTGTCACCTATCCTGCGTTGCAGCCTCTCAGCATGATGAGTATCCACAGTCACCCCAAGCAAACGTGCTGTTTGCTTGCCAGCAGGCAGGACATGGTGTACGGCTATGTGCTGAGGCACGAGCAGTTGGCGTTTTCGCCACTGACACAAGAGGGCCTGCGCTTCGCACAGGCGTATGTAGGCCGGCCTGATGTGCTTTTGTACAACGACAAGTAAGCGCGTGTGACGGTCGGGGATCCAGTGTACACTAACGAGCACCACAGAGGCAGATCTCCGATAACTTGTGGGGTTTGAAAGACTGCAGGCGCCATCAGATTAATAATTGGTTTCATGACACCAGCCAAACGATTAGCGACTCTGATCGACCCAGCAGTGGCAAGCGTGTCTGGTGCATATCTGAACGATTTAAGCCTACGGTCCACCGACAGAATATCATCAACAGAACCGTAGATGATTGGACCACATGGCTCATCCGGTGCTGACTTGGCTAGCTGGCGGCTTCCAGCAGCCATGTGGTGTCACATGCACGGTGCAACTGTGAAACATTCGGGGTGCAGCACCCGCTGCCAGGCCAAATCCATCTCAAAGGGCCTACAATATCTATGCTTGCGAACCGCGCTGCTGTGGGTCGGTCGCCCACCATGCGCAGCTTTACCAGCCTCCATCATGCGCAGCGACTGTCAGCGGCAGGTGCAGTTGAGCTCGCGTGTGGCTGCAGACCGCAGCACGGCGTGAGACAGCTGCGCCATGCTTCACATGCCCATCCGCAGCCTGCTCTTGGCACGAGGCGGCGGGTGTGTCAGGCTGTGCAGCAGTCAGTTGACGAACATGTGTTTGACAGCCGTGACCCCGGTGGCAACAGCAGAGGCGGCCTCGAGCTCTCAGACGATGTAGCCATACCAGGAGGTGAGTTTGCCAGTGTTACATGTACCCTGCGCTTCCATGCGCAGCAACGGGCTTGCGTCTGGACGCTAGCGTGCTGCGCTGTCTAACCACTTGCCAAGGTGCATTCACTGCGGCGCAGAGCTGCAACAAGTGGTGGCGGCCGCAGCCGTCACCTCAGAGCTGCAGCAGCGGTATGCGGCGCTCCAGCTGAGCCCGTTGGCACCTTTGTTGCAATGGCAAGGCTTCGAGGAGAGGCTGCTGGCGGACCCGTCCTTCATGGTCAAAGTCGGCATTGAGGTGAGCTGAATGACACTCACGTCCAGGAATGCTGCTCGCTATGAGATGATACATGGCATCACCACCTCCTGGACCCTGGCACAGGTGGGCATTGGTATCTGCACCAAGACAACAGCAGAGGCGACAAAGCGCGGCAGTATGTTTTCCCATGAGTTGGACTTTGTGGCTGCCAACATCATTATGGCGCTAGTTGCGGACTTCTGCCTGGTGTGGCTGCCTGCTCCGCGCGCCAGCTGGAGGTGCGCTGTGCCAAGCCGCGCAACCATGAAGACTTGTGGGCTTGCTTGCACATGTGCCCGCAGCAAATCCGGACGTCCAGAAAGAGAGCTGAACGGTCATGTCGTAGGAAGCGCATTGGTGTGATGCTCGCCGTTGCACCCTGCAGATCTGGCGAGAGCGCTCCGCTGTCAGCACTGCAGAACAGCCCGCTGTACAGCTTTGTGCAGTCGTGCCCGGGCAACTGCTTCCAGACGGTGCAGCCGGGCACGCAGCCGTACAGCCTGCAGCAGCGCGCCGGAGCGTTGGCCATCAACTTCGCCAAGCTGCTGGCCGTCGGCACCACAGCCTCGCTGGTGGGCGTCGGCATCATCAACGGCCTCATCCTGCTGCGGCAGGCGGCCGACCCGGCCTGGGCGCCGCTGAACCCGCCGCAAAACATCCTGGTCACCAGCCTCTTCTACGGCCTCTACATGGGCGTATCGTCCAACCTCAGGTATCAGATCATTGCGGGCGTGATAGAAGAGCGGATCATTGAGAAGGCCTTCCACGGAAACCCAAAGCTCTGTGCAGCTCTGTCGTTCGTTGTTCGGACGTCCAACACCTTCATTGGGTCGCTGCTGTGGGTCGACTTCATCAGGTTGATGGGCATGCAATCTGCTGGCCCCCACTGAGCACAATTGACCAGCAATTCGGACAATTTTGACCCTGCAATCTGATGAGAGGCGCTATGCAAGAAGCTTGCTTGCTGCGCAACCTTGCTGGTATTTTGGACTGCTTCAGGTGTTAGTTATTGCTGACCGTCATTGCATTTGAGCGTGCAACCGCCTGCATTGCCCTGCCATTGTGATCTCATTTGTTGCAATTATTCAGCAGCATGTCGAGGCGAGAACAGTACAGTACTGTGTGCAACAATCATGCATGGCCAGTTGGGGCTGCGTTCCATTCCTTGAAGCTCTTGGGTCCAGGTGCAGCCGCGATAGGGGTTGAAACAGCTGTATGTCCGCACGGTTGCATGAAAGACTCCTGGCCCCGTCAGAATGTTGGTCGGTGCTTGACAACCCAAACATACATATGGTAGCACCAAATGGCGCTTGGCCGTTCAGGCCGTACTCATGCAGGCTTTTCTCCGAACGAGAAGGTGTGCTGATGTGTTTGTTTGCACTCCTGCACTTTGATGTTCAATCAGCACCTCCTCTGGATACTGTTCTAAATGTGCACTAATGCAGCTGTGACTCTGCGTAATGAGATTTCGTGTCTGATATACCGTCACAAGCGAGTGCAGATGAGTCCGGGTACACAGCATGCTGCTTAGAGATCCTTGATCTCAAGCGTCTGCTGTGCACGCCAGTCATCCCCTGGCTGCACAGTCACAGGCTTGAATTTGGCGTTTTCCACGCAGCAGAAGCTCTTGTAGCAGTCCATGTCCGTCCAAGGGCTCCACACCACAACGTCATTCCACTGTGATGACGTGATGGCCACTGCTGCACCTGCATATGGCCACATGTACCAGTTTTTCAGGAGTCAGTCATGTCCTCGTCCTCGGCCACAGGACCAAGGCCACCCTTGCCGCAAAGGGCGATGCATCTCTAGGCGTCGCGCTTGGAGTTGGCACAGGAGACGCAGCAGCAGCACGATGTCACATGCCCTGGTCAGTGTCACACGCACCAGTGCCAACGTCCAGCTCGACGTAGCCCGGTGCGTCCAGGTACACCGAGTCGACGGGGCCGGTGAAGTCCACCGCCTCGCGCTCCTCCTTTGCCTCCGGCGGGCTATTGGCGTCCTTGGTCTGCAGTGCACACGGGTTCCCTGTGTAAAGTCGGTGCTGTAGGGAGTGCCTGGCACATGTACCTGTTGCAAGGCACCAGTCCAGCGCCTGCTCCAGCATGGGAGCAGGCGCTCACAGAGAATGCGCCGTATGCAGACTTCGAGCAGTGTGCAGACTGTGTGATGCCGGGCTTTGTGCATCCAGACGAGCAATGCGACGTCACAGCTGGTGGAAGGGGTGCCCACCTTGTCCAGGTAGGTGAGGCCCTTGAGGCCGAGCACCTTGGCCTTGCCGATGTCCAACACCTCGAAGTAGGAGTGCAGCGCGGCGGTGAAGGCGAAGGGCTTGTCGTCCTCGTTGATGATGCGCAGGTCGGTGTGCAGATCCTCGCCGTGCAGGTGCACGCTGTACACCGCCTTGAACTTGTAGGGCCACATCTTGCGCGTGTACTCATTGTCACTGAGCACCAGCTCCACCTGCAGTGTTCACACCTGGGCGTCTAAGTGACCCTCTTTCCACCCAACAGCCCGAACTGCCCCTAACTACCTCGATGCGTTTTACACGCAGCTGTGGTTCCAACAACTGCTTACCACTCACCCATGCAACTGCCATGGCAGGCAAGCAGCATGGAAACTTCACCTGGGGGTCGCGGTCGTCCGGCTGCAGGTCAGCTGATGTGGAGGAGATCGTCCAGTCCAGGTTGCGTGCAAAGCCGTGCTGCTGCATCTCACCTGGTCCAAACTGCGGGAAGCAGTGCGGGATGCCGCCTGAGATGGGCTTCGACCTGCGTTCCGGAATTCGTTGCACCTCGTCAGGCATGCCATTCGGCACACGGTCAGGCGATGCACTGCAGACGACAGCACCACCGTGTTCACACACGCACCCATCAAACTTGGCATCGGGCCGCACATACAGGACCTCATCACCGCCAGCCATCTTCCACGAGGTCACAACCCCACCCAACAGGTATACCTGCAAAAGGCAGTGAAAACGCTATGGCGGATCGTCCGAGTGAGAACGTGCGCCACATCCAGCATCCACCGCTTTGGGCTGCTCAATCCCAGGTGACTGCAGGTGCACCTCTGCAGAGGCCCCACACGTATGCTGCAGGTGCACCATCGGCAGGCCGCCGCGGCCGGCCTTGATGCTGACATGCTCTGGGATGCCGAACTTGCTGTTCAGTGCATCGACATCCTGCTCCACATCTGCTGCTGCAGCACTGCGCACGACTGATCGCCGTGACGCGCTGATGCCTGCGCTCCTGAATGCCGGCCTTCTGCTCGACAAGCAGACGGCTGCAGCTGATGTGCGGAGGCATGACTGTGGCCGCAAAGCGCATGCTGACGCTGCGATGGTCCGCTCAACAGTGCAGCAGGCAGACCGGGGTGCGCTGCACCGCTGTTGCATGGCGCCAAGCATATGCTTTCACCAGGCGATCTGGTGTTGATCTACAGACAGTGTCAACCGATGTGAGCAGTTATCTGATCAGATGCGATGTTTGTGCAGAGGCGGAATCACAACTGCTCGATGCGAGGAATGGCATGTTGGGAGGTGGGAGCGAACCAGCGAAGTGCTAACAGCAAGTAGAACCCTGATCCTGTGCACCCGGTGCAATATGCTGAGGTCACGTCTGACACAACGGCATATCGCCTATTGCGGTGGTGCGTGCGTATGGCTGCTAGCAAGGGTTCGGCGCTGCAGATAGGCTCCCAGGTGAGGGTGGTATGATTGCTTGCAGAGGCAGAAAGACACCTGCATGACTGTGACTCATATTGAGCCAGCCCTCAGCAGCTGACCCTGTAAGTGCAGGTCGCCGTGGGCTTGACCGGTCTAGCGATCGGATACCAAGCTCTATTCCGGCAGTCCGAGGGGGTGGACGACAGCAAGGAAGCTTCAGCTGCGGTTGGCAAGGTCGCCGCAGCAGGCACAGCAGCTGTTGCACCTGGCGCCGCTGCAGCGTTGCCAAAGCAGCCCTCCGTGGTGCAGCAGTTGGACGAGGAGAGCAAGAACACATCTGGGCGGTACTGGAAGTGAGACGCTGTCCACGAAGCCAAGGACCCAGCTGATCAGAGGGTGGCATCTGCGGGGAGCTGCGGCAGTGGCACAACAGCCCAGCCAACCCAGCCTTGCTGACAGCAATAGCAGTGGGTGAAGAGCACCACCAGCAGCCATGTCAGTGCAGCTGCACAGCGTGCTCCGCGTCCGCCAGTCGGGATCCATCGTGCAGCTGCAGCCGTTCAGAGGGCAGGACGTTGATGGCGACACCCTCAGCGTCGATCTCGCCACAGGCAGCATCCTGTTGCAAAAGCAGGTGGGCATTGGCTTGGACCATGTGTTGGCACCACTGACCTGCTCCTCATCTGGGACAAGTGCACGGCAGCAGTGCCTGCAGCGATCGCGGTGACAAACATCACCAGGGCACTGAACGGCATGCAGGACAAGCTGGACAAGAAGTTCGACATCGCATTTGGCATCGCGGGTCTTGCGCAGCTGGCGTCAGGCTTTGCGCTGGTGCTCATCCTTGCCGGCGAGAATGTGAGTGGCCGTCATCATCAGCATGTTATGTCAAAGCGTCATCAACGCACATCTCAGTTCGACATGAGCATACGCAATTGCTGAACGCTGCAGCCGGCTTCACATTGTTCAGATAAACAGGCAAAAGAGTCTTATGCAGGTTGGCACTCTGAGGGAGCACCTCGTTTGGAAGGTCGCCAAGACAGTGGTGCTCACAAACAAAGACAGCAGCAGCTCTCCTGATGCAACACTGAATGCCCAGTAAGTGTCCCCGGAGCTGCCAATGGGAACCTTGGCCCACTTCATGTGCTGTGCTGCCCAGCAGGTCGGTACCGATAATAGGCATGATTGCCATGTATGCAACACCCATTCTGTGTGCGGTGCAGCTACGCAGCACTGCTCAGGGAGGCGTTTAACCCGGCAGGCGCTGGGCGCGGCCTGTTCTTCTCCTTTGATGCGGATGTGACGCTGACGCAGCAGCGGTGCGTGTGTGTGCAGCGGGACTGTGATGTGCCTGCACGCTTGTGTTGGCGACTTTGCACAGACCTGGCATCACGAGCTCCTCTTGATGCAGGTATGCCACCACGGCTGCGGACTCTGCGGCGGCAGGCAGGTCCCTGCACGAGCGGGCGGACCCGCGGTTCTACTGGAACAAGCACCTGACGCAGAAGCTCATCGGTGGGCTGCCGGCACGCAGCACGTGCTTCAGATGAACACACAGGACTCCAGTGTCAGGGCTCCTGGCTCTGGCGTGGACTTCTACCCACTCCCTGCCACCACAAGTCGCATGACGTGCAGCGTTGCAGCGTGCAGGGGAGGGCGCGGGGCGCTTTGCGACGCCGCTGCTGCTGGGCAGCTTCCACCAGATGCGCGGCCTCAAGTTCCGCAGCCATGACGGCAGCATCACGCTCATCGGGCGGCGCGCGGCACAGCGGGCCGGCGTGCGCCACTGGCGCCGCGGCGCCGACCCCCAGGTCCGAGCTGAACTGTGATCGGTGCGTGTGTGAGTACGTGTGTGGAAGGGAAGGGGGACACGGCTGCTTCGAGTGTGGCTGTCAGCAGTATGTCCTCTGTGTTTCATGGCTGCTCCCTGCATGCAGCCTTTCGTGGCCGGCGACAAGTATTGGCACTGTGCTTCTGTTGCATTGGCGCAGGGGCGGGTGGCCAACTGCGTGGAGACGGAGCAGCTGATCGAGCTGTCCAGCCCCAAGGGCAACGTGCTGTCCTCCTTCGTGCAACTGCGCGGCAGCATCCCCCTGATGTGGAGCCAGATCCCCAACATCAAGTACAAGCCGACCACGCGCATCGCGCCGCCCGAGACGTACTCCAAGGCCTTCGACCGCCATGTGACCGACCTGCTGGACATCTACAAGGTGTGCAGCTGGCTACTGCGCTCACCAAGCATGTGGCTAACTGTCAACCCGCTGGTACAGTATTCCGACTCGAGGGATAGCGCCAAGGCTGGGTGATCCCCAATTTTGTTCACACGCATCTGCACTCCCATGCAGGATGTGGATGCCATCAACCTGGTCAATCAGCATGGCTCAGAGGGCGTGCTGTACCAGGTCGGTCCGTATGATGCACTCAACAGGGCCCCACTGATTCATATAGCAGCAGCACATGCCTGTTTGCGTGCTGTCATGGTGATCGTCAGCCTGCTGGCGCGCAGGCGTTTGAGCAGGAAACGAGCCGCTTTTCCAAGTCGACCTCTGGCTTCCGCCTAATATCCTTCGACTTCCACAAGCAGTGCGGCGCAAAGAAGTACCACAAGTGCGCGGTCAATACACTATGCCCAACTGCCACGGATGGCCACGCCCTGTCCCTGAGTCAGCCGACCGTGCCCTTGCGGCATCAGATTCGAGGCCTGAGTCTCACTGAAGCAGCACACCGCTGTGCGCATGCGTCGGCAGCATCTCTGCGCACATGGCAGTGGTCCAAAACATGTTTGTGTTTGTGACTTGTGCAGCCTGGAGAAGCTGTGGGGCGAGGTGGAGGGCGACTTCGAGCGGTGGGGCTTCTACGCGGAGGGGGGCGAGGGCGGCCCCGCACGCCAGGGCGGCGCCTTCCGCACCAACTGCATCGACTGCCTGGACCGCACCAACGTCGTGCAGGCATGCCTTTCCGTCCTCGGACATAAGGCAGTTTTCCTCATGAGTCACTCTGCGCCCGGCATAGAGCCCCGGTGCCACAGCAATGTGCGCGCGGGCCGCCCGCCGATGTTTGCTCCGTCAAGTGCTAGTGCAGTTTGCACCACATATGTGTGCCTTCGCAGGGCCTGCTGGGGCGCAAGCACCTGGAGCACGTGCTGCAGCGGGCGGGCCTGCTGCCTGAGGGCACCGCGCTGCAGACGGCATACCCTGCGGTGCGCATACCCGGTCGGTCTGACCGTTTGCCCAAACCGCCAATGTACGGCCCTGTACATCTGCGGCACTCGCCCAGAGAGAGCTGTTCCCTCCTCCTCCGAGGTCTCTGGACCAAGCCTCATGCCTGGGCGTCACGGGTGCAGGTGTTCAACCAGTTCCGCATCATCTGGGCGGACCACGGCGACGACGTCAGCCGCCAGTACGCCGGCACCGGCGCCCTGAAGTCCGGCTTCACCCGCACAGGCACGCTGTTTGCCGTACTGACTTGCACATGGCAAGCCAGTGTCTCGCATGGCCCAAACGCTGGTGGCACCTCTGGTCCAGACCAAGTGACCTGCGACCTGCACCCTCCTGCAGGCAAGCGCACGTACGGCGGGTTGCTGGACGATGGCGTGAAGTCGGCGGTGCGGTACTACCTTAACAACTTCACAGATGGCGCCAAGCAAGACGCCATCGACTTTGCGACCGGCAACTACACCATCAAGAAGGGTGGGGGCTCTGGACTGCAACAGCTGCTTGGCGACCGTGTGCCCCTGCCGTGCTCAAGTTGGCATGGTGCAGGTACTATAGTACTCACGCGCTCGCGCAATCCGGATGCAGACGCGCCGTCGCCCTTCAAGGACCACAAGTCGCCGACGCTGCCGCTCCTGGCCGCATCCGTGTCCATTGCGTGGGCGATGTGCATGGCGGTGCTGCTGATTGCGGTGAGCAGCCCCTGCTTTGCTTGACTTCGCCGCTGCATTCCCCAATACTGATACGCTATTGTTAGAGACAGCACTGTGTAGTTGGTGTCGACCAGCAGACTAGCTCACAGCAAGGTTGCTGAATTGCAGGGCAAAGGAGACCGCACAGTCCTCAACATTCTTCAGGTGGTGGTGGCGCCGCTGCTGGTTGGCATTGTCACCTTGAGCCAGGTACTGCTGCCTTACCGTGCTGCCCGCTTGGCCAGGTGTGTTGTTCCACTACCATCATGCTGTGGACGCATGTGTTGCACCTCGACGCCCTGACTTCGCTGGTGAATGTACCCAGGTGTTCAAGCGTGGTGCAGACCTGGTACGCCAGCCGCAGCTGTGCCCAATCTTGGCACAACCATGGGATTGATAGGGTGCTCGCTTGAGATCCCGTTTGAAGGCCCCTCCATACTTGTTGAGGATGACACCTGGCAAAGAAATGTGACCGCATGGAACTACCCAGCATCACCGATGGCATTCTGGGAGTCGGGGCAGAGGAACAGGACCAGCATGCCTACCAGGGACGTGTTCTGGGAGCAACCCAATTTTTAAGAAGCTTGCATTGCGCAGCAGCAGGCACCCCACCACGATACTGTTGAAAGCAATACACGGCTGCTAGGCGTACGAAGAAACTATGCTCCTGTGCAAGCTGATTGGTCCTAAATCCTGAACACTGACTGCAGTACCCTGGCTGCCCAAGCCTGCTGACGCACTACAGTGTACAGATGACTGAAGTTGTGACCCAATCCCCCGTAAACCCGTCCGCATGCAGCAATGACACCTCGATCAGCCATCCCCTCTGTAATATCTCAAATGCTCGCTCCACTGGTGGACCAGTACTTCGGCAAGTTATCGTCATGCATGCCAGACCCCGTAAGTGCTAGCCAATGCTGGCCAGCGATGGCACGGTGAGCAGCGACTCAAGCCCCATCGCTCGCAGGTGCTTGAAGTGCGCTCCAATTGCAGACAGGAACTGCAGCAGCATGACAAGCACTATGTAAAGACACCATCCTATATGCGCTGCTGCACATGCTGCCAAGGGCACGCACAGTTCATTGGCGTTGGTACGCCAGTATGTACGCCAGGACGTGCCGCACCGTGGGGTACACGATGTATGGCACACTGAACTCCTTGCAGGTCTGCAGTACGATTGGCGCAATGGCCGGGTAGTGCGTATGGCAGATCGACGGGAACAGATGGTGTACGACCTGCAGGGTGGACGAGCGGACCCATCAGCAGCACACAAATATGGCATCGCGCAGAATAAATAATGGCGATGCTGCAACTGCTTTCCCAGGCAGCAGGAGCCACCATGGAGCAGCTGTCCCTGCTGACCTGGTAGTTGAGGCCGCCGCTGATGTGCGTCCAGAAGAAGGAGCCGTGGCTGAAGTCTGCGGAGGTGGCAGCCTGCGCTGCGGCCCAGCCCTTGGGCACCCCCGGTGCGCCATCCCGCTGCATGAATGCCACATCGCCCACCACATGTGCCACCTGCTCAAGGCACGAACCGTTCAGCAGGCAGATGACCAGTAGCATGTTATGTGAGCAGCAATCACAGGCCATGCAGCTGAGGGTGCGGCAGTCATCAGCACCGCATGTCGCAGGCGAGGGGCAGAAGTGCAACACGTCGCAGGCTGGGACCCCACCTGGAACAGGAATGCCAGCATCCAGCCGGCGACCAGCTCCGACACCAGCCAGGCCGCGGCCAGCAGGCCCCAGGAATGGGTGCTGTACGCCACCGGCAGCGCCACGAACAGCACCGCGAAACCCGCCTTGCCGGCCCAGAACACCGCCAGCTCGCCGGGCGTCAGCCGCCGCAGCCGCACCGAACCGATCGCGCCCTCCGCCAAAGCCGCAAAGTCATCCACCAGCACGCTCTTCAGGGCCAGCAGCCCGTACAGCGCGCCCAGATATATGTGTTGCCATGCCTGCCACCCATTCAAGGGCTCATCAGGACCCGGCACATCAGAGAGAGTCTGCCACTGGACACAGCGTGCGTGACCGTGCCAAGATCCGAGGCTTGGTGATCAGCTGGACAGCTGCAGCACATGTGTTCCACACATGTGGCCTTCCGGCAGCGTTGCTGCGGTGACTTAGACGGCGCCATATGCTGGCCACCCTTTTGGCCAGGCGAAGCACTCGCACTTCACAGAAGCACGCTGAGCCGAGCATGCTGCATGGTCACACACCTGATACGGGTGCACGGGCTGGAAGGGCGTCACGCGCCGCACATCTGCTTCGGACACCCGGATGTCGGGGTCCTTGTCGTGCACGTTAGTCCACACATGGTGGCCCGCCACATGCTGCTGCCGCCACATGAATGACGATGCGCCGACCAGATCGAGCGTGGCGCCCTGCATAACCACAGCATAGGCTCAGCTAAGCTCTATGCGCAGGTCGTCATGATGTGGCCCGAAACTACGTTTCACAGCTGTGACCCACGGTCAGTGGCCGCTGCTGCATCGCCACATCAGTCTGTCGCTGCTGACCCGCCAGTCCAAGACAGTCCAACGCTGCACAATGCTCACCAGGAGGGCACCAAGCCAGGTGTTGGTGCTGAAGGCGCCGTGGTTGGCGTCGTGCTGGATGGACACACCCACCTCCGCCATGGACACCCCCAGGATTGCTGCGCTGATGAGCGTGGCCTGCACACATGCAGGGACATGCGGTGACCATGCGCTGTGCAATCGTCTGACGGGACACATGCATCAAATCCTGTGATGGCATGATCAAAGGCGGCTCGTTGTGTTTCGAGTGCTCACCAGGACGCTGGACGAAGCGAAAAAGGTGGCATAGTAGGACATCGCCAGCGTGGCAAGGATGAGTCCCGCCTTTATGTACAGCGCCACTGAGGTCCGTGGGTTGAGCTGCATACGTCGCACATTCGCGGTGTCAGCGTGCTGCGTGGTCCACATCTCCATGAGGCAAGAAACAACGTGAGCTGGCTGGCATCCCTTTCACAGCCAGCAGACCGTCCACATCCATGCAGCCACTGCCGGACAATACCTTGTTTGCCCTGAAGTACGCCGCAACCCGCTTCTTGAGCACGGCATAGAAGGCCCCGTCTGCAAGTTCATCCTCCAGCGCCAGGCTGTCGCCTTGCGGCTCACTGTCAGCCGCCAGCTCCCCGATGTAATGCTTCGCCAGCACAGCCCTGCACCGACCCCATGGCGTTGTTGTGCGGCGGGGTCAGGCGCGTGATCGACGTGGTTTTTCGAACTAAGTTGGGTTGCGGCATGTGCCATACGATTGCTGAGCTGCAGCTCACCGCGCAGACACAGGGTGGTACGAGTCAAACAGCTGTGTGCAGTCCCTGCCGGCCTGGATGGTGATCAGGTGGCCTCCAGGGTGGTGCGGCACCCACCGCGTCACATCGTACACCTGCCAAACCATGGTGTGCGATTTGATCATGCCGACGGCTGCAGGTCCTGTGGTGTAACCGCTGGGCACATCATGTAGGTCGGGGCATCAGCCTGCGGACGAACCCTGCGAGCCTCACCTGTCCCCTGACGACCACCCAGCAATCTGCCGGGCGGTTGTGACGAGCCACCTCCGCTGCTGTGAACACGCATATGGGCTCCTGCCCGACCTTGACCGGCGGGTCGCCCGACTGCCTGGCGCAATCGGCCGGGGCCAGCACCCGGCTGCTGCGCCGCGTGGCGACCATGCCAGCACCCGGCAACGCGACACAGCTCTGGCTAGAGCCGAAGCTATAAAACGTCACAGCCCCCGGAAGGCAGAATTCTGTCACGCGCGCCAACACCTGCAGTGGAAACCCTGGCGGAATATCTCTGTGGAACTGTCCGGGCAGTCAGACCACCAATGTCTGGTACTCTGAACTGGGTTCAACATGTTCAGCGAGACAGCACCGCATGTGCAGAATGCTGTCTGTGATTGCTTGTGAGGATAGTGCCATGGTAACACTGCACATGATGCTGCGCTGGACTTCATCTTGTATAGACAACACCAGTAATGCCTGCCATGAGGACTTGCAACTGTTGGCAGCCGCTCCTACAGGCAGTTCCAGTGTACAACACGGCAGGCGTCAGCAAAGGCCACATTAAAGACACGCTGCAATGACCTGACGTGAACCGCCACTCGATACACACCGCAGGACCCCTCTTCCTGCCTTGAGTGTCTTCCTCAGCCGATTCGCAGCAGGTTGCCATCGGTGAACTTGTGACCGTGTAAGTCACAATCCTCCATGTGTATGTCCTTCTATCCCACTTGCAGGGTGTTCTCGTCCAGGAACTTGTAAGCTGGGACCTCCAGGTTGTATGGCGCAGGCCCCTTGCGCACGCGGCCAGATGTGTCATAGTGGCTGCCGTGGCAGGGGCAGAACCACCCGTGCCAGTCGCCTGCGTTGGGCAGCGGCACGCAGCCCAGGTGTGTGCACACGCCCACCACCACCAGCCACTCGGGGTTGGTGGCGCGGTCGGAGTCGGGCTCCGGGTCCCGCAGCTCACTCATTGACACCTTGTTGGCGGCCTCCACCTCCTGCTCGCTGCGCCGCCTCACAAACACCGGCTTGCCGCGCCACTTGACGGTCACCGTCTGCCCCATCTCGATTTTGGACAGGTCCACCTCCAGCGCCGCCATGGCCAGCACATCCTTGGTGGCCGTCATGGACAAGATAAACTTCAGCACCGCCAACCGCAGCGCAGAAGCGTAGATGAAGCGGCCGCCCGTCAGCACAAAGTAGGTGAACGCCCGCTTGCTGGGATCGCCCACCGGGAAGCGCTGGTGCGCATGCTCATCGTAGTTGATGATGTTGGTCGGGTTCTTCGCAGCGTACACCGTCGGTGGCAGGCCAGAGGCGGCTGCGGCGTTGGCGATGTCCTGTAGCGCGTGCTGGGCGTAGCGTCGCTGGTCTGCGATGCCGTCACTCGGCATGACAGTGCGTCCAGCAACATCAAGGGTAGCCGGCGCGGCTGACAGAGAGCCCAGGCTGCTTGTCAAGCTGGGCAGCAGCCTCGAGCCGACGACCTTGCGCAGGGCCATCCTGACTTGCGATAGCCCTTCGCCCCGAGGTCGGAGTGCAGGTCTATCAGCTGTAGCGAGGCCGGTCTGCGGCTGCAAGGTCGAACAACGTCGTCCGTGGCTGCACGATACTCGGCAGGACTCAGGCCAAGTCGCGCAGGCCGATAGCGGGCAGCGGCGGTGAGGCGAAGCTTTCAGGGGTGCACAAAAGGGTGCTAAACCCGCAGCTGCCACACCCCGGCGAGCACCCCCGGCATTTTGCACGACAGAAGACCGGTGCGGGCATGACTATCGTCGCTACTCGAGCAAAAGGCGTCGACCTTCCTTCATATCTAGTTTGTAGTATCGAGCTGTGCTGAGGGTAGCCACGTCGTGCACATGAAAGCGGTTTGCCTTTGAATTGTGGGTGGGATCTGACACTGAAGACGCCCAAAAAGCTTTGCTTCAGATGTGCTGAGTTCATGCATCGGCTGCTGTCCATGCCAGGCCCTACCTGACATACAAGGCTGTCTGCTCAAATCATTAGCAGGAGGCCACAAGCTCCAGTGGCCACCCATGAGGTGCGGCGCCTTGCCGCATGTCTAGCTGGGCCGCCCTGAAAGCAAGGGCCGGCGGCTTGGCTCCCAGCATGTCCAAGGCGGGCGAGGATGATCGCAACGGCGATGACGAGCGAAAGCCTCTGAAACTTCAGATCGATGGCACCTCGGAGACAGGCATGTGCATCCGTGGGGCCATGCATGCACTCTGATGTTGTTGGCGTGCTAAGCATCTGCTGAACATTTGTCAAGCCGATGCGTGGCATCTTGCACATGTCTTCTGGTTGCACGTCAGGTCATGGGCTCCCGGCAGACATCGAGGCAGGCACAGCTGGCAGCATCACAGACAGGCGGGTGTGTGGGCTGCCGGCGCCCGTGCTGGCGGGCGTTGCGTATTGCACGGCGTCCGCCAGCATGGTGCTGCTGAACAAGTTCGCGCTGAGCTCCTTCGACTTCCGCTCCATCACGATGCTGCTGCTGTTCCAGTGCATCTTCTGCGTGGTCGCGGTGTACACGAGCTCGCTGCTGGGCGTCGTCAAACTCGAGGTGAGCAGCATCTTCGCGAGCAAGGTGTATTGTCACCGAACTGGCTTCGTGTTCCTGCGTCTGCGTGCTTGACATGCCATCGCTGCAATCTGCATGGCAGCACCCTCCAATGCAGATATCTGCTTGCATCTATAGGCTTGGAGCTGGGACATTGCGCGGACATGGTTCCCCGTAAATGTTATATTTGTGGGCATGATCTGGACCAGCTTCCCAGCGCTGCAGCTCCTTGGCGTCGGCATGGTGAGAGCGCGTGCGACGGCATGTGCTGCGGGCGCAAGGCTGTTGTGTTGCCGACCTGTAGTTCATGCACAATGAGGCCCGGCGCAATCCCTGTTGCTGCCTACAGGTCACGGTGTTGAAGAACCTGACCAATCTGTTCACCATCAGCGGGGACATACTGCTATTTGGCAAGCGGTACAACCTGGGTGGGTGTACCTTCTTTCCTGGACCCGGCACACTGGCAGGCGCTGCCTGCTTTGTGAGCGACGTTCTGCCTGACCATGACGTCGCTGGCTCGACAACATGCAGGGGTCTGGGCGACTCTTGTCCTCATGACGGTGTCAGCGCTGTGCGGTGCAGCAACAGACTTGCAGTTCAATGCCAGGGGCTACATGTGGCAGCTCCTCAACTGCTTGTTCACAGCTGCATATGCCTTGACATTACGAAACGTCATGGATAAGGTGTGCCGCATGGTTGCATGACCAATGTACCGTGTCGTTGCGAGGTACCAACTGCAAGCTGCAATGCATCTACTTGCCGTATCACGTTCTGGTCCGCATGTCACATGACCTCGTGTGCATGCTGCAGGTGACACAGTTGACGCCCAACAAGCGGAAGCTGGATGAGTTTTCAATGGTGCTGTACAACAACGTGCTGTCAGTGCCGATGCTGCTGCTGGCAGCGGCCATCAACGGCGAGTTCGCCACCATCCTGGGAGAGCCGGCGCTGCGCAACCCGCGGTTCCAGGCCGCGGCATGTCTGAGCGCACTCTGCGGCTTCCTCATCAGCTTCTGCTCACTGTGGTTCCTGTCAACCACAACAGCCACCACGTACAGCCTGGTGGGCTCGCTCAACAAGATGCCCATCGCGGTGCTTGGGCTCCTGTTCTTCGACTCCACATGGGATGCTAAGAACCTGGCCAGCATCGCAGTTGGTCTTGCCGCCGGCGTGGTGTTTGTGCGTGCCAAGCAGTCGTCAAACTAGCCATATAGATGCGCTTGTAGGTCTTGTACATCACACAGAGGTGTTTACTTCCCTCTGCTTCTGTAACGCCAGCGTCAATATACTGGCCAGTTAAATGCTAACTACAGTATGGATCCATCATCAGTTGAAGAGCAAAGCAGACAGCACTTCTGCTTGCGAGTCATGACTTACGAGCGGGTGCCAAAGGTTGTGGTGTGCGACCACCTGAGTTTCTGAAGCCAGCACAACTGTGACACCCACTGAGACACAGCAAAGGTCAATCCAAGGGGGTGTGACGACCGGAAGACCGCTCTTGACCTGTGACTAATTGGAGGCTTCGCTGACGTCAGGGGCTCCAGTGTCGTCAGGCAAGCATGCCACCGTGGCAGAGCCCTGAGAATGACGCTTCAGCAGTCACCAGTACACCAGACGAGCAGCGTTGCCATTGTTAGAAAACATATCATCTTCTTGTCAAGATAGGTTGAACCCAGAAGCAGCGTGCCAGACCGTCTCGTACTTGATATAACCCGTCCAAACTGACTGCTGTCCTCTCCAACAAGTGAGCTCCGCCGCATCAAATTGCCCATGGCTTTGGCACAATTCAGCAGAGTCAGGCTTCAGACTGGACAATGCGCAACCGTGCTGCGGTGCTCGACACGCATGTTTGCTGCACAGCTGCATCCCAATGACAGCGTCAGCAATCCAGGCGACGCATTCGCAGCGCAGCTGCAGGCCAAAACCGAGCGTGAGCTGCTGGAGCTCCTTGAGCGCCGCAATTCACAGCCAGAAAAGACCACTGAGCAGCACTCAGGGCAGCAGTCTGCCGCAAAGCCACAACCAGGCCAACAGCAGAGTGACCTGCCACGCGAGGAGGGAGGCCCACGTGGGCCAGAACCCACCAGATTTGGTGACTGGGAGCAGAAAGGCAGGTGTTCAGACTTTTGACAGCCCGCAACGCCATGTGGAGCAGCAGAATGGCAAAACAGCGGTGCACAATCAGTGTCATCAGATCGACCCTGCGGAGTGTGTGCGAGTAGGCTGATCATTGAAGCATGGTTGGGGTGGATTTTTTCGCTGAGGTGTTTTGTGTCTGATGTAATGAGACACGGCTTGTTCAGTGAAGATTGTGTTCAGCCAGGCATGCATGTTTGTTGGAGTGTTGGTGCTCAGAGGCATAGATGGTGTGTGCTGCTCTTATTAACAGGTGTGTACAGCTAGCATTAGCGAAGTACGGTTGTGCAAGTGTGAAATTGCACACCACCAATCACTGATGCCAACGTGATTGCACGTTCCGACACGATGTGAAGGCGATCCCGGCTGTTATGTCCAGTGGAACGGAGAGTCCTTTGACTTAGAGAACGGCAGCGCTAAATTCATGTCGGCGCTGTTGATACGGCACCCTGAGTGCATCCACAATAAGGCACCCTGAGTGCATCCACAGTAAGGCACCTGGAAATGGACACAGTCGAATTTAACCAGCCGAATGTAACCAGGCCTAGCAAGCCACACATCATCTACACATTGCCGTTGCCTACAACCCTGTTGTGCCCGGGTAGCACCCACTGACACATTTGCGCATTCTGGAATCGGGGGTGCTCGGGGTTCGAGGACTACCAAGTTCAAGCCTCGCAGCTGCAGAGTGCCTTTGCCACTTGCAAGACCCAGCGGGGCGACGGTGGTGTGAGCAGGACGACATTGATCGGAGCTGCACAGCTGCCGGCGCAGCAATGAGCTGCGACAGGCTGCGCTGAGACGCGGGGGATCGGTTGACACTTCAGCCCAGGGGGCCCGGTGCGCAGCTAGGGCCGGCCCCTGAGGCTGGAGAGGGCACCAGGCGTGTGACAGCCGCCTAGTATGGCGCTCGATATACGCATCGCTGGCAGATACAGACTCGGTCGCAAGATTGGCAGTGGGTCCTTCGGAGACATCTACCTGGGTGTTCACATACAGACTGGCGAGGAGGTGGGAATCAAACTGGAGTCGGTGAAGACGAAGCACCCGCAGCTGCTGTATGAGTCGAAGCTCTACAAGATCCTGCAGGGTGGAACGGGCATCCCAAACATCAGGTGGTATGGCATTGAGGGCGACTACAACGTGATGGTGCTGGATCTGCTGGGACCCAGCCTGGAGGACCTGTTCAACTTCTGCAACCGGAAGTTCAGCCTCAAAACAGTCTTGATGCTTGCGG
Organism: Diplosphaera chodatii; assembly: GCA_032358165.1. Taxonomy (NCBI): domain Eukaryota; kingdom Viridiplantae; phylum Chlorophyta; class Trebouxiophyceae; order Prasiolales; family Stichococcaceae; genus Diplosphaera; species Diplosphaera chodatii. The sequence goes on along the minus strand of JAALGY010000037.1, from coordinate 236,125 downwards.
ACCAGCTGATCTCGAGGATTGAGTTTGTGCATTCGAAGAGCTTCATCCACCGGGACATCAAGCCCGACAACTTTCTGATGGGCCTTGGCAAGCGGGCCAACCAGGTCAGCATCATCGACTTTGGTCTGGCCAAGAAGTATCGCGACCCCAAGACGCACATCCACATCCCGTACAGAGAGAACAAAAACCTGACGGGCACAGCGCGGTACGCCAGCATCAACACGCACCTGGGCATCGAGCAGAGCCGGCGCGACGACATCGAGTCGCTGGGCTATGTGGTGATGTACTTCCTGCGTGGCAGCCTGCCATGGCAGGGCCTCAAGGCGGCCACAAAGAAGCAGAAGTACGAGAAGATCAGCGAGAAGAAGATGAGCACACCCATTGAGGTGCTGTGCAAAGGCTTCCCGCTCGAGTTTGTCACCTACTTCCAGTACTGCCGCTCGCTGCGGTTCGATGACAAACCAGACTACTCGTACCTGCGCAAGCTGTTCCGTGACTTGTTCGCCCGGGAAGGCTACCAGTGGGACTATGTGTTCGACTGGACGATCCTCAAGTACCAGCAGCTGCAGCAGAATGCGCGGCCCTCGGATGCTGGGGCGGGGGGCGCGCGCCCCCGCGACGAGTCGGCGGGCGCCACCTTCCCCCGCGCCACTGCCGGCGAATCCTCCCGCCGCCGCTGAGCCCCGTCAGGCGGCCAGCGATACGGGGTCCGCCTACAGTGTGGTGGGCGTAATGATGCAGGGGCGGGCGCAGTGGTCTGCAGCGCCTGCACCTGGGCAGGCCCACCTGGTGCAGCCTGCGACAGCAGGGCTGCCGCGGAATGACGGCATGACAGACTGCCGCACCCTGACGGGCCTGCCAGAACTCTCTCATCTGTGGCCCTGATAGTGGCTGCGCAGCTGGAATGTGAATTTTGCTGCGGCTGTTTGGGGGAGGGACTTGGTCGCGCAGGCATCTGCTTGCCCATCTAATGGTATCACAGCACAGATTCGGGTCCTCTGCAACCGATGGATCTGCCTGACACAGTGGAGCAGGGCCCAACCCAGATCTCGGTCTTAGTGCACTAGGACAGTTTCTCCTGGACATGGAGGTGCAGGTGCCCTATATTGGCACATGAATCGTGCATGGAGCACAGCAGGCAGTACGGTCAACTGGTGGATGCATGGTTGTAACTTCGCACATGGCAGCAGCCCACAGGCCTGGCATCGCTGGCCACACAGATTGCATGCCCTCCACTTGAAGAGCTCCAGTTGCAATGCCAATCGTGGTGCCCAAGAAAGCCCTCAAACTAGCACGGCCAGGATCCAACAACAGCATTCAGCCATACTGTCAGAGACCAATGCATCTGTCCATTGGTCCAGAAGCAAGATCATCAGCTACTGCAGGACCTCTACCCACGCCGCCAGTTCCCGCTGGCCAGGTAGCTCGCCTGCACCCGCAGCCGATCTGCCAATGCACCGAACGAGTCCAAGGCAGGCCGCGCATCTAGATGCATGGCCACGGGGCCATCTGGCAGCGGCGCTGCATTGTAGAAGTCGATGATGTACCGCACCTGCGGCGCCCGTACGAGAAGCTTAGTTTGCCACAGGTTACGACGAATGCATCTGCCGGCGTACTGCTGGGGCGACGTGCCTTGGCAGCAGACACCATGAGCAGTATGTCGTCATCAGTTTCGGGCACCCCACACGTGCAGCAAGTGTGCAAAAGGTGCCACAGCGCTGCGGCACCTCGCGGCCGCAGCGGTCGACGACCCAGTCGTGGCGGTCGAAGGGCAGCTTATAGCCCAGGAGGTTGAGCAGCCGCGCCTTGGGGCTGTACTCCTGCGGCCGCCCGGTGAAGCGCTTCAGCCTGGGGATGCACCCATCGTGCAGTGCCTGCAAGATGCCACCGTCGTGGTCTGGGTGCTTTGCACTGCAATGTAGCAATTGCACTATGGCATGGCTGCCTGACAGCAAGCACATTAGTGACTTCACCAATGCCCTGCTCAGCAATGCCCGTACGGGTATGACGTCCTATCAGTGTCTCAAAGGGCAGTCGTGCAACTATCGGCCTCACCTCGTATTTTAATATTTGATGCCAGGCACGTTCATTGACACCATTGTGAATGGCGACGACGTTCTTCATGTCGCCTGGGTCTGCAGGCCAGCCCTTGCGCTGCATAGCGTTGTAGAACTGCTGTTCCGAGGGGTACATCCACCGCTCCTGCTTGCGGCCCTGATGCTGCGGTGCCTCCTCCGCGCCTGTGCATGTGAACATACGCGCCGCTCACACCGTCACAAATGCTTGCTAGGGCGGCAAGCATTGTGCATGTATGATGCAGCTGCTCCAAACGTTGCTGTCGACATCGTGGCTGAAAGAATGATGCCATGCTGATTCAGGGCACCATTGGGGATGCTGGACATCTGGCGGTCGGTTGGCAGCAGTGGGTGCCCTGGCGGCAGTTGCGCCGACCCATCTGGACTCGGCACGGCACCAACAACGGGGCACCCTGTGACAGCAAAGATTGTCAGTTTGAGAGTGCATCAGCATTGCTCCATGTGTGTCACCGCTCTACTCCAGCATGTGCTTCACCTCCAGTGGGCAGCGGCTTCCCATCAAAGCCTATGTTTGCCAGCCCTACAACCAAGACAGGCATGTATCAACGTTCAAGTCACAAGCATTTCTTACACCAAAGGACCTGTGGATATTTCAAGCATGCCAGAGCGCATCATGGTGCATGCCGATTGCGACGCGCTGCATTGGCACTGGCAGATGTAGAAGTCTCACGGTTGCTGGCTGGCCGCTGAGCAGAGCTGCTTCCTGCTGCTCGTATGAAAGCACGTTGCGCCGCTTTCGGGTCGCCTGTCTGTTCGCTGTCGCCTTGCATGGGTCCTCTGCGACGCTGCGCAGTCAGCAGGCTAGAACCATTTTGGTGGATCTTTAAAACGTGCCTGTCACAGGCTACTGCGTGTGCAGCTCAGGTCGTTGAGGATTCCACAGCAATGCGGAATGCTCCGGCAGAACGGCAGCGGCACAATTGGCGACGTGCCCAGGAAGTCTGCTCATGCTTGCTGCTGATGGGTTGTACCGGGCACAGGGTTACGTCACATGAGCGTACACGCCACTGTCAATTTCACACTGCATGTCTATCAGGATACACTCAGGACTCGATGTGACGCCCGTCGAGGCAGGCCTATTTCAGGAGTCGACCACCCAATACGCACGCGCTCGAAGGTTCCACTAAGTATCATGCATGCTATGTCATCGGCCAGTGCGCCCAAGTGCGCTGTCCGTCCGGGGATTGCTGGTGTACTCCTGTACTTCCACAATGGTGTCGTCGACCAGCGATTGAAGCTTACGCAGCTCCTGCGTGTAGAGGATGCGTAGCAGAGTCGCCGCCTGGTCGACCGCTGCATCTGCATGACATGTGGCATCACAACTGCTTGTGCTTCGAGCCGTGGCAGCCTGCATCTTTGTGAGCCAGTGTGGTACACATCGGCACCTTGCAGCCTTTGCATGCAGCACCTGTGCCTCTGCAGTTTCAGAGCAAATGTTCAACGGTGACATGCACCTCCTGTGCTGAAGCCGAGCGGGAAGTCGGAGGCCGCCGCCTCACGTGTGCTTCGCTGCCCCACGGCCAATGCTGGAAGAACGCGGTGCGTCAGTGCCATTTGAGCCTCCTGCAATGCGAGACATGACTTCGAGGGCCATGGCATGTCGAATTGGCGATGGACTCCAGATGACCTACACCTCAGTTGCTAACAAGAGATTGTGGCCCTGGCCAATCCAATGGTTCCATATCTGCCTGCACTTACGAGGTAATACTCATGCCATATCATACCTGCAAAACCTGCGGCAGGGGAAGCGCCGGGTCCTCAATGGCGCCGCTCCCCCCGGATGACACTCTCTGCAGCGTCTCCCGCAGCTGATCTTGCACTGCACTACTTGACACTGCACAGCAGAAGCATTGCCATTGACGCCTGCGCATGTGCTGACCCTTCGCCCCACATGCACACCGCATACGGAACATAGACCTGACCAGGCTCCTGTCTCCTGCTCACCCTCGATGTGAGACTTGCGCTGTCTGGTCTTTGCTGCCGACGTTCCTGGTGTTGGTGCAGTGCGGGGCACTGCATGGCCCAGTGCCGCCTCTGCACAGCAGAGCAGCGAATAAGTCTGCGCTGTCTGGACCATCCAGCAGGTTTCACAAACAATCTCGTGTCTAGATTCAGGCTACCATCCACAAAGCAGTTGTGTGCTCACTGTTGTCTTCATATTCACGGGCTACCGCCAGCCGCAGGAGCCACAGCAGCTGCGAATGGGTATCTTTTGATCGCACTGCTGCTGGGCAGCCCAGATGCTGCAGATACTGCGGCAGGAAGCACAGAGCTATGGTCATTCTTGGTCCTCACAGAGCCCTAAATGGTGCACTGGACGCTCACTCACTGGTGCACTGGTGCACTAGATGCTGCCACCCAGCTGGAAGCTGCAATGGTGCTGACCCTGTCATAGGCACTTTGCCAATCTGGAGACTCTGCAGATGCCAGGGCTGGGCGGTCCTCCACTTTGTAGGCCCGGATTTTGCGGTCTTCCAGCCATGGCACCAGGATCCGCAACGCGTCCAGCTGGACACTGTCAGCCTGAGGGTGCTGCAGAGCCCGCAGCAGCATGTGCACACTTTGCACCATGTATGTACACTTCGTCAACGTCGACGATCAACAATTCAGACCGCAGATCAGCTGCCCGTGGTTGATGTTGGAATGGTCCAGTGCTGCAAGGCTGTGGACCCTGCTACAAGGCTCTCCGATCCCAGGGAATGGCTTCGTATGTCTGCGCAATCCGACTCTATACATCCGCACACAATCCTACATGGGGAGGTCGTCAACAGTAAGCGGAAGCTGGGACTGCTGAAGGTCCTGCTGGGTCGTGCCGGAATCCCACGATGCAGTTATCGACCCCTGGTGATGAGTCCCTCGTCAGCGCACGGGCGCAGATATTGTGGTGCCTAAAACAGCTGCTTGCGCGCGAGTGAACGGTCAACTGGTGCCAACGATTTGAGACCCGTAGCGCTGCGGGTGAGCACACCCTGGGCCAGGTTCCGGAACGTCCTTGAGCCAGACCCTCGCCCACCGGAGCTGTCGCGCAGGGCGTCGCAATGAAGCAGAAGACCTTCAAGGAGGAGCACCCACTTGAGAAGCGGCAAGCCGAAGCTGCTCGCATCAGGGACAAGTACCCGGACAGGATCCCGGTGATTGTGGAGAAAGCGGAGAAGAGCGACATACCAGATATCGACAAGAAGAAGTACCTGGTGCCAGCAGACTTGACAGTGGGGCAGTTTGTGTATGTCATTCGCAAGCGCATCAAAGTCAGCCCAGAGAAGGCCATCTTCATGTTCGTAAAGAACGTGTTACCACCTACAGCCGCGCTCATGTCCGACATCTATGAGGACCACAAGGATGAGGATGGGTTCTTGTACATCACATACAGCGGTGAGAACACCTTCGGGGCAGACCACTGAGCGCTGTGGCGAAAGGCCAGGCATAGCCGCCAGTCAGTGTGTCAGCAGCAGTGTGTCCTTTGGCACAATGCTTTGGCTTGCCCGCGGCCAACCTCCTCTGCCGTAGTATCTGTACCATAGCTGCAGCACTGCATTGTACGCCAAGCTCTGTAGTGTGATGGCGCAAGTGTGTGCCACCCATTGTCAACAAGTACATAGCTGTCCCGCCTTTGGTCAGCTAGATTGCTTTCAGCTCTGTGGACCGTTGCTGTGTCATTATACATCTATTTTATTGACGATGTGATGTGATATGGCAGAGCACAGCACCTGCAGCAGGGCAGCGCTGCCTTACAGTCACTGCCAGAATTATCAACCACCAGAAGACACATTTGAACTGTTGTTGTATGTTCTGTATGGTGCATCGGCTGCCATTGCATGTCAACATTGTACGCAGCCTCATCGGTAGGAACCAGTGCAGGTCTTGGCTCAGAAGTTCTGGCAGGATAAGTTCCTCGAGCGCTAAGGCTGGCAACCTGGCTCCTCACTGAGGTCTCCGACATCCAGCTGCCTTTGCTGCAAAAGATGCCCAAGCCCCCAATCAGATGCGGCGACACCAACTGCTGCTCTCACACATCCTCGACAGAGCGGGTGCGGGTTGGGAGAGGCACTGCGGGGCGGCCACGGCGGGGCTGTCGAACCGAATGCTGCATGCCCAGCGCAGGAAAGTCGTTTGTTGTCAGCTCGAAGGCGGGCGACTCTGCCGCCGGGGCCTCCGCAAAACTGCTGGGCGGCAGCCGCAATGGCTCGTGCTGCGCACTCGCTGCAAGGGGCGCCGGAGGCCCTTCTGCGCCATAAGGCACGCCCATAGCATTGCTGACGCCCGCAGCCAGTGACTGCCCCAGAGGGTAGGGTGGCAGCGCCCGTCCGCGGGGGCTGGCGCCAGCAGACTGCGTGACTGTTCCGCGAGGGCCAGCACCATTGTGCCTCAGCGCCATATGCCGGCTGCCGGCGTCCATGCTGCGCCCCTGTGCCCCCGGGCGCACAGCTGCCTGGCGATCCGAGAACAGCTGGTCGCTGGGAACCTGGTCTGTGACCCCGCCGCGGTCACCGGCAGCGGGCCGGCTGGGAAGCCCGCCAGCAGGGTTGGAAGCTGTGCTGCGTGGCAGCTCGGCAGCAGCAGCGCTGCCAGGCGTGCTTGGGGGCAGCTGAGGCAGGGCGGCAGCAGGCCCCGGCGCGGCGGGCCGCCAGGCACCATGCTGCGGCTGCGCATCGTCAGCGCTGGTGCTGCGGGCGTAGCTGCGCGAGGACCAGATCGCTGCCTTGTAGCTGGGCGGTGGCTTGGCCGCCGCAGGTGCTTCGCTTTCTGGGACCGCGCCCTCTGCCCTGCCCGTTGCCGGGGGCTGTGCCAGCTGCTGCGCCCCAGCGTCGCCCTGGTCCTGCAGCCCCGTCGCTGAAGCTGGCCGCCTGAGCGTGGGCAGCGGCGGGTACTCTGCCCCAGTGAGCTGCACGGCCGGAGGCAGCTCCCCTGCACCCATCTGCGGCAGCGAAGCCCGCCGCTCCTGGGCCGCTGCGGATGCCAGTGGCGGCGACTTGCCATCGGCCGGCTGCGAGTACGGCTCCTCCGGCTCAGACCTTGCCCTGGCGCCCCGCTGGGAAGCTTCAGCGCCGTCATGCCGGGCGGCATCGGCGGCTGCGGGCTGCGGGCTGCTCCCCAGCTCGGAAGCCCGCGAGCTGGGTGGCTGCGCCGTGCGCCGCGGCATTGTCGTGGGCCGGAAGAAGGGGCCGGTGTTGGGCGGCGAGCTCAGGGGCGAGCCCCCCTCCAGCACACCATCGACGACGCTGGAGGGGGCGGAGGCAGGCGCGGTGCGGGGGATGTCGCCCAGGGGCAGCCCGTGCTGCGACGGCCTGCCAAACACGCTGGTGCTGGCCTGCAGGGCAGCATCGTCCCTGGACCGCCACTCGCTGCCGCCGCCGCTGTTGCTGGCAAAGCGCTGCAGCACAGGGGGCGCCTCCGCCGCGACGCGCCTCGCCGGGTGCGGCCTGCTGCCGGGCTGTGCCTGCTGCGGCGGCGGGGGGTGCGGCAGCAGGGGGTGCAGCCGCTGCGGCTGGCGTCCGGCGCCTGCCTCCGAGGGAAACAGGTCATCCCACATCTTCTTGGGCGACCCTGGCAGCGGCCCCGAGCCGGCCGAGGCTACCGGCGGCTGCGCAGGCGGCTGCGGCCGTGTCTGGCGGTCGTGCTGGCTCAGGTGGCCTGCACCACCGTGAGTAACGCTGACACAGCACAGCTTTGACGGGGTGGGTCGTGCTGCCAGCAACAGGGAGTAACTGTGCAGGGCTAGCAGTGTGGGCCATCAACCTCAGCACGGATGTCACTCAGGAGGTGACTCATCACAAGCTTGGTTGAGCCACTCTCTGACCTGGGGACGATGGTGGAGACGACGCCTCGCTGGCAGCAGGATGCGCAACTGGCCCATTAGCGAGGGTTGACGCTGGCTGCTTGGGGCGCCTCTGCTGCTGGAAGAGCTGCTCTGCAGCAGCCTGCGTCACCACTGGAGGCTCCTGCATCTGTAGGGGTGCCGCCTCATGCTGCTGCTCTCGCTGGTGCTGAGGCTGTTTGAGCTGCGGCAGTCGTGGTTGGGGAGGCTGGCGATGCCGGTGCTCCTGCGGCTGATGCAGGAAGTGGTTGTGCTGCTGCGCCTGCTGGTGGTTGGGCTGGCCCGGGGGCGGGGGTGGCGGCGGCCGCCGCACAGGGCTGCTGCCAGCGGGGGGCGGCACCAGCGCCATGGCCCGTGGAAAGGCTGCGGGGTGGCCCAGGTGCCCCGAGGAGTGGCTGCGGACGCTGCCGACGGGTGGCGCTCTGCCGGTGCCGGGCACCTGGAGCGGCGCTGAGGCCGCGGCAAACATCGACGCAACGTCTGACAGCGGCCGCCGCGACTGCTGAGGTGGCGCGATGCCATCACTGCCCCGCGCGATGGGCGTCACCGGCAGGCTGGAAGACTGCGTGGCCGGCGCCTGATTGCCGCTGGTGACAAGATCTGCCAGGGAGGGTGCCTTTGGGAGCTGCGTCGCGGCCTTGGACGGGCGTGCGCCGCTGCGCCCCGTGTCGGACAGCGACCCTGAGCGGCTGTGGCTGGCGTGCTGGTCGGCCGGTGGTGCTGCCGGCCCTCCAGCATGCACCGGCCCCTGCAGCATTGCTGACAGATGCTTGGCGGACGGTCACTTCAGAAGTCTTCAGTGGAAGCAGCCAGACGCTAGTCAAGTAGAGCAGCACCTAGGCTTCTGCATGCAGCACTGTGTTCGGCATACTACATCATACTCCCACCTGTGCCCTCGCTTCTGCAGCGTGGTGCCCGGCAAAGCCATTCAGCAGCGGAAGGCCCTCTGGACGCACACCATTGGGCAGTTGCAGCCCGAGACTGGCCAGCAGGGCAGCATTGCCGGTGGCAAATTGCTGCGCATCGGCAGAGTAGCTGCGATACATATCGGGCGTCACTGGCCGGGCCGCCTGCACAAAGAGGTTTCCCACATATGATGTTGCGATACCGCACCATGCATCCTTTTCCAACGAGACTTGCACTGGTGCGCACGCAATCCGAGGTCGCAGCTCGCCTGGCCTGCCGAGCGGTCGCCGTGGGCGTCGGCGCCCGGGACGCCGTTCCGCATGTCGAGCGCCCGCATGTCGGCGGCTGACCCGGTGCGCAGGTCTGCGAGGCCTCTCAGGTCGACGCCGCGCATGTCCAGCCGCATGTCGCCCACACTGTGCGCGCTGACGCCGCCGGCGGGGCCGTGCCGGCCGCGGGGCCCCCCGAACGCCTGCTGCCGCTGCCGTGCCGCCTCGCGGCCACCCGCATGGCGCTGCTGCTGGTCAACCGACTGTCGCCGCCCGTGCGGTCCCACGCCATTGGCTGCAGCCGCCGCCATGGCGTGCGCCCACTGGAGCTCTGGCGGCAGCATGCCCGGCTGCCAGCCGCCTGGCATCTGGCCGCTGCTGCCGTTCTGGCGCCCATGGCGCCCTGATTGCTGCACATGCCTCGCCGCCGCCTGCCGCTGCAGCTGCTGCATGTTTGCAGCAAATCGCACGGGGTCCACAGCGGCCTCGGGCCCCAGCCGCTGTCCATTGCCCACGAACGGCATTGCGCTCAGCAAGTGTGGCGGCGGCGGAAGCAGGAAGGGCAGCTGCGTCGGCAGCGGCAGAGGCCGCTCCACCTGCCGGCAGCGGTACACACGCAAGAAGAAGCGCTGCAGGCCCGCCAGCGCCTTCCCTGGATGCTCCTGCACCAACAGCAGCAATGATCACCTCAATGTGCATATCAGGAATTCAAGGGCTCAGCTGCACCGAGAGCACCCTGAGGTGGTTGGCGTGGCAGCAGCAGCTCGCACGAGCAAGCAGCAAACTCGTAGCAGACCTGCTGCATGATGTCATCAAGGGACCGCGCGGCGTGCGCCCAAGCCTTGCGGATGCGGGCGGCATTGGCCTTGCTGACGCTGCGGCCCAGGTTGTTTGTCGGGCACATGGGGTCCATGATGTTGATGAACTTGGGCTGAAATGCGTCTGGCACATAGTCCTGGCCCTCAGTCTTCACATTTTCCAGCAGATTGGCCAGGTAGCTGGCCGACAGGAGTGCGCCGTCTTGCGCCTCTGGCTGTGGCGGGGCTGCGGTGTGACACTGGACATCTCAGCACCTCATGCTAGCACATGCTTGCATCACTGTGACAGCTCAAAAGTTGACGCGTTCTATATTGGACCATGCACCTTTGCTGTGCGCAACATCTGCCAATGGCGCAGGCCCCTGCAGCGTGAGGCACATCGCGTCCCAATCAAAGCTGCCATACACCTGGAGAAACTGCTGCAGCACCTGTTCACAGCAGAAGAAAGCCAAGTGTCACTGCGCTCTGTTGATTGCGCGTAGGCCAGGACGTATGTTCATGCTAGTAGTCGATGCGCAAGCAGGAAAGCCTTCAGGACCAGCCAACCTTGAGCGGGGTGGCAGCTGTGGTGTGGTACAGGTTGCAGATGTGCAGCACCAGGACCTCCAGCGCATAGGAGGACAGCAGCCCATGGTGTGCACCCAACAGCCTGCTCTCGTAGTAGCACCACGCCTTGATCTGCAACCCCATGTACACCCACAGTTGCTTGGGCGTGGATGACGCTGGGGTGCAACTGGAGCGTCAAGCATCAGCGGCGCCACCGCGCAATGCCCTCTATGTAGATGAGGGTCCGTACCAGGATGACGCTGCGCTTGAACAGGTCCTGCCGCCCAATGAACATGCCCAGCTCCTGCAGGAAGTTGACGGCGCACAGGCCGCCCAGCGTCTCGTAGGAGACGTCCACCACCACGTCGTTGACCAGGAACTTCACGAGTTTGACCTGCAAATGTTAACGATGCTACTAAACACATGTCTGTGCCTGCCGCAGCACTGTTCCAGGCTGTTTGACACCAGAGCTTTCTTCCGTGAGATTGTGTAGATGATGCGACCACGGCCGCACACCTCGGCGTTGATGACTTGGGGGTTGGTGACCAGGTAGCCATTGGAGGATGGCTTGCGCGTCTCCCGCTGCAGGGAGGCATGCAGCCGCGTCGCCCATGTGTCCTTCAGCGGCACACCGTGCGCTTGGAACAGCGAGAAGTCGATGTCACCGTCCGGCAGATACGCCTTCAAGGCCACTGAGCCAAAGACGTAGGCGTTGACCTGCATGGCGGGAGCGGAGGCATGGGTGAGCGCGCCATGTGCACACTCACCAGCAAGGACACACCGATCGCGGCGGCAGTGGGCTCACCTCTCCCCACTGAGAGAAACAGCGCTGGACTAGCGCCTGCACAAAGGTGATGATGCCGTCGCGCTGGGCCTGGGCGACGTCGGTGGGACTGACCCGGAGGAGGATGCGACTGCTCTCCTCTTCCAAGTGAGGCGGTGCACCCCGCGGCGTCTGTGGCTTTGCTACACGCGGCTCTACAAATACAGCGCTTGTGATGGCATCATCGGAAGGCTTCAATTTGGCAGCAGGCAGTGCCATGCTTGTGCAGTGCTCAACACAACATGCTGCAAGACGAGGCTCGCAACTTGGACCGAGGACTGCCCGTAGTTTGGGAATGTGCGCGTGTGCCACTCACAACGGCCGAGTCCTGTATCTGGCAACTTGGCTATAGCGCGTTCTGGTGAGCATCACCATCGGTCGTGCACTCCGCCCATGTGGCATGTTGAGATCTTCGTCCCCATGCCGAGAGCCGGCATTTCTGCATTACAACCATCCCAAAAGTCGTCTTGCTGCCATTGGCGTCTATTGTGCCATATTGCACCTCGCTGCTGCATTGCGTTCCTGATACATGCTGTGCATTGCCAGCCATCACCAGCTCCTCTGGTCCTGATTGCTGATTTACAGGGTGTTGGCAGGTGACGTTGGTGCATCCAGGACTCGCAATCACATCCGAAGGCATGCAGCGAAGCTTGGGGTTGTCCCGGCTTGGTGGCTTTGCGCTTCTGAGAGGTGCGCCTGCCACCGACTGAAGCATGCGGCATGCCATAGCCGGTCCTACAGCAATGGTGCCCATGCACAGGAGCCAACGCAACCAGCGTATACTCATCATTGCCTTTTCGCTCACCAACAGGCCGAAATGCATTTGTTGAGCCCAGCATCGCGCCCACACTCGTGCTGGAACAATGTAGCGCATCCGGCGGCGCTGTGCAGGCCAGAGGCACCACAGTCCTCTGTGTCCGCAAGGACGATCAGGTGTGAGCATGCGCTGTGGAACGGAAGCAAACGGGCATAACCTGGCATCAGACTCTTGCAAGTAAGCGTCGCATGGCTGAAGTGAACAATTGTTCACCCACTTGCAGGTAGTTATCATGGCTGACGGGCAGGTGACACAAGGCAGCGAGATCGTAAAGCCCAACGTCCGGAAGGTCAGGCGCATCAATGATGACGTCATCGGCGGCTTTGCAGGCAGGGCAGTGCGGTGGAGGTGGATGCATTGCTCCTGCATGTGCCAGGGTGGTGCACAACACCTGACAAGCTTGTCGCTGTCTGCAGGCGCAACGGCAGACGCATTCACGTTGTTTGAGAGGCTGGAGCTGAAGCTGGAGGAGCACCCAGGGCAGCTTACGCGGGCAGCAGTGGAGCTAGCCAAGGCCTGGCGAACAGACAAGTTCCTGCGGCGATTGGATGTGCGTTAACACAGACATTGCTTGCAGGCGGTGCTATCTGTGTAGTGTCTGGATATCAGCGTGGAGGACGCTTGCCTATCGATGTCTTTTTGCATGTGCAGGCCGTCATGATTGTGGCGGACGGCAAGCACTCGCTGCAGATAACAGGCAACGGCGATGTGCTGGAGCCTCATGACGGCATCATTGGTGAGCTTTTACGGTGCGACAAGCCGGTCCATGACAGATGTGCAGGTTGACAGGTCTTACATGTGGCTTCCTGTCTTGGCGCAGCAATTGGATCCGGAGGGGCGCATGCGGGCGCTGCGTCACGGGCGCTGCGGGATGTCGACGGCATGGACGCACAGACAATAGGTGCCTTGGCATGGTGTCATCTGCGCTTGTACCACCTCGTGCAGCGTGGTGTCAGCCTGATGATGTGCCTACACGTTGCATGTGTTGTGCAGCGCAAAAGGCGATGAAGATCGCGGCGGACGCCGACATATACACAAACCACAACTTTCAAACAGAGGTCATCGGAGAGGCGAGCGGCAGCTAGGCAGCATTCTGCACCGCTTGCACAGCTATAAGCGTGAAGCTGTGATCTGCAAGCACCAAATACTTTGCTCACCAGAACCTGGCATCAGAAGTATGCTCCAGTGCGACAAGCATGCACGCTGTGTGACGACCACGAAGCACTCACGTGGCGCCACCATAAGCTCTTGCTTCGATGACCTTATGCGCAAGTACTCCAGCTCGTCCTGCGCTGCGCAACGAGGTCGTCCCCAAACAGGTGGACTCAGTGTCCGCACCGTAGGCAGCCAAGATATTGGTTCATGCATTGCGACGGGTCAACCTGGGGGTCGACATCGCGGACAAGCATACGAGCTGCGGCAGCAAGTTTGGTCGCTGCTGCAGCGTGCAAAGCCGTTGTAGCTGTCTGCAGACAGACACGCATGCTGTGAAGGCATCATCGACGCCACGACATGGACTGGCCGTGAAGCATGATGTCTGCTCACGTTGCAAGTAGTTCGGATCACTGTCCCGTCAGCTGCCAGCACTATATACCCCAATACTCCCTGCAGCACGACAAATGTGACATGTTGAATGCCCGAAGAGCTGAAGTGGGCTGCTGCGTAGCATTACGATACCAGCTCTGAACCTTATGCGCCGTCAGTCGTTGCAGTGACGCGTCTATGTCGTCGGGCTGCATGATCCTACTGAGATCACACAGCAGGCTGTGAGACACTTCGGGCGCTTCTTTTGGGCTGTGTTCCGGTGGAGACACGCTTTTTCGACTCAGCTGCTGTGCAGTGTGGCGCAGCCGACGCAAGGGTTTCATTTGTATTGCTGTGAACAACTTAGCAGTGCAAGTTTTGTCACTGTTCTTGGAGATTCAAGGTAGCACTGTCAGCCCGTACGCTTCCTGACATCGGCCAAGACTGGCCGTGGTTACGCCGTCGCACCATCCAAGGGCACCGATCTCTAGTGCAGAGCGAGACGACTCTCAGGAAGCCGGCGTCCCGCAGTAAGATCTATCCTGAGTGCGACAGACTTGCGCGCAGCGCACACTCCGCCTTTTGCAGCCCCGACTTTGATCCAGAACAGCAATATCGCAATGGCGTCCACGATGTCCGCTTTCATGACCGGCAGCCGCCTGCAGCTGGGCGCCAGCCGGGCGACCAGCTCAGGCAACAAGGTGCTGATAAGACTGCCCAGTATAATCTGCGCCGACGTGCATGATCTCACTGCCCTTGAAACATCGCTAGAACTCCAACGTACAACTTGAGTCCGTGCTGATCCAACGGGATCGGCTGGGAGCTCTGCAGTTGGCACGGTTGACGGTGATCACCACTCGTGCAGAAGACCACGGTCATGCGCCGCACGGTCAAGCAGGCCTCGGGCCCCTCCAGCATCTGGTACGGTGAGTCGAATCATGCCGGTGGCCACTGCAGCTGAGACCGATCACATCAGATGGGGTTGCGTCATCAGCATCAACCACCGCCTGCATGATCACTCCATGCAGCCTTTGTTGATCTGCCGGGTGCATCGCCACAATGACCACCCGCCCGCACTGACGTTTGGCAGTGCCAACGGCAGGCCCGGACAGGCCCAAGTGGCTGGGTCCTCTGTCTGACGGCGCCGTCCCGCAGTACCTGAACGGCGAGTTCGCTGGCGACTACGGGTAGGCCGTCCTCATGAGATTTTGGCTGCTTCCTGCGGACGCTGCCAATGAAGTCAAGCTGCATCGTCCGGCAAATCCTGCTCCATTCCGCAGAGCTCATGTCGTGAACGCACGCTGCGCGACAGGTGGGACACCGCCGGCCTGTCGGCCGACCCGCAGACTTTCGAGCGCTACAGGGAGATCGAGGTCATCCACTCCCGCTGGGCCATGCTGGGCGCCCTGGGCTGCCTCACCCCCGAGCTGCTGGCCCAGGTGCGGACTGCAGCACTGCAGTGCGCACTGCAGCAGGCTGTGCGGCTGTGTGGCATGCCGGATGCACTGTGGCTGACTGCGTTGCTTAATCCCTGCAGAGCGGCGTGCAGTTCCAGGAGCCGATCTGGTTCAAGGCGGGCGCCCAGATCTTCGACAGCGACGGCCTGAACTACCTGGGCAACCCGTCCCTGGTGCATGCCCAGAGCATCATCGCCACCCTGGCCGCCCAGGTCATCCTCATGGGCGGCGCCGAGGCGTACCGCGTGGATGGCGGACCGGCAGGCGTCGGCCTGGACCGCGTAAGTGACGCTCGTGTGTCTGGCCTGGCACGCGATCCAGGCATCCACCGTGTTGGTTGTACTCTGGACATGTCCCTCGCGTCTGGTCCCACAGGGGGTGTGCAACACACGAATGCTGCGGTGCCCCTGCAGGTGTACCCCGGCGGCGACTACTTCGACCCCCTGGGCCTGGCCGACGACCCCGACACCTTTGCTGAGCTGCGGGTACGAACATGGCAAGCGGCAGTGTGTCTCGCGTCTGAATGAGCCGTATTGTGAAATGTGGTCGTGCTGTTCCGGTCCTCGGGTTGTGGTGCTTGATGTCGCTAGTTTTGTGCGTCTGCAGGTCAAGGAGCTGAAGAATGGCCGGCTGGCTATGGTCTCCATGCTGGGCTTCTTCGTGCAGGCGATCGTGACTGGCAAGGGCCCACTGCAGGTATGAATGTTGGCTGCGGCACCAGCAACCTGCATCGGCCCCAATACATGCACAACTTGGTTCTCCACAGGATTGTGACACCTGTTTCTCTGCATGCAGAACCTGAACGACCACCTGGCAGACCCAGCTGCCGTGAACGCCTTCAACTATGCCACCAAGTTCACGTGAGGCTTCACCCTGCATGTGTTGCACCTCTCTAGCACATTGCCTTCACGCCCTGTTGCCTTTCACACGACTGCTTGCACGATTTGACACAAATGCCTACCTGCTGCAAGAACGTATGCAGAAGGCTGCAAAGTTGCCAGTAGCACACCAGGCACACCTCCATCGATTCCTCTTCGTGCAGGCCCTCCAACTAGATGGGCGTGCGGTGACATCGCGAAGGCACCAACCAATGCGGGCATTCACTTGTTGATGGCAACGGGAGACATGCACTTCTTTGCACTGGGGTTCAATTTTGCACTGACTGCGGCTGCAAGACTCCTAGGTGTTTGAAATGGCTCAGGAGCCGTTTCAAGGTGTTGTTGCATCCGATACACGTGTTACCGTGTGCAATTGTGCATCAGAATCAAGCAATCTCAGACATGTCTTGATCCTGACCGCTCATGTAAATTTTGGCAATTCCTTGTCATGGCAATCCATCATGTTCCCAGGGGCGCCGTGAGGCTGGACCCAAACAAAATCCTGCTTGTCATAGCACTTATTCCCCCGTGACCATTTGTACATGTGAAACGCTGTCACTCAATCGCACTCTGCGATCTACACCGTTCCAAAACTTTCTGTGCCGAAGCACTTCAGTCAGTTCTCATAGCACTGTGTGCTCACTTCCGCTTGCCGGCCATCATGGGGTTCTTCCGGATGCGGATGTGCTGAGGCGTGATCTGCAGGGCAGCAGCCTCGTTTCAGACACATCGCGACCACTGCGGCTTGGGCATGCTGAGCATCCCCATGACTTGAACACATGCATGTTGACGTGCAGCCCAGAGCACAGTGCGCTTCACCTCCACGAGCTCGTCATCAGCAATGTACTCCAGGCAGTCGTCCAGGGACATCTGAATGGGCGGGCTCAGCACCACCGTGGCATCCTTCGTGGCGCTGCAGGCATGTGACACTGTGTTGAGCAAAGGCCGCCAATTCCACGGCCAGAGTGATCAAGGAACACCCTGCTATCACCATGAGCCGTACAGAGCACACATATCCGCCACAAGGATTTTTGGGTTATAGGCTGCCCCGCACAGGCGGCCAGGGGCGCACCTGCGGATGTTGGTGGCTGCCTTGCGCTTGCAGGCGTTCACGGCGAGGTCGCCCGCACGCTGGTGGATGCCGATGACCTGGCCCTCGTAGATGTCCTGCCCCGGCTTGATGAACAGCCGGCCGCGCGCCTCAATGCTGCACGTCAGCGACAGTTGAAAGGCGTCATTTGTATGCGATGTGCAGCTGTGCCCTGCTCACAAGGACTAGTTGAACGGTCAGGGAGCGAGCAGACAGCCAGCGTTGCACACCTGGTCAGTGCGTAGGTGGAGCTCTGTCCAGTCTCGAACGCTGTCAGGGAGCCAAACTCGCGCATGGAGATGTCTCCAGCCCAGGCGGCATACTCCAGGAAGTTCGTGTTCAGCACTGCTGTGCCCTTTGTTGCTGTCAGAATGGCGTTCCTGAGGCCCTGTGCAATGACCGCAGGACCATCTGAACACCCATGCCGGACCATGCTATAGGTAACAGTGGCAACTGCTGGGAAGCAGCCTTGCTGGTACCCGGAAAGGCAGCAACTTCAGCCGAGCATGAAGCAGCAGCGCACCAGCAGGCCGCGGGTGGGGATGCGGTACTTGACGCGCTGGGTGGTGCCCTCCCCCACTGCCGCCCCCATGTCCAGCATCTGCCCCTTGCGCTGCCCCAGCAGGTCCACCACCTGCCATGCGTCAAGGGGTGAGCTGCTCAGCACCACTCCAGCGGCACGCACTAGATACGGCAGCATGTAGCAGACACGGCGGGAAAGATTGTCACTCGGCACATCGACAAACTGCATGGAAGGCATGCTGCGCGGTTCACCACGGCACCTAGATGCCATTGCTGGCTCAAGAGCGAGAGACTCATTATCACAGGCACACCTGGCCCATGTGCTCCTGGGGCACCTCCACATGCGCCTCCTCGTAGGGCTCGCACTTGCGGCCCTCCACCTCCTTGGTGATGACCTGCGGCGGCCCCACCGCCACCTCGTACCCCTCCCGCCTGCAGGCGCACAGAGACAGACGGCTGAGCTGTGCCACGCCGTCAAACACCATAGGCCGCAATTCTGCAAGTCCAAACTGATGGGTCGGATGTGTATGAACTGCAGCGTGTCACGCTGCGCACCGCATGTTCTCAATGAGGATGGAGATATGCAGCGCGCCGCGGCCGGACACAATGAAGGAGTCAGCGGTGTCCCCCGGCTCCACCCGCAGCGCCAGGTTGCGCTCCAGCTCCTTCTCCAGCCGCTCCTTGATGTTGCGCCTGCGCAGCGGGCGGGGTGGCACCGTCAACGATGCCGTTTCAACATGCCTGACAAGATCAGCGTTTCATGGGACATGGTTCTCAAGACGGCAGGCGTTCCAAGAGCAGTCGAAGAGGATGCCACTCACGAGGTGACGAGCTTGCCCTCGCGGCCGGCAAAGGGGCTGGTGTTGACCAGGAAGGTCATGCGCACGGTGGGCTCCTCCACGGTGATAGCCGGCAGCGGCACCGGGTACTCGCGGCTGCAGATGGTGTCGCCGATTGACACGTTCTGGATGCCAGACAGTGCGCAGATGTCGCCCGCCTTCACCTCGTCCACCGCCATCTGCAGCAGCCAGACACACGTAGTGGAGCAGCAGCAGCTAAACAGCCGATCAAGTGCACAGCCATATGGGAAGTAGCTACTCTGTAGCTCGACCATGAGCACAGCCTGATGCATCGACGGCAGTAGGGGTTGCTGTGCATCGCACCCTGGCAAAGTCGTTGTACACAAACAGCTCCGAGACCTTGCCCGTACGTGGCTTCGCCTCGCCTGCAAAGGTATAATGTATCGACTCAAGTGCCAGGCTAGCAGGGCGAGGCTTCACGCTGCAGCGGTGAAGTTTTGCAGCAGCAGTCCAGGGTGTGCCAACCTGGCTGGCAGATGGCGATCTGCTCGCTGACTCTGATGCTGCCGGAGGTGATGCGGCCAATGCAGATGCGGCCCTTGTGCTCGTCAACTGCAGCCAGAGCGCATCATGGTTTCAAAAGCTGACAAGATATGAGCATGGACCGAAGGAGGCCGCACGACGGCAGTCCGCAGTGCTGCAGGTGGCGCAGGTCTCTGGTTGAGCCGTCCCTTGTGCCATTTCAGCAGATGCAGGAGCGGCGGGGGCGCACAGTCCAGGTTGGTGACCAGCATCTGGAGCGGCGCCTCCAGGCGCACGCTGGGCGGCGCCACCTCCCGCACGATGCACTCGAACAGCGGCTCCAGGTCCTCCGCCAGCGTGGACGGGTCGTCGCCCGCGATCCCGTTTGCGCCCGACGCGTACACCACCTGCGGTGGCAGCGCCCGTGGCATCGGGAACCCTGCCGCGACTGGGCGGCTCTGCTTGCCAGATGCAACACACGGTCGGGAGCGGTGGAGATGAACGTCATGGTCGATGTCCGCCCCGCAGCCGCATGCTCACCGGAAAGTCCACCAGGTGGTCAGGGGCCCCCAGGTCCACGAACAGGTCGAAGGTGGAGTCGATCACGAAGTCAGGCCTGCAAACAACATTGTGTGCCTTGAACTTCTACCAGGCAACATCAATCTCACATTGTGTACGCAGCTAAAATCAGACTGTCCCATGGCCGCGGAGGAGCACAGCTCTCAGCCCGACCAGTCACCTGGCTGCTGGGCGGTCGATCTTGTTCACTACAACAACCACCCGCTTCTCGAGCTCCAGCGCCTTGCGCAGCACAAACCGCGTCTGCGGCATTGGCCCCTCGACCGAGTCCACCAGCAGCAGCACGCCTGCACAGCGTGCAATGGGTCAATGTCACCGAAGAACACCGGTCCCCATGTATGAGGTGAGGCCCAATACTACCGGCATGAAGGTTCGAGACAGCACGCTCAATGAGCAGACGCACCGTCACACATGTTGAGCACGCGCTCCACCTCCCCCCCGAAGTCTGCGTGACCCGGCGTGTCAATGATGTTGATCTTGCAGCCCTTGTACGTGACGGCGGTGTTCTTCGACAGGATCGTGATGCCCCGCTCGCGCTCCAGGTTGTTGCTGTCCATCATGCGCTCGTCCGTGGCCTGGTTGTCCCGGAACACGTTGCTCTGCTTGAGCATGGCATCCACCAGCGTGGTCTTGCCATGGTCGATGTGAGCAATGCTGCAGGGAGAACCGCATGCAACCCAGTCAGCTGCATGTCCAGTCAGATGTGTGTCCAACGCTTCACACGCTGACGAGCCTTGCTGAGACAAGCAGCATGGGCTGGAGGCACGCACATGGCGATGTTGCGGATGCCCTCCCTGGCCACAAATGGCACGTCGTCGTGCGGCAATGCGTCAGTGCTGGGCGCCGCTGTTGCATGCATGACAGCAGTGTCAGGCTTGGACGGGGACCCGTGGCTGCACAAGTGCTCTTCGAACAGGGTGTGCGCCAATATGTTGCACGGGCAGCAAGCATTCCCGGCTGTGCAAGGCTGTGCAGGGGAACAGCGAGGGCGCACCCTCCTCCTCAGCCACTGCGCGACAGGGCGCCATGCGCTCTGCCGACGTCTGAGATAGCCGTGCACTGAGGCACGCCTTGTCTGAGAGGCGCTGCAGGGTCCCTGCCGGTGCTGCACCAACATGAAACGGGCCTCAGCCGGAAGATCCACCTTGCAGGGGTCACAACTCGCGGACTGCTCATGTGCTCCATCCAAACGTGCAACGATCTGCACACCTGCGGACTGCGCCGCGCCCTGCCGCCGCGGGGCGGGTCTGCCAGGCTGCTCGCGTGGGACGCTGCATGTGTGGCGGCTTGGCAGCGCCTGCCTCTGCAACACAGTCCCCTTCATGCTGCCGTGCAGCACGCTGCACCAACAGACGGATGTGTTGACCGGGTGTCGTGCAGAATGCCGTGACGGCCCTGTGGCAGAGCAACGCGCTGGAATGCTGCATTGCGAGCGCGCCACATCATCGTGATGTGTCAGGGTTTGTGAGCATCACGGGGCCGGACTGCTTGTTGGCAGGTGCAAACACAATTGCGCTGCATACATGCGCATGAAAAGTCGAGCTGCATAGACCTCAAGTGCTGTCTCGGAGTGGCGGCAGATCATCAGCACGCCATTTGCAGCTTTGCCTGCTGGTCGACGCGAGACCTGCCTGAAGTAAGTGCACATGCTGTGCAAGTGCTCTGGATGTGCAACCAAGCAACTTGTGTGCAGCCCAATGTACATGCAATGCACTGTTCGCTGATGGGATGATGAGTAAATGCCAGCAGGCTTTCGTGGGGCAGCACCACCGTCGCAGATGAGGCGTGCCGCAACCCAACCAGACTGGTGATAGCATCCCAGCTGCAGCACATTCAGCAGCCTGCACTTGGCTTTGATACCTCATCAACATGGCCAGTTGGGTCAAGTCCACGGTGAACGCATGGAAGCTGAGGGGCAAGCAGGTGCGTCAATTTCGCTACGCTTGGGGTCCCGTCTCTGATGATCACCTGTCGTCAGTGTGCCGCCTCCTGGAAGTCATGTTCGTTTACACCTCGCAAAATTATCACAAAGTGTGGTTCCGATCTGTGCAGAATCTGGCGGCATGGGCAGTCGCAGGTATGCTTCGTTGGTAATTACACTAGACTGCGCATGCGTTTCAGCCACTCGTCCACTGCCATCCGTTTTCCGCAGCGCATGCACCTGACATCCGTGACGTGCAGGCGGCATCGCGTATTACCTTTGGGTGAAGCCCGAGCAGGATCAGCTGGCAGCCCGCAGGGTGCGCCCATAGAGTGCAGAGTCCGCAGGATACCACCACTGCAGCAACCACCCTGCCGATCCTGACGTCAAGCAGCTTGGTCGTTCACCTGCTTCATCAGCCCCCTCTGTTCGGTCTGTGCAGAAAGAGCGGCAGCTGGCCAGTGACCTGGGCAACTCACCATACTCCCATGTGGACCGTGCCCGGCCGCTGCCAGGTGCGCTGTTGCCTGCCACAGCCACGCGCCGGCTTGCAGTCGATGCTGTAGCGGATGCGGTGGCGCCTCTAATGTCCAGCGCAAAGCCAGGCGCAACTGTGTGCGTGCAGACCCTCAAGACACTGGCTTGACGAAGGGTGCGCGCAAACCGTGAGGTGTTCTCCAGCACCGGCTGGAGGGCCAGCATGAGAATGGGTGCTTGGGGAGATGATGCCTCGTGTGAACAACAGGAGAGCTGCTTCAATCAAGCCAATAGGGCAGGACCTGGTGACAGCTGTTCGCAAGAGTTGCCCGTTGACAAGCTGTGATGCGTTCAGTTTAGAGGAATTTCTGTATATGTTTTCAGGGTTCCCAGGGAGTGGCGGTTGCAGTAGCAGTGTCGCAACATCACGATGCCAGCAGCCTGTCGGCCTCACGCTCCCCTGTCAAGAATGCACCGCTGGCCGTGCCATAATGCGATGCATGTGTTGCCTCTCCTGCAAACAGCAGCACCGGGCGGCCTGCGTGGCACACTGGCTGTGCCAGCACACCAATATCGCCCAGACCAGAGCCCGCAGCTGGGTAGCTGTAGGACCCTCGTGTCAGGGGGTTGCTGCCCCACTCGGATCTGTAGACTGCTGTGACGTCCGGCAGGCGTCGCCGCACGGGCGGGAAGGTATCCAGCATCTCATCAACATCGCCCCGCAGGTCCACCTGCACAGCATTGGCAGCAGGCGTGTGGGATTTTTGCAATCGGCTGTGGGCCTGAGTCTGCGTTGCGTGTTGCAACCAGCTGCACCAGAGCGCTGATGGTAAGTTTAGCAGCTGGCACCCACCAGATTACGCTCTTCCATTGCCCGCGCTTCAGACCCAGCAATCCACATTGTGGCCACCAACTGCTGTTGTGCCTGCTGCCTGCTGTCATTGCCGGCACCCTGCTGAGCATTGCTAGACGTTTCTGGCGGCGAGTCACTGGAGGCTGCTGGCTGCACAGGCTCTGGCAACGCGTTGACATTTGCAACACCTGCACTGCCGCTGTATCTGCTGCCGGCACTCACTCCGCTGCCAACTGCTGCGCCGCCATGCGCAAGCGCCTTGCTGGTGACAAACTCCGAGCCCTTGAACCGGATCGCATACGCCCCCTTGCGCCAGTCAATCATGCTGACCTCTGTTTGCTGGCTGTTCGGCTGTCCATGGCTGGTGTTCCTGAGGCCAGCGTCTCCCCTGCAGTGCGCGCTGCTCTCCTGCGGCCCAAGGAAGCCGTCCGCTGCCGCAGGGTCGGCGCCACTCCACAGCAGGTTGAATGCGCCCGGCTGTCTCACGCCCTCTCGCTCTGGCTGCGCCTTGCTGCTCACAAAGACTTTGTTAATGGTACCCATACCCATTTGTGCTATGGCAGCCACCTGCAACAGCATGGGACAGCTGCCTGCTCATTGCACGCTCCAGGACGGCATTGATGGACGCACAACCAGTTGACATCATCAACATGCTGAGACTTGCCTTATCGAGTGGCAGCGGCGGCCTGAACAGTCTGTCATGGGTGGCCTGCATGCAGTGCACCAATGCAGTCATAGTCATTTACAGCGGCCTTGTGGTGGCTGCCGGTCAGGACGAGAACCACACCATAACAGCGCACCTTCAGCACTCCCAACGACACAGTGATGATGACAGCATCAGCCACATGACTTGTGCCATCCCTGCACGTGATCTGCACTGAGCCGCCATCACCCCACTCTATATGCTCCACCACGCTGCCAAATTGGATGTCCAACCCCTCAGCCGCCATGCTCACAGCCAAACCCTATATCACACGGATGCTGTTTATTGATAAGCTTGTAGGCCAGGACTTCATGAAGCGTCTTCTTCCCCACTGGCAGTGATCCAGTTTCAGTGCAGCACGCAATGGAGGTGGTGGTGCAGCCGACGGTTGCCTGAAAACCACCAGGAACCGGGCAGTTCAAGCCATCCAGCTCATCGTACACCGCCAAGCCCTGAGCGAGCATGTGCCCCGTCGTGTGGCACCCATCGATGGACCGCTGCAGCTTTTCTCGCCAGGCCCAGGACTCTGCCGCCAGCTGCTGTTGTTTGGCATCAAACCTGCTGCAAGCCTGCGATGCAGCAGCACTGCAGTGCAAGACCATCGGCATCCAACATTATGGGTGTTTGAGCACTGTTGCGGCAAACGCCTCGACCAGTCCCAGCATTTGGAGCCTGCTGAGAAATTTCACCTTCGGCCATGCTTCCCGCAAGCGCTGACCAACAGTGGCGGAAGGGTTCTCTGCGGACAGGCTGTCTTCCACCACCATGGAGTAGCTGCCAGCTGCAGCCTTGGCAGTCTCCAGCTCGTGGCCGGCAAGCGGCTGACTTCCGCCCTCTCGCGCCCATGACACATTGCCCCACTCACCAGCTGCAAGGCAACAGCAGACAGCCTGGCGTCCAAGCTGATTCACGCCGAACACTGCTTGGCATCATACAGCACAACCATCAGCTTGCCTTTCTGCGTTGCATGTGGCGACATGATACCCTTCTCCACTGCGTAGTGGTACAGCGGGTTGCCTTGCAGGCCATGCAACCAAGTCGCACCCATCTCAACGCTTCCGAAGCCTGGCAGCTGTGATCAAACCTTGCAGTGTCAAAACGGTATGCACGCCAATGCGTATGTATGCATTCGCACGATGGCGCAGGAACACTGTGTATGCTTACCTCGACTGTGTGGGCACGGCCTCCCACACGATTGCTGGCTTCCAGGATCGTGGCCTGCCAACGATCTGCGCCTTTGGACGCGACACGTCGAGCTGCGGCCAGTCCCGCAAACCCCGCGCCAATGATGATGACTTTCCTCGCAGCAGCGCCCTCTATCATTGTGCCCATACTGTTTGATCTCTCAGCTGCTTTGAACGATGATGACGGCAAAGGCAATCACATCAGTTGTACAGGCTAAGCATGTTGCTGCCGCAACCTACAAGGTTCATCGTCTAGGGCACACTGATGATTGCTGAACGGCTGCTACATGTGAGAGGCACGTCGACAGCTAGCAGCAGCCTTACGAGCACTCGAGTTGGGCATTTGGGCTCTGATGGCCAAGTGCACC
The DNA here is from genome assembly GCA_032358165.1 of Diplosphaera chodatii. NCBI lineage: Eukaryota > Viridiplantae > Chlorophyta > Trebouxiophyceae > Prasiolales > Stichococcaceae > Diplosphaera > Diplosphaera chodatii. Next base: position 211,157 of record JAALGY010000037.1, on the reverse strand, counting down.
AGCGACACAGCGTTGCACATGTCACGTGACGACAGCATGCTCAGCATGCTCGGCAGGTGTCGTAGCGTTTTGGTGCTCTTTTTATGCGCCACAATCAGCTTTCATACGTCAGAGTGCATCTGTAGACTCAGACCGTCAGTGGCATGCACACAGACGGCAGCATTGCGTTCCAGATTTGCATGGCGTGACACACATGCATGCATGTTAGCAGAACAGCTGGGTGCCGTCCGGCATGGCGAGCGGCAGGAGTGGCGGATATATACTGTCAAAGCGACCGCCGCCATCGCCGGACAAGTCGCAAGTTGGAGGCTTCAAACAGCGGCGTACTGAGGGCCTCACGGCAGAGGGCGCCAACCTCATCACTGGTGCCCAGCGCGATGTGGGCCCGCTTGAGGTGAGCGCATCCTGTGGGGCGTTTGTTGCTCGGCTCAACATCACTCACGGTGCCTCTTCACATCGTCCATAGGTAGAGGCATAGCATTTGGTACATCATGGAAGCGCATGCTGTGCAACTTGTGGAAACCCAGTGGAAACCCTCTTACCACTATGCAGGACTGGGACCATGCCGGCAGCGGTGGTCGGTACATGGCTCACAAGAACAGGAAGCTGCACGAGCAGTTTGCTGAGGTGGCGGCACGAGAGCGTGCCGGCTGGGTTCCGCAGACGGAGGGGGATGCTACACTATTTTGCGGCATCAGCATCTTTGTCAACGGGCTGACGGACCCGTCACACCTGGCAAGCTTGCACCATACTGCTTTAAAGCTCCCTTGCTACTGCATGCTCGTGCATGGCTGCAGGTCCAGTCCTGCAGATCACTTGTGTGCATTGTCCGAATAGGAGCTCAAACAGATCATGGCGCTGCACGGAGGCCGCTTCGTGAACTATTACAGTCGCGACACTGTCACGCACATCATCTGCAGCAATCTGACGGACGCCAAGGTCAAGATTTTCGAGCGTGAGAGGTGAGAATGCTTTGGACATCCTTTTGATACTGACGACTGGCGATGCTGTACACTTGACCGTGCTATAGAGCTGACGCCAACCACATGCAGGCACCCGAAACCGGTGGTCAGGCCAGAGTGGATTGTGGACTCCTTGAAGGCGCACAAGGTTTTGCCGGTGAGCCCAGCTGTGAGGGGCCGGCGCCATGACCGTTCAGCTGTGACGCCAGTGCAAGCATCTAGTTGATACAACTTCGTCAAGCGGAAGCACAGTGAGAACAGGGACTGATATCGGTGCTGCAGCATGATGGATACGTCCTCCAGCGGCTGCGTGCACAGCCGGGGCAGAAGCTGCTTGCGGGCTTCCAGTCAGGAGGCGGCTCTGGGTCCTTCTCGAAGGACAGTCTGTACCCTCAGGCCAGGGTGCGGAAGGATGACGCTGGCAGGGCTGCCGACCTGGCATCGCAGCCCTCAGCTGATCAGACCAGCTCGCCCGCTGACGCCAAGGAGTCAGCATGGCCTGAGCAGGACAACCAGCAGCAGCAATTAGATGAAACTCCTGCACCCTTGGGAACGCCTGGAGCTCAACTGGTTCAAAGTCCAGGCCCGGCCGCACGGAGCGGCGGCTACACAGGTCAGCTGCCGACAGAGGGTGGCGCCCACAGCGAAGCTCAGCCAGACGCCGCACAGCATGCGCCAGCAACGGCAGTGGGCGCAATCGCTGCCGCAGCATTCGGAGAACCAGCAGATCGATCCCTTGATGGGTTCGAGCTGTCGCTGCAACTGCCACCTGATCTCGAGGAGTGCGCCGCATCAGACCCACCACCAGCAGGGATGAGTGCAGCTGCGGGGCCGGCAGTGGCATGTGGACCACCGCAGCAGCAGCAGCAGCAGCAGCAGATGTGCACCCTTGCGCACGAGATAGAGCAACAGCCCCAGGCGGAGGCAGCGCCACCACCCCTGATTGCCGATGACACAGCCCTTGCACAGCAGGTCGTCCCTCATTCCAGAGACACCTTAGCATTTCTCTCTGTGAATCTCCGCATTGGTGGACAGTGCACTGAGGTTTCATCGTAGTGCGCAGGTGGCGGCACAGAAGCGAGCGGCCTGCGATGTTTTGAAAGGCCCGCCGCGGTCCTCGCGCGATGATCCCGAGTTCATGAACACCTTCTTTAAAGCATCGCGCCTGCACTTCATCGGCACCTGGAAGGTATGGCTGATGCAGCAGGAGTGCCATCACAGACGCCGTGAGCATTATCTGTCAAGCACCACAGGATTGTAGTTTCTGGTTGTCCAGCTGACCTCTCATATGCTGCGCAGGCAAGAATTGATGCTCTCATGGCAGCCCCGCCAGACGCCACACCCAGCCCGGTATCATTGCAGCCGTCTGTCGCGGCGGCGCTGCAGGGGCAGCGCCGGGCCACCGAGCGCACCATCATCCACCTGGACATGGACTGCTTCTTTGCCAGCATCGCCGTGCAGGTGAGGGGTGTCACCATGCACTGAACAGACAGCACCTAGCGCAGCACCCTGGCTGCGCTGGGGTTCAGGGGTTTTTCGGCTGTGCATGCAGGGTCACCCCTCCTTTGCGGGCAAGCCGCTGTGCGTGTGCCACTCCAACTCGGCCGTGGGCAGTGCGGAGGTGTCGAGTGCCAACTACGAGGCGCGCGCGTTCAACGTACATGCCGGCATGTCCATGTCGCGCGCCAAGCAGCGGTGCCCCCACCTGCTGGTGCTGCCCTACGAGGTGCGTGTCTGCCAGGGTTCGTGAGGGATATGAAGGCGGACGTCAGAGCGTCTGCTTGGTTGAAGCACCATTGCACATGCTGCTCTTATGTCTCTGATGCTGCATATGTCCTGTTGACGTGGACCACTCCATTTATACCTGGAACACAATTTGCCCTGCATCACATGGTGCAGTTTGACAAGTATGAGGAGGCCTCTGAGGCGGTGTACAAGATCCTGCTCAAGCACACGACAGCAGTGCAGCCCATCTCGTGCGATGAAGCCTACTTGGACGTCACCGGCCTGGGCGACCCACTTCATATTGCTGCTGCCATTCGGGCGGAGGTGAGGCTGGCCAGCAGTTGTGTGTATTGTGAGGTGCTGTCCAGTTGTCTGAGGGCAACAAGGTGACAGCCACAGCAGATCGTTTCAACACACTGGGTTTGTTAGCGCAGGTGGAAAGTGCAACCGGGTGCACAGCCAGTGCAGGCATTGGCCCCAACATGCTGCTTGCACGGTTGGCTACCAAGCGTGCCAAGCCAAATGGTGTCTTCCGCTACCTAGCCAACGAGGCGGAGGCGGCCATTGCATCGCTGCCGCTGAAGGATCTGCCGGGGGTTGGCTGGTGGGCACCACCCTTGACCGCGCGGGCTGCTCGAGCTCTGTGTCTGCGCACGTGGCGTTTCAGCAAGCGCAAATGATGGTGTTGCCGCAGGTCACTGCAGCAGCGGCTGGCAGAACTGGGGCTGTCGACCGCAGCTGATGTCCGCATGGCAACAAAGGAGCGCCTGCAGGTACTCACAAGTCATGGCTGCTCATGCTGGCACCTGTTCCACAACGTGAGATGGTCTTGCCTCGTATCATCGACAGGCTTGCCGGCATGCAGAGGGAGCTGGGTGAGAAGACGGGCGAGAACTTGTGGCTCATGGCGCACGGCCGCGACCTCCGCGTGGTGCAGACGCCCAAGCCTCGCAAGAGCCTGGGTGCCGAAGTCAACTGGGGCATCCGATTCAGGAACCAGCAGGACGCTGACCAGTTTCTGCTGAAGCTCTCTGGCGAGGTGCTCTGGCCCTACATCAGTTGGACACATGTGGTTGCCTTGAGCGGCTTGCTGCTCCATGAAGCTCCTTGTGCACGGCCACCTGTGGCGGTCGAGCCTGGCCAGCTTTGCAAGCGGCCAAATGACGAATTGCAGGTGGCCAGCCGGCTTGCGGAGGCCGGGGTGAAGGGGCGCTCAGTGACGCTGAAGCTCAAGCGGCGCAAGGACGGCGCACCAGAACCCTCAAAATTCCTTGGTACGCGCAAGATCGAATGCCATGGCAAGCACATGGGCGCTGTTGCACGAGATCGCATGTATGTTGCTGTGTGTAGCAACCAGCATCAAGCACGACGCTGTCTGGGGCGTCCAAACGCATGTGCATACACATCCGATCTCCTGTCATGCCCAATGTCCCTTACTGCAGGCCATGGTATCTGTGACAGCCTTTCTAGATCACTCACGGTGGGCAGCAGAGACTTCATAACTGCATGCCAGGCAAAGGCCTGAGTTGCTCATGGACTGGAATGGACAGATTGAGCTGTTTTCAAACTTCTTGGTGCCTGCTTTCCTGCAGCTGAGCCGCTTCATTGACAGCGCCGGTGAAATAGCCGCCGAGGCGCAGGGACTGATGCTGGCATTGCGGGTCCCCCCCGAGGATATGCGTGGCGTAGGCATCACGGTATTGCTGCTGTTTGTGTCTGACCTGCACACATAGTCCATGCAACAACCGATGCAGTTTGCAACTTGTGGGTTTGCAAGCGCTGCTGATTTTTTATGTGACAGGTGACACGGCTCAGCAACGACCCCGCGTCTGGCCTTGCCAAACCCACGAGCACTGCGCCTGCCAAGGGCATAGCCCCGCCTGCCTCGGTTTTCGACCCCACAGCGCCGCACCCCTGGGCGGCTGAGATGCTGCAGCAGGTGGAGAAGGAAAGGAAGCAGGTATCATCGGAGTGCAGCACAGTCTTGCAGATTTGAATCTCCAGAGTGAATCGTGAGGGTGCAGATGGCCACTGCAGCGCTGATGGTGTGAGCTGAAGCAACGTATTTCAGTGCTGGCACAGTAAAGTCCTTGAAATGATCTGCAGGCCGCCAGAGGCGGTGCAGATGCTCCCCAGTACCCAGAACGGCCATGGGCGGATGCAGGGCCTGCCGACCAGCAGGGTGCCGCCCGCAGCGGAGCAGACGACAGCCCTGCCAAGCATGCGCGGCCAGCCATCAGTGGCCCTCTCGACCGGCAGTTTGGCCTGCAACCCAAGCCGGGTTGTCAAGGTGAAGCTGCAGCGGCGGCTGCTGCAGCCGCAGCGGCCAGCAGGGTGTCGGACGCCGGACAGCAGGGTGGACCCCAGGCGCCCGGGGATGTCGACGACTTCACATTCGATGTTGTTGGTCCACAGCGCAGCGCTCAGGCCCACGACACTGCCGAAGTTCTGCCCAGTTTCCTGCAGCACGCAATGGCAGCCGCAGCGCCCCTCAGGGCGGAGGCAGCTTCAAACGCAGCAGCGTCCACGAACGCAGCAGCTCACATCAAGGCTGAAGTCGAGGAGATGCTGCCGACGGCGCCGACACAGGACAGTCCGATGAAGCCACCAAAGGGCAGCATCGTGGCGCTGCCTCCAGCTTCCCAACTGGACCAGTCGGTGCTGGACTCGCTGCCCCTGGTCACCCGCCGCGAGCTGGAGATGGCTTATGGTAGGCGAGGCATGCTGCCACGGTTCGAGAACAGTCGCCTGATTCTTTTTTATGCCTGTGTGGCCTACTTGCAATGCTCGATTCACCATGCAAGCAACGACGCTGTCCAAACCCAATATACACTGCATGCAATGTGTTGCGCAGGCATCAACACCAGGCGCAAGCCACAGCCGAGGCAGACCAAGGTGGTGGCGGAGCCGCGCCGTCCGCCCCGGCCGCATGCACCAGCGCCCCAGCCTGCCACTGGCTCAAGGTGTAATGCGCTCTGCGTGCGTCGCATAACATCAGCAGCGTGTGTGTCCAGTTTGATATGGTAATAATACAATCTGCTCATGATCGGAGTCCATCTCGGTGCAGGCCCCCATTGGCAGCAGCAAATGTCGATGAAGGTATTTTGGCGCAGCTGCCTGACGATCTGCAAGCTGAGGTGCCTTCCTTTCGTCCGTATTGCAGTTAACGCCCCTCCTCAGAAGACGCCAAAGTGATGCGCCGCAGCAGTAGTCAATCCTCTGTCAGGAGGTCGCATCACATTGTGGTGAAAAACTGCAGGTGCGCCAAGGGTTGGTGGCCCTGGGTGGCCGTCACGTGCAGCAGGAGGGCTTCATGACAGACGATGACGATCGCTCCAATGACAGCTGGGATGCAGCGCAGTGGGCAGCGCACGACGCCATCATGGCCCCTGTGGACGATACTGGCGCTCGAAGCCTGGCCTGGCCTGCTGAAGTGGCGACTGCAGCGCCTCAGCAAATCCTGGACTTTCTGCAGGACTGTTCGGCATCAGACGGCTGCGAGCTGCTAGCCGGCTGGGCCGCCTCCGGTCTGCCGGGCTTAAAACCCTCTGCGGGTGGACACAGCGACGGAGGCATAGGAGCAGCAGGAGGCGAGTGCCGTTGTACAGCAGGGGCCGGAGGGGGACTGTGTGCCAAGCATGCCGCTTGGCGCAATCTGTGTCAGGCCTGGGCCAGCAGCTTCGCGGACTCCGACCTCGTGGCTGTCCAGCAGATTGCGCGCTGCATCGCGCGGCTTGGCCGCAGGCACGCTGAGCTGCAGCCTGCAAGCTCGGCGGCCCTGAGGTCCATGCAGTGCAAGATGATCGAGCTGTACGGCAGCCAACTCCGTGTTGCGGGAGTGTTTGAGTGACATCCGCAGCACAGCCGAACGGTTGTACTTCACGCTTCTTGCAGCAGTGCTTTTTCTGTCGGCTCGCAAGCATGCATGTTTATATGTATGGAACTTGCTTCTTGCTTTGATCCTAGTCTGCCTATCAAATTGCTGTTGGTCCTTCATGACGCTGTCGACCTTGAACATACCGAAGCTCAAGAAACAGCTTGCCTGTGCCCACCCTGGGTTGTACCAGGGTCATGCTGTGCCTGCTGTGCTGCTTGCAGATGTGCAGAACCGACAGATTGACCGCTGCTATTGGCAGTGTCTCGTTCAAATATAAGCCAATCGACATGCAAGTACTGAAGGATTGTTGCTGAGCACCGTAGCAAGCTGCTCCATACTACGTTCCAGAATCCGAAGGGCTCATCAGTGTGGCTTGAGGTGCACGCGCACTCTGGAAGCCTCAGGACCAAAACATGAGTTAGGATATCCACATGTCACTTGTGCGGAGCGTTGCTGTGCATGCCGCCCCGGAATCCCATTGATCAGGTTGAAATGCATGCCGCTGATGCTTGCGCAAGCACTTGCGGCTGCGCTGGCCGTAGATTTGCTGGCATGATGCTGTGATGTTGCCAGCCTGGTATCAGATGGATAGCTTTGACTGGGGCTGAGGGTCGAAGGGCATGGCGATGCTGCAATGGCGCCGCATTGAGGTTCCAAGCGACTTCACTCCACGTGCTGGCCATGCTGCCACGGTCGTCGCTGGAAAGACGAGTGAGCACAAGCGACTTGACACCGGTTCCGTGTGTTTGTTGCGTACCACATATCTTGCCCGTGATGTCGATCATGGTGTCATGTTTGATGTGCAGTTTACATCATCGGCGGCAAGGATCAGTGAGGAAATGTTACACATGTTGCGCTGGTGCTGAGTTGTTGCAGTAGGCAAGAATGTCATACAGACTGTCTGCGTGTCACAACAAGCAGGCATGAACCCACAAATCTGGTCCACATGTATGACACTGAGAAGAGTGAATGGAGGCGCACTATGACGGTATGCCATGACTGCCATGTGCGTTGCGGTCTGCCGCACATCAACTTGTGGAGCGGATGTAAGTTTTCGCTATTCCCACGTTACTGAAACTGATCACGTTCTGCAGGCTCCCTTCACGCCACGCAGCCATATCGCATTGGCGTTTGTTGGAGGCAGAATCTGGGTGATTGGTGCGTCGCAACATGCCTGATGTGCCTCGACGAGAGTCGTGTCTTGCGACAACACTGCAGTCGCCAGGTCTTTGCCGCCCCAACAGCGAAAATAATGGACCAGGTGCGTCGCCTAGGTGGCTCGGTGAAGGACGTCATCTGTGACGATGTGTGGGCATATGATCCCCGCAACCGAACATGGGAACGGCAGCCAATTACGTGAGTCACACTGCTGTAGACGCGCACAGGTACTCATTACAGCCTGTGCACCTGTCAGTCTGTTGCAATGTGTGCATACACCTTGCGCATGAACTTGCTTGTCTTGTGCTGCAGGGGACCAGTGCATCTGCTGAAACGTGCGAGCATGGCTGCACTGCGGTCTCCAATGGATCGGCAAAGCATCATCCTACATGGTGGTGCGTGCAGCAGCTGATGCGCAACAACACGATGCATGTTGAAGGGGTGCCTTACTGTGAAGCATGGCATCATATGCGCCCGTGCATGCAGGCACTGGCCCAACCCCTGACAACCCAGAGAACGCATACAGCAACCAGATGATGGTGTTGGACACCAAGAGGTGCTGTCAGCTCCTCTTGCATGTGGCAGGGTGCTGCAGCGGTGCTGGCGTTCCGCGCGTGATGCGAGCAGGGCTTTGCACATCGAGGCTTCCCGGGTCGCAGGCTGACTGTGAAGCTGCTGACGCCGCGGGGCGGCAATGTGCCCTCGGCCCGCGGCTACCACACCCTGGTGGCTCTGGGCAGCAGCCTGGTGCTGTTTGGCGGCAAGGAGGGCGCCACCCTGTCCTCCCAGCCGCTCGCAGTGTTCGACTACCCGAAGCGCCAGTGGTCGTACCCAGGTGCCACTTGTTGCCGAGGGGGAACCTGCTTTGGAGCTGCAGAGCCTCTGATGAAAGCAGGGTTCTTCAGCAGGATGCAGGGTCATTCGTTCCTAATGCATGACGTCCCCGCGACCGCTTCCGATTGTGCCTGCAGAGGCGGGGGGCAAGGGTCCATGCGCGCGCAGCAGCCACTGCGCAGTGGCCTGGCGGGACACAATGCTCCTGTTTGGCGGCCACGGCGGCAGCTCCGATCGGCTCAACGACCTGCACACGCTGCGCCGCACGGCCAGCGGCTGGACGTGGTCGCAGGACATGCAGCCGGTGATCGGCGCACGGCCTGTTGGTGAGCATGTGGAAGCATGACCGATTGACGCACATGGAACAGGCCTGTGGTTGCCTGCAGTACGCGAGAGCACGTCCGGCTCGAATGATCGTCCGACAGTGTTTGCAGCGACATGGGCAGCACGACACCAACTGCACCCGATGCACACCTGCAGGGCGGGGCTCCTCAGCAGCTGCTGTGGTGGACAACGACTTTTACCTGTTTGCGGGGTACGCCCGCAGTGGCTACCTCAGCGACGCCTGGTGCCTGAGACTGGTGGATGAGGCGTCCACATGCCAACCCGACAATGGCGGTTCAGAGCGGTGCGCTTGACGGCCTCAAGCTGCCGCCATCAACGCTGTACATATGACAAGCTATGTTTGTTGAGCAGGCCAAGGGTGGCTGCGCACTGTGGTCTGCATATGTGTCCTTCTGATGCGGGATTGTGTGCGCTCAATGTGCAGCCACAGCAGGCTACAGCTCTTGTGACCGGCTGCTGACTGCCTTTCTGGCGCTGCGAGCCACTGCAGGCAGGAGACTGCGTGGCGGGGCACCAAGCGGCGGCGCGGCGGCGGCGCAATGTCCGAGGCGCAGGACGGCACCCCTGACGGCATCGAGGATGGTGCGCAGGTCAAGACAAAAGGCGCCTGTGTGGTGACCATCACCGAGAGGAGCTATATGGTGTAAGGGTGTTGTTGTTCTGCCTGTGTGCAGGTGCTGACGGTGCAGATGGCCAGCCGCAAACCAAGCGGGCTTTTGCGACTGCCATCAATGCCACAGCCGCGGAGCTGCGCACAGCGACAGTACACCATGCACAGCAGGTGCGGCTGTGCATGGCCGCTCCATTCTGGTACACTGGTGCCGTTCTCCAGCTCTCCGCATGTGGCCTGCGTCGCCAAGTGCTTCACAGGGCAACTTGACACTCTGAAGGTGAAAGAGCTGGAGTCCGAGAACGGGCGGCTGCACCGGCGAGTCGCGGCGCTCGAAGCACAGGCGACAGAGCAGTGCGCGTCCCGCGCAGCGCTCGAGGCTCAGGCATGCTTGGTTGTTGACGAGCCGTGACTGCCCATGCACCCTGCACGCCTTGACGTTGACGGGCGTGAGGCGGGGCCGCCTGCGCGCGCAGCTGGAGGCGGCGGCGGCGGCGCGGTCGGAGGCGGAGGACCGGGTCAACCACCTCAGGGCGGCGGACGCGCGGCAGCGCCTGGAGCTGGAGGGGGTGCGGCGGGGTGCGGCCGGGGTGCAGCAGCAGCGCGACGCCCTGGCCGACGAGCGGTGCGCCGCGGGGCCGGGCGCGGCAGGTTGCCGCCGTGACACGGGCCGTGCTGTGGGGGGACCTGCCTGCAGGACGGCACGCGCCCCGGCTGCGGGCCGCTGCACGGCTGGGCAGCCTGTGTCACGGCTGGTCGCCTGCACTTGTGGGGCTGGCGACTCGGTTGCGGTGCCTGCAGGGCCCAGGCGGAGGAGAAGCTGCGGCGGGCGGTGGAGGGGCGTCGGGCCGCGGAGCAGGCCGCCCTCGAGGCGGAGGAGCGCCTGCGCGCCGCAGAGTCCCAGGCCGCAGGCGCGCCCGCCCACTCTGCCTCCTGCCTGATGCACATGCCGCAGTTCGTGCGTGCACCGCTACCCCCAGCTGAGCCATGCCCAACCGAGGGGAGCCTGTGCAATTTGCCATGAGTGGTGCCCCCGCAAGACGCACTGCCCGATGTATCGATTCCCTGCACGCAGGCGCGCAGCAGACGCACGACCGCAGCATGGCGGCGCTGAATGAGGCGATGCAGGAGGTGGGGGACGCGCGCCACCAGGCGTGCGCCGAGCGCGATGCGGCGCAGGCCCAGCTCGCTGCAGCCACGGCGCGCGCCCCTGCCGCTCATGAACATATGCCTGCCCATATCCAAAACTGCACTTGAAATCGTGAATGATGCCTGCAAAGCAGGGCTTCTGCCCATGCTGCAGCAGTGGCTGCTGCAGCACGTATCCGAGCTGTCGCCAGCTGCTGTGTGGGATTGCCGCAGGAGGCGCACAACCGTGAGCTGGCGGCGGTCCAGGAGCGGCTGGACGTGGCGCACACCGACCTGCTGTCGGCGCGCAAGCGCCACGAGGACGACCTGCGCCAGCGCAACAACCGCATCGAGGTGTCGCACGCCTGCCCTCCCTGAAGTGATCTGCAGCGCCAGCTGTTTGCGTCGTCCGCTCGGGCGGACCCGTGGCCAGTGTCTTGGACCCACCTTAAGAGAACAAACTCATTAGCTAAACGCTTCCCGCTCACCCGGCAGGAGTTGGATCGCGCGGTGGCGGTGGTGAGGACCCGAGCAGATGAGGCACTGAAGGCGAAGGCCGACGCCGAGGGCAGCCTGGCCACCCTGCGGCACCGCCACGCCGACATGGAGGTGCTGCCCAGCCTCCCAGACCTGCGCAGGCAGCCATGGCCGAGCAGCAGGACCATGCTGTGGCACCTGCAGTGCTTGCAGTGGGTCACCCTCAGGTAGTTCAGGTGTTTCTGAATGCGGTGGCCCTGTGTGACAGGCGAGGTACAAGGACATGCAGACGAAGACGACCGCAGCGTCCAACGATGTGATGCGGCTGACTCTGGAGCGCAACTCCCTGCGGAACCAGCTGGCGCTGCTCAAGGTGGGGCCGCCGGCTGTTGTTCAGAATACTGTGGACTGGCAGAAGGAGGCATGCTGCTGATGCGAAGCAGACTTGCACGATTGACCAAGTTCATCTGCACCCTGATTGTGCCAGGAGCTTGGCAAGGAGGATCTCGCGCGCCAGGAGCGCGAAATCAAGAACGTCATGGAAAGCATGCAGGTGGGTCGCTGCTCAACGAAGGTTGCAGCAGCAGACCCATGATCCTGTGGCCTCTACGACGGTGTCATCTGGCAAGTGAAGTGTCCAGCCTTGGAGGCATGGCAGTCTGCCCTTGCAGGTCATCCAGCGCCTGTCCATAGAGCAGAGGCGGCGGCAAGCTGAGTGATGGAGCCTAATGAGTTGAAGTATCTGCTTCCAGGGGTCCGCTGTTTTGGGGTGACAAATGGTCAGAGCCGTTGTCTTGGTCAGACACCTATAAACGCCGAAATATGGCATCGCCAATGGCGCAGGTATTGTGTCGGTACGACGGTTGTTCACGCATGTGCCAGATCTTGTTTGGATCTCGCCAGCTCAGCACCGAAATCCTGATCGCGCGTGCCGCACACGGCCCGGCCTCCTCAAAAGGTGGCATCTCGACGGTGTCCCCTTATCAAGCCAATTCAACTTGACGTCTAGTCTTGCTCGCGTCAATGTCTTGCGGCGTCTAGTCCCGGCCGCATCAAACGGTCGACTTGCGGCCACAAGTGGGCCATGACCAGTCGGCAGCTGCAGCCACCGCAGCAGCGGTGCAGCGCTCAGCGGCAGCCTGCAGCGTTGCTGTGCCATTTGCATTCACAGCGCCATACATCAGCGGCGCACCGACAGCTGCAGCAGCACCGGCGTTCGCACCGCTCGCTTGAAGCGGTCCCGGCCCGCTTCGCAAATGGCAGCCACCTCGCGTACTACGAAGGCCCCGTGGCCGGCAGCAAAAAGGAGAAGGTCGCCTCGCGCATCAAGGCCCAGCGGCAGCGGCTGAAGGAGCTGCAGCGGGAAACAGCAGACCAGGATGGGCAGGTGTCCCACGCCCAGTGGTCGCACCTGGTGCAGGAGCTGCGCGAGATGAGCGGCAACCTGTCCGATGTCGCCAAGGTGTGCTGCAACGCCGTGGCGTCAGATACATCAGGCCATCCCTGCAGCTGTGCTCTGCACGGTATGAAAATATATATGAAAAAATGAACACTGTTTGATGCGTGATCACTGCCCGCTGTAGATGGCAGCCAGCTCCTCGTCATCCTCCGAGGGCGAGGACACCGGCAGCAGTGCACAGCGGAAGAGCCGCGCGTTGCCACAGCTGCCAGCGCTTGCGCGGCTTGCCCAGGCAGCACCTGACGCTCCGGCAGCCCTGCAGTCAGCAACTGCACCTGCGGCATCACCGCGCAGCTTGACCTCCAGTCCAGCGGCCTCTCCTGCATCGGCGCTCCGCGACGAGTTCGCAGCCCGGGCTGCTGTCAGCACAGACAGGGCGGCAGGCGGCCTGGCCGTCAGCCCGGCAGCCGTGGAATCGGAGCTGGCAGCGATGTTGCGTCTGCGTGACCAAGCCGACGCGGCACCCTCAGCCGGCGCGGTACTCCTCAGCGCGGCCACCAGGCTGGCAGCGGGCCGCGATGCCCACCCGGAGTGCAGTCCCGGCCAGCAGCGCTCGACCGCCGCGGCCGCTCCAGCCAGCAACATAGTGGCGGCACCGCAGGCAGCAGCCGCGCGCGTGCAGGTGTGCCAGGGCAAAAGCTGCACCAAGCGCGGCGCGGCGGACCTGCTGCTGCAGGCCTCGGCTGCTGGCGGGGGACGGCCCGGTGTTGAGGTGCAGCTCTTCTCCACCATGCCCGCTCCTGGCCGAGACTGCTTCAAGGCTTCTGGCCGCCAGCAGACATGACACGTGACGCATCCGGCAACGGCTACCATGCCACACGGTCATGGGTATAAGTCCTGCTACTGCGTTGCAGGTGTCTGGCTGCAAGTGCCTGGGCGAGTGCAAGCGGGGCCCTGCGGTGCGGGTGCGCACCGGCCGGGAGCGCCCGACCGTCTTGACCCAGGTGCGCGGCACCATCGTGTATGGACTGTGCAGCACGCCCGTTGCAGAGCTCCGACCTGCCCACCAAGTGCATGCTGCTGTTGCCTGTCGCATGGGGTCCACCTGTGCAATGCGGACTAGGGCACGCACTGACGACGTGTGCACCTGTGTCAAGGCTGTAGCCCCGCGGTCTGGCTTGCAAGCCAATGCTGACATGCTGTCTGTCTGCAGGTCGCGGCGGACGGTGGGGCAGAGCTCGCGGGCCTGATGGAACGGGAAATGCTGCGTGCCGAGGGCATAGCCCGAGAGCAGCCACAGGATGCAGTGATCACAGAGCATCTAGATGCCCAAAAACAGCTGCTTGGCTGTTGATTGTGTCGGTAGTCGACAGGCAGATTCGGGATCCGAACTCAAAAGAACTGGGGCAGAACTGGAGAGTGAGTGAGACTTAGACTTGTTTTGTGGGAGCCGCTGTACGGCTGCAGATTTGCCGCTTCACGGCTTCACCGACATGGCGGATATTGTGGCGCATTCCAGATGCGCCACTCATTTATGATTTTTCAGTATGACTTTATCATGGTCAGTTTGGGATTCTTTGCACATGTCAAACACTTTGGGTTGTGCAACTCGGGCACGAAAGTTCACACCACCACAAGCGGACACCAAATCCAAACACCTCCACGCCTACCATACGCAAGTCGAACCCCCATGCGGCTCTTGTAACTAAGACGGCAACCCAAGGTATTGCCGCTTCATCCCGTAAGGCAACAGCAAACACGTGCACGACATGCTGTACGTTCATCCGGCGAGTGCCCACTGCTGCGTCTGAGCTCACAGTGCAGCGGCATCACTTCCTGCCAGGCCGCCGCAGCTTGACCTTGCGCCGGGCTGCCCCGCCGGCCTCCCCAGGCACAGCGCCAAGCGTCATGCTACCGGTCTGCGGCGCACCAAACGTGGCGCCTGCTTGCGGGGTGGCGCCCGAGCCAAAGGCTGTGGTGCTGAATGCCGGCAGACTCGTGCTGCCGCCCGCGGTGTTGCCACTGCTCGCTCCAAATGCAAATCCACCCGGCTGCTGCGCGGATGCACCTGCAGGAGGGGAGCTGAGGCGCACTGAGACACCAGCCGCACACATTTGCGATCATGCATAGTGAGCACGGGTGGCCTCCCCGCAAAGGCAGCATGCTGTGAAGAGGCAGCAAGCTCACCAAACCCGCTGGCGCCAAATGCAGGTGCAGCTGCGCTGGATGACGAGTGGAAGCCAAATGGCTGCTGCGCTGGGACTGAGGGGGCCGCAGCGCCACTGTTTCCAAACGACCCTGCTGACGAACGTTGCTACCCAGCTCAGTCGTGCAGTCACACGCTTTCAGGCTGTAACTGTTTTCCAGGTGCACTGGGGTGCTCAACTCCACGGCAGGGGGCTCACCAAAAGGTGCAGAGGAGGCGCCGAAGCCAGCGGCTGCACTGGCGGCCCCGAACGCTGGCGCTGAGCCAGCACCGAATGGACTCGCCACGCTGCTGGGCCCGCTGCCGGGTGCTGAGCCGCCAAAGGCGGCAGGCGTTGCGGCAGTGCCAAGCGGCGCCAGCGTCGTGGCGCCTCCAAAGTTGAAACCACCAGCGCCGCCGCTGGGCGCCGACGCAAATGCAGCAGAGCTGCCAAACTGCATGGAGGGCGCTGCCTGGCTGTTGAACTGCATGGAGGGCGCCGCCTGGCTGTTGAACGCGAACCCTGCGCCCTGGGTGGATCCAAAGGCGGAGAAGGAGGGCGCGATTGCAACCGGCTGTGGCGGTGCCACCTCCGTCGCTCCCACACCATTGGAGTTTGCCCCATTTGTGCCGTCCACACTAGCCTGTTGGCGTCACCCAGACGAGAGCATCAGACAGCTGTCCGCTGTGGCCTGTGCATATGCAGGCTCTGATGGTCAGTCACATGTTCGCCCAACGCCCAAGCATGTGCCCAGCTGCGCACCATGGACATGTTCGAGGCCGCCCCCAGGCTGCCCTGGCGCTGCAGGCCGATGTCCGCCGGGGTCTCCGACGGCGGCGCGGCAGCCGCGCCAAATGAGAATGTGGGCGGCACGGCGGGCAGAGACGCTGCCGCGGTGCCGCCGCTGATGCTGCTGCCGAAGGGCGTGCTGCCCCCCGTGCCGCTCACGAACGATGGCGGCAGGGAGATGGAGGGTGTGGTGGCGTCACCGCCGCCCGGCTCGCTCCCAGGCCTGGCGGCGCCAAACGAAAAGCTGAGCGGGGCAGCGCCGGGCGCCGAGCTGAGCGCAGCTGCACCGAAACCTGGCGCTGGCGACGTCCCAGCTGGAGCCGCATCCACGCCCCCTGCTGATGCAGAGTCCTTGCTCACTGCACCGCTGTCAGCGCGAATGCTCGCGACTTGCATCTGCAGGTGGCAGCACGTGCATGTGCAGTGCAGCACCCCGCACGAGCACCTGCTGCGGCTGAGGAGGCGCCAAACGCAAAGCTTGCAGCGCTCGAGTTGGTGCCAAACGCAAAGGCTGGCGGGCCTGAGGAGCCCGCCAACCCTGTGGAGTCAGGTGCCAAGCTGCTGGCTGGGGCGGAGGTAAGTGCAGTGCCGTCTGCCTCGCCTGACTTTCCATCGGCCTGTTCAGATGCCAGAGCCAGGGTCTGTCTTGTAGAAGCCTTAGCACTTGGCTGAAGCCAGCTGGCACAAATAGTGCATGTGATGCGTTGAACTGTCAGCCCAGTTTGTGAACTGACAAACCTGGGAGGATGGCGCCCCAAATTGGAAGGGCAGTGACGGCGGCGCCAGTGCCTGTGCAGCTGAGAAGCCTAACAGACCGTTTGCTGGCGCTGCTGCTTTGGAAGCATCAGAGCCGCTGGCACCCCCGCTGGGCTTGACTCCGAAGTTGAAGCTGGGCGGTGCTGCTGACGTCTTACTGCCACCTGTGCACATGCACGCCAAACCAGCACATCAGATGTGAAGAGAACTTCCGCCCAACACAGGGCCCAATGCCTCATCTGGGAGCTGCACAGTTGGTCATGGGCATTGCTGTCGAATCACCCGGATGTACAGGCAGGCAATGAGCGAGGCACGAACCTGCTGCAGCTTCGTCGATTGCGGCCTGCACAGCAGCAGCTGCGGCACTGGCTGCCGCTTTGTTGGTCTGCAGCAGGGCCGCGCCCCAGCCGCCACCGCCAGCTGTGCTGGGCGCTGCTGTGAAAGTGTCCGCTGCCGTAGATTCCGGCGTGTCTCCAGCCGCAGCTGTTGGCAATTTGTCCGTCTTAGGTGTGGGTGCCTCCGCGACTGCCTCATCTTCAGGAGGCAGCGGCAGCTGCGCAGCTGCTGCTGCTGCTTGATTGGCAAGCGAGAATGCCTCGTCACCCTGATGAGCACACGACACATGGGCGTCAGGAAGGTGGACCCCTGATCAGCATTGCAGGCAGCGTGCCAGAATTGCATGCACTTGGGTTCAGTGACCCCATCGTAAAGCAGCTGAAGTTGATGATCGCAAAAGCAGTGGTGGGATGAAACCACTGGGAGTGGTGAGGTGGTGGGACACACCTGTTCGTCGGGGGAGGAGGGGGGCGAGGGGGACAGCGACCGCTCCTCCAGCGGCATGCCAAAGCGGAAGGCGCGGCCGTTGCCCGGCGACCCCGCACCAGCTGCTGGGACCCCCCGCACCAGCTTGGCCACCTGCAGCATGAGCAGCTGATGCTCTCACGCACGGCTGTGGCCCCTGTTAAACAGGACCTGGGAGTGCAAGTCAAGGTCGAAATTGGCAGAATACAGTGGGTGGCAGTCATGTCAGGCCATATGCATATTCAGGATACCTTCTTTGTCTTGGGATCAGCAGGCTTGCTGCCGAAGGAGAAGCGTGGCGTTTCAAACAAGTTGGTGCTGTCTGCAAGGGTCGTCTTTGGCTGCTCAGCAGTTGTCACGGGAAGCGCTGCAGCCTGTGAACCAGCAGCTGGCTGTCCAAAGCTGAACGCTGGGATGGGCTGGCTCTGCTCTGGCTTGCCTCCACCTGCTCCAGGCAGAATGCAGGTCAGGCAGGGTTGGGACTTCGTGTCGAACTGAATCATGGATGTGTGAGTAGACGCAAGCTGGCTTGGGAACGAATCTGACAGCAACACACCCTTGGCCCTTTCGATCTCGGCCTCCACAGCGGCAGTTGCTGCACTGGCTGCCGCCTTGTTGGCTGACAGCAGCGCATCTCCCCATCCGCCAACTGCAGCAGGGGGGGCTGCTGTTGCTGCTGGCACCGCTGCCGGCTCCGCTGCCTTCTCTGGCTGGGCCTCCTCAGCTGGCTCTTCATCAATGGCCTGCGCTGGTGGCTGTGATGGCTGCCTCTGCTCGTCTCCTGTTTGCGCAGCTGCAGAGCTCAGGCTACCTGTGGCCATGCCAATTTTTGTGGAGCACGTCAATCTTCCTCACCTGGACGACTGTCTTAACATGCTTGTCGGCCGTACTGAGGGTGTACTGACGGTTGCAAGCACACCTGACTGAGCTGGCAAGGCAGAGGAGCTGGGCTCTGCCGGAGGAGGTCCCAGCGAGAGGGTAGGCGGCGGCAGCACTTCTGTCTCTGGGGCTGACCTCTGCGGCGGGGTCTGCAGGACGTAGACACGTAAACATCAGCAGCATGAGACACGCAACATGATGGTAGGGCACTATAACTTCAATTCGAGTGAACCTGACAGCCGCCGGGGCAACGAGCTGCAAGGATGCAGCACCTGGGTCATGGTCTCTAGCGCCATGAGGATGCGCCGGGCGGCATTGGTGCTGAGGGGGGCGGCCGCCGGATCGCTGGGGGCCTCGGGCGCCGCCGGCAGGCCGCGCGGCTGGAGCGACGAGGCGACGAGCCGCCGCTCTGCCGGCCGACGCCGCTTCGCAGCGGAGGCGCTCTGCGACGCGGCGTCCCAGCCGCTGCCCAGCAGTGGAGTGCCACCGCCAGCCGCGCCAGCGTCGTCATCGTCTGGCCGGCCGCGCTTGGCGCCACGTGCGCTGGCAGCAGGCCCGACGGCCGCGCCGCTGCCACCCACACTCGGAGCAACATTTGCTGCGCCGCCCCGCATGGGCGTCCAGCCCAGGCTGCCGCGCTGGGGCCCAGGCAGCGCGAGCGGGCTGCCGGACAGCAGCGGCCTGTTGCCGCCCGCCAGCGTTCGCGGGGCAGCCGGGCCGCCGCCAAGGCGCCTGCGAACCACATGAAAGAGCCGCAGGTGAGCCCGGTACATGCCAGCCGGCGCAGCCCACGACAAAGCAGCACCGAGGCACCAGGAGCTGTGCAGAGCGCAAGCATGCAGCTTGCCTGCCGAAGCGGGGCGTGCTGGCCGGCGTGCCGGCGACATGCGTGAACAGGCTGCCCCGCTGGGGGCGTCCCTGAGGGTCCTGCGATGCGGCGCCTGGGTGCGGCGTGCCCAAGCGCGCCTCTCCGAACAGGCCTCCATCGCCGCCGGTGTCGCCGAGCTCCGCCGGGGTGTGGTACTGCTGCCGCGCCGCGGGCCTCTGCGCGGAGTAGGGCGCCGGCCACTGGTGGCCCGGACGCTGGCCGACCCCGGCACGCGGCGTCAGGGAGCTGGTCCCCAGCCGGCTGCGCTGCGGGGCCGCCTCACTGCTGCCAAAGGGCACGGGGCTGCTGTACGGTTGCCGCCCCGGCGCCAGGCTGAAGGGCGTGCTCTGCCGCCGCTTGATGCGCTCCAGCACGCTGAGCACATTGTCGAATGGTGTCGCTGCGTCACCATCCGCTGCCGCTGCCCCACCACCCTGGCTGCTGGGTGTGGTCGCAAGCTCGACTGACTGCCGCTGCTGCTGAGCGGCGCCACCGCTGCGCCGCGGCTGCGAGGGTGAAGCCGCTGAGTCCTTCTCGTGGTACGCCGCACGGTCCGGCTGCTCCAGCGCCGCCATCTGCGAGTTGGCCTGCGCCCGCTCGCTGTGCACAGACGACAGGGCGGGCAGCACCTCCGCCGGCCCCTCTCCGGTATCTGCCATCGGCCCAGCCTCCACATCGTTGTCGCCAGTCCCCTGCGGCTGTGCGCATCGAATCCCTTGTCAGACTCTCACCCATGTTTGCCTGGCTTAGCATCTTGCACGTGTACCGTATCAGGCCGCATGCAGCACTGGGGACCGTGTCACAAACTCACCAGTCTGCCATCCACGGACTCGCGGCTGTGCGCCTCGCCTGCCGCAAGGTCACCTGCAGATGAACAGTGGTACACAGTGGCTTTAATGTGTTTCACGTTCGTGACAGGTCATGCGGTTTGGAAGCACGTTAGCAACGAGAGGATGCTCATGTGAAGCAAAGTTCAAGGCATGCATACCATTGGGTAGGCGGTTTTCTGCAGCGCTTTCCGGCGAGGTGGATCCCAGCATCCAGCCCTGCAACCATCCAGTAACTTCCAGCACGACAATGTGATGATGTTTCTCAGGCAGAATATGATGGGGCATATCGGCAGGCATGCCCGCACGAACGGCCGACAGCTACTGCACGAGTGGTGCGCATTGAATTAGAGACGTGCCCTCAATCCGGCGGCCGCCTTGAGCGGTGTTGACGCTAGCGACCGGGCGAAGCCGCCCCAACCAGAGGCTGTTGGTGTTGCATGGCCTTCCGCATTGGCTGCCGTCGCTGAGGCACCCTGCAAGCCGTCGGCCGGCCTCGAATATGCAGTGGAGCGAGCTGGCCTGCTGCGGGGCCGCCGAGACGGGCCGCCAGCACCAGTGGAAGTTTCATTCGCCATGACCGATCAGAATGAGGCGTCTGACGTCGAACGCCCGCCAGCAGCTGTCGAAGCTACAAACTCGATGGTCGAATCAGCACCCAAAAATCGCAACCCAAACCTGCTGCCATTGACCCGTGCGTCCGGATGTCAGTCCTTTACAACAGCCACATAGTGAAACGGTGAACGTGATCCTTGCTTGAGGATGTGGAGCTGCTGCGACCCTGCTACTAGTGCTAGGTGAACTAAAGGATGCTAGTCAACCTGATTAGTGCCCACCTAATTGTGCAGAACTTAGTCAGTCACCTGGCAGTGCTTGCCTGTGCGATGCCCGATGCGCGATCGCAAATCGCGAATAGACGAGTGCACCTGAAGTACCTCTGAGATCACAAAGCAGATCGCCTGCCTATGACATGCCGCTGAACTTTCGCAAATATCTTTAGGCACTTGCCTCATTTTCAGCCAGGGCCATGCGGGCCCAGGTGGCGCCCTGCGCCACAGACCAGCATGCAGCAGCTGTATGCTCAGGTATACACGCTCGCGGCGTGCAGTGCAGTTTTCGCGCAAGCAGCTCCAGCCGGGGATTGTCAGGCAATGGGCGCAGGAGACAACACCCTTCAGCTTGCAGTCGCGCTGTCGGCAGGTGAGCCTGATGTAGTGTAAGTCTGAGAGCAGGCTTTGAGTTGATGTGGATACACGACATCAGCGCAGCGTATTGCGTGGAACCGCGCAGTCAGATCCTTCCGCGGTTGCACAGATGATGCTGAACTGCCATTGGTCATGAGCTCGGCATGCACGGGAGCATGCATGCTACTCGTTGTTGGGCCAGTGTCTATCGAACGACCCGCTTGCTGCATGAATACCGGTCCGCCATGGACGACGCAGGCGTGGCGTGGCCGTGCACGCAATCGCGGAGCCGCCGCAGCGGGTACAGCCGGAGTCGCCCAAAGGCAGCGTGTCCGTCCGTGTGGACAACGATGCGGATGACAGCAGCACGGTGCTGACGCTGGAGGCAGACAGCCGACCGGGCCTGCTCACGGCGTTGACCGGCACCTTCAAGGCCCTGGGGCTGGAGGTGGTCAAAGCCTCGGTGGACGCACGGAATGGCCGCATCAGCGACACGTTCCACGTCCAGGACGCTTTCGGCGCCAAGATCACACCTGGCGATGCCGTCAATGTGCAGCGCTCACTGGAGGCGGTGTTGAAGGCAAACCCCGGAATGAAGAGCAGCTCGAAGCGGCCAAACCTGCTCATGACAGCGGGCATTGGGGTTGCAGAGCGGGATGAGAAAAAGGAGCACCTGTACAGCCTCATGGATACGTACATCAAGAACGACATTCTGAGCATCGAGGAGAGCATCGTCAACCATGTGGAGTACACCATGGCGCGCAGCCGCTACAAATTCGACGACCAGGAGGCGTACATGGCAACAGCATACTCGCTGCGTGACCGCCTCATCGAGTCCTGGAACGACACGCAAGCCTACTTCAAGGAGCAGGACGTCAAGCGGGTGTACTACCTGTCGATGGAGTTCTTGATGGGGCGCAGCCTGCTGAACGCGCTGTTCAACCTGGACGTGGCCGGCGCGTACGGCGAGGCCCTGGCGGAGATGGGCTACAACCTGGAGACCCTGGTGCAGCAGGAGCGCGATGCGGCGCTGGGCAACGGCGGCCTCGGGCGGCTGGCCGCCTGCTTCATGGACTCGATGGCAACTCTGGACCTGCCAGCCTGGGGCTATGGCATCCGGTATCAGTACGGCATGTTCCGGCAGAGTATTGTGGACGGTTTCCAGCACGAACAGCCAGACTACTGGCTCAATTTTGGCAACCCCTGGGAGATCGAGCGGTTGAACGTGGCATACCCTATTAGATTTTATGGCCATGTGTCTGTGGCGGAAGAGGATGGTCGGCAGAAGTTCCGGTGGAATGCCAGTGAGACGGTGACAGCTGTGGCATACGACAACCCCATTCCTGGCTTCGGCACCAACAACACCATCAACCTGCGGCTGTGGGCTGCCAAGCCGGACACCGAGTTCGACCTGGAGGCCTTCAATACTGGCGACTATGTGCAGGCTATCCTGTCGAAGCAGCGGGCAGAGACGCTGTCCAGTGTGCTGTACCCGGACGACCGCACGTATGAGGGCAAGGAGCTGCGCCTCAAACAGCAGCACTTCTTCGTGTCAGCCACAATACAGGACGTTGTGCGGCGCTACAAGGAGATGCACACCAGCTTCGAGGAATTCCCAGAGAAGGTGGCGTTCCAGCTGAATGATACGCACCCCACCATCGGCGTGGCCGAGCTCATGCGCATTCTGATGGACGAGAATGACATGGGGTGGACACAGGCGTGGGACATCACCCAGAAGGTGTTTGCGTTCACGAACCACACGGTGCTGCCGGAGGCCCTGGAGCGGTGGCCGGTCAGCCTCATGGAGAAGCTGCTGCCGCGGCACATGCAGATCATCTACGACATCAACTGGCGCTTCCTGCAGCAAATGCGCGGCCGCTTCGGCGACGACTGGGAGCGCATCTCCCGCATGTCCATCATCGAGGAGGACTACTCTGGCGAAAAGTGCGCAGTCGCCTTCTCACCATACCTGCCCTAGCATCTTCACATGCTGTGTTCCAACAGCGGCTGCAAGTGGCTACACTCAGTCTGCCACAGCAGCGGACTGGCTGCTTGGTTGTCAGCATGCTGACGCACGCAGCGCCACTGCTGCAGGTTTGTGCGGATGGCATACCTGGCGGTAGTGGCATCGCACACCATCAATGGCGTGGCGGCGATCCACTCCGAGATCATCAAGGACACCATCTTCCGCGAGTTTCACGAGCTGTGGCCGGAGAAGTTCCAGAACAAGACCAACGGCGTGACGCCCCGCCGGTGGCTGGCCATGTGCAACCCGCCGCTGCGCGCCCTCATCACCGAGACCCTGGGCTCCGACGCCTGGATCACCAACCTGGACATGCTGCAGGTGCTGCGTGAACACTGCCGTGAGGCCAAGTGCATTGGTGACTGCTTCTTCGTGCAGATCCACGCAACTACCAGCCATGTGCAAGTCCGCATGGTTGCCCAATGTGGGCGTCCTTGCGACACTGTAGTCAACCCCTGAAAGCCGGTTTCATCCCTGACAGAGCCTGCGGGACAAGGCGGACGATCCAGAGTTCCAGCGGCAGTGGCGCGAGGTCAAGGCCAAGGCCAAGGCGGCCGCCATGGCCAAGATCTCCGCGCTCACCGGCGTCCAGCTCCCAGCCAACTCGATGCTGGATGTGCAGGTGTGGGAACAACCTGCTCTGCCGATTTCATGTGCGCGCGGGCTGTGACACGCTATCTGTCCCGCTGGCGTTGCTTGCGAGCGTGTCCGCTGCACCGCTGCTCACCCGCTGGATGCCACCACAACCTTGAGCCGCGTGCAGGTGAAGCGCATCCACGAGTACAAGCGCCAGTTCCTGAATGTGCTGGGCGTCATCCACCGGTACCACACCATCAAGTCGATGGATGTGTCGGAGCGGTCCAAGGTGTGTGCCTAGTCACTACAGGAGGTTCCTTTGGTCACCTATCTCCCGTGTCCTGTGAGGCACCCGACCCAAAGTGTACCTGCTTGTTGTGTCGTCTGTCTGTCACCTGGTCTGAATGTATTGTCATGTGAGGAACCCGACCCAAGTGCACCTGCCTGCTGCACTGCCTATCTGTCACCTGGCTGCATCCATGAAACAGGTGGTGCCGCGCACGGTGGTCATTGGCGGCAAGGCTGCACCTGGCTATGAAATGGCCAAGCGCATCATCAAGCTGGTATCTGCGGTCGGCGACACCATCAACCGCGACCCTGATGTGCGCTTGTAAATGGCTGACTGGGCCATTCACCCTCATGTTTCTGCACGCGTGGGGTTCTCCACCCCTCCAGCAGGAAGGCGTGATGCCGATCTGTGCCTCAAGCTGCTGACTTGATGTCTGTGACGGCGGCAGGTGGCCGACCTGCTCAAGGTCGTGTTCCTGCCCGACTACAATGTGTCACTGGCCGAGATCATCATCCCGGGCACCGAGCTGTCGCAGCACATCAGCACTGCGGGCACAGAGGCCTCAGGCACCAGCAACATGAAGTTCACCATGAACGGCAGGTGGGCTGCGGAGTCGAGCACCGTTGTTCTAGGCTGTAACATCCTCCGAAGCACCCTCCAGGCTGACAGTGCTATGCATTGTCAACCGAACACGGCCGGATATGAATACAGTCTGATGCTTATGGTTTCCGGCTTGCAGCCTGATCATCGGCACATTGGACGGCGCCAACATCGAGATTGGCGAGGAGATTGGCTTCGACAACATGTTCATATTTGGTGCCAAGACAGAGGATGTGCCACAGCTGCGGAAACAGCGGCCCGACCTGCAGGTTAACTGCTGGGCCTTCTCTTCATCATTTGACTTTGCATCAAGCTCATCAAACATAGGCGCTCAGCAACACTCGTTCCAGTCAGGATTACGATACACTGTTCCACCTGGCTCACACTTACTGCATAGATTGCAGCCCTGTCCCGCAGGTGGACCCACGCTTTGAGAACGCGGTGAACATGATCCGGCAGGGCGTCTTCGGCTGGGAGGGCTACTTCGAGGAGCTGCTGCAGACGCTGTCCGGCCAGCGGGACTTTTATCTGCTTGCCAACGACTTCCCCGCGTACCTCGATGCCCAGGTGCGGGCCCTGCCACTGGCTGCCAAGCCGTCACACCTGGCCACCTCAAGATTGCCACAGCACTTGTTCTGCCAGCCTGTCATTAGCAAGTGTCGACCTCCTGTCGTCATACATGTGTTGTCTCCTTGGTATGTATGTCACGATGCGCTTAAGAGAGCACTGGCTGTCTGCAGGAGAAGGTGGATGAGGCGTACGCGGACCAGCAGCGGTGGACGCACATGAGCATCATGTCCACCGCCGGCTCAGGCTACTTCTCCTCCGACCGCACCATCCACCAATATGCCGAGGTGCGCAGCACAGCTGGCCTGCCGCGGCATGTTTGTGACTGGTGTGAACACGCCTCCACCCCTTGCTCTTTGCATCTATCCTCCCGATTTCGAAACGGTGTTTCCTGTTTCTGCAGGAGATCTGGGGCGCCAAGCCATGCTCAGTCCCTAACAACCTGTGAGGAGCACTGCTGCCGTTTGGTTGCAATCAGAGCAGAAGCGGAGTGTAACAGTAGAGCAAACAGTGATTGCAGTTGCGTTTATAGTGCAGTATGACTTCAGGTTGTTCACAGCAATGAGTAGCTGTCCTCTCGCATACAATCACATCACTGTATGCGGCACAGGCAAGCAATCGAC
The DNA here is from genome assembly GCA_032358165.1 of Diplosphaera chodatii. NCBI lineage: Eukaryota > Viridiplantae > Chlorophyta > Trebouxiophyceae > Prasiolales > Stichococcaceae > Diplosphaera > Diplosphaera chodatii. The sequence goes on along the minus strand of JAALGY010000037.1, from coordinate 185,674 downwards.
GTTATCCTAAAAGCTGAAAACAAGCTGACCCCGGCAATCTCAAATACATGTACAGGCTTGCTCCTGTGTGCGGCATATACCTATGCCACATGTTAGGCGCTATGCAGCAACACCCCAGTGCACCACTTCAGGGACCCTCCTGCACCTTGGTGTTGCCACTGGTGGCATTGCTGAACGTCGGCTGGCCTGCGATCAGCACATGGTCCCTCTGTTGATATGCTGCTGCTGTTGCGTCGTGCTGTATGGCATGTCAGCTAACTGCATGCAGTGCTGCATGCATCTGCTCACCGATGCTGGCGCGCAGACGGTTCCACATCTTCCCATTTGGATCTGCGGCGTGACAAAGGACAAGTCGGTGCAGGCACACAGCCCAACTTTGTGGCCTGCGCGCAGCAGTGTGCAATGAGCCGCATTCCAACTGCGATGGCAGTACAGGGATTGCACCTATCTTCCGCGGAGCTGAGATGACTGTCGGGATGGGCAGGTACACATAGTGCGTGTTGACCAGGCCCTGGTAAACACAAACACATCAGCGGTTAGGCATCGACAAGGGCAGAACCCTGACTAGCCCGTACAGCTCATCACTAAACAGTCACAGCAGGAGTCGAACATGCTGATCACTCACCACAGTGATGCCCGTGTAGCCGCCGAACGCAGCATGCACCGCATTGTGCGCCAGAATCTTGCAGTAGATGCGGTCGTTGGAGATCGTCGGAACCGTCCTGATGATGTATGACGGGTCGATGTACTTGACGTCCGCACTCTGCACCATGAATGGGCATTGTGAGAGCACACGACGAGCCCGATGAAGGGATCGCCTGCCAGACATCAGACAGTTGCTTTGCACAGTTCCAGCGCTAATACTACAGGAACAGGTGCATACCTTGAATGCGGCACGGAACTGGTCGCGCAGCCAGGGGCCCACGTCTGCCAGGATGGCGTTGCCGCTCGCGTCACGGCCCAGGTCCTTGCCATCCTTCAGCAGGTCCTGCACTTGTGACAAGGATAGTCGCCGCAGGTGCGGGGCACATGAAAGTCCCTGCTGCCCTGCCTGACGGGCGAGGTTCACCAATTGCTGCTGTGTGAGCGGAGGCGCACCGGCATGCTTTGGGTGAACAAGCTGCACTGCAGGCTGGGGCCCGCCCGCACACCTGGCCGGCGCCCTCGGCGATGCACACGACGCAGTGCCCCTTGTCGTCCAGCAGCCCCTGCACGTACTTCAGCAGCCCGCGCTCGCCCTGCAGGTCGAACTTCACCTCGGGGATGAGGCACACGTCCACCACGCCTGCAGTCGTGCAGTCCCGGCGGTCAACTGGACACAATGCACAGGCTCATGGTAGGGCAAAGTGCACAGTGCACCTGCCCACACACCCATTGCAGAGTGTGAGCAACTATGCTGACAGGCGACTTCAGGGCTGCGGTGCGCCCCGGGGGCGGGCGCACCGGAGGCGAGGGAGGCCTGCATGGCGATGAAGCCGGAGGAGCGGCCCATGAGCTTGACGACGCCGATGCCGTGGTACGCGGAGCCGGCCTCCACCTTGGCTGCCAGGAGCGCCTCCTGCGCCTGCTCCACCGCCGTGTCGAACCCGAAGCACTTGTCGATCTGCGCAGCACGCGGGAAGCACATGACAAACATCCAGCGACTGCCGCCAGCACAGTCAGCGACACCCCACACTCGTGCAGGAGTGCACACAATGACAACCTTTTGGACAGCCTGTTGCAGTGCATAACAGGCCCCAGCTGCGTGTGGACCAAAAGGATGCCCGATGAGGAAGGGGTTCTGCACCAGGAGGATGTCGTTGTCGATGGACTTGGGGATGCCGATGACGGAGCACACGACGCCCTGGTTCTCGCACTCGCACTGGATCGCGTTGGCGCCCGCATTGCCGCCGTTGCCCCCCACCACGAACACCATGTCGATGCCCCACATGTCAATCTGTTTCACGATGCCCCTGCGCACGATGCAGCATTGTTCAATGGAAGTGAACGTGGCAACTGTTCTGCTGGGCACTCGCACAGCACAAGCGACATGTGAGCGGGCCGATGCAACTCCATCTCAGCATGCGCTGCAGTGTGCACAGGACGGACTTGATGTCGGCGCCGCCGCGGGAGGTGCCCAGGATGGTGCCGCCCTGCAGCTGGATGCCGTCCACGCTGCGCCGCGTCAGCACCACCGGCTTGTCGTCCCTGTCGTAGAACCCCCTGTAGCCGTACCTGCACGCGGCAGAACAGCGGCAGTTGCCACGCACTCGCAGCACGGCAAGTCCAACATGCACGACATGGTCCACCCGGGCAGCAGCATGGTGTCGACACAAGGCGCACTTTATGCCCAGGATGTGGCCATCCGGCACGCCATAGTCGGTGAGCTTGCTGACCAGGCCCTGCACGACATCGTTCAACCCAGGGCACAGCCCGCCGCATGTCACAATGGCGACATTGACTTCTGCCGGGTTGAAGTAGATCGTCTCCCGTGCGCCGGCGCGCATCGCCCATGGCGGCAGCGGCACGCACACCTGCGCATAGAGCAGTCTGGTGTCTGGCGCGTGCAAATGCAGGTTCTGAGCAGTTGAGAAGGTATCTCGATGGCAGCTCGTCCCCGCCAACAGTGGGCTGTTGTCGCTGTTGCATAGTCTCACGTTGTCATTTGTCGACCTGTCGGCCGCTGAGGATTCCCGATCATTTAGGCCTGATGTCGCGATGTCACTGTCCCGGCAGGAGGCGCCAGCCGACATGGGGCTGCTGAAGTGCATGGAGTTGAGTGCCACCCGGTCCTCATCGAACACTGCGGTTTACAAGAGTCGCTCATCAGGTCAGTGAACTTGCCGATGGACGGTGGGACAGGCCACGGCAGAGCAGAATGAGATGAGGCAGATGAACGCACCAAAGCCGCCGCCAAAGTTGTTGTGGGCCGTGAACGGGCTCGGCCTGCATACTCATGACATGAAACATATCACCACCACGTCAACTGGGACCATGCTGCTGGCCCGCAGACAATGTGAACCCCGCTGTTGTTACTCACCGAGCCATGAGCTTATGGCGCAGACTTGGTATCTCAAGCGTCTCCTCTTTGCCTGCACATCCATGCTCTTATGTCTCTCACACCTTACTGACTTTGTGCCGCCAAAAGTGCACCTCAGCATGTGGAGCATGCCGCCCAACGACCCTAGGTCATCGCATGCGGCACAATTGCCGCATTACACAGCTGCAGCAAGCTCACCTGGTGATCCCGGTGTTTCGACAGCGAACGATACGTTTGAGGAGGCCTGGCAGCCCTTGAGGTGCCGTCCCGCAGCGTGCCAGGGAATCTGCGGCAGCGGTGTCGATACCAGCAGCGGCCTGCTGCAGTGCCATGGCTTCGTTGCTATGATCGCGGCATTACACGACGTGTTGCTCGCTCTTGTATTGCTTGTGCAAGTCGAAGCGCCATTCAACTGCCGCAGAGGCATCTGTGCGATGAGCGCCATCTGTCAACTGCCGTAGGTGTTGTTTGTGCGCCGAGCAGCTTGATCAACCTGCAGGACCATGTGCACGGGTCCCACAAGCTGTCGATCTGAGCCTTCTTGTGTGTGCCGCGACTTTGACATTTAGGTCTGCATGGTGCTGTGTCCGCCATGTGCTTCTCGCTTCTGCATTCTTAGTCACCCGGACCAATGTCGGTGGCAAGCAGCGAAAGTGCACCCCACTTTGTCGCACAATAACACATCCGACGGCTTGCAGAGCTACTGCCGTCCTATATGCTTGCTGAAGCCTGCTGCAGCAGCCCCACGCACCACGCTGGGTACTCTGAACTTTGACACATGATCTGTGCACATCCTGCGACAGCATCTTCAAGTGGAGTCTGAGGCCAGCGTATCTGCTCCGATGTGGACGGACAACGATCTTGGCTTCTTCACGGTAAGTGCACGATATGACGGACGTTGCTGGCCTGCAGCCGCACACTTGTGTTGGGTCCTCCGCCGCATGTGTGACATGCTGTGTGACCATGTTTGCAGAACTGGTTGGGCATCGGCATCATGGTCCTCCTGGTCGTGTATCACTACGTCACGGCGGACGTGCAGCCGCAGACGCAGCAGCAACAGTAAGCTAGCAGCAGCTGCGCCAGTTCCATGTCATTCACGGGTGGCAAGCTCAAGCTCAAGGGCAGCGGCGCGCCAGGCATAGGCAAGAAAAAGAAAAAGAAACCTTCCGGAGGCAATGAGCTGGCGCTGGCCGACAGCCAAGCGGATGGCGGTGACGGCAGCGGCAGCAACTTGGACGGCAAGGTACCATCACCTGGACGTCACCTGGACACACAGCTGTGCCACCTGACGAGTAGCTTGTCCTCCTGGGCCTGCTGACCACAGCACATTGACTCTGGGTGCAGGCGCTGCGGGAGGGGTATGCCCTGCCGCAGCCCGACAAGGCCGCCGACCGCCGCACCCCAGCGGAGCGCAAGTTTGACGAGATACAGGCAAAGCGGGAGGCGGAGCGGGTGGCCAAGCTGGCGGCCAAGTCGCATCGGGACCGTGTGAACGAGTTCAACGCGTACCTTTCCAACCTGTCCGAGCATCACGACATTCCGAGGGTCGGCCCTGGCTAACCTTGCAGCGGGAAGGGTAGGAGGTGCCCTGTGCCCATGCACATGGTGTGTGGGGGGGCCCAAACAAACTAAGCGCGGGAGAAGGAGGGAACAGCATGCTGATCACACCCGCATGCTGTGCCCTGTACCCTTGAAACGGGGGTCTCCCCTGTCGTGCATGGGGGGTTACCACCAGGTCGTAAGGATTGGCCTGCACCATGACGGCTGTAGAGCAGGTGCCAGATGTAAACACCATCCGGATGGACAACTGATGACAAGCCAAATTTCAGGGTTGCCAGGCCAGCAAGCCAAACAGCGGAGCCATGTCAGCATGGTGCGTGAAAACACAAGCACATAGCTATGCGCAACCAAGCTGTGCACGGTACCACAGATCGACAGCATATATCAGCCTGCACCACAGCAGACCATCAGCGTCATTACATTGCCGGCAAAAGACAGAGCATCAGCTCTGTGCATCAAAGCTGGTCAGAGCGCCCTCACCTTGCACCTTCCTCCCCAGTGCATGCTGCTGCTTTACATCGCCCTTGTTCTCCTGCACAAACTGTTTCTCCGCTTCCTCCAATGCTGCCTCCAGATACACCTGTCGAAAGCGTGGAACAGTACCGACGTCAGATGAGTACACGACAGCAACCCCGGCCGAGCTTCACTGACCATTACCAGGGACAAGCAGCTCCCGCACCCGCTTGTCATCAATGCCGGCCAGATGCAGAATGAAATCCCCTGCGCAAGGGCAGCACAACGGTTGCAGCACATGCACAGTGCACGTTGCTGGTTGGCTGCCGTGCAGCCAATGCATTGCAAGTGCTGCAGGGTGTGATCAAGAGCTTCCAGCAGAAGTGGCGCACCGGGGCGGTACAGGCCCAGCAGGATGGTGTTGGGCATGTACACCAGGCGCCACCAGTCGCGCACGCGGCTGCGCCAGACGTAGGAGTTGAAGGAGCACTGGGGCGCGATGCCCACGTGCCGCCCCCGCGCCCGCTCCTCGTCCAGCATCGCCTTCAGCGCGTCGTTGTCGCCGCTCTTGGTGTCGCCCGGCGCCTGCACCCCGGTTCTGTTGGCCATCAGTCTGTGCTGGAGGTAGGCTGTTACACGACAGCGCAACAACCGCTGGAATGCGCCCACAACACCGCCTGCCTGCCAGCGGGGCTCGCACCCGGATGTACTGCTTCATGGACCACCAGCGGTCCAGGAAGGCGATGGACCACTCAGAGCGCCGCATGAGCCAGATGCCGGCGTTGTAGCCGCCGCCGTCCACGGTGATCACGAAGTCGGGGCCGCTGGCGGAGCGCGGCAGCAGCGACTCCAGCCGGATGTCGGGGTTGGTGATGATGGTGTCCGCGTCCAGCCACATCACCCAGTCCACGTCCTTCAGGTAGTGCTTCACCGCCAGGATCTTGCTCCACGACGCCGGCCGCTCGTCTGCAGCGGGTTGCAACAGTGCACGTGTCGGTGCCCATACAGTCCTGAGTCGCTGTGTCAGGTGACACATGGCAATGGGCGGGTGCGCAGGGTGGTGCGCAGGCAAGAAACTCACTCGACACAATCCAGCTGGCATCCTCGTAGGAGTACCCGTGCATCTTGGCATAGTGCACTTTGTTGCTGCGCGTCAGTGTGAGCACGCCATCAAAATTCCTGCCGCGCCACTTTGCTGCCTGCACATGCAGGTAGAAAGTTTTTGTGATGCCGTATAGTTGACGATGCCATCCTCCATTAGCCTCTGCCATAGAGTGCCTCCACCTTGGCTTTGTCGTGCAGCTTGCTGTTGGTGTCCGTCATCGTCACGATGGCGATGTTGAGGTGCACGCCGTGCGGGTGGCCCGCCCAGGACGGCAGGCACACCCGCTCCGCCGTCATGCTGCGCAGCGTGTACAGCAGCACGGCCAGCATGCCCACGAACACGAGGAGCAGCATGCCCTGCATCATCACACCGCAGCGTTGGACAGTCAGTGCACGGGTCCTGCACCAGATGCCGCGAAGCTGCGACGTGGGCAGTCATGAAGGCCGTGGTGTCTGCGGGCCTGTGGGACCTCGTCGCTGCAGTCGATCGACCGCACTAACCTTGATGAATTTGTCGTTGTTCCTGCTGGACAGCTTGCGCTGCAGCCCCCTGAGCTTGTGCCTCGGCACTGGGGACGCCGGCTGCAGCGGCGCGCATCTGGCATGCTTCGGTGTCAACGCGTGTTTTGGAGACAGGAGCCCCTCGACCTTCGCCGGGCTGCCTGTTCCTTTCGAGTTCTGCATGCGAACCACGTGCGGGGCGCTTCCTCACAACAGCCGTGCCCACGCGCAGTGGGGCCTGCGCATGCCGCCGCGCCAGTCTGTCTGCCCGGGCTGGCAATGTCTTGCTCTGCCCGACTTTCAGGGCTCACCAAACACTTTGTGTGATGCCCGCAGCTGACGGGGTTGACCTAGCTCACAGCATATGCGCTGTTAAAGTGCCTCGGCCACAGCACCTACACGTGCCCAAACTCCTGGGCCAGTGGGCAATGCAGACAGCAATGGATCAATACATGATATACATCAGGACGTCTTCAAGGAATTGCACGTGGAAGATTGGTATACACAGCGCCTTTGCTGTGTCGGGGTGCAAATCAGCAACTCGCTTCCAGGGTCTTGCTCGGGCTGACCTTCTGGACAGCGCAGTGTCAAGCTTATCCGGCTGAGCAGTGCGCGACTGCCGACGAAGACGAAAGTGTCAAGTGCGATGCTCGATTGCTGCGCCCCTCACGCCATGGCCGCCGTCGCATGCGGTGCACCCATGTCCCGGTGCAGCTGCGGCATCGAGTCGGCCAGCTGGGCACAGCTGCGGCGGCACTCGCGTTCGTGGCAGGGTCTCAATAGCGTCTCCTCAGGCGTATCAGGTGAGTTATATTGTGACATGTGCTTGTGCACAATGAAAATCGTGGGTGAATGGCAGGTGGCATGCGTCGGCATGTGGCAGCATCGGGACTGTGCGTGCGGCATGGCCGCACGCTTGGGATGATGCAGCACCACAGCACGCCAAGGCAGCTCTTAGTGCTGCAGATGTGCGACGGACGAGCCCATGCAGAGCGTCAGACAGCCGTGGCGGCGCTGACGGGGCGGTCAGCAGCACGGCACAGGCCATCTCGGAGACACCCACGCAGCGGCGGTTGCGAGAGTCGCAGAGGGTGGAGGAGCGGGTAGAATACATATACAACAAGGCGGACTGGGACAAGCAGATGGCTGCGGTAAGCAGGCTGTGCGTGGCATGCGGCAGAGCTGTAGACACCAGATGAGACTGCCTATCTACCAATTGTGTTTGCCGTGCTGACCGTTAGCAGGTCGCAGGAGGACGGCATGAGCAGCCGCCCAGCGGGCGCTGAGCCTGACATGGCTGCCTGCTGCATCGGCATGGGCATCTGCACCATGCGTGGCCGGCACACGGGCCAGGGGTGGGGCACCTGGGCGCGCAGGCGGGCGACGGGCTGGTGGTGCTGGAGGTGGAGTCGCAGGAGCTGTGCCAGACGGGGTTCGACGAGGAGCCGGAGCTGCAGTGGAAGGAGGACCGGGAGGCGGCGCTGCGCCCCTGCGCCGAGATCAAGCACGTCTTCGCCCGCACCGCGCGCGACAGCCCCGAAGTCACCTTCCTGGCCCTCGAGGTGCTCCACACAGTGTGCGGGGCGTCACCAGCAGACATGTCATGTGGCTGGCGACGATGGCTGACAGCCTGGGTCCCTTGTGTGCGTGGGGCAGTGTCAGCCTGCAAGGCTTCAGGAGCCATGATTCAGTGACCCAGGGGCCCTGGCTGAAGTGGGCACTGGCCACCGACTCATGCAGGCGGACTCGGAGGAGGCGCAGCCGCTGCTGGACGAGCTGAACATCGGGGTGCTGCCCACGGTTCAGTTCTGGAAGCAGGGGAAGCTGCTGTGGGAGCACCGCGGCATTGTTGCCCTGCAGCAGGACCTTGGCGAGGGTGCGGCACTGCTGCTGTGCCAGGTTTCGCATCTGCGGCAGAGGGTGCTGCGGAAGTCGGGGTGCCTCACAGCCGCATGGTGACCGAGGTGGCAGTTCTGCCACAGGGGTGCTGTACTACGGGGACCAGGCAGCGGATGGCATCAAGGCCAGCACTTTTGTGAAGGAGCTGACGACCCGAGCAGAGTATGAAACCTTCGTCAGCTCCCAGCCTGACAACGTCCTCACGGTGAGTCGCTGTGTTGCAACATGCACATCAGTCAGGAGATCAGCACTGCTATCACAAGCTGCGCTGCTGCAGTCGGCAACCTGACGTGTGCAAGTGCAGGTGGTGGATGTCAGCCTTCGCAGCGCGACGCCATGTGTGCGTGTGTTCCCAGCCGTCATGGGTGCGCACACTTGGCGACGGTGGCTGAGCCTGCTGTGCTTGCAAGATGTCTGCCCTCAGGTGACTGACCATGGTCTGTGTGGGATGGTGCAGCGCTTGCAAAGAACATGCAGGGGTATGCCAGCTTTGCTCGCCTTGTTGGCGATGCTTCGGAGGAGATGCAGCAGGTCCTGCAGGAACTGAAGGTTCTTGAGGTGGGTCTTGCGCGCTGGGGTGCAGTTATTGTGGTGCCGTACACACCCATCCCATAAGATTGTGATAGCACTCAGAGGTCAGCTGCTGTCGCCGCCCCATCGCAGGTACCCACGTTCATCTTTTATCGGTGCGGCAAGGAGGTCAGCCGCTTCACAGGCAGCAGCCGAGGTGGGCACCATGCTGTGACCACCTGACTGCTTGAGCACCGCAGGCCCCAGTTCCAGCGGTCACAGTTCTTCAAGCTGGCCTTGCCTGCTGCAGGTGACCTCATCGGCCAGATTTTGCAGCTCCAGAATGCAATGGGTATTGCACCGCCGCCTGTGCAGCGCCCCGCAAAGAAAGTACGCCAGAAGCAGCAGAGGCCAAAGCGATCAGCGTGGTGACTGTCAATGGGCGTGCTGCAATTTTGTTTTCACCCATTTCAGATTACATTTTGAGGGTTTTGTCGAGGGAGCACTTTCAGCAAACCACACTGTTTTGGTTCCTGGGGACCCCCGCTCATGCGAAACGCTATTGAACCCTGATAGTGCGATTCCGAGCATTGTCAGGAGTGCGCCTGGCTGCTACCAAGCTGCTGACACAAGTTAGCCTGTTGACTCGGAAGCAACGCGCGCCCCAGCACAACTATCTATGACGATGGATGCAGCATCAGCTCGGGCCGTACCCACTGGTCAAACTCCTTTGGCGTGGTGACACCCAGCTCCACCGCGGCCTCTTTCAGAGTTGTGCCCTCTGCATGTGCCTTCTTGGCAGCAGCTGCTGCCTTGTCATAGCCAATCTGCAGCACCACAAGCACTCCAGTGACATGTAGAAAAGGGATTGCCCGAACTCGTCTCACATTGCCGTCACTGATTACACGCAAGCCAATAACCGTGTAGCCCACCTTGTTGTTGAGCGCTGTCACCAGCATCAGAGACTCATTCAGCAGCTGATTGATGCGCGGCTCGTTGGCTTCAATGCCCACGACGCAGTTGTCTGTGAACGAGCTGGCAGCATCCGCCAACAGCCTGCAGGTATGGCAGATGTGCTGTGGACCCATTGCTGCCGGTGATCGTCAGGAAGACCGTGGTCATGTGGCCACTGATGCCAGTCGTCCAGGCACGCACCTGGTGGACTGCAGCAGGCTGGCAATGAGCATTGGCTTGAACACATTGAGTTCAAACTGGCCCCAGGCGCCCGCTATGCTGACCCCGGAGTTGTTGCCCATCACCTGTTGGTGGCAGTAGCTGAGTCAGCTAGACCACAGCAGCATGTGGCCAGCATCGCACCACATGACAACACAGCTGCACTTGCCTGGGCTGCCACCATCGTGAGCGCCTCGCACTGGGTTGGGTTGACCTGCGGGCGGCATGATGGGCGTCTGGTGAAGGCGGCCGCACCTTGCCAGCATTCATCGCATTCATGAACTCAAATCACCTTTCCCGGCATGATGCTGCTACCGGGCTCGTTCGCAGGCAGCAGCAGCTCGCCCAGCCCACACCGCGGACCAGAACCTGCAGCCCAACAGATATGTATATCTAATGCATCTGATGTATCATGATTTGGCAGCTGATCAGGACCCAGCTTGCTGAGGATGGCTCACCCAGCAGGCGGATGTCATTGCCGATCTTCATCAGCGACACCGCTGTGCAGTTCAGCGCGCCGCTGGCCTCGACAATGGCATCGTGCGCTGCCAGCGCCTCAAACTTATTCGGTGCTGTCACGAACGGGTAGCCTGCAGAGAGCGCATTGGCACCTGGCTAGGCAACGAACCGCCACAGCTCCATCGCAGTGCAGAGAAACATGCTGTGCTGAGAACAGCATCATGTAGAGTGTCTTCTGATCAGCAAGCAGACCTGTATCCTCAGCGACGGCCTGTGCGAAGCCCTCTGCGAACCCCTTCTTTGCATTGAGGCCCGTGCCGACAGCGGTGCCGCCCTGTGCCAGGGCCAGCAGTCGTGGCACCGTCGACTTCACGCGCTCAATGCTGTAGGCGACCTGTGCAGACCACACGGTGTTGCAAGCTGTTGAAGCGTGACTGTAACGAGATGCATGAACCACATGCCCTACTGCCGCCAGCTGGTGCCCCCTCCCACCTGGGTGGCGTAGCCGCTGAACTCCTGGCCCAGAGTGAGCGGCGTGGCGTCCATAGTGTGCGTCCGGCCGATCTTGATGATGTCCTTGAAGGCCTCCTGTTTGGCTGTGAGCGCTTTCTGCAGGATTTGAAAGTACACCTCGTTGCAATTGTTGGTTTGCAACCTTCTATTTATCACGGACAATGGCACAGGATTGCCTGCACAGGGCATGTTTCCACTGAGCGATGATAGGTGTGCTCATCGCACATGTAGCTTTTCGAGGCCTGGCAGCAGTCGTTCCTGGATCTCTGTCACCGCTGCAATGTGCATGACCTGCGTGCGACACACCAATGTGAGGATGCAAAGCGCACACTTTCATGTGCCGACGTTGACAACACCGGCCAGGCCTGAGAGAGCATCACAAAGCAGCGCACCGTTGGGAAGGTGTCATTGGACGACTGCCCCTTGTTGACGTGGTCATTGGGGTGCACCACCGACTTGTCGCCCAGCCTGCCGCCCAGAATCTCAATCGCGCGGTTTGCAATCACCTGCGTGTGCACATCCGAGTCTGCTCCCTTCCCTCCTTCGGCTTGGGTTGTTGCAGATATCTGGATGCACAGGCTTCTTGGAGCCCACCCGCACCTCGTTGGCATTCATGTTCGACTGGGTGCCACTGCCGGTTTGCCAGATGACCAGTGGGAAGTGGTCGAGCAGCTGACCATCTGCCACCTCCGACGCCGCCTGCATGATGGCCTCGCCGACCTTGGGGTCCAGCACGCCCGACTCCACATTTACCTGCGGAGGAACAGCAGCAGCAGATACAAAGTATACTCAACAGATTTTCGGTACAGGGGCCGCCGACTCCACGGCTTGCCGGCATCGATTCCTGAGAGCTTGCGTGCCGCTGATAGCATCTACATGATGCTGCTGACGACGGTAGTAGATGACAGACCTTGGCAGCGGCGCGCTTTTGCACGCCAAATGCCCTGACGACCGGCTCAGGCATGCGCTCCCGTGCCCCGCCAATCTTGAAGTTCTGGAGCGACCTCTGGGTCTGTGCGCCCCAGTACCTGCAAAGTGGGAGTGGTATAGCACCGCCAGCCTGGCACGGAAGGTGTGCCGGTCACACGCTGAAGGCAACAATGACCATGATGGAGAGAGTACAACCCACGACTCACCTGTCTGCCGGCACTTCGAGGGGTCCAAATGTATCCTTCTCTGTCCGTGTTGCAGGCGAGGAAAAGTGCGCAGCACCAATGATGCCTGCAGGCGAGCGGAGCGGCTAGGTCATGCCAAGTGTTGTCAGCAATCATTGCATGGACACGTCGACTGGTCGCACTTGTGAAGGTACACTTTGCATGGGCACCTTGAACTTTCTGAGATCCAAGCCATGATGCTGCAGGCAGCTCATGTCGGCGCACTGTGATGAGCAGGCGCGCCAAGCCCCTCATGATTGATGCTCGGTTGCGTCAAGCTCCCTTGCAATCCGATGCGAAATATCTGATCTATGACAAGCTTTCTCGATGTTTGCGACCGTCGAATAGGGCAAGCGCCCTCGAGTGCTGACGGTGACAAGTACCTGTGACTAAAATGCCTGCGGAACGAATCACGGACGGATATGACCGGGACCTCCTGAGCATCACCTACATGGAATCGCAAGCGTGCAGCGTGCCTCAGCAGTAGATCAGAGCACAACAGAGTCGTATGATCAGTGGCCGCTAAAAAGCCGCCCTTGTTCGATTGTCCTGACTGCTGCCCTGTACCAGTCTGGGGTTTGAACTGCCACATGTGGGATGTGGCATGCATCAACATACGATGCATTTGAACTTGCACATTCACACCGGCTCAACATCATTTACAGCAGTCGTTGCACTACGTTTACGGTGCGTGACGCACACAGTTTCACGTCGATCCGGCGCTGTTCAAATACAGTTGTCATCTGCCAAACCAGTGCACGCACGCTGGTCTCTACACTAGGTCTGGGTCAGCGCACGTCCGGCGGCTGAAGATGAGCCCTCTGCTGCCGGCTCACAATCAGGAGAACTGCATCGACGCAGAGCCATTGCACAAGATGCAAAAGGTAGCCGCAGGTGCCGCACCCCTAGGCAAGGCTGCCGCAGCGGGGCAGGCCCTGTTGATCAAGCGGTTATCAGAACATGCAGTGCTGCCGCGGCGCGGCTCAAAGGGCGCTGCGGGCTATGATCTGGCCAGGTAGGGGAGCACGCTCTCGTGGAAAGGTGTCATGCTCTATAAGCGGATGCATGCACTCGGCGTCAGTACAGACGCTGTACTCCGCTGCACATGCTCCACAGGTTGCACATTTGGGATGTGTTTGGACAGAATACACACAGGTGCCTGAGCAGTTGTGCTGACCATGCAGTGCTGTGGATGCGACAATCCCTGCACGCGGCCGGGCCGTGGTGAGCACAGACCTGTCGATCGCCATCCCCAGCGGGACGTACGCGCGCATAGCGCCACGGTCCGGTCTGGCGGTCAAGCACTTTATCGACACCGGCGCCGGTGTGGTGGACGAGGACTACCGCGGCGCAGTCGGCGTGGTGCTGTTCAACCACGGGGAGGCCGACTACCAGGGTGGGTCGTTCTGGCCTCGCATGGCGCTGTCACTTTGCGTTTCGAGCCGCGGCTGCCTGCCCTGGCACCACCCTTGCATGATGTGGTGACAAACGCCTTGGAAGTGAAACTTTTCGAATGCGCATGCTCATTGGAAGACATTTTGGTACGTGTGCTTTGTCGGGCTGGTTGCAGTGATGCGCGGCGACCGCATTGCACAGCTCATCCTGGAGCGCATCGTGACGCCCGAGGTGGTGGAGGTGGACGACCTGGAGGCCACGGTGCGGGGAGCAGGCGGCTTTGGCTCCACAGGCGTCGGATCCCTGGGAGGCTGAAGGGCTGGTTACTGATCTTGGGCTTGGGCTTGGGAAAAGTGTGTGAGTGGGACTGACATTGCAGGATGCCAATCAATTCGTGAACTGGTCAGGACCACGTGAAAAACTAGCACGGGCAAGCTGCCCAATCACCGCTGCTTGGCATGCAACGCTCAGACGACATCAATGGGTTCTCAGGGCATTCTCAATTGCGCTGCGATGGCTTTCGAGCACTGCTGACACCTCGCCTTTGCACGCCTCCAGAGCGGCCAAGTACTGCACAGGACCAAGTCTGCCGTCCACTTGCGATACTATGAGACCCAAAGGCTGTTCAGCTGCTTGTGACACAGGCGGCTGTGGCTCAAAGGCTGCTGTCACCACCGCAGCGGCGGCCTGCACGCAAGATGTACACACGCGACTTCCTGTGTGCACTGCTGTAGGGTTCGTGCGTTGACATCTCGACAGTGCAACGGACAACAATGCGTGCTTCTGCTCGCCTGTTCTGCCTCATTGTCTGGTTGGAGGAAAGCGTGGTCTGCATCGACTGCACATGCCACTGCCGCTGCAATCATGTGACACGGCAGATTCAGGTGGTGAACGACAGCACAGTTCGGTACTTGCAGGCTTGTTTTAGTAACACATGCTCGATGTGTGACACGCACCAAATGGGGACCGCATTGGGATGCCAGCATCCATCAGAACCGCGCACGTTGCATTAAGCGCGCAGGCTAGCATGCAGCCATCACTGCTGACAACCTGCAGCAATGAATCACCACTTGCATGAACCCCCCTTATGTTTATGAATACTGCTGTGCATGGCAAGCCTGCTGGCACAGATACACACACCTGTAACACTATTGATATGCTGCTCTGTGGCAACGGCGCCAGGATGGCACACGCCTCCACGGTCTGCCTGATGATCGTCTCGTACAGGTGGTGCTTGTCGCCTATACAATTGTATGCGACGAAGGACTGGTTAACAATCATCGCGCGGACTGCCGCACCCACTGTTAACTGCTATTATCGGTGCACTAACCTGCGAAACCGACACATGGGCGCAGCAACACCTCCACCACTGCTCGATCTGCCTGCGCCTTCCGCTGCAATGCCGGCTGCGGACCGTGCACAGCGGCAAGCACCTGTGTACCGCCCTGCTGCCATTGCACTGATCCGCTGGCCCGTGTCAGCACGTCCTTCTTGCAGTCCGGCTGTCTGTATGTGTGTGTGAGGTTTATCGTAGCGTCAAGCGGATACATAAATGATGCCTTATGCCACTCGACATGGCAAAGCAGGAAATCATGAGCGGCTGCATATCTCACCGCGCTGCATTCATAAGCAGGCTGGTGTAGCAGAGTCAGCCTGGCGTGGCTGTTCGGAAAATGTGATGCGCTGAGTATCAAGTGTCTCCGTATCGCGCGTGGCAGCCGCTCAGTGCGCCAGAAGGCCAGATCACATGTGCACGAGCTGCCCACTCTCAGCGCCGCGCAGCTTGCCTTATGTATGGTACCGTTTGGACACCTTGCGAATGCACTGTGGGGCACTACGCCTCGAGCAGCAGGCACACGATACACAAAATGCTGCCAACTGCGGAACGCATGCACAAAGTGAGGCAAAGTGAGGCGACCGAAATGGGCAGGAAGGCCTCGACGACTGGAGAGAAGCTGGACGTCTTGGAGGCAACTAGAGGCGAGCCCATGAAGCCATATGATGGCTGTCATTTCATGCAAGGCAGCATGTACACGCAAGTCCTTCAGGCTGTAGTACCTTTTACAATATCCGCTGTCAGTCCTGCCCAGTACTCTTGCAAGTCCGCCAAGATGGTAGGTCGCAACGGCAACTGTATGTTGCGGAGAGCGATGCAGTTACAGCCAAATCATCAGCGTCACTGCTTAAGCATGGAGGCTTTTCGCTTCTTCAGCACCTTGCACTTCCGGTCGATGTCCATGACCTGTACAGCATCATGACAGGCGTGATCAACCGCAAACACCATGATCACTGCAGTGGAGGGTGTCGGACTGCAACAATGCGGCAACCATACACTTGCTTTGCATAATGTCACAATCACAAGCCCACCTGTGCATCGCTGACTGCTGTTGCACCCTCCACTGCTAGTTGTCCTATGCTTTGCAGCTGCTGTTGCAGCGCTGTCTGCATGCCATCTATTGTGCTGCCGCTACTAGCGGTGCCAGCGGCTTTGCTGGCAGCCGTATGGTGCGCGACATGCCGCACAAACTCCTCGAGGCTGAGTTTTTGCTGCAGAATAGCACACACCGCGTACTTCAACGGCAGCTGTGGCAGCCAGCCAGCACCAACACGAGGACATGTTGCCATCTGTTCCCACCTGGGCGAACCCGGTGTGCATGGCAGAAAGTGCCAGCAGACCGGGCGGGTGCACCAGCGGTGCGTCTGTGAGCATGACCTGTGTGAGCACCGTCTTGGCTGCACCATGCGCCTGTTGCACAATGGCTGCCGAGGCTGTTTTGAGGTCGGCAGCTGCGCTTGTAGCACTGCTCCTCCGCCATGCCTCAAAGTCGGCAAAGTAGCCTTGCAGCGCCCAGAGCGGCTGGTGCACCTGTTCATGGCAGCGCAAACCTGCATGCTACAACCGACTGCACCGTGCATGACAGCAGCACCACGCCCGAGACTCTGCGTTGCCTGCCCGCAATGCAGTGCTCGCTCAACCCACCACGAGGTCAAAGCGCAGGCCTTGCAGCAGCGCCACCTCATTTTGCAGCACACTTGCTGGTTCTTGTTGCACCGCGTGACAAAAGTCATCTGCTGATATGTACGACTCCTCCGCCTGGACACACAGATCGTCATATGTACTGTGCTGCCATGCAACCTAACGAACGGGTTACACATCAATTTGCAGCACAGCACTGCCAGTACGAAGCTACCGCTCACCTTGCAGGCCAAGTAGATGCAGGTCAGCATGAAGCGGGCGGGATCCGCTTCCAGGACGCTCTTGGACAGGTAGAAACGCTTCAGAAACAGCAACGCTGTCAGCGCGACCTTGCGTGGCAGGCCCAGCTGCTGCGTCAACAGCGGCACCTTGGTGCCGTAAAACCGCAGCAGCAGCTGCTCCTCTACACTAGTGAAGGCACCTGCAGAGCAGCTGATGGCGTGAGCGAACGGTGCAGATGTCCACCCCTAGGTGTGGTGTGGCAGGTTGGGCAAACCTGCTGTTTTCACCTTCTGCACTGCCAGGATCCTGCTGTTCGGACAAGGATGCCTGCAGGAGCACGGCAACCTGTCGGGTCCCCACTCAATCAGGCACAATGCCAGTGCTAATCATGCATGCTCGCATAAGGTGCGAGATGCCCACCGCCGCACATGCCGCAAGAGCGCGCTGCAGATTGAGTGTGCGAATCTCCTCCTGCATGTGTACCACCAAACCATCTTGCACCAGTGCAATCAGTCATTATCGGAACCCCCATCATGACATCCAGGTGCACCGCCAGCATGTGTCAGCCTCGCACCAGCCTGTCAGATGAGAACAACCAGTCAGACTTGTGCGTCGACTCGTCAAAGTTCATGTGCGTGTCAGCACGAGGCAAACGTCTCGGCCTGAGCCGCAAGCAACTGTTGGATCTGAAGCTGTAGTTACTGTATGCCACTGATCCCAGGTGTCAGAGTGCGACAGATTCCGTCAGCGGTCACCACCTTGAGCAGATGATGTCGCAGCAGTGCCTGATGCATAAGCACGATGGCGAGTCAGGCGCCCATCACTGCACAAGCAAGTGCACATGCACTTGCGAGGGCCCCCGATGCCTGCTCCTGCTCATGTACCCTGGCTTGCAGTCCATCATCTCCCTTTGGACACAACATGCTCGAGCGAGTGAGCTGGGCAAAACCGCTGCCACCGACATTCAGACTCATCTGTCACTCCACCGCCGAGCAAGCTTGTAGTTCCTGCGGAAGGTGTCTCGCAGCATTTGCCGGTCCTGCCTGCGCTTGGTACATATCCAAGGGCAAAGGCTGCCTGTCTGCACAGCTCACACGTGCATTGCTGTGCATGACTTATGACCCGCACATTGCGGACGTTGACTGATACAGACTTTCTGGTTGTTATTCCGACGATTGCGGTGTCCAGCAGTGCCGTGGCTTCATGTCACTAGGCAGCGCCGCGGCGCCCCACAGATATGGCAGCAGCACAGCAAGTGTCAGCCGCAGGCACCCTCCGTCGCTTGGACAGACGCTCCGCCTGAGACCATGCGTGCCGGTGAAACTGCAGCAGCGTCACAACCCGCCGCGGCCAGGCAGCACAACAAAGGCCAGGGTACTATGCACAGCGCAGCCACAGCATCATCGTCACTCGCAGCACCATCGCCAGGGGCCCATACCGCACGCCGTGCTTCAGGCGGAGCCGACTGTCAATGTGGACGTGGACCAGCTGCTGGATCAGAAGCTGGAGCAGATGCCCGGGATGACGCTCGGGCAGCTCGACAACGGCCTGCGCTATGTCATCCTGCCCAACAAAGTGCCGCCCAACCGATTTGAGGCGCACCTGGAGATGCATGTTGGGTCGGTGGAGGAGGCAGAGGATGAGCAGGGGCTGGCGCACGTGGTGGAGCACGTGACCTTTCTAGGCAGCAAGAAGCGGGAGGGGCTGCTCGGCACCGGCGCGCGGTCCAACGCGTACACTGACTTCCACCACACCGTGTTCCACGTGCACGCGCCGCTGCACAACGTCAGCACCGGCCAACCCATGGTCCCCGAGGTGGGTCGCCCCTGCGCTGCACAGGGCACTCCGCCGGTTGAGGACTACTGGCAGTCGACCTCGAAGTCTTTCTGGCCTGCGATCGCCTGCTGTCTGACAGCTCCCGACAGCTGACCCCGCGCCTCCCCACATGCTGCAGGTGCTGGACGCGCTGTCAGAGATCGCCTTCAACCCGGACATGCTGGTCAGCCGGCTGGACAAGGAGCGCAAGGCGGTGCTGGCGGAGGCGCAGATGATGAACACCATCGAGTACCGCGTCGACTGCCAGCTCCTGCAGTACCTGCACGAGGAGAACCTGCTGGGCTACCGCTTCCCCATCGGCAAGACCGACCAGGTACTGTCAGCGCACAGCTCGCCCCGCCTGTGCCCACTTGGGCACAGCGGTCTGCAGTAACGTGACAGCAAAGCACCCGGGTGCTCCCAATGCCCTGACTGCATGCAATGGCCCGGACGCAGGTCAAGCAGTGGGACATCAACAAGCTGCGCAGCTTCTGGAAACGGTGGTACTTCCCCGCAAACGCGACGCTGTATGTCGTTGGAGACTTCAACATGAGCGTGGACGAGCTGCGCGCCCAGATCCAGAGGCACTTCGACCCTGTCCCGCCCGGCCGGCTGCCAGCGGAGACCGACACTGCAGTCAACGGCAACGGCAGCGCGCCACAGCAGCAGTGGGGGGCAGCGGAGGCGGCGCTCAATGCGCCAACAGTGTTGGCGCCGGGCGCCGCAGAGTCCAGCACCAATGGCAGCTCTGCCTTGGCAAGGGCACCGGCAGCAGATGCGCGCTGGTCGGCAGCTGGTGCACTGCGCGAGCACACCGGGCCGCTCAAGAGGCGCCATGAGGTGCTGCCGCCGGTACAGCATCGCTTTGGCATTGGGCAGCTGGTACCTGGCGAGCAGCCCACGCTCGCTGTGTACCGCCACCGCCTGCTGCAGCAGTTCATGCTGTCCATCTTCTGCAAGCTGCCTGTGCGGCCGGTGACTCAGATGCGCGATCTCAGGTGAGCTTGCAAGCGAGCTTATGATGTCGTGCTGCACGAAGTCGCACCACGTGAGAACAAGTGCAAAGGACCACACACGTGCGACCAGCCTGACGACGATGCGTTTTGCCTGCACAGGGCGCAATTCATGGCACGCATCGTGCTCTGCGTGCTGCACTTCCGGCTGGGGGCGCGGTATGTGGACGCCAACCCGCCGTTCACGTCCATTGAGATGGACTACTCAGACTCAGCACGAGAGGGCTGCGCGGTGTCGACGCTCACCATCCTGTCCGAGCCCTGCGACTGGCGCGGTGCTGTGCAGGTAGGGCGTGCTGGCTCTGTGTACTTGACTTGTCTGTGCGGCAGGGGTGTGCCTGATGGCAGCCGCAGCCTGCTGCACATAGCAGTCAGAGCATCAGGCGTGTCATTTACGCACCGTTGTCTGGTGTCGGAACAGGTGGCAGTGCAGGAGGTGCGGCGGCTGCAGCAGTTTGGCGTGACAAATGGGGAGATGGAGCGATACAAGGCGGCGCTGCTGCGCGACAGCAACCAGATGGCCAGCCAGGCGGACAGCATTGCCAGCGTCGACACCCTCAACTTCGTGATGGAGTACCTGGCCCTGGGCCACACCATCATGCACGCCAAGCAGGTGACCGGCTGTGCTGTGATGCCAGGCCAGCTGGGTCGCTGACTCCCATGTGCTTGTTGGTCAGCTGGCAGGCAGTGTCTGGGTGCTCCAAGGACACCGAGGTTTGCCTCAAGTGTTGACATGATGAAGTAAGATGTCTGCATCAGTTTGTTTTGAAAACTTTGCACAGAGCCACGAGGCGCTGCTGGCGCTGGCGCACACGATCACGGTGGAGGAGGTGAACTCCATCGCGCGCTCGCTGCTGTCGTTCGTGAGCCACTACCAGCACGAGGAGGAGGCCGTCGCCGCCTGGTCCTCGGCGCCGCAGCACTGGATGGACTGGGGGCCCACGCGCAGCACCTGCGTAGTCGCCTGCATACCAGCCTTCACAGACGAGTCCGGCCACAGCACAGGTGCTGCCCTCCCTGTGCCACAAGCAGCACGACACAGCTAGAGTCTGCTCTTGTGTGGCTGCAAGGGCATACGAAACGAGCCCTGATCCTGACATCCTGCGCCACATCAGAGGTGGATACCTCCCTCGCAGGCGGGGGTGGTGCGGCGGTTCGGCGTGGCGGCGGCGTCACCACCTCGGAGCACGCCCAGGCAGACGGCAGCCTGCTCGAGATGGAGGCGCAGGTGCTGTTTCAACGCGTGACAACAGTTGTCAGTTGCTGTCATGCGCTGCAGTGTGCCTGGCCCGGGTTTGGTCATGTCGAGAGTGCTGTGTGCTGCAACCCGCAGGCAGCAGATGCAGCCAGCCGGCTGGCTGAGGGTGAGGACCCAGACGCAGCGCAGCTGCCCCCGGGCACTGTTGAGTTCAACATCCAACCGCCGCAGCTGACGGCGGCGCTGGCAGAGGACAGCCTGGCAGTCGACGCAGCGCCGGACATCGACGTCCCCGACGCGCTGCTGCCGCAGGAGCGGCTGGACGAGCTGCTTGCGCAGAGGCAGCCCGCCTATGTGCCGCTGCCGGGCGCCACGGCGGTGAGCTGCTGCTGTTGCTGCATTCTGTTTGAGCTGGCTGACCTGCTTCGCGCAACAGACCCTGGGCGCACCGTCTTGGCTGCGCATATTCTGCAGCGGTGGTGATGGCTGCTTTGCAGGTTGACAGCACGCCGGACCCAGCCACTGGCGTGGTGCGCCTGCAGCTGTCCAACGGCATCAAGGTCAACTACCGCCGCACGGACAACGAGCCGCAGGCCGCCATGATCCGCATGGTGGCAGCTGGCGGCCGTGCCTGCGAGGGTGCGCCCGCGGCAGGCACTTGTGCATCGTCTGCGCTTGCAGCTACATATTGCTGCACCTCGGCAACGCGTTGCAGCCTGGTGTATGCGATAAGCATCGAAGCTGAGTGTTCTAGCGTTGATTTAGAGCAATCTGACTTGTTGCACATAGGCAATGGCATCGCGCCTGATGGTGTGGGCGTGGTCAGCATCGGTGCACGTGCCCTCAGCGAGAGTGGTACCGTGGGCAGCTGGGAACGGTCCCAGGTCGAGCTGTTCTGCATCAGCAAGCTCATCAACTGCGTGCTGGAGTCGGACGAGGAGTTCGTGTGCATGGACCTGCACTTTGCCGTCGGTGCGTCTGCGTCCCGCCGTGCGGTGCCCAAAGCGCAGCTGCTGTCTGGCTTGCGTGGTGCCCATGCATGTGCTGCAATAGGTGGCGGTAGCAGGTGGCGTACTGCTCACTGTGCCACGCCATGCAGGCGACGGCGGCCTGGCGGCCACGATGCAGCTGCTGCACCTGTTCCTGGAGGAGCCGGCGTGGGACGCGTCGGCCATGGAGCGCGCCAAGCAGCTGTACATCAGCCACTACCGCGCGCTGCCCAAGAGCCTGGAGCGCGCCTCCGCCGACCGCATCATGGCCGCCATGCTGGGGCCGGACAGGTGCAGTGCTGGTCCAGCACGCTCGAGCAGCATGTGTGGGACACAAGTGTCCACATCTCGCGCTCATGGCTGCACGACGTGAGCTTGCCAATGCGCACAACTGGATGTCATGAACAATATTCTGAAGTGCCGGAATTGTTATGGACAGGCGCTTCCGGGACCCCAGTCCAGAGGAGATCGAGGCGCTGACGCTGGACGCGATGCGGGACTCCATCATGTCGCAGCTGCGGCCCGACAACCTGGAGGTGTCGATCGTCGGCGACGTCGACGCCAGCGAGGTGGGCACCTGTCGCTGCTGCGGCACTCTGCGCACTTGAAGGCATCTGTGCCTGGCAACAGCCTCCGGTGATGAGCCCAGCAATCTGATGCACGGCTGAGCACCGCCGACCTGCAGGTCGAGGCGACCGTGCTGCAGTACCTGGGCACAGTGGCGCCGCGGGAGCAGCCTGCGCCGCGGCCGGAGCAGCCCATCAGGGTGCTGTCACCGCCGCGGGAGGAGCGCCATGTGCGGTGGCACCTGCAGGCAAGCGAAACGGTTCACTGCAGGGGTTCCAGGCTCATGTGGATGGAGCTACTTGAGAAGTGCTTGAATGTTTGCTGTACGCGCGCAGATTATGTCACGGTGACAGATGCAGGATGGCGCCTGCTGGCAGTGCTGAGCGGCTGGCTCGCTGCTGACGCAGGACTCGGACGAGCGCGCGGTGGCGTACATCGCCGGCCCCGCCCCCAGCCGCTGGGCGTCCTTCGGCACGGCGGACGTCGACGCAGCGGAGGTGGTGACGCCGCCGCGGCCGCCGCCCATGGCGCCGCAGGCGGAGCTGGCGCGCGCCACAGCAATCCGGCGGGCGCACCCGCTGTACGCGAGCGTCACGCTGGGCCTGCTGACAGAGATCATCAACAGCCGCCTGTTCACGACGGTGAGGGCTCCAGGCCCAAATCTGCTGAGCTGCCAGACCCCTGGGGCTGACACCGTCGGTTCCATTACGCCTGCATCATCCACGTTGGCTTCCAGCGCGGGTCAACTATATCGAAGTGAAGCACCTCCGAGTTCCTGCTGCACCGCCTCACCATAGCACCCCGCTGCAGGTACGGGATTCGCTGGGGCTGACCTACGACGTGTCGTTCGAGCTGTCGCTCTTCGACCGGCTGTCGCCCGGCTGGTTCGTCGTCAACGTGACGTCCACGCCGCAGAAGATCCACGAGGCGCTGAGTGCCTCTGTGAGCGTGCTGCGCTCGCTGGCGGTGCAGCGCATCTCGCCGCGAGACCTGGTCCGTGCGCAGCGCACCCTCCTCACCCGCCACGAGTCCGACACCAAGGTGTGATCAATCACAAAACCTCTGTTCATGTTTGTTCTGGTGACACTGGTGGGCCGAGAGCCTGAGCGGGCTCACACTATAATATGTCAACCTGCTGCCCCAATGCATTGGATCCGCTGTGCCAAAGCATGGCCTGCTGTTGCTGCAGGACAACGTCTTCTGGCTGGGCCTGCTGACACACCTGCAGAGCGACCATGTGCCGTTCAAGCGCGTCGAGTGCTTGCGTGACCTCACAGCCTGCTACCAGGTGAGGGTGGTGATTTGTGGTGCGAGGCGACTCTCGTGGACAGCTCAACCATGGCCCTCATGATGCAGTCAACGTCTATGGTCTGCTGCATATGCAGGCTGCAACGGTGGACGATCTGTACGACGCCCTGGCACAGTTCAAGCTGGACGACGACAACCTGTTCACCGTCATTGGCACCAGCGGCACCGCCCCTCCGCCGCCGCCGCCACCCCCGCGCAAGGGTGAGTTGCTCCATGTGACACTGGCAATCTGTCATCATCCGATGGCGCTCAACCGCATGCACCAGTCGCACTTTGGGCTTCTGTCTGACTTCCTTCACTGTGCTGTCATGTAGTGCCAACGCCAGCAATGCAGAGGCCGCCACCAAACAATCTGGCCAGCCTGCTGAAGTTTGCTGCGGCCGCCGTGCCGGCAGCCGGCGCGCTAAAGACTATTGATGTAGATCAGCAAGCCAGGGAGTCGTAGGTGCTGTCTGAGCACGTTTCCGTGGAATGTTGCCAGACCTCAGAGCAGCAGTGTACCATGTGACAGTGGGGACCTCGAGTCGGTTTGACAGCACAAGTGGCTGGGAGAGCGGTGTTATATTAGCTGAGATTTCAGAGGCGGCTCGTGCGTGCGCACATTCGGTTGCGGTTTGATCACTGTTGCATTTGAGGCCCACAACATACTAGCAAGCATCCCAACAACGTTGGCAGGCTGCTGCTGAAGGCATGTACGTTCCGACAGCTTACAAGCCAATCTTCGACGCGCTGGGGCTCGCCCTGTAGTGCAAGCGACACATGCCCGTACACTCTTCCGCTTTCATTCCTGCTTGCATAAGGTGCCGCAGTCTGCAATCCGCAGTCCGCACATTATAGATGCTTTGCCCTTCCTGCAGCATTGTGCTTGTGCCAGCAGCTGCACATGCTGGCCTTGGCACATGCACTGAAACGGGCTCCATGCGCCCCACATGAGTTTTGAATTTCGCCGACCGCTGTGGCGTCAGGCAAGCAGCGCGTGGGGAGGCGTACACTTACACTGCCAGCTGCACTGACAACTCTGCAGGAGATAGACGGACCTGAGGTGGTGCATGGCCAGCATGCTCAGAGATTTGCAGAACCTGCCGTCAAGGTATGCAGCGGAGTTGACACAGATGTGTGCTTGCTGCTCCTGACATGCGGTCCAATCGTGAACGCAGCAGTCTCGTACAGTGACAAAGCTCGCATAGCTTGTAGGGGCATATTCCCGGCTGCCGGCAGCGTCATGGTGTGCAGCAGGGCGCCAAGCTATGTGGCAGCCCACAGCACAGAACCCGCGCAGATCGTGCACCAGGACCCCACCAACCCGCTGGTCCGCACGCTGAAGCTGAGGAAGAATGCAGGGAAGAACGCCAGCCGAAAGCGGAAAGGCTCGCCAGCCGGCAGCACAAAGTAGGCTAGTTGCACACATACATGATTGATAAGAGGCACCGGAAGTTTCCTGCAGTTTCTTTACCTGCTACTTGACACCGCAGGAAGAGCGCGAAAGCCGCAGCTGGCAGCGGGCAGGACTCCGCCAGAGGCAGTCCAGCAGGTGGGAACTGCTGCATGCTTCAACTTACGGTGGACATAGATTCTGCACCCACTGCATGTGACACATGTGGAAACCGACTAGTCATTTCTCAACCTCATGCGACAGGGGCCAGTCCAGCAACCGGCAAACTGCGGACCTACAGCCGCTTGGAGCTCGGCCTGATGAGTCTGAAAGGGCTACAGGTAGGCACGAGCATACCCCTCAATATGAACAAAGACTGATGTAGGCCAACAGTCCACAAACTCCTGCACGTGCTTCGTGAAGCGATACACAAGACAGTGCTGACACAGATTCCATGAACCGCAGGACGCACTCAGAGCGCGTGGAGCACCTGTAAGCGGTCGTAAGGCGGAGCTCGTGCAGCGCATCGAAAACCTGCAGCGTGCCGAAAAGGATGCAGCCCCGCGGGAGGCTGGTGGCACCGCAAGTGGCGCAGGTGGCAACAGGACTGCTGCTGCGGATCGCCAGGAGAGTCCAGTGGTGCTGAGCGACGACGAAGCTGAGGAGATTTGATGGTGTGTATCCTAGGTGTGTACTTACAGCACAGAGTAGACTAGGGTTGCGTCTCCTTCAGCGGTGGCGCAATATCTCCAGAGCAGATGACGCTGAGCATGTGCAGACTCGATCAGCAGATGGGTTTGATACACGTCCGCAGCACGCCGATGAGTGTGCAGAACGCCTGGTATCGGGTTTCACCAGGGCTGCTCAGTGACAATTTGCACCATCGGTACATCGATCAGCTCGCCTATCCCACGCGCCCTACCTGAGATAGGATGCACCACAAAGGCGATGGCCGGCTTGAGGTCATGTCCAGCAAGAGGATGGCGCAGGACGCTGACCTGCACTGCGGTGCTGACACAGAAAGACGGTGCACCCGCAGACGCAGGATAACAGAGGCCTACCACACCACTACACCATCCGCAGTGTTCTCTACAGTGGTTGTGAACGACCACGAAGAGTTTCACGTGGTCATATGTCGAAATGGGGAGTGTCGCCAGAGGCCATCACCTCAGAAGAGAGCACAGGAACGAGACCCAAATGGACTGAGACCACGGAAAAGGATCTGCTGCACGCTGTGTGCATGTGCAACCACTGTGCAACCGAGGGCTGAGAGGCCGAGACCGCTAGAACCGGATTAGTCAGCATTTGAAATCTTATTGGGCCGGCGAAAACCGGCCGACCACCCCTTTCTGGGGTCTCACTCACTCACTCACTCACCACTCACTCATGTGGACTCTGCAGCTTGCACAAAGTTCGGTGTTTCGCCTCAAACAACGCTTGTGAACTGCAGATCAACCCCCGCGAAGACTTCAACCGTGGTGTGCATCGCGTGTGGTAAAGTTTTTGGCGATTCGATCAACAGGAGGCCTTTCCGTGCCGGTTGTCAGCGGACCTCTGGGATCTGCAAGAGAGTGTTCCAGCATGTCGGACGACGAAATGGAAGGTTAGTACACGAAGGGCAAAGCATCATGCTGCACGGAGGTTTGACATGCGCAGTCGACATGGCAACCACCTGCAGCTCTCAGCAAAGCTCTAGTGCCTTTGCGCGCAGACTATGGCTTCGAGTATTCTGAGGATGATGAGCCGGAGGAGGACGAGCAGATCGAAACAGAAAACACATATTATGGCGCCAAAGGTTTGCATGCTAGCTACGCATCCCAGCCCAGAAGCGCACAGGAAGCATTCGATGCTCTAACGGCATCGGTGTCTTGCTTGCAGCTGCTCTGGAAGGAGAGAACTTTCAGGAGGCCCTAGAGGGTTTTGAGAAAGTCGTCGCGCTCGAAAACAGCGACAAAGGAGAATGGTGCGGACTTTGTGCAGCCCGTCAGGACATCGTCCTGACATTTGCTGAAGTGGATTGCATCTGATGGTTATTGATGCCATCTAGGGGCTTTAAGGCGTATAAGCAGATCGTCAAGGTGCAGTACCGCCTCGGCAACACCGACGCGATGCTGGACGCATATAGGTGGGTGAACAGCCTGCAAATGTGGGCAAGGTGTTGGTGGCACAGCAACATGCATCACCAACTGCTTGGATGCGCAGGGAGCTGCTGTCCTACACCAAGACTGCGGTGACGCGGAACCAGGGCGAGAAGAAGATCAACAGCCTGCTGGACCATGTGTCCACCAGCTCCAACATGCGCTTGCTGCAGGTGTGCTTGCACTCCTGCTGTGCACGAGCTCTCTGCTGCTGTGGCAACCTCGCCGTTGCAGCGATGTGTCATGCTGATGGTCCTAGCTCACGACTCGTGCAGGAGTTTTATGCTATCACGCTAGACGCATTGAAGGAGGGCAACAATGAGCGGCTGTGGTTCAAGACCAATCTGAAGCTGTGCGGCTTGTGGTTCCGTGTGAAGGAGTACAGCCGCGCAATTCGCATCCTGAAGGACCTTCACAAGTGTGTCTCACAGGCGCCATATGGCCCACTGCTGTTGCAGCAGACAATGCCTTGATGACGATCATCCAGCGCAAAGCATGCAGATTCGATGCATAAATACAACTTCACTGTCGACTGCTGCGACCTTGCAGGTCCTGCCAGACAGACGGGGGTGGCGATGATTTGAAAAAGGGTACACAGCTGCTGGAGATCTATGCACTTGAAATTCAGGTGATTTGCATCAGCTCCGTCCATGCGTGCTTGATTGACACAAATCTGGGTACTAAAGAGACATGGCATCATGGAGTAGCTGAACTTGTGCTCTCAGATCTACACGGAGCAGAAGAACACGAAGAAGCTAAAGGAGTTGTACATGCGGGCGCTGGCCATCAAGTCGGCCATCCCGCACCCGCGCATCATGGCCATCATCCGCGAGTGCGGCGGCAAGATGCACATGCACGAGCGCCTCTGGTCCGACGCGGCCACCGACTTCTTCGAGGTGAGGGCAAGCCTGTACGGTGACCATCACGCACAGAACACATGGCAGGGCCTGTGACGTACGGCAGCACACATGTGCAGGTTCGTAGCACTGTAGCTCCTGCACTACGCAGGGGCGCTTGCGCACAGCCTTGGCTGAAGCATGAATGCAACATGTACAGGCGTTCAAGAACTACGATGAAGCAGGGGCCGTGCGGCGCATCCAGTGTCTGAAGTACCTGGTGCTGGCCACCATGCTGAATCAGAGCGATGTGGACCCTTTCGACGCCCAGGTGTGCATATTGCTGTCATTTCACTTGGTTTCTCATGTAGGTAGGTTGCAACATGTGGCTCAGCATGTCCCTGCTGTGATTGGCAGGAAGCTAAGCCATACAGGAGTGACCCAGATGTGGTGGCAATGACCAGTCTGGTCGACGCCTATCAGCGCAACAACATCAACGAGTTTGAGAAGACGCTCAAAACCAACAGGCGTGCTTTTGCTGCTGGCTGTCCACACACGCATGCAGGTTTGGACATCTGCACTTTGGGTGGTGTTGTGCAATCTCAGGCCAACAGAGTGCTGTCCCGCACGGCAGGCAGACGATCATGGCAGACTCTTTCATCAGCCAGTACATCGAGGACCTGCTCAAAAACATCCGCATGCAGGTTTGCATCTGCAGATGGATACAGTTCCCTCATGAGATTGGCTTTGCCACCTCGCTGCTTCATGTTATAACTGCAGCATGCTTGTTCACAGGTGGTATTGAAACTCATACAGCCGTATACGCGCATTCGGATACCATACGTGTCCAAGCAGCTGAACGTGCCAGAAGCGGATGTGGAGCAGCTGCTAGTGTCCCTCATTCTTGATGGTCGCATTCGCGGCTCCCTTGACCAGGCACGCATTGCACTGAATCCATGTCACCACAGTGCAACTGGTGTAAACCACCACGCCATATCGTGTGCCTATGGCCTGTGCGCTTGACACTCCGTGCAAACGCAGAAAGATACAGAGCCGAGTGAACCTTGCAGGTGAACCAGCTGCTGGAGCTGGAGGACCGGCAGCAGGGCACCGAGAAGTACACCGCCATCCACAAATGGGCGTCGCAGCTGGAAGCCCTGCAGAGCACACTGGCGAACAAGCTGCTGTGAAGCTGTTCGTGGCAGTCTATTCTGGCTATTTGTTCAGACCGAGCGGGCCTCGGTTGTATCCCTTCGTGGTGCTGGACACCCTGCTGTATATCCCTCAAGTGTACAGTAATTACATCCACAGCATGCAGATTGCCAGCAGTGGTGCGAGTTGCAGAGTTAGCATACAAACCTGCAATCAGCATGAGCCTAGTGCCCCAAATCTCATGTGCAAGGAGGGCTGCAGCCAGCATGCGCTACAACCCAGAATGGCAAAGCACGATATGATGGCACGATAAATCTGACTGCTGCAGAAACGCTGCGTCACTGCAAAATCTGGTGTTTATCAGCATGGGTGACGAGCGTGGCAACCACTCTGACGGTACATTGATGCTGCATTAACACACATTGCCATTCACATTGCCATCGATGGCGTGCTGCACGTGCTGACATCAAGGTGCCGGCGTTGCGCAACCACCCCGCACAGCTCAGTGCATCCTCTCGCTATTCCTACTGACTGGTTGCCCAGACAGCCGTGGAGTTGTTGTCACGAGGCATGCACAGAGTGACGTCAGGGCACCACCAGAAAGGGTTTGGCTGCAGCTCGTCAAGCAAGTTCTGCCGCAGTTACCGCAATCGGTCGTACAACCTGCACGTACAGAGCAACCAGGCAGCTCAGTGATGACATGCGTCACTGCCATTCGCACTCAGCTGTGTTTAATGACGACGTGCTGCCTGTATGCACATACCTGACTGCATGTCGAGCATTCCCGCCTCTGGCATGATGATTAATCCACACTGCTGTTGCACCTGCAGGGGGATAATGCCAAGAAAGAGATCATCTCGAGCACCTAGCCAAACGTGCAGAACCATCCCGCGTCCTGCATGGGCTGCGGTCCCTGTGTGTTTGCTACAGAAAGGACAGCTGTACTCACCGTACAGGTCTTCCAGCGACTGCGTGTTGCGGTGGTCCTCGCTGTACTGCGACAGGTTCATGTAGCCACCCGCAGCAGCGGAGCCGGCGCCGGCGGGCGCTGCAGGCATGGCCCATGCGCTGCGGCAGTACGGGCAGGTGACCTGGCCCTGCTTCGCGGCTGCCCACTTCGCAAAGCACTGCGGGATCAGGATAACAGAAGTGTCGTTACCTGGGCTGATTGTCAGCATGCAGCTGAGCAAGCAGCAAAGGCATTGGGAACAGCTTCGGCAACAGAGCACACCTGCTTGTGCAGGTGGTTGCCACACGACTCGCAGGTGGCCACAGCCCGCTCCGCTGCCGTGGCGCCGCCCGTCAGCTCGTCAAAGCAGATGGCGCACTCTGCGCCCTCCATCGCCCGCGTTGGAGCCTGGCTACCTGCCGCCTACCGCACAGCAGGAGCCAGGGCCTCAACAGCTGCAACACCTGGCTGCACAGATCGCTTTGCGCTGGTTCCTCAATGCAAGATGTCAATTCATGCCAGGATGCCGTGCAACCACGCCTGCAGCGCACCTCCTGCTCAGCCGGCGCGCCGCCGGAGGCCGCCCGCCAGGCGCGCTGCACCGCATCGCTGGCATGCACGTGCATGTCCGCGGTGCGCTGGCTGCGGGCGCCCGACAGCACCTCCTCCGCCTGGGCATGCGAGCCCAGCATTGAGGGCACAGGCAACAACAGGTGTATCGCGATGGGCAGGTAGCCTCTGACAGGACCACCAGGGCTTGCAGCCAGTGCCGGCCAGCCAGTGTAGGAGCGGCGCACCTCGCCCTTGAGCAGGGCGCGCTGCCAGACGAGGGGGTCGTCCTGAGCCAGCCGCAGCACCCGCAGCATGACGAACTGCGCACAACACGCTGCCGTCAATGCCAGGCACGCATCAGCTATGCCGCCAAGGCCGCCTTTGCAGCCGGAAAGCTGCTTTGAAATTGCGCGGCGCACCAACTGGTGCTTGCAGAGGTTGCCCTTGGCATGGTCCGGGCAGGAGCACGAGGGATGGCGACCCACTTTCACCGTGTACACGGAGCCTGCAGCGGGGGAGGGTCGTATGAGGTTCCTTGGTCGTGCGCAATGCTGTAACAACTGACGCACTGCCCTATCAATAGTGCAGTGTTGAGCCTCACCTGTTGCACCAAGCACGACAAAGTCCTCGACTGGGCCATCATCGGCGCCCACAGGCGCCACAGTCTTCCGGCTGATCAAGAACAGCCTGTGGCCTGAACCTGCAGCAAATGTGCCCGACCTTCTAGAGGGCACTCTCTGCATGCTGTATGCATGATGTCTGGGACGGTCCTCCACTACCAATGCTTAGCCTTGGTATGCCTGTGATTGACCATTGAATCCTCGGTAGAACAGCGCACCTGGCATGGCGCGTGCCATGCGCTCCTGCACCTTCTGCGAGGGCTTCGCGGACCATGGCACAGTCCGCCCGAAGGCATTCTGCCGCTTCTCCTTCTCCTTCTTTGGCGGCTTTTCCTTCTTTGGCGGTGTGTCTTTCTTGCCTACCTTCTGTCTCTTTGATCCTGCAGAGTTACTTTGTGATGTCAGGCCTGGTCAGGGCCACACCCTGCACACAGCTTGACAGATTATCAAGCACTGACGCACAGTGTGCTGTGCACGCTGTGATGACTCACCAGCCGCAGGCTCAGCTGATGCGTTCGCCTGTGCAGCGCCGGGTCCTGCGGCCTGGCATCCTGCTGCCGCGGCGGACCGCTTCCTGCGCGGCTTCGCAGCAGGCTTCGCTGGTGCTGCTGCGGCGGCACCAGGGCCCGCGGTCAAATCTGCATCGTCGTCCTGCGTCAAGTCTAGTACATCGGCTCCGCCATCTGCAGCGGCTCCGGGTGTCAGGGTAAAACGCTGTGTAGGTGCATCTCCGGTCAGGTCGATCGTGTGCCGCTGCTGCCTCCCAGCTCTTGCCATTCTGACGTCGATGGCAATGGATGGTGCAAACGTCACGGCGGGTTCACCGGTAAGACACACCGTTCCAGAAGTCTCTGCATGCGTATCGTCGTGATATGAAACTGAGGGCAAGACAGGTTGAACCGGGGTGGCGATGTAGACCCACACACGTGCATGATGCAGATGACGCATGCTGGCAGGAACATCCCGACTTCGTCCCATTTGCTCACTCATGATCGACAGCATCTCAGCGTGCCTGACCATTTCATATTCATGTTGGTGGTGAACTTGTATTCGCGCTGGGAATATTGAAGCAGACCGTCCGCCACGCAGATCACTACATGGTGCATCACCCTGCAATGGAGCAGCGGGCAGACGCTGGTGCAGCACCTTCCGCGGCGGGTGTACCAGAGCAGCTGCTGGATCAGTGGCCAGGTCGCCAACAGCAGATCACATGTTTATGGAAGCACCTCTCAGGGCGCACAGCGGAGAGACCTCTGCTGATGTATGGCGGTGCAGCGACGGGGAAGACTGCACTGGTTAGGTGCGCACCTGCTGGTGCCGCTCAGCTACCACATGTCAAGCTACCACATGTTTAGCGTGCACTTTAGCGGCGGTCAGGCTTGATGCGTGGGCGACCAGGGTAGGTCGACGGTCAGGCGTGGGTGGTCTCGCAGGAGCTTGCTGCAGGCGAAGCCGCAGCTGCATGCGTACATAAACGCTATGGAGTCTAGCAAGCCAAAAGCGATAACGCGATCCATCCTGGACCAGCTTAAGGTGCACCTGTCTTTTACTATGAGAGAGAAATAGAGGAAACACTGAGGGCACATGCATGACTAGCTGTTGACAGCCACTTCATCACATGTGCAGGGTAGAGTGCGGCAGCGGGCCAATGGCTATGCAGCTGAGACACGCTGCGAAGGGCTGGACGCTTTCCCGCCCGCTCTCGAGGGTGACGAGCGAATGCACACGGCCAGATTGCTGTGACGCGCCCAGCTGAGAGCCATTTTCATATGAATACATGCTGGCCACGTGCCCTGACATATGCCGCAGGGCTGGTCCCACAAACCGGGGACATGGCATGTGTGGTGATAGATGCCGCAGAGCAGCTGCCTGCAGCGCTGTTGGCGTCGCTGCTCACTTGCAGCTCCGCCAATGTGGCATGGATACTGATCAGCCAGCAGGCGCCAGGTGTTGGCACCTTCCAGTCCGGCGTGCGTGAGATGCCCGCTCTGGACACCCTTTCATTTGACAGCTATGCGGCACCAGATCTGACCAAGGTGATTGACCTCGTACTACTGCCGAGCCCGCTGTCATGCTGCTGGCAGAAGGATGACAATTGATGTGGGCTGCCTGTCCTGGCGCTTGCAAGGCCGTGGAACATTGATCTGCGCAGGTGCTGTTGCCATGGCAGCCCAAAGGTGATGCAGACCAGCAGCTGTTGGGCAACCAGCTGCAGTCGATGCAGCGCGCCACTCGCAGCTGTGAAGATGTGCAGCTGGTGCTGCGGCACACAGAAGCACATCGCGCACGCAGGCGGGCCGCTGAAGCGGACGTCGCTGCAGATGGCCAGCAGCAGCATGCACCGGACCCCGGCTCACGCGGGCCGCCCCCCTTCCCACGACGTCACGCGACATCAGCGCGCCGCTGGGTCCCCCCGCCCGGTGCTACCATGAGGTGCATCGGCGGCATTCGCGGCATACTCGCACGGTACAGCAGGCGTGACCCCAGTGCAAAGCGGCGGGTTCGTCCTGTGACGATGGGCCACCCCACGGAGGCCTACACATCAGGGATGGAAATTCCTCCTGACCATGATGATGGCACCGAAGCAGGGTGCGCTTCCACCCGGTACCTGCCACAATTGTCAGCAGCCGATCTTGGGTGCGCTGAAGTATCTGAGGCTTGAGTGAAGGTTGTGTTGTTATGCTCCCAACTTCAAGTATGAGCCGCAGGCTACAGCTGCCGCGCTTCGCCTGTATCCTGCTGGTGGCGGCGTATGTGGCATCTCGCACCAAGGAGCAGGAAAATCGGCAGGTGTGCGACCCACGTGCCCGCAAGCGGCGGCGCAGGGGCCAGCTCGCCCAC
The DNA here is from genome assembly GCA_032358165.1 of Diplosphaera chodatii. Taxonomy (NCBI): domain Eukaryota; kingdom Viridiplantae; phylum Chlorophyta; class Trebouxiophyceae; order Prasiolales; family Stichococcaceae; genus Diplosphaera; species Diplosphaera chodatii. The sequence continues at coordinate 151,385 of JAALGY010000037.1, read as the reverse complement.
GACAAGCAGGTCAGGGCGCTGTCAGACATAGGCATTCTGAGCTAGCCTGTTCAGGTATCTTAGAGGTAGGCATAAGCAGGAAAGGGACACTCAGGGTGATCAGTTGGCCTTGGCTCGAACCGAGTATGGTCATGTTGCGTCATTGAACCTACAGATGGACGAGGCGCTTTCGGCGAAGCTCAAGGGCCGGCACTCCTTCGGCCTGGAGCGGCTGCTAGCCCTGTTCTGGAGCCTGGCTGAGGAGCACACTGGGCTTGCGTCCGGCGGGAGTGGTAACGTGCCAGGCGGCTCAGCGTCGCAAGATGAGCTGCAGAGCGCAGAGGTCCTGGGGCATGTGGCGTCGCTGGTGTCCATGCGCCTGCTGTCTCAGGCGCGCCTGTAGTGCCGCCCTGCTTGCAACATTTGGGCATGACATGCATGAGCCGAACCGGGCATGACCAATCAGCCAACAGACTCCGAGGCCAGCTTGCTGACATCACAGGGTCCCGGCGACACGCTGCGCGGTGCCAAGTACACGTGCAGTGTGCCAGACGCCCTGGCACGAGACATGGCCCAGCGGATAGGCTTGAACCTGCAGCAGTATGTCCAGTGAGCTGATCTGCGCTCGATTGGACACACCCAATTATGCAGAAACATGACAAACCGCCCTGCAGCAAACCCTGCATCCGTGGCTGCCCGAACAGCAACGCGATGGTCGCGTGTCTGTTACAGTGCACACAGCGCTGACAGCACCTGGCAGGGTGTGTTGTGCTGATCTTCATATTCAGCTTTCAGTTTGCGTACTGCAACTTTGCTCAAGTTGCGACAGGCAGCTGGGTGAAAAGCTCGTGTGCAACATCCACAAAGGGTGTTTGGCAGTGCATCAGGAGCACTGGGTTCATGTTGCTGGCACTGCGGGCCAGGGCCCTAGCACCGCTGCTAAGGACCACGAATGCAGCTTGCACTCGGTGCCAACATGTGGCAGCAAAGGTACAGGCAGCACTGAGCACAGACTGCCACAATGCACATGCATGCTGTGCGCTTGTAGGGTTGCGCCCTGACTGGTTGCAGCCTTGAACTGCAGGTATCGGTGTTGCGAACCCAACGGCGGCCTCTTTCAGGACAGCCGCTGAGGCAGAGCGCGCCAGTTGCGCCGCGGCTCCAGTCACGTGAGGAAGCTGTTCAAGTGCAGCGCTGCGCGGATCGGCTCCTAATCGAGCGAGTCCATGCCTCGGCTTGCCTCACGTTCATGCTATTGTCACTTCTGAGATGCAGGCTGGGGTCATGCCCGCACATGCCCGCAGATTCAGGCAGTGGCTGTGGCTCCCGCGCCGGTTGTTGAGCAACAGTCGTATGAGGCGCCCAAGTCGCTGCACGGCTTTGAGCTCGTGCGCGACCAGTTTGTGGCGGAGTACGACTCTCGTGTCCTGACGTACAGGCACCAGAAGACAGGTGAGCATAGCTTCCGAGCAGTGCTGTGGCACTGTGGATGCGAGGCAGCAGTACGATGGGCCGGCTGATCATGTGGCGACAGCTTATGTGGCGACGATGACAAGGTAGTTGGACATGCAGGCTGCCAGGTCATGTCGCTCGTCAACAGTGACGAGAACAAGACGTTTGGCGTCGTGCTGCGCACACCGGTGGAAAACAGCAAGGGCATCCCGCACATCCTGGAGCACTCGGTGCTCTGTGGCTCTCGCAAATACCCGATCAAGGAGCCCTTCGTGGAGCTCATGAAGGTATGCATCGGAAGTAGTAGCTCACAGCGTTGCATGTGAAGTATGTAATGGGCAGCCACATCACAGAGAATCGCGGTTCGACTGCTTCTCAGCCACACAGGAGCCATGGGTCAGAGATGGTGCACTACCACCACGGTCTAACGCTGTGTGTGCTGCTGCGCGCAGGGCTCACTGAACACTTTTTTGAACGCATTCACATATCCGGATCGGACATGCTACCCTGTTGCTTCGTGCAACCAGCAGGTGGGCTGTTTTTTATGTACTTATGTGTTCGGCTGGCATGGTATATGCAGTCACCGCAGTGAGGTGAGCGAACTGTTGGCCACCACAGCTGTGGTGTGAGTAGTTCGAGCCATTACTCGCAGGACTTCTACAACTTGGTGGACGTGTACCTGGATGCGGTGTTCCACCCGAATTGTGTGCGCGACCCGAAGACATTTGCGCAGGAGGGGTGGCACTATGAGCTGGAGTCAGCAGAGGCAAGTGTTTGCATGTGGGACACTGATTTTGCAGATGTTTGCTCAGCCGGTCTAGGCTGACCTAATGGTCGTGCATGCTTTCGCAGGACCCCATTGTGTACAAGGGCGTGGTGTTCAACGAGATGAAGGGCGTGTACTCGCAGCCAGACAGCATGAACGGCACCATCACACAGCAGGCGCTGTTCCCTGACAACTCCTACGCTGTCGACAGCGGCGGCAACCCTTCCGTCATCCCAGACCTGACATTTGAGGAGTTCAGGGTGCGTGCTCGCCCCGCCCGTCTTGTGCAGCTTTCGTGTGGAGCCCCATGTTTGCAGCATGACAGGAGGCACCGTGTGCCACTGCAGGACTTCCATGCACGCTACTACCACCCCAGCAACGCACGCATCTGGTTCTATGGCGATGACCCCCCAGAGGAGCGGCTGCGGATCCTGTCCACCTTCCTGGATGAGTTTGAAGCCCGCGAGGTACGAGGCCAGCGGTCATGGCAACCTTGACTGCCTTGATTTTGACTCGACTTTGAGGGTGGGTGGACTTGGCGGACCTGGAGGTGCCCATGTGCAACTTGAGTCGGATGTTGCACAGGTGGACTCTCATGTGGAGCGGCAGCCGCTGTTCAGCGAGCCGCGCAGGGTACAGGACCGGTATGCAGCGGGCGAGGACAGCGGCGACGACGCTGGCAAGGTGTCCGCCTGTGCAGCGCGCTCGCGCTTTGTTGCTATTCCCAGCTTTGATGTTTGCTCGGCTGGTGGCGGCGCTGCGCCTGGTGCATACCCAGGTGGCACTGGTCAGCGACTCATCACTGACCATGTGCAGGCGTTTGTCAGCCTCAACTGGGTGCTGGCGGAGGAGCCGCTGGACCTGGAGACGGAGCTGGCCCTCGACTTCCTGGACTACCTCCTGGTGCGCACCCACACCCCTGCTTGCACCTGCTTGCACGCGCCGACCTGTCCTCGTTGTCGCGCCGTGCAGCGGGTGCACCGGACCAGCGCCTGACGCGCCGCCCAACCGCGACAGGTGGGCACGAGCGCGGCGCCGCTGCGCAAGGAGCTGATGGACAGCGGGCTGGGGGAGGCGCTGGTGGGCGGCGGCCTGCAGGGCGACCTGCGCCAGCCCGTCTTCTCCATCGGCCTCAAGGGCGCCGCGCCCGAGAACTTCCAGCAGGTGGGGCGGCATCACGATCAATGACCATGTGATCAGCTGGGTAGCACATGGCACATCCGCTGAATCGACAGGAGGGACAGCCAGGTGTTCTCTATGATTCTGCGTCTATCACAAACGCTTGTGTGCTGGTGATGGGTGGTTCGATGCTTGATGGTGACAGCGGTGTCCACATTGATTGGCCGTAGGTGGAGGAGCTGATCCAAAGCACACTGGAGAAGCTGGCTGAGACAGGCTTCAGCAGCACTGCCATCGAAGCGGCGCTGAACACGACAGAGTTCCATCTGCGGGAGAACAACACAGGCCGCTTCCCCCGTGGTCTGTCGCTTATGCTGCGCGCCATGGGCAACTGGATATACGACAAAGACCCGTACGAGGCGCTGCAGTGGACGCAGGCACTGGATAATTTCAAGGTACGGTGTCGCTCTGCATGCATATGTTTTCTGGGTAGCAGTACTGTGCAGCTTCACCACCTTGATAGCGTGGCGCAGCATGCTGCAGGGTGTTGGTCACAGGGCTGAACACTTGCCCCTCATCGTGCAGGCCCGGCTTTCGTCTGGCGAGGACATCTTTGGTCCGCTCATCAACAAGTTCCTGCTGTCCAATAAACACAAGGTGTGTCTCTCGCAGCGCAACGCTGGCGACAGTGCGTTCATGCCACGACGACTGTGATTACACGGACGCAGGCCACATGACGGTAGCAGGACGCTGTGAATTCCGACGAGGGCCACTTTGTCTTGATCCAGGTGACGGTGGAGCTGCTGCCAGATACGGAGCTGGGAGCGCTGGTCGAGAGGCGTGAGAAGGACCGCCTCGCCTCCGCAAAGGCGGACATGACGCCCGAGCAGATTGAGGCGGTCATCTGCGAGACCGAGGAGCTGAAGCTGCGCCAGGTGCAAGCCAGCTGGCACAGTTGTTCTTTACATGATCGTGTTGGTAGACGACGGGTAACATGCCACAATTGCACATACCGTATGCTTGCGGATTGCCTGTGCCAGCCCATAGGAGCGTGGGGTTTGCCAACTGTAGTGTTTCTATTTACCGTACAACAGGAGACACCGGATCCGCCAGAGGCGCTCAACTGCATCCCCAGCCTGCAGCTGGCTGACATCCCGAAGGAGATTGCCCCGGTCCCCACAGACATCTCCCACGAGCACGTGTGTCCAGTGCAGTACCTGAGTTCGATGCTTGCAGTTCAATCCCAAGTGCTCCACCTGCTCTGCTGGCTGCACAACAGCCATTAGCGGCTGCGTTCGCTGATGCTTACCTTTGGGTTCTGCAGGATGTGAAGCTGCTGCGGCATGACCTGTTCACAAACGACGTGCTGTACCTGGAGCTGGCACTGGACCTGCGGCCGCTGCCGCCGCACCTGCTGCCGCTGCTCCCCCTGTTCTGCAGGTGTGTAGGCTGCCATGTTACACCATCCCTCGTGTACATCTTGCCTACGCACTGATGGCCAATTGTAATCAGAGTGCAGCAAAGAGTGCTACGGAGTCTGCATATGTACTGTAGATGCCATTCCCACCGCTGCAATTCGTCATTGATGATTGGCTTTTGCAGGGCTCTGACACAGATGGGCACCGAGAAGGAGAGCTTCATCGAGCTGACAGAGCGCATTGGCCGCAAGACTGGCGGTCTGTCAGTGTACCCATTCACAAGCAGCGTCCAGGGCAGCCCTGAGCCCGTTGCCTTCCTCATGGTGGGTGCTGACCCTGCTGTGTTAGCCAGCTGCCAATCCGAAGCATTAGCACTGTGGTCACGTGGACGCTGGTATAGACATGGCTCACTTGCGACTCCCACTCACTACGCTGATCCTGCCGGTTAGGTGCGCGGGAAGGCGATGGCGGACAAGGCGGGCGACCTGCTGGAGTTGTTCCACGACGTGCTGCTGACGGCGCGGCTGGACGACAAGGCGCGCTTCCGGCAGGTGCGGGCGCCGCGCAGCCACATCGCTTTGCCTGCTAACTACCTGCTAATTACGGGTACCCTTGTCATGCTGTTATCTTGCGCATTGACGACACACGATGCTGTGGCAGATGGTGCTGGAGACGCGGTCAGCGCTGGAGAGCGGCGTCGTCGGCAGCGGCCACAGCTTTGCGGCCACGCGCCTGGATGCGCAGCGCTCCGTCGCAGGCTGGGTGGCTGAGCAGACCGGCGGCCTGTCGTACCTGGACTCCATTCGCCAGCTGGCTAAGCGGGTGGATGCCGATTGGGAGGGTGTTCAGGCGGACCTGCAATCCATCAGGTACCAGGCCAGCCTGCTGCTGTGCGCGTCACTGGCTCAGATAGCTAATCATGTCGGTATGCTGGTCCCCCCAATGTGCGCATTTGTCTGCTCAGCTACTCGCTTGTCATGTCATACTTAACATGTCTGTCAACCGTCCTCATCTGATTCCCACAGGACAGCCCTGCTGCAGCGGCGCGGCGCCATCATCAACATGACGGGTGACGAGGCGGCGCTGTCGGCAGCCAGCAGCCCCATCAGCAGCTTCCTGTCTGCCTTGCCAGCAACTGCAGCCAGCAAGGCCGACTGGGCCGGCTGCCTGCCGGCCATCAACGAAGCGCTTACAGTGCCCACGCAGGTAGAGCATAGCATGGTCCCTGCAGGTCAGGTGCTCTGCTGCCTTTGGTGCTGTGTTTCCCTCCGGCTTGCTCATTCTGATGTGCAAGTGCATGCGCAGGTCAACTACGTGGGCAAGGCAGCCAACCTGTACGAGGATGCAGGGTACAAGCTGCAGGGCTCCTCGTACGTCATCAACAAGCTGCTTGGCACCACATGGCTTTGGGACCGTGTCCGCGTGGTGCGCCCCAGCAGCCTGAGCATGTTGGCTTTCGGCAAACTGGTTCATCACATGTTCACACAGTGACAGTCAAATGGCACTTCCCAAGTATGGGAGCACAATGCGGTGTCGTCAACACTGCTGATTGAATCTGCACAGTCTGTCAACGTGTCGATGGCCTGTTCGAACAGGTGGGCGGCGCGTATGGCGGCTTTTCTGATTTTGATTCACACTCTGGCATGTACACATACCTCTCATACCGGGACCCCAATGTGCTCAAGACCGTCGAGTCGTATGACGGCACACCCGACTTCCTGCGCAACCTGGACCTGGACAGCGACTCGCTGACCAAGGCCATCATTGGCACAATCGGCGACATCGACTCATACCAGCTCCCTGATTCCAAGGTGCAGATGCCTTCAGCATCGTGCTGTGGCCAGTCATTGCCTTCACCACGTCTTGCATCACCTGCATGATGTTGAGCTCAGGCCTAGGTTCTCAAACTGCTGTTTGCAGGGCTACACAGCATTCATGCGGCATGTGCTCAATGTGACCGACGAGGAGCGGCAGCAGCGGCGGGAGCAGGTCCTGGGCACCACCCTCAAGGACTTCAGGTGCCCCGCCCAAGCAGGCTTGTGCTTGCCCACGTGCCACTCTGGCAGCGGTGCTGTCATGTGCGGGCTCCAGCGTCCACGTTGTGCCTCTCATATATGCTGATTGGTGGCGTGCCTCTGACACGCTGCATGCATGCTCCCGGTGCAGGGAGTTTGCGGACGTGCTGGACGCGGTGCGCGGCCCCAGCGGCAAGGTGGTGGCGGTGACCAGCCCCGAGCGCGCCGCGGCCATCAACGAAACGGAGCAGCCGGGATTCTTTGACAAGGTCACAAAGGTGTTTTAGGGCGCTGGAGGGGTGACATATACTTTGTTCATGCAGCACCCGCTATCCAGATGCAGTAATGAGCGGCCACACACCTACAACTGTTGCTTGTGAGCTCTGTGTGAGGTGGTGAAATATGTTGTTGGGCACTCGTCGAATCTGATATGAACTGTATCCAGGCCGTTGCGCATCCATTGATCCAGTACATGTATCAAGCAAGTGATCGAGCCTCCTGACTTGGAAGGATTGCAGAGTCGATTGCAGAGTGTAACCACTGGTATCGAGACCGCCCACCCTGTAATGTAGAAATGGGGAGCATCCGGCGATCGGCCAGGCAGTGTGCTCTTGCAACAGCAATGCGTACATTCATCGTTGATCCCATGCTCATCTTCTTGCATGGCTGTATGCGCGCTCACAACCAGTGGGACGCACAGACTGTCGACAGCCTATTGCCCAGCAGCACCTAGCTCGACTTTGAGGGAAGCTGTACGCGAGGCGCGCATCGCATGTTGCGCGCTGGACATCGGAAATGGTGCATCGGCATGACCTCACCTGAATAACGGGGTTCGTACAAGTTGACAGCAGCAAGGCGATGGCTGGCCGTGTGCCCTCCGGGGTTGCTGCACCGGTGGCAGACGCCGTCCTGCTCCAGCTGCGACAAGGTATGAGCGTGGCCGTCACTCAAAGCAGTTGATCAACGAAGACGACAAAGGCCTGCAGCAATGCGGGGCTTGGTGCGCAGCGTGTGAAGCCAGCCGAAGTGTTACCTGCCTTGCAAGCGGTCACCACCGGTCCCTGATTGCGGTCACCGTGGGGATTGCACGCTGCAGACATTGCGATGGTTTCATTGCAGGGCTGTTCATATCACGTGTTTGGTGTTTATGCTGTAGAGCTGGATGCGGCGATGGCGGAGCTGCCCGGCGCCCTGACGTCTGTGGTGCCGGAGCTCATGGTGGACTATTTGGCGACAGTCTTTGTGGAGGAGGACGCCAAGCCTGTGGAGAGGTGATTCATCAACACATGCAGATGCATGGTGCTGTCATGTGTGGATGTACAACGATGGTGGCGTGCTGCTGCCACGCAGACCGATGCCAGACCAGGGTTGCATGCAGGGATCCCATGGGCGATGGCACCGGCACGTGGAGCCTGCTCGAGGGCTACCTGTCGGATGATCCCAATAGCACTGCTGTGCTGGAGGATCTTCGGGGGATGTCCCGGGCGGCAGACCTCGCGCGTGCCGCCATCGCCGACATACAGCGCCTGGAAATTGCATCCACACAAAACCTTGGGCATCTGGACCCCAGGCGGTACAGGTGATGCAGCACTTGATGCCTGCTGTCGTACATCACACCGCTGTCAGACACTCTTGTGCATGCTCATCACGTGTTGCTTGCGGGAAATAACTCGAGCCCTCGGCCCCTGATACCGTTTCAAACTCCTGCAGAACTGGCGATGGCGCGCAGCCGGGGTGCGGCCTGGTCGCGTGCTCCGTGTGCAAGCGCATCATGCTGGCAGGCAGGTTCAAGGCGCACGGGCCGCGCTGCCGCGGGCCGCCCAAAGAGCCCCAGCCGCCTCCTCCAAAGGTGACCGTCGGGTGCCGCGTCAGCAGCCCCATCCGCTCGTGCAAATTGCGTGCAACCCAGTAATTGAGACTGTGTCAAGGTGGTCAAGGGTGGAACCGGTGCATGTGCCGACCGGTCGAGCAGGTGCCGGCCAAGCGGGGGGGCGTGGGGGCGGGTGGCCCGCAGCCGAAGCGCCCGCGCGGCAGGGGCCGCCCGCCGCCCGGCAAGAGCAAGCTGTCCATCAGCGGCAAGCCGGCGCCGGCGGCACTTCAGCCGCCATCCGGACCAGCGCCAGCTGGCGGCGTCAGCGTGCAGGTGCGCATGGTGTATTTGAAGTCATGGAAGCGTGAACAGGCTGAACACCATCACAATGCTTCGAGGTGGGATTGCAGCTGCCATGCTGGACGAGTGCACACCCTCACTGCCTGCAAAACACAGAGGTGACATTCGCAGGCAGCATGGGGTGCAGCGCCAGGGGCGGCACGTGTCGCAGTGCTGCCGCCATTGTATGGAGCGCAGCAAGCGGGGCTGCCGGTGGAGGTGCCGGTGGAGGTGGTGCCGTCGCTGCAGCAGGCGGTGGAGGCGGGCGCAGCGCCGTCACGCCGCCGCCGATCTGCCATGCCCAGGTATTGCGGTGCTGCTCTGCATGTCAATGCATCTAGGATGGTGAGAGTGCAACAAGGTCGGTCAGGTTGCTGCATTGAAATGTTTGCAGATCTGTGTCCCGAGCTGTGATGCCCTGTCGGCTTGCAGGAAACCGCGCAATGTGGAGGGTCTCGCATTCCAGTCGCCATCACCGCCGCCAGCAGCCGAGCAGCAGCTGAACAAGCGTGGTACGCAGCAGCCAGCAGGGCCGCTGCCGATGCGCGGTGCACCCAGCCAGGAGCAGCATCCAGCCCAGCCCAGCCATCTGGGCTGGCAGGCGCAGCAGTTCCCACAGCCGGCTGCACTGAACATGCTTGCAGGCCAGCACCAGCAGGCGCAACAACAGTTGCGGCAGCAGCAGCAGCAGGGTGTGCCAATCATGTATGCAGCGCCCGGCATGCACGGCACACCTGTACCAATGCAATGGGCAGCCCAGCAGCAGCATGCGGTGCCAGGGTCTGCGTCGCAGTATCCGCAGCAGCAGCAGCAGCAGCAGCAGCAGCAGATGCTGCCCAGGGGCGGGGGCTGGGTGCGACAGGTGCCCACCTCGGCGCCGGCCGTGGCGCTGGCGCCCCCCTCAGCGCCTGGCGCAGCCGCCGGCCGCCACCCGCAGGCCCAGGGCCAGCCGAGCGCCGCGCTGCAGCATGTGCCGCTGTCACCTGCGCAGCAGGCTCAGCTGCAGCAGCTGCAGGTAAGTTTGAGGGTGACAAGGGGCATGTGTGGCACTGATGCAGTGGTCCAGTTGCAGGTGGGGTTTCACCGGGTCCCGCGCTTCTGTCCAATGTGGCGTGCTCGCTGGACACAGGCCAAGGTGCTGCACCAGGAGCGGCAGAAGCGCTGGGCGCTGCTCGCCCCGCAGCAGCGGCAGCAGCTCCTGATGCAGCACAGCGCCAAGCGGGCCGCGCTGGCGCAGGGCGTCACACAGCAGCCGGGCAGCCTCCAGCAGCAGCCGGCGCAGGTTTCGGGGCAGGTCCCGGGGCGGGTCCAGGGGTCCGGCCAGGCCGCAGCACAGCCGCAGCACAATGGCACGGCACACCTGGCGTCAGGCGTCGTGCAGCTGCCCCCTACGGCCGGACAGCAGCAGGCCATGCTGTCCCATCAGCAGCTGGCGCAGCATCAGCAGCGCCAGCAGCTGCTCGCCCAGCAGCAGGCCCACCAGCGGCAGCAGCTGCTCCAGCACCAGCAGCAGCAGGGACAGCAGTCGCAGCAGCCTTTCCATGGACAAACACAGCTGCCTTTACAGGCGCAGCAGCAGCAGCAGCTTCGACAGCAGATGTTCCAACAGCAGCAGCAGCAGCAGCAGGCTAGCAGCATGGCGAATGGTGTGCCGTTACATTCGCCACAGGGACAGTCTCTGATGCTGCATCAGCAGCCACACCAGCAGCAGCACCTGCAGCAGCAGCAGCAGCAGCAGCAGCCACACCGCATGCAGCACCCAGCTGCCAGCACCGGCGTGGTTCATGCGCTGCTGCCGCCAGGTGCGGCGGCGCAGCTCCAGCACCCCGCCGCCCCCGCAGCGCCACCGCACCTGGTCAACACGCCCTCGGCGTCTGGCCTGCCGCCGGTGCGGTCGCCCACCTTCGGCGGCCCGGCGGCGGGGCGCACCCTGGCCGAGCAGCACTTCCGGAGCACCGACCCCAGCGCCCTGCAAGCCGTCACCGCGCAGGTGCGACGCTCCCCAGGGCCGGCAGCGCATCACAGGATCACTGCTGATCGCACCGAGGCATCACCTCTGTGATAGCGCATATTGCCGTGTGCTTACGCTTGACTCCTGCGTGTATTGCAGGGGATGCCGCCCGCCAAAACGTATAGCAGCCTCAAGACGCTGAGCGCACAGCTGCCAGAGCTGGCGACGCCCACAGGCAGTGTGGCCCCTTACGCTCAGTGATGAGCAGCCACCTTATAACACAGCATGTACTGGCAGCTTACATCGTTGCTCAGGGACAGCATCCTGCTGGATGAAGGATGATGCACAGGTCAACCTCCAGCAACTGTTGTATATGTACAATACTGGGTCTAGCATTCCTGTAGGAGAGAGGTAGTTCGCTGGACAGTATATATAGGTCGTAGATTGAGCAGACTGTAAAAGTTACGCTTTCCATCGTTGACTTCCAAGCCAATGCCTATGCATATATGTGACTACTGGGCGTGCATGACGACAGGTTCAACGACTCGATGTGCCACAGTTCGTCATCATAAACACAGTTCTGGTGGTCGGTCGTAAACCGCATATTGTACAGTCCAAAAGTGCACTACATCTCGCCGCCAAAGCCGCCTGCACCGAAGTAGTCCTTCTTGCCGCGCTCCTGCGCCTTATTGTTGCTTTGCAATTTGGGGCAGTTTCCGATCCGGTGGCCCAGGCCTCCACAGTACAGGCAGCCCTGCAGACGGGTATGAGGATGGTGCTTGCGACACGCTTGCAATTCAGGAACTGTGAGAATGTGGACAATGCCGCAAGGGAACAGGAGACCCTATCAGCACAGGCTGTGTGTCCCGCGGTACCTTGGTGCCCGACACGGCCTCCAGCTCCTCGAGCTTGTCCATGGGGTCGTCCAGCGCCATCAGCACCGGCGGTATCCGCTGCTTTGCCTCCTGCACGGGCATTGGCAGGTGCCATGTGTGAGGGCACATTGCGTGCACGACCAGACGGGGCCACACAGCGCGCCGGCTCGTGCCACGAGGGGTGGGGCGAGGCCGCAGCTGACCGCAATGTGAGCCCGGCGTACCTTCAGCAGGTGCTTCAAATCGAGCAGGATGGACTCCGACTGGTTCTTGTTGATGAAGGTGGTGGCAATGCCCGTCTTGCCGCAGCGACCTGTCCGACCAATCCGATGCACCTGCGCACACAAACCAGGCAAGGGTTGCCGGCTGGGAGAGGAGTCACACAAGGCTGTATGGGTGACTTCATGGCACACTCGGCACAGGTTGCAGACGGTGTCAAGACGCACATAGTTCTCGATCTCGTCGGGCATGTCGAAGTTGATGACGTGCTGGATGTCTGGGAAGTCCAGTCCCTTGGACGCCACGTCCGTCGCCACCAGCACATCCTGCAACGACCCCGGCACCGACGCTCAGCACCACAATGACGCCGTGGTGCACACCACAGTCCGAGCACCTACCGCGGCCGCTGCCTCCACCCTGACAGACGGGCGGAAAGCACAGTGCAAGGCGGGGCCGACGGGTGCGGGACCGGCGGGCGCGCCTTGGTGCCGGCCTTGAAGTGCTGGATGGCCTGCTCGCGCTCCTCCTGGTCCTTGCCGCCGTGGATGGACACCGCCTCCACCGCCACCGTCAGCAGCCGCTCGTGGATGTCGTCCACGTCCGCCTGCTCGACACCAGAAGCCGGGTTCAGTGGACGGGTGGGACAGCGGTGGTGCCGGGAAGGAGCCTGCTTCCACCGGGGCCACAGCGACCCGGCTCGATCACTGCCCCAATCTGTGCCGACATGCTACAACAGCGGCAGGGCAGGCCCCTGCCTTGTTCTCGGCGAAGATGAGGACAGGCGGCGCCGTCTTTTGCAGGCACTCCAGCAGGTAGGGCAGCTTGGCCTCCTGCTTCACATACTCCACCTCCTGTTGGCATTGCAGAGGTGATTTCAGAAACGCTTTTGCAGGAAATGGGGACACATGAGTATCACTGCGGCAGATGTGGATCTGTCACGCGCAAGCACAGGCGTCAGAAACCCCTTTGCAACCTCGAACCTGGATGACATCCAGGTTGGCGGCACCCGCCCGGCCGACGTTGACGGTCACAGGGTCCACCAGCGCCGACTCGGCAAAGGCCTTGATCTTCTGCGGCATGGTCGCCGAGAACATGAGCGTCTGGCGCTGTTCCTTGAAGTAGCTCATGATCTGCGATGGGGCAGGAGCGACGTCAGTGTGGAGCTCAGGGTCAACAAGACCGGACAGCCAAGATGACCTGCTCCATTCATGCAGCTGTTGGCAATGGCATGTTACAGATATGAAAAGCCCGTGACAGTGTAGGATTGGGTGCTGCGCTGGAGTGACTCACATCACGGACATCGTCCTCGAATCCGAGGTCGACCATGCGGTCGGCTTCGTCGAGGCACAGGTAGGAGCAGATGTCCAGGTTCAGGCGCTTTTTGTGCAGCAGGTCCTTCAGCCGTCCGGGCGTCGCCACGACAATGTGCACGCCACTCTTGATGAGGTCCATCTGTGGCCGTAGGTCGACGCCGCCTGCAGGTCGATTGCAGATGGGCTCAAGTCCAGCGCCCGGCATCAAGTGGCAGGCAACACTGCAAAAGAGTTGAAGCAATGGCTGGACGTCGTGACATCAGGCAACTGCAGTCGGAACAGGCCGTACCTATGCAGAGCATCAGACGCAACTCGGGGTGCGGCATCTCCGCTTCAGACTTGAGCGCCTCAATATAGCCGGCAATGACATCGTATGTCTGCAGTGCAGAAACCCAAGTCGCATGGTTTATTGCAACCTTGCGAAACACACGACGAGTACGTTTCCAGCACTGTCAGACGCAGTGTATGCCCGCCACTACCTGCCGTGCCAACTCCCGCGAAGGGCAGATGATCAGGCCAATGGGACCCTCGCCATTCGTCAGCGGCATCCGCACTTCCTCCTGTCGAACAGCATATACCGCATCGTCACCTCGCACAGCACATGCATACGGAACAGGTGCATCAAGCCAGGATGTCATGATGTTTCAATGTCAAGTGAACAGTCCACAGAGGTACAGCCACCTGTAGCGCGAGCATCACGACAGGCAGCGAGAAGGCCAGCGTCTTGCCGGACCCCGTGAACGCGACGCCAATCATGTCACGCCCCGACAGCAGCACCGGCAGGCCCTGCACAATGGCACTTCTCGCTCAGTGTCTGTCATCTCATATAGCAGCTCAGTCAGCCCATGCTCCAGTGCAAGATGAAGCGACCACTATTCAGCAGCAGCGTGCCTGCATCTGGATGGGCGTCGGCCGCCGGATGTTCTTGGTCTCCAGGTAGCGGATGATTGAACTCGGCATGCGCATTTCCTCGAACTGCAGCACTGGCGGCGGCAGGTTGTCGCCCTCACAGATGATGTGGAACTTGTCCCGCACCTGCATGCGAGTGGCACGTCCACTACAGCACATCGACGCCTCAGGCAGCAGATGTGAGTCATGCTTTCACATGACCACACATGAAGCCATGGCAACCGACATCAGCGGCATGGGCATTTGCTGAGTCGCCAGGCTCACATCCTGGTGCTGCTGCAGTGTCATCCGCCGGTGCTGCAGCTTGGGCTTCCATCCCGTGTGCAAGGCCTTCGTGTAGACCACACCCTGCCAGAAAAGGGCAGCAGCTCCATGCTCAGTCAACTCTGAGAGTCACCTCACTTGGTGTGTTCTGCTTGGCAGCCCGACACATTTGAGGCCGAGACTGGGTAGCTCGACAACACAAGGTTCGAAAACATGTCTGCGTTGCTGCACGTGTGCACACGGCCGGTGCCGGGGGCGCACCATGGCGCGCTCCTTGACCGACTGCAGCGCCGCCTTCTGCGTGATCTTGTGCAGGATGTCGCGCTCCTCCTTCAGCAGCTTCTCGGCCTCCGTCTCCTCCGGCGCCGCCCGCCGAGCCCGGGCCGCGGCGTTCAGCAGGCTCTCCTTGGCGCGGGCCGCCGCGCCCTCCGCCGCCGCGGCCGCCTCCACCTGCGCGCCCGTGTTGTGCCCCGCCGGCTGCGGCTGCGCCTCTGCATCCGTGGCCTCGGCTCCGGCCTGCAACAGTAGGCTTGGTGTCAACCCGGGGCTGACCTGGCCAATCACGCCCGCTCGGGCTTGTTCAGCCGAACAGGTAGCGAGCCATGAAGCTGCCAGCAGAGCGGGTCGCCACCTTGCCGAGTGCCACGAGGCGGGTACGCTCCTCCATTGCTCGCCGCTTCTTGAGCGGTACGTACTCTTCATACCTGAGCAGGCAGGCCCCAGTGTCAGTGCATGCACCACGCTGCACGCTGCAGCTGCAATGCATCGAGCAGCAGTTGGCAGGAAGAGTCCGGAGCGCCGTGGCGTACTTGTCGTCTGCATCGCTGTCGACGAGCTCAAGCTGCGGCTCATCCTCAAACGCCGCCCTCCGGTATCGCTTGTGCTCGGCCTCTGGTGGTCTGCCAGACGTGCTGGCTACCATGCCTGCGGCGCCTGGCCCGCAGCGCCTGGTTTGCTTCTAATGGAACTTCAGAGCATGTGCCCCACCCGCTGTCAGACCACGTGCTTCTGGTAGGTGCGACAATGTGTGATGTAGCTGCTTTACCCGTCGATGGCGTTGGCCCCCTCTGTAAGCAGCTTGCGGGCCTTGGGAACCAGCCCAGTGCGGGGCAGCTGCAAAAAGTGAACGTGGGACCGCCCGCTCAAGCCCAATACAGACGGTGAACAGTCTTCCGTCCAAGTGCAAGTACAGGAGTGACCGTGAGGGAGCAACAGTCCAACAGAGGTGCTCTTCTGCTCTTGGGAGATCTCTTGCTGAGCTGGCATGTCGAAAGCCGTGAGATGCCCCGGCGTTGCACATATTCCTTGTGCAACTGCAACTGTCCAAAGTCGGACCGCTGGAACCCGTCTGCATTTGCATGCTGTCAGCGCACCGCCTGTGTTTGCGCACAGTTTCAGCAATCAATGTCCAGGCACCGGCCCAGCAGCTGGTTGACGACCTGCGGTGTGACGGCCCATGCCCTTCTTTCGGAGAGGCGACGGTGAAGGTGCGGTGGAAATATACTACAACGTCTACGACGATCAAAACCACCGGCGAGACGGGCGAAACGGAGCACATTCCAATGGCAGCAGCTCACGCAGGTGAGCATGCCATCACGTCTCAATGTGCAGCTGGACAGAGCCGGCGACTTATGAGAAATGGAGCAACGTAGCGTATTCCGCATTGCAGATGGCAGAACGGCTCCTCCACACATGATTCCGAGGAGCAGTACGTGCGGCATGACGACGCCCGCCAACAACAGCCTGGCAGACCCCGCGTCGTGCTCATCATGGGTTCGTGGCCTGGTCCCCAGTTGTCGTACAGTGAGCGACGTCGATGCCGTGACCTGCAAACACCACACCACAGACTGCACTGCGCGCTTCTGATGTGATGCTCGTCTGGCCGAGTGTAGGCTTTGCTGCGGGGCAGGGCGCCTGGACGCCGCAGCTGCATGGGCTCCTGCACCCAACGCAGGCAGAGCACGGCACCAGCCTCAGGTGCAGGGGCATGGCCCGACGCTCACCGCCAGCTGCATTAGCATGGACAGTCCCCCAGGCGCCAGAATGACCATGCGCGGCCTGCCGTGCCATGCAGCGTGCTCACGCTGGACAACCGCGGCGTGGGCAAAAGCAGCTGCCCACGGCCAAAGTCGGCCTACAGGACCACGATCATGGCGCAGGACGTCCTGGCGCTGATGGTGTGGCGCTGACAGCTTCTCGCTGCCGAGGCCTTTGCTGCGCTGTGAAGCGTGAGCTGTTTGGTGGAGTCCTGTGACTCCATGGCCTTCTTTGCAGAGCCATCTGCACTGGGACGCGGCGCACATCGTGGGCCACAGCATGGGCGGCATGATTGCAATGAAGCTTGCGGTGCTGGCGCCGCAGCGCGTCTGCTCCCTCAGCGTCGTCAGCGCGACGGGCGGCGGCTGGCAGAGCCTGCCCTTCAGCTGGCGCGCCGCCCGGTACATGTGGAAGGTGCGGCGCCGCATCACAGTAGGCTGCTGCTGTGCAGTCAAACTGTTCCTGAGCGTGATAAACTTGCCCGAGATCCGGAATGCTGGCACACGCTCAGTCGGCATCGGTGTTGGTGCAGGCGTCCAGAGCGGATACCGCACCCGAGAGGGCGAAGATCGACCTCAAGTTTCACTTCATGCGGGAGACCCTGCGGCAGTATGTGCGTCACTGACTTTTGCACTTTCAGATCTGTTTTACAATTGAGACCCAATATGACACTGTGCCGCAGCCCGCCAGAAGTGAGTGATGTGGACATGACGAGCTCCTCATCGTCCTGCGTCTGGCAGGTGCTGGGCCGGCGGCGCAAGGAGATGCTGCTGGAGGAGTACACCGGCGTGCCAGATGCCGGAGCTGGCGACTCGCCGCCGCAGCCCAAGTGGGCCATGCAGGTTGGAGCATTGCGTGACCTTCCAGCGTGACGGGCCTGCTGTAAAGCACTCTGGCTGCCTGGGGCTGCAGTCACCTGTCGGTGCTGTGCAGGGCCAGCTGTCGGCCATCTGGCACCACAGCATCTCCTCAGCAGAGTTTGCGCAGCTCAAGCGAGCAACATTCCGGATACAGGTGGGACGCAGCGCATCATTGTTTGTCGATGACCATTTCGTGCGTTTCGGCATGTGGACATGCAGCAGACCGGCTGGGCACCGTGCTGTCCCGGCACGCTGCAGGTGGTGCACGGCCGGTACGACATCCTGGCGGCTCCCAAGCATGCGGAGGCGCTGGCGCGCAAGATGTGCTGCCGGCTGGTGATGGTGGAGGGCGCGCACTTCATCACCCGCGAGTGCGGCACCGAGCTGAACAGCCTCCTGCGGGCCATCATCTTCCCGGCCCAGGTGCCTGTTGAGGACACCGCTTCGAGCACTCTGCCGCGACGAGCCGTCCAGTCACCATGGACCCCTGCCAGACCTTGCATGCATCCCGTCTGTCTGTCTTGCAGAGCCTCCATCCGCAGCACTACATGGAGACGGCTGCAGGAAGCGAGGACGTCCAGTCCCTGCGAGCTCCTTCACAGGTGGGGCTCGATCACAACGAATGGAGTGGGGCAGTCATCGCACACAACAAGCATGCTGTTGTGATGGTGATATAGACGCGTCAATTGGCACTGTTGCATTGACTGAAGCCCCCATGATTGCAGGAGGTGGATGCTGCGGTCGAACTCGTCTCTACCAGCCGGCTGGTCGCAGCGGGCCTGTGGGCTGGTGCGCAGCGTGACGGCAACACGGACAGCAACGAGGTGACGCAGATGTCGGGCGAGTCACCGACGGCGGAGCCGTCAACTGCCAGCAGCAGCACCGGCAGCAACCTCGCGCTGCTCGGCAAGATCGGCACCAGCAGTGGGCGCCGCAGCAAGGTCAGCTGACGTGCCGCAGGCAGCACGCTGCCACGCAAGGACCTCCTGGTGGTTTCCTAAAAAGCGCGCTTGCCGCACTCTGTAGGGGTTGATGTTGCGTGGCCAAGCGGACCCATTGTTAGCACTGGTGTAGACCTGGGCGCCCTTGCCGCCTGACGCTATGGGTCCTTTGGTGTGCTAGTCCATATTCTTTGCAACTGGAGTGGGTGCACAGCCTTCGATCCTGTGGTTGATGCATGGACCTTACCGGAGCATGGCTTATCTAAGGCAGGGCGCTCAATGTCAGCACCAGCCAATGCCACAGACATTCTGACGACGTAACCTGGCAACATGCTGCAGCAGCTGTGTGCAAAGCCATTTCCCGCTTGCTCACACACGAGACTGATTGTGCACTTTTGAGGCGGTCGATCTACAGCTCTGCACCATCCAGTGCCCCTTTGTTGTTGACCAGTCTGCAGCCCCTTTGTAATTGACTCAATCCAGCCGCTTTGTTGGTGATGACCAGTCAGAGCCCCTTTATTTGTTGTTGCATCACTGCGGCCCATTTGCTATTGACCATCCTGTTCCCCTGTATTTGTTATTGACCACTCCGTGGCCCCTTTGTTTTTGTCTCAATGCAGCCCTCTATCTTTGTTGTTGACCACACCGCGCCCCTTTATTATTGACCAGTCTGCAGCGTGCAGCCCCTTTGTTGTTGACCCAATCAGCCTTCGGTTGTTGAAATCCAACAACAAAGGGGCCCAACGCGTCATCAGTAAACACCTGCACTGGTCAAGAACAAAGGGGCACACTGTGGTCAATAGATCGAGCGGAAAATCGAGTCAATCACAAAGGGGCTGCACGCGAGGCAATAGCAGAGGGGCACGGTGTGGTCAATAACAAAGGGGCTGCGGGTGTGATCAATAACGAAGGGGACCCCTTTGTTTTTGACCAGCGAAAGTGGTTACTGATAACGCGTTGGCCCCTTTGTTGTTGACTCACGAAGTAAATAGGAGGCTGATTGAGTCAACAACAAAGGGGCCAGGTGTGGTCAGAAAGAAAGGGGCCTTGAACGGTCAATGACAAAAGGGCAACAACAAAGGGGCCCATCAGTAGTACACAAAGATTTGCAGAGATCAACAAAGCTACCTGGGCCTCAAGTCGTGTCTCTGCTAAGCTTTCGCTGCAGCCAGAGCACCCCAAACATGAGACCTGGGCTCTTTGCTAGCGAGCTGTCAAAAACGAATGCATCTGCCTGCTCCAGCGGCAGCGCCAAGACCTCTATGCTCTCCCCAGTATCCGCCAGGCCGCCGCCGCCGCCCTTCACACGCATGCTGTCGTCCACTTCCGTATAAAACATGGAGTGGCGAGATCCTGGGCATTGGGATGAGCAGTCAGCCTTTCTGACCTCCTACTCATCAGCGGGTGCACGAGGGTCAGGAAGCAGCATTCTCAGGCGTGCTATGCACAGCCCACCTGAGAACCCTATGGCCGCATGGTACGACGCGATTGGCTGGACGTCTGCAGGCTCTACCTTGAAGCCGCACTCTTCCAGGACCTCATCAGCGGCAATCTCCTGCAGGCTGGTCTGCTTGTCAATGATGCCTGCAGAAACAGTGCATTAGCACATGTTTGCAGGTTTCAGACAGCACAAATACAAGCCTTGTGCTGGAAACAGCCATGGTTTGGGACAGGGGCCCCTGCCTGCTGTTAACTCATATGTGAACGCATCCTCCGGGCCAGGTGGCGGCCTGCCCAGCTTTTCCGCCTGCCCACATGAATGACAGGCTCAGTGGTGCTATCAAAGCTGGCGTGTACAGAAAGCAGGGTGTGACCCCATGACACCGGAGGCAGGTGTGTGGAAGCAGCGCACCTCCTGTTGCAGCGCAACATACACCGGTGGCCGGAATTGGCGGACGATCAGTATTGCGTTGTCGTCACGGTTGTATATGACAACCCCTACACTGGGATGTGTGGTCACCATGTCCCCTGCAGGCAGAAATGCTTGTGCCAATAAACACTTGGCATTAATGACAGTGGCATTGCTCGAGGAAGATGGACAAGCGTCAAGGAGTTTGCCATGGGGCACACACATTTTCTGCGCTTCCCATCCAGCTCGTAGAATATCCCCAGAGGCTTCACAAAGTTAGACTGGCCGATGTCGCCGGTCTCAATCTTTCCTAGCCTGCACGTAGACGCTGCAGTTGCTGAGCATGTGACAGGTTTGATCAGCCCAAGGTTCATCAGAGCTGCAGGCTCACCGCGAGAGTGTGGACTCCATGCTCTTGCCTGCATACAAGTTCCAGACACCCTTGTTGCACCTTCAATACGTGCAGCCGACCAACATCAAGGGCGACATACCCGCTATACACAGCTCACCTCCTGTGACAGGCTTGAGGCCATGTGGATACAGATCCACGCCTGCGGTGCACGCCATTCTCACAGGTGATGGCACGCAGCCTGCAGCCGGATTGCATTGGGATCGGCTGGCGCGTCCACATCTTCTGGCGTGTGTCGGAATGACTGATGCGCCACACACCTGACGTTCGGGTGCGCCAGGCAGCTGTGCGTGACAGCAGCGGGATGTGCCGCACGGACACGAGCAGCGTACGACTGAGGACCATGAAATTGATTGAAATATCACGAGCTGTGAATAGAAGCCCTCACGACTGCTCTGATTTTGCCTGCTGGCGTGTTGCCATCTTGTCCCTAGCCGGCTGGCGCTCTTGCCGCTGCTGCAGGTGCTGACTGACTGCTGACACCTTGCTGTCAGCTGCTGTTTCGTGCCGAGCCCTGGACACAGGACAATCTTGGAGGTCAGCTGCCTGACTGGGAGCGTGCACGGAGCTATTGCGCGATCATCAGCCTATACGGTCTGGCAACATGCGTTCATCTGCGGCCCTGCCACGCACTCCGCAGCCTGTCGAAAAGCCTCCAGGATCTGGTCGGGATGCAGAGCTGGGTCCTCAAGAACTGCAGCAGGGTCGCCTACGGTCGGCTGCTCGCCCATGTCATTGCTGCCGGTATGCGCCGCAGACCTGGTGGGAAAGGAGGCGGGCCACGCAAACCCACTCGGCTCCAGGCAATTCAACACTCGCGCGGATGCAGGCTGTTCACCGCTGTCTGAGGCTGCTTGCAACTGCGATTGTGATGCATGGGCTGCTGTACTGCATCGTGAACTGTGATCGCTTGCAGGCGCAAGACCTGCCTGCACTGCTTGCTGCAGGGCTGGTTGTCGCTTGAGGCGAACTCCTCGAGAGAGCTTGCCCGTGTGCATGTCAACAGGCTTGCAACTTTACATAGTTCAGTCCGACTTCGAAGCGTTGACGCTGTCACACAACACACGCCTCGCGCACGTTTCGCTGACAACTTTGCAGCTCACATCCTGCCTTGGTCCCACAGCGTTGGACGCTGGCCTGTCACATCCTCCTGTACAGTTCCCCTGCTGTATACACTCGCTTGGCAGTTCTTGGACGTGTCGCACAGCATCATGCCGCCCTTCGGCACGATCAACTGCCGTGATCGCACCCCTGAGTTCCAAGCCATCGTGCAGCGGCTTCAGCAGGAGCAGGCACGCACCACACTGTTGGAGCGGCATGGCACTCAACACCAGAACCCGCATGAATCATGTGTTGTGCACATGCAGGGAGCCGCAACGTCCTCAGGCATCGAGGAGATCAACCCAGGTGAGGGCGCATCGGCAGCGACACCAGAGGATGTTCGGTTCGCAGCCACCAGGCTCTCGAATAACTGAGGCTGCATACGTTGCGCACAGGTTTCACGCCCCGCACAAATGGCACGGCAGGGTCGCAGCACTCGGAGTTTGCACGGCGTGCCGCGCGCATTGGCCTGGGCATCCACGGCACCTCGCAGAAGCTCAACAAGCTGGCGCAGCTTGCGAAGCGCACCAGCATGTTTGACGACCCGGCAGCAGAGATCAACGACCTCACAGGTGGGGTTGCACCCTGCCTCGCACACCGCTGCATGCCAGCAAGAGGGGAATCACATGCAGGCCATGACGGGAGCGCATCAGTTGCGCAGGGGCGATCAAGCAGGACATACAGGCCATGAATGCGGCCATTGCAGACCTGCAGACTCTCACCAGCTCAGACTACGACCGCAACCGCCAGAGCAAAGACCACTCAACGGTGCCCATGAAGACTTGATATGAGTACTATTGCAATCAGCGCAGACTTGCTGCTTTCGCTCTCCGCAGACGGTCTGTTTGGCCACCCGACCAAGTGCGCCCCGCCTGCAGGTCGTGGTGGGCAACCTGCAAGCGCAGCTGATGGACACCACGAAGAGCTTCCAGAGCGTGCTGAAGCTGCGCAACGAGAACATCAAGGGCAGCGAGGACCGGCGGAAGATATTTTCTTCGACGTCCTCTGTAATGGCTGGCGGCCCCAGTGCCTCAGGCGGCAGCCGTACAGGTAGGTCGCACACCTTGTCGCTGGCTTCACACCTGCAGGATGTCAGTGATCTTGCTCGCTGTTCTCATGTTTGAACATACAGCAGTGCTGCAACCATCTTGTTGCAGTGTTCATACTCCTCTGCAATCCGAGCGTCAGGCCAGTGTCGGGAACAAACGCCTACGAAGAGTGTGTGCAATCGCATTGTGTATAAAGTTGCAGGGCCAGGCAAGGGCGGGCTGCTGACCGCGCGGACATCAGGGCCGCGATCCGCACAGGATCTGTTCGGCAACAGCAGCAGCAGCAGCAGCAGGGTATGCTCTGCGATGCCGCCAGGAGACTGCACCGCATCCAACTGTCGTCCGTGCACATATGCTACAGGTGTAGTCCTTGGCACCAGCACAGCTGTCGTTGTGGACTGCTGGCAGCGAGCCGTCCACTGTCGGGTGCAGGGGCAAGCAGGCGGAGGGGAAAGCGTGCCGCTGCTGCAGCAGCAACAGCAGCAGCAGGTGGCGCTGCAGGACACCTACTACAGCAGCCGTGCGGAGGCGCTGCAGAATGTGGAGTCCACCATCGTGGAGCTGGGCGGCATCTTCCAGCAGCTTGCACACATGGTGGGTCGGCTCCATAGACAGTTCGCGGGGTCAGTACACGCATTACATCGGCACCAGATGCCCGCGGCGTGCACATGTGTACGTGCAGTCCTGAACTCGTGTGCAGTTGAGCCTGCAATATGTGGCATGCCCAGACAACATTGGGAGGTCTGCATATTACAGTAAAGGCGCTGACAGTGCAGCATGACTCATGCTTGCTTCCTGCTGGTCTGCAGGTACAAGAGCAGGGGGAGATGGCCGTCCGCATTGATGACAACGTTGGCGACACGCTGTCAAATGTGGAGAATGCTCAGACGCAACTCCTGAAGTACTTGAATACCGTCAGCAGCAACCGCTGGCTGGTCATGAAGATCTTCGGCATTCTCATGATCTTCGCCACTCTGTTCATCTTCATCTCCTGACTTGCTATCAGCACATCGCACTGTATGAGTAAGACACTGCTGTAGGAATGCCCGGGTGTGCTAACCTTGCTGAATTGCGCCAGATGATTCAATCCAACGACACCTTCAGCTCTGAAACTACTGCAGGTGGAAATCTCTATCACTGTCCGTTCAGCCGTGGCTAGGGTGCAAGCATTATGGACGGGCCTGTTCCTCAAGGGTCACACCCCGCCCCACGTCAATATCTATCCTGCAGCGCAGGTTGCCGACTTGGCACTCATCAGAAACTTCTGGAGCGCATGTAAGCGTGAGTCGATGTCCGTCATATCTGTTGCTGTATTATGATCTAGGTTGGAGCACTGCTGCGCCTGCTGCCTGTGCGGCGTCGGCATCGTCCAATCTGCGTCTGGCCGCTGCCGTCGCTGTGACCCCAGACGGAAGGGTGCCTCGTCACCGCTGTCTGCTGATGTATGCGTCCGCCGCGTCATATATTGCAGTTGAGCTCTGAGGTTCTCCACAGCTATGCTGGGGGATGAGGACCTTGGGTAGGTTTCCTTCATGCCTGCAGCGCAGCATATTGACCCAGGTACCGTGCACAGGGGGCTTGGTATTGAGGCTTTGTGAAGAATGCATGGACGTGTCTTGTCACACAGGCTGGTAGCAAGCAGCGTCTCTGCAGCATTCACCCGCAGCCATCGGCGTATGAGGCCTGGCCGACCGTGCAGAGCTCCTGCGTGATGACAGCCCTGGCGTGACTGGGCGCCGGCCCAGGCGTGCCGCCAGCAGAACCTCCCGCTGCTGCTGTTCACGCACATACCTTGTGGGATCGAAGCGCTGCCGGGTCGCTGGTGCTGACCATGGCCGAGCTGCTGCCCGTCGGCTGGTAGCCGACCCAGCTGCATCCACTGCACACAAGCACGACAGTGGTTCTCAGACACAGCGAGACGCTGCCCTGTCTCTTACGTGGAAGATCACATGACCCCATGCATCTTGCTGCAGCATGTGTGTCATCGACGCAACACCTGATGCACGTTTGATGGCCGGTTGCGCAGCTGTCTGCTTCCGTGGCAAGTGCCGTGTGCTGGCACTGCTGCTGCATCCCGGCGGGCGCCGCTCCGTTGCACTCGCGCTGCACCATTTTGGTTTGGCATCATGATACGACACGTTGTTGGTACCCCATGCGATAAGACCGAAGTTTCGATGGCAGCCAGACACATGTTGTCACCTGTGGGGGCGGCTGAACACCGTCCGGTCACTCCTGCGGACGGGCGGTGGCGGCTGCGGCCCCAACGGCGGCTGCTGACAGCGTGCCCGCCACCGAGCGGCCTCCGCCCTTGCGCGCTGCAGGTCTGCCGCCGAGCAGGCCGCCTGGTGCTGCGCCTCCTGCTGCTGCCGCCGCAGCGCAGCCAGCAGCCGTTGCACCTGGCCCCTTGCTGCCTGCGCGGTGCTGACGGCGGCATCACGCTCGTCGTGTGCCTGCGCAGACAAACTTGCTGCTTCGAGCCTCAGCATGCAAGGATGACTGACTGTCCGTATCCTTGTGTGAAGGGTCTGACTTGCCCGCAGTTCCTGCAAAATGGAAGCTTCGTCACCTTCTGCAAGGCTGTGCTCAGGTCTGGACTGGTTGTGTCCCGGTACTCGTGGTTCGAGCTCCGCAGCTGCCGCCGCAACGCAGAGCACTCCTTGCGCAGGTGGCTGATCTCGGCCAGCAGGTTGTGCATGGCTGGACCTGCTGCCGTTGGGACTGCCTGCTCTGCTGACGCAGCTGGGTTCCCGCCCTGGAAGGACAGTGGCAGCGGGTAATGCACCCTCTCGAATTCCGACACGTGCGTCAGAATCATGTAGCGCTTGTTGTCTGAAGCTGAGGTGCGGGCTGCAAAGGACCTGATGTCCCTCTGGCTGGTGCTGCTCGTCATAGCTGCCAGGTCTGAGCTTGACAGGATGTCCAACGAGACGCTGATCGATGTCGCCGCAGTGCTGCCATCAGCTTGGCAACGAAGGCCTCGTAGCTCCTCGGGCTGCATGCTTTCGCTGTCAACGCCTCAACGTCTGTCGCAGAACCATGACGCCATCAGTTACTCTTTGCATCATGCAGATGGATTATAGCACCTGGTGAGGATGTCAGGTGGCCACAAATCAGGCGCGTGGCCTACATGACGATGTGAAGACGCTGGACCAGGTGCTTGCGGGGGAGATCTGCCTGACGACCACCTCTGCTCTTCCTGCGGCTTGAATGTCCACACTCACCATGTACACGCAGCCCTGGCTGATGACCTGCGCCATCGGTATCGTGTATGTCGCACGCAAACGTTCATGGAGCGTATCACACGCAGACATCAGCGCAGAAGGCGGCAACAGTGACACAACGCCCACCTCCGCGGTTACAACAGCTGCCAGTGGAGCCATGATATATCGGCGATCGCTGCGGAGTGCTCACTGTGCATCAGCTCGTATACTTATGCCTCCATCGATCTGCTGTACGTGATCCTGTGAGGACATGCAGACTCGTCCCGGCCTGTTGCACTTGCATGCAGTTGATGCAGGCGACCTCGAGCAATCCAAGAGTCGAAGCGCATGCAGGAAGCAGTTCCGCACAGAGCCGCCAAAAGGAGTACCCACTGGGTACTGCTGGCGCTCCGATCAGGTGCACTGGTGAGTGGTGACAACGGTGGAGTTGCTACGCCTCAGCCTTCCCGAAGGTGCATGGTTGCTGTAACTTGCTTGAAACACTGTTGTACGTTGGAAGCACCGGACCATTTTGCACCATCTGTGGGATCCTAGCTAGCAAGTGCACACGGCTCGCCAACGACATATATGTCGCACGGGAAACCCAACGCCTGGTCTGGCCGCAACTGTGAAATCTACCAAGTATAGGCGCTCAACCAGGTGATCACACCATCGAGTCCACCAAGGAGGCACGCATCTCGCTGACTATCTTTGACGGCTGTGAATCTCTCAACTTCAGGATGTTTTCAATGACTGACATCTCTGTGGCGGTTGTATCCTGCAAAGTCATCACGACAGCACAACCATCAGCGGTGCGAAACACGGCGGCACTGGTGCTTGTGAGCAACAGTCATGCTTGAGGACGGCAGGGCATGAGAGCAGTGGCCTGGCGGATTTTGCCGACATTGCCCACAGCGTTCAGACGGGCAGAGAGCCAGCAGGCTGAAATGCACACCAGGCCACAGAAGGCTGTCCAGTCATTTGCTATGAGCCCCGCCCCGATGACATCGCTGCCCCGGTTGCATGTTCCCGCCACCAGTGGCACCTGCAGCAGGCTGGACAGCTCGTCCAGGTCCTCCACTGAGGTCTGCGGGTGCACCTGCACCCAGAAGGACCACCTTGCGGCCTTGACGACAGCTGTCCAAGGGTGGCCGCTGCCAAGCACAGATAGAGGTGTGAGCTGGTGCTGGTGATGCGCAAGCCTCGTCCTCCACCCAGTTCACAAACGTGCACGAGAGGTTGCTCTCACCACGCCGCCCTGATTGGAGAAGCAGGCATAGCTGCCAACAAGCACATTGCCCGCGATGCTCTGCCTGAAGACTTCCACACCGAGCACATCAGCGATGATCTCCTCGGTTTCCTGCGCAGCCGCACCACCCGGCTTGCAAGCGCATACGGCAAGCTCCTCTGAAGCACACAGCCAGACTGACACTCCAGGGGCACCCAGCTAGCAAGCGCTTAGTCCCTGACAGCAGACGCACTCACCCGGTCGATGTCAGGGTGGACCAGCGCCACATAGTCGTTGCAGGCTATGCAGTTGCCCAATGCCGAAAGACGCTCGTCGATGCGCTGCACCACGACCTCCTCGGGCAAAGAGTTCCTGATATGCTGCAGCTCTGTGCATGGCAGGGCGAATGTCACGCTCAACAACCCCACACCAGGAACACACATCACGCAACGCATCCGACAGGTCAGAAGATGCAACGAGGGCGCACCCTGGTCTGTCGTGGTGTTGGGTGCCAACAGGCCGTTTTTGTTTCCTGTGCAGATGCCACGCACGCTAAGGAAGCTGCCGGTGTCAATGCACAATGATGGCACAGCAACACGCGCTGCTGTGGCATCTCATCGAGAGTCGTGTGCTTGGCACACGCACCGACAGTGAGGCGTCCGACCAGCCGTGTGCCGGCGATAGATGTTTTGACCACCGGTATGTGGTCTGCCAGCTCTGCCTCAAACACACTGCGCACAGCACGTAGTTTGGCGGCATCAGAGTACTTGGTACTTGGGGGCACCATTGTCGCCTGCTTGACGTGAACCTGATGCTGTGTTGCTAGTGCTGGCTGCAGCATGCGGCTGGCATGATGAACACACTTGTTGGGTACCAAGTGGCTGCACACGGCGGAAACACACACAGCACCTGTAAAAGTTCTCCGAACCGCCCTGAGCCACAAGGCAGTAAGCGTTGGTGAGTTTTGCAAACACTCCCACGTCGTTGCTGTTCTCAAATTGACAGCGTGTCGCCATGCCGAGCCAGCTGCAGCAGCGAGGGGATGTGCCCAACAATGTCACCCCGCTCAGGAGCAAAGTTGCACTCGCTAGTCCACACTCTGAGCAAGGTAGGGACTATGGGGACGTTTTGCTCTGCGCAAGTCTGCACGCTGAGCCATGTGAGCTTCGTCGCCAGGTGCTGCTGATGACTCCGAAACGGGGGCAAGCTGAGCACATAAGCCCCCTCACAGCTGCAGCCGATGGTGCAGCTTGCTGATGCAGAAGAGCAGAACTGTTCACTCACTGAAGTAGCTTCGAGCTCCAATATCTAAAGAGCTGGACTGTGGTTTGACCGGTTTGTGCTGAGCAGGCTTTTGGCAGCCTGTGAGTTCACCTGACCCGCATACGGCGCCAGTCACATACGCCTTCCAAGGCACTGAGCCCGACGCTGCAGCTGGTGTGAGCAAATGTGACGGTCGCTTGCGTGTCACCACTCTCGTGATGACCAGCAAGTTTACAAAGGTCCTCAGGGTGAGCGATGTGCGAGTGCGCTGTTCATGCTACATGCGCATGCATTTGCCACTGTTCAGGGAACGTCTCAACACATGGGGACATGCATCTGATGCAGAATGTTGACACGGGTGGCCTGAGCTATCGCCTGGTGGACGCAAAGGGCCAGGTCGTTGGCCGTCTCGCTGCGCAGCTTGCCGTCATCTTGCAGGTATCGTATGCGGCTGAGAGCAGCCTGTCATGGTCCTGTGAATGTGTTTGCAAAATACCTAGGCATATACGCCGCATCTTAATATCACGCATGCACCATCCGGATGGCAACTGCAGGGCAAAGACAAACCAACATTTGCACCCCACGAGAACAGCGGCGACGTGGTGGTCGTCGTCAACGCACGGCATGCGGAGTTCACGGGGCGCAAGTGGAGCGACAAACTGTACAAGTGGCACACAGGGTGGGTTGCTTATGCTGCAAGGCTGTCTGACGGGCGCATGGCAGCTGACATGCGCAAGCACATGCAGGTGCTGAGCATGACAACATCCGTTTTATAAATGCACAGCTACCCTGGCGGACTGAAGGAGCGCACAGCGACTCAGGTCCATGATAAGGACCCTTCAGAGATCCTGCGCCGGGCAGTCGTCGGCATGCTGCCCAAGAACACTTTGCGGAAGGTGATCGCTTGGCAGCTTTGCGGGAGGGTGTCTTTGTGGAGTTTCACTTGGAAACTGGAGCTACATGAAATCGCACACAATCGGGACTGAGTCTGCCCACTGGTCACAGGCAAGGGATCGGAAGCTCCGTATCTTTCCAGATGCGGATCACCCTTTCAAGGATCACCCCCGGCTGCTTTCGTGGGATCCGCCGCCACGGGCGCTGCGGGTCAAGCGGCCGCTGTGGGAGCTGCCAGAGGGCTTTGTGCCTTTCAACCCCGAGGTGTGCTTGTGGTGCATGCCGCAGGTCGAGTGAGCAGCGTGTTGAACGTGTCATCTGCAGCAGCTTGCGGTGCTGTGCAGCTGCGATGCACCCTACACGCCTGTCACCATGGCACGCTGGCCTGCAGGCATACCTGAAGCGGTACGGCCACCAGCTCAGCGACGAGAGACGAGCAGACGTACAGCGTATGATACAAGAGGCAAAAGAGGGGGTAGAGCAGGAGTTTTGATGTTGCACACGGTCAACAGTCAGGCTGACTATGTTTCGTGGGCAACCGCCTCAGTAATATCTCAAAACTCAACACTTAACAGTCTGCCATCACTCATCACGTCGCAGTACTGTATGTATACGGTATATCAGGAACACTGATGCCAGCGTTGGTATCTGTGCCGCATTGCTTCAGTCCTCCGGTGCGGGCTTCTGCGCCAGCGAATCCTGTCAAAGCACTGTCAGTCCTTGGCATAGGATGTCACATGCATCATGTGCCAACACTTGCACAGGAGGGGTATTGCACTGCTGTACTCACATGGCATCACAAGGCGCGGCCGTTGCCATGTGACGCAATGAAGATCAGTCAACAACACATCAACTTCTTCTACACGCACACGCACCCCAGCATCCTCATGCGCCTTCACGCCCGCGTCAGCCAGTGACAACTCATACAGCAGCGTCTACATCGTCAGCACAGCAGACATCAGCCAATTGACGTCGGGCGCACACAGCTGTCAAATGTGATCTGACTCGCCACTAACAATTAGCCAGTACACGCACCTCCAGCTTCTTGAGCGTGTACTTCAGGCTGTCGAACTTCTTGCGGATCGCGCCATTTCGCAGGTCGTACTGACAGCAGAAGCAATGGGGTGCAATGTCACAGCATGTCTATCAGAGCACCAGTACACAGCACTTGCTGAGCTGTAACACACACACCTACAGGCTCACCTGTAGAAACTGACCGAAAATGCCCTCGACCAGGCCCCTGCAGGTTCGGACAGCCTCAACGTTCCGCTGCGTCGCTTGCAGGACCGCATATCTGTTGAGCTCGCCAGTGAAGTCCAGCACGCCTCCAAGATACCTGAAGAGAGCAACAGCGTTGAAGTTGAGAATGCGTTGCAGTGCCCTGTAGGCTGTCCTCAGGCACCTCGTTGGGGCCCACATGCTCACTCGTCACGGCTGCAGGTTGGCAGCTCTGATGACGGTATGAGCCTGCCCTCCTGAAGAAAGCCCCTGAACAGTTTCGCCTCCGCAAACTGCAGACAGGTGGGAAGGTACGTTTGTGGCTGATGACAGCCATGCCGACACCTGCAAGGAGGGCGACGCTGGCTGTGAGAGCAGATGACGGCAGCACACCTCCTCCATGGCGTTGCTGTAGGAGCCATGCCGCAGATCAGGCTCGGCAACCACTATAGGCGCCAGTTCTGCTGCAATGCCTGCTGCCTTGTCCAGCCGCTGTACTGCCTCATCGTCTTGGCTGCGGTGCAACGAAAATATGGCTTGCTTTGCCAGCTTGCCAATATCTGCATGCATCAACACCAACATCAAACGTCCCAACGATCATCTGCCGACTGGCCTTGCAGCGTTTGTGACTCTTTCAAAGGCCATGTATCGGGAAGCTGAACCTCACAGCAGCAGGCCCACCCCTGGATTGCTTGATGATCGTCTCTCGGCTGGCGTCATGCCGCACCATGTCCTCCCCAAGCCTTTCAAAGTCCCTGCATAGACGGGTGCGAGATGCAGAGATAGTCTAAGGTAAAGCTCAACACTGACAGAGCGTGCCAATCACAAAGCTGACCGTGACACTCCTGCACCTCTCATCTAGCATGACTGCAGCCGACCGCTTTGGCGCCTGCATGCACGACGCGGAAAGGGTGGCAAGGGGTGATACATTCCTCCTCGACAGCCCAGCAATGCCACCACAGCTGGGCATGGAGCTCACCATGCTCCCGGTGCAGGGTGACCAATGTCGGAAGAGGGCTCCGGTACAGGATCGGGCGCTGACAGCACGCCGCAGCAGCATCCACGATGCAGCTGTGGACACAACAGGAAAGGGTGGAACACAGAAGGTGCAGCAAGTCAACGATATCGAATGCGCCAAAGTGCATGGCACCCAGTCGTGACGACGTGCCCTGTCATCATTTCGTCATCTGACCTGGATGTCGCAGTGTGCACCCGCGTGCACAGTCTTGCAGCGTGCTCACAGCAAGGCGTAACCGGCCCTGGAAGGATGAACAGCCCCTCATCGCCCAGGACAGCGGCGCAGACTGATGGGTGAGGATCAGCTTGAATTTTCTCCTTCTGTCCCCCTGATGCTTGGGCTTTCCTGAACAGCTCTGCCGCAATAGGCTCAGGACCATGCAGTGGCATGCCACAGTTCGACGCCATCTGAGCAGCCTTTGCAATTGCACTCCGCCACCCGATCAACTCTGCTTGCCCACGGGAAGTCTGTGTGCTTGCGACGCTGCACCTGTGATGCGCCCAGTATGGTCACTTGCAAGCTGTTCTGGTGCAACCTATGGCAAAATGCTGTTGTTAGCCGGCCGCTTCCTGCATGCAGGCCACCAGCACCAGAGGTCCATGCCAGTGCACCTCCACCCTTTAGCGAGCAGGCCCAAATGCAGCAGCAGGTCCAGCAGCTGCAGATGCAACAGCAGGCGCAGCAGCAGACACAACAGGCTGCGCATCTGCATCTACAGCAGCAGGCCCAGCGGCAGCAGCAGGCGCAGCGGCA
The DNA here is from genome assembly GCA_032358165.1 of Diplosphaera chodatii. NCBI lineage: Eukaryota > Viridiplantae > Chlorophyta > Trebouxiophyceae > Prasiolales > Stichococcaceae > Diplosphaera > Diplosphaera chodatii. Next base: position 119,136 of record JAALGY010000037.1, on the reverse strand, counting down.
GCAACAGCACCAGCTGCACATCCAGCAGCAACAGCAACAGCAGCAGCAGCAGGTGCAACAATTGCAGCAGCAGCAGCAGCAGCAGCAGCAGCAGCAGCAGCAGCAGCGCATGCAGCAAGTGGCACAGAGTCATCAGCCCCAGCCGCAGCAGGCGCAACAGCAGGTCTGGAACGCCTGGCAGCAGCAGCCGCAACAGCAGCAATACTTGTACCGAACCAGCTCAGCGGATGTTGAGGTTGGTGTGTGGCATTGCCAACGAAACCGGGCTTGCAGCCGCCGCTAGCTCAGTGGCCGGCCCGATCAAACCCGAGCAATTGTCCCCGCAGGTGCCGCCACTGATGCAGCAGAGAGCACAGGCGCCCCCGGATGGGCCCCCTGGAGGTGAGTGGACCCAGGTGGAGGGTGCATCTGTGCATCAGCAGCTTCCGTTACGATGTATACACTGTGATCAAGTCTGAGACGTGCAGGCCTGCCACAAGAGCTGCATGAGGCATTGCAGACTGCCCAGAGGCAGGCTGACTCGTACATCATGCGGTCAGCAAAGCTGGCAGCGGTCGGCGGCGTGGATTACATGCCGCCTGCCGGCATGCCTGTGCAACTGCCTCCCATGCGCAAGGTCTGTGCACATATCTGGATCAGCGCTTGAGCGGTGCTTGTGCATTTCCGGTGGCCGAAGCACGATGCAATCTGTAAAGACGTGCACATCTCGCATGCACGCAGATGGATGTGGGCGTGCTTCAACAGCAGCTGCAGCAGGTGACTGCGCAGCGCAGTCAGCTTGCGTCGCACGCCGCACAGCTACAGTCAGCGATGCAGCAGCTGCACAATTCACCGCCGCTGCTGAATGGCGCTGCTGGCATTGCCCCCAGTGGCACCTCTGGCAGCCCAGGTGACAGCCTGCACACATACAGCGGCGGCGTCTCGAAGCCCTCCAAACCGCCAGCTGGTGAGCCGCTGTCGCTGTGTCAGCAGGGTGCAGATGGGGGAGCTGCGCACTCGAGTGTGGGGCGGCACATGCCTGGCTTTGACAGCGCTGTGCTGCCAAACTGCAGGGCTGCCAAAGCGGGGTCATGCGCAGGGGCGAGAGCGCCGCGCAGCATCCCTGAAAGCAGCGGAAAATCAGGCAGGAGTGGCTGCAGGCTGAGCAACAGCCCATCGAAGCAGCCAGCCCGCCAGGCCCTTCCCAGGTGCCATTTGGCCTGGCACTTATCACGACGGTGCACGATTGCACCTGGCACTGCCAACCGGTCGCAACCAGACGACCCCACAGTGAGAATGTAATGATCTCCTGCACCATCTCCTGCAGGGCCGGGGTCACCGGCCGCAAAGCGGTGGGTCCGGGCACTTTGAGCGCGGTCCAAAGCAGGCAGAGGCAGAAGAGGCAGAGGCATGGGACACTGTGCCGCATGATAAGCTTCGCCTGAAACTGAAGGATATCAAGTGAGCTGTGCTGCTGGCTACATGCGCACACTGCTGCCACCATATACAATCGCATCGCAGACCCAGTACCTTCATGCAAAGTCTACCTACCAAGGTATGCCTGCTGTCGTCCACAGGGCTGGGCTGCACAACAAGTGGCTGCAGGTATACTGGCCGGACGACAAAAAGTGGTGGCCTGGCCGGGTTGCGGACATCAATGTGCGAGAGCGGCGGGTGGTGCTCCTCTACGAGACAAGTGCGACAGCTGATAGTCGCCATGTCGTTCATCTACGGTATGCAAGCACAGGTGCCACTGGCACCAGGCATTTCGGCCAAATGCCACAAGCCTCCGCAAACCCTTGTCGCGCTGCCCCTCACAAGTCCCATCGCCAAGCTGCACAGATGAGGAGGAGGAGCTGGACCTGGCGGACCTGGTGAACAAGGGGGAGGTGGCGTGGCTGCACCGGGAGGACGCCCCCGCCCAGCCGCAGCGCGCGCCCCCCAAGCCGCAGCAGCGCCACCCCGACAGCCCGCCGCTCGCCGGCCTGGACGACCTCCCCAGTGCGCGCTGCCCCGTCAGACTGCAGCCTGCACAGCGCTCGCCCACCAGACGAAACATGTGACACAGCGCACGCGCCCGTGGACATGGGACACATAAGCTCAGATTGAGGGTGTCCGTCCCCAGGCTCTGGGGACCTTGGCGGTCTCATAGACGGCGACATCTTCAGCGTCCCGATGGGCGGCGGGGGCGGCTTCATGCCGCAGCAGCATGCTGGCCCCTACGGGTATGGTGTACCGCCAGACCTGCAGTCCCTGGTTTAATGACCCAGCTGCCGTTGCTTGATGTAGTCGTCAACCAGTGTGGCCTGCTGCCATCCGTCATGGACGTGCCTCCCACGCCGCAGCTGCTGTCGTCTGCAGGCAGATGATGCCCAACTCGGCAGCTGCCATGGGTCACAACCCCATGGGGCAGCACATGGTGCCTGGCGGCGGCGGCGACCTGCATGGCGGGATGGCCATGCGCGGCGGCGGCAGCATGCTGCCAGGTGATCGTGCCGGGGCTGCTGCGGGCGCATGCTCACATGCTGACGGTTGTGCCCCTTATATCGCTGTGCCACATCTGCGCGCTGGCGTGGCTGCAGGCGGCGGCGGCCTGGGCGGCCCCGGGGCGGGCGGCGGCGGCCCGGGCGGCGGCCCGCCGCAGGGCCTGGGCGCGGTGCTGGCGCTGGGGCAGGGCGCCATCGGGGCGCTGGTGCACGTGTTCTGGGCGCAGCGCAGCAGCTGGTACGCGGCGCGCGTCATCAGCTGCAGCCCGCCGCAGCGCAGCATCATGGTCCAGTACGAGGGCGGCCGCCAGGACGTGCTGGACATGGCCAAGGAGAACATCGAGTTCCGCATCCGGCTGCTGCCCACGCGCCCGTCCATGCCCATGTAGGTGGCCCGCCATTAGAACAGCACTTGCCAGCACACCGGCGCCAGGGCAGCAGATGCACTGCAGCCGCAGCAGCGCATGTGCCGCTTCGACAGTTCAGGGAGCCCATGTAGCGCATATGGGAGTGGCGTAACGACGGTGACCCTGCAGAAGCAGCTCAGGTTTCTAGTCGTGTATCAACACAGCACAGCGAACGGTGCACCTTGCGCTCACATTTGCTTGGTTTGCGTGGTGGTTTGTGACGCTTCTCTCGCTTGTGTGACACCTGATCACTCTCTGCGTTTCTGATTCTCTGCGCGCTCGCCTCTGGTCACGCTTCCTGCAAACCTGCCTATCATGCACACGTTTGCAAATGCTGTCCGGGTGTGCAAGTAGCCCTCCTGCCCGGCCTACTGATCCTCTGACCTGGATCCTGCTCAGCACAAAGCTTCCGACGACTCGGGCGATCATGAACGCCCAGGGTGCCCACCTGGTCATTCTACGTTTCTAGTGCTGGGTTGCTTCATGACATACCTCAGCGTCTGCGTGGAGCTTCTTTCTCAGGACGGCTTCAATGCTTGAGCTGCAGCTTTGACGTGCATGGCCGTCGGCCAAGCTGGTGTTCAGACGCCGGACAACTCTGTTCTGCCGGCATACCTCGTGGGGTTCGAACTCTCTTCCGCGTGATCACCAAATGACTTGATGCAGGTTGTCAATGTCGCCTAGTGCCATAGCCGGCCTGCGCAGGTGTCACATGCGCGCGGCACCAGCTGCAGCTGATCAGCACAAGTGCGGCAGCAACGTGTCAGCTCTTCAGCGATCACCCAAAGCAGCAGGTCGCGCGCAGCGTCTCATCTCTGTTGTATGCGCTGCGCACTCTTCGGAGAGCAGAGCTGCATTCTGAGGGCCGGTGTGGCGAGCGGCACAACCGCAGGAGCCGCGCATTGCAGCAAAAGATGCTGACATGCCGATATCCAGCGACAACCTCAAAGGCCTGTGCCTGGCTGTCTCGTCCAGCATTTTCATCGGCTCGAGTTTCATCGTCAAGAAGAAAGGGCTGCGTGCGGCCGGGACGCAGGGCCTGCGAGCAGGTGGCCGCATGCACTGCCACGGCGGACGTGTGGGCGTGGAAGACGCAGCATACTTGCAGCTGACCGCAGTGCTCACTCAAATGCATCGCTTGCGTCGTGCGCAAATCGCCAGCACATGTCAGCCACATCTGCACCGCTGCGCAGGGAGCGGTGGGTTCTCCTACTTGCGGGAGCCGCTATGGTGGGCAGGCATGCTGTCGCTGATCGTCGGCGAGGTGGCCAACTTTGCAGCGTACGCATTTGCGCCCGCCATCCTGGTGACACCGCTTGGGGCGCTCAGCATCATCGTCAGGTGAGTTGCTGCTTCTCTGCGCAGTGTGCACTCAGGCACCACAGCACGTGGTGGCTTCCTGCTGACAGCACTGCTGTCTTCGCCTGCTGTCGGCTAGAGGTGCATGAACTGCGGGAGCAGGGGCTGTGAGATCACCTGTGCTGCCTGCGCAGTGCGGTGCTGGCGCACTACCTGCTGCAGGAGAAGCTGAACGTGTTTGGTGTGCTGGGCTGCGTGCTGTGCATCGTCGGCAGCATCGTGATTGTGCTGCACGCGCCCGGGGAGCGCCAGGTCCGCTCCGTCATGGAGATCTGGGCGTACGCCATGCGCCCCGGTGCGCTGCGGCGCCCACCTGCTGCTCCCAGCCCCCTTTCTGGACGCACAGCTTTCCATGGAGTCAGGCCCACCTGCAGTTTGGATCGTCCTGTGTCGGTTGTGACAGCTCATGCGCGTGCACCGTGAATCCAGAGGGCACATCATGCACAGTGTGTGGCAGGCCGCCCAGGGAGCGCCTGACGCGCACATCGTGCATCCGCCATGGACCCTGTCCTTCCTTGTTGCATCACCATGTTCGTGTCCTACAGTAAGGTGCATATTGAATTGAACCACTGCAGGCTTTTTGACGTATGCAGCCACTGCGCTGGCAGTGGTGCTGCTGCTGATCTGGGGCACGCCACCTGAATGGGGGACGAACAACATGTTTGTATACCTCGGCATCTGCTCGCTGATGGGCTCCCTCTCGGTGGTCAGCTGCAAGGTGCCCTGTGCGCATCGCAGCTGTGCTTCAGTGCGTGTTGTGCCGATGCACAGTGCAAGCGTGGATGAGACTGGGCAGACTCACATAATGCTTCCAATGTTGGTTCCACCTCATGCAGGCATTGGGCATATCACTGCGATTGACTTTCAGCGGCAGCAACCAGCTGATGCAGCTGGAGACTGGATACTGCCTAGTGGTGCGCTGTCTGCTTGAGGTCTGTTGTGAATGCTGCTGGACGTGCGGGTCAGTGCTCAGTGTCGTGACTGGCTGTTGTGATGGCGGCTGCCCCGCTCCGCAGATCGTGGCGGTCTGCGTCGTCACACAGATGAACTACCTGAACAAAGCGCTTGACCTGTTCAACACAGCCATCGTCAGCCCAATCTACTATGTGATGTTTACCACGCTGACGGTGACCGCCAACGTGATCCTCTTCCAGGTGAGTCGGCAGGCATGGGAGCTGTGGCACTAGGTCACGCTCCTGCTGTAATGGCTGACGTGGTGCTGACCTGAAACACAGGAGGATCAGCAGATGACCGATGTAGTGAACCAGGTATGCGGCTTCATGACCATCATGAGCGGCACCTTCCTCCTGCACGCCACACGGGACATGGATGTGGGCGTTTCGGATGTAGCAAAGTTAGCAAAGTCCAAGACGGGCTCGGCAGGTGGCAACGGCCTGCAGATGCAGACATTGCCGGTCACAAGACCCCTACATCGAACGCTGAGTGGTGGTATGCGTGATAAGTAAGGCCGCAGCTTGGTCCCCCAATTACTTACACGTGGTCCTGCTCAGCTTTCAACTGGCAACTGCTACATCAACGGTTGCAGCGTCCAGCGTGGGGTCAAGTGTTATACAATGCACAATCGATGACACATGATGAATGAGCACGATGAGGTCCTGACGGCTTGTCTCCACAATACAAGCTGTAGCAATATATGTAGCAGTACACTTAGCGTCTGAGGCCTACACCATCGGCTGTGGTGCGACGGCATGGTAAGTACAGCAGCAAGCCACAGTCCGTGTTTCGGATGGTAGTCATACACTTGGACGGCGGCGCTGCGACCGCTCCCAGCGCACATCCAGTTCTGCAGGAAGCATGCAGCACAGCACTGGATTTTGTGTACCTGTATGCAAGCTGTGTCTCGTCAACAGCACATGCGATACACGAGTCAGCAGCAGCACGTCAGCAGGAGCGCACAGAAACGGACCATGTAGTTGCATGGCTTTTCTGATGTCTCCGTGAGCTGCTCGCAAGTAGAATGCAGCCTGGTGGAGATCCACACGCAGACTGCGGCTGAGAATCTGCAAAGCAGCATGTCAAAGACTGTCGAGCCGACTTTGCTGTGATGCCTATTCCGCCCTGCATAGCAGTCACTAGTGGGTAGCAACATGACGCCACGGTGGTGGCAGGCACCTGTGCCAACTTGGCCATTGCTTGCTCATTCGCCCGCAGCTTTGCAGCAGTGTCCAGCTCCTCTGGCAGCTGTGTACCGGACTCGGTGTGCACAATGACAAATTGCCGGTTCGCAAACGGACAGAAGTGGAATTCTGCATCTGAATTGTGCGTGTCCGCCACTGCATGTTGATGATCACCCGAGTCAGCAACCATGAAGCATAGGTGATTCTTGGGCAGCACAGGCTCTTTCTGAAAGGCTGTGTGAAGCGTGAACAGCACAGCTTGCCTGGTATGAAGATGCACGTTCTCGTTGCAAGCGACCAATCGCTGAAGATGTTGTTACAAAGCTTGAGGGTGGCCACATCAGTTCCGCATGCGACTGCCAGCAAGGATAATGTGTCCACATGGCTCTGCAGCTGCCGCTGCCTGACGAATGCCGACTTCTCCAACCTCTGATAAGGTAAACGTGGTCAGCGCATGTGGTTGTCTGCATCTCAGCATAGCTTACAGCAGCATGATGTGCCGTGCTATCGCAAGACAGAGCCGGTACAATGTGCAAGCCTCACCGCCAGTGCAGCTGGGTTACGTGGCTTGCCAACAATAGTGCGAAGGCCCCAGCGCTCCTTGAAGGCGGTCAGAGCAGCTTGGTCTGCCAAGTCTCTCCAATGGCTGCACACGGCCTGCGGCGACGGACACGTTTGCCAAGCGTGGCCGAAAACCAATTCAAGTCCAGACAGGACTAGAACCATGCGCGACCTACCCGTGCAGACCGAGCGAGGTCCTGCAGCTCGCAGCGCGCCAGGATGAGCAGCAGTACATCAGCATCCAGCACACAGATGCCATTGTGCTGGGCTGCGGTGGTGTCACTGCTTGGCTCCTCGCTGGCAACATCGCTCTTGCACGGCGTCGCCTGAAGATGGCAGCGCCGCACAACAGGCGGTGGCGGGTCGTGGGCACACTCGTCCTGCTCGACTGTGCTGCCACAGCAGCGCAGCAGCGTGCAAGCCATGAGCGCCGCCATCGTCACCAATGCATTCGATGCTGGACACCTCTGCTGTTCGTCCTGAAGCAAAGCAGTATGGGTGCTGCAGAACGATATTGTGTCTGGTCGAGCCGCACTGATGCAATGCTGGTAGCTATTGGCCAGTGACACCATGATGGCCCCTGCCATGCTGCCATGAGTCATTCACTGGTCCTCCCTGCATCAAGGACACCGACCGTGGTCAAACGCAACTCTCGCGCCTTGCAACGCTGGGTCGTAAATATTGTTATCAAGCAATCACCGGCTCCGCGCCAACTTCGCGTAGGCCTCCTGCACTCCACCTGCACCTCCGCATGCCCAGTGGCAGTCTGCGGTGCAGCAGCGCTGCACGCAGCTCAGCATGTCGGGCGAAGCTCGACGAGAGCCGCTGATGGGCCAGGTGCCGCAGCATGCGGATGCAGAGGCCGACATGTCCCCACAGCCAGACAGCAGCAGCGCAGCGTCGGACGGCACGCCCCGCTCTCAGGCGCCTGCCACAGGCGAGGCGTCGCAGCAGGAGGCGCTCACCAACCTGCAGCGCACGCTCGAGCGCTTTGCTTCAGGCATCGTGCCATCGCAGGAGCTTGGGGGCGACACCCTTGCGTCTGCGGCACAGCAGCACAGGTGCGCCGGAGACATGTGCAAACATGACTGGAGCCGCTGTCGCCCGTCTGACCCATCGGTGAGATGGTGAAGTTGCCTTGTCGTCCTTCAGGCTGGCTGCAAACATGGGAGTGGACCTGCCGGCTGCTGCAACATGGTGCGAGAAGGCGCTGCCATTCCTGCTGCTCCTCCTGTGCACTTTCATCTACCGCCACATACAAGGTAGAGTATTCTTGGAGCACGCACCTGAAAAAAGGCTTCTTCTGCGTGTCGCACATGCTGAGGCCCACACTGACCGAGGCTTGAATGCGTGCAGGCATTGCAACATTCATCTGGCTGAACATGATATTGGCAAAAGCGAATGAGACGCTGCGGAAGCAAGTAGCACTGAAGCAGGACTGCTCCAAGCGGCAGTGCATCAGCCTCGCGGCCCTCATGGCCATGCACATCGCCTTTGTGCTGTTGCTGTTCCGGCGCCAGGAGCTGTGGCTGCAGTTTGCGCTGCTTGGCACCGTGTCGGTTCCCACGGTGGGGCACAGTGCATCACATGCTGGTCACTTCCTGCTCTGTCCGGGTGACTTTTGGTGGGATGTCAAGGCAAAAGCGTTAAGCCCTGTCAAACCGTTCCGCGCAGGTGTGGGATGTGTTTTTCAGGATTTCTATTGTTGATGTGCTTGTGCGTTTCTGGGGCATTGCCTGGAAGAGCGTTGTGCTGGTGGTGCACGGCGCCAGCAGCAGGGCGGAGCTGCGGAAACGGTCGCAGGTTTTGACAGTTCTCGAGCAGGCACTGTCGTTCATACGGCACCTGCTGCCGACGGTGCGGCTACTCAGTGCTTGCAATGGCCTCATTACCTCTGTGCAAGCCCTTGTACAGGGCCAAACTGTGAGTGACACAAATTTTTGGAAATTGATTGCAGCCGCTCTGGTATGCATACCTCATCAACGGTGCAACAAAGTCAGGAATGCTCTCCACAAGCACAGCGAGTACGTATCCCTGTCCTTCACGGTGCAATTGGTTGAGCGCTGAGACGTTGTTGTGACCATTGTGCCGCTCACACCTGAAGGACTCACTGTTTCCTGTCGTGTCCTGCCCGCAGTCGTCTACATGGTGCTCAAAGTCGGCTTGGTGTGGGAGAAGGGGCAGCTGCTGGTGGTGTCTGCCAAAGCGCTCGCCCAGGCGCAGCCGTCTTATGGCAAAGCGGTGTCGCCAGCTGAGCTTTGCGAGCTTGGCGGCACCTGCTCGATATGCCAGGTGAGCTGGGGCGGGTCTGGGCTGTTCAAATGCATAGAAAATTGCCTGTACATTGGCTCAGGTGCAGCTCAATCAAGGCACTGTGTTGCTGTGATGCCGATGCACCACCCACAGACAAACTCGGCTTACCCACCGCAGGAGGCATTCACACGGCCGCTGATGCTTTCATGCAAGCATGTGTTTTGCGAGGCATGCATCTCAGAATGGCACCAGCGGGAGCAACGCACCTGTCCAATGTGCCGAGCAATTGTGCAGCCCCCTGGAATGAACCTAAATAGTGATGGTGGTACGCAGCTGCTGCCATGCTTATTTTAGGGTACGAAATTGCGTCAGGGCAACTCGATCCGCCAGCAGCCAGTCGTGCAAGTTTGTATCGCAGTCCCAGCAGTTAGTGTACCAGTTGTGGTCCAATGGTTTCAGTCGGTGCCTGTTCAACCACCTGTACTCTGTGACAGTGGCGTGTTGCTGCTGTTCCTTGCAGTGTTCCTTTAAACTGTAGGCCATAGCCATGGTGTGCCCAAGATTGCCGGCTTGTAAAGGTTTTTGCGGGCATCCTCTCAGAGTTCATAGAGATCAGGAGTCAGAGCATGACGTGCGGTGGCAGTGCCGAGGTGCTTTGCTACCGCGGAGCGGCTGGGCTCTGCAGTACGCTGGTCTGTGCTGGAGATGACTCAGCCCCTGGATCTGCGATCTCAGCAGCTGGCGCAAAGGCAACTCCTCCGCGCTGCGAAGAGTCTGCCAACGATGGTGTGGAGCCGTACTGCTGCCCAAAACCAAGGGCGCTGGCCATGCTGCACAGATCAGGTCCCAGAGTGATGCGATTGACTTCCACCCCTGAATACTGCTCAGTAGACACATTTGCCGGCAGCTGTCCTTTGTACCCTCTCGTCTAGCGTGGGCAGCGCACCTGTGTGGTGAGAATGCTCCAGGTACCAGGCGCACACTGCGCATGAATCGGTACGAAACTTAGGACAGAACTCGAGTCCCTCATGCATCCCAGATTATGCGGGCAGACCACACAACTGCAGAGTGCAAGCGGTAAGCACATAAGCAAACCTGCGGGCCATGGTGTAGGAGCTGCCGGGCGCACGTGGCGGACGAGGAGGCCGGCCCCACCCGGGAACAGGCACCGCCGCAGACGGCGTCTGATGCTGCCATGTGAGTGCTGCATCACTCAGCAGCGGTTCCTGTGGTGCAGCACGGCACCCGCTTCAGCATCAGCAGTCAGCACCACAGCGTCAGGACGGGCTGGTGGGTGCTGGCAACAGCATACGCAGCGGGTGAGGCTGACCCACCGCAAGCAGCAGCGCACCTGCAGCTCTGGTCGCTGGCGCCGCTCCGGGGGCGGTATGTAGGATTTAAGAATCTCGTTATATATCGAGGTGCCCGCCAAAAGCACAATGAAGCCGATGACCTGCACGACTTTGCACGCGCATCATGGGCGTGTGCTCTCCGGACCCTGCTGGCGGATGTGCCAAACCAGCTGAGAGTCGATCAACTGACCAGGAGATGCCACATGTCAGCCACTCACCTGCAGCGCATGGAAGCGCTCCCAGTGCACCAGCACAGAGAAGCCCCACACGAAGAGCGTCCGCGTAGCATCAATGGTTGCTCGCGCCGCACCACTGAGCTTCTTTGTGACTGTGACGCCGAAGAAGTTGAAGAAGGCGATCTGTACAGGATGGGCCATGGACTTATGCCTGGTGGAGCAATGGCAGGGAACCAATTTGCAGTGCCTCCCGTCAAATAATGTACTGTCAACCAGTGCACAGGCCGTACCGAGATGATGCTAGCTATGATTGATGCCTGCAGCTGCCAAGATGCTGCCACCTCGTGCCAGGCCCCAATGGCATCGTCCAGGGGCACACCATTGGAATCCTTGATCATGGTGACCAGTGGCAGGGCGACTGCACTGATGATCAGTCCCCAAAAGCCCTGCATGCCCAAAGTATCAGCATGAGCTGACACCTCCAGATCGGCTATCGTTCCATGATACACGAGTCCTGGTGGACCAGCAAGCATGGTGTACGTGTCCTGCTCAGGTAGGGCGTGAAGAACGAGCGGCTAGGTCAGTGAGATGGATCGCTTGCCTCCAAGCCCACCGCCAACAGGGCAGGCACCCTGTACCCCTTGAGAAACTTCTCCTCCACTGCAGCCAAGTGGTTGATGTTGCCTCCAATCTGTCGTGTTGGCTTGTTTGCTTGTGTGTGTGTGCTTGCTTGTGCTTGACAGTACATGCTTATGTCGGCTACAGCCACACAGATCGTCATAGCTGGCAAGTGGCATGCGTACAGCTCACCAATGAACTGCATGGCGGCAAACAGCTGCGCCAGAACGACGAAGCAATCGCCCAGCAGCGGAGCCAGGGCTGCTTCACCGTCGTCACTGCCTGCTGGCGCCGAAGCCACCTGCAAGGCGATGGTAGCTCACCGCCTGCTGCAAGCGTGCGTGCATGGCGCCAAGGCAACACGCAGCACGCGTCAGACTGCCAGTATTGCGGTGCGCACCCCGAGCTCGTGCAGGAGGGAGTGGACGCGGTGTGGGTAGCGGCGCCGGGTCATGCGGTCGGCGATGATGGATGACGCACCCACTAGCGCTGCCCCAGCCGTGATCAGCACCATGCCAAACCAGTGGTGGCTGTGCAGCCGCCTCTTTAGAATGACGATTGTGAGCAGCCCCGCCCAGATGACCAGCGTCCCCCGCAGCATCTGGTATGTCGACGCAAACCTATGGCACAGATAAAGTCACGCTTATAGCAGGTGCGAGCGTGCCAGACAGCATGGGTCAAGACACGGCGTTGTTGGACACATGTCACGCCCGCACAACCACAACGTACGTGAAGAACAGGCCCAGATTGAGCATCGTGGTGGCTGCGGCGTCGCACACCGTCGGGAGTGCGAAGCTGAGGAGGCATTTGAGGCTGTGACGCTCTGTGTCTGGCTGCAGTAATACCCCATGCAGCTGGTCTGGCTGTGCCGGCTTGCTTTTGCGCCACTGCATTGCCACGTACAGCAGCAGGCACAGGAACTCCCCGGCAAACATGCAGGCGCTTTGGACCGCGGGGTGCTTGAAGCTGACCGGTGCGCCGCTATGAGTGTGGCCCACCACCGTCGTGTCCTGCACCCCGCCGGAGGCCGTGAGCACCTCAGCGCAGTCCCAGGTTACAGCACGGAGGCGATTCTATAGTCTGGGACCAAAACTCCAGGCAGGCACTGGTCACGCATCGACATGATACCTGCATCTTTGTGGCGATCGTGTTGACTGAGCCGGTGAAGAGCATAAGCGCCGCGAACGACACCAGCTTCACGTCCATCGAAGCAATCAGGTGCGGACGCTATCGGAAGTGCTCGGTGTACATCTCTGAGCTAGTTTGCCAAGCTGTGTGAACCAGCGGGCTTGATCACTCTTCCCAGTTGCCTGCTGTGGTGTGCATTTTCAGCTCAACCGGCTTGCAACGTTCGCCAACATAGCGCTGCCGACGATTGTCGACATGCGAGTCTGTGATGCAACTGATAGACCGCAGACTACAGCCGCGGGCCGCTATGGATCTGGTGCGTCAGGCACGTGCGCGGATTCACATGAGCCCATCGAGATGGCCAACGCTAGAGAGCCTGATGCGAAGTCGCCTCTTGCCTTTCAATATACATAACCGGCAGCTGCACATGGACAGCACCAAAGCTGCTCCTTGAGCCCAAGCGCTGGGTTCTGCAGGCGATCACGTAAAGTTAGAAGGGGGCACACTCAGACGGGGTGGAACGCTACCTCGACCGGACAACATCAGGCCGTTGACAGTCCCTTCGCAGCGACCAAGTGCCTGACCTTACGGGTTGCAATAGCGATCGTCGCCTCTGTGTTCTTCGGGAGCTGTTCTGCCTGGACCAGAAGCTTGCGGCCACCGCATCCCAGCATGACGGACGCCGTACAAAACATATATGAGAGCTCCAAGCTAGCGAAGTATGAGTTTCAGCCATATTGGCCAGAGAAAAAGCTGCGCGTCTGCGTGACCGGTGCCGGAGGTTTCATTGCCTCGCATCTCGCCAAAAGGCTGAAGACCGAGGGGCACTACGTCATCGGGGTGGATTGGAAGCGCAATGAGCACATGCCAGAGGAGATCTTCTGTGACGAATTCCACCTTGTGGACTTGCGGGTGTTTGACAACTGCAAGAAGGTGGTGACTGGGTGCGATCACGTCTTCAACCTGGCGGCAGACATGGGCGGCATGGGCTTTATTCAATCCAACCACTCTGTGATCTTCTATAACAACACAATGATCAGCTTCAATATGATCGAGGCAGCCCGGCAGGCGAAGATTCAGCGGTTCTTCTACGCATCGAGCGCATGCATCTACCCAGAGGGCAAGCAGCTCAACACAACAGTCGAGGGCGGCGGCCTCAAAGAGTCAGATGCCTGGCCGGCGCAGCCCCAGGACGCATACGGACTGGAGAAGCTGGCCAGCGAGGAGATCTGCATGCACTACGAGAAGGACTTCGGCATTGCAGTGCGCATCGCGCGCTTCCACAACATCTACGGGCCGTACGGGACGTGGAAGGGCGGGCGGGAGAAGGCGCCGGCGGCCTTCTGCCGCAAGGTGCTCACCAGCACGCAGGAGATCGAGATGTGGGGCGACGGCAAGCAGACCCGCTCCTTCACCTTCATCGACGACTGCGTGGAGGGCGTGCTGCGCATCACCAAGTCCGACTTCAAGGAGCCGCTGAACCTGGGCAGCACAGAAATGGTGTCGATGAATGAGATGATGGAGATGGCTCTGGGCTTCGAGGGCAAGAAGCTGCCCATCAAGCACATCCCGGGTCCGGAGGGGGTGCGTGGCCGCAACTCTGAAAACTCGCTCATCCTCAGCCAGCTGGGGTGGGAGCCCACCGTCAAGCTGCAGGACGGCCTGCGGCTCACCTACCAGTGGATCAAGCAGCAGCTCGAAGCGGAGGACGGTGACCGCAGCGCATACGCCAAGAGCACCATCGTGCCGGCCAGTGCGCCGCGGGAGCTTGGCACCCTGCGCATGGCTGACGGAAGCGAAGGCTTCGATGTCTCGACAGAGTAATGTGTATGACACACCCAGCGAGCAGTGCGCCTCTTCGCAACACCGCATGTCTAGTTGGACTTCAGGCTTAGAGGGTGGCCGCGGCTTGACCTCCCACAGTCGAGGCTATGGTGGGAATCCTAGCAACACTGGATGTACTCGTCACAGTGTGCCCAGCTGGTCAGACAGCATGTTGCAGCACATATCACTGCAAACCGTGAAATCTGAAATTTAGGCAGAATGCAGCGGTTGGCTGCACAGACCTGGCAGCATGCTTGTAGAACCAATAGGTTCCGCCGGGAAATGAGTTTACTAGGGCGCTGACGTATGTTTGAACTCTAGGACATCTGTTTAGCATCCGGGCAGCCAACAGCTGAAGCACCCTGCTGCTCCTTTGCATCATTGTCAAACCCCTTCAAAGCATGAGCTTAAACGACGAGGAGACGAAATCAGGCCTCTTGCATGTTTGTGCATACTTTCTGCACACCCAAACTACAGCTGCCACATGGCAGCAGCTAACCGCAGCAGCCGCCCTTGGCAGGCGTCGCATTGCTCTGGTTCAGGTTCACACCGCCTGTGCTGCCAGCGCCATATCCAACCTTGATGCCATAGCTCTGCGCAAACACATGCAGGACATCATGATGCTAGCAATAGACGTGTGCATCTGCGCTTCAAATGGGCCGAACCACGATGCCTCGCATCTCACGTAACCGAAGGTGCACGGTGTGCACGAGGACCCTGCCACCGCCGTCAACCAGACGAGATGACATACAGCGCACCTCATTTGACACATCAAACACGCCAGTCTCGATCTTCTCGTAGATCTTGCGAGCAGTGTTGATGAAGGCCTCCTCCACATTGTGCGCAGTCTTTGCGCTGGTCTCCAGGAACACCAGGCCATGCTCCTTGGCAAACTGCTCCCCCTCCTCTGTCGACACCGCGCGCCGGTGCTGCAGCGCAACGGCACCCACGCACTGAGGCTGACGCTCTACCACCTGTATGGGGCAGCCCTGCAGCAGTACCAACTGCCCACCTGCACTGCACACAGCCATACGGCAGCACAGCAGCGGGCATACCGTGAGGTCGCTCTTGTTGCCAATGAGCATGATGGTCATATTTGGGTTGGCGTGCTGGCGCGCATCCTCAAGCCAGCTGGCCAGATGGTTGAAAGTCTCCCGCCTGGTGATCCAGGCACACCCCACATTGGTCATGCACCTTGGACACCACCCCAGCGCCACCAACAGCATGTATGACAACCGCACGCAGCTGAGACACATGACAACGCAGAGCAGTGCTTGCCTGGTGATATCATAGACCAACAGTGCCCCAGCAGCACCTCTGTAGTATGAGCGAGTGATTGACCGAAAACTCTCTTGCCCGGCCTGCAGAACATGGTCAATCCCCTCAGCATCAACAGGTCTCAATCACAGCAGTAGCAGTGGTGTGCAGTGCCGTGCATCGCACGAAGAAACGCAAAACTTGCTGACTGTCACAGGAAGCTCACCGTATCCCAGATCTGAAGCTTGATTTGTTTCCCATCGATGTTGATCATGCGCGCGCCAAACTCGACGCCAATTGTGAGGTCGTGCACTGGCTGGAACCGCTTGTCCGTGAATTGCAGCAGCAGGCATGACTTGCCGACGCCTGCACAAGCACGGCGGGTCGGGAAGGCACATGCGACCATATGCTGGAGCACTTGCAGGATGCATAGCAGCACGTGTTTCGCATGCGCGCTTGCCTGTGTCACCAATCACGATGTACTGCACAGACAGGAAGGCAAGGCATGTCAGTGACTACATATGGTTCCACCATCACAGACATTTACAGAATGCCTGAGCGTATTCGACTGCCGTGCATGTGCGACTCGGCCTGCTTCAATGGTGCAAGAACCGCAGGCAAGCTGAACACACGCAGCGCCCAACGTACCTTGAATAGGTACCTGCGTTGTCACAAGATTTTCACGTCGGCTTTTGTGCGGTGAACGTTTTTCAGAATGCAGACTGCAGGCTGCAGGGCAAGGTAGTGCAGATGGCAGCATGAAGGAAGGCCCTGGGGCACAGGCTACCAGAAGCAGGCTCCCGACTGCCCGCAAATGCTGACATTGAAGCGTATTGCAACGTGAAAGCTCTACAACGTCCGCAGCAGGAATCACAACATACGACATCTGCCAGGGTGGGGCACTTAGTATTGCGCAACAATAACAACGGCGCTCACGCGTAAGACATCGTGCTCCGGCAGCTCCAGCAGCGCTGTGCAGCCTCCCGGCCCTTGCGCCGGTCGGTCAGCTGCTGCGAACTGCAAGAAGTGCCTTGCTGGATGGGGGAGAGGACTACCTCCAAAGCTGAACCAAACCCCGCGACGGCGTGTCACACGTGTGAGTGAGGGCCGATGCTGCGCCTCGTCGTTCTTTGTCTGACGCGCGACCTGCTATGCCACGAGCGAACCTCTGGCTTGATGTCCTCCTTGGCAGGGGGGCTTCCCCTTGCCGTTCCTGAGGAATGCCAGCAGGTGAAGGGTTGCACAACAGCTTCCACCGATTCCTTCCATTGTGCCTGCCTTCCACACTCGTCCGGCATGCACAGGGTGATAGAGGATGAAGCTTTGATGTATGGATGCGCAAAAGGCTGCTGGCAACCGGCAAGCTGGCCGCCAAGACGTGCCATGCCGAACCCCTGTCAGCGGGCCGGGCAGCACCGCGTCAACATCTACACCTCAAGCGCCCTGATCTACCCCTGAAAGGTCAACGCCCTGAGCCAGTCTTCAGCTTCTGAGGTACTGATCGAAAGGCTCTCCCGTCAAGGTTTCCAGGCTCGCGACCAACGCAGCGGCGGCGGCGGCCACCCCAGCATCCTCGTCTTCCAGCAGCTCCGACAAGAATGGCAGCGCCTCCGGCAGCAGGAGGCCATACTCTTCGCCCAGGGTGGCGATGAGGCGGCTCACCACCGCGAGCGCGCGTCGCCGGGCACGGGCGTCGCTGCCTCGTGTCGCCATGAGCAACTGCATCAGGAGGTGTCAGCATGAGCAACACAGCCTCATGGGTCGACAGGGCACGGATGCAGAAGCTGGGTCCGACGAAGAGCCTGGCGCCAGCAAAAACAGGAGGGGTGCTGTGGCCACAGCAGGAGGAGGCTGTCAGCGCACCGCGCGGTTGAGCGGACGGTACAGCACGTCACTGCCAGCAGCGGCGGCCATGCGCGACAGCGTCGCAACCGCAGCGGCGCCAAACGGATCCTCCACGACGTCTGGCGTTGAGGCCGCCGCTTTGGCACCGCCGCCTGCCGCGTCGGCGGGCGGCACCAGCAGTGTGGGTGGCAGGAGCGCAGCCAGCGCGGCCGCCTGCTTGGGCGGCGGCGTGCAGTGGAGCTGCGCCACCAGCACCGGCAGCAGCTGCTGGAAGCGCGCCTCGTCAAGGAAGGTGCCGCCCTCGTGCATGAACAGCTGCTCCAGCGCCAGCAGCACCTGCGAGTTTGGACAGTGATATCCATTTACAGTCCTGCAGCGGTGGGCAAGGAGGGACATGTGGGCGGCAAATCTCTCTCATGTAACGCAGGAGGTCGGATGTCACAGCTTCGAGGTCAAGACCGTAGGGAGAGCAAAGCGGCACCTGCGTGCGCAGCTGCCAGGACAGGGCACTGGCCGCTTCACTCGGCGGCGCGGCCGCCGGTACCGGCTCTGTCTCAGCCGACTTGCGCCGCTTCTTCTTGGCAGGCTTCTTCACCACCCCTTCACCTGCAGCAATGCACAGGGAACAGCTGTGCGGGACAACGAAGCAGCCTGCACACCCATTGCAAGGGCAAGGGGTTGCACGACATCAGGCATTAAGTAACCATTTTCAGCTCCGGGCAGCACTCACCGCCGTGTTCCAGAGCAGCGAGCGCCGCGTCCAGCAGGTAGCGGAAGTAGGGCACGAACACTGAGCCGAGGCGCTCCGTCAGAGCCGCGGCCGCAGCGAACAGCACCGCCGCCCGGCCGCCGGCAGGTGGCCGCGTGCCGTCCGCGCCTGGTGCAGCAGGGTGCCACAGGCTTGACAAGCAGAGCGTGTTGGATGGAAGAAAGCAACAATTTCCCAGGCGGCACGCTGATCACAACCCTGTGCAGCCTTGTAGGGCGGTTTCAGGTTGGATGTCCATGTTGGCCAGGCGATGCGGGGGAGGAATGCGCGCACCTGGGGGCGGGGCGGCGCGTGCCCACTCCACAAAGCGCAGGAAGAGGGGCTTGAAGGCTCGCTCGCTGAGCTTCACCGTCAGCGCCTGCAGGGCCCCAACCGCGTGCCGCTCCACCTCGGCAACACCTGCGCCAGGTCCAGGCGTCCATGGCCCACAATGCTACCGTGCACAGTTGAGGCCTCTATAAGCACACCGCCATGTGGTGAGAAAGCCTCGCAACAGCAGAGCCTCACCCGCAGGGCTGAAGGCTGCAGCACGAGTCTGGCGCACGTCAAGGGCCGGCAGCAGCAGCTGGAAGGCCGCTTCAGCGTGCAGGATCGCTGCGCTGGGCTTCTGGATCGACAGCAGACCAGCCGTGATGTCCAGCAGCTGTGCTGTGGACCGTGCGCCCGTGCGCTGCATGGAGGCGGGCAACGGGTTGCAGTGTCGAACACGGCTCGGTGACGTCTGCTTGCCCACAAGCACAATGTCAGGGCGTGCAGGCGACTGGCACACGGCAGAAAAGCACGCTGCATGAGCATGGAGGGGCGGGTCACCAGCGCCAGGGGCAGGTGGCCGGCCAGCGCGGGCAGCAGCAGGCGCGCCGGCACCGCGGCGGGCAGCAGCCGCCGGATTGCTGCTGCTGTGTCCCCCGCACCTGCCGCCGCGCATGCTGCACTCCACACCTGCAGACGTCGATCATCATGAGAGTTGGTGAGACGGGAGCACGTTAGTGATAGAAGTGTGGTGGTTGCAGCAAAGGGCCAGCTACCACACAGCTCTGAAACATCGACTTCGACACCTGGGGTAAGGACATGGACGCATTCTTACCACAGGGTTGAGGGTGTGTTTCAGTATTGCAGGCAGGTAGGGGCTGATGAACTTGGGCAGCGAGCGCACGAGCGCCACAGCAACAGCGAGCGCTGCCGCCGCCTCCTGTGCTGCCGCCGCCGTCTGTGCAGTCGGCGCCTGCACCACGAGCAGCTCAAAGCATGAGCACTGCCACTTTGCTGAGCAATGGCGGGGTGTTCGGGGGCATGTCCACTTGGTACGGCGTTGCAGATAGCTGATGCACCATCAGCACACGTAGGGAGCTGCGCACCCTCTGCTGCGGGCCTGTGCTGGCTGGCGAGCTGGGATGTGGCGCCTCAGCCGCCTGTGCATCTGCCAGCTGCCCATCTGCCGCCTCCGCTTTGGCGACTGCCTCCAGCGCAGCGCCGGCCACCTCCAGGGCACGGCCCGCGATGCGTGGCAGGAGAGGCACAGCTGCTGTGCCCAAGCTGGCCACCAGGGCCGCAGTCGCAGCAAGGGCACTTGAGCGCACGGCCCTGCACATGCGGGGTACATGGTAGCTGCCCCGTCAGCTGTTTACACTGATCATCCTGGCACATCCTCGAACCACAAGGTGTGCATGGAGGTTGAGCAGACTGTCGCCAATCCGTCACACACTGACCTGTGAGGATCGTGCGTGGCGCCAAGTACCGCAGGCACAGCTGCAACGATCGGGGCATGCACCGTGGCAGCGAGGTGCCGGGCCAACTCGCCGCACGTCACCAGCGCCACTTGCCTTGTTGCTGCCGCAGCTGCGCGCTCGCCGCCTGCAGAAGGTTTGATCAAACCGTGTTCGTCCCGAGGTATGCATGCAGACATGCAGGGTGGCAGAATGTGACCGCAACTGCTTGACCGTACTGGACAGGTCCGCGCTTACCAAGCTGGCAGAGTTTGGGCATCTGAGCGCAGATGGCAAGTGCTGCGTTGGCACTTGCGAGCAGCGCCGGCCGCTGCTGGGGCTCCGCAGCCGCCAGCTGCTGTCCTGTTCGCTCGGCCGCTGCCACCAGCAGCCGCAGCGCCTTTCGGCGCACGCGCTCTGCACTGCCCGCGCTGCACGCCAGCGAGACGAGCGCAGCAGCGTACACTGGAGGGTCCATGGCCCCCTGCAGCACCGCCAGCAGCGCATTGGCGGCGGCCTGGGCCGCCTTCCTGCCGTCGGCAAGCCCCTCTGCCCCAATCCCCTGCAGAACAACACTGATTTTGGATCAGAACCGCCTGACCGACCTACAGCACTCCTCTTCGTGCTGCAGGTGCGTACCACCGATGGGTGCAACCATGCGCAGCAGTACCTGCTGCTGCAACAGCGTCTGATGGAGCAGCGCTGCATGTGCGTCCTGAAGACCGCTGTCGGCAGCTCGGCCGCTGAGATCGACTGGGCCAGCTGTCTGCAACTGCGATGCCACGAAGAGCGTCGCAAGCTGCAGCTGCGACACAGCCCTGCTGCCGCTGTTTGTGGTCGCCGGTGCTGCAGCGTGTCCCGCCGCAGCCGTCTGCTGTAGCACAGCTAGCAAGGCGTGCGCTTGCTGGACTTTGAAGACCTGCGTTGCACAGGAGCAGTGTGTCCAGGCCTGTCAAAATTGCTGCGGCACGTGCGCCATGTGAACCGCATGCCGATGGCGCGCAGTGGGCGCCACGCTACAAATCACCGTGCTGGGTCAAGACGCAAACATTGCTGCACCTGGCTGCTGAGGCTGGCTGCGAGGGCTAGTGGCTGTGCGGCAGCCTCTGGATCCGACATGGCAGGAGCGCCCATCGCCGCCACCGCAGCCAGCTGGGAGGCATGCAGCGCCGCCTGCTCGTGCTCCGCCGCGCGCAGCAGCAGCTCGTGCAGCACCAGCGGCAAGGCTGCGTCCTGCAGAAACGAAAAGCTGGTCACACATGCCTGTTACATGCACGCCGCACCAGCATAGCACTAGAGGGCAGGAGCATCAGCAGCATGGGCAGCAGATGACGGTTCTACCGCAGCAGGTCTACCTGCGGGAGGGCTGCGTGCAATGATGTCAGCAGGGGGAGGCGGCGGTGGGGTGGCAGCTGCAGTGCTGCCTCCACCACAGCAGCAACAGCCTCGGCTGCGGGTCGGCCCGCCGCAAGGCAGGCGGGAAGCACCGACAGCAGTGCATCGGTGGCCACCTCGGTCGAGTGCGCATCCTCATGGGCTGCTGCGGCGCCTCCCGCAACAGCCACCACCTGTGAGACACAGCCGCACATGTGCACCAGGCGTGCCTCACACTGTCACGGAACGACATGATGGTCGGCATACAGCAGGTTGTAGAGCCTCTCGGCAGCAGCTCACATCCACGACGTGTTGCAGCGTGGCCTGCGGGTGCGAGCGCGCAAGCACAGCCAGCAGGCCCAGCGCCTGGTTGCGAGCGGCACCATCAGGCGCAAGCCGGGCAGCGCTGACCACAGCCTCCGCATCCAGGCCATCAATGCCATTTGCATTGCGATCGGCTGCTTTGCCTGCGATGGCCTTGGGCTGACCGCTGCCAATGCCAGCTGCCGGCGGCTGCACGAGGCGCTGCAGGGCTGCGAGGCAAAGCTGCAGCGCATACGCTGCTTGTCCGGGCCTGCAAGGTCGCAAACCCCTGCTTGGTGGCTCATCGCCATGGACGGGCTGGTCAGAAAAGCAT
This sequence comes from Diplosphaera chodatii, assembly GCA_032358165.1. Classification (NCBI taxonomy): domain Eukaryota; kingdom Viridiplantae; phylum Chlorophyta; class Trebouxiophyceae; order Prasiolales; family Stichococcaceae; genus Diplosphaera; species Diplosphaera chodatii. Next base: position 97,270 of record JAALGY010000037.1, on the reverse strand, counting down.
GCAGCACCTCGCCAGATGCTTCTGGTGGCATGTCGACCCACTTGTCAAGGGCCTCGGTGGCCGTGTCCCCATCAGGCCCCAGCCCAGCAGCAGGAGCGCTTGCGGCAGCAGCGTCACTGGCCGGCGCGGGTGCTGCCCGCGGGGCCGCGACGACTTCCGAGAGGAGGGCGCGCAGGCAGGCGCACAGGGACGGCACCAGGGGCGCGCCGCCGCCCTCCGCCTCCGCCCAGCCCAGCAGCTCCAGCGCCACTGTGGCCGCATCCAGGTGGCTCACACCTGCAGCGGGTCACCAACGAGCGTGCCTGGGTTCAAAGAGTGTGGACGGTCAGCAGGTCACCAACAGCGCTGCCGGACAGCGGGGCCATGCGCATGCCCCAACAACCAAGCACAGGCAGAGGGTGGGTGCACCTGGCAGGGCCATGGCAGAGGGTGCGGCGGTTGCGGCGGCTGTGCCGTTGGCCTTGGTGCCGCGGCCGCGCTTGCGTGCTGTTGGTGGCGGGGCGGCCTGGCCTGCCGCCGCAAGGCCGCACAGTAGCGGCTCAACATACTGCAGCCGCAGCGGCAGCCGCTGCAATGCTGCGCGGGCGCAGTGGCGCGCCACGACGTCTGCATCCGCATATGCGCCCCACAGCACGCCCTGCATACGATGCACCAGCGAATCAGGGCGGAGTGGTACCTCTACTTCGCACACCACCTTTCACACCCGCAATGCGAGGGAGCACGCTCCCACAGGATGATGACGTGAAGTCGGTGCATGCGTCCAGCACGCACTATGTACATCTCCTGCTGGAGGCGTGGCGGCAGCGCGTCATGCAGTGCCCGCGTGGACAGCCGCCGTGCGGCGGCCCGCACCGCGGCCTCCGCCCGCTGCCCGCGCTGCGGCTGCCACCCGGCGTCCGCTAGTGGTTGCACCACCGACTCGTCCGCCGCCGCCAGCTCCGCCACAGCCTCTGGCTGATACAGCGCCAGCGCCTCAAGGTGCAGCTGGGTGACCTGGCCATGGACAGCAGAGGCTGCCTCCTGGGCGGGCGCCTGCTGCTCCGCGGGCGCCGCGGCCCCGCTGACGGTGAGCGCCGCCAGGGTTGCCACCGCTGCCTTCGTGGCGGCCGCGGTCCTGGCCGGCGGCGAGAGCGCCCGCAGCAGTGGCAGAGCAGCTTGCAGGCGTGCGGCCGGGGTCCGCCAGCCTGCCACGGCGCGCAGGACGATGCGTGCTGCCGTCCCATCAGCGGGCGCTGTCAAGCTGCCCAGCAGGCCCGCCAGCGCAGCTCCCGATGCAGCGGCTGCTGATCCCGCCAGCTGCAGTGGCCTGCAGGTTGCCAGAAGGTGGTTGCAGCCGAAGGATCTCGTGTTGCAAGTGAGCACACAAGAAGCAGCAAGTCGCTGTACTGCTGCAAGCGGCACATGATGACGGGGTTGCAACCCACCCGACAGCTGGGTCAGATGCAGCCGACGGCCGCCCCTTGCGGGTGCTTCCCCGCCTTGCAGCTGTCCTCCGGCTGCCTGAGTCCGATGTTGCGCCAGAACTGCCCATCTCTGGTGCTGCAGCCAGTGTGTCTGCCAGCAGCTGCACAGCAGCGTCAGGTTCTGCCAGGATGGCAGCCTCTGCGCCCGCCAGAGACGCCAGCAATGCCCCCAGCTGATGCGCTGCCACAGAGCCATCGGCTGCTCCGTTGCTGCCATTGGAGGCTGGCTGCGACAGCGCTGCACTGCTTGCCAGCGTCTGGACAGCAGCGAGCGCAGTTGCCCGAAGTGTTCTGTGCGGCGACGAAAGCGCAACCAACAGGTGGGGCACAACGTGCAGGATGCCAGCTGCGTCAGCTGGCCGCAGCTGCTCGCTCCACATGCCCCAGGTATGCTGCTGCAGGACCTGCAGGCTCCGCTCCTGCACATACGCCAACGTCTGCCGACCAGCCGCAGCGGTTGTGGGTGGCAGGGCTGCAGTCAACTGTCAAGACAGGTTGGCCACAGCACACCATTGGTGTGTGCACCTGCAGCGCGGGTGAGCCGGCGTCGCTGCCTGACCCAAATATCCTGGCCAGAAACTGCGGCACCGGCTGCACATGTGCCAACTTCCGCAGCAGAGCCCCCAGCAGCTCGTCACACAGACTAACGGGCTGGCAGCTGGCAAGCAGGCTGAACGCCCGGTACACTCCCTGCAGTGCGTCAGGGCAACATCACACACTCATTGCACAGCTGCATATGTCGCAACACATCACCCTGCTCGACGACCATCTCAGTGAGGCTGTACGCTGCCTGCCATACCTGTACAGCGTTCAGCTGCGGTGGAGGCTGGCACTCCAAGACTGCCAGTAGTGTTGCCAAGTGCACTGCCGAGACCGTGGCAAGCAGGTCTGTCTGAGCAGAAGCAAATAGCTGAGCTATTGACCGAGCGTGGTCGAGTATGTCTGCCTTAACATGGGCAAAAGCACTTGGCAGCGCAACATCGTCTAGCAACTGCGGTACGGCCGCTGCTGACACCTCTGCTGCGCCTGCAAAAGCCGGTGCGCTTGGTCAGCAAGCGCCGGGGATGAGCGTGCGTCAGAAAGCTAGGTGAAAGGACCATGTTGCGGCATGAACTGCCGAGCACACATGGCTCACCTGGTTCGGACTTGCCTCGTTCGCACGCCCGCAACACGCCCAGCAACAGGAGCAGGCGGGCTGGCAGCGGTGCATGCTGCATGGTTGACGCAAGCGTGCTGCGTGCAGCTGCCGACTGAAGCAGACGGTCTGCCAATCGCGTCACAACTGCCTCAGCCAAATCCGCTTTGGCTTCATCTGTCCTGCAGTCTTTGAGCCCTGCACGTGAATGGAAGCCATGACATGAACATCTGCCATATGCGACCAGCAGTGGCCATGGAATATGCATATGAGCAGAGCACATGCTGCTGGCCTCAGGGTTGCAATCACATCTACGACTGCATTTGCAGTCTCAGCAATTATTAATCTTTGAAACATCACGGGCCAGCACATGGGATGTGGAGCATGATGCAAGGCAGCACTGGACACTTCGCATTGATAGCAACAACACTGCTGCGTCAACTCACCGTCAAGCAAGGGGTGGTTGATGCGTTTGATTGCCTTCAGAGCAGCCACGGGCAGCTTGCTGCCGGCGGCGCCAGAGCCAGTGTGCAGCAGCAGCCCCAGCATGAGCGCCCCAACGCGTTCGCCATATGCAGAGTGTTGCTCCAGGAAGTCGCCAGCCAACACCTTCACGGCCTGAATCACCAGAGGGTACACATGACAGCACCTCTGACACGCCCGTGCTTCGACTGCGACAGGACCTCCATTGCAGGGTGCGTCCCTGTTGTAGCTATGCCCATGTGACACCACCAACAGAACATGGTCACTCCGGGCACGGATCTCGTATCTCATCTTGCGACGCTCATGACGTGACAGACCTTGCGGGCGTTGCCGCGCTGCGCTTTCAGGTCCTCCGCGCTCCGCTGCTTCTCGGGAACGGAGGGACGTCTGACAATGCTTGCCAGGGCTTCGTACAGCGCCACCGGCGGTACAAGGCACAGCATGGGTAGCCCCAGTGCCACTGCCACGACATCCGCGCTGTCATCAGCAAGCCGCCGCAGCATGGCCTGGAATCGAACACAGCACAGCCAGTCATGCCGAAAATACTGTGCCGAACTGCAGCCACTGGATCATGCACAAATGCAGCACGCAGCGGCGCCAGGTGCTGCACCTGAGCCATGAACGCCTGCTGATCAGGCGACAGCGGTCCCCACTCCTCCGCCTGCGCCGCCCTGTCCAGTTCCCGCAGCGCCTGGGCTCATTGCAGTATCGGCATTGGCTGGATTGACATGGAGGGCCGGCACCTCCTCTGCCAATTGTGCAAGCTGGCCAACAGGCAGCGAGCCACAGCGCACCACGATGCGGGCGGCGGGCGACACTGCGTCAACAGCCAGCCGCATGGTGGTGAGGCTGCTGGGCAGCAGTGCGCCGGCGCTGCCTGCGAGGCCCGTCTTGAGCAGCGGGAGCAGACGCTGCTGGCGGGCAGCGGCACCCGCCTCCGGTTTGGCAGCCCCGGCGCTCAGGATCGCGTTGACAGCAGCATCCACTGCAGATGGGTGCTTCTTGTTCAGCACCCTGCGCGCAGCAGCCAAACAAATGGAACCCAGTCGATTGAGCTGGGCGTCAAGGGTGTACTGACTGCTCCGTGGCACAAATGTGCATCGAGCCTGGGCCGGGTGGTCCTGAGAAAGTACCTGAGCACGCGGCCCAGGCTGACGCAGCGCGGTGAGGCAGTGTCCTCCTCATCCAGTCCTGCCTGTAGGATAGCGTCTGCGGTGTCGCGAGCAATCGCAGGCTCCAGTGGCACGCCCTTGATCACGCTGACCACCAGCTCCTCGTAAGTGCCTGTGCCAGGATGAAGTGGTGAGTGCAAGGCTCGGGCTGGCCTGCATTGCAGTACGAGCTGTGTGCAGAGGCTGCAGCCCGCTGTCTGCGGGGGTGTGTACCTGCTGGTGCATGTGTGCTGACGGCCGGGCGAGCGCGTGCCAGCGTCGGCAGCAAAGCCCGCAGCAGTGGAGCCAGCAGAGAAGTGCCGCCCACTGCCCGCGCGACTTTGGACGCCAGACCCGCCACTTTCACGAGGTGCTGCAGGTCGAGGGGCACCAGTTGCTTGTAGGTATCAGTGCTTCACGTGTCAAGTATAGTCTTCATGCCCATGGGGCAATACATAAGTGCATGTGCTGACTCACCTTCAAGGCTTTGTCAGGAAACACCGTCAGCTGCGGCTGCGTCTCAAACAGCTGCGCAACCAGCAGCAGCGTCTCCTGCATCTCCTCCAGCAGCGCATTCTTTGTGATGTTCTCCAGCAACTCTGCAGGTCATAAGCAGGGTTTGCTTGCTGTGATAAGGGTGGGCACCGGACGTTGCCCTGCAGAGCTACGCAGGACGGCTTGGTCGCTTCAGGGAATACAAACTTGGAGCCCAGGTCGCCACTGAGTGGCGTGTCACACTACGGATATCATTTTCTGCATCATTAGCGGCCATCCCATGGTGCGTGCATAGCTAGCCAGAGTTTATGAATGAAGTGGCACTGTGCAGACCGTACAACTGGAAGTCTGAGCCCAGTCTCTGCAGTCGAGTTGGTGAAGAACCCAAGTGCTCATACGACATCTTGGTCAGCAGTCGGTCGGCAAGGCATTCAAGGGCAGGAGCACCTGATAAGACAGCATCTGACAGCGTCGCTCGGGACGCCAGCTGTACGAGCACAATGTGCGCAGCCGCCCGCAGGTCAATGCCACCGCCCTTGACCAGACCTGCGCGTATGTTTGGCAGCAGCAGCCCCTGCACCACACAGCATATGTATGCACGACGTGCCACAGCATGTGTACCTGCTTCTTCAGGAGAAGAGCAACCGCATCAGGGGCTTGCAACGATACCAGCAGACGCACCACTATGCCCTGGTCCAGGCGGGCGGGCGAGGCCTGCAGCACTTCCGCAGTCAGTACCGCGAAGAAGGCCACCTGCAGCTGCGAGCTGGCGCCCGTGGCGGCGGCTCCCCGGGCGTTGTCCGCGACAAAGCGCAGCACAGCCTGCGCCCATGATACTGGATCAGGCACATGACGGTTACTCACGCGCTTTTGGGCACGCCAGCGCCGCAGTCCACCGAGAGCTGGATGTGGTCTTGTGCCGACCTGATCGCTGATGCAGCGCTGGACGAGGGTGGCGCGCGGCAGAGGCGCGCCCGAGCGCTGCATGGGCGTCAGAAACTGCCAGATGGTGTGTTCCAGTGGCATGATCTGCACCAGCCGCACGAACTGGTGCGTCTCGTGATAGACCAGGGCCATGCCCACCAGCGCATCCTGGTTCCGCTCGTGCACGCTGCAGCAAAGCACACGCATAGCTGTCAATGCCTGGCAGCACGCACATAGCCATCTGTGTGGGGCAGAGCGGATGCAGGCGCACTATCTGGGCAGCCTCTGAACATGCTGCAAACTGAGTGATCACGTGCTCAAATACCAGCGACTCACTTGAAGCGGCGCACTAGAAACTCCAGCGCCTGCATGGCCGCCGGCAGCATGAGGTGGTCCGCCAGCAGGCCCAAGAACAGAGTCAGGGATGTGTCGAGCTTCCGGTTTGCATCCGGGGTCTTAGCATCACGATCCAGGTCTACCGCCGCCGGGCTGTACAGCGTGCTGCTGAAAGGCTCGAAACGAGCATCCCTCTGGCATAGCTCCTGGAAGCCTGCGCATGCAAATGGTCCCGGGATCGAGGCTTGGACCCTTTATCGAACACAGCATGTATGAATTATATGTTTGCAGTGCCCAGCTGGCAAGAAAGTGTCTCTGCTGCAACTGCACATGCCCAGCCGGCATGCACATCAGTCCCATCACCTCGCTCGGCAAGCCTGTAAACCGCATGAATGTCAAGCTCGGCCGCTTCCTGAGGCGAAAACAACAGCGATGGTTTGCCGCGCCGCACGACTCGGGCTTTGGAACCCACTGCACGCCGTGCTGCTGCCAGTTGCTTCGTCAATGCCGACATGGTGCAGGTCTGGCTGCCTGCCTGTCAGGCCGCCTGCCTGATGAAACTGCTAGCGGTGACGCATTGTCATGCAGCACACGCTACAACTGCATGCCGAACGGTGGAAAGCATGCAGGCAAGCGCCCACACGTCCGCTTGCTGCAGGGCAGGGTCCCGGATGGACTGATGTTCAGAGGGCAGCTCCGGTCAACTGCAGACCCAACTACGGTCCTGCCTGAGTAGGCGACTTGCAGCAGACAACCCCTGGTGCTGCTCAGCTCGCTGCAGTCATTGCAGCTTCGCCCCAAGCCGTGCTTTTCGTCTGGACGCCACCCGCGCGGCCTTTTCCTCTTCGTTGAGTTTTGCAAATGTCTGGCTGACCAGCAGCGGGAATAGGATGGTGGCATCAGCATATATCTTGGTGGGTTTTGCGTCAAGCCGCAGCTTGCCCCAAGATACAGCCTCGTCTGGTCTGGCACCTACAGCATGCAGGATGGCTGATGTCATTGAAGACATGCACGTCATTGAAGACATGCAGTTGACAAGGCCTGCTGCAGCATGTCCCGAGGGCACATCTCCGCAACGCACCCGAGTCTGAGCCATCAAACTCCTGGGCGGTGTTGACAAACACTGCGAAGTCAGCGCCGTTGCGGAACAGATTGGCGTTCAATATATGATGCTTCGGAACACCTGCTCGGCCCAAGCGAAGCAGTGCACTGTGAGATCGCCTGCTATTGTTGACAAGCAAGTGTGAAAGCATTGCATTGCATCACATAGGCAGGGTACCGGCTCACCGCCGCCAAGGATGATCACGGATGTCTTCGTCGTTGCTTTTACTGCCTCGTCATTCATGGCCCTGCAGATCAGGGCTTCACGACCACTTGAGCCCACGTCATTCCGCGGCATGCACTCTGACAAGCCAGGCCAGGTGCTCGCATCAAGGTGGAAACCTGATGTCCGCGACGATGTCGATGCTGAGGCTGGGGCTGCTCTTGTACGTGAAAAAATACAGCATGTCGCCGATGGAGCCGTCCGTCAATGCTGGGCAGTACACGGGGATGCCATTCCGGCTGGCCCAGTAGTACACTGAGTCCGGGTTGTCAATCTCCCTGCCCAGGCGTGCAATGACCTGCACCGCACTGCTGCCGAGTCAGCTCCTCGGCAGCATGCACAGAAGACATCTGTCAGGAACACTACTAAATCTGCTGACGCGACCCAGGACAACTGCACAGATCTGGACACGCTGCTCCGTACAGATGAGGGCGTCCAGTGGGTGCCTTGCTCCTGCTGTTCACGCAGCATCGCCTCGAAGATCGGCATGATCCAGTCTTCAAATGCGCAGTAGTTGCTGTTTGGCACGAGCATGTTGCCAATCCGGTTGAGGCCCTCCCGCCGCAGCTCTGCGCCCTTCAGGTGGAAGTCCCCGATGAACGTGGGCGCCAGGCACTGCCCAGCCAGCAACACAGGGTCTCAGCACAAGACCGCAGTCATTACTGCGCATGTGATTGGTTGAGGGTCCAGGGCACCATGGCCAGCCCAGTGCACATGGCATGTCGAGGTGCGACAGGCACAAGGACCGGCACCACGGGGCGGGCACCTTGATGAGGTCCTCCTCCACGCCGCCTGCCGTGGTGACCAGGACGTCTACCAGTCCGTGCTGCACCAGGTACCGAACCTGCTCGCGAGTGCCCGCCGACATCAGGTTGGACGTGAACCCCAGGAAGATCTTCGTGTGCTCGCCTGTGTCGGGCGCCCGCCATGACAACTATGCGCCATAAACAGCAGAATCAGGAGGCAGCGTAGGCAGTCCTGTGCGAGGAGAACCGGCTTTGATGCTTGCTGCCGGACCAGACAGCCTTCCCTTGCAGGTGTGCTGTGCATGGGACAGCGGCACACCATGCGGTTGATCTCTCTGATGCCCTGGCCAAGCGAGGTCGCCTGGAAGCCGCTGCTGAACATTGAGGCCATGACGCTATCAAGGTCGTTGCCGTCGTTGAAGTCATAGCCCCGGATGACGGGCGTGCCATCCGGCACCCTGCCAGATGCGCCAAGCACCGCCTGCTCGCAGCACGAACCTTCAGGAGCAGACACCACTCGAGCTGGCAACAACCAGCCACGAGTCGTGTTTCTGGCAGGTGATCTTGTTGCACGTCATCCTGTGCACCTGTGCTGCAGCAGCTAGGGCGTCTGTGTCATTTGCCGCCTGCAGGGTCGGCTCCTGCTTCTCCGATGACATTAGCAACGAAATCGTTCACTGAGGACACTACTCCGTGACCTTTTGATCAAAGCGTCGCAAACTCGAGGCAGCAATCAGCATGCCGGTGCTGATCGAACCCGCCGCATGTCCGGTCCCAATGTCAAGCTGCGCAACAACCAACAGGCCCAGCCAGCAACAATTTCTGCGGTTTTTGCTCAGCCGATATGAGAATACAATGTGCAAAGTGATGCGTAGTGACTGAATGAATGCATGTGTCAATAGCAGAACCGGGTTGAAAGGAGGTGAAGAACCTCATGCATTCAGGGGGGCAGGAGGTGTGATGGGTGCTGACTGCCGAGCTACGGAATGACGGTCCAGGCCACCGACGCTCGAAAGCCCGCACTTAGTACTAAGCTGCTAAATAGCTGTGCGGCAGAAGCTCAATCCAGGAGGCCAAGAACGAAAACAAAGCGCGGCAACGTATGAGGGTCTGCAACCACCCGCAACACGCGCATGCAGAGTGAATCTGACAGACAATGGGCAAAATGGGCAAACAGTTCTGACGACCACATGTCACTTGCGAACACGTATTCGCTGCGGGCGGAGCTTCTGCATCGGAGCGGCCGGTATTTGCTGCTCCATGATCGGCAGAGCCCACTGCAGGGGTTGTGGAAGCGGCAGCGCTGCGGCTGCTGGCTGCTGATTCTTCACAGTTTCCCGCAGGTTGGCTGTGAGGTGCCCAAGCATCAGCAGCAGCGGTTCCCTTTGCTCCGCGGGAAGGTGCTCGATTGTGGACAGCTGCTCTGGCACCGACACCGAGCTGTCGAACATGGAGCCCACAATTGCGTACAGCTTGCTGAAGTTGGCATCCGCCTCGGCTTGGGACGCTGCCGCTGCCAGCATGCTCGCCGCCTCCGAGTCATCTGTCCGTGCTGCACTGTACGCCGATGTGGCTGACTTCGCCCCTGATGCTGTTTGGCCCTTGCTGGTCTTCCTTGCTTTCAGCGCCGCAGGCGCCTGAGTCTGAAACTCATACGCTGTTCGTGCCTGCACCGGGTAGGGATGCGAGGCGCGCTTCTTGGGTCGCGGCTGCGGGATCTCCTTGGCCCGCCCCTCCTTCTCCAGTCGCAAGAAATATTTCTGTGCGTGGCTGCGGACCTGTGCAACAGTCCGAGTTCCAATGTCCTGCACGATCGCCTTCCAATTGCGCCCTCGCTTCTCTAAGGCCTTCACAAACGCCTCGTGCTCCTCGTCGGTCCACTTCTCCCTGGCTTTGCTCACGGTGTATGTTTTACGATTCGTGCGTGGAGTGGCACCGGGAGCAGCTTTCTCAGCAGCCGCGTGGTCAGCTGATCCCATCAGCCCGCGGGTGTCCTCTAGTCTCGCTCGGGTTTGATGGCGACAGCCCAAACGTTGTTTCGATGTGAGCCCTCCCGCAGGAGTGTGCAAGCTGTGCTACCGCCCCGGGCTGGTTGCTACGTGTGCAGACCCGGGGCAGTCACCGGCCAGCAAGCTTTATTTCGACAACACAGACGACAACGTGGTCTGTCAACTCCAGCAGGCTCCGATGCACCAAGATTTCTGAATGTGAGCCACTGATTTTCTCACGTTTTACAACTTCCTACGGCTTCCGCACACGGCATAGTCCGTGCAGCTGGAACGCATAACATACATCACATCGACCGTTGGCAGATCCTGCAACGACGGCTGCCGCGCATCACACAGCGCACAGCCGTAGGGCCCTGCATCTGCGCATTATTGCTTGCACCGTCTCCGCAAGCCGGTCCGGCGACCGGCCGTGCTGAGCTGTGCCATGAGGTGCTGCACAACACGCTGGCTGCACCTCTTGTGACTGCAAGCAGCACGAGCTTCGGAGAAGTGTAGACATCTACCTGCGCTCACTGCACATATTAGCAGTGTTGCTGAGCGGAAGTGCTGAGGTGCTGAGCAGCGTAAGCAGAAGCGGAGCCCTCACCAGATGATTGGATCTCCAGTTGAACAGCTGGGCAGTGCACCTGCGCATGGGGCATGACCAGAGGGGATGGTCAGTGGGACGCAGTGCCCGCAGTGCGGTGGTCACAATGTCGAGCTGGACCCGGTCCAGGTGCGCGCAGATGGTAACCTGCCGCACAGGCTTTCATCTGCATGGTCATGTCACATCACACGATGCAACGTTGTCTGTGTTGCAGGCTCTGACATTCTGCCTGGACTGCGGGTTCGTCCTGACAGATGGGGACTTGGACAGCTCTGTGCTGTTTGATGCTTCCACTGGCGGCCCTGGAGGCATCATATTGACAGAGGACGACGACGGCAGCAAAGCAGGTGAGCTGCTCTGCACGGTATCACGGGCGTGGTTCGTTGGCTAGAGCAGAGCAAAATGTTGTGCACCGAAGACTGAGCAAACTTCCGGCGTGTGGTGGTGAGCCCCCGTCCATGTTGTGCAGCATCAATCGGCCTGCCGAAGGGCGTCAAAAGGAGCGGTCCGAAGGGCGAGCGTTATGGGCAGGTGAAGGCGCAGGCACGCACCAAAGCACTGTGCGAGCAGCTGGGTCTGAGCCCGGCAGCGACAGCCACCGCCATGTCTGCTACCGAGCAGCTGCTCAGCAAGCTGTACGAGCGGCAGCGCTCCAGTGGGCAGCCTTTACGTATCGCCAGTCGTGACAGGACTGCAGCGGCCGCTGTGTACATTGCTGCGCGCATGGAGCAGATGCCGTTGACTGCCGCGGAAGTGGCAGCGGCCATCAGAATCAGCACAAAGACCTTTGGGCGCGCATACCAGTGTGCGGTGGCAACACTGGGCATTCTGGTGCCTACAGTGCCCGCCCAGGTGTTCCTACATTCTTGCGCACAGAGGCTTTGTCGTGATGCCTCGGCCCAGGTGAGAGGCTGAAAGCCTGAGTTGCCTGTTGCTTTTGCGATTCGTTGCGCTTTCAGAGGGTGTGGCGAGGGTGGCGATATGATGGTGTGCTGATGCTGAGGGTGCGCCTTGATTGGTGTGCTGCACAGTTATGTATTGAGCAGGACGCCACGGCACTTCACAGCTGGCTGAGCGCCCAGCCCGATTACCGGGGCACACCCCTCTTGGTGTGTGCCGCCGCAGTAACCATAGCGCTTGAGGCGCACACAATGCACGCAGGCAGCACCAGCAAAGTGAGCTTTTCGAGTGTCACTCAGGTCCCCTTCAGTGTAGAAACCCCCTGCAGAGTTTCACATGCGAAGTGCAGCGTTGTCACACCCTGCTGCAGGCAAGGGCGCAGGACGTGAGCAAGTTGCTCCACTTATCGGGCATTCATGTGGCGCGCTGCACCACTGCCGCCAAAACGAAGCTCGTGGATGCATCCAAGGTGAGTCTAGATGCTTATGTATGCTTGGAACGCCTCCTGCTCAAACACTGCCAACGCCGCGCGCACTCGCCTACAACATTTCATGGGTCTGCATGTAACAGGCGCTGCCTTGGGCAGACAAGATCAGCACGCGCAACATCGCACTGTATTTGCCCACCCTCCTGAAGCTTATCGGCACTGATATGGCAGCACGTTCATAAAAGTCTGATGATGTGCGAACCATCTGCCATGGTCAACCTCGATCGTCCAGGTGCAATATAATCGACTGTTCTGCAGTTCTGGGCGTTAGTCAGCAAATGTATCATCAGTTTGATGGTGCGTCCCTCCAATGACACAGCGGGTTTTCTTGTCACGCACTGGTGCCGTCACGTTGTCCATCCATGGGCTCGTACATGTCCCGACAGTGTAGGCATGTAAAGGTATGAAAACTTGGGCACGCGGTACGTACGCACGGTCAATGACACTGTACAGTGCGGTCGGTGTCTCATGAGCATTGATGACAGAGCATCCTTGTTTCCCTCATTGGGACAGACCATTGCATGGGACGTGACATCCTCCAGAATGATGCATACTCTACAATAATGTATGGAGTGCCTCCTCTCGTGAATCAGCGAGGGGCAGAAACAGCTGTGCGCTATGTCTCGACCGATGCATCCGGCCATCAACACTATCTCATGGACGATGTCCTGGTGGCAGGAGTACACCCATCAAGAAAGCGGGCCACACCCTCCCGGCGGGGCCAAGGCAGTCTGGTGGCCAGGTCTGACGAGGGCCAGATCAAGTGAACTGGACATCCTGCACAACATTCACCAGCAAAGCAGCTGAGCAGCCTGTGTGGCGCCAGTGGACCAAGCGCCCGGTGTGGCCACACTGCTCCACCACCAGCACCGCGGGCAGCGGCCGTCAGGTGCAGGGCGTGCTGCAGGGCCCCTCACAGCGCCATCTCAGCCTGCAGCGCCTCCAGCTCGTCCTCCTCAGGCGTGCGCTTGGGCGGGACCCTGGCCGCCGGCGCACGGCCAGCGGGGACCGACGGCAGCCGCTGCTCCGGCTGCTGCACGCGCGTGGAAGGCACGGCTGCCGGCTCCAGCAGCTCCTCGTCCAGCTGCTCTGCTTGCATGTCCTCAAACTCCTTCTCCAGGTCGTCCTCGTCGATGTCAGCAGAGGGGCCAATGGGCTGCCCCATCGCCGCATTGATCTGCTCCATCGCATCATTCTGCTCGTTGATGTTGGCCAGCACCTCATCGACGTCGTCCACCTTCATCTCGTGCATCGTCTGTTTCGATGCCTTGGCGGCGTTGCTGAGGGCAGAGACGGTTTCGACTGTGGTGCGCTGATTCTCCAGCATCATCTGCTGCTCGTTCACCCGCATGATGTTGTTTTCCACGCTCTCCAGCTGGCTCTCATATAGCTTGCGCTTCTTGAGCGCCTGGAGTGCGGCCCGCTTATTCTTGAGCCGGGTAAACTCCTTAGCCCGCTCCGTTTCCTGATCCACCTTCTTCTCCAGCAGGTTCCGCCGCTTCACCAGCAGTTCCTCTGTCTCGCCGAGCTTCTGTATGGCATCCACTGTCTTGTTGGCCGCGGACTGGCTGACCGCCTGGCCGCCCTTGGCATCGCCGCCAAACATGCGGCGAAACATTGCGGTGCCCTGCTGTTGAGCAACTTGCGGCTCCAAGATCGACCTGCCGCCCGCAGTTTGACGCTGCGACTACTCGGGCAGCCCCGCACCCTGAAAGCGACGTGATCTTCACGAAACGCAGATGCTGTTATTGCAAGCGCACGGTAGGCTTTGCTGGGCGCTTGCTCTGGCTTGACCAGGGTCAGGTGTCGACCTGCAAGCCGCTGACCGGAGAATGCGCTGAAACACGGCAAACCAGCGCAGGTCAATGGCCGCTGGATGCGATAGACACAGGCCTAGCATGTGCTCCCCATGGCGTCGAGTCCCTGCCGTGCATTCATGTGTATGAGGTACATGTAAAGCTAAGCTACCTGGTCGCAGCTCCCCGTAACTCATTATCTTTACCATCATGGCACCGACCAGCGAACACGGGCAGCAACTCTGCATATCAGCAAAGCACCGCCCGCTGTTTGATCGACGACCAGCACAGACCATGGTGTTGTGACCTGCCAAAAATTTGCAATCAGGGCGTGGCAAGAGACTTGGTGTCAGTGCACTGCGTTGGCGGTGCCCATTCTGCCCAAACCCAACGCCCTTACGTGCTGCGCAGGCTGTTCCCCGCCCTGAGTCGCTCACATTCTGAAGCGTGCCTGTGCTGTGTACAGCGCATCAGTGTAGTTGCCGTCAGGCCTTGCTTTTGGTCCAGTCCACAGGCGCCGGCAAGCTGCCGCGGACTGAGAACGCCGCTGGATAGAGCAGCAGGGGCTTAGCAGAAGGGGTCAAGCGCAATGCACTAGAATTTGGCAGCGTCTGCTGCCATGAGCAAGCGGCCAGAGCACACCGCACCACCGGAAATCTTCTATGACGACTCGGAGGCGAAGAAGTATACTGCAAATTCCCGTATTGCGGCCATCCAGGTGGAATCAGCTATGAGCATGTGTGCAGCACGAACTGTCACAAGAGTAGAGCGGTTCACACCAGCGAGTGCATGTGTGGAGTGTAACATCCCACATCTTGCAATGACACAGACATCACTGTCTGAGCGCGCACTGGAGCTGCTGGCGTTGCCGGATGACGGGGTGCCCCGCCTGCTGCTGGACCTGGGCTGCGGCTCGTGCCTGAGCAGCGACGTCATTACTGAAGCCGGCCATGCCTGGGTGGTGCGTCCTGCGGCAGCGCTGGTCCACGCCCAGTTTATGCATGCAACTGTCACGATGGTCGTCGGATGACGGAGGCGCTGCCCACCTTCAAGCGGTCAGCTGTCCGCGCCGTGCTGACTCACGAGCACGCACACGACAGGGGCTGGACATCAGCCAGGCGATGCTGGAGGTGGCCGGGGAGCGGGGCGTGGACGGTGACACCTGCCTCGCTGATCTGGGGCAGGGGTTGCCGCTGCGAGGTGGCTGCTTCGACGGTGCCATCAGCATCTCGGCGGTCCAGTGGCTGTGCAACGCCGACACTGCAGGCGCTGACCCGCGAAAGCGCCTGCGCCGCTTCTTTGAAAGCCTGTGAGTGTGACTTGCGTGGCAAACTGTTGGGTGCATGCCATCTCGTGCAGCCTGCAGAACCTGCGCCTTGCCAAAGCTTCAGTCAGTGCCTATGTCGTCAGACTGTCAGCTGAGGGTGCGCTGCCACCACACAGATATGGCTGCATGGCGCGCGGCGCACGCGCTGTGCTTCAAATGTACCCAGAGAATGCGAAGCAGGCGGAGTTGCTGACAAGCGCGGCGATGCGGGCGGGTTTCAGCGGTGGCCTGGTGGTGGACTTCCCCAACTCCGCCAAGGCCAAGAAGTACTTCCTGGTGCTCATGGTCGGCCAGCCTGCCGAGCCCATGGACCTGCAGGGCCTTGATGGCGAGGAGGTGCACGCCCGGCACGTTGCACATACGTGTCGCAGTCCAGTGTCGCATCTGGACGCCCGGATCATGTCGAAGCAGCATCTAGCATTGCATGATGTCGGCGAAATGTGAGCGTCCATGATCCTCCTGTGGCATGCGGTGCACGTGCAGACACCCTCTGGTGTGGCAGTCGTTGGGCGGCAGAAAGGGGCTGGCGGTGGCAAACGCGGGAAAAAGGGAGCCGGGGGGCACAACGCCCTGTCCGCTCGCCACCCAGAGAGCAAGGGCAAGGCATGGATCCATCGGAAAAAGGACGCCATGCGTGCCAAGGGGTACCTCAACGTGCCCCATGACTCAAAATACACAGGGCGCAAGCGCAAGACCAGATTTTGAGCTGCTAGTGTGATCAGCCAAGGTCGTGGCATGACACGGTCTTGTGTCAACAGTGTTGCCCTCTACTCGATGTGGTGATGGGCATCTCAGGGCTTTCTAGACATGCATGGTACCAGTATGTCATGCCAGGTGCTCCGCATGTCGTGTCAAACAGCAGGCAGGTACCTAGGCTCTAACGGCTTTTGAGGCTCTGTGCTGATCAGCAATGCTGGTTTTTTGCACACATGCCCGCTGGAGTCCTGTCGCTGGGTTGAGCCTGCCGCAAAGTATGCAGCTGCACCTGGCTAGAAACTGCATGTCGGCGACTCCAGTTGCCAGTGGGCAGCTGTTGACTCCCACAGAGGCGCCCATCGTGCTGATTCCTTGATAGCCCAGCAGTGTGGAAGGCAGCAGCATGTGATGGATGTTGCCTAAGACGGTTATCGCCACCAGTCGCTTGGCAACAAATCTACCAGCGAGCACAGCGCTGCACTATCAGGGCTGAAATGATGTGAACTGGTGCCTGATACATAGCCTTTGTCAGCAGTCGGTGCTCTTGAAGTGCGAATCGTCGATCTGGTATGCGTGGCCTTCATCACACAACCACCTGGCAGTGTCTGCAATGGCTGCCTGTGCATACCGGGGGCCCAGCCGGTTGGTGATCTGCACGTCCATGGGAGCTGATTCAGCGGCTCCTCACCAGCAGCATCCACGTTCGACACAATCTGCAAGACGAGCCCTGGCATGCAGTCAATGGCTCGCACCTCCTGCAGGCTGACACCGTCGCTCGTGGCTGCTCCATCCTTGAGCACAGTGGCGACCGCCTTCTGTATCGGGCTCAGGCCGTCGCCGCCGCCGCCGCCGCCGCCGTCAGGGGCCGCACCAAAGCCAGCACCCGCTGCCTGCAAGTTGCGCGACATTTGGTGCACATGTGAGTCCGATGACATGCGGCTGGGCACCATCATAGCAGCAGTATTGGCCGGGAGATGCACCCGCACCACATGTGGTGCACAACACTGCCACGCTGATGGGTCTGGTTGCGGCACCTGCACTGGGGTGGTGGCTTCTGCTTTGACCCCATCTGCCGACGGGAAGGCATTGCCTTTGGTGATGTGCAAGTGCTGGAAGATGACCTGCAGCGTGTGGTACGTGACCTGGACGGGCACACACCCACAGCTTCATCCCAGAACAGGAAGCAAATAGATGCGGATGGCACTCCTTGCACCTCACACCCCGATTGTCCAGCACCTGGTCCGCTCACCTCATTGTAGTCTTTCACGGGCCGGATGTTGAAGGCGTAGACGCTCTTCTCGCCACCAAAAGCTCGAAGGTGGCCGTGCACGCGCACATACACACCCACTCGGCACTCTGCCTTGCGCTGCTGCAGCTGCAAGTCATTGGACACGCACAATATGACCAATGGTGCCACGGATAGCAGTAGTACCTCACCACGATGTAACTTGCAGGCACGCGGCACAACCAGCCACTGTGACACGTACCAGTTCTGTTTCTTCGCTGTCGATGAAGTACTTTATTTCCACGCGGCCGGTGCCGTCATCCAGCACCATTGTTAGGTTTGTGGCCTGCTCATGCATGCTCACAAATCTTCCGACCAATGTGATCTGCGTCACAAACAAGAGGTGTTCAGCATGCATTAGGGGCTCAGTGCTGACAGCTGAAAGCAACACCCACTGCAGCGGTGGCACTTACATTGTCCAGGTCGACGCCATCCACTCGAAACTGGTCGTCAGGAGTATTGGCTGTACCCTGCGCGTGTGCAGAAAGGAACATGGCAACACATCTCCTGGTCAGCTGTTTTTGCGCAAGGCTGGCCCAGGAGCAGGCACACACAGATGGATAAAGTTGAAACTCACATCCACCAGCTGCTTGACCGTGACAGCACGAAGCGTCTGGTTGTTCGAGAGCTTTTTCGCCTGCTGTGGGGTGGAAGGCGGGGCCGCGCCGGCCTCTTGGCTACAAATGCACAATTCAAACCGGGTTTGACAACACCTGCAAGGTGCGCACCCACCATGACCACGCACGCCGCGATACATTTCACACCTGTTTGTGATGAAGCCTCCTCCTGCGAACTGGGTGCCGCTGTATCCGTCCATGGCGGCCAGTGCCCTGCAGACTGTGCTCTGCTGATGCCACCCACAAGCTCACCCCGATGCAGATCAGCGCACGACTCTCAGACGTGCTTGACTGCGCTCGAAACGTTCGCTGTCGATGCTGGCCGTGACAAACGCACATCTGAGCAAGTCAGCACCTCGGCAGCCTCGCACCGTGCTGTGCTTCCGCTAACCCGTGCTGGGTGCATCTGACCGTACCCGTACGGGTCATTTGCATTTTACTCCCACCCCACACATATCCTCCTGGCTCATGAATTTGAATCGTTGAAATCGTGTGAAGCTCTAAAGGGTGCACCCCACTGGTCAGGGCAGGGCTCAGCTGGCTGTTGCTGTGCAGACGGCGCAGGCGTTTGTGTGAAGAGAGCATTGCGTTGCGCTCGTCACATGGCGGACCCCAAAAGTCATCCCTCGATCCCAATCAGCGCTGCAATTCGGTTGTATTAGCGTGCAAGGGTGAAGAGGTAGAACACCATTCTGGGGTCTGAAATTTGCCATGGTGTGTGTCAGTTGATATGTTCCATCCACTTGCCAGTATTGTGGTTTGTGCGCTGTGTAAGAGCCTGGTTGGACGTATTGACGTGCAAGCACCGTGATAGATGCCTAGTTGATACAGTTGTCAATGTGACCACAAAAAAATAAGCTTGTGCTGCATTCTGTGGCGCTTTCGAGTGCTGTAATGGCGCTGGCGCCTTCACCAGACATGCTGAATCTGCAGCAAGCATAAGGCAATCGCTGTTGAGCCCCGTACTCAGAGGCTTTGTTTGTGGGCTCAGCAGCTCGGCAGCTGGGGCGGCTGCCTCGCCATGCACCTCCAACAGCGCTGTGCATCGGGTTGCCATGTGCACACTGACCTTTCATGCCACATGAGCCTGAAACCGCGGCTGCAGCCAAACAACAGGTGCAGATTTGGCGCTGCAAGTGTCTCCCGCATGTCCATGCATCGCAACAATGCACACCATTGGCAAGAGCACGGGGTGCAACTCACTTATGGATCATCAAATGATGCAGGATGTCTGCCCGGTATGGTACCAATATGGCGGTCCGCGCCGTAGGTGCTGCAGAGCCCGAGAAGCCGCAAGAACCATTGCAGCAGTCACGCTACACAGGCAGCGATGGCAGGCCCAAGGCGACATTCGAGGAGGCATTCCGCCTGGGCCGCATTGATGGCAACATGCGGCAGATGCCATGGCAGCTGAGCTGGCAACGCAACGAGCGCAACCTCAAGCTGACGGATGGCACGCAGGCGCACCTCGTCAAGGTGATCAATTCGAAAGCAGAAAGACACTGGGTTGAATGCCTAGCAAAGTACACAAGCACAGCGTGGTCAACTCGATTGCTACTCTTTCCACAGGGATTTGCGCTCAGGGAGCTGCGTATCTCTGAAGACGAGATGGAGCTTCGCCTGAGACAGCTGGCATTGCTGCTGCCAGACATCGCAGCCAAGATCAGTGTCATGAAGCCACAGGTGCCACGCACAACACCTCTAAAAGCATTGCAAGTGCGCCACACTGTGTCCGCCATGGAGTGCACCACACCGACTCGTCTGTGTGCACAGGCTGTAGCGTACTTTGCTGCGGACACCAACCGGCTGGCAATGGGCTTGGTGAGGCTCAAGCAGATCCTTCCATCAGCTGACGTAGCGAGTATGGTCGTGAAGCAGCCCGCACTGCTGCTCGAGCGCACCCCGGAGCAGCTCGCCGCGGCTGTGGAGCAGCTGCACCAGCTGCTGCCTCGTTTCGACATCGACTGGTATGCCTACCTGCGGGCAATGGGACATGCAGTGCCCACGCAGGATGTCGCTCACATTTTGCAGATGCAGCAGCCTTGATGCAAGCTGCTGTCCTGCATGGCGTGCACCTTGATGCGCTGCATGTCAATGCTGCAGGCTGTTGGAGCAGCACCCCCAGATTGCACTGGATGTGGAAACCTTTGAACAGACACTTGCAGAGGCGAAGCGCATGCTGCCAGGCCAGGACATCATGCACACACTTGCCCACAACCCCAACATGATTTTTGGCTTTGAGCGGCGCAGCAGCATGATCCCATATGACTCTTGACTTGTTTCGTGTGTGGAGCAGTTGGTTGTTGACACGTGTTCCTCCCAAGGAACAGAACCCTGATGTTTTGCTTTTGCACCTGGTTTCGTCTTTGGTTTAACGCGCCCTAGTTTCGGCAGCAGACTTGTCGACTCTGCAATAATTTCGTTGCCTTGGTGCATGTGCTGCAGTTCAGCCTTGCTGTTGTGTCACCCCAGCATCTTGCGCAGTCAGCTTCTGGTAACAGCTTTCAAGCTTGCCGATGAAATGATCGACATCGGCCTCGGTCGTTCCCTGGGTCGTGTATAAACCAGCAGTCGACCTGACTGTTGATCGCAGCTACCGTAGTTCGGAGACAGCACCAGAAATGTCATGCGAACAGACAGCATCATACAGGGCTCGTGCAGCTCACAAAGTCTTACCAGGGCTGCCGCTGCGGTGAGATAGGGCACAGGATAGCTGCATAGCAAGCAGCAGAAAGCATCCAGCTGCTGTAATCGACGAGCATGACAAAACGTGTACACCTGTGCGAGTGGAATAGAACTGGAAAGCGCAACAGAACAGCGCTGGCTTGCTACCTGTCAATGTGAGCTCCATAGTCTGCAAAGCTGTGCCCAGCCACTTGCTGTCGGTTGCCAGGCGCCACCACCCTGGCGCCCGACACAGACCTGAAGAACCCAATGATTGTCATCTCCATTGTGCTTCGTGCGCCGTGCAGTTGCGATGCCATGTTACAGGATACACGAGAACCCTGCACTGCTGGGGACTGGATGCACCTCTGAAAGAGCATCGAGCCCAGCAAGGAGGCGCCGCCGCCGCCCGCAGCTGCTGGCTGGGAGCTGCTCGGCAGGCGCTGCAGGGTGACGCCCACGGAGATTGGGTTGCTGGGCGTCTCCAGGACACGCTCACCTGATCACAGGATGTATCACACTTGTCTGCCTCTCAAATGCACCGTGGACCATGCCTGAGCGGTGTGCAGGAGACTGGCATCGCACCATTGCGAGCTGCAAAATCCCGAAGCCTGGACAGCAGCACCGGAAACAGGACCTCACGTTGCTGCAGAGCTTCCCGCCAGCCTGCATGTGAAGCAGTTCCAGAGGTGGCCACTGCCTGGCAGCTCTGTGGTATGCAGTAAAAGGATCTCAATCAGCATGCGCCACAACTCATGATAGCGCACCTGAGGCACCCCAGTGCAGGAGCGTCATGAGCAGGTCAAGGCTGGGCGATGCCGAGGCACGACCCGGGTACACCCTGTTGACGGCCTCCACGAGGTGTGTGCTGCCGAGGGGGGCCGCCACCACCGCTCCGCCTACGGGCACCTGCCGTCAAAAATCCTGCCGGTGACACGCACTGCCCATCAAACCTGGGCATGCAAGCACCTATGCTCATGTTCCATGCTGTCGTCACACACCATGAAGTTCTTGTCTGTAGACTGCACAATGGCATCGACCCGGCCTTTGCGGCAAGCTGCCGTGATGAGCCGGCACAGGGCCGCAGACTGAACCCCGTATGCATTGTTGACGATGTGGGTGATGCCGTGCTCCTTGCACAGCTTGGCCTGCAGTCCGGGGCAGGCGAGATTGACCGTGCCCCTCCAGCTGCTGCTGTTGGGAACAGGGCAAGGCATGGTGCGCACCACATCGATGAGCTTATCGGGGCCGCGGGGTGCAAAGCAGCTGGTGGTCGTCACAACCGCTGCAATGCTGCCAGCACCCAGCCGCACAACCTCAGCCTCCAGTGCGGCGAGGTCGGTGCACACCTGAGCGGGGATCAGCGCAACACCAGCGTCAATGAGGAGCCAATCCTGGGGTACACTTGGGGAAAAGTGTGTGGCATTTGTGCGTGTGCAAGCTGCTGCTGCATCTGGCCTACCTCATCGCCTTCCAGTTGGTTGGCAACCGGGACAGCCTCGAAGCCGGCCGAGACAACCGCCTTCAGGCATGTTTTCTGATCGACACGCGGCCAGAGCACATGCCTGAACAGTGGAACAGCATCATTTGTCAATTTGTGCGCTCTGTGATGGGTCTGCTCATGCATCAGTCTGACAGGCACCATGTGCGCCGCAAAACCCACCTACCTTGCAGTTGGATTCGCTAGTGTTGTTCGCAGCGCCAGCAGCGTCAGCGTGATCGCCATGCCAGTGGCGACTGGCAGCACCGCCACGGTGCCCACCTGCGACCGCATGGCCGCATCGACACCCTGACGCACCTAAGCGCATCGTGCCCACCAGCACAACTCGGTAGCATGTGGCGGCAAGACCTGCACAACAGACTTGACAGCACCTCTGGAAGACCTGCGAGCCGCAGGGCATCCGCCGCGAGCAGGCAGCACAGCCGCTGGAGCAGTGATGACCCGGCCGCCTGCACTGATGCAGCATGGTGCCATGTTGCCGCATAACATGTTGCTGTCACGTCTGTGACACCCCATTCGACATGCAGTCTCACGCCGGCAGTGCAAACCTTGGGCTGTGACGCCGCTACATTGCCAGACCGGCCGATGCCGTGCGCCAGGCCAAAGTGCCGTGCAGCCACGAGCGGGCAGGCGACTCGAGCCTCTCGCTCCCCAACACCGGCACCGCCCAAAAAGTTGTTGGAGTCCATTGCTGCCACATCCTGATATGTGCCGGCAGATGCATATCGTGGTAAGCATCAGGAGTGGGCATGCATATGGTATGTAGCAGCGCAACTCAGTTATCCTCGAGGTTGACCTGCCTGCAGGAGGCGCTCAATGCTCGCAGTGTCCCAACCGTGCGCAGGAAGGCGGCGCTCTGACAGCAATGATGTGATCTGTTTCTGCCGCTTCGCAAGTGCCTCGCAGCCCTGCTGTGCATAGTTGTCTGGGACCAAACCCCTCATGAGGGCCGGGTCCATGTTGCGTCGCCGACACTACGCGGCCAATGTCGCTCTGGTTGCAACTTGCGGTGAGTTGCATGCAGCACGCAGCAGTCGCTCCTTACATCGGCCCG
This sequence comes from Diplosphaera chodatii, assembly GCA_032358165.1. NCBI lineage: Eukaryota > Viridiplantae > Chlorophyta > Trebouxiophyceae > Prasiolales > Stichococcaceae > Diplosphaera > Diplosphaera chodatii. The sequence goes on along the minus strand of JAALGY010000037.1, from coordinate 74,291 downwards.
CAGGGTCGGCACGAAAGTCAATCGCGTCGCGTGATAATCCTCAGGTGAGGCCACCGGGCAATCTGGCTGTCATGTTTGCTTGGTGATATCATGTGCGCCAGTGTTCTGATACCATCTGCAGAAGCCCATATCAGTGCTCGTGCGTTCATATGCAGATGTGATGCCACAAGTGAAGTTTTCCGGAACGGCAGAAGAGCATAATAGCCCGTGTACACCCTGATGCAAGTTTGCAATAGCCTGTACATGTACCATCCTAATGCGCAGCAAAGGTGGCACTGGCAGGGGAGGTCCGTGGGACTTGTAACTTCAGCACAGGCCAGGCTTTGGCAAAGGTCGGTCATGTTGTCCGAGATGTACTGCTTCATCACACATCACTCAGTCCTTTCATCATCAAGACAACAGCGCTCATGCCCGCACCACAAGACATGCCTCGCCACTTGCAGGTGCCAGTGTCAGGGCATTGACCATGGGAGCTTGACGCACGGCTGCAAGATTGCTGTATGTGCAGAGTTGAGTCGATGCCACACCTCAAATTGCTGACAAGTCCGATAGTGCCAGACCCACAGATTCGTGGTCCCATTACCCCAATCAACCTCTGCGCCAGCGCCGCTCCGGTGCTGCCAGGCACTCAGAACTGCTGCTGGAAGCCATAGCCAGGCGGTGGCTGTGGTGCGCCGTACCCTGGTGGCGGCGGAGCACCGTAGCCCGGCGGCGGCGGCCCGTACTGCCCACCGTCTGATGCACAAACGAACTGGTTGGCAGCAGCAGCAATGGAATTCAGGCAAACAAACCTTCTTCAGGCCAAAAGCAGGATGCATGGTGGCATCACTGACTAGGCTTGCAAATTTTGACAGCGCTGCAGCAGTACCTGCTGGGCCTCCTGGGTGGCCGGGCCCCTGCGTGAGCATGAGCGGCGCCAAGCCCAGGTGCGCGTTGTTCTGCGCTGCATTGGCCTTGTTGGCCTCATCTGCTGCCTTCCGCGCCTCCAGCATCTCCTGCAACACATGCTCAGTGGGGGGTCAGCATGGCGGACCAGCAGGTGAACAGCAGATCATGAGGCGGCCACATCACAGTGCGACGAGCTTCAGCGCAATCGGTGTGCGTGACTGCCGTGCACCTTGCGGTCTGCCATCAAGAGGTCGACGCTGGTGGAGTACTGCCGCAGGAACTGGATCAGGTACGGGAACACGAAGTCCATGAGGCCATGTAGCCAGGCCACCTGTAGCAGCAGCACATGACCTGATGGCCCTGCACAGTGCGCTTGCAGCCACTTTGGAAGTGGACTTTCGGCATGCATGTGGCTGCTGACAAGCTGTCCACCAGGTTCACTCAGCACAGGTGTAGGCGCACCTCGAGAGCGACATCGGGCTGGATGAGGTCGTAGCACGTGAACAGCATGGCCGCAAACGCCTCCTTCTCATCTGCATCAACGAAGAAGTGCAGCAGCTCCTCGGCAATGGACTTGTCCTCGCTCTGCGCTGTTGTCTCCATTGCATCCTGCAGGTTACAGACACAGGCGCCGCTGGGTGACGTCCGAAACCCCTACAGTCGACTTGCAGCATCCTGTGGCACATCCGCATGACTTCACATGAGATGAACCCGTGGCCGCCAGCAGAGGCCCACAGTCGAAGCAGCGAGGACACCTTGTACAGGCGGTCCTGCTTGGCGAGGTCCACGGCCTTGCGCCACCGCAGGTTCTTCTTGTAAATGAGCGCAGCGATGCGGCGGAACTCCATGAGGTCGTGCTTCTCCAACTTGGCCGCCAGCGACAGCTGGTCGAAGTTGTCGTACGTCGTCACGCTCTCACGCAGCGCCTGTTTTGGGGATGACTCACGTGCAGTCAGCTGGCAACATTCGTGTCTGTAGCTGTCAGGGATGACAAAACGGCGCGAGGTACGCGGAAGCGTCTGCAGAGTGCTGGTGGACAGGCGCGTCCCCTGCGCCAGGGGGCGCCCAAGCGGGACGGTGCACGGGGTGCGGCAGGGGAGGGGGCGCCCACCTCGAAGTTGTCCTCCTCCACCAGCAGCTCGTTGACGGCCTCGTTGACGGCGGCAAGGTTGCTCTTTTGCACGCTGAGCAGGTAGTCCTTGACCAGCGGCAGGTTGTCCGCCTTGCGCAGCAGGTGCACCACGCGCGTGTGGTCCACCCGCGACTCCAGCACCTGCGCACGCCCACCCCGCAGCCTGACCGCCAGTCAAGCGGCGTGCCGTGCGCTTGGGGCGCACGCAGCCGTGCGCATGTGCATGCCTGTGCAGATCTGGGGGGCCAGTGGGGAAGGGCCATGTCATGCTGGGGGTGCAGGCGGCGGGGCGGCGCGGCGCGGCACGCACCTTGAGCATGTCCACCAGCAGCGAGGGGTGCGCCGCCAGGTAGAAGGAGATCGCCTTGTAGTACACCTCCACATTGGACACCTGCGCCCAAGGTGCTCGGCAATGATGCAGAGCGCTGTCAGTTGCAGCATGCTGGGCAGGCTGCCGCAAGCTCCAGGTGCAGCCTGGGGCCCCGTGGAGAGTCACCTTGACCAGGACGTCCTTGAAGTGGGTGTGCTCCCAGGCCGTGGGCGAGTGCGCAATCATGATGAGGGCTGCATTGTCATACTCATCGTACTGCACGTACAGGAACACCAGCTCCGCCCAGTGGTTGTACTCCTCGCACACCTGCGCAGGGTTGCCACAGTTTCACGTCAGCAGGGCACCCGACCAGTCTCCCTCTGCCGTCTTGGACAGCGGAGGCGCACCTGGGTGCTGCAGCAACCGCTGGCTGCCGTGTGCATTCAACAGCAAAGACGAAGGGAATTTAGTTCAGGAGGCACCCCATGGCGGACGCACCCGGATGAGGCGCGGGATGTTGATGCGCGCGCTGAACAGCTTCAGGTGCTCCATCAGCTTCTCCGGCTTGTACTTGGCGTACAGGATACCGAGCTCTGCGCCAACAAAGCGCTCGTTGCCATCGAATAGTCTGCTGAACAGCAACATGCCCCACGGTTCGGTGGAAAGCCCAGGGTGACCTCGGCACCCGGCATACCAAGTCCCGCACCCGGGACCCGGCGAGACACCACCCGGACGCACCTGTGAAAATGCCCATGTGGGCACGCTCCAGACCGATGCCAGACTCCATCATGGTGATGAGCTGGTCGAAGAAGCCGCGGCGCTGGTAGAAGTCCGACACCTCCTCCAGGTCGTCCGCGTTGATGATGATGTTGAGGCCGCACAGCTGCGCCAGCCGGAACTCGCCCTCCTCCACGCATGCGTAGCACACCTGCGCGCCCGGGACAGGCTCGTGAGCGGCGGAACCATTGCAAGCACAACGTTGAAGCCAGCATGCAAAGAGAACAGTGGCTTCGGAGGGCGGGACGAAGATGTGACGAGTGGCATGCACTCAGAGCACACAGCAGTGGACGGAGGCAGAGCACACCTCCTTCCATGTGCGAGGGCTGTTGGCCTTGCGCGCCGCATCCACAGCCTGCTGGAAGTGATGCAGCCGCACCAGCGTGCTGGCCAGGCGGCCCCAGTTGGGGATGTGCACGAAGATGATACGCGCAGCCTCATACAGCTGTGCATCAAAGCACCTGCGCGAGGACAAGCGGATGAAAGGTTGAAGCACGACTGACAGACTGTTGCCGAGTGCACTCTGAGAAGCTGCTGGCACATTGCTGCGCTGTCAGCTGTCACATTGCCTACTGGCAGGTGCACGAGCGATGTACTTGGAGACTGCTGCAGCGCTTCTGAAACGAGCATGAGGAAACATTTGGCACATGGTCGTACCGGTCGCCAGCAGTCTGGAGGTTGGCCTGCTGTGCGCCAGAGATGAACTCCTCCAGTGGGCCCAGCTGGTTTGTCTTTGCGTACGCGAAGACGAGCTCGCTGTCCACCTTGCTGTCCTTGATCTTCTTGCGCACCATCAGCAGGAACTTGACCAGCTCGTCATACGTGTTCGCCTCTGCCGACTTGGCAATGACCTCTGTGTGCCTGCAGGGATGGGTGCATAGTCCCATCATTGACATGCCTGCCTGTATGGTAGCATGCACCGCTCTGCTGACACCCGATACAGAACACAGCTGCTGGCATGACAGAAGCACTCGTGCCTCGAGGAGTCGTTGGCACGCAGGTAGCACTCGATGGCATCTGCCACATTGTTGTGCTCCAGCTGTGAGTGGCCCAGCTCGGACCACACCTCTGGCTCGTCCACCTGTGCGGTGCACGCGCATGGCGATGAGGGCAGGAAGCTGCAGGGGACACGCAGCTGCAGCCTGTCGCTTGGCGGCCAGGGATGCAGCACAGCCTCCCAGTACCTTGGAGGCGTACTCGTGCGCGCGGTCCAGGTCCTGGACGTGCTCGAGCAGCACCTTGATGGCCAGCACCTGCACCCATGCACGCGAGGTTGCCGCGGCAGTTCCTCTGGTGTGTAAGGGGTCAAACTTCGATAAGCACAGCAACACTGACACATGCTGATGAGATGGCAACACAATGGGATTGCAATGGTGACCGCACACCTGCAGGCCAAACTTCTTGTAGATCTCAAAGGCTTCCTCGAACATCTCGTAGCCAACGGCGATCTCGCCGACTGCTGGGCCGTCAAAGTTGTCGAGCCGGTGGATGTAATCCTTCACCCGCGTCTTGTCCGACTTGATTGCAGTGATTATCAGCAGGTTCTGCGTGAAGGGGTATGACGTCAGCCACACTCAAGTACGAGCACAGTTGCAAAGCCATGAGCAGCAATGAGCGCAGCATGGTGCTAAACAGCACAGAAAGCACCGCCCGTATGAGCGCTGACCTGTAGGTTGTGGTTATTAGAGAAGGATGATGTCTGCAGCACAATCTTCTCCAGCAGCTCAATAAGCTCTGATTGAAGATTTGCTGCCATGAAAGCCTTCACCGCCACTGACACCTGTTCTGGGTTCTTGCTCTCTGGCAGCGCTGTCGAGACCACCTGTGCAATCGAGCCTCACACATGAGATTCTGCCAACTCCATCTGACAGTAGGACGTAGCTGACAACTGACGCAGGGATATACAAAGTGCAGATGATGGCAGCCCATGGCAGCCCACACCTGGTCAATATGCTGGCGGCGGTAGCGGTTGTCATCGCTGAGAACCTTGGCCCACAGGCCTGGGTCCTGTCGCTCTGCCACATACCGGGCCTGCAGCTTGAAGAGCGAGTTCCTGCGCGGCAGAGTTGAAGGTACCGGTTTCAGGGGATACGAGGCTGAGTCATGTGTGGACCTGTATAATGTGCCTGCAGCTGCAGCGTTTCCCATGCAGCACGGCAACAGCCAGCACGTCCACTTGTATCTTTTGTATCTCTGCATCAGCGCAGCGCACCGGTTCGTGCAGTCGATGAGCGCATCGTCACACTGCCCGCGCTTGTAGGCAACGCAGGCGAGGTGCGGATCACGCTTCTCTGCGTACTTGCCAACGACCAGGCTGTCATAGAAGGGGTTGGTCGTCAGGAAGTGTTCTGGGTTGTTCTGGGAGTCGATGATGATCTTGCCCAGTGCATTGTGCACGTGCGGGTCCTGCATAACCATAGGCATGCATATGTCAGCACTCACAGCCTCCCTGCAACAGCACAGCCAGCGCATCTACCAGAGCAGGTTGCGCAGTCCGCCACATGACACCAGGCCTGGGCACGCGGCACACCTGGCTGCCCTCCGAGACCAGGTGCTCCAAGAATGGCGACAGCAGCTTGAGCCGGTTGCGCTTTTCAACCTCCGCGCAGAGCCGCTCAACAGGTATGAGCGACCGCACGCTCAGGATGAGGTTGTTGATGAAGTCATCCGGAGCCTCCGCATCCAGGAGCGCGCCCACCACCTCTGGGGCGCGCGCCGGGTTCACCTGCCGAGTTCATTCGCACCGTGGTGCCGGAGGACAGGCAGAGTTGGCTACATCGGCATACTTTGGCAACTTTTCATCGGGTCTGCATGCAGAAGTCAACCAGTCCTCACCTTTTGGACATAGCCCTCAATGTACCGCAGCATGTTGCTGGTGTACAAGTATTGTGTGAGGTCCCCAACCATGTCAAAGCGGTCGCAGACGTTGATCAGCGGCCTGGACCAGGCCAGTCAACAGCTGTCAGCCTGAGACGGTATTGCCGTTCAAGCGACGTCGTGCTCGGCCACAGTGCGGCTGCCATGTGACAGCGTCACACAGTAACAGCGCCGCACCTGGCATCGGGCAGCTTGGCGTCCATGAGGAAGTCACGGGTGCGCTCCGGCGGGTAGAAGTTCGACTCGCGTGTCACACGCTCCACCTCCTTGATTTGCTGCGTCTTGGCTGCGGCCTCAATGTACTTATAGTGCACCTGCAGGAACAACAGACTCGGTGTCAATGCTGTGTGGCGGGTCGCAGACTCAACACTGGGCGTGCGCCGCCGGTGCAGCGGCGTGTCTTGATCACCCCGCAATATACACATGCATGAAATGCACACACCTCTGGGTCCTCGGAGAAAGCAAGGTATGCGCCCAGGTAGTAGTAGAGGCCATTGTAAGAGTTGACGCCCTCCAGCAGCGCAATGATCTTGTCCGCACCCAGCTGCTCAGTGTACTCCTTGGCAATTTGCACCACAAGCTGCAAATTCTGCGCCATGTTGCTGGCCAGCAGCTCCTGCACAGACGAGGTGGCATCGGCTCAGCACAAGCTGGCTTGGGTTGGCTGCAGGCACCCAGCGGACACAGCTGAGCGGCAGCGTCTGAAGCTGGAGCTCACCTTGAGGCACTCCAGCGCCCATTCGGCAGACAAAGAGCCGAAGAACTCGATCAGCTGCTGCGGATCCATCGCGTGCGTGTTGACAATCACACGTTTGATATCCTGCGGATAACACAGCTACATTGGTGCGGCTCATCATACAAACACACCTAGTCACGGCACCCGCAGAACAAGTCGGCTTCGTGCGCATGCTGTTGCTTGGCCTGCCTGGAGCTGGAAACTCAGCTCAACACAGAAAGCACGACTTGCCTTCAGGTCCGTGTAGTGGCGCAGAGCACGCATGTACAGACCAGCCTTCTCCGACAGCTGCGCAATGCGCGGCCGATCATAGTGGTGCAGCGTCTCATTTGCCAGAATTGCATCAGCAACTTGTGGGTTGGTCACCAGGTTGATCTCCAGCAGCTGCAACAGCGAGTGCACACGGTGTTAGCAGTTGCTGCTGCACTGCAGCAGCTTGCACATACAGCCCCAACTGTGTAAACTGTGGTCCAGGAAGCTGGACCTGAGCCAGCATGCACCTTGGTCTGCAGCATTGCATGCTCAGGCTTGTCGTCCTGCAGCGCGTCCAGCAGGAATGCTGTCGCCTCCCGCACAGCGTTGCGCTGCGGTGCAGGGGCAGCCAGGGGTCAGCTTTTGGAACTTCTGGTTGTCAGCAGGCTCGCTTGGCGCGCACAGGTGAGCAGTGGTAACATTGCAGCGATGGCTGCTCACCTGCAGGAACAGGTCTGTCATGGTGTTCAAGTCGATGGGAGGCCCAGGCTGCTTGGCCACCATCTTGGCCAGGTTCACAGCAGCCTCAGGGTTGTCCATCATCATACGCTGCATGAGGTACAGGTAGTCTGGCTTGTAGCCATTGGCTGTGCTGTATGTGACCATGTTCTCGAAGTCACCTTGCGCGGCATAGCCTGCATGCAGGTGAAACCCTTTGTCATGACGAATGGCAAAGCTCCTCTCGATGTTCAGCTCAGCAGGCATATGATGCCATCCTACGGAACGATGCAGGCGGTGAAAGTTGTAGGAATGGCAGAAGATCCTGGCGATGCACGAGAAGCTGATCCGACGCACCCTCCACGACCTTGACAGTCGCGCCGGTGGACTGATAGCATGCCAGTGCCGTCGCGTTGTCCCCTGCGCCCTTGAACAGGTCGCCCAGCTGCTCTGATGGCGACAACTGCAGCAACGAGCCATGCAAGTCGACACTTGTGTGCGCATTTATTTATAGTGTGTCATGCAATGTGTCGGAAGGCTGTCATGCAGTCCGCTGGCACGCGAAAGGGTGGAAGATGGCCCACCTTGCCCTCCTTGAACCAGCCGTCCAGCAAGTGTTTCTTGTTTTGGCCGATGACCAGGCGTGACAGCTCCACAGACTCGAACTGATTCAGCTGGCCCTTTTGCAGCAGCGTGCCAAAGTACACCAGCAGCGGGTTGGTTTGCCCCGGCTGCGCGGGAACCTGCTTGAACCGCTCAATGGTCTCCTTGGTCCGCAGCGCGCCCTGCGCAGCAGGACAACTTACATGCCTGTTGCAGCTGAAGCCGTTGACCACAAGTGACGGACGTCAGGAAGCACGACAGCAGCAGTGCTGCAGCGCAGCACGCAGGGGGCGCCCACCCACCTGCGGTGAGGCCGCAGCGGCTTCAGCAGCCTCTTTGTATGAGCCCTGGTTGAAGAGGCGCTCAAAGTTCTGGGCAACCAGCGGCTCCGCGCCGGGGAGGTTGCCGCGGCCAGCGAGCGTCAGTGCCAGCTCCAGGTTGCCCAGCTGCTGGCTGACGAACGGCACCATGGTTGCTTCGTTGACGGTCGCCAGCAACACCTGCCCTCGCCTGCACTTGGGAGCCAACGGTCAGCACCGATGCAACTGTGGATCTCAAGCGGGCAGCCACAAAAGATCGCCACCAGGACTCGCACGGTACCTGTTGATGGCGTAGAATCCACCGGTGGACGGGGAGTTGACCGTCAGGAAGATGGGGTCAGGTGAGATGCGGTTGCGGTACACCGCGGTCGCCGTTTCCAGGTCGTACACAAACAGCAGGCCAAGCTTGGTGATGACGTATACCAAGCCATACTTGGCGCTGATTTGCATGGCCACCGGAAAGTCGTCCGCAAACTCTGGTGGGAAGAACAGCTCTGCATTCTTCTTCAGCGGAGGTGTGCCTGCAGCGGCAAGGTTGTGGTCAGTTATAGACACCTTGCCATTGGCTTGGGCAGGCGACTCAGGGCTGTGCGGAGCAGCCGAGTGCCAGCGATGCCAGCAGTGATGCCACCAACCTGCTGGGGCGCCCAGCTCGATGACGTGCAGCTTGGATGTGAGTGTGCCGTTGTTGAACGTCTTCTGCGCAAAGGAGATCACGGTGCTGGGCGCCGCACGCCCGGGCACCTTGACGGTGGAGAACGCCGCGGCGTGCGCCTCCAGCGCCTGCGACCGCTTCTGATCCACCGAGTACAGCTGCATGAACCCCTTGACGAGCTGCGGCCTGCAGCAGGGGAGGCAACGTTTGTCAGCTGGCCGCATGAGCTCCAGCCATGGCGGCATCAGGGCCCCTTGCCATCCAGCCAGGCGTCAGGCACGTCTTGCGAGCTCCTGTCGATGTACAGCTAGATGCACATGTTTGGTCACATCAGAATACGCACTTCTCGGGGGCGCCGGGCGCGATGCCAATGAGCACGGACCACTTCTCCTCCGGGTCCACCCGGTAGTTGATGATCTGGGTGCCCTCCAGGTTTGCGGTACGGTCAAACACCTTGGCCGGGTCTGACGATCCCTGCATGTGAGGAGGCGCACTCCAGCATGAGCCTTCCTCCTGGCATGAGCTTTCCGCAACACTCGTGATGCATGGCATATCAGCGGGCACATGGCCAACGCGGGTGCAGGCTGCAGGTGGGCATGCATGGCAACCAGCGGCGGCACCGACGACTCACGTTCATGTCCCAGTGGTACACGGCGCTGCCAGTCACCAAGCCCAGCTTGGTGTCGGAGATCCACTTCCAGAAGACAACCTGCTCTGGGATGAGCACCGACTTGAGCTTCTGCTTGGCCTCCAGGTTGAAGATCTGCAAGTTGTCGCCGCTGCCCGCCGTACTGGCCGCCTTGAGCGCAATGATCTTGGACACGGGGTTCATGATCGCGGAGTCCGCAGTGATGGGCCGCTTCATGGGCGAGCCAGGGTTGGCAAGGTCCACGATGATGACGGAGTTCGCTGCACCCGTCTCGCGCACGCAAATGCTCTTCTCCGACTCCATCGTGACGTTGGTGAACGTGACATTTTGCGGACTGACGCCCACCTCCGTCAGCGACAATGACTGTGCCAACTTGATGGGGGCGGTTGTTGCAGCCATGGCGACACGGTGTGCCTCCGGACGCTTGACGGGTGCTTGTTGACAGCCTCGCAGGCGGCTGCAACCCTGCCACTCCGCACTTTCTGGTCAACCTTGAAGCTGGCCCCTGGCAATCAGATCGCAACAAATGTGATGTCCCTGCCGAACTGTCTTACATTGACTGACAGCCCGCACGGCTCTGCACGCAGCATTACCCTGCTAGCAAGCTGCGGGTCGCAGTCTCCACGCATGTTATGCGGCACACGCATTGGCACTGAAGGCTTCCCCCTGACAGTCATGAGAGTCTGGTGCTCTGGTGCTCATGACACACAGCCGGCAAGCCGGGGCAGTGATGCTGTGGCATGACTGAAACGTAGCGATATAACGAGTTGATCGCACCTCATCCGCATATCTCGCCGGTGCGGCTGTGCGCAGGGTGCTGACGACTGACTGATGGACCCTACACAAATCCTGTTGTGATCTTCGAAGGTTTTGCCCTGCTTGAGCTCAGATCAACAGCCCCTGTCGCCAACACAGCTGCAGACTGTGTATTGCCGGTGATCACAGACATGATGCGCTAGATTTATCCCGCCACTGCTGGTGGCACAGGTCTGCAGCACAGCTTTGCATGGCAGACCTGCTCAATCTAATCAGGTGAGTGCTTTGGCTGGCATAGCACGAGCGTCGACAGGAAGCTGTGCACCACCCTGTGCATGCACATCCTCATGCAACATGGCAAGTTTTTGGCATGCCCTGTGCAGGGAACCAAAGACGTTTAGGCCCAAGAAGATCACCCCAGTTGGCAGCAAGGTAGCCCTTCGATACGGCGTTGAGTGCATCGCTGTGAACGCACAACGTCCTATTGGACCGTGCCGTCGTGACCATGTAGGGCCTCACCCTCAAGCGGCACATTGAGGCAACACTTGGCAGCGGCAACATCCGAGAAGCTGTGCGGCTGCCGGTCGGCGAGGACCTATGCGAATGGTTGGCCGTCAATACCGTCGATTTCTACAACGCCATCAGCGTGCTGTTCGGCACACTCGAGGAGTTCTGCACCGTCCACAGCTGCTCGCTCATGACTGCTGGGCCCAAGGCAAGCAGTGAGGCAGTATCACACATGTGGGGCTTGCTGTGTGCCCTGCCAGCCCAGCCAAATGTTGCTGCAACTGCAATGTCACAGCCTCCTGCTTGTTCCGCAGTATGAGTACCTGTGGGCAGACCCAAAGTACAGAAAACCTGTGCGGCTACCGGCGCCTGAGTACATCAATGCTCTGTTCGACTGGCTTGGAGTGCAGGTATTGGACACAAGCATTGCTTCACCATGCCCAGCAGCAAGTAGAGTCTGCTAGCAGTCTTGTCCGTCGAACAGAGTCCACTGCACGAGGAAGCATGGTTTGTGCTTCCAGACGCTGTTGCCATGGCTGCTGGCTGCTGCCCGACATTTTGTTGCACCTGCTCGCAGTTGGACGACCAGACCATATTCCCGCAGGAGTATGGCGTTCCCTTCCCACACAATTTCGTTGACGTGGTGAAGGTCATTTTCAAGCGGCTATTCCGTGTGTATGCGCACATCTACCATTCACACTTCAAGCATGTGTGCAGCCTGGGTGAAGAGGCACACCTCAACACCTGCTTCAAGCACTTCATGTACTTTGCTCAGGTAAGCGCTGAGGCTTGCCTACTGACAGGTGTACACCTTGGTGCCACCCTGCAGATGCCAGGATGCTCACCGTGTGATGTCACCAGTCGCGGTGCTCAGCAACACAATACAATGCATTGGTACATGTGGTTTTCATACAGGTTTTTGAGCTCATCGAGCAGCGGGAGCTTGCGCCGTTGCAGCAGCTGATAGATCAGATGGTGCGGTGACCAGCCATTGCAGAAGCAGCTCGGCCACTTAAGAGTGCCCGAGTTCGGGCCATCAGGAAGGTCTCCTGCTTGCCGTCATGCGCTGTGTCCACATGCAGTCAGCCAGGACAATGGCAACACGAAGCGCAAGCGTATCAGACGTGTATTGTATCATGCACCACCGAGCAATCGTCTGTTGCTTGGGTTCTGCTTGGCCACAGGCCCTATTGGTTGCTCAAATGAACGTGCTAGCCCGTTGGCTGAACGGGAATGCTCTTGCAGCTGTGCCCAGCTCCATCACTCCCCTCACCCACCCATCATCAGCCAGCATGACCTGGGGTCATGGCCCCTGTATGCGTGCAACATGAGCAACAATCATCTCATACTTCATCGCGATGTCGCTGGTGTCTCAGCCCGCCAGTGTGTGAGCTTCAGGCAGCTCTCGTGGTTGCAGCTGCAGTCCGTGCTGCTGTTGTAATCTGTGCACACGCTTGATCCCACCTGTCCTGCAGCTCTATACCGCTTTCACACCCTACCTGACCAGTTCCCGAATAGACCAGGCGCTCAGTCGTGCACCAAGAGCTCACGTACCTACTCAACATGCAGAACAGCTTTGATTTCAGCACCATTCTGCGGATGGCCTCAGGCGGCGCAACATCACAGCAGTCGGGTGGCAGCACACCCTCGCAGGTATGATCGGGGGCAATGTCTTGCTGCTTCAGCTGAGAGGCTGTAGTGATCCTTGTAGTGATCCTGTGACGATGTAGAGTGCTGTCCACAGCAGGCTGCTGCCTCGCCGCCAGCGGCACATGCTGGGGACATGGGGCACGCACGCAGCCATTCCGGCGCTTCGGTGACGGGCGGGCCGCAGCAACAGCCACAGACTACTGCACGGCCGTACCCAGGCTGGGACAGCTCGCTGATGGGCACCGCACATTCCAGCGCCGTGAATGCAGTTGCGGCTGCAGCTGCCTCAGGTGCGTGTCAACCGAAATGCATGTGATGCAAGTCAACAGACTACTCTGCGAAACAGCGACGGATCCTCTCACAGCGGTGCTGTCACTTCCAGGGGTCCAGCTGGCTCTGCCAACGCATCAAAGCAAATCGCCAGGGCAGTGCCTGCCGCCCGATCATACAATCAGAGTAGATGTGGACGAACATGATGCCTCGCCACAGCAGCTGGAGGTCCAGCCAATCACAATGTACAACACGGAGGCCTCCATGGAATTGCGGCGCTTTGTGACGGCGTCCGCCAGCTACATCTGCTATGGCCTGAAGGCAGGCCAACTACGGGTGCTGCACCGCGCAACTGCGGCGCGAGCGCTTCTTCGGGGCCACACTGCACCCGTGACCGACCTCAGGCGCGTCTGGCAAAGACAGTCGCATGAGCACTGCTCGTGGATCTTCAAACGTAAACATTGTGTCTTACCAGCCTGTGTCCTCTCTGCAGCTTCTTCCCTGGGTTGGAGACAACGTTGGCTAGCACAGCAAAGGACGGGCAGCTCATTGTTTGGTGCATCAGCGAGGGTGGTGACGGTATGCTGACTGGTCAGCAGACGCTCGCGCTGCAGCTGCCGGCCCTGGCGGGAGACGCCGCCCCCGTGCGCCTGGCGTGGCACCCAGCATGCCAGGACCTGCTGTTCTTCACCACTGGGTCCCGCGTCTTGGCAGCGCACATCTCGGAGCTGACCGCTACAGCACAGCAGGTTTGGCACAAACAGGCATCACGATTCGTATGGTAGCATAGTATTGCAACCTCTCACACGACGCGGCCTGCATCTGCGAGCTGGCAGCTGACCGTGCGCTCCTTGGTAGCAGGTGGACGTAGACGCCAAAGCACTTCCGCCCGGCCTGGTGTGCCTGCCGCCTGGCAGTGGTGACGCGCAGCTGACGAGCCTTGCGGTTTCCAGCGATGGCGAGCTGCTGGCTGCCGGCTCCTCTGACGGCATGGTCAGTCACTGATCACCCGTGTGCACACCCAAGACACCGCTGGCTCGAGTGCCGCTGACGCAAAGCTGCTCACGAGCAGGTGCACCTGTGGCGGCTGCCAGCGCTGAGCGCCTCTACTCAGAACAGCTCGGAGTTGATTGGCGCAGTCACTGCGCTGGAGTCCACACAGCCGTGGGAAGGCCAGGCGCTCGGCTCACTGGCGTGGTTGAACGACCCCGACGCTGAGGCAACGCACCTGCTGGTGGCTGGCGATGCAAACAACTCAAGATTGGCGCTGTATGCCATTGGCGGTGCCGATGCACTGCAACAGCTGCAGGTAGAGCGCATGTTGCACATCGTGTGAGTGCGCGACGGTGGCACAATGGTCCACATTCATGCTGCACATGAGCGCTGAAGCGGTGCGCGTGTTGGATCACGAAGGTTCTGGAGCTGCACAGCAGCGACGCCAGCGGCTTCTTCAACCACATGCTGGCCGAGCCAGCCGCCGGCCTGGTTGTGCTGGCCAATGCAAAGCGCAAGGCTCTCTATGCTGCCCATGTTGCAGGCACGCAGCGCCCGATGAAGCATCCAACTTCAGACCATGCCACAGACTGCGTATCCTATGTGAGCTTGCTGTCCCAGCTCGTCACTCTCAACCAGCCTGCGAAGACAGCATATGCTGCGTGTGCAGGTGCTGGAGATGATGGCAAAGCGGTCTTTGACTATTTCACGCAGTTTGCCGTCACTATGCCGCTGCTAAGCGTTGCAGCAGTGGCACCGGCCAACGCCAATGAGGTGAAGCCTCTCGCGAGAGCAAAATTGATGGCAAGCCATGGCAAGTTGCTGGTGACAACAACGAATCAGGCACCTGTTGCCGTGCTGCATCCTTGCACACACCACATTGGCTCCGCCTGATGCAGAGCATTTCGCTCTTTGCGGTCCAACCCACTGCAATCCAGCAGTACCATTTGGCGGCCCGGCAGTGCCGCCCAGACCCACAGGGGGATCCAGCGTCTCTGCCGCTGCAGCAGCCAGCCGTGTCGCCAGCCGGGTCACTGCGCTCTGTTGGTAGGCCCGCAGTGCAGGAGTGTCTCCACGTGTGCTTGTGCGATCACATCGGTGCAGCGCCGCCCATCCGAGGTGTCATGTGCGTCCGCAGGGCGGGGGCCATCGCCGGCCCCGGCGACACAGCGGGAGCCCACCAGCGTGCCTGCGCCCGCGCCCACCGTGGCAGTGTCGCCGGTCGCTGCAGCCTCCAGCAGCAGCGCCACAGGGCCCTTCGGCTCCCCGCACGGACCATCCTCGCCAGGCAGACCCAGCACCCCACCATACGATGTGGCGCTGCCTAAGTCTGCCGAGGTGGTGGCCAGCGGGGTCCCCGGTGACCAGCCGCCACCGCCGCCGGCCACAGCCGCACAGCCGCGCCTGCTGACACCCAAGCAGCTGATGCAGCAGGTGTGCTGCTCTCGGTGTCAGGTTCTCGGGTCGTCACACGACAATCATTTGCACATGTGACTACTGACTGGGTTGGCCGTGGCATGGGACTTGTCGCTTCCCGGCTGATCCCCGGTTGCTGTCAACTATGCAGGCTACTGCGAGACGCTCTGGCACGGTGGATGACCCCCTTCACTCGCCGGCATCCTCTGCAACGTCCTTTGGCAACATGAGCACTGCCGTCGCAGCGCCCACGTCCAGCAGTGGCACTGCTACAGGCGCTGCCCCCCTTGCGGTATGTCCTAAAACCCTGCTTGCAGGGCGCGCGATGCGTTTCCTTCTCTCTGCTGACGTGTACACAAGCAGTTTGCAATCGCAGTGCAGGCATTGTTGGTGGCAGCACTGTGTCCCGTCTGCGAGCAGGACAGCCCGGATGGCGAGGAGGTCAGCGGCGAGCAGTTGCAGAGCGCGGCGCCCGTGCGCCTGCTGAAGCGGGCGCGCCCCGACTCCGAGGTGGCAGGCACACTGCTGTCCGCTGCAGAGCCGCGGGCGCCCCAGCCTGCGCTGTCCGCCGCGTCACCATCTCAGACTTTGCCGCAGGTGACAGGCACTGTGCGATGGTGGGCGATCAGGCTTTGCAAGACCTACCTCTGCAAGGCCTACGTCTGCAGGGTCGCTGCTGAGTTCACAGCAGCAGCCTGTTGCTCTTGTCGCTGCAGGCCACATCACCGGTGCCCGTCAGCAGCCCTGCGTCCCCGCCGGCCTCTCCTCTGCCGACAGCCGCAGGCGATGCGGGCTCGCTCAACTCCGTGCTCGAGGCCCAGGTCTGACTGCCGACAAGCAGGGCAGCTGCTGGCCTGGCCTACTGCATGTCGCCCTGGAGCCCCTGTGTCACGCGTCGATTGCTGCGGCAGGCGGCAAGCCAGCGGCGTCTGGTTGCGCACTTGAACGCCAACTTCCGGGACGTGCTGAAGGCGATGCGGGGCGAGTTGGCCAAGGAAACCCGCCGCATGGAGGCTGCCATGGACGCCCGCCTCGCCCGCGCTCTCCAGTCTTCCGCCGCCCTCTTCAAGGCGCTGCCACAGCCACTGCCTCCCCTCAAACCTACACTCGTTTGCCTCGAGCCGCTGGCTGCTGTTGGTTGTGGGCCTGCTCCGGGTGCGATGCTGAGCTGCGGGCTCCTCGGCTGTGCAGGCGGAGCGTGAGGCGCAGGCCGCCTCGCAGCAGCGAGAGGTGCAGTCGCTGGCGGCCGCAATCACCCAGGCACGAGGCCCCTGCATTTCCACCTATCCAGCACTGGGCGCCACTGCTCATGGTCAGGCGGCAGGCGGGCTCCTGCGTGCATGCTCGCTGCAACATGCACCACTCACTTGATCCTCTCACAACAACAGGGATTGGCGATGCAACTGCCATCACGACTTGAAGAGGCGCTGCGGCGCGAAACCGCCAGCCTGTCCGCAGGGCTGGTCGATGCTGTTGCACCTGCTGTGCGCGCCGCCATCATGCAGACACCCCTGCCGCAGGTTGGCCTGCCCTCGCTGGCTACGCAAGCGTTCACTGCTGCACGATGTGCTACCTGTTGTCAGCTTCAGCTTGTGAGATCAACGTTCTCATGCGCTTACAGGCATCTCCGCCTGCGGCTGGACTGGCGGCAGCAATAGACGAGAAGGAGCTGGCGGATCGGCTGCAGGCGGGGCTGGCCAAGCCGCTGGGCGCGGCGGTGCGCTCTGCAGTGGAGCGGCAGCTGCTGCCGCCCCTGGAGCGCGCAGTGGGCGAAGCCTTCCACCAGGTACTGGAGATGCATCACGCCCGCCGCTCAGCAGGGAGCATGTGGGGAAGGCAGTCGTGCATCTGACGTGCAGCTGAGGCTGAGGCGGCCGGTTTGCTGGTGCTTAAAAACCACCGTGGGGAGCCCCTCGTGCGCTCGGTAACCCCGTGGGGAGCCACTCGTGCGCTCAGCTTGGTGACGTGCGCTTCTGGTGTTTACAGGTGGATGTCACGCTGGCGACCGGCTTCAGGGAGCATGCCCAAGCAAGCGTCGCCCCGACCGCAGCGATGGCGGCATCGCTGCAGGCCAGCCTGGAACAGGTCAGCAGGTTCCCCTTCTCACTGGACGCTCTGTGCTGTTTGGCAGGGGCTGTCGGTGCACAAAGGCGTGTCCTGACATTCAGTGACATGCTCCAGTATCACAAGATCATGCGGCACAGGCCAACCTGGTGCTGGATGGCATGCGGGACGAGCTGGCGGCGGGGCAGCGCTCGCTGCTGGCTCTTGCGGCAGAGCATGGTCCTGTTGCGGGTGGCGAGGCGGTGCCGGAGCCGGTGGCCGACCCAACGATTGAGCTCGCTGCCCTGCTACATGACCGCAGGCATGCACAGCCTGCTGCCTTTACGTCATGCAAAATGTCCACCGTTCGCTTCGACATGGCAATTGACAAAGCAGGTAGTGCCATGTGCAGCAAGGGGGGATGGCATGCAGATAGGAACGTGACATCATTTGCTGCGCTTCCCGCAGCTATGAGGCAGCGTTCACCAGGGCGCTGGGTCTCGGCGATGTCAAGACAGTCATATGGCTGTGCGGGCAGCTAGACCCTGCCATTTTGTCACAGGTGCATGCCCACTGACATGTCTGCTTTTAACCTGAAGTTCGCTCTGGGCACATCAGCAAGTGCCAACAGTGTTATGTTTGCAAGTCGCAGCTTCATTGCAGGCGAGACGCCCAGCTTCTCGGGGCTGAGTCATTGACTATGCCTGACACGGTTTGATTGTAGGAGCCGGCTGCCGTCAGCCAGGGCGTCCTGCTGTCACTACTGCAGCAGCTGGGCTCCGATCTGGCAACGTTGCCATCCAATGTGCTGCCCTGGATCCGGGAGGCAGCCCTCGCGCTGGACCCCCAGGTAACATCTGCGGTCACGTCACTCAGGGACTGCAAGACTGGAAGGCTGCAACTCATGCCCCCTGACTGGCGCTGCAAGCCACAATGCACGGTGCTCACGTACAGGACCCGGTTCTGGCGGGGCACATGCGCGCGATACTGGACGAGCTGTTCGCAGCACTGCAAACTCGCGCAGGCAGCGCTGCCGGTCCAGAGTCGGCCACCCTGCGCCTGGTCATTCATGTGGTCAACTCGCTTCGCATGCAGTGCCGCTGAGGCATCAGCCAGGCGTAGCTGTGCGGAAGTGCCCCAACATGGCGGGCACTGTGGGGCCACCAGGTGTCCAGTATGATGCAAGGCAGCTTCGTGTTGGTCCATCTGTGGGGTGCTTGGCACCTGTGTGACACAAAGGAGTCGGGGAGGCGTTGTCGTGTGGACCCTGGCAAACCCGGCACACCGTGAAGCTTGCCACCAACGTGCAAATGTGACATCCATGGTTTGGACCGCCGTATCAAGCTTGCACGCTGCTTGCAAACATGGTAGGTGCATTTCACCTTGTGAAATGACCAGCGCACCAGGAATGGTCATCAGTGGCGGGCCTCAGGACGACCAATAGGCCTGTAGCTATGCATACGTTCATGACAATCCTAATCCATCTGCAATCATTGTGCAGCCAAGATAGCTCTAGCAGCTTACGATGTGGAGACACGCCTGACATCAGCTGACAGACCGCAAAGGACTTTCATCTCAAGGCTGCAACAACATGTGTGTCGTCTACACATACAAAGTGGTGCTGTTGTTGTGGACTCATAACCCAGACAATTGCAAACATTGCTATCGGTATGACTGAAGATCTGAGAGTGCGCCAGTGACTGCTTGATTGCCTGGTGCAGAATGGGGTGCGCAACTGTTGCCCTGACTATGCCAAGCCGATCCTGATATGCAGCAGCACCTTGTCGAGTCGATCAGGACACAGCCCAGCAAGCCCTTTGTGTCACAGCATCCCAAGCTGTCACGATATGTACCTGAACATATCCAAATCTGAGCGGCACACACCGTCGGTGTTAAAACCCATTGCCTGCCAGCAGCTCTAGCTTGACAGGTCTGTGTGGCACGGGTGCTGCAGTTGCAAATAGATAAGCAAATCAGCAAGCCCGAGCTTTCGTTACTGCACACAAACCCTGCACGCCCGTCCTCAGCATGACACACAGTGGAGCCTACCTCGAGGGTTGCCAGCCATGTAAAACCGCTGCAGCAGGCCAATAGCTTCTTCGGCAAACAGGCCTCCGGAGCAGCCGAAGCTGGGCGCAAGGTTGTCCCCCGACCTGTAGCCGGAAAGTACCATGTGACATGCAACAATGAGTGAGAGGTGCCCCAGAGTGTACATGCACCAGGTGAGGTGGCACAGTCCCGAGGTAGTTCAGCGTAGGAGCTCAGCTTACCCCGTACAGCGCCCACAGCCGGCTTGCGACACCGATAATATGGACCCGCAGCCGCCAAAGCGGTCGTTACTGCAGCCGTAGTACACGTGCCGGATGCCCACGAGGCTCAGCGCGCCCGCGCACATTATACATGGCTCGCAGGTCACATACACATCGCACCTGCAGCAAAGCAGCATTCAGCAGATGGCAGCGGCCGTTCAGGTGGCTGCAGGATTGGGGGCGGCCGCGGAGTCAAACACGAAGGACAGCGTAGCAGGAGTGGCCGCGCACTCTGCAAATGGCGCCTGATGCCCAGCAGCAAGCATGCCGTCAATGGCGTCCAGCTCCGCATGCCGGGTCCCCTGCTCGAGGTCACGTCTGACAGTGGAACAGCCCATGTCGGGTATGCTGGCATATGCCGACCCAGCAAGACCTTTGGCAGGGCATCACAGCGGCAGCCACACAGAGGGGGCGGCTCACATTGCGCTCCTCATTGGTGCGGTTGCTGCCCGTTCCAATGATCTCGCCGTTGCGCACGTAGACACACCTGCTGGTGCAACACGCTGTGTGATACTGTGCCAAAACAAAGCAGGCATCGGGCAACGGGGACGCCGGCGGCTCTCACCCAATGGGGATCTCCTGACGCTCGAGCGCAAATTGCGCCTGCAGACACACACACACACAGAGAACCTTGAACTTGCCAGCCTTGCGCCAGGTGCTAGACTTGACAGGTGTACGTCATGCAGCTGACGAGTTTGCCTGTCTCAAAGCGGCGCGCATCATGTTGGCATGCTCATCCTGCTCCGCTGCCATCCTCCTTGCGCAAGCAAGACTTGGAAAGCGCACGCTACCGCCTGCCTCTACACAGTGGACGTGGACGTGGTATCAAGTGACAGAGTCGTCGTGCTGATGGATTCATGCGTACATGCCAAGCTGAGCCTCGAAGGCCACCCGTGCACCCGACATCTGCTGGACAACAGCGAGGTGCTCCCCAGTTGCCTCCCCTCGTCCCCCCCTTTCTGGGGTCTCACTCACTCACTCACTCACTCCCCTGCCATCATGCATGGCCTCCATCACTTCCCAGCTATAGGAGTTCTGCAGGTAGCAGCGCGTGTGCCATTCTTGCATGCTGTGCTGCCTTGATGCGTACAATAACAGGCTGTGCAGCTCGGCCTCTGCCACCACTGCGCAGCCGTGCACCATGGCACAATGCAAGTACAAGATCGTGTACGTGCCGGCTGACAAGTACGCCTCACACTGACTAGCGTGTACAAAGCTGCTTGGTAACGCGATCGGTGCCTGATCGCCAGCCGATGGCACATCATGTGGCTGTGTCAAGCCGCCCTTGGTGCGTGCTGCATGCAGCTCCGAGCCGCTGCAGCAGTGGGAACTGTCGTCCACCAGGGACCGTCTTGTGGAGAGTCTCATGGATCGACTGAAGGTGAGGGCGTTGCACGCTGCTCCGTTTGCCTACTCAATGCAGCTGAGGCACCAGGACGCCAACATGCAGGTCCACCATCTGTGCAGACACATTTTGCGGCCCACAGCCCGGGGAAGACAGCTGTGCAGCTCAGGCAACAGCGGGAGCAGCTGATGACGAATGTGCCCGCGGGCACTGTTGTCGACGACCGCATGCTGGCGCTTGCCACATCGATGCAGATGGTGCGTGTCAGAGGGGCGTGGCCCTCCTGGCCAACTGTCAGCCTTGCTGCACCCCCAGTGCGGCGTCAGTGTCGTCAGTGCGTCAATAGAGTGCACGTGTCGCAGGCGATGCCAAGTCGACCCACCAGCTCCAGCTGTTGATGCAGGTCGAAAACATTGCTTTGCTGTCCAATGCGCCGGAACATGCCTTTGTGGGCGTCAACATGTGAGCGGTCCCGATACCGCAGGTTGCCGCTAGCGCTGAGATTCTTGTCGTGGTCTGCTGAGTTGCAAGCGTCTACTTGTGTGACTGCAGGTATGTGGATGACGAGGGCAGCATCAAGGATCTGCCGACAAACTTGCGGGCATCAGACATTGCTACCTGCTGCGGGAAGCCCATGCAGGTCAGTGAACAAAATGGTGAGCGGATGCAACAGGTACTGCAGGGCTGTGCTGTGTGGCTGCTGCAGTTCTGAGACATGCACAGCCGCACTGCAGGTGCGAGGAGATGCATTTCTCGCGCGCATCTTTGACGATGGCGGGGACGGTTTTGATCGCCAGGATTTGTTGGTGTCAGGTGACATTCATGCAGACATGCGCTGGACGGCAACACAGGCCACACATCACATCTGATGATGCTGACAAGCCCTGTGCTGCAGAGGTGTCGAGCACGGCGCAGTGGGTGCGCGATGCGGCGGCGCAGAACCAACGGAGGCAGGCGGGCACCAACCCCGAGCAGCTGGACGCTCTGCTGCAGCGCACTGGCGGCGTCGCATCTCAGCATCAGCAGCCGCAGCAGCGGCGCAGCCAGCAGCCTCTGCCGCCCCCACCGCCGGCCAACCCTGCAGAGCAGGCCAAGGCAGCCGGCAACAGGGCGTTTGCGGCAGGCAACTACTCGGAGGCAAGTGGCCTGCGGAAACTATGTGGCAAGAGGGTTACTTAATGCAGGTCCCAGGCACTGTGCGATTGTGTCAGTAGCTATACACCTGTACAGCTGTGCAGCCATGCTGCCCGAAGCAGACACCCTTCATTGCTGCCAACCTCGCAGGCGCTGCAGCAGTATAGCAGTGCACTGGACGCAGACCCGCAGCTCATGGCTGCACTCAACAACCGTGCGCTGGCGCACCTGAAGCTGCAGCAGTTTGCAGCTGCGGAAGCGGACGCCAGTGCTGTGCTGCAGGCAGAGCCTCGCAACGTGAAGGCGCTGCTGCGGCGGGGCGACGCCAGGTGGGGCCGCATCACAAGCAGCGCACCTGCTGGTGCAGGAGAGGTCGCACTCCAAGCCGCCTTATGCTGACCTCGATGCCATTGCTCACCAGGGTAGCGCTCGGGAATCGTGCTGCAGCGGTGGAGGACTTCAAGCTGGCTATACAGGCGCAGCCTCAGAACAAGGAGGCACAGACCAAGCTGTCAGCCGCGGCGCAGGCGGCACAGGAGCACTAGTGTGTGCGGTGCCCACCGCAAGCTGCCCACGTGGTGGTGGGCTGTGTGAGTGGCTATCAGCGCACGATCAGTGGATCTGGTGCTCTGGGGTTGTATGGCAGGCTCATGCTTGATGAGCTGTCATGCCAACACGCCAAGCTTGGTTCACAGCGCCCAAGTACTGGCTGGGCTTGCATTGCGTGTTGCTACCTTTACAGCTGCTGCTGAAAGCCATAGGCAACCACTTGTTACAGCCGTGCAGCACTGGTGCTGACATTACGGCACTGAATTTCGCTCCACTGCTGACCACTGAGGCCGACCAAGACACGCTATTCAGCATCGATTGCAATGCTGCCCAGGTCTGGCAACAGCCGCTCAACAGCGCCAACCAGGCCCTGTACGCCCTGCCTCAACAGCTCCAAGCCGGCCTGGTCGAGGCCGTCATTGAACGACTGCTGTGTGACTGTCGCTGTCTCGCTCTGGCTGAACTCCTCTGCAGCTGCGGCCTCTGGCGACAGCCGCCGCTCCACGCTGTCACCCGTTTCCGTGGCTCCTGACAGGCCGTCGTTGTATCCCTGCAGAGTGGCGGTGGCCTGCAGGCTGTCCAGGACGCTGGGCGACACCGTCATGTAGTCCACGCCTGCCAGGTCCAGCGCCTCTTCAACGCTGCGCACGCCGGACACCATGACCTTGGTGGCACCCGTCGTCACCTGCTGCACATAATTGTATATGCGCTGCACAAGGCCGATGCCAGGGTTGTCTCCCTGGCCCAACATCCCGGCGTCCTGCCTTGGGCCCTTTGGGTTGCGGATGGCACCAGGGTTACGCTGGTAAAAGTCACCAATCCGGCCAACGTTTGGTGAAATCACACTGACGCCGGCCTGGGCGGCTGCGGCTGCCTGCACAAAGCTGTAGACCATAATGATGTGGGTGGCGGCGCCCTCTGCCTCGAGCGTCTTGGCGGCTTGGATGCCCTCCCAGGTAGCTGGGATGCGCAGCAGGTACTTGTCCTTTGGCACGTCCAGCTCCTCGAACAGTCGCATGATGTTGCGGCCCCGCTCGACCAGCGCACCGGTGTCGAAGGCCGCCCTGGGGTCGACCTCCGTGGAGACGCGGCCCTCCACCTGCTGCGCGAAGATGGCTGCAACGTTGACCAGCGCCTTGTCCAGCTGGCACGCCTCCTTGTCTGCACCGCTGAGCCCTGCGCACTTGTCGTACACGACCGCCCGCTCGACCGCGACCTTGAACTGCTGCAAGTCGGCTGGGTTGCGCAGGATGCCGCGAATCACGCCCGCTGATGAGGTGGCAGCCTTGTTGGGCATCTGCTGCTCCTGCTTTGTGAGCAGCACCGTGTCAGGAACGATGGTCGTGTATTGCTCCAGGAGCTCAAACTCGGTGGCAGCCGGCGCGTTTGATGGTGCCTTGTACGTCGAGGAAGCTTGCGTCTGCACCACCCCCCGACGTGCGGCACCGGGTCCGCGGCAGACTCGCCAACGTGTTGCACCAGCCTGTGCTGGTGGTGCTGCAGTCCAGGGGCACATCGTTGGGCTGCGTGCCCCTGCTGCGGGGTGTGCTGCCAACATCCTGCCGTGAGGATGGTGTCACAACTGCGATCGCCTGCTCGCTGCCTGCCGCTGATACTTGCTTGACAGCAGATCAGCGCCAGAGCGGCTGTATAATGCCAGTTGGGTGCTACCCAAAGATGGCTGGGTGCGTAGAAGCAGGAGTCGGGCACGCGATCCGGCGCACCGGCGGTCAGAGGCGCTTCGTCCAGGTTGCCAGGTCAGCATGTCAACCTCCCGATTCTCCAGATCTCCACTCTCGGAGCCGGGTGCACAGGAGCACCTCCAGCTCTGCAAGCTTGGTCGTCTAGCAACTACTGTCGGTACTTCGGACAGGTTGGCACACATTGTTCTCCGTGATTTATCAAATGTCAACCAGTTTGCAGGCAGGGCTGGCGGGAAATCTGGCGCAGCATGGAAGCTCCTGGGACCACGACCGGCGTTGGCAGCAGCACATTCGCAGACGCACCTGCAACAGCCAGGCGATGCAGTACATGTGCTGATATCACACAGACGTGATGGCGGGACCGCCAGCAGCTTCCGCGGCACAGCTTGTCGACCAGGTCGATGCCATTGTCGGTGACCTGACAGCGCAAAATGCCGAGCTACAAATCCTGCTTGCAAAGGTGGGACAGTCCGGTGTCCCTGCTGTTGCCTCACAGGTCTTATCTGGCATACAAGGAGCTTTCTGCGACCGCCCTGCTGCGACACCGTAGTCACCCTTCTGCCAGTGAGAGCGCATTGTCCCCATGCGACGCAGAAAACTGCAGAGGCTGCAGACTTAGCCAACAGCTGCCAACAGCTGCAGAGTGCTGCCAGCAGTGGCATACAAGCCACGATGCAGCAGCTGTTGACGGCAGACCAGCAGGCCGGGTTGCTCCTGCAGGTCGGTGTGTTATATGAATGCCCATGCAGTGCAGTTCCACCTTTGGTTGGTGCTCTTCCCATCAACGGCAACCTGTACGACACCTATCGTGGATGCTCTCATGTGTTGGTCTGCAGAGGCAATATGCACAGGCCGTGACCGACCTGGTCAGTGCAAAAGCAAGTGTTGCAGAGCTGCAAGCAGCACTGTCCAGCGCGCTCTCAGAGATTGCAGCCGCAAGAGCATCCGCTGCAGAACAGCAGGTGCACTTGCGTTGCCAGTAGAGGCATGTCTGCAAGTCTGAAAGGGATACCCACCAAGGTGCCTATGCTCCATGGTTGGAGGGGCCCAAGTCGCTGGTGTGCAACCAGTACCTAATGTGCAGCATCTCGGTAACTCCAGTTGGAAGCACAGCATCAGAGCGAGGCGCAGAGCCGCAAGCTGTCTGCTGAAATCAGCCGTATGCAGGCAGAACAACTTGCAGCCGCCAGCAGCAGCACCCACCAGCTGGAGGCGCTGCAGGTTGTTGTTGACTTTGATAGCATACATATGTGCTGTGATTTACAGACTCGTTTCAGTGCAGGTTGTCCGATGCCTTGAGGCCAAGCATGTGCCTGGCTGTAGGCGGAGAAGCAGCAGCTGCTGCTGACGCTGGATCAAGAACGGCGTGCGAATGCCATTGCCAGTGCTGCGCGTAGCGATGCAGGGTGGAAGGCAAAGCTGATGACAGTCAAGGCAGAGGCGGACCGACTCAGAACTGAGCGTGACAAGTACAGGCAGATGTGCCCTGCCGCTCAAAGATAGCTGGGCTCCATGCGTTTATTTTACAGGTGTGTGCGTGCCGCATACCACTTTTTCGACAAGTGACCTTTCGACAAGTGCATCAACACTGCATTCACGAAGCAAGCTTGGCATCAACCTGCTCAATGCTGACGGTGGTGTGCACCTGCACAATGTAAAAGCGGCAGGTGCTTCACTTACAGAGCACCATCAAATTTTGAGTCAGACGTCTCATCACTGGCAGCATTCACACACAGCCTCCGCACCGCTGTTGACAGCGCCAACCATTCAAAGCTTCGCTGCGCATGGTCCGAGCTGCTGGGCGGAGTGTCATGATTCCAGTACCTACAGCGCACATGCGCCAGACTTATGATTTGACTGCGTTCTGACTGGGCAAAGGCGAAGGCTGCATCACCTCACAACACAAGAAACACATCCTGTTGTCAAGCGCAGTAAGCAGTCACGTCAGCTGTTTGAAGCTGCCATCCGTCTGCCATGCTCGGGCTGCATCTACATCCGCGCGGGGCTTGCGCACAACATAGCCTTCAAATCCTGGCGGCAGCGCCATCACCGCACCTGCAAGCCAATGTACAGGCTTAGCGGCTTACATACATCGTGCTGGTGCAGCTACAGCCGTGTGCAGCTGGATTCCAGGGGTTTCTGTGCCCACCACGCAGTTGCCGCCCACGGAAAGCTGCCTCCTGTGGTGACGCGCCGTTGCCTTCAGCTTGGCATCCAAAATCTGCAAGCAGCATGTTTACCATGGGGCGTCCAGCCCGAACGTCAGGCTAGTGTACGATGCCAGGCACAGCAGAGTGCGTCACCTTCAATGGGCTGCGGCATGAAGTAACTTGACACTGGTGCCTCGCCAGTGTACTGGATGTCACAGGGCAGCCAGTGCACGGATTGATGCGCCGCGCGGTCCAGGCACACGGTGCTCTCGGCTTGTTCTGTCATGCTTGCACAAGTGCGCCGCTGCTGCGCCTGTGTGCAGTGAGATTGTTTGTGGCAGCGTAGGCCCACTAACTCTGCACTATGCTCAAGTGCCACGCCTCGGATGCTTGCAGGCGAGGTGCGGACGCAGGCACTGGCAAGCTTACGGTTCAAACTTCAAAATGTGGGACGTCTGGCATGTTGCTGATCAGCTGATGCGACGACAGGCAGCCTCGCCAACGCGGGGTTGGAATGTGCGAATGTCCACCCATGGAGACTTGACGCCACTAGGCTGCACCAAGGGGCTTTTGCCGGGCTATTTGTGCATGCCAGTGCTGCCGATCCTGTCCTTCAGCAGCATACGTTGCAGCCGACCCATTGACACTGGACATCGGCAGGATGGCTGATGTCGACCGTCCCTCGTGAGCAGCCTACGGCCGGTCTGGCTCGTCAAGCATGCCCACCTACACCTTACGCGGTGTACCTGTGGAGTTTCCCTACGATGCATACGACTGCCAGGTGAGCGGCGGCATTGCCTCTGCAGCAGCTTGATGAGCCACTCAGAGTGCGCATGGCCAAGCATCTCATCGGTGTCTGGCCAACCGCAGGTCAAGTACATGGAAAGGGTCATTGAGGCTCTGGAAAAGGTGGGCAGGGGAACCGACCTCACATGTTCTGCAGCTACCACTGTGTCCACGGGCATACGTGCAAATTTTGGATCAGCGCACGGACCACTAGTTGAATGACAGTGTCCCAGATAGATACGATTATGGGCGACTCACGCTACATGATGTTCAGGGCACCAACGCGCTGCTGGAAAGTCCGACGGGAACCGGCAAGACTCTGTGCCTGCTGTGCGCTACGCTTGCGTGGCGCAGCAGCGGTCGCCAAAGGGTGAGCAACTGTCGGCGATGCTCAGCTGACCTACATCTGCAATGGCGAGCATGGCCTTTCAGCAAGCGCTTGAAGGGTGACGCCTTGCCGCCCAGGCTCTCGCAAAGCAGGAGGCAGCTGGGGCAGCAGGTGCGCAGCAGAGCTGGGCGGACCAGCTGAAGGCAGCACATGCAGAGGCGCAAGCAGCAGGGGATGTGCGAGTGCCGCCAGTCATCTACAGTTCCCGGACACATAGCCAGCTGGCGCAAGTCATGCGCGAGCTCAAACGCACCAGCTACAGGTAGATGAGATCTGCGCTGCAAGTGGCCAGTTCCGCCTGCCTGTGAGGTGTTAGTTTGGTGACGATCTTGCTGCTGATGCCACCGCAGGCCTCGGCTGTGCATCTTGGGCTCCCGGCAGCAGCAGTGCGTGCACCCAACTGTATCCAAGCTGCCAGGCGATGCGGCCAACCAGGCCTGCCGCGCGCTCACCGCCAAACGAGGCTGCCCCTGGTGTGGCGTTGCGTCGTCACCTTCGAGAGCCACATCTTCAAGTGTCATGCATGCGCAACCACTGGCGGCAGCAAGGTCACCAAGCATCTCCATCTGCTGGCCTCACTGGTCCACCGCCTCACAGGCACAACCGCGTGGCGGGCTTCATGAAGCGCAACCCAGATGCCAATGCGGAGCCCATGGACATTGAGGATCTGACGGCACTGGGGGACTCGGCCTCTGGGCCGTGCCCCTACTTCCTGTCCCGTGAAATGGCCGCCACCGCGGATATCATTTTCATGCCGGCAGGCCTTTTGCTCCTTTGTGCAGCAATCCAGGACACTTGATCGCCACATACCCTCACGTCAGGAGCATGCTGCATGCACCCTTCGCAATGTGATGTGTCTCTTGTGCTCTGCAGTACAACTACCTGGTCGACCCACAGACGCGTACGGGCATGAAGCATGTACAGTGGCGCCACTCGGTCCTCATCTTCGATGAAGCCCACAATGTAGAGGTGAGACGTTCAGCTCCGCGATGTGTGCTGTCGCTGGTCACAGGTAGATGGCTCAGCAACTCCTGCAAGTCGTGGTCCATCTGAAGCCCTCCAGGGACCCCCAAAGACAGAGAATCTCAGCCTACTCGCTGGTGATCGCCGCAGGGGGTCTGCTCAGAAGCGGCATCCTTCGACCTGCCGGCACCGGTGCTCACGGGGTGCATCAAGGAGGCGGAGAAGGCATACCAGGCGGCAATGCTGCGCCTGGAGTCGCAATCCGCCCAAATGGGCGCTCCCCCAACATGTGAGTGGAGAGTAGCGGAGAGTGACAGGCCCTTGCTGAGGGGGCCGGGCCTCGAGCCTGGTAGTCGTGGGTGTCTGCTGACGCAGCCTGCAACCCGCACGTGCAGGCGGCGGGAAGGACGTGAACTACAGCCAGCTGGGCATGGACCTCCGCCAGCTGCGCGGCGTGCTGCTGGAGCTGGAGCACGCCATCGCGGCGGTGCAGTGCGGCCCGCGCGGCGCCACCTTCCCAGGCACGGACACTTTACGCGAGCAATGCTGCAATGCTGGTGCACCCTGGCTACTGGCGACAGCTGCCGACGTGCGGTCAACATGGTGGACTGCAGCTGATGCAGCTGACAGGACGTCGTCACCAGCTGACCCCTCAGCCGCGGTGGCACCTGCGCAGGCTCGTACCTCTTCGACACGCTGTTCGCGCGCGTGGGGCTGCATAGCGGCAACGTCTTCACGATGCTGGCGCTGCTGGATGATGCCCAGGCCCTGCTGTCGGACCTCGCCCTCCAAGCTGGCCGCAGGTGCTCTCTGGGTTTTCAGCAGCTGTGCAGTGTATGCATCAGCTTGCATGACCCAGGTGCCCGGCCAATGCGCTCCACTGCTGAGGTGATCAGCATCGACCTGTGCCTGGTGAGACTGCAGGTCGGCATCGTCAGTGAACAGCTTCAAACTGGGCCTGCTGGCAAATGCGCTCAAGCTCGCGTTTGGCACCAACACCCTGGACGAGACAGCAGCTGCTGCGGAGGTGCCTGCCACCAGCGCGTACAGGGTGCACATTCATCTGGAGCGCCCAAAGGTCTGCCCACTTACCGTATTCCGTGATGTAAAGCAGATAGTGTGCTGTGGGGTGGGGGCTGCACCTGCAATTAAACTTGTAGAAACTTGCGCAATACGAGGAAGCGCAAGCGCTGCCCTGCTGACCATCTTGAGGACAGAGGTGAGCAGCCGGTGCGTCTGCAGGGCAAGGGCGGCGGGCCACCAACCCCGGTTCTGAGCTACTGGTGCTTCCAGCCGGGCCTGGCGATGCGCGCGCTGCAGGCAATGGGTGTGCGCAGCATCCTGCTGACGTCCGGCACGCTGTCGCCGCTCGGCGGCTTTGCGCAGGAGCTGCAGCTGCCATTCCCCGTGCAGCTGGAGAACCCACACGTCGTCGACCCCAAGCAGGTTGGTGCCTGGGAGGCGTGACGGGGCACACCCACTGAGGGCACACGCCACACACACCCCCGGCTCTTTGGGCCCTTCATGCTGCATGTTGCAAGCCAGACAGGGGTCCAAAGCACGAAGCATGCTCTGTGGATGTCAGCGGCAGTAGCAGATGTGCACATGCGCAGGTGTGGGTGGGGGTGCTGCCGGTGGGGCCAGGCGGCGTGGCGCTGAACTCTGCATTCCAGAACCGTGACACGCCGCAGTACAAGTCCGAACTGGGCCTGGCCGTCGCCAGCTTGGCGGGCACCTGTCCAGACGGCCTGCTGGTCTTCTTCCCCTCGTATGGCGTCCTGCAGTCCTGCATCGACCACTGGAAGTCCAATTCGGGCTCAGGTGCACTGTGTCCTACAGCAAACATGTCTTGCCATGCCAAGGTTGCTGCCGGAGCTGAGGCTACCCCAGGTGTCGTGCATTGCTGCTTCCCCGTGGCAGGGCTGCCGATGAGGCCGACATGTTGCCCGTGCCCTGAGCAGGCGGTGCCACGATATACGACCGCATACTGCAGCACAAGGCGGCGGTGGTGGAGCCGCGGGACGCCGCGCTGTTCCCCGAATCCGCCGCCCTGTACCGCTCCAAGCTGGGCGGTGGCGGGGCTGTGTTCTTCGCTGTGTGCCGGTGCGCCTGTTCGGACCCCGGTGGACAATGCTGTGCAAACCCACGAAGTGCACCTCAGGATGATGCATGTGCGGGATCATTCTATGACATGCGCACCACGGGAGCATGGCTGCTGAGTGTCCTTGGGGTCCCGACCGCAGGGGCAAGGTCAGCGAGGGTCTGGACTTTGCAGACGCGGCTGGACGTGCCGTGATCATCACCGGCATACCTTTCGCCCCGCGTCAGGACGCCAAGGTTCGTTTGTAACCGGCGCATGGGCAGCACAGCCCCTTGCGCGGCTGCGTGTACCGCACGGAGCTGAAGCAGGGTTGACGCAGGTTGGCATCTCCCTCGTGGTGCTGTGGTGCTTCCAGGTGATGCTGAAGCAGCAGGTGCTGGATGAGATGGCGGGCAAGGCCAGGGCGTCCGGCAGGTGGACCAGCGCCCTGCTGTCTGGCCAGGCCTGGTACACACAGCAGGCTATGCGGTGAGTGACTGGCCACGCAGCGTGTCGGTGCCACTGCACATGGCACATGCGTTCATCCGTGGTGAAGGCACTGCTCGACAAGGTGCAACCCTCTGTGTCGCAGAGCAATCAACCAGGCGATGGGCCGCGTCATCCGGCACAAAAACGACTACGGCGCCATCATCCTGGCGGATGAACGCTTTCGCTCCGAGGCCACCCGCAAGCAGCTGTCGTGCTGGCTGCGGGACATTGTGACGCCGCATGAGACCTTTGGCGCTGCGACCACATCGCTGCATGCCTTTTACCGGGTGGGCCACTGGGACCAGTCACAAGCATGGGCTCTGGTGCCAAGGAGAGACATGATCGGCACGATCCTCAGAGCCTGAGTGCTGTGTTCGCTGCTGGCGCACAACAACCTGACGAGTATAGCGACTGTGTTGCGCATCTGCAGGCGCAGTCAGGCAGAGAGCCTGCAGCAGCGCCGAAAGCTACCAGGGCACGGCCTCAGGGGGTCTTCAGCGCCGCTGGCACATCCCGCCCAGCGGGTACAAGCACGATTCCGCGCAGCAGCCGGCCGCTGGTGAGACTGACGATGTGGCATGCAGAGCAACTGCTGCGTGCCATCGAACAGCTTTGCCACTGCTGCAAGTGCTGCAGCACCGCGGCGTGGTGAGACGGTCTGCCGCCGCAGGTGTCATCGGCCGTGGACACGACAGGGTTTGGCAGCATGTTTGCATCATTCGGGCAGGCAGCCCGCAGAGCAGGTTGGGCGTGTCATGACGCCGAGTGGCAGCATCCTGATGTGGGTAGTGAGCACCACACATACGCCGCGGCCGACGCCCGAGGAGTCCACACTTTGGTGTTTGGGTCCCTCCTGCAGGCCCGGCCGCACCGCAGGTGGATTCCATCTCGGAGATGTGCAGCCGTGTCAGCGGCGTGCCGGGCGCAGCTGACAGCGCCACCCTGCTGGCGAAGCGCAGCGCAGGAGCACGCAGCGGCGCTGGCGACAGCTCGGACTTCCTTGCGCGGCTGCTTGCCAGTGACGCGTCGGCGCAGGGCAGGTGTGCCGCAAGCACGCCAAGGGCACACCCATTGCTGCCTGTGCGCTTTGGTCTCAGAATGCAACTGTGCTCAGCACGGCCACACCCTGCTGCTCGGTGGTGGGCCCTGAAGACTGTCCCAGCCAGGTGCACATGGATGTGCAGAGGGGTGACCGGCTGCGTGCCCACCCCGCACAGGCCTCTGCAGGCGCCGCCGGCAAAGCGGGCACGTCGCAAGCACACCCCCTTGCCCGCGCCGAAGGTGCACATGACAGCAGGGGATGACGACTTCTCGGCGGTTGGGCCTGCGCATGTGCTGGCGGCATACCGTGCGCGGCGGGCTGCGGGCGGCGCCGCCACCCCGGGCGGCAGCGGCAGCAGCGGCGGCTGTGGGCCCGGCAGCACCCTTCATGCGGGGGGGTCCTCCAGCCACGGCGCCGCTTGCTGTGCGCTGCCTGGCGCTGCAGCGGCGCCTGGTGGTGCCGAGACGGCGGGCGCTGGCGCCGACGCACCAGGCCCACTGCAGGAGCTCCCCAGCAGTGCGGCCAACACCCACGCAGCAGCGGTGCAGCGCCAGGGCGGCGGCGCTGCCGCGCGGCAGCAGGCACCGCGGCCATCCGCTGTGCAGCACAGCGTCGCCGGCGCGGGGCCAGGGCGTCACCAACCGCAGCAGGCAGTCGGACTAGACTGGGAGTCGTCGGGGCCTGCTGCTGGCCGGCCCCGGCACTCAGCACCGAAGCCTGCTGCAGGCGCCAGTCGCGGTGCGGCTCCTGCGGCGGGGGCGCGGGGCGGTGCTGGCCAGCTGCCCGCAGCTCTCCATGGCAGCTCTTTGGCAGGGCCGTCGAGCGACCTCCAGCAGCTGAAGGAGTACAACGCCCGGCTGAAGCGTGACCTGTCGGTCGACGACTACATCGCTGTCGTCAGGGCCGTGCGCACCTTCAAGTGAGGGTTGTCACACTCTTCACAACCCCGCCCACATGTGTCGTGTCAGTGACAGTCGATGCTGGTGCGCCATCTCGCATCACAGCATGTGTGAACCAAGCCCTTTTGTTGGTGCCTCATGCTGTGAGGCTTGCTCCCGCTGCAGGGTGTCGGCGGCGGACGACAAGCTGCAGGCGCTGACGCGGGAGGTGCTGGGCGTGCTGTCGCCCCCAGGTCGGCGGCGGCTGCTGCTGGACTTCGCCAACATCCTGCCGGGCAACAGCCGGCAGGCTTACCTCCAGTTGATCAGGTCGGTCCGTGAGTCGTTGTCTGCCCAGTCGTGGACGCCGTATCTCACAGGTCTGGGCTGTGCAACGATTTTTTGGCTGCTCCTGCGAGCAACAGGTCACTTGATATTGACGTGGTCGTGTCGCAGGGGCTGCACATCTGATGAGGCAGCTGACATGGGGCCAGCAGCCAAGCCCGCACCCCGCAGCGCCACGCTGGACAGCCTACAGAAGCAGCCTGCCGGCATGCCTGCTGCCAGGGATGCCCTGGTGCAGCCAGGACACACAGCACCAGTGCATCCAGCGCAGCCATACAGCAGGACCTCTCGGGGCATGCAGCCACCGCGGCAGGCGACGCTGCCACCTGCGCTGCAGCAAGCGGCGCACGCGCCGAGAGCGCTGGGTCCGCACAGGCCTGCAGGCCAGGCGCACCTGCATGCTGCGGGCTCTGGCGGACGCGCACCAGCGGGCGCCCCTGACAGCAAACAGGCAGCGGTCACCAGGCCGCCGGGGCGCGGAGCGCTGGCTGTGGCCAGTGCCAACATGCCTGCTGCGCCATTGCCAGTGGTCATCCAGCGACCCTGCCCAGTGTGCAAGGATGCAGTGATGCGGGCGCCCTGGATCGCGTCGTGCAAGCATGCCGCCTGCAACTCCTGCTGGGTGACGGCAATAGGCAAGAGCATGTCCTGCCCGATTTGCGGCGCCCGCACCCAGAAGCGCAACCTGACGCGGGTCCTCAGCGCAGCTGCGCTGCCATGAAAGTCCAAGTCCAGGGCGTGCGGCTGGAGATTTGCGACTCTGCAAACAGGGCACACTGCTGATGCTGCCATTGCTGCCTGTGGACATGGGTGTGCGAAACCTGCTGTTTATTTCTGGATCGGTGTCATGCTGTCATCGGTGCTGTTATGAGTAGTTTCCATATAGCAATGGCACCCTGCGCATCTCTTCCTGCTGTCCACGCCCGCTGTGCTGATCCTATGCTTGGTCCTCTCGGGCAACACCCCAGAAAGAGTAATGGCAGCACAGCGCAAGGTGCAAGAGTCTCTTCAGGGCATGGCCATCAACATGCTAAGCCGAGCTCTATGTGCCACAGCTAGCCTGTGCTCAACATCATGCGCTATGTCCTTGCCAGGGCAGGGCAGTGGCGGCTAGTTGCGGTGTCAGCTGCTCGTAATGTTAGCACGGTATGACTGTGGCTACACAGAAGGCAGCGGGCACTCCCCCCGGAGTGGCGTCTAGGACAGCATTCACACGCGGCCCTCGATGTGGCCGGTGAGGCGGCCTCCCACTGACCACTTCCAGGTAGTCTCCAAGCAACATCATCACCATGTCTGCCTCGTTGAAGGCCGGCCCCACAGGCCGTCCCGCAGTGTTGCAGCATTCCTCCACCCGACTGCGGCGCTAGTCCGACCTTCGCCATGGCATCCTATGCATACCGCGCCCTCGTCTTGTGACAAGTGGTCAGGGAATCAAGCCCCGTCTTCAGCTGAAGGACTTGTCACCAAGTGCGCCAAGCACCACCTTGCAGTTCTACAGGTAGCCATTGCCATGCGCAATGTGTCAGCCTGACCACAGATGCATTTTGACAATCCAGCTCGAGTCATCTGGGGAACAGCCGTGCGCAGCCCCAGCGACCAGGGACATCACGATGTCAGCAGCGAAGACCGCCAATGCATGCCTGACCTTCTGAAGGTGCATCGCCATCGGCGAAGATGTATTATAAATGGTGACACCCACTTTGATCTACTGTGGACACCACCCCATGGCCTCATCAGCTCCCAGTTATATGAACTGCTGCGATAGATGTGCCTGCATCAGAACAAACGTGACCTCAGCATACGCAGTTCAACACCATGTGCAACGTCCAAGGCTGTTGTGCACGGCATGCGCAGCGGCTGATAGGTGCATCGCTGGGATGCACTCCGGTGGGTGCATAGGTCACTGCAGGCGTGCGCTATTCCGTGAACATCCTGCGGGATCTGCAGAGCCTTGAGAACGTCCACCTCGTCTCATCCTGCCGGTCTGTGTCCTCTCTGTGTATCATATGCAATAGAAGCCCTTGCATCTCATGTTGTTCACTCACCAAAAGCACCATCAGCGCCTTCTTCAACTCACTGTGAAGGCCGGCTGCCCTCAAGTGCGCATCGCAGACTGCCCCTCCTGAATGTTGCAGTGCCCAGGTACGGTAAAGCTTAGGTGTGTCTAGCTGTTGCAGTACGCTGCTGGCTTGTGCCACAGGTCTCAAAAATGTCATCGCCTTCCTCCGCTGGATACATATGTATGTAGGGCGCCTTGACAGCGGCCAACACCGCAGGGTCGCAGTGTTGCCTGCGAAGCAGGCACATGCAGCCTGTAAAGCTGCCTTGCGTACTTCTGGCATGGCAGGCAGAGAGAGAGTCGATGACACTTCATGGAGGCTTTGCTATGTCACAGCCCTGACATTGGCGCCAAAGACCAGCTCAAACAAGGCAAAGTCTCCAAGCCGCAAGCCTGACACAGTGGCGGGTGAATGTAACGGCTGCGCGGCTTCACAAGGCGCAACATCCTCGGTGGGCTGTGTGTCAGTACCTCCTCGTCACCTGCTGTTTGTGTCTGATGGGCAGGGTATGGTCATCATCACTAATAGGTATGGAGGGTGCGGCGGCTCCAGAACCTTGGCTGCAAGCGGGCCACAGACAAGTCGCCCCAGAAGACGAAAGCGCATCAGAGCTTGTCCACAGAGCGAGCATGGCCGATTGTCAGCAGCACGCAGGTGCATCAGTGCACGCATGGAGCACGCACTGCGTGCACAGCATGCCGGGTCACATCGATCAGCGTGCGCGGACCCGCATCAGGCTGCACCTGTTTGGCGTGAAAACAGCAGAGCAACATAGGCACTGGCGATCCAACACCAAATATGCCCTGACGTAGTATCTTGAATGATCACTATCCCGCATACATCAATTCTGGTCCAGAATGCTGGGCGGCCAGAGTTGATATTGTGGTGTTGCATGTGCACGTCCGCAGAGGCGCAGCTTTGCTATGCACCATGCAACGTGCACTCCGGAAGATGCCGGCCAGCATGGGATGCTCTCAAGTCTCAACGATGCGGGGCGATCAGGGCGTCGTGCCCGAGTAGCAATTGCATCTGTTGGCATATCTCATGTATCAAGACAAGTTTACTCATGATAACTGGAGCTCAGGTGTGTAAGCCGCTGATTATCACGGGAGCGGGCCGGTGCATATATGAAGAGGCCGGAAGTGGACAGATGATGACAGAGGGGCCCGCGTGTGATGCGGTCTGCTGTGGGGCAAGGGACATAGCTTGATACCGTGACGCTTTGCTGGCAGCTTTGGATTCCAATGGCAAACTTGATGCCGCACGGTCTGGTGTGCTTCCTGATACAGCGGTGGTCGGTCAGCCGGATCAAAACTGTCTTGCTCTCTCTGTGTACAACGGTATCCAGCCAAACGGTAAGTCCTTGTTCTACACGCATCATATCATACAGAGCAAAGAGAGCCAGCTGCATGCCGTATCCAGCGAAGGGCGGCATTGCAATTCACGAGCAAGCAAGCAGCAACCATGCTGTGCGCCAGATGGCTGTCTGTCAAATCACAGTCCGGTAAGTTTGGCATCAGCATAGAATGCCAGTCAAGGTCATGTGCAGGCTGTGCGTAGTTACAGCTGCTACGGCCATGGTCGTCACCCTCATTGCACCACCGGCACGAACAACGTGCGGTCAAGATGCTCGGGTGAGGCCTGAAGCTCGCCGCCATGCACCTGCGCAGGAGGCAAGCGGATTTCACTTCGATGTCAAACCCCGCAGGGTAGCGACTCACGCCGCAGCAACCATGCAAGCCACTCGAAAGGCAGAAGGCGCCCGGAGGTCCCAAGATGTACGTACATGCATGGGTTCGAAGGTGTCATCATAGACGTTGACGGCAAACAGGCTGATGTCTTGTCCGCCGCCGAAGCCCCAGTTCCCGCACCACTGCGCATGCCAAGAGCAGCAGCATCTCAGCACAGCTCGCAGGTGCTCTGCCCCAGAACCATCCGACATGGGCATGTACCAGGTTACAAGCTCAGCGCAGACACACCGATGCAAGCCAGTCAGGCCGCTGGACGGTGTAGCGGCACAGGCTGGCCTGCGGCCACTGAAAGAAGATCCGCTGCAGGATGCAGGCGATCATGTGCACATGCAGCGGCCACGGCTGTCCGGCATTGAAGCCGATGCCTTCCACCTCCAGCAGCCTGGCGAACACTGCAGTCTTCGCCGCCTACACGAAACGACCAAGTATCATGTGTGTGCAGCAGTGAGCGATCACGGCCATCAGCACTTTGTCCACGAGAGCGTTTCAGATGACGAGCCGCAGCGAAGAACAGCCAGCACAGGAAGTCAAGGTGCACACCCTGGTGAGCGACATGTAGCCGCTCAACGCTGTGTCGCGCAGTTGGCCCGCATGCCGCCGCATCAGCACCTGCAGGACAACAGCTCTGCATGTGCGGCACAGCCCGAGTGCAGCCACAAGCCAATGGATGCAGGCGATCCAGTGCCACGACTGCAGCCAGGCAGTAGTGTTGCCATCTGTTGGCATGGCGGGCACAATCTGGTCTGAAACTGGCTCACACAAATGCGTTTTGAGTTGGCCAAGCGGGGGATGGAACGAGGCTCACGTTGAACTCGGACAAGCAGCTCCATGCATGCTGACCAACTGGCTGCTCCGCCGAGGCCATGCCCGCCAAGTTGAAATGGAGCAGGAACTGCTCGGCTGCGTCACGCGGGCAGCCCGTGCTGCAGGGGGCTGCGCGCTCTCTCCTGTTGCACTGCCGCTTGCTTGCCGGCTGCATTGCCTCTGTCTCGCAGGGCCGGTCTCGCGCGGCGACCATCGTGACAGTTGGCCACAATGACAGTGGCGCTGAAGTGTGCCCGTGCTGGACTTGTACACTACAGCGTGATCGACGCTGCGCTCGACCAGGCTCCAACGTCTGCAGAGCGTCCCAGCATTTCAAATCTCAACCGTTCAGATTGCCACAGGACTGTCTGTCTGTCTGTCGGGCGCTAGTGCACGAGGCGACTAAGGCGACGCTACGGCAAAGGTCTAGCCGTACATTGGCATTGAACTTTGAATGCGCTGACACGCCTGAGGCACGCGCAACGGCGCGGATGCGCAGGCCCCTCTGCACTCGGAGGTGCAGGCCTCCCAAGGTGTCGAAGACGGTGCCCCGCACGGGGAGCAGCAACACACTTCTGGGTCTGAGCAGGAGGTCCACAACCCGCGCTTGCACATGTACATTGCGCCCAGACTGGTGGACTGCACATCATTGGCGGCTGCCAGACTGTTGGATCGAGCTGCCGCTTCGCACAAGCAGGTCGACCTGCTCCGTGAGATTGGAGCAGTGCTCATTGTCGCATCGGCTGCTTGCTGGGTGCCGCACTATAAGACGCTCATAGTGTTGCTGGATTCAGAGGTTGGAGATGATGCGGGGCGCGCTTCATGGCTGGAAGGTGGCCCAAAGGGCCATGCAACATGATTGCCAGCGTGCGGCCACCGGCATGCGCCACCTCAGGTGCGTTGCTTTTCGCGTCAATACATGGGTCTTCAAGTTGCGCAAGTGCCGCGAGGTGTCGGACAATCAAATGACATGCGTGCAGCGAGGCCAGCAGCAGCGGTGGCGCCAGCAGCGTGTCGCCAGGCACCAGTGCATCTGCGGCAGTGCCAAGGCAGGCGGCGGCCGCCAGTGGCACGTCGCCAGAGGCCAGCAGACTATTCGAGAAGGTGGCAGCAGCGGAACAAAGTGCCCAGCACGAGGCTCCAGTGCAACTGCCGCCTCCGAGCACAGCTAGGCGCGTCGCGGGGGCCATAGGCAATGCGCTACTGTTGGGCGGCCTTGGCGCGGGCGCATTCTTTGGCTACTATACCTACAGATACAGCCCTGAGGAGGTTGAAGCGATGATAGATGCACGGTCGCAGCCAGAGGCAGCAGGACCTACCAACGAGGTGGGGTACCTCCACCAAGGGTTGGTCTGGACAATATACATTTCGTGTCTGCCCAAAAGGCTTTTCAGGCGACGCACACCGCTTCGGGGTCTAGTGTATGTCGCACCAAGCGCATATGCCGTGTTCTGCAGGCCTGGGCCTCGGTCATGAGCTGGTATGTGGCGAAGCGTCGACATTTCGAGGAGGAAATCAGAAAGTACTCAGATCCACCGTCCGATGCGCTACTGCCGGAGCTTCCGCCGCATGCCAGGTCCGCATTGCGATGCAGTCCGCGTCCACTTGCGGCAGCCGTCGCTGCAGAGTGCATGCGTGTCTTGCAAATGCTGTTGGATGAGCCCTGCATAAGCACAGCGTCCAGCTGGCTCTGTCAATCACCATGATATCGCACGGGCTGCTCACTTTCTCATTGGATGCTGGCACAGACACGTGCGCACGCTGGTTCTGGACTTGGACGATGTGCTGGTGCACAGCGACTGGAGCCGTGCACGCGGCTGGCGCACCTTCAAGCGCCCCGGGGCCGAAGACTTTCTGCGCACCATGAGCCAGTTCTACGAGGTGGTGGTGTACACATCGCAGCTGCCCACCTATGCGGACCCCATCCTGGATCGCCTTGACCCGCAGCGATACATCGCCTACAGGCTCGTGCCACTTGCTGCTCATGCGTGCAAGCTGCACCATTATCTGCACGTCGTCCTGAGTCTGGAAGCAATGACGACAGCATGCAGTTTGGGACTCGTTATGCATGCAGGCTGTATCGCAACTCCACCCAGTACAAGGATGGCAAGCATGTGCGCGACCTGTCCAAACTGAACAGAGACCTGTCAAACGTGCTGCTCATTACGAGCGATCCAGACGCCTTCTTCCTGCAGCCAGATAATGCGATCAAGGTCCGCACGCACTCGCAACAGTGCTGCTATATACATCATGCACTGTGCACACTCTGCGTGCGCCCATGCCATTGTGACCGGGCATCTTGTACTGGAGCCCTGGAGTGGCTGGTGGGTCTATGCGCGGACCATGTCCGCAGGGCCAGCGACCTTCTGCACTCACCACCGCTGATTGTCTCTGTGTGTGGTGGATCCGCAGCTGGAGCCATGGAAGCTGGATGCTGAGGACACCGCGCTGTTGGACCACCTGCCCTTCCTGGAGGCCATTGTCCGCAGCGGTGCGCAAGCAGCAGGCATGGTGTTTGCAACGCAGTGTCGCCAGCATGTCAGCAGCATCGGTAGCCATCACCCTGTGCTCCCATCCTTTGGTTGCCTGTGTTTGCAAGGTGTTCCGGATGTGAGGTCGGTCATCCGCAGCTATGACGGTCAAGACATCCCAGCAGCCTTCAGGGAGCGGATGGCCAAGCTGCAGACCAAGTCCAAAACAAAGCGCGGCTTCCTTGGCAGCTTTTCAGCAGGCCGATAGCGCCTTGGGCTGGGCAGCAGCCACCGGGTGGATTGATAGCCAGCAAGGCTTGCTGCTTTAAACTGGTAGTTTCACACAAACGGACCATGGAGGGCCTGTCTCGACGCTGATGAGCCGTTTGGGCAGACTTGCCTTCAAGCCTGACAAGAGTCTGGAGTGAAACTGAGCTGCTGGTGCTTTACAAACCCCTTAGCCACTGCTGCTGGCGGGCATGCGGTATGTCACCAAGATCATCACCATAGGCTGGTGCTTTCGCCATACCTGCCTGGCTTTCTGCTGCACTGCACACCAGAACATGGCGTTGCCACGGTAGTGACACACAGCCGAGTAGCGACCAGCGAGGCTTCCCAATGCCCGGAGTGGACCTGCACACCAAGGGGTCGCACAATGGAAATTCCTCTGATGAGTATGGTGCCATGCGGTACCGTGTATGACCTGTGGATGCTGGGACAGCAATAGAAAGGGCAGATCTGTGGCGGCATCAGCGGACTCAATCAAGAATCTGCACCACTGTCAGAT
Organism: Diplosphaera chodatii; assembly: GCA_032358165.1. Lineage (NCBI taxonomy): Eukaryota > Viridiplantae > Chlorophyta > Trebouxiophyceae > Prasiolales > Stichococcaceae > Diplosphaera > Diplosphaera chodatii. The sequence continues at coordinate 32,985 of JAALGY010000037.1, read as the reverse complement.
TCTTCAGCGGCCAGTGCAATCTCCCTTTGGCTGCTAAGGTGCTGTCCCTCCTCTGTCCATCGTCTGCCAGACTGGCACGATCCTGGTGCAAGTGTTGGTCGATGTGATGGTCCGATCCACCCCCCCTGGGGGAGTTCTCTGCACCTGCATTTGCACCGCCATAAGACAGCCTGATCAACGCTGTATGAAGTATGCGCTATGTCACCAGACTACCTGATTGGCAGGAGGGCAGGCGCAGTCACAATTCGTGGTGCACGCCGGTTGATGTGAGGACAGAGTAATGTGCCACCTCGCAGTCTCGAGCAGAACGAAGCAACGAGTCCGTTGCGTGTGAGCGTACTGATACTCGACGCAGCTTAGGTGTAGTATGCGCCACGGCATTACTGCAACACCTGCTCCAAGGGGTTCGATGCCTTCTTGAGCAGCACTGGCTACACATCATGCACACATGAACCTTCCTATCATATAAAGCACGCAGCTGCGGAGCTCCTCAATTGGTTACAGCAAGCGAAACCGCTCACTGCTTCATCATGAGCCTGGAGATCGAAGCAGCCGAGTGAGCTGATTTGCTGCGTACTCACCGCAACTGACTGCTTGGCACACTGTGATACGTTGTTGACACAGCAGGGCGTCAAAGATGTTATCTCTGCTCCTTTCGGAACAGTGCTATCAGAAAGCCTTCCAGCTCATGTGTGCGACATGTGTAGTCCATCGCTCACGAGCCTATGTGTGCTTGGCGTGTGCAGTGTGATCAGAGTCATCCTCCAGTTCATGAAGGAGCAAGGCCTCCTGGAGTCCTTGAGCTCGCTACAGGTGACCACTGAGTCAGCCGCCAGAGCGCGCAGGCTGCGTGCGCACACAGTAACTGATTGTTCCAGCATACCCCAGGCGGTCCCCCTGGCTGCAGACGGAGTGCGGCGTGACACTGAACTGCGTCGAGAGCCTGGAGGGCTTTGTCTCCGACATCAATGCCGGACGCTGGGACGCCGTGCTGCCAGTGGTGGCGAACCTCAAGCTGCCGCGCAGCCTGCTGGAGCAGCTATACGAGCACGTGGGCCCTGATGCTCAAGACCAGCTGCAGCACTTTGGCGCAGGCAGCACCATCCTGCCATCAGAACGCCGAGCAACACACGATGCCGTGTCGACCTGCAGGTGGTGCTGGAGATGATCGAGCTGCGCGAGATCGACACGGCGCGTGCAATGCTGAAGCAGACGCAGGTCTTCACGCGCATGAAGGTGGAGGACCCGGAGCGCTGCAACCGGCTGGAGTCGCTGTGCAGCCGCACCTACTTTGACGCCAAGTGCGCTTGGATGGGGCGGCGATGCGCTTGCCACGGGCGCAGGCAGTCCACACTGTACCTTACGAGCAAGGCATAACTGGAGAAGCAGAGCTACCTGTTGCTTGCTGACGCGCTCGTGCCGTCCGCGCAGGGAGGTGTATGGCAGCCTGCCCAAGGACAAGCGGCGAGCGCAGATAGCGCAGACACTGTCTGGCGAGGTCAACATGGTGCCTCCGTCGCGGCTGATGGCGCTCATCGGCCAGGCGCTCAAGTGGTACGAGCGGTGTGACATGCGACGGAACCCTGCTGACATTCCTGCTGTCTGAGGGCTAGCATGGCGGTGCTCTGCTGCAGCCCCTGTCGACTGTTGCAGTGCTGCGATGCCATCAGCTGGGTCTCACCTGCTGCTAGTACGCTCACCACAGGCAGCAGCACCAGGGCCTGCTGCCGCCGGGCACCGCTTTCGACCTGTTCCGTGGCACTGCGGCTGGCAAGCGCGATGAGGTGGAGCGCTTCCCAGTCGCCCTGGACCGCAGCCTCAAGTTTGGCAAGAAGAGCCATTCGGAGGTGTGTCATTTGCGCAGCCAGGGGGCCATGGGCTGTTTGCAGAGTCGCTCACCACCTGCATCCCGTCCTGAGCGCTGTTGCTTGCAATGCAGGTTGCACGCTTCTCCCCAGACGGACAGATGTTGGTCACCGGCAGCGTGGACGGCTTCATTGAGGTGCTGCTGGTCGCCCAACACTCACGGTGTTGGCCTAGCAAAGCCGACGCCGCAGCCCCCATCGTGTCGGTCTACATGTGGTACAATGTCGCCCGTTCAACATGCAGGTGTGGGACCCCTTGACGGGCAAGCTGAAGAGGGACCTGATCTACCAGGCGGAGGAGCATTTCATGATGCACGACACGGCAGTGCTGGCAGTTGCCTTTTCCCGCGACTCGGAGGTGCTGGCATCCGCCTCCCAGGATGGCAAGATCAAGGTGTGGAAGGTGCGCACAGGGCAGTGCCTGCGGCGCTATGAAAAGGCGCACAGCCAGGGCGTGACCAGTCTGGCACTGTCGCGCGATGGGTCGCACGTCCTCAGCGCCTCCTATGATGGCCTCGTGCGGTGCGGGCATGAGCTGCAGCTGACCATGAGCCCTGTCTTCACAGTGTGTATCGAGCTCCAGATGCGTGTATGTGGAGTGCCAGATGACTGATGCTGGTTTTCAATGGGCAGGGTACATGGTCTCAAGTCGGGCAGGATGCTCAAGGAGTTCAGAGGCCACACCTCCTATGTGAATGATGCAATCTTCTCAGCCGATGGCAGCCAGGTGGGTCGTTGACCAGTTGACCGATGCAAAACCATGGCAGCGGTGGCATTGCCATGTGTTGCACAGGGGCTTCCAAGAGCAGGCCAGACGTCACTCACCTAACACCTGTGCAGGTCATCAGTGCATCCTCCGACGCCACTGTGCGCGTCTGGGACGCCAAAAGCTGCGAGTGCACCACCATCTTCAAGTGCGCTGTCACCCTGGTATTCCACATGACCGTTCAATGAGGGAGGCAGTTGCCTGCTTGAAGCACAGCTACCACCAACAGCAGCAATACCTCGTTGCTCTTGCTCGCAGGCCGCCGCAGGCAGCCAGCGGAGCCGAGCAGTCGGTCAACAGTGTGCACCTGAACCCGCAGAATGCGGAGCAGGTGGTGGTGTGCAGCCGTGCACCCACCGCACATGTCATGACGCTGCAGGGCCAGGTGGTCAAGACCTTCCAGTCAGGTGGGTTCGCACTCAACGCTGTTTGCGTAGCGGCACTCGCCGCCACTTGATCGTGACGAAGTGTGGTAGTGACTGCTTGACCTGCCTGTGGACTGCAGGAAAGCGGGAGGGCGGCAACTTTGTGGCGGCGACAACGTCCCCCCGCGGCGAGTGGTTGTACTGCCTGGGCGAGGACAACGTGCTGTACTGCTTCAGCATGGCCAGCAGCAAGCTGGAGCACCTGATGCCGGTCGCAGACTCGGGGGCCATTGGCTTGGCGCACCACCCGCACCGCAACCAGGTCGCCACTTATGCTGATGAGGGCATGTTGCAGCTGTGGATCGCATGATGAGGGTTCCTTTGCTTGCAGCTGCGCGCAGAGTTGCTCCTCTGTCTGCTGGCAGTGTGGCCCGAACATGGCAGGCATACTGAGCGTCACGGTTCGCAAGTTTCCAAACATGTAATAATGCCCTCATGTACAGATGCTGCCATAAAGCCTACTGATATGTACACATGACCATCGTGGCAGACATCAGAGGTTAGAGTGGCTGCCAGAGATAGGTTCTTCAGCTTTCATCGTCGCTCCAGCCCGAGCGCAGCGCCACAGCTGGCACATGCTGGTGCGCATACCTCCTGCCGCATACTGCGCACGGCTCTTGCCAATCATCTGCGTCACTGTCCTGTCCAGTCGAGATCAGACAGGAGGCTGCGTCACCAAGCGGTCTTGCTTTCATTGGGAGCAGGACCCATGTAGTGACTGGAAGACCAGGGAGCCGTCACTGCTTGAGCACACTGCGTGCGCATGGCATCGAGCATACTCCAGCAGCACCGCACCTGCATGCCTGGCGCGGCGGATGGTGCCTCGAGCGAGGCGTCAGGCTGCGCTGTCAGCAAGCCTGCCTGCTGCAGCCAGTCGTTGATGATGTTGCCGTCAGGCAAGCTGTCACCTGCCGCAAATGCCTGGTGTGGCCCCGCTGCTATGGGAATGCCCTCCCGCAGACATACAAGCCCTGCAGGCAAGCGGCAAGACATCAGCGGGTGCCGAGCCGCTGGCGCATGAGCAGGGACTACGTATGCATGCAAGGCCCCCGGTGCAGCCACATTCTGCTCACCTGGGCCAGGCATGCGGCAGTGCTTCGCCAGTGGACCATCACGCTCAAAGGGCACCCTTAGGAAGAGTGCATGCTGGTGCAAGCGTGCAAGCAGCTGCAGCGCCTCGTCCACCGCCTGGTCCGCGGCCACCCCACCCCCAGCCATGTGGCAGACGCACTGGTGCGCCAGGCGCATGGCCGCCTGCAAACCATCAGCCTACCACTGTAGCCTGCAGGTGCATGCTTATGGCGGCATGTGTGTTGTCATGTGACGCATGACACATGCAAGTTTGCCCATGTCCTGACCAGGGCATCCTCCTGTGGTGCCTCGTGCAGCGCGCCGTACTGTAACGCAGCCGCATCGCGAGACCGAACGGCCTCCGTGCGCATCTGTTGCATGCGTCGCTGCCGCAGCCGCCCCAGCTCTGTTGGCATGGCAGGTGTCAGCTCTGGTGCTGGTTTCGGTGTCAATAACGAGTGCCTTGCGCTCATCTGGGGCAGTTGCACAGCCTTACGCGTGCTTGCTCTCACCTGAGTCCTGGCAGCAGCCATCGCTGCCATGGCGCTCGCAGCAGACGGCTGCATGAGCATTGGCAGGCGCGGCCTCAGCCACCAGTACCCTTCGCGCCACATTGGTGCGCTCTGTTGTCCTGTCGGCTCCCCTGAGCTGGTTCACAAGCCTGGTTGTCGCTGCCTGCTGCTCCAGATCCCGCCTGTGCAGCCCGAGGCGCAAGGGTAACAGTCCTTGTCCCAAGTCAGAACCAGTTGTTGGGTCAACCGCACGGCCTGCATACGTTACAGTCGAACCTGCAGCAGTCTGCCAGGGTCGGATCGTCTGCTGCGTCCTCCAGATCCCCAGCGGTCAGGCGTGCGCGGTGCATGCTGTGAGATGCCATCATCATCGCTGAGCGAGCAAACGCAGCATTTGCAGCTGATCAGCAGAACGTCAATGGCACTGCACACGTCGTCTTGTGGGTTCTCCTGGGGCACGGGCGCACGGCAGACTGGCGTGTGAGCTGCCGGAACCTACGCATCATTGATCGACACGCCCATGTGCGGGCTGGAGCATCTATCAAATGCCATTGCATATTTGCGTTGCATCCTGCTGCGCACACGGCTTCCTTCACCCGAAGGCTTTCTCCTAATCAGTCATAAGCGAATCTGGCGGCAGGTTGTCAGCCAATGCAATGCGCTGATGCGCTGATGCAGCCCATGTGCAATCTGAACACACCTGGTTGGATCTAGGACGCTGACAAGCATGGCACGCCAGTGTCAGGCTGACCATTTTGTGACGCAGCAGGCGCAGTCGCTGCTGCAGCAGGGTGCTGCACCTGAGGTGAGGCGCACCACGGCACTGCTTGCGTAGACAGTAGCTCGCAGCACTCACTAGCCTACCACATTCATGTATGACATGGCGATATGGTCTCTCATACCAGGTCGGGCTGCTCGTGGGAAAGCTGGGCGTCACTTGCGACCAACTCCTGTGCCTGGTCACAACGCCGAGTCAGGTGCGCAATGGCCTGTTGGAGTGTGCATCCTGGTTTCCAGGCTGGGGGTCGCGTGGGCTTAGCCTCTCCATCCACGTGATGCAGGACGGTCTGTCGCCCGTCACTGCTGAGGCCAGCAACAGCAGCGGCGCAAAAGGAAGCGTGCGCCTGAGCATTGAATGGGCCTCTGAGCATGCGGCACAGGTTGCGCACATGCTGCCAGGCGGTGAGCTCTGATGCTATCCTGGTGGCAGCTGGCACGAGAAGCAAACAGCGCAGGTCAACGCCTGCTGTATTGCAGCACCTGCTCGTACTCATGGCGCACACAGCCCCGCCGCACACACTCGAGTCTTGCCCCAAGCGCAGGCATCTCCGTCATTGGAGCGTACCTTTTGGCCAGCGCAGCCGACTTTGCTGCAGCAGTGCCGCAACTGTGTGGCCTGGCCAAGGCGCTGCGCGCGGAGGTGGGCGACGACAGCCTGCTGCTGCACATTGATGCCGTCAGCGGCAAGGTAAGGTGGTACGGGATTGGCCCTGCACCGCCGATCAAACATTGCTGCATAGTGTCGATGCTTATCCTGGGCTTTGATGCGCTGCAGCTCGTCTTGAAGAGGTATGGTGCCAGTGCTCCGAGCAGTGCTGCGGGCTTGAAGTTGGTGGAGATGCGCGTGGCGGCGGTGCTGTCGGCATTCCAGATGCTCCAGTGCAGCACGGACATTGACATGACGGCGCCGGTGCCAAAGGCACGTGCACTTGAGGAAGGAGTGCAATGGTTGCCTGTATGCGAGGGGGGCCCCTGGCGTGCAAGTGCACGGTGGCCAACTCAAGTGAGAAGTTGGATGTTGGGCAGTGTGACATGCGTGCTGCAATGAGTGGATGGCTTTGCTTTGCAGGGGGGCGCGAGCCTGTGCAACCGCTTCAGCTCCCTGCTTGCGCAGCAGGCCGCACGCCTTGAGGCTGGCATTGCCCTGTGCGACGGACGCCCAATGGACAGCACCCTCTCGCTGGCGGATGCCTTGCCACAGCGTGCAGAATCCGCAGCCGTGCAGCGCATTGAGCTCCTTTGCCCGCCAGCGTGCAGTACTGCTCAGGCAACAGGTGTGTGCTGCATTGCTGAATCGGCCGGGCCTTCATGGCCAGCCTTATGGCCTGTCTGCGAAGCTCGCTTGATGACAGCAAAACGCTCTGCCATCTTTGCAGCCTCTACGTCCGCCACTGTTGGCCGCATCCGCATTGCTGGCCGCCTTGAGGGATTTGCCTTCGTGCCGCGTCGCGAGCTGCTGCCCGCCGCCACTGCAGCGTTGCAAGCAGACCTATGTGCCAGCTTGCACCGTCGTCTAGAGGTGCGCCAGCAGTGCAGCACCTTGTGGCTTCATGAGATTGTCGAGAAACTTTACATGTACCATTGAGCGCGCTGCCGTTTCAAGCGTGTTCGATGGCTTCTTGCTGCCTGCACACGGGTGTCCTGCCGTGCTGCAGTTGGTCGAGGAGGACGCAGAAGCTATGACGGCTGAACAGGCCCTGGATTCGCACCCGTTGCTGGCCAGGCCAAGCGCAGTTGCAATTGTGGCGCCTGCGCTGCCTGCCCGAGTCTTCCTGCCCACTCAGGTTGGGATCCTGCTGACCACGGCCGAGTCATCATGTGCATGCCTCAGATAACGTGTTGTAGCAGCAACAAGCACAGACCGGGTGCCACTTGCTGCTTGCGGTATGCTTTCAGTAACCTGATGCCCGACGGCCGTCATGTCACCCACCAGGCAGGCGTGCCAGTGTGCGACTACCAGCTGGAGGCAGAGGGGGTGGCGGACGTCACCGCACGTGCGTGCGAGCTCCTGGGCAGCCACTTGATTGCTGGCGACACGTTGCCGTTCGCAGTGGAGGAGGGCCATCGCCTGCAGCCGCCTGATGCGCCGTGGGCACCCTTGCAGGAGCAAGTGAGTCCACCTGATGAACTACTCAAGCGCAGGGTGCTCGAATGTGGCTGTGCCCTGCACATTGCACGGTCTTGTCCACAGGGTGCACCACTTCAGCTGTCGAGCCCCAAGGTTGCAGACACGGTGAGCGCTCAGCCGTCACCTTGACGTGCAGGACACGATGGAGCCAGCACCTGCCGGGCAGCCAGGACTTCTCGAGCGGTTGCCCTGGTTTACCACGCTGCTGCTGTACATGGCGGTGGGAGTAGCCGCGTCATTTGCAGCGCTGCCAGTGTCTGCCTGGATACTGCAGCATCCGATCCTGAGCAGCAGACCGTGAAGCGCACCAATTCAGGGTGACCCACGCAAGGGAATGTACATGGGGGGCATTGCTGTCAAGCTGTTAGGAGGTCATGGCAGATTAGAGCTGCCTCATCGACAGCGCCAAGCGGGTTGTTTTGATTTTACTGCTGATCA